>OZ018376.1:83994791-86394791 GCA_963969555.1 Polydrusus pterygomalis
ATGTAGGCTATCTTTATGCTAAAAACTTTATTTTATTGTTATACAAACAATAATAATAGTAATATCAAATAATAATTTCACTTATGTAAGGTACGTAGACACAGAAAATAGAATTTTATATTTGTTCGCTATCCTATTACATACTAATATGGTTAGCTATTTTAACTATTATAGTAACATAATTTTACTTACTATTACCTTACTATTGCCAAACAATAATAATATTTACTAATAACAATAATAAAAATAATTCCTTCAAAATCAAATAGCTGCTTTTTAAAGGTTAATAATATGGAAAGCTGTTTTGGCATTTGGTAGAACTAGGCGATACCCGGTTTTATCAACCTACCCGGTTTTGTCCAACTCTCCCCTACCTACCTAAGTCAGGGAAATACTTAATTTCTACTTATTTTTCTTAAAACAGAAAAGGATATCTATAGATAATGTAAAATGCAAAAATTATACATTAGAAACCTAACCTTAACGAACAAACATTTTAAGAACAAAAATTTTACAAACTAACTTTTCGACAAAAACGGCGTTCAGATGAAATAAAACTTATTACTTATCGATGAAATCAACTAACAAGCAAGGCACACATTAATATTTATGATCCCTAATGAAAATGAATTAAAATTTTTTAACCTGTATCTAAATTTTTGGTCAAATGAATAATAATTGTAGGTACTTACAATTAAATGTAACAAAAACGCAATTTATAACTCGGTGTTTGGGCTCATTACGGTCCGCTACAAATATAGGGATATTATTATGTCCCAATATCAGCTGATCGATGACAAATAACTGCTGTCATCTGTTTTAAAACGAGACTATTCGTGATATTTAGTATACTCTCTACTAGTGATATTTTTAAACTAATTTACATATACCTTCAAGTTAAATAAATACTTATAATATTTAATAAATTAACTGTGTTATAAGATCCGTAAACAAACCGCTAGGCCGGCCAGGCTGTTGGATTTTTCACTTTATTAATGCTATTAGAGCAAACCCGTACCAAAAATTTTCATCAGTAATTTGTAGAGGTTCTTAGCAATCATGTCACTTAAATTTTCTATTAGATATCAATCGAAAACCGGATAAAAATACAAATTAGTACGACACATACACCTAGTTCGCGCGTAAATTACAAACTAAACCATGGCTAACCTCAAAAAAGTAACGTGACACATGGATCTTTAAGCAGTGTTGTCGATGTTTCTGTTTCACCGCTTCTTTCAAGATGGTTGTGGTTTACTGTACGGCTATGATGAAAAGAAATGTGAAAATTATTTGACCATTTAAATGTATGCTTGAATTGTTTTTTAGATTCGATTTAACGCCAAATTGTGTTCAATTATTACAATACTTTAGCCCTGGCCATACCTGAAGTGAATTTTTAAAATCCAGATATCTCCAAAACGACTGCTCAAATCAACTCTTACCACGTATACCTTTTTTTAGGTAAAAGACGTTGACAATAAGAATGTTTATTTAAAAGTTTAATACAGTGTGGGTCAAAAACTTATTTCGTTTTAAATATGTGCAATGTGCTCTCTAAATTTTGCAATAAAAATGGGAGCAGATTTAATTTTTTTCACCCCACAAAACTCCCCTTAGCCGAACATTGTGACAATACACCAATTATTAAAAAAAATATTTATGAAAAACTAAAACCAAATTGAACTTTTGGCACTCACACTGGGGTAAGTTGAGGTAGATCGTCACATTTAAGTCTCAGGAATTTGTGGTAGCATTATTTCCGTGCCGTTAAGAGATGTAGGTGTCATTATGTAAAACTTAAACAGAAATACAAGGCGGTCAATTAGAAAAAATAGTAATTTACGTTACAAGACCGGAAAGTAGTGTTTTTCAGGTCGAGACAAGCATTTCCAGGGCGAGCCGCAGGCGAGAGCCTGCACAACACTAATTTTCGGTTGCGCGACTTCGATATACTTACATTAAATTATTTTATTTTACATTATTTTTAAATGCGTCGTATGGCTTCTCGTAACGGGCTTTTGATTTTACTTGCAATATATCGTCGCTTTCCTTGCTGCTCCCAAAATTTCTTCTGAAATCTTATTTTCCGTGTCGGATAATTCAAAATCTGAATTCATATTGTTAAATTTGCGCACTCGCGAAACAAGTGTGACATAAACAACAAATTAAAAATCAACGAACTGTCACTCGACAATACGTCGAAATGTTGTTGTCATAGTAACGAAATCAAGGTAGCTTGTATTATCAAAGAGCGATTGGAAAAACAAAAAACAGGGACCCGAAAAATATTTTTTTTAAAACCGACCAGAAAATATACACTTTCTGGACAATTTTTCGTCTAGAAAATAACCTTTTTCCGATCGCAAGACCGGAAAAGTGACGTTAGAGACCGGAAAAGATTATTCCGGTCCCGGTTTTAAAAAAAATATTTTTCGGGTTCCTGTTTTTTGTTTTTCCAATCGCTCTTTGATAATACAAGCTACCTTGATTTCGTTACTATGACAACAACATTTCGATGTATTGTCGAGTGACAGTTCGTTGATTTTTAATTTGTTGTTTATGTCAAACTTGTTTCGCGAGTGCGCAAATTTAACAATATGAATTTAGATTTTGAATTATCCGACACGGAAAATGAGATTTCAGAAGAAATTTTGGAAGCAGCAAGGAAAGCGACTTATTGCGATATATTGCCAGTAAAATCAAAAACCCGTTACGAGAAGTCATACGACGCATTTAAAAATAATATAAAATAATTTAATGTAAGTATATCGAAGTGTCGGTCTTAAAAAAAATATTGTACGTCACGCAACCGAAAATTAGTGTTTTCCGGCCTTGTAACGTAAATTACTATTTCGGCAACCGTCCGGGAAGTACCCACTTCCCGGACGCTTTTCCTTTGAGAAAGTAGCATTTCTCCGGCCTAGTCCGGGTAGTACGTGCCTAGTCCGGGAAGTACGTACTTCCCGGACTAAGCCGGGAAGAATCACATCAATATTAGCAATTGCTCGAATTTTAATATAAATATTAATATAAATAAGAATTAGAATGTTTCTGTTAGTAATTATTATCTTCTGTTCGAATTTCAATATTTAATACAAATAAGAATTAAAATGTTCGAAATTTTGTTCTACAAAGAAATATAATAAAGAAATGTGTCTCATTGAGTTGTTATTCTATACGGCTGCCAAAAAAAAAGTGTACACAACACGTCCGAAAACAGTTTTTTTGGACGAGTCGACAAAATTCTAGGACGAGCCGTAGGCGAGTATTTTCCGGACTTGTAATGTAAATTACTATTTTCGGTCTCTAACGTCAATTTTCCGGTCTTGATCGACAAAACGTTCTTTTCTGGACTAAAAATTGTCCAGAAAGTGTATATTTTCTGGTCAGTTTAAAAAAAATATATTTTTGGGTTTTAAAGATTTCTTTAGTAGTCTATTCGATTCAGGATGGACAATGTAAAATTTATATAGTCCCGGGCAAAGGTATCTGTAATGGTTGGGATATGAAATAAAAATTCTTAAGCTCCTCGCGCCTCTTTTCTCGATCACATTCTGCATCGGTAATAAAATAACACTTACGTTATTAGAAGCAACTTTTACACAGTTAAAAATGGTATTTATTAGAAAATTTTAAAGCCAATTTCTAATGGGCAGTTAAAAAACACGTCTCTAATTTTGCATCGGTCTATTTGCAGTAGAGAATTTTATTAAAGTCAATAACGACAAGTACTAAGGTACCTAAGCCAATTATTGCCACCCTAAAGAATTTTTATTTTTCATTTCAAGATTTTCAACTAGATCAACCTGTACGTAATGAAAAGCATTCTACAGCATGTCCTCTTATATGGAAAGCATACCATATATTTGTAATTTCAATTATTTTTTTTATTTTATCATTTTTAAAAAACATTGCAAAATGACAATATTTGGAACATGTAACCCAAATATTGCCATGTAGTGGCAATATTAGGAATACCACTAAAAACACTGAAATAAGCAAAATAGCAAACAGAACTTTATTTATATTTAGGTAGGTACACTTCATAATATCGTAAATGGTACCCAGCTACAAAATAAAAAGGAACGTTCTTATAAAAAAACAAAATAAAATATAACATTCTTAAAAAAAAAACATTGTCTCGCTGGACAAATAAAGATTTCTTTGTCAGTCTTAGTCATGCTAACACGTTCTTCGTGGACATATCTGTTACATAGAGAACACAACGTCATATCGATTTGCTTTTCTATTTTGCATAGGAAACAGAACCAATAAGACTCAACCACAAGCGACGATTTTCTTGTACGACTTTTTTTGGAGCAGATTTCGTGTGTACGACTTTTCGCTTAGGAGAGAATAAATCTCTCGTTAGTGTTTGGGCCCTTAAATTAATAGAAGTTTTCCTTTGTGATTGCGAAACTTTTATTTCAGGAGTAACCAAAAAACCCATGTCATTGAACGATGTGTATTCAAATCTGTGTAGGATGCATCACGAAGGGAAGCTTCTGAATCTGGCAATAATCGTTAGTTATCATCTTTGGGTAATCAGAACATTTTTTTTTGAAAAATAATATATTATTATTATTATTTGTGGTCAACAAATTATTTGTTTGCCACATATTAATTATAAATTAAATTACATAAGCCAAATAGTATACATATATGCCAAATATTGCCATGGCAATATTTGGTCTACCTAAGGATGGCAATATTAGGTACCCGTGAATCCACTGGACAAAACTAAGGATTTCAAGAAACACCTTTATATTAAACATAACAATGCTACAACAACAAAACGTGTACCTAAGGACTTTCCTTGTCTAATTTCTTGCACCTTTTATTTTAATTGGAAAGCCGATACAACGTCAAACAAATGACAATTTTTTTTATAACAGGGGCAAACAAAAAGCAGTATCTACAGTTCCGATGCTTTACGCAGACTGGGCACTTTTCTGGTACGTTCAATTAGTTGATTTAATGCCTAAGAATGGTTTAGTACGTATATCGGCCGCAAGAGTAATGACGTCATGATTTTGGCTTGGGTGGCAATATTAGGAACATGGCAATATATGGCTTAGATACCTTATTTGATTTAAAAAACAAGCCATGTTAAGATTCCAAAGGACCTTGTCTGTACGTATTCGGAAGGAATATTTAAAATACGAATAGTTTTTCCAGAACACTAATTTGCAACAATATTCAAACCTCACGCTAGAGCCCTGCATGGGCCGGGTTTTCAGCTCGGACCTCTACGCGGCCCGGCCCGGCTCTCGGGTTTGGGTCGGGTCGGGCCACTTAATCAACTAAGGTTCGAGCTGACCGGGCTTTTTACGTTTTATATACCGGGTGTCCACGGAAGGTGGCTCGCCCCTCTAACTTTTTTGTTTTTCAAGATAATGAAATACAATTCGGGGGATTTGTATACGACATAAAACTGCATTTTTTGACAGGTGACTCAACATAAACTTTCGATTTTTAAATGGGACACCTGGTATATTTTTCCTTTTTTTGACTCCATATGACATTCTAAATACAACGATGTGTCATTTGTCACTTTTCGTCACCAAGAAAATATTTTTTTTCCAAATTTATTGTTTTATCTAGAGGGCTATGAATACCTTAAAATCACTTATTTCAGTTCTCTAATCTTGGGAAAAACACAATTTTACTATTTTTGGTCCAATGCTATGTGCTATGTAAAATTTAATCTTTTAAGTTGTATAACTCATTTTTTTTTTAAATGGCAACATGGTGGCTCGTCGGGTTAAGAAAAAGGAGGATTTTATTCCGATTATGTTGATATCAAACACTACTAGGTTTTCGAAAAGGTGCCATTAAATACTTTAACAAGTTCACTTAGAACTAAGCATCTTTTGAGAATAAATTTAGATTTAAATAAACCAAGTAGCCTGTGACCAGCAAAACTGATAAAACAAAATCATTCCTTGAAGAAAATTGAAATGCCAACAGCTTCTGCCAAAGTAAATTAGTTTTTTGTTTAAAAAACATGAAAAATAATAGTTTTACAAGGAGTGAAAAAGTTGATATGTTATTAGCAGTGGCGTAGCCAGGTGGGGCCCAGGGGGGGGCGCCTGCCCCCCCGCCCCCCTTGCATGGCGCCCCTTGCCGCTTGGTGCCCGTATGCAAAATAAAAATATACTTTAATTACACCCTGTAACATTTATTGAAATTGAAAATAATTTGCTATTCTATTATATGTATTTTGAAAAACAAACACCATATTTTTAATAATAATAGTGGTTCTAAAAATCATAAAGCGCCCCCATATATGTTCGCCCCTCCCGCCCCGCAAGGCTGGCTACGCCACTGGTTATTAGTATTTGGAGAATGTAGAAATAATTCAACCAATGCTGCACGACCTTACGCACAAAGATATTTTAATCGGCGTCATCCAACCCGGCACTATTAGGTACCCAAAACTGGTTCCGAAAATGCGAAATGAGCCTGACAATAATAACATATCAACTTTTTCACTCCTTGTAAAACTATTATTTTCCACGTTTTTTAAACAACAAACTAATTTACTTTGGCAGAAGCTGTTGGCATTTCAATTTTCTTCAAGGCATGATTTTGTTTTATCAGTTTTGCTGGTCACAGGCTACTTGATGCATTTAAATCTAAATTTATTCTCAAAATATGCTTCTTTTTAGGAAAGTTCTAAGTTAACTTGTTAAAGTTTTTTCATGGCAGCTTTTCTAAAACCTAATAGTGTATGGTAACAAAATAGTCGTAATAAAATCCTCTTTTTTCTTAACCCGACGAGCCACTATGATGCCATTTAAAAAAAATGAGTTATACAACTTTAAAGATTAAATTTTACATAGCACATAGCATTGGACCAAAAATAGTAAAATTGTATTTTTCCCAAGATTAAAGAACTGAAATAAGTGATTTTAAGGTATTCATAGCCCTCTAGATAAAACAATAAATTTGGAAAAAAAATATTTTCTTGGTGACAAAAAGTGACAAGTGACACATCGTTGTATTTAGAATGTCATATGGAGTCAAAAAAAAGGAAAATTATACCAGATGTCCCATTTAAAAATCGAAAGTTTATGTCACTTCCGGTTAAACCGGAAGTTCCATAATGTTGAGTCACCTGTCAAAAAATGCAGTTTTATGTCATATACAAATCCCCCAAATTTTATTCCATTATCTTGAAAAACAAAAAAGTTAGAGGGGCGAGTCACCTTCCGTGGACACCCGGTAGATATCATAGATACATCATAGATTCTTCATGTTTCATGTTATGGTATGTCACTTTACCAGTTAAACAATAGGTTAAACGTCAGTTGAAAAACTTGTGACGTTTAATCTATTGTTTAGATGTCATAAATGTCAAGGTAAATTTGTTCAATTACCTCTCTGGCCGACTAGGTTTCTCGGGCCGACCGGGCTTTTCGGGCTGGCCGGGCTTTTTTGCTCTTATACCAATAAAATTCATTTACAACGTCATATTATAAAACTTGGGTTTAGACGTGAAATTAACTTAAATTGGTTTATTCATAAATTTCTACTAAAAAAACAGATTATTTATATGAAAAACTTCAATTTAGAAATACCCACAACATGAACACTAGAAATGAAAATACCAATAGATCATAAAGAAAAATATAAAACTTCTATCAAATATAATAGTTCAATAATAGAACAATACAGAACCTGATATAAAAAAAAACTAAATCATTCGGCTTTTAGAAGTCATTTAAAAAAATATTATCTTCAGGTAGGATTGGAAGACCGATTAATTATTAATCAAAATCCTACCTTTTTGTGCCGACTAGTATTTTATTGTCACAATTATTTTTAGTTGTTATATTTTATAATTTTTATATTTTGGCAGAAATAAATATCTTCATTATTATTATTTCATAAAAATATTTTTGTTTATTGCACATAACAAAGAAAACGATATAAGTAATCGATCCAGTGCCGTAGCAATATCCTAGTGGACCTGGGTTCCAAAACCATCCTTGCGGGCCGCTTTGCCCGTTTGGATCCAATTATTTATGAGGAGAAAAGCATTGGGATACAGGGATCCAAGCACAATGGATACCCTGGGGCGGGTAGACCACGACGACCGTTTCGTCCTTGTTAGGACTCTACGGGCAGCCATAACCCAAGCAATCCCGACAACGGCGGTAAGATGTATTAGAAGCCTTTTTGCAAAATCAACGCGGCCATCAATACACCATAGCCCCATCCTAACGAAATTAACTCCCAATATAAAAGGCAGTCACACTGGTAACATCGAAAGGTATACAACTATATAAACCACGAAGTGCATCACAATCCAGTATAGGGAGCTATTAGCGTTTTCACCGGAACACCTGCCGTTTTGCCAGCGTTGATCTGTTTCTAGTCTGCAAAACGGCAGATGTTCCGGTGAAAACGCAAATAGCGTTCCCTATACTGGATTGTGATGCACTTCGTGGTTTATTTAGTTGTTTACCTTTCGATTATTACAAGTGTGACTGACTTTTATATTGGAGTTAATTCCGTTGGGATGGCGCTACGGTGTATTAATGGCCGCTTTGATTTTGCAAAAAGGCTTTTAATACATCTTACAGCCGCTGTCGGGATTGCTTGGGTTATGGCTGCTCATAGAGTCCTAACAAGGACGAAACGGTCGTCGTGGTCTACCCGCCCCAGGGTATCCATTGTGCTTGGATCTCTGTGTATTCCAATATAAAAAAAACAGTTACACACTTGTCCGATATGACACAATATTCACTTTTTAATTCTTTTCGCGGAAAGCATATTATCTTCTAATTAAATATTACTGAAAATCATACTACACACACCTACTTTATAATAATTATTAGAAATTCCAATCATACAATAAAAACTGATAATTTCAATCAAAATAATTATGGCCACAAGTTAGTCCTCGCTTCCCCAGCCCCTGTTGACATGCAATAATGCTTTTTTGTAAAGTGTAATATCATTAAGCTAGGTAATATAACTTTTTCAGAAGGCAGCAAATAATTTTTTCAGAGAATAAAATTAAAAACTTTCTTGAACCGACCCCTACACAGACAACGCTATAAATTAGATTTTCGCTTCAAATCTGGTAAAAATTGTGTTTATGGTCGTAATTTCTCAAGATAAACAAGCTCAATCCTTTTGCCACTTTATCATTCGGTTATCGCTTGATTTGCAATTTTAATTGTAGCGTACCGGTTCGTTTAAAATTTATGGCTTCAAATTTTTCGTTTAAAAACAATATTCGATTGTCAATAATGGGAATGTTAACAGTGAATTTCATTTCCGTAAAGCATTATATGTAAAAAATTCTAGTAAGTTTGTTATAGCGATGGGCAAAATATATGGATAACTGATGGGAACAATTAGCAAAAAAAAATTAATATAATAATAATTATTATTATTACAATAACCAGATTTATAGCTAATTACGCCTATGCGAGTACATAATATATTACCTATGCATTTTAAAAATCTCAATTTTTAACAATTAATCATATACTTTAAATTTGACAATTTTCTGGCTTGTTAACGCTTAAAATAATTATTGTATTGAACAAACCCGAACAAACCCGGCCATTTCTCAGGAACCGTTTGTCACACAGTTTTGAAATAAAAAAAAAACATTTTATGACAAAGTCGACCAAGGGTAACGTCTAAAAATTATTTTCAAGTTCCTAAATTAACCGCTAGAGGGCGTTTAACCTATGACTACGAAGACTATCGTGTTTTTATCGATAATATGCTAAATAAAGTTTTATCAAAAATTAAGTATTGTATTCTTTGAAATATACGGTATACCTTTAATTCAATACATTTTGCTCTAACTTACATACAAGGGGAAATACTCATATTACTATATAAACTTGGTTTCGTTTGAAAGAGCTTGTTCTATAGTAACATATAAAATTTTATATAATTATTTTTTGTTATATTCTTTGCCGCTAGAGAGGGCTATATGCACAATCATGAGTTTTTTCAGTTTTTTTTTAAATTTCAAATGGAAACATATAAATATTTATATAGATACAAAATAAATTAAAAACGAAGAAAACTGGTGAAACCCGTACGTCGATATCTTCATTTAACCCAGAGATACAGAAAAAAATAATAAAATGTGCTTGGCGCTAAGCCTCCCTTCTACTAGGTACTACTAGTATTACTACAGGAAGAAACACTATTTTTTACAAAATCCGTATTGCAGGTGCTTGTGCTTGATCATAAAAAAAAACTGAAGTAAATAACATTAACAACATGATTCTGCCTCATTTAACTACTGATCGAGTATTAATAGTGGGGATGTCGACTAGTAATAATTAAACAAGAAAATATTACTTTTTATTAAGTAGGTAAAAACATAAAAAGCTCTCACTGAAAAAAATAATTAAATCCTTTGCTAAAGGCATTAGGTGTCTAAAATCTTATAACTATACTTTACACATTTAACAAGTTTTTAAGCTCCCTTTCTGCGCAAAAATGATAATTTCAAGTGATGAAGCATTTAATATGATGACAGTATAATTTGCTGCCAAATCGTTTCTAGTGGCAAATTGAGATATTAACAATAATAATAAATTACTTTAGTTAAACCTTTAAACATCATTACTTTGTGTTGCTAAACTTACGATACGTATTTTTTTAAATGCCCTTGCATCCGATTTCATAGTATTTTTTCCTGTGGTAATAGTAGTAGTAGTTAATGGAATACTTAGCGCCAAGCATGTAGGGAATTTAAAAAAATATATATTATTTTTTTTCTGTATCTCTCGCTTAAATTAATATATCGACATGCGGTTTTCACCAGTTTTCTTCGTTTTTAATCTATTTTGTATCTAAAAAAATACTTATACAGGGTGTTACAAATTCGAGGGCCACCATTGGGATCTGGGAAATGGTAATAGATACGGGGAAGTTTAAATTAGGGCAAAGTTGCGCAATTCAATGCCGATCAATATACCGTCAAGAAGATT
The DNA here is from genome assembly GCA_963969555.1 of Polydrusus pterygomalis. Lineage (NCBI taxonomy): Eukaryota > Metazoa > Arthropoda > Insecta > Coleoptera > Curculionidae > Polydrusus > Polydrusus pterygomalis. The sequence goes on from OZ018376.1 coordinate 84,005,771, forward strand.
TGTCCATTCCGAGTACTTCCGAAGATATTCGATAAAATCCGAATTTAACGTTTTTCATTTATATGTTTTCCTGCGTTTATTTAAATAGATAATTGAAAATAAATTGAAGTTTTTTATTGCCACTTTTTCTCTTCTATTAGACTGTGGTATCAGATTTCGAATCCGACGTTTTGTCTCTGGGCCCCATCATTAATTTATTTTTTTTAAATACGGACCTGGATTTTTTATTTTATTTTTGGAATCACCAAGGCTGATTGCATGATATGGTTGCATTATTTTGATTAGGATTCAAAAGTTGAAGCTAATAAAAAGATCATATAATATTGTTTTTGTTTATTTTTTAATTAATGATATTTTACTTAAATTCTAGAAATAATCGGAAAATAATGGTAGGTAGGTACCTACACATTCACTAAAAAGAATCAATTTTATCTAAGACTAAGATGTTCAAAAAGATTTCCGTTTGCACGTATACATCGATTAATTTTGTTCCATACTTTTTCAGTGGACCTTTGTATCGACCTTCTTCTTATTGACCTAAATCCTTCAATAATCCTAGCTCTAAGTTCTTCTAATGTATTAACATTATGTTTATAAATTTTATTTTTCAAAGCCCCCCACAAAAAAAAAGTCTAAAGGTGTCAAATCTGGAGATCTCGCAGGCCATTCCACCACACCTGCAACCAAATCATGCAATCAGCCTTGGTGATTCCAAAAATAAAATAAAAAATCCAGGTCCGTATTTAAAAAAAAAAAATTTATGATGGGGCCCAGAGACAAAACGTCGGATTCGAAATCTGTTACCACAGTCTAATAGAAGAGAAAAAGTGGCAATGAGAAAGTTCAATTTATTTTCAATTATCTATTTAAATAAACGCAGGAAAACATATAAATGAAAAACATTAAATTCGGATTTTATCGAATATCTTCGGAAGTACTCGGAATGGACAAATCTTCTTGACGGTATATTGATCGGCATTGAATTGCGCAACTTTGCCCTAATTTAAACTTCCCCGTATCTATTACCATTTCCCAGATCCCAATGGTGGCCCTCGAATTTGTAACACCCTGTATATGGATTTATTGAAAATTTAAAAAACAAATTCAAAAATCTAATGAAGTGCATATAGGGTACAACAATAAATATAGTCATACAAAATTTTAAATGTTACTTAGGATAAGCTCTTTCAAACAAGGACAAGTTTGTCAAATTTGGTTAAGGCAAACCGGAGTTGCGTATTTTTTTCAAAAGATGTTCCCCATCCTCCCCTCAGTTTATTTTGTGAGTTAGAGCAAAATGTATTGCAAGTTGTATCGTATATTTCCAAGAATAAAACACTTAACTTTTGATATATTTACTTGGCATATTATCGTTAAAAATCCGATAATATTCTTAGTCATAGGTTGAACACCCTCTAAATTTAAGAACTCGAAAATAATTCTCAGCAATTTCTCTTGGTCGATTTTGTAATAAAATTTTTCGTTTCCTGAGAGATGGCCGGCGTCCATTCCTTTTTGGCCACCTGGTACATTGCGATAGATCAAATTCCGAGTAAACCAGGCGTTCTTCTCCAAAAATTGTTCTCAGTTTTAAACACTGTTCCAGTGTGTTAAGCTTTCTAAATTCAATGGTATATATAGGATTATTAAGGAGTATTCGTTATATAAAATCCTACTTTTAAAAATGCTTGAAACGACGAGAAACTTCAATATTTCAAAACAAACTTTAAATCTTTTATTCAGAAAAGTGCAAAACAAATCCTTTTTGCAAATAGTTTCCGCATTTTCGTTCTAGCCAGATTTTAAAGAAAACAATCTGAAATTTAAATAGAAATATAGGGGATACATTCAATTTCATTTAAAATAAATCCTTGTGCACATAAAGATGCATTTTATTTAGTGTAACTGTGAATTAAAAGCAAAACATACATTTTTAATGAGAAAAATGTATGTAGGATTTTAGTAGTATGAAACAAACATTTTTGTTAATCAAAAATTATGTATTATATTAGCTATCAATAAATCTGTATTACTACAGTGAACGGAAGGCTGTATTTTAATAATTTTTATTTGTCAGGTGTCTATATTTTGCAAAGAATTCGTTAGATATTTATCTGTTTCCAGGCACAGAGCCTACTTGGTAGTTTTAGTTTCCTACTGGAATTTGTAAAGGAAAATGGCATGCTATAAGTTTTTAGATTATTTTGATGTGGAAGTTTCTTACCAGATCTCCCACGTTTTTGAATTAATGACCGGAAATATCTCCTTGAGCATAATTTTTTTTTAATTCTCGGAAATATTTTCGGTAGTAATTCAAGTAGGTACTAGGGATATTGCTAGTGAAAGTATATATGGAGTATGTAGTACCGTGCGAGAAAAAATTATCTGCATCAAAGAGGGCTTGAATTAAAAAACGTAGGGCTTGGTTTAGATCACAATGATATGGGGACGATATAATATTTAACCAAATCTAGGTTAAAATTTTGTCAAATTCATATTATGACATGATATGCCAAACTAATGAGTAATAAAATAAGTAGACAAATACAAATTTATTTTTGTTGTTTACAAAATTAACAAAGTAAGAATATACAGAAAGAAAAAGAAAACTAATTACATAAATTGCTGAAATTGGCCACCGCCATGCTCCAAGTATAAATTCACACGTCTCTTCATATTTTCGAAAGTGTTAACCAGCATCTCTGGAGAAATATTACCACATTCTTGGATAATCCTTTCTTATACTTGTTCTAAATTTGCAACAAGTTCTTCTGTTCTTACAGATGTTCTTCCTGCTCCTTTTTTGTGTTGTATAGAACCTGTTTCCATAAACACAGCCACGGTTCTTTTCAGGCAATGATAAAAATCCCCAGCACCACGCACAAACCCGGATTGTATTGCCACTCACTATTTACTCTAACCCCGTTTCGGGTTTATTCGAGTTTGTTCAAAATTAGCGATGAATCAAATTACTTGTAACGACTGTCAAATATGACGGAATAACTGATTGATTGTTAATTCAGGTAGTTACTGACACCCAACAGGTATTAAGCTCTACGGCTAAGCATTACGTCCTTAGATGCAAGGCCCTCTTTGATGCAAATAATTTTTGCTCGCACGGTATTTTAAATAAACTAAAATGTTTCATGTCCTTAAGTATATTTTGCGGCAAACGTTATTAATGCAAGGCGCGAGTAGAAAATATCCAAAAACGATAACGGATCCGTAAAGAGCAGGGGTACGATTTTGAAATTAACTAGCACACGGTTTTCAAACTTTCCGATTTCATTTTACGTCAAATTTATTGTTTTCTTGAATAATAATTAACCGTATTCTATTTTAGCTTTGTTTTGGTTTGCCGCTTCCGTAAGTGAAGCCCTTTAATTTATTAAAACACCTAAACTTTGTTACCCCACTGCGTGCACGCCCTATGTTCAAAATAACGCACCTCTACAACCCTTTCGTAAACAAAGTTTTATGGCAACTTGCTAATTTATTCACGCGTTTAGAAATGCTTTATATACACTGATAGACATAAAGCTTGCGACATAGAGGTAACATTTTTTAATATAGGTAGGTTTAATTTAGTTTTCTTAATATACAGTATCTCTCCGTAAGTTTGCACCATATGGAAAACTTTTTTATTATTGAATTTACGAAAAAAAGTTATTCCTCATAAAAAGCTCTGCATGATCTAAAACCTAAAATGCAACCATCAAATATCGAAATTTTCCAGTCATCTACGAGGTTTGTCAAAAAATGTGAATTTCTCCCAAGAGTAAAGTACCTTTATTTTTGACATTAATTATTTTATTTTATTTTTATTTATTTATTTATTTATTTATTTATTTACGGGCACTGCCCAATTTCACAAAAATATAAATAATCTTAATCCTAACGCAGAGTTAACATATTTTAATTAATTTACTAAGAAAAACGTAGCATTCAGCAATGTGATAAAATTAAAGAGATTTCACATTATAGTATGAAGTTTTCGCATAAAGATAGATCTATTTAAAAATAAATCAAGTGTGGGATGCTCATTGGCCAGTCTGCCTGACCTTGATATAAAACTATTTTGATCAAAAATTGTTATTAAAAAAAGTTGATCAGAACTAAAAACCACGTCTAAATATGCAATAACACGCATTAAATTAATTAAATAATTAAAAAATAAATAATTAATAATAAATTAATGAAATAATTTTTTAACATAAATGCGTATAATTGCATATTTAGACGTGGTTTTTAGTTCTGATCAACTTTGTTTTTATAAAAAATTTTGATAATGTCAAAAATAAAGGTACTTACTTTACTCTTGGGAAAAATTCACATTCTTGGGAAAAATTTACATTTTTTGACAAACCACGAGGTTCGACTGGAAAATTTCGATATTTGATGGTTGCATTTTAGGGTTTAGACCATGCAGAGCTTTTTATGAAGAATAACTTTTTTTCGTAAAATGAATAATAAAAAAGTTTTCCATATGGTGCAAACTTACGGAGACATACTGTATATCGATATTAATTACAACCCTTTTAATTTAAATATGGACAGAGAAAAAGTACGTGTCCATCTTATTTAATGGACTAGGATACCAGAGATCATTAAACTAGAAAAGGACACGTTCCGTCGGTCATTGGCAAATTTCAAGCAAGAAATATAAACTTAGTGAGCCTAATGAATAAAAATTAAGCAATTACTTGAAGCAATTACTTTTTAGTAAAAGCAATCGCTTGACTTGCAAATGCTATAAGTAAAAGCAATTGCTAGATCTGGATATGAATAAAATTTTGAAGCAATTGCTGTTTTTCTTACACCTCTGTAGCAAATGCTTATCTATCACTTTTTCCCGCAACAGAAATGAATATGTTTTTGACTATAGAATTGGCACAACCATACTTACGAGGGTTGATCGTGTGTGAGACCTGGGAATTCTGATAGATTCAAAGCTGATTTTTGATCTACACATCGACACGGTTGTAAACAGTGCTTCCAGAATGTTGGGATACATCATGCGCAAGTGCGCTTCTTTTTCTAATATTAAAGCAATCATATGCCTGTACAACTCTTTTGTTTTGAGTAAGTTAAATTTTTGTAGTGTGATTTGGAGTCCGAGATACTCTGTTTATATTAAACGTTTAGATCACATTCAAAATAAGTTTTTAAAATTCATCTCGTTTAAAGGCCACCTGAACGACATTGCTATTGCTCAACGACAATTTTAAATTACTCCCTTGACAGTTAGAAGAAGTATATCTGATATACTTTTTTTGTACAAAATCATAAATAATAACATACATAACCCCGATATACTATCTTTGATTCGTCTTAACATACCTCAAGTCAACCTACGATCAAACGAAATTTTCTATGTTCCATTCAGGAACACCAATTGTTCACAAAACTCACCATTATGTAGAATAATCAAATGTGTTAACCTTTATAGTGAAGTAATAGATATATTTTCGCAATCACCAGCAACCATTAAGAGACTATTAAAAAAACATTACTTAACAGAATTTATGTTATATTTTTTTTATGTTAAGATATTTTTTTTTTCCTTATTTTAGGCAAATATTATGCGTTTAATACAGTATTGCGACTTATGTAAGAGATTTGTTTAATAGTTGTATTCCTTTCGAATAGGTAGATTTATGTAATTTTGAGGGTACTTTTTTGGGATTATTCCTGTTTGTATCCCTGTTGACCATGAATAAATAAATAAAAATAAATAAACACAAGTTCAGACGTGGCTTATCCACTTGTTCAGATTATAGATTTCATGTTCAGTTTGGTGACTAATTTGCAAAAGGGTTGACGTAAATACAACAACGTTGGTCTATTTATTTAGTACAATAGTAATATGTTACGTTTTTGTGGAAAATAGGAAACTTATATTTGTGATAATGGCAGATTTCAGTGAAAATGAGGAAAGTGATAGTAGTGATAAAGAAATTAAAGACAAGCAATTGATATTTGTTCACAAATTGAAGGAACATAAATAAATCTTTCTGACCACAACCGTTTAGCTTCCACAACAGCTTCAGCACTTGTAGGAAATTTAATAAAAATATTGGCCTTCTCCAAAACTGCATCCCTTACAGAAGTGTATGTCTTACAGACAGTAGTTCGGTGAGACGACTCTGCTGCCGGACGACATGAAAAATGTCTCTCCCAATACCATCATTAACTTCATCAAAAAGTTAGGCCTATTGGGGGAAATATAAATAAGGTGTGAGCCACAATAGATCGCATGGTCGCAGTGGAGGGTTAGCTGTAACCCACTCACTTTTAACCTAACCTAACCTATCCACTTGTTCAGATTATAGATTCCATGTTCAGTTTGGTGCCTAACTTGCCAAAGAGTTGACGTAAATACAACAACGTTGGTCTATTTATTTCGTACAATAGTAATCTGTTACGTTTTTGTGGAAAATATGAAACTTATATTTTTTGTGATATGGCAGATTTCAGTGAAAATGAGGAGTGATAGTAGTGACGAAGAAATTAAAGACAAGCAATTGATATTCGTTCACAAATTGAAGGAACATAAATAAATCTCTATGACCACAACCGTTTAGCTTCCACAACAGCTTCAGCACTCGTAGGAAATTTAATAAAAATATTGGTCTTCTCCAAAACTGCATCCATTACAGAAGTGTATGTCTTACAGACAGTAGTTTGGTGAACACCGAGTTCTTCACCTACAGAATTTTGAAAGCCCGGATCCGACAATATCCGCAGGAAGACTTTAATCTTATTTAAAGGCGACAGTGCACCTCCTCGCCTTTTACCTGTATCAGTCAAAAAATAATTTGCCACCCACACAACATCTTCGTGGTCAAATCGATATAACTTTCTGAAATAATCATATCTGCAATTTTTACGTACACTGTAGATTTTTCTTTTACGGACGTTCATATACTCAGCCATAATTAAAGGTACAAATTAAAGCAACGCACGTGTATGCTGCGGAGAACTAAAGTTGACCAAGCAAATGATGCAGGGGTCGACCTACCTTAAAAAGCAATCGCTACATCACTAAAAAAAGCAATTCCTTAATTTATTCATCACATTTTAAGCAAACGATAGCAATTTCTTCTATTTTTTAAGAAAAACATTGACTAGAAGCAATTCCTGCACTTTTAAGCAATTGCTGGACGCAAAAGCAATTACTTCAGTTTTTATTCATTGATGCCTTTCCAGAAATTACATCGATTTTATAAGAAAAAGCAATTGCTAAATTTTTATTCATTAGGCTCATTATCTTGGTTTTCGAGTATCCAGTTCTTTGCCAGTATTTTGATTCGTTCGAATTCTCTTGTATTAAAACAGATGACAGCAGTTATTTGTCATCGATTAGCTAATATATGGGAATCAAAACTCCCCCAGATTCGTAATGAGCCGTAATTAGCCCGCACGTCACGTTCTGAATTGTGTTTTTAAGTGTTTTTGTTGCTTTTTATTACTTTTTAAGAATGTTTAGTGTCTTTACTGGATTTTATTTTCAGTTTAATTGACATTTATTAACTTTTGTGTTTACGGTAAAGCCCATATACAATTCACCAAACAAAAAATTTGTAGGTAAAAATTTTATTATCCTTTTTTCAGACGGTAAATCATGATGGATCATAATTAGTACCCCTCTTTTTGGGGTAGAAACCGGTACAAGAGTTACTGGAAGATGATCCGGACCGCCGTCTTCAGTTTTATGAAGTGATGATGAATGCACTTGATTAGGATTTAGTAGTTTTGGCCTGGATCCTTTTTACAGATGAGTGTACTTTTGTACTAAATGTCGAACTCAGTAACCAGAACTGTTAATACTGGTCCGGTCGTATTCCCATTTTATGCCTTTTCCAACGAGCACAATACATACGAACATTTAAAAAAAAAAGTTAGAGGTGGTTTCCACCTCCCAACAGAGGGGTAAATTTCATGAAGACACGAAAAAAGTATGCCAAACTCAAAATAAACGAAGCCTTAGTTCTGTATTTTTGCAGCAAATAAAGAGGCTTTCTAATACTGAATTTATTCCAAATAAAAATTCCACCCTGTATGTATTTTAGCACTATGTAAATTCAATATTCCTTCAAAGCTTTTAGTACTGGATTTTAGTGAGTTGTTCCGGGTGAGTCAACGATTGCGCGGAGTAATTTTATGCCTTGATGATAAGATTAGTCGATAAAGAGCTTTTGTAATAAGGTATGGTTGGATATCTGGCACATTTTAAAAATATTTTGAATTATCCAGGGTGCGCCCAAAAAGTAGGGTGTCATAAAGTTTTTTTTAAATGGGACAGACACCCTTTATTTGAATACATTTAATAATTCTACCTGTTATTTCATAAATTTTTATTAATGGTTTAATACATGAAAAAGTAATAGTTTTTAAGATAAGTGGATTCATAATGAAAATTTTGCATTTGCAAGCATCTCGTTGTTGTAAAAATGCTACCCTATATATTTTTCCATCATCTCTTATAGCTCGTCATAAACTCTTCAACTTTCGTGAAGAACGTCCTATCCCTATCTCTAATAGTTTTCGAAATATTTTGATATTTCGAGATTTAATGTCCTCTTTATAGCATTTTTGTCAATGAATCACGCCTGTTCATCAAACTTTTCCATTAAATTTTGAAAACTTCGAGGACTGGGTGTCCGCCGCTCGGGATATTTCATCCTGTTTAGTTGTTCAGCAAAAAGACACTTTTTATCCGCCTCGCCCAAAATATATATCATGTCGATTAATTCATTTTTTGAAAAATTAATTTTGAATACCAACTTATAAAATGACTGGACAATAAACTTTGCATTAAATAGGCTTAATTTTTACATTGATCTGATTCTCAATGTCATCCACTGCCATTATTTTCCAGGGCTACTGTGATCCATTGGCAAAAAATGCTATAACGAGGACATTAAATCTCGAAATATTTCAAAAACTATTAGAGATAGGGATAGAACATTCTTTACGAAAGTTGAAGAGTTTATGACGAGCTATAAGATGACAGAAAAATATATAGGGTGTTCCATTTAATAAAAGTGATATTTTCAACTAAAAGTTTTCTGACTTTGGTTCTAGACAGTAAACACCCGGTAAATGAGACGTCAAATATTTCATACTGAATATGTATTTTTGACTTTATTTAGTAAGTATAAAAATTATGAATCGCTTATGGCCATTTGCACCATTTTTATATTTAGTCTGATTTAACTAAGCCCGACTTATTTATAAGCCTGACTTTGGTTACATTTCATTTGCACCGGAAGTGATATTAATTTTAAATTGTAGACTTTAGAAAGCCTTGCATTTACGCGGCAACACCGTTAATATCTAGGAAATTTCTTTTTGTATGGCTAGCGGCCTGCTTCGGTGCTAACATAACCTTACTTTTTGTGACTTTTTTTGACATGTGTGTGATTTGATTGATCTTGAATTATTGTACATTGTTGCATCATGTGTGGAACCTGGCCACCTAGCCAAAATATCCCGTTTTCTTAAACTAGCATCACCCACTACCTGGGTATTAAGAGAGAAATAGCCCTTTATGTTTCGAAACAATTTTGCATCATATCCTCCTAGAAAATTGTTATTGAGTAAGATATCTGCAAATATTAAAAAAAAAACTGATGTTTAATAAAACAAGATATTTAGACCTGAAGAATGAATACGGATATGAATGCCATCCATGCAGCCTATTACCCTCGGAAACCTGGCAATATCATAATACTTGGTCTGTACATTCAATAGGTCATCATTTTCAGGCATATTGATATACCTAGGTCTAAGACTAGCAAGCACTCTTGAAACCTTGGATATTATCCTTGACGCTGTCGAGGTGTGCATGCCCATAAAATCAGCAAATGATGATATGTGTCCCCCCGTTGCATAGAACCGCAGAGCTATCAGGAGTTGGTTTATTGGGGAAATACTGTCATTGCTATTAAACGATCACAAAGAACTAACATTAGAAAACTAAGATATTAGACTGGATTAGTTCATATGTAAACTTTTAGAAGGAAAGTATTTGACAGTAATTCACAAGATTTAACTAGATATATATTATTTCATTTAAAAAGCGTAAATAAGTCTCAGTACCAATCATGGGCATATTCCAGATGAATTTCAATTTCTGCAAGCACAGCAAGTACTTGTTGCTTTTCTCAGCCTAAACCTTTGAAAAAATTGCAGCTCATCAAAATCTTCAAAATAATTACTCCTAAGATATTTTCTTCTTGGAAACCCAAAATCGATCATATCTAGGACCTCTAAATCGTCTTCAAAAATGTTATCTTCAATCACAAAGTCCATCAATGCATCCATAATTCTATTAACCAAAATACTTTTTACCGCTGATTTTGACTTTGAAAGCTTTAAAATACGCATGCGCACGTGTCGACTTAAAGTTAAGTCAGCGTTAATCCTAGAAATTTGAAGGATTAAAATAAAGTCTGGCTTAAGAACAAAGCTCGGCCTTGCAACAACGGTGCAAACCAATTAAAGAGTTAAGTCTGTGTTAGACTAGGCTTAGTGGTAATCCCGACTTAGTACTTGCGGTGCAAATGGCCATTAGTGTCAAAATTTAAGTAGCATGCTTGCAAATGGAAAATTTTCATTATAAGTAGAATTATTTTAAAAACTATAACTTTTTCGTATATTAAACCAGTAATAAAAATTTATGACATAACACGTATAATTAATAAATGTATTCAAATATGGGGTGTCCCATTTAAAAAAATGTAACTTTATGACCCCCTACTTTTTGGGCGCACCCTGTATAATTCAAAATATTTTTTAAATGTGTCAGATATTCAACCATACCTTATTACAAAAGCTCATTATCGACAAATATTAACTTCAAGGCATAAAATTATTCCGCGCAATCGTTGACTCACCCGGTACAAGTCACTAGCACCGTGTAGATTCGCCTTTACTTGGGAGTTTGTCAGTACGATATAATAAAATGTGTCCGTATGCTAAACACTTTCGGCCGTCACTGTAGCTTTTATCTTCTTCATAATGAGGAATGAAGTGATTTTACCCAAGAAACATGGGATGAAGTAAACAAACAACAGGCTTATTACGGCAACGGGGCATAAAAATTCGTTGAACGGCTTTAAAAATATGCCAGTCGAAAATTGCAAATTTGGTATTGTGGCGAGTTAAGCCAGCGTACCATGTACAAAAATCAGAGCAAAAATATGGAAATACAGAATTACGCTTAAGCAAGACGTCCAAAAATGTTGCCTAGTATTATTTTAACAGTAGGTATACTTTATAGTAGTATCCAATAATACACTTGTCTTAACATTGCCATTGAGCCTAATGAATAAAAATTAAGCAACTACTTCAAGCAATTAGTTTTTAGTAAAAGCAATTGCTTGACTAGCAAATGCTATAAGTAAAGGCAATTGCTAGATCTGGATATGAATAAAATTTTGAAGCAATTGCTGTTTTTCTTACACCTCTGTAGCAAATGCTTATTCAACACAAGTTTAGACGTGGCTTATCCACTTGTTCAGATTATAGATTTCATGTTCAGTTTGGTGCCTTATTTGCAAAAGAGTTGACGTAAATACAACAACGTTGGTCTTTTTATTTAGTACAATAGTAATCTGTTACGTTTTTGTGGAAAATAGGAAACTTATATTTGTGATAATAGCAGATTTCAGTGAAAATGAGGAAAGTGATAGTAGTGATAAAGAAATTAAAGACAAGCAATTGATATTCGTTCACAAATTGAAGAAACATAAATAAATCTTTCTGACCACAACCGTTTAGCTTCCACAACAGCTTCAGCACTTGTAGGAAATTTAATAAAAATATTGGCCTTCTCCAAAACTGCATCCCTTACAGAAGTGTATGTCTTACAGACAGTAGTTTGGTGAACACCGAGTTCTTCACCTACAGAATTTTGAAAGCCTGGATCCGACAATTTCCGCAAAACCTTTAATCTTATTTAAAGGCGACAGTGCACCCCCTCGCCTTTACCAGTATCAGTCAAAAAATAATTTGCCAACCACTTCACATTTTCGCAGTCAAATCGATATAACTTTCTGAAATCATTATATCTGCAATTTTTACGTACACTGTAGATTTTTCTTTTACGGACGTTCATATATTAAGCTATAATTGAAGACACAAATTAAGAGCAACGCACGTGTATGCCGCGGAGAACTAAAGTTGACTGCTACCAAGCAAATGATGCAGCAGGGGTCAACCTACCTTAAAAAGTTGAAAGCGATTGCTACACTAGAAAAAGCATTTCCTTAATTTATTCATCACATTTTAAGCAAACGCTAGCGATTGCTTCTATTTTTTAAGAAAAAGCATTGACTAGAAGCGATTCCTGCACTTTTAAGCAATCGCTGGACGCGAGAGCAATTACTTTAGTTTTTATTCATTGGCTATCAAGAAATTGCTTCGATTTTATAAGAAAAAGCAATTGCTACATTTTTATTCATTAGGCTCATTTCACAATCTTACTAAAAAAACGAGAAAAACAGAGTAGATTCATTAAATACGTCCAATCATGCACTGGACTGGGAGTTGTTATTTGTATGAGAATTTTCCATTGTTCAGCTGAACGCATTATTAAGTTACTAATATAACAAAGCTAACCAAAAAGTTTGCAATTTGTTACCTATAATTATACTTTGAAGAAGTCTCATACATTAAAACAATACTAAAAATAATGTTTTCGTAGAAATCATGCTTCATTGCAGTAATTGTAAAACAAAAAATGTAAAACACAATTCCGACACAATAGTAAGGATCAATTGTAAAGATGAATATTCGGCTAAGCTGCATAAGTGCATAACCTGCTTAAAACACAGAAAAACATTTTTGTAGATTCAGTTAAACAGCACTAGTTGCTTTGCTATAATCACAAAGAATATTCATTTATTCAGAGATAACCTGGTTATCTGTAATTCAATAAATAAAGTTAAAGAACTATTCTTACCTTAAATAGGCAATACATTTGGGAATAATAAATCTCGATCCATTATAATTACTTACGGCTCGTGGTCAATTATATTGGGAGGTCAGTAGTAACTTTAAAGAAATATGCATACTTAAAAATACGAATAAATATCTTAGCTTTAATTGGAGCTTTAAATACTCTTGAACGTCAGGCCGATCCGTTCGTTTTTTAGAATTGGAAAAGTTCTGAATGAAACTTTAGTTGAAATTGCATATAGTCCTTTTATAACCGACTCTCGATACTTAACAACGGGTCAGTTGCCTTGAATTCCATAATTTCGCAAAATGAAGTTCGTTAGCACTTCATAGTTGTTTAATTTTCTGCATTACCGACATTTTAAATCACATACACTCGCAACTCACACACGGATCATAACAATAGGAAATTATTACAAAAAAACAGTAAACAACATCAATTTTGATCAATGAAAATACCCAAAACTAAAATCAAAACAATCCCAACGACCAATCTCTAAACTATTTCTACGCTGACTGCGTAGTGCGGCTGATGACCCGACCCGCGCGAATAAATCCAATTTGCTTTAACGTTCGGCTACCGCTCGGTCGCTGTGAAATCTTCGGGTACTTTCGCCAAGCTCTAATGCCACGCCACGAGGTTGCTTAGCTAAGGTATTAAAGGAACGCTTCACGAACTAATCTTATAATCATAATATGAGAAATAAAGATGGGGCATACTTGACCGCGGCAGGAGAGGAGGAAAAAATCTTTGCTTAGCCGAGTTAAATTTTTAAAAGGAATGCTTAACTTTGCCGTTGGCTTTGCTATTTAAAAGAAATTCGCTTATTGTGGATTGTGGGTGTTTATTATTTCGGATTTCTAGTTTTTGTGTAGTTGAATGAATTGTGTTTGCGCTTTAAATAATGACTGGTACCGAAAACTTTTTTTCAAATTCTTGATCAAAAAATTGTACTTGAAAATGTTGTTTTACACGTACCTAAGTTATTGGCACATTGTTAAATGTTACAAACTAATATTTGGCTTGAGGTTAGGTATAGTATTTGCAGAATTATACCGTTGACTCTTACTGCCAAAAATAAACTACCTGATTAAACCCTATTGTATACGCCTCAAAATCTTCCAAAGGGGATTAAATGGGATCAGGGTCGGCTTGAAAATGTACCTACACCACATGATTTATTTTTATAATTTAAAATAAATAGATAGGTATTTTTAGTTTTAGGTAGGTACCTATAATAAATGTAAAATAATGACAACAATTATTAATGATAATTGAAAATAATATAATTTAAAAGTATAACTATTAGGATAACAAGTACAATAAAAATTAATTGAATTCTAGAAACTATTCATAATTTATTCAAAATTTAACTCTGTATCACTATCACTATCTTCATCTAAGCCTAAACTTATAATTAAGGGTTGAACATTTGTAATCATACAATTGTAAGAATTTTCCACATTAGGTACACGGTTTTTCCAGCTGTCTGCAGAAATTTTTCTTACTACGTTTTTAATTAATTCTAATACAGATGCATTTAATGTAGGAGAAATATTATTTCTTTTAATATTGGATTTTATTTGGTGCCATATTAGCTCAATCATTTTCAATCATAAAATTTTTAATTTCTGCTTTTGTATTATTAGAATTGGGAATGATTTTTGCTTCCCGACTATAACTAGCATTGTCCATTACAATGACGCTATTTTCAGGTTTATTTTTAAGGAGTTTATGTTTAAACAAATCTTCAAAAAGTTGTGCGTCGGTATCTTGATGGTAATCTAAAGAAGAATCTGCTATGTTTTTAGCTGAAAGCAACAGACACTTTGAAACAAACCCGTTTGCTTAACCAGCATGTAATATTGTGATTCTATTGCCTTTATTTGATGGCGCCTTGGTTTGACATTTTTTGGAAGAATCATCCCAACCTTTTCTTGGAGTGTCATGGGTATCGAACCATGTTTCGTCAAGGTAAATAATTGGCCGATTTTCTTCTCTAAATTGTTTAACAGCTGTTAAATATTTAAGTCTCCATTCCCGTAAACGTTGAGATTCGATTAATGTTTGTCTTTTATTAATGTTTCGGCATTTAAAACCCATTTTACGCAATATTTGCCTAAGGCTTGAAAGGCAACAAGAGATATTTGTTTCGTCTTTAATCAGCCGCTCTTTGAGCAAAATTAAAGTGGGTACAGTTTTTGCCTCATACATTTGGTAAATCTTTCTTCTTAATAAATCCATGTCATTTTCGTTAATGCTTCTAAATGTGCCAGAATCACTCCGATTTTTTCTAGGATTAACAGGTTTAAGCACTATGTCTCTTACCGAAGATAAAGGAGTTTTTGTCAAAGTAGACGTCTCTGCTGAAGCATCCATCGAATTAAAATTTCTACTCAACAAAGATGGATACACATTTTTAATTATTAGCTTGGCATCGGTAGATAAATGCTTTCTTTTGAAAATGACACTTGAAGATGCCCCCCTATCAGCACAATTCCAAGGACGCCACATTCTACCACTAATAAGCCTAACTAAAAATTACTCGCCGGAAAACCACTAAAGACTAAAATTATTAAAAATCAGTTTGTATTTATATATGAATCAGGTATAGGTATAAATTGAATTTGTACCTGGTCCGGCTCTGCTCGAAAAGGTTTTAAAATTTGGGAATTCATTATTTAATTTATGGTCAAAGGGATAATGAGGGTTTATTGCAGTCAAAAGATCAACGGTATAAATCTACAAATACTATACGCGATAACATCGAAGATTACTGTTTTGTTTGTTTTTTATTTTTGATTTGATAAGGTATACTGTGTCATTAAACCATATTGATATTAATTGGTTATCAGGTAGAAAACCAGCCAACACAAAACAAATTTAGTATAGCCAGGACTTATCAATGCCACATTGCACATCATCCTAAACAATATTGCATTGGCAAATAAGGTCATGGTATTAAATCGCGTTGAGAAACGACCGATTAAAACAACGATGTAAAACAGTCCGTATTTTCCCCGTGTTTAAGTTTATGTTTTAATCCTCAAGAAAGCATTCCTGGATCATATAAAACTGTAATTTATTTAATAATAAGTTTATTTAAAATTTAATAATATAATAAATATGTTTATGTTGTCTTCGATAAACTTATTCTTCAATCCCCTGAAGCTGAGCTTGTTAGGGACAAATCTTATTTTTTGTTTTAGTATGTAAAATCATAAATATGCATTAAAAATCAAGTTTTGTAAAGTAAAAATGTTAATTTATAGTATAAACGCAGCTTTTTTGAACATATTATATTACCTATAATAAAATCATTAATTTATAATTTTTAAGTAAAAAATATTACTTATATAAATTATTCAGAACAATATTAATTAATTAAAGCGTTTCTAAAAATATTTTCAAATTGTCTGTTTTTAATATCCATGTTTTTATTTCGACTTAAAATTTTTTTAATGAAATCAATTTTGTTGGTAAATACTCGTTTAAATAAAAACATAAATATTTGAAATTTTTTTGTCCTATGGACTTATTTATTTTATGTTTTATGACATGTATTATGATTATGGTTTTTAAATTGTATAAGGTTTTTATTTTTAAATATATATATTAAAATGTTATAAATGTAAAGTTGTCTTATGTTCAACTTTTTTGTTTCTGAATATAATTCTTTTGAAGGATAAACATAATCTTTATTGTATACAATTTTTAGAAACATTTTTTGTAATATTTGTAATTTTTTAACTAAAGTTCTATTTATTCCTCCCCAACCTAAAATTCCGTAATTTAAATGAGTTTTAACTAACGCGTAATATAATATTTCCATATGCCTTACATTTAAAATTTTTTTAATGTTTTTAAAAATCGGTAGTAAACTTCTTAATTTTTTAATTAAGTATTCTATGTGAAAATTCCAATTTAATTTACTGTCAAAAATAATACCTAAATATTTTATTTTATTAACTTTAAAAATTTGAATGTCGTCATTTATTTGAATACTATTCATATTTTGTGGTAGGTTATTTAGGTTCTAAAGTAAATTATTATTTTAAATTAATTCTAACAAACATAATTTAAACACTACTTAGTAATTATAGTAATTAAGGAAATAAGTTAAATAACCTGTTTTTCAACTAGAATTAGGACGCAATCCATCCGCTTAAAATAACTGTATCCCACACTTTAAAATGATGTAAAAGGGGAAACTTACATTTTGGCCAACTGATGCAAGATTATGTAAGAGATAAATCTTAGTATAATAGTAAAGAATGTATGTAATTCTAGAGACGGAAAAGACGCAGGGAAAACGTAACGCAAAGAATATAAATTAGATTCATATTTTCCCGTACCCAGAATAAAAATATTACCCAAACAACTTTTGCATAAAAACAAGTCCAGTGGAGTCAAATCCGGACCATACGGTAACACAGCCTAGTGCTGGGCAAAAATTCGATATATCGATATTTTTATTGATATATCGATATATCGATTAACGATATTTAAAAAAGAAAATATCGAAAAATCGATATTATCGATAATATTGATATTTATCGACATTATCGATATATCCGATCACATCGATTTTTTGATGTTGGTGTAAGAATGTCGCCTAAATATTTGGATGAATTATGAATATCATTGATAATAAAATGAGGAAGGAATGCGATAATCATTATTGTTTTTATCCTTTACTTACGCCTTTACCTGATTTGTTTAGTGTTTAATGTAATTTTTGACTGTCACTAATGAATTTTTATACATGTCTGTTTAATAAAGTCAATCCTTTGGTATAATATAAATGTCAGTGTATCAATACACATATTGATATTAAATGTCGCACTAATTCGATATAGGTATAAGTAGGGCTGGACAAAAATTCGATATATTCATATTTTTATCGATATATCAAATAACGATATTTAAAAAATAAAATATCGAAAAATCGATATTATCGATAATATCGACATTTACCGATTGTATCGATATCATTGATATTTATCGATATTATCAATATTTATCGATATTTATCGATAGTATAGATATATCAACTATATCGATATTTTTTTAATATCGATATTCGATATTAAAATTTTAATATCGCCCAGCCCTAGTACAGCCTATCAAAGTAACACTTGGCGAAGAATGGGTTGGACTTTGATTGTCGTCGGAAACGAGAACAATTTGTTGATGCAAATCAAGACGCTTTTGCTTACGACTCGTACGTCATCTTCTTAACTAATTACCGTGGTGCCATTTGGTATATATTGAACATGAATAACTTTAGCTTGGCTCCAAAAGATCTGTCAACTACAGTTAAATTTATAAAACAGGACTTTTTTGGAGGCGAAGAACCTTGGTGAACCCATTCCATGGACCCTAATCAGAGAACTGTTTTTATCAACGAGGAGCGACAGCAAGGCATTTTGCGTGTACCGTTTGGAATTCATCATCCATCTGACCCGGCCATCGATGTCGGTCGAGATACTCGAAATTGTTTTTAGTCCGCGACAATTGTTATGCCTAGCTAAGGTAATACGTGCATAAGGTGTCGTCTTATTCCTCGGTCTTAAAGTGGCTTTATCGTGAATGTTTCCCTGTTTTACACTCAAAGATACTATTAATATGTAGTATGGATTAATTTTTCATTATTATTTCCAGATAAGTTGTTTTAAATTTATTTATTTATTTATTACAAATAATAAGATATTTACAGAAACATATTGTATTAAATTAACTTTCTATACTTATAAGTAATCCTAACTAATATTGGTTTGGTACATAAGTAACAGGGTTACTTGTACAGGGTGGCCCTTTAGTGTGGCAAAGTACAATAGCTCCTTTACTATTTCAAATACATTAAAAATGTTAATACAAAAGTTGAAGGGCAGTAAGTGACTTATAACGTAAAATTATTTTTAACTCTATAGGGTGGCTCAAAAAAGCGGAACAATAAAAAATGTACTTTTTTCAAACGGAACACCCTGTATATTTTTTCATTTTTAAATTCCACATAAAATTATAATTATTTTTTATTAAATGCACTGTTAGTCTATACTTTATAGTTTCCGAGATATTGACTCTCGAAAAGTGACATTTTTGAACTTTGACAGCTTATAACTTTCTAACAGTACGTCTTAGAGCAAAACGGTTTACATGTCCCTATCTTCAATTTTTATTATCTTCCCAAAAAAATCAACTTCCGGTTAAACCGGATGTTACTCGAAAGAAGGAAATATAGTTGTTCCGGTTTAACTGGAAGTTGATTTTTTTTTGGAAGATAATAAAAATTGAAGTTAGGGACATGTAAGCCGTTTTGCTCTAAGACGTACTGTTAGAAAGTTAGAAGCTGTCAAAGTTCAAAAATGTCACTTTTCGAGAGTCAATATCTCGGAAACTATAAAGTATAGACTAATAATGTATTTAATAAAAAATAATTGTAATTTTATGTGGAATTTAAAAATGTAAAAATATACAGGGTGTTCCATTTGAAAAAAGTACATTTTTTCTTGTTCCGCTTTTTTGAGCCACCCAATAGAGTTAAAAATAATTTTACGTTATAAGTCACTTACTGCCCTTCAACTTTTGTATTAATATTTTTAATGTATTTGAAATAGTAACGGAGCTATTGTACTTTGCCACACTAAAGGGCCACCCTGTATGTACAGGGTCTTCCAACGAGGACTGAACAGGGGCTCATTTTTGAGCTTCCTTGTATTTAAAGAAAAATCCAAAATAGCCAATCGATGTACTTTTTCCTGCAGAATTCAAAAATGAAACCAAAAATTTATTTGAACCAGAAACAAAAGAGTTACGCTATGGATAAGGTGTTTTTTAAATGGAACATAGCTTTTTTTATACGATTTTTGGAACGAGTGATTTTTTTTTGTCCGTTCTGATTAAAATATTTAATATTGTGACAGCTATTTTTATTAAATTTTAATGTTTTATCCAGTTTAATTTAACTTTAACCTGTTTGAAACATACACTAGGTAATAACGGTATAATCACCTTTGAATCCTTCAAAGTCATTTTGGCAATATTATAGTAAATTTGTCAAATTTTTTGACTTTGAAGGATTAGTAGTAGTAGTAGTAGTAAAAAGATTTATTTAGCACGTGGCTACATGATACATTTTAACAAGTTTATACCCTTTTTTTATTTATTTTTTGAATTAAATGACCTTTTGAAACTTTATTTGTCCTGTTGAGTTAATAAGAAAGATTTTAAACTTTTTTTAAAAGATTTTAAACTTTTTTGATTTTTAATTGACTTGTTTAATTTATTAAATTCAATAAGACCCTTATGAAAAACTGATTTATATGCAATATTTTTTGAAAAACTATTAAGAAAAAAATTATTGTTATTTCGTGTTAAATAATTATGTTGATCACTATTTAGAACAGTCAATTGCTTTAAATGTGGCGGTAACAAATCATTTTGAATTTTAAAAATAAATATTAGAACCAAAAACAATACTAAATTTTTTACATTTAACCATTCTAATTTTTTTAACATCACATTAATTTTTGTATATCTATCCATATTAAGTAAAATTCGCATTGCTTTATTTTGTAAAATTTGTAATCTATTTATTACACATTCATCCGACATAAACAAAATTGTAGAACAATAAAGAAAATGTGGTAAAATTAAAGTATTGTATACAATTTTTTTCGAATAAAATTTTAAATTTAAACTTATTCTTTTAAAATAACTAATTTTCAAAGGTGATTATACCTTTATTACCTAGTGTATGTTTCAAACAGGTTAAAGTTAAATTATACTGGATAAAACATTAAAATTTAATAAAAATAGCTGTCACAATATTAAATATTTTAATCAGAACGGACAAAAAAAAAATCACTCGTTCCAAAAATCGTATAAAAAAAGCTATGTTCCATTTAAAAAACACCTTATCCATATCGTAACTCTTTTGTTTCTGGTTCAAATACATTTTTGGTTTCATTTTTGAATTCTCCAGGAAAAAGTACATCGATTGGCTATTTTGGATTTTTCTTTAAATACAATGAAGCTCAAAAATGAGCCCCTGTTCAGTCCTCGTTGGAAGACCCTGTACCAGGATCCCGAAGGAACCCGAGCTCTGCCTCTGACCTAAATATAGTCACTTCGTGATGTGAATAAATAATCGATATTATTTTGTTATTTATTTAAAAAGATTTTCAAATTTTTTAAATTCTGTTAATATGTATTTTCTACATTCGTCCTTAAATCTATGTAAATTTGTTATGCTTTTAAATCTTACTGGCCTCATGTTGTAAATTTTGGGCCCTAGGTAGCAAACACTCCTTAAATCGATATTGTTATAATTTACTGGAATAATCAATAATCATATCCCTATCCCTATTCATTCTAGCACGAGCGTGATAACAGTGGCTAATTGTATTTTCAGCGGATTTGGTTTTATGAATTAATGTTAATATAGTTACCGTATAAAGAGCCCGAACCCCGAACATTACAAATATTATCAGAAAACAGCAATTTTGTGGGATACAATTTATTTCTTTTAAAGATAACTTTCAATATAAATTTTTGAGTGATATTCAATCTGTAAAGAGCACTGTCCAGACCAGAATTCCGTACCTGATCAATGATTCAACTAGGCTCTTATATATTAGTACAAGTAGTTTTGTATTTAAAATGTCTCTTAAAATGTAGAATTTATGAATCAAAGTTATAATTTTATTAGATAAATATTCAATATGTGGGTACCATTTTAATATTCGGTCTACTATTATTCCAAGATATTTTGTTTGCGTTACTTCATTAACTTGTTGATCCATTAACCATGACACTTGTGAAATCGGGTCTGTTGGCACATGTTAAAGAGAATGCAATATAATTCGTTTTTGATAAGTTAAGTGACAATTTAAAGTTTTCTAACCATTTTTTTGTTAGTTTTAAACCATATATTAGTTTCTCCCTAGCCTCCTGCCAAATATCACCATCGAAAATCAGTACGGTATCATCCGCGTAAGATATTATTGAACCCTTAACATCAAGCGATAACAAGCTATTTATATAAGTTATAAATTGGATAGGGCCAAGGACTGTACCCTGTGGTACCCCAATTCTTACAACCTGCTCGCCACTTAAAACATTATTGATCCTCAAGACCTGACATCTCCCGTGAAGATAGCTTTGAAACAATTTCAACACTGTTCCCCTGACTCCACACTGAGAGAAATGCATTATAACCCTTATGAGAATTCTTATAAAGATCATAAGAATATTTAATACTATTTGGGACAGCAGTACGTGCTAATAGCATATATACACCAGATATAGTTAAGACCAGTGCATAAGAATAAATAGCTACGTTATACTGTTTATATGACATGGATTGTAACCATAAAGGTTTGTTCCATAGCAAATATAAAACGTGCTTATACCCATTATACACACTGTTAGAAATCCTGGACGTGAGAATCAACAAAATTTATAATCAATTAAAATAAATGAAATTTAACTTAAAATGTATAGTTATTTTAACTCTTTTGTGTTTAGTAAAAATCAGATTTTAAGAACTAACTTTTCTGGAAGTCGTTTTAACATAGCAGCTAACTAAAATTAACATGCAATTCTTTTACGGTTCAAATGAATCAAATACTAGTAACTTTGATAAAGTTTATAATCATTATCAATATCTTTTTTAGTTAAAATTTTAAAAGAAGTTAATACTAACATAAAAAATGTGTCAAATTAACTAATTAAGTTGTAATTTTTACTGCACAATAAAATCAGATTAATGTCAAAATAGTAATAACATATTTTATGAGTTACTGATTGACTGAAGCGGTTTTAGTTAAATTGACAGAAAACGGGAGTGGACTTTCTGGGACATAAAAAAAAAGTTAAATTTGATTCTTTTCTTTTAACAGTGCATTAGTTGAAAATGAGTATAATCCAGTTTTATAATGGGTATAAAACTGTTTAGTTGTTTAGTTGCTAATACAAAACAGTTTTATAATAGGTATAAAACTGTTTAGTTGCTAATACAAAACAGTTTTATAATAGGTTTAAAACTGTTTAGTTGCTAATACAAAACGGTTTTATATTATTTATTGGTTTTTAAAATTATGCTTATAATGTGGTAGTACCTATATATTTGAAAGGATTACAAAAAAAATAGGTAAACATTACAAAGGTATTTATTAAACTTGAACAAAAACAACACAACTAAGGCCATTTCTCCTTAACGCTTACAAATACTAAGGACAACAAAAAATCTGAAATCATAAATACAGCTTTTAGGTTAGGTACCAAAAATACTTAAAATATTTACACTTTATTATGTCGCTTACAAATTGCTAAATACAGACGTTACGAAACTAAGACCCAAACCAATAATAAGTGAGTTAGGGTTATTATTATGAGCTAGTTTATCTCAAAATTCACAAAAATTATTTTAGTTGCATTCATATCATATATTTTGCAAATAAAAATAACATAAAATAGCTACTGATTTGGAATTGTAGGATTAAAATAATTGTAGGTTATTATTATAGTCTAAATTATTTTACTGTTTACGGCATTTTATTATAAAAAATTAATTGATAGTTATAGATTTTTAAAATCATTAAAACTCAGTTATTTGAGACTTATTTTTGCATTCATATAAATATTTAGGTTAACAATTTTACAAAATTAAAAGATCTTTTGATTCATCGTTATAAACTATTTATAAGACTGGCAATCATCAGATATCAGTCATCAGTCATATTATACGAAAGCAATGCCAGAGCTAATGTTTGTGAATTTTAAGATAAACCAACCACACATAAGTAATACTATACCCCCTTAAAATGGGTTTGGGTTTGAGTTTTGCAAACTAAAACATGATTAGGTACAAACTTTATTATTTTATACATACAGAAAACGTGCGGAGCCCGGGGAACAAAGCAAATGTCACCGTGTAAGTGTAAATGTTTGAAGTTTCCCCCACTCATCGCGAAATAGAAGTGTGTTGCATACCCGTTAATAAATGTTAAATATGAACCACTATTTAAAAAAAAACCCAAATAAAGCGTTTTATCGTTGGTATAATCCTAAAAACAATTTTTTATTTCCAATAAGAATATTTTACTGAAACACATTCTTACAATAACTGGCTTATATGTAGTATTATTCTGTCTTATTGCATGTATAAATAACGAGTTAGCAATTCTATAGGCTGTTTGTTAGTTAATTTTTTTGTTGTAGTTAGAGATTGTTTAATAGTAATTATTAAAAATGTTGCTACTAATATAAGATAATTCTTAACAATTTTGCTTAATTAGTCGATTTCCCTCTATGCATAGTGCTCTAAAACACTAACTAAGAAGTTTATCATGGGGAACAGTGTCGAACGCCTTTGCCAGGCCAGGTCCATAAAGACTGCAGCACATTTTCGTCCGGTATTTAAGTTATAGGTAATTTCTGATGTTAATCGATACAGGACATCTTCCGAACAAACCCGGCAAAAGGCCGTACTGACCTTCTGATAAGATGTTATTGTTTTTAAAAAATGCAAACCGCCTTTCTTTTACATATTTCTCAAATAACTTCGAGAAATTGCTTATTAGACTTATAGGTCGATAATTGTTTAATAATGTCGTAGAACCACTTTTATGAATCGGAGTGATAACTGACATTTTAAAATGAGAAGGTACCAGTGGCGGAACAACTTAGCCACGGGCCCCTGTGCCAAAACTTTGCCGGGCCGCGTATACAGTAACAGCAGGCGGGCTAGAAACTTCGTTTCAGCTCGGATCGCCGAAATCATAATGGCACGTGTGCTAGACAGCCGAATGCGTAACAGCACGCGGGCTAGAAAATCTGACTTCCTTAAGTGGTGGCTAGTAACGACACTCGCGCTAGCAGCAGTTACAGTAATAGCACGCGAGATATAAAAAGGTATATCGGCAATCGGTTTGTTTGTTGTTAGCAGAGCATTTTTTTAAAAATTTAATTAATATTTTATGAAATATTATGAAATGAATTGGATTTTTTAAAAAATGCTAAGCTAACAACGAGCAAACCGATTGCCGATATACCTTTTTATACCTCGCGTGCTGTTACTGTAACTGCTGCTAGCGCGAGTGTCGTTACTAGCCAGGACTTCGGAAAGTAGGATTTTCTAGCCCGCGTGCTGTTACTGTATATGCTGCCTGGCCCCCATTATGATACGGAGAATAATTCTATATAATTGATAACCATATAAAAAAATTATTTTTTCTTGCTTTTGCATGCGCAAAGTTTGAAATCAGATTAGAAATGTCTATGTTTTGAGCGTCCTCATTTTCGATAGAAATAATTGTTAAAGCTGATAATTTTTTTATGGGTCATGCAATTTCTCAAATAAGTTTTAGTTAACTTTAACTTGGAAAAAGACCGTTCAGCTGATGCAGCCGAAATAGGGATGGTCAAAAAAATAATGCAGGCAGTTACAATTTCACTAAAACTGGAAGATGAATAATAATTTTTTACCAATATAAAATCTAATAAATCAAAAATAGAAGATAAATTATTTAAATCATTTTTAAAACATTCTCTAAATGAAAGCAATTGCGATGAAATTATATCAGCGATATCTTCTAGATATTAAAGATGCAGGGCTTGACTCATATCGTAAATATCCTTATCAGAAAGAGAAGGATCTCGTAAAACGTTGGGGAACAAAACGCGAAAATAAGAACAAATTTTGTACAGGCCAGAACTTTGATTTTTTAATTGAGCTGTAATTATATTTATAGTTTTAAAAAACACATTTCTTCTAAACTAATCATCGCTTGTTTGAACTTGATAATGGTTATTAATCATCAAAAATTATTTTTGGTCTTGATGTCATTTTGTTTTCGAATTCAGTGGCGGTGGTAAACGTTTTAGACGCAGCTTCAATATTTTTTGTAAAAGTTTTGTCAATGCATCAATATTCTTTAAAATTTTATTTTGAAAAACAATAAGAAAAACGGTTTCAAATTTTTCCAATTGTTTTCTTAAAGACTTTGCATCATTAACTTCCGCTTTATTTGTAGAGGTTAAAATTATTTTTGCCAGTGTTTTTAAAATATCCACATAATAATATCTAAAACAAAGAGCTTCTAATGCATCGTGTCTCGATGACCATCGGGTGTCAATTTTTTTAAAGTTATTTTGGCATTGGTAACACTTTGCAAAAGTGCCCACCGTTTAATGCTTTGTCCAAAAAAAAAAAAACATTTCAACTAAATCGTAGAAATTCCTAATTTCTCTTATCCAAGTTCAATAATCGCCAACACAAACACTGCCCTTTAAACTAAATGCCGGTATTGTGAATTTAATAAAAAAATAATAAAAAAAAATAAAGGCCGTTTTATGTGATATTATCTATAAAAGTATTGAGTAGAGCAGTTTTGCGGATACGTTTCCGGAGTATTGCATTGTTTTTTCATAAGAACATTTTATTTTATGTTTTTGTGGCTCCGCTCCCGGGTCCCTTTATAGCCCGGGCCTGTGTGCTTCGCACACCTTGAACACCGGTAGTTCCGCCACTGGAAGGTACAATCCCTGTTAGAAAAATTCTGTTTATTATATGTGTTAATGGTTTTAATATTACCTTATGAGTATGTTTTATTAATTGAGATGTAATCCCGTCCAGGGCCTGGCGAGCCACCGCTCTTTAAGGAAGAAATGTGTCTAATCAACTCATTTTCATCGACAGAGGATAAGAACATGGAATTTTGTAGGGAAAAATCAATATTTATTGGAATAATATGTACTGGGATTGTACCAGCCATTCTGGTTCCGACACTCGCAAAATAACGGTTACATTGATCGGCCATATCTACATCATTTTTGAAATCGCCTTTCTGGTCGTTGTTTATTTTTAACTTATTTGTTTTAGTTTTACTTTCATAAGTAGCGTTTTTAATTACCTCGTAAATCTTTTTCATATTACCTTTATTGTTGTTTATTTGATTTTTATAAAATTCATGTTTTCTTTTCTCGATTATTTTATTTAAGTTATTTCGATATTTTTTATAGGTATTTTCTAATTCTACGTTATATTGTTGTAACAACTGTCTTTTCATTTTGTCCCTATGTTTAATAGACGCTACAATGCCGTTAGTGATCCATTCCTTGATCTTTCTATGTTGTCTAACTTGGACTATATATTCCATGCTGATATATACGTTTTATTCAGACACGTAGATAGCTTTTCTTCCTGGGAGGGGTACGCCCACATAAAAAGTGCTAGGATCAAGTAGAGTATTTGTGAAAACGGGGTAATTGTAAATAGAATTATTTTTAAATATTAACGCCCTTTTCCAGCAAAGTTGTACACACTAACTTGTAGTCTTAACGGTCGGCAGCATCGTGCAATATCAGTTTCAATTGAACCTGGGATGAAAGCATGTGTCGCGGCGGTGTTTCTTTAGAATGCTGAAAATATTGTAATGCGTTTTGACAATATAAAATTTGCAGGAGAAGTGGGGACACATCAGTATCATTATCTTTCGTATACATTACCTAACTGTATTTAAAATTTAGATTTTGATTGAACTTGATTGTCTTCGTTGAATAAATATTTGTATTTAAATTATTGATTAAAAATTATAATTACCTGCTGCTATACCTGTTAGTTTCACTCCAAGTGAAGAGTACATGCGTAATCGGGCTTACCTGAAACAAAAAAAAAATATTAAGTAACACCGAGTCTACTATTATTTTATTTATATTACTGGAAAATAGGTAAAAAAGCTGACCTCAGTAGGCCGAGAATTAAACATAGTTCGAATAACTGGAGGTTCAGGGAGAACATCAATCTTTGCATTAGCTACAATAATGTGCAGATGGATCTTTTTACCACCGTCTATATTATACAAGGAAGTAGCTATCCAACCAAGATAGATATATGAGAAAGCATATCCAGGAAAGAAAGTAAATGAGAAACATGCCCTATGCCCAATCAAACAGCTCTTTTGATGTATAACTCCCATATTAGTTATAAAATTGTGATTTTGATTGCACATTTGATTGGATTTTTAACCACGATCTAACGCTCTCGGTAAAAATTGACAATCTAAAAAAACATCTATTTTGCGCCATTAATAAAAAAATAAGTATTTTTCATCAACAATTTTATTTTTTCAGCAAGCAAAATTTTTTTTAAAACGAATGACTTTTAATAGAAAATTTTTTGGTCCGTTGCCTACCACATCATCGGACATACTGTATACCTATTTTATTTTTATCCATAAATGAAACGAAAATTAAACAAATCTGTATTACTCGTCAGTCGTCAGTAATTAAAAAAAAATGATATTATTTTAATATATCCTATTTTTTATGTTAATAATATTCTTAATTCCCAAGACTAACAAATTCATAATCTAAACAATTTTATTCTAAACGTTTATATATGATAAATAAATTACGTTATAACATTTACACGTGCACTAGAACAGTAGTTTAATATATATTATTTGCCAAGCTAGTTCCCAGTGTAGAAAACCAGCAGGTTTTCTACACGTGTAAGGTGATTTGGCTAATCTTCGTTGTGTAAAGGTCACTAAAAACGAGCCAGACGCTGTCAAAGGGACGGAGAGGTATTGTCGCTTCTCGTTGGTAGGAGTTCTTTGCTCTAATTTCATTTTTGGATACCAGTAATGCATCCAAGTTTCATGGTATTTTATATCTAAGTGACGAAAATACAAAATCATAAACCAATTTTAAATAAAATTTGGTCTACTGACTGATCTGAAATCAAAATACTAACCAAATTATAAAACATCTAGGTACGTTGTCAATACCACCACTGGAGCATGATATTGTGATATACGACAGTGACCAAGGTAAAGCTAATGTGTTTTTTTTTTAGATTTTGAGAGCCTCTATAAGAAAACCCAAGAAAATAATGCAGATGAACAAATTCAAATAGTAAGTTCGAACAGTTTTTCAAATAGAACAACAAAAAAATATAGAAGAATATGAATAATTATGATGAATGAAGTCCTTTCCTCTGGCGAAAACACAACACCTGGATATGACAACATCAACAGAGATATTTTAAGAAGACCTAGTAATGAAGTCAATAAAAAAAAAGATATGTACATTTTTTGTCTGAGCATCTTTTCAGAAGCTTGGAAAAAAGGATTAGTCATCGTTATACCAAAACCACAGCTTGATCACTCAAGAGCCGAGAACTAGCGTCCCATTACACTTATCAATAATGGGAAAAAACTTTGCAAAACTTATAGGCAATAGAATAATCACAGAAGGATATAAAATACCTAAACATCAATTTGGATTTAAGTCTGGCCATTCTACGATTCATCCTCTCACTATTTTAACATCAAACATTAAATCCGCAAACATAGTGGAACTTAGCAGCGCAGCAGTTTTTTTGGATATTAAAAAGGCATTTGACAGCGTCTTGCATAAAGGTATCCTCTTTAAATAGTATCAACTTCAGTGTCGAGACCTTTTTAATCTGAGTTGGCAAGCTTTTTTTGGAAAACCGCACAAATGTTGTTAAAGTAAATGGAGTCTCTTCAATACCATTTTATTATGCGCAGGGAACACCTCAGGGCTCACCACTATCACCCCTTATATAGAATGTACTTTGCTTCGACATCTTTCCAGATCTAAATCAAGTTTTGCCAGAAATACCATACTTCATACAGTTTGCCGATGATACCTCAATGATAGCTCATCATACTAACAAAGCAAAAACGTGGTTTCGGAAATGGAAACTGAAAGTGCACCCAGAAAAAACTTAGTTTATAATCTTCCATCATAAAATATAAAAAATCGCCAACTATAAAAGTTCTGAACCACTAGAACCGACAGACACATATTAAATCTATTTTGATCACAAACTGAATTTTAAACATCATCTAACAATTTACAAAGAAGGAAATGATAACCAGAAGTAAACATTTTAGAAATCTTACTTATAAAAATCAAGGAATTAACGTAAAAACTGCTTTCCATAAATAAAAAATGTTGGCTCGGCCAATGGTGGAGGATGGCCAAATAATTTTCAGCTCTTGTATTATAGGAATAGCCGAAAGAACAAGCCTTTGCAAAATTACTAGGATGAGACACCCTACCAATCCATTGCACAACCCATCTAATGAATACCTTTACGGAAAAACACAAGTCAATTATCCAGCGATTTCACAGACTTACTAAGAAGCTTACAAGCAAGGCTCCGAATATTAATACCGTGCGAGCAAAAATTATTTGCATCAAAGAGGGCCTTGCATCTAAGGACGTAATGCTTAGCCGTAGAGCTTAATACCTATAGGAGGTCAGTAACTACCTGAATTAACAATCAATCAGTTATTCCGTCATCTTTGACAGTGGTTAAAAGTAATTTGGTTCATCGCTAATTTTTCCAATTTCTTGAACAATTCACACAATGGGCTTTACGGAACAGCACAAAACTTTCATGGTTGAAGCGTATTTTCGAAACGGGGTTAGAGTAAATTGTGAGTGGCAATACAATCCGGGTTTGTGCATGGACGATTTTCACGAACATTTTCCTAACGTTGCTTTTATTGCTGCGGATTTTTATCATTGCCTAAAAAGAACCGTGGCTGTGTTTAGGGAAACAGGTTCTATACAACACAAAAAAGGAGCAGGAAGACCATCTGTAAGAACAGAAGAACTTGTTGCAAACGTTTGTAAAATATTGCAAAATACGCCAACAAATTGTATAAAACGCCTGTTCCAAGAAGTGGAAAGATCCTATGGAAGGTGCAGGACTATTCTTAAGAAGCAGCTAAATATATTTCCTTATAAAGTGCAAGTATTCCAAGAAATGTGGTAACGTTTCTCCAGAGATGCTGGTCAACACTTTCGAAAATATGAAGAGACGTATAAATTTATGCTTGGTGCATGGCGGTGGCCAATTTCAGCAATTTATGTAATTATTTTTCTTTTTCTTTCTGTATATTCTTACTTTGTTAATTTTGTAAACAACAAAAATAAATTTGTATTTGTCTACTTATTTTATTACTCATTAGTTTGGCATATCATGTCATAATATGAATTTGACAAAATTTTAACTTAGATTTGATTAGATATATCGTCCCCATATCATTGTGATCTGATCTAAACCAAGCCCTACTTTTTTTAATCCAAGCCCTCTTTGATGCAAATAATTTTTGCTCGCTAGCGCCATTTATTATGAACTCTCTTAATCAATACACTAGAAAAAGACAATTCCCAGAAAGGACAGTTTATGAGATAATGACAAAGTAGTGTTTTTTTTTAATTGTACATAATAGTATCACAATTTTCTTCCAAAAATTATTTTTGTGATGTAAATTAAGGGATGAAATACCTATATCAATAGCCTTTTAGACTTGGATCTAATAAATATGTTTTAATAAATGAAATTTGACACACATAGACAAACATTGTCACTTTTAAAACGATAGTAGTTTCTATTACGGCAAAGTACATATTTTTTCTAGTTTCCCGCGTATTAAACCGTTAATTTTAAGTTAATTAGGAAAATGTGTGTTAAATGTAAATTAAAGTTAACGCTGCTATAACTGTCATAACTCGTTTCCAAAACTTTTATAATATTCAACGTAGTATGGCTTGATGACAAATTAAATACTTTAGCATGTTTAAATACCTAAACTTAACGGCCGTAAACTGATAACGCTTATTGTTCTCGACTAAGCTTGTTATAAGAGCGGTTTTTAATTTCACAATTTTATCTTGCAAATTAAATTTGTTACAGCGCGATCAATAAACAACTATTTAACATATTAACCTGGTTTTAACAATATTAAAAGCCGTATTCGATTGGGAAAGAGATTTGAATCGATCTGATCTTAAAAATCATTTCAGTAATCCAAGGTGAAACACGGATTTTTATGTCATTTGTTCGTTTGGGTTTCGATTTTGACCTAACCTTATTTAATGTTCAAAAATTAGTCGAGAGTAGCGTAGTAGTATTTTACCGTGCGAGCAAAAATTATTTGCATCAAAGAGGGCTTGGATTAAAAAACGTGTGGCTTGGTTTAGATCACAATGATATGGGGACGATATATCTAACCAAACCTAGGTTAAAATTTTGTCAAATTCATATTATGACATGATATGCCAAACTAATGAGTAATAAAATAAGCAGACAAATACAAAGTTATTTTTGTTGTTTACAAAATTAACAAAGTAAGAATATACAGAAAGAAAAAGAAAAATAATTACCTACATAAATTGCTGAAATTGGCCACCGCCATGCTCCGAGTATAAATTCACACGTCTGTTTATATTTTCGAAAGTGTTGACCATCATCTTTGGAGAAATGTTACCACATTCTTGGATAATCCTTTCTTGTAATTGTTCCAAATTTGCAACTGGTGTTTTAAAAATAGTGTTCTTTAAATGAGGAAAAACGAAGTAATCCATAACCGTTAAACAAGGTGATCTAGGTAAGAATTCAATGTCTGATCGAAAACTGATCAATCTGTCATCGACAAAATTGCGTAAGCAGTTAATAGTTTCGGCGGGTGTATGGGCGGTTGCACAGTCTTGTTGAAAATATCCAAAACGTAGTTCGTCAAGTAAATGCTCCACAAATGGATTCAAAATATGGTCTCTATACCGCTGTGCTGTAACTGTGTCATGGAAAAAGATAGGACCAACAATTATTCTTCTTCGGGAAACAGCTAGCAGACGGCAATTTTTTTGAGGGTGCAATGTGGACTCTACAAAAAAATGGGGATTTTCACTACTCCACATGCGTGTATTCTGAGAATTCACATAACCGAAGAGGTGGAACCAGGCTTCATCCGAAAAAAATGTCAGGGCTAATAAATCATTTCTTTCCAATAAATTTTGGGTAAACCATTGAGAGTAATTCCTGCGTCTTTCAAAATCTGCGGCTAGTATTTCTTGGAATACTTGCAATTTATAAGGAAATAAATTTACCTGCTTCTTAAGAATAGCCCTGTTATGTAATTTGAACAAATCTTATTAACAAAAGAAAGTTCCATATGGTGCGGACTTTAATGGTGACACTGTATAAAAGTTTTGGTTTTTCTTAATTTTCTTTAAAAAAATTAATGGAACGGTAATACTCTCTGTATAATATTTTTTAAAAGCATAAAAATTTCTACATTCAGACAAAAACCGCGTTTTGATATCTTTATTAGTTTTCGAGCTACTTCCAATAACTTTATTTTTTCACAAAGAAATTAATGTTAGGCATTTAATATGATTTTTATGTCTATAATTTTGATTAAGAAGTCATAAAGTAGGCAGTGAATTATCCTAAAAAGAAAATTTTTAAATAATAGCGTATAGTATTGGCCGACGGACAAAAGCCTCGACGTTAAAATACAATAGCTTTGCGAAATTTAAAGGACCTAATGCAATCATAAAAATAACTTTTACAAGTTCTAAAAATAAATAAGTTTTACTATATCATAATTTTATTTTGCTGGCAATGTCTACTCTACAGGAAATAAAACTGCACAATAAAAATACAAAAATATGAGTCGCATATTCCAGGTTATTTATATCTGTTTGAAACAACATAACATGTGTTGTTAACTTAGGTAATTCTTTCAGTAATTAGTTAAGATATGCGGAAGCGTTTTAGGTATGCACGGCATAGGGCGTTTGCACATCTGCCGGCACGGCAACAATACGACACCGTCACCAGTTGCCGGTGGACGCCAAATTTCATGTGAATTAAATGAAAGCCATGCTTTCACACTTACCGACTTATCGGTATCTCTTTGCAAAATCAAAGCGGCCATCGATACACCGTAGCGCCATCCCAGCGGAATTAACTCCAATATAAAAGGCAGTCACACTGGTAATCATCGAAAGGTAGACAACTAAATAAACCACGAAGTAAATTCGATTTCAGTATACAATAAAATTTTTAACATGTATAAAGTTTCGGTTTCGGCCGAAACTGAGACCAAGGCCGAAAATTCGATTTCGGTTTCGGCTGAAAATCTTGTTTCGATCGGACACTAATATCTAGTATTACTTGTATCTATAATAATTAAGTACTTTTACAAAGACTTGTTCGGCTACTGGTACTTACCTACTTGTTTTTTAAAAATACTGGTACTTAGTTTGCTTACTAGTACTAATGTTGCAAAACAATTATCCGGGGTTAAGAGCCCAATCAATAAACAAATTATTCTTTTAAATTTGAATATACTGTTCGGGACCCATCTCCGCTGCAAGCCGAACAGATAGTTGACATAACACCCTAGGGACCATAAATCGTGTTACCGTTAAAATTTATTTCGTTCTCTGTCAATAGCTCTGTTCTAATAAACCAATTTTCCGACCATAATATATTGTCAAATTTTAAACCAGACTTGACAAACTGAACAATGTTTCCAATCTACCCGATAACCTTGTGGTTTGCAAGTTTGCAGCTCCCTTACATTTTCACTAAACTAATAGTAAATTGACGCTGACAAAAGAAAAGGGTGTTAGTTATAAACATTATCTGTAATATCTGAAGTAGAGAGTGGTTTTTTAATTTCGTCAGATCCAACGCCAGACGCGTTTCGCCATAGCATTGCTCATCAGTGAGGCTAGAATATGACGAAAGAAAGGAACACAAAGTTTAAACTATGAACAATTTACGGCGAGAACGGTCGAAAAGATGGAGCGCTAAGCGCCATCTAATGTCGAAGTTGGACGCTTCTAAAGAATATCCGCACCTTCAATAAACTTGTATAAATAAGTTAAAAGTAAAGAGGAAATACCCTGAGAGCAACTGATGAAAATAAGGTAAGTGCATTGGTGTTCCGCAGGGTAGTATCCTGGGACCTTTGTTGTACATCATTTTTACTTCAAATTTTTTTAATAACCTCCGGCACATCATACACTGAAAAAAAGTCTGTTTTATCCCAAATAAATGATGTATTTGCTTTATTTTTGTTAGCCACAAATAATATTTATTTAGCTCAAACAAATATTGTTTGCAACAAATAAATTGAATTATTTGACTTTTATTTCATATTTGTTTGGTTTTTGTTTATTTATGTGAAATAAAACTTATTCGCGCCAAACAAAAAATTGTTTGCTACACCTCTGCCTTTAAACGTCTACATTTCAAACAAAATATTATTTGCTGCAATTAACTTTTTATTTCGTCACAGCTTTTTATTCGGATTCCGCGAAGCGAACAAGACAAAGGGAAGGGTTGACGTCGAGATCTAGGCAGGTAGAGACTGGAGTGGATAGTTTAGTCGTTTAGTGAGCGTCTTTCGACAAGGTGATATATAATTTTGTGTGGCAATGGATGTTCGCGATGGGCTAGTTGGCCATAACATGGGTCATCTGTGGCCCTCCTTCGAAGGTAAGATTTTAATTTTAATGTTTATTACTTAAAAAAGACAGATAAAACATATTATATACAATAATAATTACTAAATCATGCATGCCATGGAGAAATGCCCATTTAAAAACGTTTCAATTATTTTTGTATATAATAGAAAAAGTTAACAAATTTGTCTTTGCCATATTTTATATTATTTTATAAACATGCATATCGTTATTGTTTTGATTTCTGTTTTCAATATAATTATTAATATTCATGTTGTATACTATCAAGATGGCCGCGAAAGCGTCTCTTGCAGCCCCTTTTTGTAAAATTATTCATTTGCCTTAAATATTTATTTGCTTTAAATAAATAAATATTTCGGGGAAACAATTATTTATTTATAACCATTTTTGATTGTTTGTGATAAATTTAATTTATTTCCCTCAAAAAAGATGTTATTTTACAGGAACATTTAGTTATTGCAGTAAATATGGATGTTTAAGGAGAATAAGGCTCTCGTAGGCGCAGACCGAGTTTAATAACTGTCATGTTAATTACAGTTTTGTTTTCTTTTCTTATATAGTTATGTTATTTTTCGTAACAATAAACAGATAATATATAAAAACTGTGGTATGATTTATTTCTTTTTGCAGCTCCTCTTCTAAATAGTTTGGGAGATGATACCCTATTTTAATTATTTAATTTAAATACCTTATTGTTTATTACAAATATAGTTTTTACCAAAAAATATTTAATAATAATTATATTATGTATTATTATGTTCAATAGTAAATAATTATTTATTTATAGGAAACAATAATTTAAATTAAATGTCAAAAAGCACACATCCTAATTTCGAAATTATTTGAACAGAATAAATATTTATTTAATAGAAATAAATATAAAGTATAATAAACAATTCGTGATTTGGATTAAATAAATGTGTTGCTGATTTAAATAAATTATTGTTTGAACAGAATAAATATTTATTTAATAGAAATAAATATAAAGTATAATAAACAATTCGTGATTTGGATTAAATAAATGTGTTGCCGATTTAAATAAATTATTATTTGGCCAGAATAAATATTTATTTAATAGAAATAAATATAAAGGATAATAAACAATTCGTGATTTGGATTAAATAAATGTGTTGCCGATTTAAATAAATGATTATTTGAACAGAATAAATATTTATTTAATATAAATAAATACATATTTGTTGGTAACCTATATTGCTTCGTGCTAAATAACGGAATTATTTTATTTAAATAATATTTATTTGAATATCATATATTTCCCTCTCAAAAGTCAAACAATTTTGGACAAAAGTTCAAATAATTATTTGTTCAGGCCATAGGGAACAAATATTTGTTTCGGCGAACTCCATTTTTGTTTAGATCAAATAAATTCTTTTTTCAGTGTATCATCACCTATCACGTTAACGCTGACAATGCTCAATCATATTACTCATTTCAAGAACGAAAATTACATATAGCGGAGGATCTAATTAACACAGATTCAAGTAATTTTTATGAATTATCAGGGGATTATCACCTCAAATTAATCCTACGAAACGAAAATCAAGTTAGCCTAGTTAAAAGAAATATGAACCTTAAATTAAATAACGTAACTTTACCCTTCTCGAATACATGTAAGAGCTTGGGACTACTGCTTGATTTCAACTTGCGTTTTAAAGAACACGTTACTGCCAAATTAAGAATATCTTATGGCAACCTTAAGCTTATAAATGGTAATCGACATTGCCTCTCCCAAGAAACCCGGAAACTCTTATGTGATTCTTTGGTATTGTCACAGTTTGACCACTGTAGTGGAGTTTAAATGCCTTGCCTGGATGCTGCGGTCCGTCCTCGGATTCAAAAAGTTCAGAATTCGTGTTTGAGACTTATTTATGGTGTTAAACGAAGAAATCATATAACCCCTTACCTAGCTATGCCAGGATGGGTTAGTATGTATAACATATTTAAATTACACAGTACTACATTTTATTTTAAAATACTTAAATTTAAACTACCGTTTTACTTATATAATAAAATACGTTTCGAACAGATGTCCATAACTTGGCTCTGCGCAGAAAGCAATTTCCCGCCATCGCAAAGAAAGTCATAAAAGGCCCTTCACGTATAACATCGCCTTTACCGTTAACGCCATTGATTTTTTTAATACAGATAAGTCTACATTATCATTTAAAAACAAAGTAAAAAAACGTCTACTACGGTCACAGTAGTGAGGCTTTATTTCCTGCATTGATATCACATTAGCAGTTTATTCCCCCTTCTCTTTCCTTTTTCATGATTTCCCTTTGAACAAGCAATATTTCACTATAATTAACTATTAGCGCTTCTCAAATTTACATAATTTTACTAGTTTTAGTTAGATTTTAAATGATTTAATATAAGTTAGGTCCTGAACAGTATCTGGATTTAATCTAGATGACTGGTCATCCTAAGGCCTATTGTTGTTCACTCCATTTGTAATATTTCCTATATAATTGTAACAATGTAATAACGTTAAAGAATGGATTATAACAATAAATGTATATTATTATTTATTTTTCCAAAAAACAAATTTGGTTAAGATAGCGTATAGAAGCTTCAACTTCGCAATTTGTAATTGTTAACTTTTAATTAAAATAAATATTACAGTATTATAGGTGGAACAATAAACATGTTAGGTAGTTGTTGTAATCTGTCTCTTTCTGCGATGCGACATTAGTTAAACAACGAATGAAAAGAATTGGGATATTATTTCTTATCTACATAAGTATTATAATACTGAATGTGAAATGTGACTGAAGGACTACGTTTTCCATATTTTTTATCAAGAAGTTGGCAATCTCCTGAAAAACTAACCTTCGGAGTAGAAAGCGCCCCAGTCTGAAACTTACGATATCTCCCAAATTGTCGTGGAAATGTTTATGAATACAGTTAGACTGTAGTGCTCCGGATTCCACTGTGTCTGTCAGCATTATACCCAAGCAAAGTTATTCATTTAATCGTTTTATTAGTATGCAACAAGAAAATACAGAAATATATTTTTAGGGAAATTATTCGTTACATCGCATCTCGAATATCCCTAAAATATTGTTTAGAAATTGTGTAATATTACACCAGAAATTTTGAATGCATAGTGTTTATGTTAGTCCTTATACATATAAGGATGCTGTAATATTACACCATATCAAATACAGGGTTAGTTGAAATAATTTCTTCAAAACTACCAGGGCTAAATCAATGAATTTTGGTACAGGTGGATAACTTAAAAAATTTAATTAAAAATTGCCAATTGCGACGTTGTCAGATTTTTAGGTTTTTCTGTAACTTAATTAATTTTTTTTTTAAATGTAACACTATTCTTTTTTTTATTGAATTCGATTCCTTCCATCAACATTACCTTTTCCTGATAGTATCAAATTTTTATCTCAAATAGTTCTATGGGAAAAAAGTTAATTAGTTACAACTCTAACTCTAAAAAAATCCAATCTATTTCCATTTAAAAACGTTTCAAATAATGTGAAAAGGAATGTTGATAGACATAATGTACCTAATAGTATCGACAACGATAATAACAACTAACAAACAACTACAAACAGTAACATAGCTAGTAAAAATTACTTTCATATTATAGGTTTCATAATCAAATTAATATACTACTACATTAATTTGATTATGAAACATATTCATGAATTTTTCTTCACTCAAAATTGTGTTATGTACCAACTTTTTATATATACTTGAATTAAGAAGTTAGTTCATTTTTGTATTAAAACTCACTAAATAGTAAGTTATAATTATTATTACCTACTCAATAATAAACCTTTGTCGGATCAATTACAAACATTTTTAATACATCGCATGTGCCACGTGTGTGTTAATGCAAAATCAAAAGGCCTTATTTTGTTTGCAAAATATCAAGAGTGCCATGGCTCCAGATTTGAACAGAATTTTAATTTTTACTGGCTATGTTATTGTTAGTAGTTGTTTGTTAGGCGGCTGACACTGACACACTGGAGAAATAAGTTTCATGAAACTTGTGGCTAAAGCAAGTTACATCAAACGTTTTTTTTGTCAACACACTTGCTTCTATAACAGTATTCTTTAACATGTCCTCGGATGAAGACGTCATTTAGTTGTGGTGGGTAAACCGCCAAAAGAAGTTATGAGCGAAGAGAAAAAGACGATTTTGGGTACATCCTGCTAACATCGTTAACCTCAAATATAGTGGTAGTGTTGTTGGTAAAGAACTCTGGCAACATTCTGATGAGTTTAAAGTGTCAGTGTGTGTACTATTAGGTACATTATGTCCACCAACCTTTCTTTTCACATTATTTGGAATGTTTTTAAATGGAAATAGATTGGATTTTTTTAGAGTTAGAGTTGCAACTAATTAACCTTTTTCCCATAGAACTATTTGAGAAAAAAAAATGTGATACTATCAGGAAAAGGTAATGTTGATGGAAGGAATCGAATTCAATAAAAAAAAGAGTAGTCTTACATTTGAAAAAAAAATGTAATAAAGTTTTGAAGAAAATTAGCCGTCCGGTTATTTTAACTAACCCTGTATATATCACAACAAAGTCAAAGAACTTGTGGCTTTAGTCAACAATCCGTAAAAGATGGACCTTGAATGATACGTTTACGGTATTTAAGAGCAAAAATTAGTCGCGCTTTCGTTTCTTGATCAATATTTCGTTACTTCGTCGTTTTATTCAAAAATCGGCCAAATACCCGTCTTTAGAGTACAATTACCTACTCTTTTGCGTTAAAAAAGTTTGGGTTTATAAATTAATAAAAGAAGAAAAAGAAATATGGATAAATGAGACCAAATTTCGTTTTTGCTTTTAATAATTACATTTTTTTTAAGTTTGAAACTGTAGGTAAAGGCTACCCAAAGAAGGGCCGCTTTTTGGAGAAAACGAAATATTGATCAAAAAACGAAATGACGAAGACGTGACTAGTGTTTTGCTCTTAACCAGGAATAAATACTTTTACGTTTTACATAAAATTTTAAATGTAATAGAAAAAATAAACAATAAAAAGTTTTAAACTTAAATTCAGCCAAAATATGCGCATATATATGCCTTGTTTGCTTGTAAAATATGCCGTTATTTGCATTTTTTTACCAAATATGCAAAAATCCTCTAAATTGAGGATTTTGCAAATTTTTTTAAAGATATGTTTGTTGCGATCAAAGCCTTGCGTCTTCTTGAAAAATTTCCTTTTCAGATTTACATTTTTCTTCAACATTTTGAAGTGCGTTTGTTGCACTGGAGGGGTCAGATTTTCTTTTTTGTAACTTTGACTTATGCAGCGGTGTTTTCAAATGTTGATCGATTTGGAACTTCTTTTCACAAACAATAATTTTTGTACAAGCTTTACAGAAGACTTTTCTAAACTCACTAAACTCTAACTTTGGGAAATGTTTAATCCACGAAGACGTTTCGCCACCTTGGACATTCTGAACACAAATTTAAAATTACTAGTTTCACACTGAAAATATTGAAATCTTTCGACAAACTAAAACAGAAATATGTATTACAAATCGATATAAATACAGTTTGTTAGGCAGGTAATATTAACGCATTATTCAGTGACAATAAACAATCCCTAACAATAACCTCATTT
This sequence comes from Polydrusus pterygomalis, assembly GCA_963969555.1. Lineage (NCBI taxonomy): Eukaryota > Metazoa > Arthropoda > Insecta > Coleoptera > Curculionidae > Polydrusus > Polydrusus pterygomalis. The sequence goes on from OZ018376.1 coordinate 84,046,689, forward strand.
AAGGGCGAATTTTACCATCTCAGTAAACCATGTTGCATAATAGATAAATCATATGCAATGTTTAACGACAAGAACAATATCACACTAGAAGCTATTTAAATTGTTGAGAACTACAAAGTACTGATTTTTAGTAGTAAGCATAATATGCTTTAATAACCGTAGCAAGCAAATATTATAATGATTAATGTCAAGTTTCATTTCAACTGCCAGTCGGAATTAATACAGTATATTATAAAACCAATAGAACTTGATAATTACTGTAAGTATTCAGAGCAATAATGGCTACAAACAATTCTATGGTAGCATTAACTTCTGCAAACCCTGGAAACCCCTAATAAATACCTTATGTATAATAACTAAAATGTAAATATAATTATTATAATCTTCAAATTGGAAAATCCCTGAAACAAGTAGGTACCGAACTGGACATTAAACCTTTAATGTTTTAAATTTTTCGATAAAGCCGAAAACATAAAAATATGCTCTTAAAATAATAATTTTTGAAAAATGCATTTTATTACAAAATTGACAAAATATGCAAAAGTACATACAGGGTGGCCCATTAGTGCGAGGAAGTCCAATATATCAGTTGTCAACAAAAATAGCAACAAATATTAGACATAAAAGCTATATGATCCGTTGAGACGCATATTTTAAAAATATTTTGAGATATACAGGGTGACCCAAAAAAGCAGAACGGCAAAAAGGTAAGTTTTTTTAAATGACAACCCCCATTTTTTTTTAGGGAATTAAATTCAGCATGAAATTTAGCATATATTAGAGTATCCTAATTTGGTGTACGTTACGGCGTTGCCACGCTATATATAATTTACTAAAAAATCCAAGAAAAACCACCTAATCAAGACTCCTTTAAAAAAAAATGAACTGATTTGATTTTCTAATACATGGTTAGGGTTTTGGATACCTGAGGAACGGTAGATTGATTTTATTAAGGAAATCTGACCATAATTTATACAGGGTATTTTTTACAGATGTGCCAATATTGCTATATTTAAAGTATCAAATCTTAATTTTTTTAAATGGGACACTCTGTATAATAATGGGTAATTTTGTTAAGTATTTTATGCCCTATAAATTTGCAATTATAACTCATGTCCTAAAATCTACCGTTCTGTCACAATTTGGAATTTTAGTTAAAAATGCAAAAATAGCATAATTTTTTTCTTGGTAGGCCATGATTCAAACAAAAGTGGATATTACCACATGTCAAAATAATGCTTTAAAAATACCGTGGTTAATATTAAGTTTCTAATTTGTTATACTGACGCGTTATTAAGAAATTATAATGAATTTTTTAAAAGTTTTTTTAAGTTTATTAGCCACTAGGCTTTATTATGAGCTTTAAAAGTAGGAAATGACAATGTATAGAATTACTCCGACGACTAAGGAAGATTTGAAACAACGTATAACGAAAGTTTTTATAAACATTGACAATAATATGCTAAACGAAGTCAGTCGATCTTTTGAAGAACGCATAGAAGCATGTTTAAATAACAATGGCGGACATTTCGAACATTTATTATAGTATTTCTTTCAAATATTTACAGACACACACGTGTGTGTGTATATTAATTCGTTATTGTGTTCCTAACATTTTTTTCTGTTTTTTTTTTGTCCTTTGTTATGTTATGTTGTTATAATGTTAATAAATGATTTGAAGTGGTAGGTATTGTGTCATTTCCTACTTTTAAACTTCATAATAAAGCCTAGTGGCACAAAATATAATATAGCTTTGCTAGTGGCTAATAAACTTAAAAAAACTTTTAAAAAATTCGTTATAATTTCTTAATAACGCGCCAATATAACAAATTAGAAACTTAATATTAACCACGGTATTTTTAAAGCATTATTTTGACATGTGGTAATATCCACTTTTGTATGAATCATGGCCTACCAAGAAAAAAATTATGTTATTTTTGCATTTTCAAATAAAATTCCAAATTGTGACAGAACGGTAGATTTTAGGACATGAGTTATAATTGCAAATTTATAGGGCATAAAATACTTAACAACATGACCCATTATTATACAGAGTGTCCCATTTAAAAAAATGAAGATTTGATACTTTAAATACAGCAATATTGGCACATCTGTAAAAAATACCCTGTATAAATTATGGTCAGATATCCTAAATAAGAATAATCTACCGTCCCTCAGGTATCCAAAACCGTAACCATGTATTAGAAAATCAAATCGGTCCTTTTTTTTTAAAGGAGTTTTGCTTAGGTGGATTTTCTTGGATTTTTTAGTTAGTTATATATAGCGTGGCAACGCCGCAATGTACACCAAATTAGGATTCTCTAATATATGCTAAATTTCATGCTGAATTTAATTCACAAAAAAAAATGGGGGTTGCCATTTAAAAAAACTTACCTTTTTGCCGCTCTGCTTTTTTGGGTCACCCTGTATATCTCAAAATATTTTTAAAATATGCGTCTCTACGGATCATACAGCTTTTACGTCTAATATTTGTTGCTATTTCTGTTGAAAACTGATATATTGGACTTCCTCGCACTAATGGGCCACCCTGTATATGCATTTTGCATATATTCCGCCTTTTAAGTTATGAATCACTTCGGTACATTTATTTAATTTAAAATTAGTGTATTTTCAAGCGGACAACATAATAGTCTGAATCCAAGAAAAATACACATTTTTGTATACATCCTCTCAATATTTCAAAACAAAAAGAAAAGATAAACAGAAGGCAGTAGAAAATTACAAGTTAGAAAGTAATCACATGATAAAGGCTGTAATAATGTTGTCACGATGCGAAATTTGGTATTTTACTTATTTGATAAATTTTGTGTTTTATTTAGTTCATTGTAAAATCATTTCTTTAAACCGGAAAACTCGCGGTAAAACAAAAGCGATGAATATATACTTTGTTGTTCAGTGAACTTGCATTATATTTATAGTAGTCAACATAATTTGTTTAACTTACTGAGTGAGCAACATTGTGCTGACCTAAGATGTAGCATTGACAATTGAATAGCAATAGGCAGTCGTTCTTAAAATCGCGTCATGAGTAAATGACGTACGTACGTGACATGTGCCCGCTGGTCGGGAGAAGAGTCGTCAAGAGCAAAATAAGTAAGTAGTAAAATTTTAATTGTAAATACTCAAAACCAAGCCGTCCCTTATTTTATGTTTTTTGATTAATATATTTTAATTTGAAGAAATAGTCCATACTTAAAGTGGGGTTGAAAGCTTGAATAGGAAAGAAAAACACAAAGTCTTCCTCCACAAAATTTAATAGAATAAAAATTCTTAGGTTAAAGGTCTCTACATGTTTCGAACGCAGAAACTTTCATCATCAGGAGACAGAAAAGGTATATTGCTGATGGTTGTAGCAAGAGAGAAAATGATAAGTGGTAGGCATAAAACCTTAATGGAGCTTTTATGGCATCAAAAGTTGTGTTGTTGAAACTACATTATGTTAAGCTATAAAATGAAAATAAGTTTACACATACGTAGTATGTGAAAAAGTAAGTTAAAAGGGGGTCTCGAGCAACCAAAAAGAGGAACGTGGAGTTAGAAAAAAACACTTCTAAAAAGAAGATGTTAAGAAGGTTTTCTTAAAAATATGTCTTGTAGACATTGTAAAATGTGGAAAATAATTTTTCCTACGAGCGTGCGCAAAGTAGTACTTTGCGCACGCATTTTTGTGTGCAAAGTTACACTTTTCCGCACTAGTGCGAATAAGACTTTTATCCGCACTGGGTGCGGAAAAGTGTAACTTTTTAATTTTCTATTATTTTTTTTTGTTATGTAATTTTTAGTTGTAAGTATATTATAGTTCTTTCTTTAAAGTCGAATTAAAAATTATTAAATAAATTATCATATTTTTATTTTTGTTGTTATCTGATATGAAGCTCGTAGGAAAAATGTTGTTCCTAACAAGTGCGCAAAGTGCTTTTCCGCACGCAAGAACTTATCCGAACTCCGCTTCGCGTCGTTCGTCCAACTGTACTTGCGTGCGGAAAAGTATCACTTTGCGCACTTGTTAGGAAAATAACTATTTCCTACAGACGTGTGGAAAAATCAATTTTCCGCACTGATATCCGTGCGGAAAATTAGTTTTTCCACACTAGTACGGAAAAAAATTTCGGCACGATTATGTCAAAAATCCGTGCGGAAAATTGGTTTTTCCACACTAGTGCGGAAAAAATTTTCGGCACACATGTCAAAATCAATAATATATCAATTATAACTTGTAGTTATTACTTTTTTTCTCAGAATTAGTTACTGTTACATATGTATGTGATTGTTATAGTTAATTAAAAATTATTAAATTTCTTTGAAATATGTGTTACTTGTTTCCACACGTCTGTGGAAAAACTATTGTACCTGACACGTGCGAAAAATGTTTTCCCTGCACTCGGCTGCTTCACCGAACTCCGCTACGCGTCGTTCGGTGAACGGCAGACTCGTGCGGAAAAATTCATTTTCCGCACTTGTTAGGTAAATAGCTATTATGTATATAAATTGCGCAATGTGGGCATCATGTATCAAATTGGAGTATTTTTCCAAAAAGGTTGTTTGGGGCACTGAATTGTTCTACAAGATATATTTTTAAGAAAACCTTCTTGACATCTTCTTTTTAGAAGTGTTTTTTCTAACTCCACGTTCCCCTTTTTGGTTGCTCGAGAACCCCTTTTAACTTACTTTTCCACATACTCCGTAGGTGTTAACTTATTTTCATTTTATATCTTCACATAATGTAATTTCAAAAACACAACTTTTAATGCCATAAAAGCTCCATTAAGGTTTTATGCCTACCACTTATTATTTTCTCTCTTGCTACAACCATCAGCAATATACCTTTTCTGTCTCCTGATGATGAACGTTTCTGCGTTCGAAACATGTAGAGACCTTTAACCTAAGAATTTTTATTCTATTACATTTTGTGGAGGAAGACTGTGTGTTTTTCTTTCCTATTCATAATATATACATTTTATTATTATTTGCATTTTTTAAAATCACGTTCCCTCTAAAGCCGATCCCAGAGACTTCTGCCCTTACGAAGTGACAATATTTTATTGAAAGAGTCTTGCTAAAGCCCTTTACACTATTTCAATCAGACACTACAAGAAATCACACTATATCTGACTTGCATGACGCGTTACATACAGTTTAAATCTTCTGCAATCCAAACCGCTAACGCTCTGTGAAAGGCTATTATATAATGTTACATCACCCTTCACGTACAGCGACACGCTTGACATCTTTGAGTTAAATTTAGGAACACTCAAATTGTTTTTATATATAGTATTTAGTGGGTGTGTCTGATGTCTATACGTGAATGATGCATTTGACAGACGAGATTTACAAAAGACTTTTTGGATAAAGACAAACTTGAAATTTATATATTTGTTCTAAAGACATGATGTTAAAGTTTTTGTAAAGAGAGGCAGTACTATATATGTAGTCCGATAAATAAAATTTATTTTTTGCGTTGTCTTGTAAAGTTTTTAATTTGTTAACTCTTTGTCCCGAGGAATACCGCAAAGCCGTTAGATATAGCTGTGGATTAGTATACAGGTCTTAAGAGTTTTCTTGGCACGGTATAACTCAAGCGTCTGAGTATGCCAACTAGGGCAGCTATTTTTTTCTAATTATATCAATGTGGTATTCCCAGGACAAAGTCTCGTCCATCTACAGATCTGGCTACTAATATTGTTTGAGAATATTTTAATATTTTTTCTGATAGCTTCATATATCTCTCCGTAATACAGGACAGTTTCATCAGCTTGTAGCTGAAGATTCCTTTTAAGATTTAATTTGGAAATTGAGTTAATATATACTAAGAATAATGTTGGCCCACGTCATGATCATTGGGGTACCTTACATTTTACTTCCCTGAAATAACTTCTGTCCTCTGTACTAAACGAGACACATTGACGTGTTTTATCCAAGTAACTAGTATAAGAAGGAACTGTAAAGAAGCGAATATCGAAGTGATATAATTAGTTAGTCTGCTGGGATGGTGAAAAGCAAAAATCGATAATTGAAAATCAAAAATTAAGAAGCGAAAATCAATAATTGAAAATAGTTAGTCTATTAAGATGGCGATTTGCTGCCAAGAAGTAACATAATTAGTTAGTCTATTAAGATGGCGAATTTCCGCTAAGTAGACACACAATGTGTCCTTGTCCTTTTTACCCCCTGATGTCGCTACTGCCGTAATAAAAATTGACGAAGATCTTGAATTACTTTCGGATATCTCTAAATCCCACAACTTAATTCCAAACGAGAAGAAAACTCGGCTCGTTGTACTTGGTAAGTGCAAGTCCCTTATAATTGAAAATCATGTGTTTTAAATCTTTGTTAACGGCACTGTGCCTATAAATACATGTAAAAATCTATGACTGCCTATTGATTCTGAGTTTAGATATTCAGATCATATTTCTTCATTGATTCAAAAAACATACGCTAAATTAAAACTTCTATATATGCATCGAGATATTTTTGATACGGATACTAAATTACGTCTAACTGATTCTCTAATATTATCCCATCTAGGTTATTGTGACGTTGTCTACTGGCCTGCTTTGCTTCAAAAAGACAAAAATAGCTTACAGAACCTGCAAAACGCTTGCCTAAGATTAAGTTTTAATGTCCGCAAATTCGATCATATCTCACCTTATTTGATCGAATCAGGATGGCTTACTACAAAATAGCGTTATGTACTTTATATCCTATACATCTGGTTTACAAAATTAGACTAACTGAACTTCCTTCTTACCTTTTTAACAAACTTACTAAGGGTTCTGATGTTCTTACTCGCCACAGGGATGTGTATAGTGTGCCCAAGCACAACCATGCTTCTTTCAGCGTTCATTCCGCTATATTATGGCCGTTACTACTATTAACTCTTTCCCAGACTCTATCAGGATGGCTCCCAGCTCTGTTGCCTTCTGTAGGGGTGTTAAAGAGCATCTGCTGCGCTGAGCATTTTTTTTTGTTTCACTTTTACAGTGCTTTTAGTTTTCAACTTTTTTATCAATTATTTCACTTTATACTCATATCACATTAAGTTTACATTAGGCATACTCTGCTTTTCCTTTTATATTCAAAAACATGTATTTTCTATGTTAGAACTATTGTTTATTTTTTTTTTATTGTTTTCTTGGATTTCTATTTTATTTATTTTTATGAATTAGGTGGTTGTATGAGCAGCTATAGTTGAATACCGCCACCTTTATTAATATTTTCTTTCAATACGTGTGTTGAAATATAAAACAACTGATGGCCGACAAATTTGACAGCAAAACTATTTTAAAAAAATAACAAACTTACGGGACCCGTGGAGCGAATTGGGGTGCTGGGTGGGGTTTGTTCGTACACTAGGGCATTACTGAAAATTAAAAAACTCCTTTTTTTCGTTATTTTTGGGAACCTAAGAGTATTTTTATGATAAAAATAATAATATATCAAAAAGGGAAAATATGTCAGGCAACCCACCAAACATGTCAACTGAGTTGAACCACAGAAAAAAAAGGGACAGCTATAGAGCAGAAATAAAATACCCTAGGAAATACCGATTTATAATTTTACAATTATCTCGGATAAAAATATCCACACAATGTTTAAGGATATGGGACAAGTGAATGTGCTTTATGTAAGTAAATTTATTTTAGCAATATTCAAAACAAATCGAGTATAGATAGAACTTTTATAATTAACAAGCTATCGATATTTAACTCCATCTCTATCTTTCTATAATGTTGAGGTTATGTTTTAGTTTTGTGTTTTGTTGTTTTTGTATGTATATTTAGGTATATTATTGTTTTATTGAAAGAATGTAAGCAGCTGAAAAATCAGAAACGAAATTTATTCACTGTACATAGATAGTAGGTTTGATGTGCGTAAGCAAATAGGAGAAAAAGTTATTATTTTTATTTAAATCTAGGTAATAGAGCTAGTAACACCCGTTTCATGAAGTGTTTGATGCACTTCAAAATTTTGTATCATAGTATCTACTGGATAGATGAGCAGGTAAGCAAGTGTTGGCTAGCTCTATCTGGGGACACCAGGTACTGCGCATAAGAGAAAGGTGTCCAAAAATTTTGCCCAAAAAAAATGTTTGTTTCAGAGGTCAACAAACAGAAATAAAAATTTAAAATGACACAAAACACAAAAATTAATAAGGCAGACACTTTTGAGGGGGTTAACATTTAATAAAAATACCCCCAAATTGTTTTTTTTTAAATACAAAATGAAGTGTTTGATTCACGCTGACATTTTAACAGTGTCTTAATTACATATAATAAAAAATAATTACAAAAAGGCAGACACTTTTTTTGGGGAGATACAGGGTGTTAACATTTTAATTAAAAAAATATTTTTTCATTGCCATTTTCAAACCACTCTGGATATTTTTATGAAATTTGGTACACGTCTTTTGAGCATCAAAAGGCATTTTTCGGTGTAAAATAATTTTTAAAAATTTTAGCAGTGGCGTCCGTGCGGGGCTTGCATTTAATATTTTTGAAGAAAAAAATGATGCGCCACTGCTTTTTCTTTAAATAAAAATTATTTTTGAAATTCCCGTCTAATTTAGAGCAAATTCGGTCTCTTGACTTATTTTCTTACGGTGCACAGTTTTCGAGTAAAAAATAAAAAGCATTTTAATGCACATTCCTGGAAACACATAACCCATTTAATTACCATTAACAACCTGTATTTCGGAAAGGAAGCATTTTTTTTAGTGCTGGTCTCCGGGTGTTCTTCTATTTCATTTAAAAACGATTTATTTAATTACCTAAAAGAAACCTATTTCTTTGAAAATGGCCTAGTAGGCTATGGCGTTGTTTGGATACTTTTTGTTTTTATTATTTCTGACACGTGCCATTTTAATTTTTAAATCGTAAGTTGTGTACAAATTAGAGTTTGTAACGTTCAAAAGTGTTTTAGATATTCGTTACAGTATTGTTTTACCCATGGCAATTTTTATGAATTCTGAAATAGCTGAGATGCATTTTATCTATGGTCTTGAAAATGGAAATGCGAGAGAAGCCAGACGTCTTTACATGGAGCGTTATCCAAATAGAGTAGTACCTGATCATCGAATATTTCCGAGAATTATTAAAACCTAAAGGTTTTAAACTGTTGTTAAACCTACTTAACTTTGTTAATTAAATGGGTTATGTGCAGAAATGTGCATTAAAATGATTTTTATTTTTTACTCGAAAACGGTGCACCGTAAGAAAACAAGTCAAGAGACCGAATTTGCTGTAAATTAGACGAGAATTTCAAAAATAATTTTTATTTAAAGAAAAAGCAGTGGCGCATTATTTTTTTCTTCAAAAATATTCAATGCAAGCCCCGCACGGACGCCACTGCTAAAATTTAAAAAAATTATATGTGTACCAAATTTCATAAAAACATCTAGAGTGGTTTGAAAATGGCAATGAAAAAATATTTTTTTAATTTAATCTCCCCAAAAAAAGTGTCTGCCTTTTTGTGATAATTTTTTATTATACAGGGTGGCCTTTTAGTGTGGCAAAGTACAATAGCTCCGTTACTATTTCAAATACATTAAAAATGTTGATACAAAAGTTGAAGGGCAGTTAGTGACTTATAACGTAAAATTATTTTTAACTCTATAGGGTGGCTCAAAAAAGCGGAACAATAAAAAATGTACTTTTTTTAAATGGAACACCCTGTATATTTTTTCATTTTTAAATTCTAGATAAAATTATAATTATTTTTTATTAAATACATTATTAGTCTATACTTTATAGTTTCCGAGATATTGACTCTTGAAAAGTGACATTTTTGAACTTTGACAGCTTCTAACTTTCTAACAGTACGTCTTAGAGCAAAACGGCTTACATGTCCCTATCTTCAATTTTTATTATCTTCCCAAAAAAATCAACTTCCGGTTAAACCGGATGTTACTCGAAAGCAGGAAATATAGTTGTTCCGGTTTAACTGGAAGTTGATTTTTTTGGGAAGATAATAAAAATTGAAGATAGGGACATGTAAGCCGTTTTGCTCTAAGACGTACTGTTAGAAAGTTAGAAGCTGTCAAAGTTCAAAAATGTCACTTTTCAAGAGTCAATATCTCGGAAACTATAAAGTATAGACTAATAATGTATTTGATAAAAAATAATTGTAATTTTATGTGGAATTTAAAAATGTAAAAATATACAGGGTGTTCCATTTGAAAAAAGTACATTTTTTCTTGTTCCGCTTTTTTGAGCCACCCTATAGAGTTAAAAATAATTTTACGTTATAAGTCACTTACTGCCCTTCAACTTTTGTATTAATATTTTTAATGTATTTGAAATAGTAACGGAGCTATTGTACTTTGCCACACTAAAGGGCCACCCTGTATGTAATTAAGACAGTGTTAAAATGTCAGCGTGAATCAAACACTTCATTTTGTATTTTTAAAAAAACAACTTCGGGGTGTTTTTATTAAATGTTCCGACTCCGACTATAAGCTAAAATGTGTAAGTGGGCATTGTTTTTATTTTTTTAAACTCTAGAGTTGAAATAAATTTTTCAACTCTAGTGTTGAAAAAATTTGATTAACACAATGGTGATACCTACAAACTATTAAAAACAAAGCAAACTCTTTTTGATTATATTGTATGGTCGTAGGAAAAATTGTGTACATTACTCGTGTGAAAGTGATTTTCTCACACTCGGAGAATTTCCGCACTCGGCTGACGCCTCGTGCTAAATACCTCCTCGTTTGTGCAATACCACTTTCAACACTTGTTATGTAATATACTAAGTATATACAAATTTTGTATTTATATTTTTGTTTAAAATAAAAGACATTATTATTATAATTATTAGTTAGTCTAATGACATGAAGTCACATAATTATTAACTAATTATTGGATTAATAATAATTATAATAATTGGCGAGTGTTTAAAAAGGGCAAATTTTATTTAAAGATCTGGTAGTATTTTGACTAAAAAAATAAAAAGGGGCTTAAATAAGACTATAATAAGTTAAATGAAAACAAAAAAAAAATGGGCAAGATTATTCCAGTTAGGCATACACATTTTGGAAACCGCATAGCATGGTCTCTTACCATTCCAAAAATTATTTTACAAAGCAACTTCGTCATACAATAAATAAAATTGTCTTTAAAAAGGTGATTAAACATCAGCTTTACAGCTGGTCGCTCCGTTACTACCAACTTGTGGGCGTATGAGAGATCCTTGTACAAGGCCTTGAAGGCACGTTAGTCAATTGATTCAGTTTACACAGAATTCTCCAAGGCCTTCGACAGGGTAAGTTACGCCATTCTGGTAAACAAACTGCCTCCGTAGCGTATGGGGGTTGGGGGTCCTGTCTTGGCCTGGGCTGGGCGTATTCCTATCTGGTGGGGCGACAGCATTTTGTTAGGATAAACTCGTGCACGATAACTGCAACGTCGAGCGTTCCTCAGGGTGGACCTGTATGTTTCATTGGTCCGGAATTATTTGGATAGTAATACAACATGTGCATTATGCCGTGCACGTAAATTTATTTGAACGTGTCCAGAATAAATTCCTGCGCTATATTGCATTCAAGTTGTCTATTCCAGGTGATGCTGTTGATTATTCAGAGATATTAAACCTTTTAGGGATGAAAACTTTATATAAGAGACGGAGAAACTTAAACTTTTATTTATGAGGTAACTACTGGATACTGAAAAATATTAATTTTAATATACCCCGCAGAAATCTGAGGATGATATCTGCGTCGCGGGAGGGGGAGCGCGCCCTCTCCCTAAATCCACCACTGGCACTTCTAAGCAACGGTAGGTTTTCAACAAACTTTACGCCTGCTGCGACGTAAATTTTATAATAATAATAATAATAATCTTTATTGTCTAACAGAACAGGTTCCAATTACAAGACAATGTGACATAGAAAATGGTGAAATTCAGTAAGTTAACGTTGTTGTAATAGTTTGAGTTCAGTTGCATTTGTAAACTGAATGAAGGACAGGCCGAATACATCAATGTCATTGCAAGTATTATTGAAAATAAACATTGATTGATAAATTGTTGTTTTAATTAAAAAGTTTGTTGAGGGAGTAGGCAGATGGAAGACGGGAGAGGATCTGACAGTGCGTGAGGGAATATGGAAGTTTATACAGGATAGTAGCATAGGGCAATCGATGAGCGACCTTCACACTTTGGACAAGAACTGAATAAACAAGTAATATCTGCGATTGAGAAGCGATGGTATCTGAAATCTCATTAAAAGGGCATTTTGATCAGTGCCTCTAGGGGGATATGTGCCATCTTCCTTAAATGAAAGGTATTTGACAAACGTTCTTTGGACGTTTTCTAGACGATTAATGTATTTGTGGAAAATGGGGTGCCATATAATAGCACCATATTCTAGTTTGGATCGCACGAAACTATAATAAATGTTTGAGTATTTGTAAAATCAGCCGAATTCCTTATAATGTATCCAAGCATCTTCATTGCACTGCTGTAGGTATTACTGATGTGAAAAGTAAAAGAAAGCTTTGGGTCGAAAACCACACCAAGGTCTCTAAAAATATCACACTGCTTAATGACTGTGTTATCAATGCTATAGTTGAAGCGAATAAAGTCTACCTTATTTATAAATGTCATGGCGAAGCATTTGCTTACGTTCAGGGGCAAGTTGTTAATTTTTCACCACTTTTTCAGAGTGCTTAGGTCCCTCTGCAATAACAAGCAGTCAAATAAACTACTTATTACTCTGAATGTAGTCGTATGTAAGTCGTCTGCAAAAAGCAGCCATATTATTACTTATGTCATTGATAAAGATTAAAAATATTAAGGGGGCTAGATTGCTACCCTGAGGAGCACCACTAGTGGCTTTGAATTTAAAGGATTGATATCCACGAATCTCAACATACTGTACGCGATCTTTTAGATAGCACTCAAGGAATAAAACAAGTTGTTGGTTAAAAAATAATTGAGATAGTTTACGTAATAAAATGGAATGATCAACTTTGTCGAAGGTCTTTGAAAAATCAGTGTAAATGATATCAACTTGTTTGCGATTATCCATAGCCTGTCCCACGTATTGGGTGAAGCAGGCGAGATTAGTTGCTGTACTACGGGCATTAAAGAAGTCATGTTGCGTGGGTGAAATTAGCGATTTTATTTGGCTAAAAATGCATTCGTAGACAGACATCTCAAATACCTTGGCAAATAGAGACAAAATAGAGATTGGTCTGTAATTTGATATTTCATTGGAATTTCCTTTTTTTAGAACTGTGGTGATCCTTGCCTCCTTTCATACATCTGGAAATGTATTAAGTAATAAATTAAAGATAAATGACAGCGGTTTAAGAAGAGGAGCAGCGCAGTCTTTGACAACAAAACACGGAACCCTATCAGGTCTACATGTTGGCTTGTTTTTTGTTTTCTTTAGGGCCAGCGCCCATAGAAGTGGCGGTGGTGTGGCGAAGGCGTGGCTCTGGCGAGTAGGGGTCGAGAACAATCGATAGCCTATCGATAGTTTGTGCTATCGAATGCCATCGATATTTTTTTAAACTATCGATAGTTTTCGATAGTGGTTCACATCATACATCTCTATTAATAATATGAACATTTGCATCCACAGGCATAGTAGCGCCACTAAACGCTAGATGGGGCTTCCCTTGGCCCGCAGTACCTCAGGGCTATGTTGTGTTCACAAACTTAAAATGTTTAAAAAATAGAAGAAAGGTGTTGAATATATAGGATGCGTCCTTTAATTCTCTGGTGACTATCGGTTGTATGCCGTCTTTCTTTAATTTACTTATACTTAAACAGTGATAGCATGTCCTCTAGTGGCCTTATCGGCGGAGAATTAAAGGATCCCCTTATTTATAAATCAGAAAGAGGAATCAGAGAGATGCTTTAGTACAACGGGCAATATTATAACTGAACGGCGATCTCGCCTGAAGGCAGAAAATGTGAATAAAATCACATTTCTTCATAACAATTTATAATCTGATACTAATCAATAAAAATAATACAATAATGTTTATTGTTTATAAATCATAGACGCAAAAGTAGGGTTAGAAACTGACTATGATGGTGGAGACTATCGATAATTCTTAGGGTTAGAATGTTATAAACCGACTATCGAATACTATCGATAACAATCAATAGTTAACGATTTGACTATCGGTAACTATCGATGGTGGGGACTATCGATAGTTCTCGACCCCTACTGGCGAGTGGCATTACCCGTGACAATATAAATGAATTAACCAACGCACACTGAGGTGACGTGGCGGTGGCGTGGTTATGGCTTGCCATATTGCAACCACTAGAGGCGCTTGATAAGTGGCATGCCACGAGTAGGATCAGTCGCATTATAATTTTGGTAGAACAATTAGGTATTGACATATGGGACTTTGGTATAAGTAGCCGAGTAAAACAGTCTTTAGACATTCTATAAAAAGACTGAAAACGTTCTGGATATTGGTATTATTTAAATGCACTATTACCAGAACATCCTCATCCTCTAAAGACGACATAGTGTAATGAGTTGTATACTGCCTCCTGCTTCTTTGCCTCTTCAGTGTGCGTCCAAAAACGATGTGGCGATCATGCCACCGCCACGCCACTTTCACGCCATACGCCACTGTCTATGGGCGCTGGCCCTTAGCCCTTAGAGATGCCATGATTAGTTCGTCGGAAAGGTGTTTGGGGATGACAGAAGTGCTTCCACTTGATACGTTTTGTGAATAAGCTTGATTAGAAGGGGTGGTGTAAGCGGATTTGAAAAAGTTTGCAAAGGCATTTACAATATCGTTATTCGGAGTACTGAGTGGTTACTTGTTGTAAATGTATTATAAATGTATTGTCTAGGTCCTCCCGCATAAAAGAATTATTATTATTATATGAATAGTTCATCTCAATTTCCTAAGTTTTAAAAAAAAACTTTGCTTCCTCTCCTCGACATTTAAAATATTTTCTTATTATTGACTGCGCCACTGTAGGATACCATTATTATAGTAGGGCATAAAGTATCCAGAGCCAATGATTTAATGGCGTCCCGCAAGCCCCATTAAATGGACCGGCCTCATTTTATTGTCTAAATTTAATATTAAAACCCGGCTTGGCAGACCAAACACATGTTTTTATTTAATAAAACATAACAGGGTTAGATTTGGATCAGGCAGGGACTACCGGTTTAGTTTAGAAACACGGCTCCCGAAATTAGGATTAGAAAATTAAAGGAGCAAAAGGAAAGAAAGGAGTATAGGGCGATATTAATATGATGATAACGAACATAAATAAACATAAAAAATTACTACAATTAAACAGGTATATATGTACAGATATAACCAAGGAAACCGTCGATACAGTTTAAAGTATCAGCGACACGTCTCTCGGAGAAATAATTAAAAGCTACTGTACACTATTCTAGTATACAGTGTCACCAGTAAAGTCCGCATCATATGGGATTTTTTTTATTAATAGCTTTATTCAAAATTTGACTTTGGCATCAAGTTCTGCTTCGATCGAGATAAAAATTAAGCAAAAAATAGTAGTCACGTGATTCGCATCATCTGTCAATTTTTTTTTTCCAAAAAATAATTCAAAAGTGGAGTTATTTCTGAAAATATCAAAAAAAGGTATTAGAAAAAGTTTTTTTTAATGCAGTCTCTAGCCCGTATGCAAAATTTCAGCTGCATAAGATAATTTTGACTTTTTACCTATATTTTGTAAACTGCACCACTTTTGCAAAATAAGACTCAACGCAACCTACATAAAACTTTTCAGTTTTGACAATGTTTTATTTCAGATACATTTTCTTTAAAGTAGAGCCATATTAAATGTGTGTTGGTCTACAAAATCAAAATTGGGCTATTAAAATTTGGTCGCATATTATGATGTAAAGTTTATTTGTATAAGGTACCTTCATAAAATAAGTATTTTTGAAAACGTTGTTTGCGTCTGAAAGTAATACACGTTAACGTTATTATGACATAGCTTAATAATAAATTATAATATAGGGGTTTTAAATTAAATCGTTGAAAGTAGATAAACTTTACGTTGTTAAACTAAAATTTATTTTCCATTAAAAAAACACTTTACTGCAGACGCTGTGTTCTTTCTTGTTTTAATATTAAGGTGTATTACTTTCAGACACAAACTACGTTTTCAAAAATACTTATTTTATGAAGTTACCTTATACAGGGTCAAAAACAAATAAACTTTGCCTCACATGCGACCAAATTTTAATAGCCCAATTTTGATTTTGTAGAAAGACACACATTTAATATGGCGCTACTTTAAAGAAAATGTATCTGAAATAAAGCATTGTCAAAACTAAGAGGTTTTATGTAGGTTGCGTTGAGTCTTATTTTGCAAAAGTGGTGCTGTTTACAAAATATAGGTAAAAAATCAAAATTATCTTATGCAGCTGAACTTTTGCATGTGGGCTAGAAACTGCATTTAAAAAATATTTTTTAAATAACTTTTTTCAATATTTTCAGAAATAACCCGACTTTTGAGTTATTTTTTGGAAAAAATTAAAATTTGACAGATAATGCGAATCACGTGACTACTATTTTTTTGCTTAATTTTCATCTCGATCGAAGCAGAACTTGATGCCAAAGTCAACTTTTGAATAAAGCTATTAATAAAAAAAATCTCATATGATACGGACTTTACTGGTGACACTGTTACTATAGAGAGTATATCTTAACATAGTATAAAACAAAGTCGCTGTCGCTGTCTGTCCGTCCCCTACTAGCTATATATGCTTAAATCTTTAAAACTACGCAACGGATTTTGAAGCGGTTTTTTTAAATAGATAGAGTGATTCAAGGGGAATGTTTTAATGTATAATAGCGACCCGCCCCGGCTTCGCACAGGTGCAATTTCAGAAAGTAGCATGCCGGATACACGCTAGTATAAAATAATGTAAGTCTTATTATCAAAATAAGCGAGAAGGATATAATCACTAAATTTATTTAAATTGCTACTTATAAAAATCCTACATTTTTTTCTTAACTTTAGCTGTTTGGAATGTTTCTTATCTCTAGTGGAAGAGCATTTTACATTTTTGGAGCTAAGTAATCAATAAATTTTAAATTAACATTTTTACTACTGTTAGGAATTATCAACTGTCCGTTTATATGATTGCGGGTCTGATATGGGTGATTAATATAATTTCCTAATGTGGAGGTTTTATGTATTAATACAGCAGTTGATAACATATACGACAGTGATCGAACATTTAAGATTTCTGAATTGTAGAGTAAATGTGTGGAGTAGCGTTTTTTTTTCTACAGATTATTTTTAGGATATAATTTTGAACGAGATTTAGAGGTGTTAGCGAGTTTTTGTAGATCCCACCCCAACCAATTATACCGTATCTTATTAGAGATTCTACTAGTCTTATATATGGAGAGTATTATTTATGAGATAAACTTTCTAATATTGTCTGTCAAATAACTGATATGTGCTCCAGATTGAAGATGATTGTTATAAATAGTAATTCCTAAATACTTTGTTGAGTTTACCTCACAGATAACTTCTTCAAGATTTTCAATTTTTATGTTGTTAAAATTAGGATGGTTAGAAAAAGTACGAAATAATGCTATGTAATTAGTTTTGAAAGTATTCAAGGTTAATTTAAAGAAATCCAGCCAGTTTTTATTTTTTTTCATACCATCCATAGCTGACGCTTTAACTTGAGTCCAACTTTCACCCTTGAATACCACAACTTTGTCGTCAGCATATTATGATATGACTATTCGGTTATTAATACTTATATTAGCTGAGGAATTTATATAGGTAATAAATAAAATTGGTCCTGAGACGGTACCCTGAGGTATTCCAATTTTTATGGTTAGTGGATCACTGTGTATACTGTCGATTTTCACTACTTGTTGACGATCATTAAGGTAAATAAAATATCAGATGCAATTTTTCTTGCTGGCTATTAAAATTGACATCAATAACCTATTTCAGTTGGTTCAAAAAGACGCCTTTTCAAGGTACCTTTTTCAACTTTTGATTAAAAAGAAGTTCCACGTAGCCAGTTGTCAGTAATCGATATTCTTCTGGTCATTACCGGACTTGTAGCTTTGTCAACCGGTGCATTAGAAATATGAAGCATGAAAGCTTACTGCTCCTCTATGTGTTACACAACGTGAGGACGTCATGAAGAACTATATCAATACCCCCCCCCCCCTTTAATAAGCTATTGTTACTTGAAAAAAAAAACTTTTTTTCGTGATTAAGCCGGCGCTGAAAACCATTTCTCAGCCCTTTTCAACAAAGAGTCTGACAAGAACGAAGAAATATTATCAACACTTGCACTCAAACTAAGAAATGATGTCAACATCAAATAGTGCCTGCAATTTACAGCACTCTTGCAAATAGAAACGAATAATATAATATGATGTTATCTTCCATAAAAGCAGCATTAAGGTTGAATGCCATCTACCATTTTCTGTTCCGCTAACGCCATCAGCAATGCTTTCTGTCTCCTGATGATAAACGTTTTTACCTTCGAAACTCGAAACATATTGAGCCCTTTAAAAGAATATTTTTTTATTCTAATAAAATTGTGGAGGAAGACTTTTTTCTTTTTCATCATTTATTTATTTATTAATAAGTATCAACAACACTGGTGCCAATTACAAATACATCGTAATGCTAGGTAAGTATAACAAAAAAAAATAAAATAAAATAAAAGCCAATGAGGCAAACTATAAAAAAAACATAAAAGTGGGTACTCAACTGAGCCAAATATATAGATATATATACTAGTCAATAGACTCAAGATAAAACTATACTATGATAACAATTAAGTTACGCGTTTTGTTCACTAGTTTATTAATAAAAAACAACGTAATTATGAAGACAATATATTTATGAGCAGTAGTGGCGGCATTAGCTATAGAGTGAAAAAAAGGGCAAAAGGGGTGATGGACTGGCTTTTAAAGAAAAACCAGTTTTGCCATATCTGCCCGTTAAACGAGCTGAAACTGGACCCGGAAGATTTAATTTTCCATAAACACAGAAGACAGCGATAAGCATTTATAAAATCTAATAAATAATTATTTTGTAAAATGTTTAAACAATTCGTTGGGGGAATACAAACTAATCAAAACTTGTTCCCCGAGTCTGTTTCGAATCTTGAAGTTAGCTAGGATTAGATAGACGGCTTTGGAAAAATTTGTTTTTATTTTCGTTTTGATTGAAATTAACTGTGCTGTCAATATTAGACAAAATTGGTGTATTTCGTCTTCATTTCAAGATATTTTAGCGTTTTGAACTTAAAACTTGTACGAAAAAGATTATTTATCAGAGCTTAAAATTCTATTTATTTATATTTTGGTGTTGTTGCGTGTTGATGTCATTTAATAATTAAAAACGAAAGATATATTTTGACAGTTAGAGCGATATGTTTCCTAATCACAGTTTGCAGGAGTGTGATACAAAGAAAGGTAATAAAAAAAAGGTAAGTTATTTTTTAGGTACCTACTAATATTAGAAGCACCGTCGGCGTCGGGTGCCAATTACCGATAATTATGCCACCTATAGTTTAAAGTTAAAACTTGTGAGCTACTACACTAGTGCTATTTATACCGAAACACAATGCGTGTTTTGTTTGAATGAAATGCTTGTCGAACAGTTCGACGGGCCGCTCAACAAGTTTGTGGGCTCCTTTATCATTGCATAGTTTTCCATTTCCAAATCTTGATATTAGCAGCATTTTTAAGCATATTTTTAAAGCTATTACTGAATCAAAACCCGACTTGATATCCCAAACACGCGTTTACAATTTGGCATAACAAAGTTACCAACCTCTGGTGCAGACCGAGTCCCGAAGTGACAGGAGACGCCCGCCGCAGAGGGGTTATCAGCATCCAGACTAGTAATATCGTCTAAATAACCATGGGAAAAACGCTCCCGAGAGAACTCTCAACCCGATTCGTCACCTCGACAAATTTTCGAAAGCTAAAATGGAATTATTTCGGTCTTATGAACTGTCTCTAGTAGGTTATAACTATGGAGAACTATAGGGTAGGAGGCCGATCGACAATGGCAGCATTTTCAAATTGTGTCCCGGTTTTTTGGTTAGTTCGCTATTGGCCGATAGATGGCTCTCGCGTCCGAAGTGGGCTGATGTTGTCTTCTTCTTCTTCGTTTTTAATATGGAAAACTAGATTCTCCATAGTTTTTAACTTTTACTTAAACCCTTTATTTTTCTGTGCTTTTACTTTTGACAATTGACATTTTATTTTTAGAAATAACAAATAATGTTTGAAGGCAAGACAAGACAAATAACGTTGTATTGTAATTAATTTCCATATTTATAATAAATAATGGTACAATTTATAAAAGTAGAGTTTGCTTTGTGTCGGGGTGTAAGACAGGATCTTTTTCAGAGAGAAAACGCAGCCAAATAAGTCTCTTTCTAGCGCCAAAGGTATAGCTAGAATGTTTAATACCCTGTATTTTAAAAACCAAGCATCGTTGGAACTTTATACAGGCCGAGTTTACTAATAAGTATAACAAAGTAAGTGTAAATTCATATAAAAGTCCTTATTTGTTCCATAAAGAACTAATTTAAATAAAAATAGTTATTGCGTCCATAAGAAACCATTATTTGATAGCCCACTTCGAACACGCGCGCCATCTTACAGCGACTCGTAAAGCTGAATTACCGATGCTAATTTGGGACCGAATCCAATGCATTGCGATCGGCCTCCTACCTCAAGTCCTCCATAGTTATAACACTCATACCGGGGTTTCAGGAGGAACGCTCTCACCCCTACAACTTTTCTATTGTTTAAATTACAGAAATAAAATTTGTTGGAAACAATATTTTTTGTCGTGGAATGCTTTGATTGGCCACAAAGCTATAAACACAATAATTTCTTCGATTAAAGTGTTAAACATTATTGTTTTGGCAATAACTCTGAAACGAACAAAGATATCGAACTGCGGTCTTTACATTTTTCTTGCAAATTTAATCTACTTTCCGATTATGATGCCATAGTTATACCGTATGATTTGAATTTTCGGAGTAAAAATTTAAAAAAAAAAATGTTATTATTACAAATTGCGCCTCTAGCAATTTTATTAGAAACTATCGTATACCATTGGATACGGCACTTAAAGGTACATACCTTTTTCTTCCAAATAAGCTTAATTTTAGAAAAATCGGATAAGTCGTTACAGCGATTTTAATGTTTACACTTTCAATAGCTTCCCCCACTCTTATCAAGGTCGGTACGCCAATAAACCTTAGACCAAAATGATTCAGAATTGTCCAAGCTTTCTCATAATGTAATCAGAGTTATACCTTAAGGTAGAATTCTCAACGTCGTTCAATTTATTGCCAACCTATAACCTATTTCGCGTTATTTTTTTAAGTTTATTATTTTATTAACTAACATTTTAATAAAATAAATATCGTCAGCACATTATTTAGGTAATATCTGACATATTACAAAAATATCAATTTATTTTATTGCTAATTTTGGGAGAATTGTATAGTGAAAGAACAATGGCATAATAATGTTAAAAAAATCTTACCCGATATTTTTCGCTATACAATTCTCCTTAAATAAGTTATGAAATTTCTTGATATTTATTAAATATGTCAATTATTACCTATAGAATATCAAGTCGAAACTGATTTTCTTTAAATTTTGTGTAAAAGCTAGAAAACATAAATAAATCTACGCGAAATAGGTTATAGGTTGGCCAGCATGTTAATACTCCCACCTTAACATAGAAACTTTCGGAGAAATTTAGAATTTAAAAAAATTATTTTCATTTGTGCCCCCTTGCGGCGAAATGAGGAACTTAAAAAATAATTTCCAGAATTTTCTCCTGACCGCTTTAATCATAATTTTTTTCCCAAGTTTCTATGCCTAGTAGTTTCCGAGATATGGCCGGTGGCCACCCTTAATGAAACACCCTGTATGTGATATTATTTTGAATTTTATGACATGACGAATGCCATTTTGTCACTTCCAATTTAACCAGCAATTATCTGAAGTAGATTTTTAAATGGAACACCCTGTATATTTTTGGCTATATCAATTCATAACACCATTCCAAATTCAACGACACTCCAACGTTATTTTGTGACATTTTAAATAATTTTTCTTTTTTTACCTAGATTGGCTATGAACTCATTAAAATGGTTTGCTAAGCCAAAATCTTATTAAAAATGCAATTTTCAGGTTTTATTGTGTTTTTTAATTTTTTACAAACTTATTAACTTTTTAAAAAGGCCTTTTTTTTTAAACTGACCAGAAAGTTTACACTTTCTGGACAATTTTTCGTCTAGAAAATAACGTTGTTCCGGTCTCTAATGTCACTGTCACACTGTTTTTTGTTTTTCCAATCGCTCTTTGATAATACAAGATACCTTGATTTCGTTATTATGACAACATTTCGATGTATTGTCGAGTGACAGTTCGTTGATTTTTAATTCTGTTCTTTATGTCAAACTTGTTTCGCGTAGATTATAAAATATATCGAAGTGTCGGTCTTAAAAAAAATATTGTACGTCACGCAACCGAAAATTAGTGTTTTCCAGGTCTCTCCAAGCTTCCAGGTCTTGCCTATGGCTCGCCCAGGAAATGCTTGTCTCGACCTGAAAAACACTACTTTCCGGTCTTGTAACGTAAATTACTATTTCCAGAGAACTCAATTTTTTCAAATGCGGTAACATATTGATATCACACACCCTTATGTCAAGTCATGTCAAGGAGAGGTGATTTATTAAAAATACCAATTCATGACAAAAAATACAACACGAAGCGCAAACGGCTTTGCATTTATCAAACCCATGAGAGCGGATTTTAAATTTGTAATTATGTTCATTTGTTTGTTAGCATTATGCCGTCATGGGTACCTAGATAAATGCAAAGCCTTTTACGCTTCTTGTTGTATTTCTTGTCCTGAATTGGTATTTTTAATAAAGTATCTTGCCTTTTTTAACTTGACATAAGGGTGTGTGATATAAAATTGTTGGAAAAAAAGTGCTTTATCTTTCTGCCCGAGCGAGCCAATATGTTTGCCATTTGAAAAAATTGAGTTCTCTGGGAAAAAGCATTTTTTAAAAGTTAAAAAGTTTGTCAATAATTTAACACACAATAAAACTGAATGTTTATCAAGATTTCGGTTTAGAAGTAAACCATTTTAGAGAGTTTATAGTAATCTAGATGAAAAATAGGGATGGGGTGTATCGCCGAATTAGGAATGGTGATCTGAATCGATATAGCTAAAAATAAACAGGGTGTTCCATTTAAAAATCTAAAGTTGACGTCATTTCCGGTTAAACCGAAAGTGACAAAATGGCATCCGTCATGTCATAAAATGAAGAATAATATCACATAAAAACCCAGCAAATTTTATGTCTATAATTGGAACAATAAAACAGTTATAGGGGTACGCGTTCCTCCTGAAACACTCTGTACAATCGTTATTAAAGCGACATAATATGCCAATTTAAAACCCTATAAGGTGGGATTAACGGCGCCATTATCTATTTCGATTCGATTTGCCGAACTGTTGACGATTCGCATGCGCAGTGCAGGGCTGTGTTGATCAGAGTAGTTATTTTTATGCTTTTGGCATATGAAGAAGAAAAACAGACATTCTGGAGCTGGTAGAGCAAGGTAGATATTAGTTAGCCGGTCATAGTTTTTTTTACTTTCGTGTTTGTGCAATTACGGAACCTTTCCTGTTAAAACAAACACATATTCTCTTGAATTCTTAGGAGAGATGACATCTAGATAGATTGGAAAATATCGTGTTACCAGTAAAAATTGTTGTTCCTAATTCAGTTCTGAAAATCGACTCGATTTTAAGGTAAATTGTGGCAATTAAGTGGTTTAAAAAAAAACGTATTTTTTTTAAGTTTCTGTTGCATTTATAAAAAAAAAACACATCGGCATACTATTCGTTATTGCCTCCCTGAACAGCCCTTCCAAAATTAGATACTAATTATTTTTTTATAATGGTTCCGGAAGTTACCCCTGCATTCAATCCATTTATAGGTCTTTTATACATGATTGACCTTGATAACTGTGCCCTTAACAAGACTGCCATTCCGGTTCCAACTTTAAAAACGCGGCCTATTAGACCATGATGCAATTTGTCCCACGCGCCAACTAGGCCCATTGGACCGAGATCATTTTTAGTTCCCAAGGGCCCAACAACGGTCTGTTCTCATCGGGGAATATTCGCTGTGACAGACCGAGCCGGCGCATGGGACAAGTTTGCACCACTCAGTCAGAAATTCTGAGTCCGAAAAGCGATTTTTTTTTAAATTGACGCCAGAGCCCATTTCATTTGTCCTACTTTATGCTGTCACAAATGGCCTCTCGGACTTTTTTTTTTGGCATGGCGTCATGAACAAAAAAGTGAATATGGCTTCGGCAGTCAACGTGTTAAACGAATAAAAAACAAAAGTTTGAAAAAGGAGCGAATATTTTTTCAAGAATAGCGTTTGAAAATCGCCAAATTTATTGGGTTATTATTAGGTTTTAAGTATCGACACCAGTCTTACAGAAATTGACAATTTTATTTTAATTTTGTTGGCTATTATCACATTTTATATCTAAGTATTGGCCACGGAGGACACTTATCAAGAAACAGAGTCTCAGGCCACGTAATATAAATTCTATTTAGATTTGCCTTATATATCGAGGGTTGTTTGTGCTTGTTTAGTTTTAAGAATTGTTATCCAGATAGATCTATAGCTAATGGCAAGCTGCCAAGTTGTATGACGAGATAGATCGAAATTCGCATGAGGAAAGCGATCGTATTTCGAAATAAAAACAGTTTTATCGGTTAGGTACTTAAAAATGATAGATAACAAAAATTGTCTTCAAAGGTGGCTTTGCCACATCGCAGGCACGTCGTAAATTAATACTATTTAACCTACTTTCTATGAGAACATAATAACTGTCACTGAATAAGGAGCAATTCACGAAATGCGGGGCAGCGCTATTTTCAAAGTGATTTTTTTTATCATACGTTATACAGGGTGTTTCATTAAGGGTGGCCACCGGCCATATCTCGGAAAGTACTAAGCATAGAAACTTGGAAAAAAAAATATGATTAAAGCGGTCATGAGAAAATTCTGGAAATTACTGTTAAGTTCCTCATTTCGCCGCAAGAGGGCACAATTAAAATTTTTTTTTTTAATTCTAAATTTCTCCGAAAATTCCCATATTAAGGTATAACTCTGATTACATCATCGAAAAGCTTAGACAATTCTGCATCATTTTGGTTTAAGGCTCATTGGCGTACCGACCTTGATAAGAGTGGGGGAAGCTATTGAATGTGTAAACATTAAAATCGCTGTAACTTCTAAACGACTTATCCGATTTTACTAAATTTAAGCTTGTTTGGAAGGGAAAGGTAAGTATATTCAATCGCCGTATGCAACAGTACACGATAGTGTTTATTAAAATTGCTAGAGGGCGCAATTTGTAATAATAACAGTTTTTTCGATTTTATCCCGAAAATTCAAATCATACGGTATAACTATGACATCACAATCGAAAAGTAGATGAAATTTGCAAGAAAAGATGTGAAGACCGCAGTTCGATATCTTTGTTCGTTTCAGAGTTATTGCCAAAACAATAATTTTTAATACAAATTGCGGCCTTTAGCAATTTTATTAGAAACTATCTTGTACCATTGGATACGACAATGGAAGGTACTTCCAAACAAGCTTAAATTTAGTAAAATCGGTTAAGTCGTTTAGAAGTTGCAGCGATTTTAATGTTTACACTTTCACTTGATAAGGGTGGGAGAAGCTATTGAAAGTGTAAACATTAAAATCGCTGTATCTTCTAAACGACTTCTCCGATTTTACTAAGATTAAGCTTGTTTAGAAGAACCTTCAATTATTGTCGTATCTAATGGTATACAATAGTTTCTAATATTGTATTAAAAATAATTGTTTGGGCAATAACTCTGAAACGAACAAAGATATCGAACTGCGGTCTTAACATCTTTTCTTGCAAATTTCATCTGCTTTTCGATTATGATGTCATAGTTATACCGTATGATTTGAATTTTCGGGAGAAAATCGAAAAAACTGTTATTATTACAACTTGCGCCCTCTAGCAATTTTATTAGAAACTATCTTGTACCATTGGATATGACAATTGAAGATACTTACATTTCCCTTCCAAACAATCTTAAATTTAGTAAAATCGGATAAGTCGTTTAGCAGTTACAACGATTTTAATGTTTACACATTCAATAGCTTCCCCCACTCTTATCAAGGTCGGTACGCCTATGAGCCTTAAACCAAAATGATGCAGAATTGTCTAAGCTTTTCGATTATGTAATCAGAGTTATACCTTAATATGGGAATTTTCGGAAAAATTTAGAATTTGAAAAAAAAAATTTAATTGTGCCCCCTTGCGGCGAAATGAGGAACTTAAAAGTAATTTCTAGAATTTTCCCATGACCGCTTTAATCATAATTTTTTTTTTCCAAGTTTCTATGCCTAGTAGTTTCCGAGATATGGCCTGTGGCCGGTGGCCACCCTTAATGAAACAGCCTGTATGTACGCGGTAATTAACTTTATATTTTATATTGGCATTATGGTTTAAAACCATTTTTGTAGCTATAAGTCGATCGAACACGGATTTGGAACTGGAAACACGTATTCATAATTTGTCATAACGAAGTTACAAGCCTCAGGAACAGACCTGCTTTCGAAGTGGAAAGAGCGCATCACCAGCGCAATCAGCCTTAGAGGAAACCTAAGGGACATAAACCAGTAATGAGAGCAAATATCTCAGAAACAAGTATTTTATTGGCTTGAACCAAATATTTAATAAATTTTAAAATTCTTGTAACTTGAGACAGTGGCGGAACAACGTAGCCACGTGCGAAAACTTTGCCGGGCCCCATTATGATACGGAGTAGGTATTATTATTGATAACCATATTAACTTATGAATTTTGAGTAGGTACACAAAAAAGCAATTATTGTTATGTACACATACTATTTTTTCTGCAATCGAAAAGAAAATAGAATAAACACAAAAAAAAAAATGATTGTGCCTAATAAAAAATTAATTAAAAGTCATTATTCCAGTATTGTTAACCGTTGCTAAGCAATGAGCCATAATATATCGATACGAGAATATTATATTCTCGGCCTAGGCCGGGAATAATATATTCCCGTATCGTTATATGTCTCATTGCGTAGTAACGGTTAACAATACTGGAATAATGAACTTTGTGGCGTCAAATCACCCCAGAAAGATGCCAGTTTGTGGACGATTGCAGAGAAAAATCTTTTTTCTTGCTTTTGCATGCGCAAAGTTTGAAATCAGATTAGAAAATTAGAAATGTCTATTTTTTGAGCTTCCTTATTTTCTATAGAAATAATTGCTAAAGCTGATAATTTTTTATCGGTCATGCAATTTCTCAAATAAGTTTTAATTAACTTTAACTTGGAAAAAGACCGTTTAGCTGATGCAACCGAAATAGGGATGGTAAAAAAAATGCAGGCCGTTACAATTTCACTAAAACTGGAAGATGAATAATAATTTTATACCAATATAAAATGTAATAAATCAAAAATAGACGTTAAATTATATAAAACATTCTCTAAATGAAAGCACTTGCGATAAAATGGTATCAGCGATATCTTCTAGATCTACATATTGAAGATGCATGGCTTGACTCATATCGTAAATATCCTTATCAGAAAGAGAAGGATCTCGTAAAACGTTAAGGAACAAAACGCGAAAATAAGAACAAATTTTGAAAAGGTCAGAACTTCGATTTTTTAATTGATCTGTAATTATATCTATAGTTTTAAAAAACACATTTATGCTAAACCAATCATCACTTGTTTGAACTTGATAATGGGTATTAACATCATCAAAAATTATTTTTGGACTTGATATCCTTTTGTTTTCGAATTCAGGAGTAGTGCCCCATTGCCTAGCCAAAATAACAGAGTCCGTTTTAATTATATCAAAATTATTTCTCATTTTATTTATGATTTCAGTGGCGGTGGTAAACATTTTAGACGCAGCTTCAATATTTTGCTCTTTTTTTTGTAAAAGTTTTGGCAATGCATCAATATTCTTTAAAATTTTATTTTGAAAAACAATAAAAAAAAATGTTTCAAATTTTTCCAAGTGTTTTCTTAAAGACTTTGCTTCATTAACTTCCGCTTTACTTGTAGAGGTTAAAATTATTTTTGCCAGTGTTTTTAAAATATCCACATATCTAAAACGAAAAGCTTCTAATGCATCGTGTCTCGATGACCATCGAGTGGGTGTCAATTATTTAAAGTTATTTTGATATAAACATCGCCCTTTAAACTAAATGCCGATATTGCGAATTGCGATTTAATGAAAACAATAATAAAATAAATAAAGGCCGTTTTATGTGATTATTTCCGTTACTATCTATAAAAGTATTGAGTAGAGCAGTTTTGCGGATACTTTTCCGGAGTATTGCTTTTTTTTTTTCTATGAGAACATTTTGTTTTGCATTTTTATGTTTTTGTGGCTCCGCTCCCGGGCCCCTTTCTAGCCCGGGCCCGTGTGCTACGCACACATTGAACACCGGTAGTTCCGCCACTGACTTGAGATTCATTTGATAAATAATTTGCAAAACATTCACAAGTGTGTTTACTAAATCCTGTATCCTGTATATTATTATGTAAGTTTTGCAAGTAGTATTTCACGATTTAGGGAATCAAAATCAATAGAATGAAAGGGTGACTAGTTGTTAGTAATAGAAATAGTAAGAAGAATATATAAGTCCGAAAGAGGTTTTATATCAAAGTGTTTGTTTATTACTCAATGGCAACCTGCCAGTTCGGTTGGCGAGAATAAATAAAATTAAAAAAAAAAACTAATCGGCCATTCACTCATTAAAAAACCACTTTTTTGATAACTCGTTAGCTGAATTACTTTTTGTTCATTTTCTAAAACAATTTTAGGACCATAACTCGATCGAATTAGGATTTGACACACGGAACACGTGTTCATAATTTGGTATAACGAAGTTACAAGCCTCTGGAGCAGACCTACTCCCGGAGTGGAACGAGCGCGCCACAGCGCGGCAATCAGCATCCAGGCTAGCAGTATCATCCGAATCTCCGCAGGAAAAACACTCGGGAGAGGAATCTAAACCCGCTTCATCACCTCGACACAATTTCGAAAGTTTACGTAAACTCACGCGCGCAAAAGACGATGGTTAATCCGGGTCAAAGTTTTTTCTTTGGATCGGGCGTGCAGGTGTCCTGAGGCGCCGAACCTTAAAGTATGGCTAAAGTTTTTAGCATTATAACTTTTAAAAAGATTCTAAAGCTTTACGGCAAGTTACGTTAAAATGTTTCTATAAAACTTTTTATCGAAGTTTAAAGATTTTGGCACCAGCTAAAAACGTTATAAAACCAAAGATTAAGCAATTAAATTTAAAAAAAAATTCGTAAAAACCTTAGAGTACGCCGAAGACCCACCCATGACAGTTGTTTACCCTTGAGAAGGTAAAAATATACTGAGATTCCGTTTAGAATGTAGAGGCGAAGGACAAGCTGAATCCCCTCCAACTGCTGAAATTCTCGTTGGTGGGATGTTATTCAGCATGCTCACTAGCTTTATATAACCAAGTCTGCCAAAACTACGTCAAAACTTTTAATTGTGAAAAATATTATTTTTATTGCTAGATTATGAAAAATTACATCTATGGCAATTATAACATAAACAAAACTATTCTTTACTTAAAATGTTAAATACAGTGTCACCAGTAAAGTCCGCATCATATGGGATTTTTTTTTATTAATAGCTTTATTCAAAATTTGACTTTGGCATCAAGTTCGGCTTCGATAGAGATAAAAATTAAGCAAAAAAATAGTAGGCACATGATTCGCATTATTTGTCAAATTTTAATTTTTTCCAAAAAATAATTCAAAAGTGGGGTTATTTCTGAAAATATGGAAAAAAGTTATTAGAAAAAGTTTTTTTAAATGCAGTTTCTAGCCTACATGCAATCTGCTTCATAAGATAATTTTGATTTTTTACCTATATTTGGTAAATTGCAATACTTTTGCAAAATAAGACTCAACGCAACCTACATAAAACTTATTAGTTTTACATTTTCTTTATATTAAATGTGTGTTTTTCTTCAAAATCAAAATTGGGCTATTAAAATTTGGTCGCATGTGATGCAAAGTTTATTTGTTTTTGGCCCTGTATAAGGTAACTTCATAAAATAAGTATTTTTGAAAACGTAGTTTGTGTCTGAAAGTAATACACCTTAATATTAGGCCAAAAAAGAACACAGTGTCTTCAGTAAAGTGTTTTTTAAGTGGAAAATAAATTTTAGTTTAACAACGTAAAATTTATCTATTTTCAACGATTTAATTTAAAACCCCTATATTATAATTTACTATTAAGCTATGTCATAATAACGTTAACGTGTATTACTTACTTTCAGACGCAAACTACGTTTTCAAAAATACTTATTTTATGAAGTAACCTTATACATGGTCAAAAACAAATAAACTTTGCATCACATGCAACCAAATTTTAATTGCCCAATTTTGATTTTAAGAAAATGTATCTGAAATAAAGCATCGTCAAAACTAAGAAGTTTTATGTAGGTTGCGTTGAGTCACAGAATTTGCGTAGCTATATATTCTGTGGTTGAGTCTTATTTCGCAAAAGTGGTGCAATTTACAAAATATAGGTAAAAAATCAAAATTATCTTATGCAGCTGAAATTTTGCATGTGGGCTAGAAATTGCATTTAAAAAAACTTTTTTTAATAACTTTTTTCGATTTTTTCAAAAATAACCCCACTTTTGAATTATTTTTTGAAAAAATTAAAATTTGACAGATAATGCGAATCACGCGACTACTATTTTTTTGCATAATTTTCATCTCGATCGAAGCAGAACTTGATGCCAAAGTCAAATTTTGAATAAAGGTATTAATAAAAAAAATCCCATATGATGCGGAATTTACTGGTGACACTGTATAACCAAGTCTGCCAAAACTACGTCAAAACTTTTAATTGTAAAAATATTATTTTTATTACTAGATTATGAAAAATTATATCTATGGAGAGAGTTCCTCAAGGAAGTATACTAGGTCCAATATTATTTATTTTATACATCAACGATATGCCTTTAGTTTTAACAATGTGTAAGTTACAAATGTTTGCTTATGACATCATAATTTGCATTCATGTTTTAAATATTTTTGATGATCTAAATACTCTAAACTCTGAGATAAATATATTATTAAATTGGCTAAAAGTAAATAAATTAAAACTAAATAATTTAAAAACTAAATGTATGGTTATGGGTAAGAATTTAAATTGTCAAAATATAAATGTTGTAATCGATGGTGAAAAATTGAAATTAATAAACAGTTTTAAATATAGGATAATCATTCATTCAAAATTAAAAAATTTTAATTATTTTGAAAGTATTATATCGAAGATTGCCGGATAAGTAGGTTATTTTAAAAGAATCAGTTCTAATTTTTCTAAAAAAACTGTATTTAATACTATTATATTACCACATTTTCTTTATTGTTCTTCCATTTTATATTGTGCTAGTGAGGAAATGTTTGATAAATTACAAATTTTACAAAATACGGTAATGCGGATTATTTTAAATTGTGACAAATATAAAAAAATTAATTTTATGTTGAAAAATTTAGATTGGTTGAATGTCAGAAATTTAATTTTTTATTTAGTATGTATCTTCACTATATCACTACATAGTATAAAACAATGTCGCTGTCGCTGTCTGTCCGTCCCTCAGTATGCTTAAATCTTTAAAACTACGCAACGGATTTTGAAGCGGTTTTTTTTAATAGAATAGAATAGAATAGAAATCATCTTTATTTCAAATTACATAGGTTTATACAGTGTACAAAGCATATAAAATGAAATGACGTCAACAATAATAGATAGAGTGATTCAAGAGGAAGGTTTATATTAATACATGCATAATATTGTAGAGAAACACTGATAAATTTAGAGGTTTCTAATGTGATGTCGTAAATAAGCATATTTTAGACCCGCGTGCGAAGCCGGGGCGGGTCGCTAGTTATACATAAAATACAAAAATAATTTATTGCCTGATTGTTTAAAAAATGTTTGTTCTTTTAATTATGACCATCATAATTATAAAACAAGAACTAATCAAAATTTTTATGTGGATAGAGTGTCTAAAACATTAGCTTATAAATCTATTTTTTATAAAGGGTTGATAGAATATAATAATTTGGAAAATTCTATTAAATCTTAAAAATCATTAAAACTGTTTAAAAAAAAATTAAAATTACATTTAATTAAAAAACAAAATGATACGTAACATTTGATATAATTTACAATATGCTTAACTTTTCTGTCTGTTTTTGTTAAAAGAAGGTTACTTTTTAAAATTTTAAAATAAATCTATAAATATGTGGTAAAAAAATGTATTAAAAAAAATTTAATTGTAGCTTTTTCCTAATTAAAACATGTTACTACTACTACTACTACTACTGGCAATTTCATACATATACATAAGCAAAACTACTTCAAATTTTAAATATATCAAAATAAACGCTGTTTTTTTTAATATAAGCTCTCTATAACTCAAAAACCATTTTGTGGTGTATTTTTGTTGCTAAATAACATTCCCAAATATTAAGGTTTAGAGATAATAAGTTTACCCGTGTAAATATTTTTTAAATTGTCTTCTCTTTACATGCGGTACACACGCATTAATTTTATTCAACTTCCACACAATCTAAAGCATTAATCCATAATAAGTTAATTTCTAAATACGAACACTGTTCGTTCATTCGTTCCTAGACGTCATCATCAAAAAATCTCATAGTCAATTTAAATTAGTCAAAATTAACTTAAAATTTAAAATTAATTTAACTCTTTCTTATTTAGTAAAAATCAGATTTTATGAACTAATTGTCCTGGCAGTTCATTTAACACAACCGCGAAGTAACAATAACATGCGATACCTTTGTGATTTAAATAAATATAGAAACAAATAACATTGAGTAAGTTTAAACACATTTATAGCCGAGTGCACCGATTTGCTATAACTCGAGTAATACATAACCTGAGGGTTAAACCTAACTCGTGATTAATTTTAATTCAAGTGCACCGCGCTTGAGTTACCTAATCCGAAGTTAATATAATAATTTTATCAAGACAACGTCGCAAAATTTAGGGAATTTTTGATTTCTTCTTCTTCGTATGCCTATCCGAGCCGGATGCTGGCGACCATCTGAATAATCCTAACTTTGTTAACTGCTTCTCTGAATAGTCCTGTGGTTGACTTTCCGAACCAGATCCTTAGGTTTTTCAGCCATGAGATCCTCCTTCTTCCTGGTCCTCTACTCCCGTACACTTTACCTTGCAGGATGCACTGGATGAGATGGTATCGATCTTCATTACGCATTATATGCCCAAGATATTCTAATTTTCGGCACTTTACGGTGTAAAGGACCTCACGTTCCTTCCCCATTCGGCGCAGGATTTCTTCGTTGGTCACCCTTTGCGTCCAAGACACTTTTAGCATCCTTCGATACAGCCACATTTCAAAGGCTTCCAGCCTCCTCTCAGTAGCAGCAGTCAGTGTCCAAGCTTCCACTCCGTAGTACAACACAGAAAAGACATAGCATCTTAACAACCTGATCTTGAGGTTTATGTTCAAGTCATGGCTCTTGAAGCACTTTGCCATCTTAATAAACACTGCTCTGGCCTTCTCTATCCTGCATCTGATCTCCTGTGAATGATCCCACTCTTCATTAACACAGGTGCCCAGGTAGGAATATCTTTGTACTCTTTCCACGCGTTTACCATTTATAATTAGGTGGTCATCTGGAATATTTCTTTTGCTGATGATCATTATTTTAGTTTTGTCAACACTTATATCAAGACCATATTGTTGACTGATAAGTGTGATTTGTGTCATTAGGTTCTGCAAATCTTCCAGGTTATCTTTGAACACGACTGTGTCATCTGCATATCTTATGTTGTTCAACCTCTGTCTATTCAGGTTCACCCCCGCCTCACTATTCTCCAGCGCCTCGCGGAAGATGAACTCGGAGTATATGTTAAACTACAGTGGAGACAATATGCGGCCCTGTCGAACTCCTCTTGCAATTCTGACTGGCTCTGTGTTGCCTTCATGCACTTGAACGGTGGCCTTCTGGTTCCAATACAGGTTCACAATAATCCTAAGGTCTCGGTCATCCAGTCCGATGTTCTTCAGTATCTCTATTAGCTTTGTGTGGCGCACTCTATCGAATGCCTTTTGATAGTCTATAAAGCAGGCGTACACGTCACAGTTCATATCTCTGCACCTCTGGAACAGCACCTGCATACTAAACACTGCCTCTCGGGTGCCCAGCGCGGTTCTGAAGCCAAACTGGGTGGGGCTTAATTCGTCTTCACATAGCCGATAGATTCTTCTGTGAATTTTTGATTTAGTGTAGTGGAAATAGTTATTGTTGGCGATTTTTTAACCCGCACCGCACCAGTTTCGTTTGTGACCTACTTAACCTAACATTACAACTAAATTTTTTCTCTGATTATTTTTTATTTAATATTGTTATATTTTTAAAACAAGACCGGTGTCAAAACATGGACAAAAAAAGAGCCAGAAGGCAATTTTTCGCTGGGAGAAAAAGCCTGCTAATAAACTTAGCAAATAAGCATCGCGCAGTTATTGAGGATAAAAAACCAATGGTACGAAAAATCCGCAAGAACACTGTGCTGGGGGACTTCCAATTCCAACAAATCTAAGCGTAGCCAATAATTGGTTCACTGGACTATCTCGTGAGTTAACGGCGCACGCGTTCTTCCTAACCAAGTAAAGTATTATAGTAGTAAGTAATGTAAAGTCATCCATTGTCTCGAAATAATTATTGGACCGTTCATAGACTTTTCGAGAAAAACCAAAATTGATGATTTCCAAAATTTCCATATCATCCTCAAAAATGTCCTCCTCCTCCTCTTGTTTAAATAATATATACTTCAAATTTCCTATTTCTATTTGCTTATACGGAAGTTATAAACAATAAACACGTTTATCTACAACCATTTAATAATAGGTGCATAATACTTCTGATAATAAGAGCATTAGCTATCCATAATACAACAAGTGTAATTATCATAAAACAACAAGTGTAATTAATATATTTCCCATATGAACTCAACTTTTTTTTTGATAATAAGAGCATTATGCTATCCATAATACAACAAGTGTAATTACCATAAAACAACAAGTGTAATTATTATATTTCCCATATGAACTCAACTTTTTTTCAGGCACTGTATAAATGGATGGTTTTAGATAAACTATAGTATTTGACTCGCGTCTAATGAACCATAATACACTCGGATGATTTATAACACTCGCCTCTGGCTCGTGCCGTTAACTTCATCCTCGTTTTATTATGGCCTACATTATACGCTCGTTAAATAGTATACTATTACATAACCACAATGCCTCAAAGGATTTGTAAACTCGCGTTTAACTCGTGTTTTTGACGAGTTAAATAAAATCCCGTGTTAGGGTTTTAACCTAAGGATTAAAACGCGGTGCACTAGAAATTTATCGTTAATCCTTGAGTTAGCATTAACCCTGAGTTAAAAACGTCGGTGCACTTGGCCATTAAACTTTTGAAGGGATTCAATATAACTTTTTTTTTCAATTACTTTAAATTCAAAATAGTATACCTAGTAATATTTAATTTAATAACCACTCCTTGTGTAAAATCAACATATTAGTACAATAGCCTTATTTTAACTATTCAATAGTAAAATTCTACACTTAAACAAATAAATCTGAATTGACTATTTCAGTTAAAATAAATAAACTGTCGGTCACCACCCACGACCCAGGTCATTCCTACCCTGTCCATGTACGTTAAAGATACGAGTCAATGAGTGAATATTATTTTGTAATTGTGTTAATTTACTTTATCTTAGCTTGATTAATAACTAGTTTTTGTGTAGCGATTGTTTAGACCGGCAATTTTTCCAGTTATAGTATTTTATTTTAATAGACGCTGAGGTAAACATATAAACCTGACGGTTTAATTGGACAATATGCATCTCAATGTGCCCTGGTTTTTACTCCTTTATACCATTACTAATGCAAATGCAATATGACATTATTAAAAAAATTCTGCAAACGCTTCCAGTACATACGGGTTTTTATTATTACCATTACCATGTGAGTAATATCAACGAATCCTTTTGAAATCAAAAGTATTTCTAAAGTTAAATTCTGGCAGTTTTGGCACAGTGTTGCTAACACTCAACACTCAACACTCAACTTACACTTAATCAAAATAATAGTACTTATATTACCCAACAAAAATGCACGAGTCACTGGAACCGAATTCAAACGAAAACGAACGACGCATATTGCCCGTAAAATGTCATGTGACTGACGCAGGATTTGATTTGTTGATTGATACAAAAGACCCGTACGTCACGTAACATTTAACGAGCGAGAAACCTGCGCAGGCGTACCTCTTGAGTGGCTCGCCGTGGTTCGGCGAGACTTGTATTTTTGGTTGGCGTTAATATAATTTGAGATAATTGCCAACTTTTTTCTTGAGAAAAAAAAATAATTCCCCTAGAAGACCTAGAGAAGCTATTTTAATTTAAACACGGGTCTTATGGGGATTAAGCAGTCTACTTTTTTTGGCCTGCGGTTATTTTCTATAACAGAAAAAAAAAGTGGCCGTGTCTTTACTTGCACTAAAGGTTTATCAACCCCGTTTCAAAATTACGAAATAACTCAAAATGAATAAAAAAAATATCTCTAGTCTACTCTCTAGAAGGGAGATTGTAATTTAGGGAGTTGGGAAAAAAAGCCCTATCTTCCTTCTTAAATTTATTCAAAACAAAATCAGTGCCTATGCGTTTCGGCCAAACAGGCCATTATCAGGACTGCTGTAAGAAACATGAAACAAGTTCTACAATATGAAAATAATAGCAAACTGAAAACTTACAGGCAGTGAGGTCCAAAAACATAGGGACAAAGTAGAGCGCACTTTGGTCACATAAATAAAGTAAATAAAATTAATAGTTTAACATAAAACACAGATGGTACATGTTACATTTTAAAAAACAGACTGAAAACAATCACAAACACAGCATCTGTCATCAGAGACAACCACGAAGAACAAATTATTTATATTTTATTAAAATAGTTGGTGCAAAAAAGTATATAACTTTGTATCGAACATCAAGACAAAAAGTAATGCATGTATCCCCAAGAACAACAAAAAAGTAAAAAATTATTATTTAGATTTAATTTATGTATATACAAATTTTTTATCTTTAAAAAGTTTAACAGCACTAAAATAATTACGATATGAAAAACTACTCTGTTCATGGAGGTTTTGTGGAGAGCGGGCTTGGGATAGAGCGATTTCTATGTTCTCTAACACGTCCAGTTTTAGTCCCTTGTTAAGGTGGTGTAAAACTCTAAAGTTCTCGTCTATTTCGGAAGAGTGGTTTGATGTTTTGAGATGAGTTTCAAAACGTAATTTATTGTCATGCTGTAAAAAATATCTATCTTGCGGTTCAAGACACAGGACAATTTAAAAGAAAAATTGTGGTCATTTGCGTTATTGCGTAGCCTCTATTTCGTAAGAAATGCAGATCGCAAAAGATTTCAAAGCACATATCCGAGAGAAATCACTGAATTTCGACAATCGAGCGTGCAAAATTTCGCGGAAAGCACTCTCGGAGTTTCCACAAACAGAGTAAACGAAAACGCTATTTAGTTTTTGAGATACGAACATTTAAAATTTTGTTAGGCTTGTCGCTTTCAAATTTCAATTCTTTATACATCGATGGGTTCTGCATGTCGGATAGCTTAGAAATCGATTTTGACAGACGTCAGACTGACTACTGGTACTTCAGCAAATTAAAAAAAAATTGTGTAGAAGAGGACTATTTTTTTGGATCAATTTTCATCGTTAGGCGCAAATAAGTATTCTGCTCGCTAATAAATTTAAAAACGAAGTCAATGTATTTTAAAAAAATTGATACCGTCATCACTAGATATAAACCATTGCAGTAGCAAGCGCCTGTTTTCGATATTGCCCTGTCAATTGCAGAAAAAACTACAACATTCATTTATTTTGATCCAAATGCATGGGCTTTACATAAGCCAAGCTACCTACCTAAAAGAAAAAAACCTGAAAACTTTTAAATTGGCAAAAAAAAATGGCGTTCTCCAATTTTATTAAATAAAATCTAAAAATTCTGCCAACGGGCCTAGAATTTAATTTAAAACTAATTTTTCCAATACATTTTTTTAATATCTCGTCACCTAACCTCACTGATTGTAAAGTCAAAATTTCAACATCCGTACTTATGCAAGCGACACTAAAATTCTACTAATTAAAGTAAATGTGCTGAACTATTTTTCGAAAAACATTATTTGTTTAAAAAAAATTATTGCAAATCCTTCTAGTCACCAATGAATCCACCAGTAATAAGTGTCAAACGTTTTCCAGAAAAATTAAAAATACGCTGCGAAAGTAGAAAGTTTGAAATCATGAATGTGCTATAATATACAGGCTTGGGCAAATGTTCCGGAACGGCTTAATTACAGGCGAACGAAAAGTGATATCGGATCCGGGTTTTGGGCAATCTATAGGACTAACATTTTACTATTTGACTATTATACCAAATGTCAGTAATGTCACCAACTGTCAAGTGTTGACGCTATTTTTTTTTTAAATGGAACACCCTGTATATTTTTACATTTTTAAATTCCACATATAATTATAATTATTTTTTATTAAATGCACTATTAGTCTATACTTTATAGTTTCCGAGATATTGACTCTCGAAAAGTGACATTTTTGAACTTTGACAGCTTATAACTTGACTAACAGTACGTCTTAGAGCAAAACGGCTTACATGTCCCTATCTTCAATTTTTATTATCTTCCCAAAAAAATCAACTTCCGGAACAACTATATTTCCTTCTTTCGAGTTAAATCCGGTTTAACCGAAAGTTGATTTTTTTTGGGAAGATAATAAAAATTGAAGATAGGGGCATGTAAGCCGTTTTGCTCTAAGACGTACTGTTAGAAAGTTATAAGCTGTCAAAGTTCAAAAATGTCACTTTTCGAGAGTCAATATCTCGGAAACTATGAAGTATAGACTAACAGTGCATTTAATAAAAAATAATTATAATTTTATGTGGAATTTAAAAATGTAAAAATATACAGGGTGTTCCAAAAAAAAATAACGTCAACACTTGACAGTTGGTGACATTACTGATATAATATGGTATAATAGTCAAATAGTAAAATGTTAGTCCTATAGGTTGCCCAAAACCAGAATCCGATATCACTTTTCGTTCGCCTGTAATTAAGCCGTTCCGGAACATTTGCCCAACCCTGTATATTGCTGCTGTAACGGTCTGTTTGGCGGACAAACGTATAACTAATAAAACACAGAAATAATTATTATTGTTTCGGTATTGTGTGGCGGTGGCCACAAATTCCACAATTCTATTTTGTGGTTCATAATATGGCTTCCGCAGACAATGCTTTGGTAATAGTGGCTTATTATTATACAGTGATGGGCAGAATATACGCAGCACATACTGATGTTGGCAATCGTTTCATAAGAAATCCACCAAAATAAACTATTAAACAGTAGCGTTCGTCTTCAAGGGTTTGGAGGGAAAAAAAAACTTTTTTTTTAAATCTTTAATTTCGTTTAACTAATATGCAAAAAGTTCTGTAATTGGAATAAGTTTGTAAAAATAACAAAGATATATATGCCGCTTTATATTATATAATATAGACAAAGACCCTAAAAATATTTCGTTATGAACCAATGGAGTAAATGCATGCCAGAGTTGAACAATTTTCTTCTTAGTTGAAGTATAATTTTAGAGGACGTGATTTAAAGTAATTGTTTTAGTGCAGTTAATAACATTTTACACTAAAAATATCCTTATGAGTATTGACAAATTTTTATTTTGGCAAAAACAAGTATTTGTTATTTTTTATTCAGTTGTTCGTCACAAAGAACATTTTTACTTTATAGGATTTTTTTTCAATTCCTTAATTTATTAAATAAATTTTGCTTGTGCTGAAACTACAATTTCAAATATCACATTTGCGATTACTATAAAGGGATCCACAGAAACAACAATTTTAGTTTTTTAAATTTCGTTTAAAATAGTAAAATTTTCGTAAAAACAAACAACTATTGTTGCTTTCTTACTTCGAATGTGATTTTATATCTGACCGAGTAAAGATTTTGTTGTAAGAAAACTATTTTTTATTTGTCCTATTTTGAAGCATTTTTATTTATTCAATCATAAATTATAAAATATTAAAATAAATAAAGTTCTATTCAACTTTTAAACTTTTAAAGTTTTCTTTATTTATTCTAATATTATTTTCACATTGCATTACTAGTACTATTTTACAATTTACAATATTGTATTTTGTTCTTCCTGGTTTCTTAGTTACCAGGGATACGCCCTACAGTGCAGGGTGGCTGGTGTTGGCCTTGGTACTAATAAATGCATTTAAATGCATTTTGTTCAGACAGTTTCAGTAACCTTTTACTGCTATGTAAGAGTTTGATTTTTTATAATTTTAGAAATAATGTTTGTTGTTATGTAATTTTGACTGTTATGGGTTTGCATTGGGGGTCACTGGAAAACAGATGAAAAACCAGCTTGAATCTTATGTTACCAGGTACACCGTAGCTTTGCTGATGATAGCTTTAAAATTTTTTGGTAGTGGGCGGTCTTAAGTTTTTGGGGGCGTGGTTTTGGATTTTAGGATTTTTGCGGTTTTCAGTGGAAATTGAAACTAAGTTTTAATTATCTTGAAAATAAATTGGCAATTTAGAATGTATTGGGGGATGAATGCGATGTTCGTCATATCTTAAGTCTGTTATATGTTCTGTTAGTCTTGAATTTTGGGGTTGGGTATTATAAAAATTTATTGCATTTTGTCTTATGTAATCTGTAATATAAGGGGTGTCTGTAGCCTGGTGTAGATGCCGTACTGGTGTTCTTATTTGTGCTAATAATATTTGTCTTAAGACCTTATTTTGCAGGACTTGCAATTTTTTAAAATGAGTATCGGCCATGCTACACCAGACTGGTCCTGCGTACGTTAGTATAGGTCTTATGCATTGATTGTAAATAATTTGTTTGTTTGTCGGTGATAAAGGAGATCTGTAATTTAATAGTTTGTATAGTCTGTGGGTAGTTGCATAATATTTTTGTATTAGTTTTGTTGTATTATTATTAAATCTAAGCGATTTGTCCAGTACTACTTCAAGGTATTTTATGTTGTCTTTGGGTATTATTTGTCTGTCGTTTATTGTTATGTATTGGCTTATGTGGTTGTTTGTTCGTTTTCTTGTTATTATTACACATTCGCATTTATCTTCATTGAGTTTCAATTTCCACTTTTTATACCAGGGGAGCAGGGTGTGTAGGTGGTTTGTAATGTGTTGCCTGGCCACATTTGCGTAATATGAACTGGCGTGCAGAAGCACGTCATCAACAAATATGACCAGGTGGGAATTTGGATGTGTGTTCTATTCAAACGTACCACCGAGTTAGCGCATAGTTCAACTCGACATCTGAATTTCCGATAACAGTTCCCAACTTGCTGTATTGGGATATTTGCAATAACTAGGTACTCTTATTTTTTCTTTCATGAGATCTAAGCCATTATTGAAATTGGTTTTATACACATGTGGCTTCAGATATCCCCATAAATGAAAGTCGATAATTGTGAGATCGGGACTCCTACGTGCCAACTGATTTGGACCATAGGTACCTTCCAATCCATTTGTTTCCAAAGTGATGATTTAGCCAAAAAATTAGAATTGAACAAAAATCCAAAAAACAAAAACTGTTGTTTGTGACGAACCCTGTATAGTAATCGCAGATCTAATAGTTGAAATTGTAGTTTCAACACTAGCAAAATTAATTTAATAAATCAAGGAATTGATTGCATTGCATTGAAAACATGGTATCTGAGTCGTTACCCTTCTCCACGCTGTTACCATGGTAACGGGAAAAAAAATTGTTATTACAAAATTTATAAAGAATATTACAGAGCATATAAAAACTTAATTTCTGACCTACATTGCATTGCAGTATCATAGCATGGCGACTACGCATCCTAGCGGTAAAATTAGGAACTTTATTAAAAATATTTTTAAAATTATTTTCAGTGATTTTTTTTTCTCATATTCCACAATGAATGTTTTTACCTCAAAATCGTAGCATGTATGGTTTTGGAGATACAGCCGCTCGCCACCCGTCGTGGATCACCCTGTATAGATTTAAAGAAAATATTTCTTTACTTTCATATAAAATTAAGTATTTTCTTAATGTAGCCTATAAACTCCTGCATAAATCAGTAGTTTTATGTATTCAATACGCCATATTTTACCAAATTATATTTAAATACCTTTTAACGGACAACACATTTATCAGTTTACAAAAAACAAGTAAATTTGCCTAAAGTAGACAAGTACGCCAAATTAAATAAACTGCAAAGAATTTAAATTAAACACTAAATGTAAATGCATTTAAAGCATAATAAAATAGAATGTTACAATTTGCCAAATGAAAAATGTTTAATTTAATATAAACAAAACGCATTGACTGTTATTTTTATATTAAAAAGTTTATTTATACAGGGTTATGATAAAGAAACGGATCAGCTTTTTATTGCCCACAGAATCGCTCAGACTAAACATGGCAACATGGATAGGCTGAACTACACAGTCCATCCATTAATTTACAGCCAGGGATGTCTGATTTAATTTATTTGATTTAATTTTATTATTTCAAATCTAATCAGTTTTATGATTTGTACTATTATTTACTCAAAATTATTATTATTATTAAATTACATAAATTGCTGAAATTGGCCACCGCCATGCTCCAAGCACAAATTCACTCGTCTCTTCATATTTTCGAAAGTGGATAATCCTTTCTTGTAATTGTTCTAAATTTGCAACTGGTGTTTTAAAAATAGTGCTCTTTAAATAAGGAAAAACGAAGTAATTCATAACCGTTAAACAAGGTGATCTAGGTGGGAATTCAATGTCTGATCGAAGACTGATCAATCTGTCGTCGAAAAAATTGCGTAAGTAGAAGTTAATATTTTCGGCGGCTGTATGGACGGTTGCACTGTCCTGTTGAAAATATCCAAAACGTAGTTCGTCGTCAAGTAATTGCTCCACAAATGGATTCAAAATATTGTCTCTATAACGCCGTGCTGTAACTGTGTCATGGAAAAAAATAGGACCAACAATTCTTCTTCGGGAACCAGCTAACCAGACACCAATTTTTTGAGGGTGCAATGTGGACTCTACAAAAAAGTGGGGATTTTAATAAGAATCCCCCGCAATAAAAGCAACGTTAGGAAAATATTCGTGAAAAT
This sequence comes from Polydrusus pterygomalis, assembly GCA_963969555.1. Lineage (NCBI taxonomy): Eukaryota > Metazoa > Arthropoda > Insecta > Coleoptera > Curculionidae > Polydrusus > Polydrusus pterygomalis. Next base: position 84,090,148 of record OZ018376.1, read on the forward strand.
CGTCCATGCATAAACCCGGATTGTATTGCCACTCAACATTTACTCTAACCCCGTTTCGAAAATACGCTTCAACCATGAATGTTTTGTGCTGTTCCGTAAAGCTCATTGTTTGAATTGTTTAAGAAATTGGAAAAATTAGAGATGAATCAAATTACTTGTAACGACTGTTAAAGATGACAGAATAACTGATTGATTGTTAATTCAGGTAGTTACGGACACCCAATAGGTATTAAGCTCTACGGCTAAGCATTACGTCTTTAGATGCAAGGCCCTCCTTGATGCAAATAATTTTTGCTCGCACGGTACAATAAAACAAAAAAAAAATAGTAATAAGTTTGGTGTGCGAGTATATCATATAACGAACTTCAAAAAAGTCTAATACAATTTTGATGTATAATTAATAGGAGAGTCGATATCTGAGGGTAGCAAAAATTTACAAGGGATTTCCAATGGCCAGTCCGGCATTGCACCACCCGGTACACATTTTTGTGCCAATTTTCCTTCGAAAGAGAATTTAATGTAGAAGATTCAGCTTCTTTCTTAATCAACATAAGCTTGGTTACTTGACCCATATTTGCTTCTGCAAATAAAACCCCGATTGTAGCTGTTTTGATAACAATATTATTTTAAAGTTTGTCAACAGAGCTTTGCCCACGAACTAATGCGATTTAAGCTGTTGAAACCGAAATCGTATCCAGATTAGTTTATATTTGCTGGTTGAATTGCCTTAGGGCTAATGAAAAACAGACTATAGTAATGTTATTCCGGTTTACTGGGAAATCAATAGGCGGGTATTAAATAGCAATATTATTGAATACAGTCGTGAACAAAAGTACGAAAACTTTCAACTACTCTGCATAAGCCAATAATATTTTATTCTCTATAAACATTACACTATTTCTATTATTATATTATTATTACTTAGCCCCAAATAAATGTACTTGTTTTGCGGACGACACTTCATTTATTACCTCCGATGAGGACATTCTGAGTATACCACGGAGCATGTCATCTTTGGAATCTAAAGCCCACGACTGGTTTACAAATGATGACCTACAGCTTAATCTCGAAAAAATGCAGCGTAGTATTTTTTCTACCAATAATACTGTTACATGTGGTAAATCGGCAAAATTACTGGGAATCACACTAGACGATCGATTAAACTGGTCTGCGCATGTTAATAGTCTGACAAAAAACTAGCATCCACTACCTTTGTCCTGCGGAGCTTAAAAAGTTCAGTTAATCCATCTACCCTTTTAACTGTTTACTTCGCACTTTTTCATGCTCACTTGAGTTATGGTGTCATATTGTGAGGCAATTCTTCATCGGCCATTAAAGCGTTTAGACAGCAGAAAAAAGCTGGGTGTGTTCGTGTGATTGCCGATGCTGGTTACTTCGACCACTGTCAGCCCCTTTTTAAGAGGTTTGGAATTATGCCACTACCTTCTCTGTATATATTCTATCAACTGCTCGAAACTCATAAAAACAAGAATAGTTTTTCCTTAAATTCCAATTTTCATAACTACGCAAATAGAGGCTCTGACTTAATCAGACCTAAAAAATTTTGCTACAAGAATGCCAAGGATAATTTTATTAATATCTCCCTGTATAATGCACTGCCTGAAAATGTAAAGCTGCTTAGTTATTCAAAATTTAAATCTATGATTGAAAAATCTCTTCGCCGTCACTGTTTTTATTCAGTTCGGGAGTATATAGACACAGCCACAGCGGATGGATTGTTTTGAAAATTTCACACCTGTACTTTTTAACCAATAAGATACCTTCATTATGACTAGTTACCATGGCAACTAAAAGAATTTCCGGAATTTTTTTCGAGGCGCCACGATATTTAAGTAGAAATTTTTTGACAGTTGAAAAGGTAAACATATGATCTACAACCATTAAATAATGTACATATACCTGTGAATAATGCAAAATATCTAAATTATGTAACATTTCACATCACTTTGACCACACTTTGCTTATAATCTTCAAAATTTTGCTTTTTCATATTAAATGCGTAGTCATCCAGTATAGTAGCCACCTGTACTACACTTATACACTCATGAATATTATATAAATTTTCGTCACAAAATTTCACAAACTGTTTCCATACACTTGATTTTGATTTTCGGGTGTTATCTGGTGTTATATTTTGAATTTCTTGTCTAATTACTTGTTGATTTTTTTTACCAAATCGCGACACTATTTACACTTATTAAACTCAACACTCAACGTACAGACGTTTTAAACTATATACCTAGTTATTATTATTAAGCTTTGTGACAGAACCGGTTAAACAAAAATGACAATTCAACATATTATGTCAAAATACCATGGCCAACTTGACAAGCAGTGAAATTAGTTTAAAATGTCAAGTTTGATTAATAATTTTTTTTCCAAATTATGGTGTGAAGTGGTGTAAAATTTTCTTACCGAATCCCACGCGAGCTTAAATTATTCCTGGAAATGTTTAATTGTGATATTATAAGTGATAATTTTTATCTGTTGTGTGAGAAATATTAAAATTGTTTGTTCATAACGTATGTCTGTGCTATGTTCTTATACAATAATTATTATGTTTTAATATATATTTTAATTAGTTAAATGCATGCGTTTAGGAATGCTTTATATTTTATATTTATACTTATACATGTATTTTTTATGACTTGCTACAATTTGTAATTTGCAAAAACGTAGTCAAATAAATATGTCTATGGGTATGTTTATGTCTATTATAATAAACGAACCTTTCTGGAACCAATAGTTTTTTCAAAAAATTACCTTTTCGGACTTCCATTGTCTTTATTTTGTTACATAAAACAACGTTTCGGTTAGTATTTCTAACCGTTTTCAAGTGTAAACTAAATTATAATTCTAAGGCTACTGTCTTAAATACTATCCATGGGCAATGAAGCTTGATGACTCCGCCTACGTGCTTATTGGAGTGTGAAGTTTGAGCTGTTGGTTTTGGACAAGAAGAGGTTTCCAGATATTGGGGATATCTATACTTGTTTTACTAAATATATGGGTATAATATATTTTCATTCATAAAAGCTGCTTCTTTGAATTTTCGCTTTCTCCAGTGCTGTTCCGTGTCCAAAACCTTGGCTTTTGACCACTGTATATTATGTTGGTTGGTCCATACATGTTCCCCTATACCTGATCTCGAAGTTTCACCTCTTTGTTTCAGACGTTCTTTAACTCGTACGGGAAGAGGTATTTTTGTTTCTTTAATGTACGATTCGCCACACTCGCAAGGAATTTGATAGATACAATTTTTTGTGTTTTCATTACGGGGGGTACGCGTATTTCCGGATTTAAAGGCTGTTTTGATATTATAGTTTTTGTTTATCCTTCTAATCTTTTCAGAAATCCCCGTGACATAAGGTATTGTAAGAAATGCTTGCTCCTCTTTCGTTTCTGTGTTAGTTTTTACTTCGCGATTTTTAAGTTTCGAGATGGTATTAGTTACAAAGGTTTCAGAGTAAGCATTCCGTTTTAAATCTTTTGTGATGTTTGAAATTTCAATATTTAGGTCTTCCGGATTGTTGCAAACGTTAGATGCTCTGTGATAAAAGAGTTCGAATTATGCCCTGTTTTATGGAGTTTGAATGATTCGATCCGTGATTAAGGTATTGCCCCGTGTGAGTGGGTTTCCTGTACACTGAAGTTTTTATGTTTTCAGCACCGCAATAAGCACGTAGGCGGAGTCATCAAGCTTCATTGCACATGGATAGTATTTAAGACAGTAGCCTTAGAATTATAATTTAGTTTACACTTGAAAACGGTTAGAGATACTAACTAACCAAAACGTTGTGTTATGTAACAAAATAAAGACGTTGGAAGTCCGAAACGGTAATTTTTTTGATATTACTTCATTGTCTACCACCTTCAAACAAACAATAGTTTTTTGTTTAAAAGAAACATTTTTCTCTAATATTTGGTACCTTAATATACAGGGTGTAACAAATTCGTTTATCACTACAGGGATCTCGTAAACCGTAGGAGATACGAAGATGGTTAACTGGGGGCAAAGTTGCACAATTTGATGCCTAATCATAATTCAAAAATAAATTATTTAGATTCCGAGTACTTCCGGAGATATTCAAAAGAAACCGAAAAACTGTCAAAAAGATTTTTTTGTTTTGCGCCCTTAATGTAGGAGATAAAAGAAAACCAATCACACCCTTTCAGGGCCACTTTTAATCCTTTCTTAGAATATGTAATTAGTTTTGCCATACAACGTTTCATTTTCCTGAAACCATCATTAATTTCACTGTTTTAAATACGGACCTGGATGTTTTCCATTTTTCAATAAAAGACCTAGGACATCTTTATTCAAAGCCTAGGCTAAATATTAATTTAAAAAAAGAATTAACGCTCTAATGTAGTTTTTATTAAGATTTTTCTAATCTGACCCTGTGATACACAATACCCATTCATTTTATTGCCCACGTCATCTTTTGTGTAACAATTTAAACTGGCTCCTTAAAAGAATACTATAAAATTCGTAAAATTGACAATAATCGTAATACAAATTCTTGCTAATGATATTAGATTTTATTTAATTAACAATATTTTATAATATTACTAAAATGAATTAAAACTTTACGAAAAACATTATAAGCAATATTAGCAAAATAAAAAAAATACTCCTGAATAAAAGAAGTTGCCATATAAAAATTAATTATTAATAATTACGTGTTCAAAAATGTTTCCCTGGACAGCGACACCGATTAATTAATCAGTTACCAATGTAGTAAATAGAAAGTAAGATCCGTTCGATTTTTTAAAATTTTTATTTTGATGCTTATAAATACCTAGTATCTAAAATGTAAAACATTTTTAAGGTACTCTTTTGAATATTATGTTAATGGAGATTTAAAATTTTGTTATTCTTTTTAAGAAGCTAGTTTAAATTATTTCACAAAGAAGATGTCGTTATTAAAACGAAATGGTATTGTGTAACACAGGGTCGGATTAGAAAATTTTTAATAAAAACTACATTAGAGCCTTAATTCTTTTTTAAAACTAATATTTAGCCTACGCTTTGAATAAAGATGTCCTAGTTCTTTTATTGAAAAATGGAAAAAATCCAGGTCCGTATTTAAGATAGTGAAATTAATGATGGTTTCAGGAAAATGAAACGTTGTATGGCAAAACTAATTACATATTCTAAGAAAGGATTAAAAGTGGCCCTGAAAAGGTGTGATTGGTTTTCTTTTATCTCCTACATTAAGGGCGCAAAACAAAAAAATATTATTGACAGTTTTTCGGTTTCTTTCGAATATCTCCGGAAGTACTCGGAATCTAAATAATTTCTTTTTGGATTATAGGCATCAAATTGTGCAACTTTGCCCCCATTTAACCATCTTCGTATCTCTTACGGTTTACGAGATCCCTGTAGTAATAAACGAATTTGTTACACCCTGTATACAGGGTGTCCCGAAATTAGCTGACAATATTTTAAGGGGATAAAGTAAATTCAAAAATAAGACTAAAATCCTCTATTAATATACCTTCAAAAACGCTTCGCTATGGGGCTAGAGCCCCCCGAATTGGAGCTATGACAAGCAGTTTTTTTACAATATCTCAGAAACCGATTAGGGTATCAAAACAAAATTTAATACATGTTTTACCCATAGCTAGACGCAATAAATGGTTTAATTAGCTTAACAGTATTTCTTCCAGTGGTGTCCCACTGGGTAGGTAGTTGGGATAATATTGCCCTAAGTTTTTTATTTGTAGGATTTTTTAACTTTAGGTGAAATTTTTAGAAGCCTTGAAGTCTTTTGTTGAAAAAAGGTACTCTTGTTTCATTGCGGTAGGATTCCCCATTTTTCAGTAAAATCGATTTTAAAATTTTCGGTTTTTTGAAATCCGGTGAAAAGGCTAAGGTTTTTTTTTTGCATATCTTAGCAAACACTTAATATTTAAACATGAAATTTATTAGAAGTTCTACTAGCGACAAGTAATAATAATACATAATCAACTTGGGGATTTATTAGATAATGTGCCACTGGATTTACGTTTAGGGCACTTCTTTCAATATGATGGGGCACCAGCTCACTACGGACGTCAAGTGAGGAATTGGCTTGAAGAAAATTACCAGGTGGATTGGTAGGCCTGGCCACCAAGATCACTTTATTTAAATCCCCTTGATTATTATTTTTGGGGACACATGACTGGTACTTCCTTAAGAATTAGTTTCCCGTGCCAATCAAATTTGATTTGCAATTTGTTATTCTTTTTTGTTTTATTTTAAAACTCTCTTAAAATCTCCATGAAAATAAATATTTAAAAAACAAAGGAATCTTAAAATATGTTTAATTTAAAAACGTTACTTTCTGACAAATTACAATAATAGAAGGTTTTATTAACAAAAAATTTAAAATTAAAAAAAAAATTACATTCAAACTATGAAATAAAAAAAAAATAGTAATATTTACTTAAGGCTCCACCCAGAGGGTATTGCTCCACCCCGTGCGACGTCGCTGGAAAAATATTTTAAAGTAACATCCTTTAATACATATGCCTTGTCGCTAGTAGAACTTCTAATAAATTTCATGTTTTAATATTAAGTGTTTGCTGAGATATGCAAAAAAACCTTAGCCTTTTCACAGGATTTCAAAAAACCGAAAATTTTAAAATCGATTTTACTGGAAAATGGTGAATCCTACCTCAATGAAACGGGAGTACCTTTTTTCAACAAAAGACTTCAAGGCTTCTAAAAATTGCACCTGAAGTTAAAAAATCCTAAAAATAAAAAACTTAGAGCAATATTCTTCCAACTACCTACCCAGTGGGACGCCACTAGAAGAAATAAAGTTAAGCTAATTAAAACGTTTATTGCGTCTTCTCATGGGTAAAACATGTATCAAATTTTGTTTCGATACCCCAATCGGTTTTTGAGATATTGTGAAAAAACTGCTTATCACGGCTCCGATTCGGGGGGCTCTAGCCCCATAACGTAGCGTTTTTGAAGGTATATTAATAGAAGGTATTAGTCTTATTTTTGGATGTACTTTATCTCCTTAAAATATTGTCAGCTAATTTCGGGACACCCTGTATCGATAACAAAAGTATGGAGACTTTTTTGTTTTCGTATTGCCTGAACTTAGCCGTCTAATGTAAAGAAATTAATACAAAATGTATTTAGCGCGAGTTAAACAAAGATCGATCCAGACTCAACGTTGGCAAGTGCCATCTTCTTTTCGAGGTACGTTCCGCTCTCGCTACATTCCCCCTTCACAGCAGCCAATACGTTCGGACTGAATTTTTCAGGTAAGCGTACGGCGAAATATCTACTGGCATTAAAAAAAAATGAATTATTCGCAAGAACAAAAAATTTAAATAATTTATGGTATATGGCGATAGCTGAAAGTGCAGAGGAAGCAGGCGTTTTGAATTTTGGCATCACGACCTACCTGTCCCAACACCCCCAAATATCTTAAATCTTCCATCACATCAGCATTTTGGGCCGTTGTCTAATAAAAACAAAAATTTAAAATAATTCTGGCAATTTCACATGCAATAAATAACTACATGAAATGAAAAATACGTAAAATCATTCGAGAGTAATTAAAATAAATGTGCGGCACAACCCAAAAGAAGTTCCAAATATTACTGAAAAACTTTTGACTTTTTACGAATGTTATGGTGATGTGATTAGCAAATCAGAAATTAACCGGGCCACAACACAAGATTATTAAAACATGACATCTATTTCCTAATGGCTATTTCGTTTGTTTTTTTATTTTGGTACAAATAATTATCAACGAAAACATTTACAACCCATATTAAATAACACTAGTCAACAACAAAAGAAGGTCGGTAATAAAAATAGCTCAATCTATAGATTTTGACCGGCTCGTCACAAATCCGAGGATCAAAACATTTGCCGACGTCTGGTCTTCATGATACAGGTATTGCATAATGGTTATCAACATTTATCACTAAATAGGCCTGTCTAGCGACATATTATAAATGGGTTTTTCCCGTCTACGGGTAGTAAAATCTAGTAAGTGCATTAGTTAGTTTCCTGGTTCAGTCTTATTTGAACCGTCGTATCGTTCAGTGTCGTATCTATAATATTAAACTATACCCCTATATGCCGCGCGAATGTGATAATAAGCCAAGCAATTTTTGTTATATTTGTGGAGACGTTACCTTTAAGAGTCAAAAAAGAAATATAACTCCTTTAATTAAGGAAGCCTATGAGTTGTATTTTGAATGTAAAGTTGGTGACCAAGATAAAAAATGAAGCATATTTGTTGCAATACCTATGCCAACTGTCTTCGAGATTGTCTTAATGGAAGAAGTCAGTCGATGCCATTTGCTGTACCTATGATTTTGAGGGAACCACAAGACCATACAACTGGTTGTTACTTTTCTCTCACACCTCCAATTAGTAAAGGTATTATGGTAAAAAATAAGGATAATTTGATATTCGCTCTGTGTCTCATATAGTGACGTGTTATCTGTTCCGGTTTCCCTTAAGGATGTAGATATCCAGAAACCTACCAACCCACAATTCGTCAAATTGAAACCAAGCTCATAAACAACATCTAAATGCCAAATATTTTTAATTGCGTAAGCCTACCAACTAAATAATATTATAACCCTTATTGTATCAACCAACCCATTTTCATAACTTCCGTTTGATTGAGTTTTTGCAGAAAGATCCAAAACCCACTTGATTGACCACAATACTAATTTAATGCGACCAAGTGGGTTAAACGACTTTTAGCAAAGGGATGGATATAATATAGCTACTCTTGATTTTAAAGTTGAAGATGTTTAATTGTTTTCTTTTTGTATACATTTCTTCAATAAATTATTTTTCTTTCGTTAAACCTTTTCAATTTTATTTATTCTGATCAATACGCAATATTGCAGAATACAAGCAACTTCCAAAAATATGGCTGTATTTTCAAAAACCAATTATATTTTTTGAAGTTTGAGATTGTTGAAAATTGTTGGTTTTAATAGATAAAAAATAAAAACTAACTGGTTCCTTTATAACAATACATACATTTTATTTATAATGTTTGAAAATAATGTAATATCGATTTTCTCGAAACTTACTTTTGTTGGTTGGAATCTTTCTGCATAACTACGTCCAATTAAATGTCCTAAGCGAAGAGCCCTTAACTTCTAAGCATCCAAATTTCCTTAACGAACGTTCTGACCGTAAGGAGCCACACATAATAACACAAACTGAGCTGAGTGACCTCATCAGGGACTTGGATTTGCCAAAACAAAAGGCGGAGTTGTTAGTATCTAGGTTGCAACAGTAGAATTTACTTGATAATAGGGTAAAAGTTTATGTTTATAGAAGTCGTCAGGAATTCCTTATGCCATTTTTTAAAATGAAAAATGACTTAGTAGCTTGTCATGATATTGATGGTCTCATGAAAGCATTAAGTATAGACACATCACTAATGAGTGGCGACTTTTTAAAGACTCATCAAAACTAAGTCTGAAAGCGGTATTGCTACATAATAGCAACATACTTTGCTCAGTTCCAATTGGTTACGGCCCTCAAATAAAAGAAACATACATCAATATGAAGCTATTGTTGAAAACATTGCAATATATGAATGGCAAATTTGTGCAGATTTGAAGGTAGTAGCTATTTTACTTGGTAAAAAAAGTAAAGTTCGTGTAACTTGTGGTGCTCAAGTCTGGTGCTAGAGTTTTCAGGTCGCGCAAGCGCCTCTAGCGTGACTTTTTACTTGTCCTAGTCCTAACAACTCCGCCTTTTGTTTTGGCAAATCCAAGTCCCTGAATGAGGTCACTAAGCTCAGTTTGTGTTATCCTGTATGGCTCCTTACTGTCAGAAGGTTCGTTAAGGAAATTTGGATCATTAGAAGTTAAGGGCTCTTCGCTTATTTTACTTGGTATGCAGTTGGGATATACAAAATACTGCTGTTTTCTTTGTGAATGGGATAGCCGAGCAAGAATAGAGCACTATAAAAGGAGGGTGTGGCCACAAAAACAATCTTTGGAAGCGGGAGTAAAAAACATTTTAAACGTTCCTTTAGTTCCTACAAATAAAATTTAACTTCCGCCATTACATATCAAACTTGACATAATTAAAAACTTGTTTGTTGTTAAAGGTCTAGATAGAGATGGTGATGCCTTTAGTTATCTTATACAAAAATTTCCCAGAATAAGTGAAGCCAAAATTAAGGAGGGGATTTTTGTAGGACCACAGATAAGACAACTTCTCAGGAATTCTGAATTTGATGCTGTGCTTGAGGGAAAATAAAAAGAGGTATGGGAAGCCTTTAGAATGGTTGTAACCCAATTCTCAGGAAATAAAAAAGCAGACAATTATCCAGAGATTGTAAACAAACTTTCAAAAGCGTATGAAAATATATAGGGGATGTAATATGTCCTTAAAAATACATTTCTTACACTCCCACTGCTTGAAATACTTTCCCGAAAATTGTGGAGACATTAGTGATGAACATGGAGAACGATTCCATCAAGAAATGGCAAAAACGGAAAAAGATACCAAGGGAAGTGGAATGTTTCAATGTTAGCGGATTACTGTTGGACACTTCTTCGATGATAAACCAGATGCTGTGTATAAGAGAAAGATTAAAAAACTGAAAAAACGTGAATAATTGATTAATTGGAATAATCATTATGCAGTTAGTAATTAATATAATAGTTTATAAAGGCGGAATATTATTAAAAAATTATACATATTATTATAAATATTTTTTTATTTACGACCTCTCCCTATAGCGAATTTATTATGAGACAGGTTCTAGAGGACTGGCATGGTGGAGTAAATATTGGCGGCACAAAACTGTCTAACTTAAGGTTTGCCGATGATACGACCTTGATAGCTGCCTCCCAGAGATAAATTCTGGAACTCCTGAAGAGACTTGAAGATGTTAGTGCCCTTTACGGACTAAACATAAATTATAATAAAACCATTATGATCATTGATAGAGAAAATAACAACTACCCTAAAACTCGGACTATTGGACACTGTGAAGTTGTGAACACTTTTGTCTATCTTGGAGCCCTAATAGAAAATACTGGGGGATGTGATGGCGAAATAAGACGGCGTATTTAGCTTGCTAGGACAGCAATGACACAATTAAATAAAGTATGGAGGGATCGGAATGTCACAAAACAAACCAAAATTAATCTAGTAAGTACCTTGGTCTTTTTGGTCTTTCTATATGCCTCAGAATCTTGGACTGTCAAAGAACTAGATCGTCGTCGGATTGATGCAGTTGAGATGTGGGCGTTGCGACGAATGTTGAGAATGTCCTGGACCGCACATAGAACAAATGCTTCGGTTTTACAAGAAATACGTCCGTCAAAACGTTTGTCCAATATCGTGTACTCCCGAATTCTTACATTTTTCGGACACATCAATCGGAGTGAGCATGTGGAGAGGCTTACTGTACAGGGAAAACCTGAAGGAAACTGAAGGCGTGGCCGATCACCAAATAGATGGGTAGATGTTACCAAAAAATTATTAGATGCTACTCTCCCGCAAGCGGCTCACATGTCATCTAGTCGAGATAAATGGCGAGATGCAGTCCAGAGAGCCATCCAAAACATTGAACCTCGTTAATATGGGTCACAACACATCTGTAAAGATGTTATGATTAGGAAGATAAATCATTTTTTATTTAAGACCTCGGAAATTTTTTTAAAAAACACTTTGGGTCTATTTCAGTCATGTACAATCCAAAAATCATATTTTTGCTCAAGACCTTTAAAAAAACTTTAAATTTGTTGCCTAGTGTAATTGATGTGTACTTAACATCAAATTAAAACGTGAGAATTAAGCTGCGAGAACCTAATAATCGGCTTTGTACCGAATTTTCGATAACAAGGTCTGTGTTTCTGAAACGTATCTGTGCAAGAGAATCCCGGCCGGGCATCACAGACAACCTAATAACTTCCACACAATTATTCCATCAACTAAACACCCAGCCAACTTCCTCTGTGTTGTTTTGGGACAAAGGAGTTGGTTTTTGTGCACGGCATTGTTAATTTCTGAACAATATATTTTGGATTTTTAGACAACATAAAGATATTGGATTCCGTCTACATAAAAGAAAACAATAATATGCGGATCATAATATATCTTGCGAATAAAATTGTAAAATTGACTAGAAAGATGCGCACTGCGCATCGTGTACTGTATACATTGTGGACAACACAAGAACCACACAAATCAAAGGACTCAAAAAAATGTGGAGAATTATTTTTAGTTAACAATTTTTTATGAAATATAAGTATTTAACTTTCCTGTTAAAATGGTATTGATTGCCTTTTTTATCCACAACTAAAATTTGACAAACAGGATGTTTTAAGGAGAAACCCTTTAACTAAAACATAATGCTGGCCTAGCTGAGCTAACAGGTCACGAAAACGTTTTTAACTGATATTTCTTATCTGGCGTAGTATGTATCTCTTTGATTGTAAATAATACCGAAGAAATATATCGTATTCGTATCCTTCTACTGAAAAAATTAACTTTTAATTTAATTGGTGCAATAATTATGTATAAGATTTATGCCAACTGTACTGTTATTATAAAAATGTTCGATTGTGTAAAATAGCTATTTACCTAACAAGTGCGGAAAATGAATTTTTCCGCACCAGTCTGCCGTTTACCGAACGACGCGTAGCGGGAGTTCGGTGAAGCAGCCGAGTGCAGGGAAAACATTTTTCGCACGTGTCAGGTACAATAGTTTTCCTACAGACGTGTGGAAATAAGTAACACATATTTCAAAGAAATATATAATATAATATATTTTATAATAATAATTTTTAATTAACTATAACAATCACATACATATGTAACAGTACCTAATTCTGAGAAAAAAAGTAATAACTACAAGTTATAATTGATATATTATTGATTTTGACAGAATCGTGCCGAAAAATTTTTCCGCACTAGTGTGGAAAAACCAATTTTCCGCACGGATTTTTGACATAATTGTGCCATAAAAATTTTCCGCACTAGTGTGGGAAAATCAATTTTCCGCACTGATATCCGTGCGGAAAATTGGTTTTTCCGCACGTCTGTAGGAAAATATTTATTTTACGTTAGACTGTAAATAGTTTAAAATTCGTAAAAAAATTATTTCAATTTTTAGAAAAAGCTAAAAGAATTACAAAAAAACATTAACATGTATACTTTTAAAATCCAATCTTGCTTTAAAGTACAAAGCAATTTCTTTAAAAATTGGCAATGGCAATTGGGCATAAAGTAATGAAGTGACTTAACGACCTGAAAGAACTGTAAACCTGTAAAAACTTAAGAAAATAACCAGATTCATGGGTTATTTTAGCTCACATTACATGTAAATGGCAAAAAAAATAATTACAAAGAAAGCATAAAATATTGCATAAATACAGGGTGTTTGGGGAGGAAAGGGCAATATTTTGGGAGTGTGTTCAGAGGGTGAAAATAAAAGAAGTAAACCCATATGCTTAGTTCGATTCTCAACCATTTCTGAAATAATCAGTTTGGAATTTTTTTATATTGAAATAATGAAGGAGGCTTTAGTTTCAAACGTCCGATACATTTTGATTGATAGTTTAGACATGCATAGTAGTTGTCAGTTAGCTTCATATTGAGCGTATCGACTTGAACCAAGATTTTCATACTTAAAATGTCCCACACATTCAGTCACAGGGAGAATACCGACATGAAATTCGTGTATGGTTACTGTAACGGTAGTGCGCTGCGCGCAGTTAATGAATATCGACGTCGTTTTCCAAATCGAAGAGTTCCTAATAGAAGAGTTTTTCAAAAAGTGCTCACGAAACTGGAACGTTTCCAAGCGTAAGAATTGTTTCTGAAAGAGTGCAGGGTCTAGAAGTGGAAAATGAAGAAAATGTTCTGGATATTGTCGCAGAGAACTCAGGTATAAGTACGAGAGGGGTTGCAAATAAACTTCGTACATCTAGCCGTATGGGAGTCACTTAGAAAAAACGGTTTAAAACCTTTTCACGTTCAACCCGTTCAACATCTTCCAGATGTTGATCCTGCTTCAAGGGAACAATTTTGTGAGTGGATCCCTCAAAACCGAAGTCTGCACAAATACATTTTATTTAGCGATGAAACTTAATTCACTCGTGATGGAATTAATAATTGCCACAATGAACATCGGTGGTCAGATGAAAACCCTCATGCTACATTTGAACGAAACTTTCAACATCGATTCAGTATCAATGTCTGGTGTGGAATGCTCAACGACCAGTTGTTTGGTCCATTTGAAATGGATGGGCGTCTTACTGGAGAAGGACATTTACGGTTTTTGGAACACATGTTTCGTTAAATGTTTGACAACGAATGATGGAGCCCTACCTCATTTTAGTCTCCGTGTGCGAAGGTGGTCCGCAAGTTTGGCCACCGAGGTCACCCGACTTAAACCCGCTTGATTATTGCCTTTGGGGATGGATGAAATCGCTAGTATATGAAACACGAGTGAAAACGAGAGAAGCACTCCGTGATCGAATTTTCAATGCTGCAGCTTTTATAAAAAAAACAATCCCCACTCAATCCAACGTGCAACCCGAGCGATTAACAAACGTGCCGAAAAATGTATTGAATTTGATGGAGGGGTTTTTGAAAAAATTCTTTAAGTTAATTTGTACTGCAGTACCTGCAGTTATTCGCTTTTAAAATATAATTTAACTTACAAAAACTTTAGAACCTATTATTTCAGAAATGGTTGAGAATCGAACAAAAACATATGGATTTATTTCTCTTAATTTTACCCTCTGAACACATTCCCAAAATATTGCCCTTTCCTCCCCAAACACCCTGTATGTTGAAAATCTCGAAAAAGAAATGCAAATCATATTCGCCATAATTGCGAAAGACTATGATAAGGTGCAAATCGTAGCCATGAAACTGTGCACATCTATAAAAAGATGCAAATCATACTCTTTAAATTGTACGAAGACGAGTATCATAGCCTCAAAACTGGTAAAATATTTAAATAGCAGCGTTAAAATGTAAATGATCAGCTGCATAATATCGTCCCTTAAAGTTACGAAATACAAGAAAATATATGCGTATGTGTATCATAACTAAATTGTGAAAGGTGAGTGTTATTATTATACCCTAGCAAGTGTAAATTACTGTAAGTGTCAAAACTATGTTGCATTTACTGTTTTCATTAATGGCTTAATTAGGCCTTTATTCTAAATTATGGTTGCTGATGGTAATATACGAAGCCCATGAAACAAGGACTTAACGACTTATGTATGAAAACAAACTTGTAGATAGAAACACTAACATTATGAAACGCTTTTCACGATATTAAAAAAGTTTGTTGCGTTTAGGTGAAACGACGACGTTTAACAACACAGATTGAAGGGCAATATTTACGCGTCGTTCGCCATGATATATATTCCTAACTTGTTTAATTTCAAGCTATCCACGAGTTCGCGGCGGCAACATTTAACCGCATACCGAAACAAACAGTCACTCTTGACGTATATTACTTACAGCGTTGTTATGAAACAATTTCTACAAGTATGTTTAGAATTAAATCAAATGGGAGTACTGTTGTATAATTAAAATAAATCATCTCCGCAAGGATTATCATCATCAGATTCGTCCAAGTTAATAATAAGGGGAAGAGTATCGGAAGTATCGATAAATATTTCCCGTTCCCACACATCATTTATAATTTTATTAGCGTGTTACATCATTTTTCCACTGTTACATTTTCTGTGGTTTCATTCCACAGACCCAAAACTACGTCATTTGTTACAGGATGCATAGAACTTATTTTTGTACCATAATAACGCTTAAATTTCGATCAAACTAATGCGATTCTTAAAATCTACATCCTTCTCGATCCCCTTTGCCTTAATTCGTTGGATTGTTGACCACGAAACTCCCAAAGCATCAGAAACTCTCTAAAACAGATACCTAGGTATTTATAAAAAACATATATTTTTCATGTATATTATTTATGTTTCCAGAATTCCTGCTTTATTATATCTACTTACCTCGTAAACTGCATTAAAAGGTAAAAGAGGCTTTCCGGCATTACTTCCTCTATGAAAATACACAAATAGTTTTAAAATTAATGCCTGTTCTTTTTCACAACACCGTGACATTTTTGAAATAATGTTTCTTAAAAATGTCACTGTCCAAAATGACAATAAAACATTTTTGACTGGTAAAATTATATGACATTCATTATTGCGCAAATTTACTATCTCACCTAGTTCAGGATATAATTCCAATTCCGCTAACAAAAAATTCTAAGGAATTTTGCCGCCAAAATTGAAAGGGCGTGTGCAAACATTTAGATCTTGTTCCATTTCAAGGGTGAAAAAGCTGCAACTTTCCCTTGCGTCGACATGCATAAATGCAAGTCCCAATTTGCATGCAATTTTAATGCATTACAAACGATGAGTTAAAATGCATAGGTGCGGATCGGAGTGGAAAATTCTCTTATTATGCTATTTATTCTTTTAATATCATAAAAAAATTGTTTGTCATCATGACTTTTACATCCGAGGTTTATTTTGCACAATAATACTCGGTGTCACGGTGTACATACATAAATGATGGACATTTAGTGTGACAAAGTCGGGACACTGCCAAATTTTAAACTAGAATTAATAATGTCCCATGGCGGATTAGATATTTCATTTTTATATGTTTTTAAAAAAATTATTGATATTATAATATATATCATATACAATCATCGACGTTGTGGTCTGGTGGTCAGCGCAGCGGCCTCACAGATCGTAGGCCCGGGTTCCATTCCCGGTGCCGGCAACGTCGATGTTAAATTTGGAATTTGGTTTAAGAGGTGGCGCCGTGTTTCGGAAGAGACGTTAAACTGTGGGCCCCGTGTCATGGATGTTGGCACGTTAAAGAACCCTACCCTCGACAAAGAGGGATTCGGCAAAAATTACCAGATAGTGTGTGACAAATTCCCTGGCGTCGGTGATTGGCCTCGTTGCGGAAAAGGGCCGACGTAAAATAAATAATAAAAAAAAAAAAATCATATACAATATATATCATCTGTATTAGATTTATTTTAAAAACTAAAAATTATTTCACATAATATAACAATGTGAAATTATTAAACTTAGTAGAATTTTCTCTAAAAAACTAATTTTTCTTTGTAATTTTGTATGAAACTACAGGGTGTTAATGAAAGTCACTTAGATATTTAAGGAAATGATAGTCCTCCTCAAGATAGGAAAAAAATACTTATAAACATGCAGCCAAAAAAAGCTTCTTTTTTGATATAGGTGCAGGGTGTCAAAGCTTGAATTTTTTTTTTCTTGCATTTTTCGAGATAAATATTTCCAAACTGGTTTAATTATTACTAGTGTCCGACCGAAACAAGATTTTTAAGCCAAAACCGAATCTTCGGCCTTGGTCTCAGTTTCGGCCGAAACCGAAACTTATTTATTCATGTAAAAAATTCTATTGTATACTGAAATCTGTGTATTTTCTACACATATACGGACAGTGAACTAGTGTTAAATGAAATAAAAAACAATAATTGAAATATGTAACAAAGATACCTATTTATATAGACAACACTAGGGCTGGGCGATATTGAAATTCCAATATCGAAAGTCGATAATTAAAAAAATATCGATATTTGCCCAGCCCTAGACAACACTGCATACGAACTCACTCAAAGTTAGCCGAACGGTGCGCGACAATTCACGAACACTTTCGTTTCGGCGCACCCGAAGTTTCCACCGATTTTTGGACGAAACCAAAACTAGATTTTTTGGCCAAAACTAACCAAAACCGAATGTTCGGTCGGTCTCTAATAATTATTTTTTTGAATCTCTACGAATTTGATAAAATTTTCCAATAGAAAAACATACGACTTTTCCTTATCTAACATTTAAACACAAAAATTAAAATAAAATAATATTTATTATTCCATTCCATTTATAATTCCACACTGCTGTTCTTTTTTTTATACCCTGTATAAATACTGATATCACAATTTGATTCCCCGTTCTTTCCTCATTCTTTTTTATATTCTACATTTTTATTGTCGATGCAAACCAAGTATTACAGACATTTTTTTTTAAATCTAGTTGGTTTTTCCGTTTGTTAAATTTTTAGACGTTACGTGTAAAATAATTCCAATGGTAATTCTTCTCAGACAGACAGTATCGGACTCTTATCAGATTTGAGGAACAGAATTACAGCTTCAGGAGAAATAATTCGCAATACTCTTGGGATATTCGAGAGAGTTTACCAATCTATGAGACGCAGAGTTGATTCCTGCATCTTTGCAAGAAGAGGTAATTTTCCGCAGTTCTTATACTTTTTTGAGTTTGTCATGTAACGTTAGAATTAAATTGTTAATTGATTATTAGCAAACTAAATTTTTTAAAATTTAGTTACTTCGATCAAACTCAAACTTGATTTGCACCGACGGCTACTTTCGCAAATGACTAGAAAATATGTCTTGCACATTTTTTTTAAATCATACTCAGCCTTAGTTCCTATCCTATATGGTTCATAAAACGATATGATGGAAAAAAATTATAACAGGCTGCGCTACTTTACGATAATAGCGCAGATGTGACTTCGAACGTTAATTTCACGCGAGCAATAGTCACTATCAATAAAATTCGTTAAATAATAGCCTATTATAATATCCACAGAAATTGTGGTGTTGAACAATATTCCAATATTGTGTTTTACCAAATAAAGCCCGGTAAATTGGAGTTGGCAGCAGCAATAACAATAACGAGCCCATGCTCTTTCACCCCGACACAAAACCACGTAATCATTCATTGAACAACAAACCCCAATTTTAAGCAATTTCCACACAGAAAGGGTCTTTGCAGTTCTTTTGTAAAAAGTAAATAGGACTATACAAAGGACAGAGCGTTAATGGCAGAGGTGCCAATTTTTGTGGCTCCCCATAACGGCAGTTGTCATTTTATAGCTATATAAAATGATGGATGACGGTGACAAAAATAATCGGTAAAAGGTTTGTTAACACTAAAAATAAATATAAGACCGCATCAATGTTTAATAGACTTACTAAGCACATGATCGTTTATCACGATAGAAGTCTTATAGAGATCTTGTCTAGATGCTATCAAATTTAACAACCAGATTAACGAAAGAGGTTCTAAAAACAGGTCTATAAAAGTGGTCTAATTACGGTTTAAAATGACAAGTATGGAAATACGACCGTACCGTTTTATACCTTTAATAACATTTTGTATTCTCCCTCATCCCTTAGACTTAATAATATAAAAATCATAATTACGGTAGAAGCAAATTTATTTTTGTAACTTCTAAACATACTTTGCAATACTTGACCACGCTGCTGGTCTATAAGGTAAATGTCTGGATGCCGAAATCATAAAATACTACTTATCAACTTTATCAGTAGTCAAAATTTAATAAAAAAACTGTTTTGTAAATAGTTTTGTGCGCATGCCTTATTTAAGCATTAAAACGTTAGATTGTAGGAGTTGATAACACAGGATAAAATATTAACAAGAATGATCAGAAGATGATACAGTGTCCGAGAACAGTATAATCGCACAGTATAATACTGCGTATTCCAATTTAAAAAATAGTTACACACTTGTCCGATATGCCACAATATTTTCTTTTAATTATTTTCGCGGACACTGTATCATCTTCTGAACATTTCTATAACTTAAAACTCAGACGGATTGCGCGCATTCTGGTGGGTGCCAGCGTTGATCTGTTTTCTTGTCTGCAAAATGCCAAACGTTTTCGGTGAAAACGTGAATAGGGTTCCCTATACTAGATTGTTATGCACTTCGTGGTTACTAATTGTCTACCTTTCGATTTTACCAGTGTAACTGCCTTTTATATAGGAGTTAATTCCGCTGGGATGGCGCTACGGTGTATTGATGGCCGCCTTGATTTTGCAAGGAGGCTTTTAGTATATTTTTCCGTCGTTCTTGGAATTGCTTGGGATATGGCTGCCCGTATAGAGTCCTAACAAGGACGAGACGGCCGTCGTGGCCTACCCGCCCCCAGGGTATCCATTAAAATTGGATCACTGTGTATTCCAATATAAACAATAGTTACACACTTGTCCGATATGCCACAAAATTTTCTTTTAATTAACAAGAATAACAAATATTCATTAAAAATTTTTAAAAATCTAATATTTCGTTAAGGAATCCTTATTATCAACACTTTGTAATCGTCTAGGCATCTTTAAAACTAAATTTCTGTTTTATTCTCTATATTACAATGATCTGGTACTTATAGATGACACATGTCATTCATAAACCATATTAAAATGTGTTGACAACATCGTTTATCACGGAGAGAGGCGGTGAAGGGCTGGGTGGGGCAGGGAGTAGGGATTTCGGTGGATTTACCTTTGAATATGAGCTTGCTACTATAGTTTAAGCCTAACCTACAAAAAACCCAACTTTCTATTTCTATTTTCCGAATTCTCGCATACTTGACACTTGCGACTCATTTTAATTAGTCTCCAAAAAAGTATCACAAAATACTGATAACACAGCAATTATTACACAAAACTGAAAGAAACACCAAACGGAAATAGGGATGTTCGATATACATCAACGAATCAAAAACATCGATATTTTCAATGCGATACATCGTTTTTAAGCGATGCATCGAGGGCATTATTTGATATTTGTCGATGCATCGATGTATTTTGCCTTAATTTCATTCCTAAAATAATTATTTTGCCGTTACTTTTTGATCTTGATTATACCTTTTACCTTTGGTTTCAATCAGAACTAAGCATAATTGGATTTGTGATTTGTTTTGTAATTCTAATATTATTAAAACTTTTTTATGATAAATGAAACAACGTCATCATGGCCTCAGACCAATGTTGTGGCGGTCACAATTTTGGGGGCGGATCTCTTACTACTGCGTTGCCATGCTGCAGACTTTTAATAAGGTCTTAGGTAATTTCCCTGTGAAGGGGCGAATAGTATGTTGATTTAATTTAGAATTTAATACGATTTTGTCAATAGGTTCATTGGTTATTGTTTTATCTATGTTCATTGTTTCTTTCCAAATTTCTACCATTTTTTTGCTTAGCTCATCCTGATTGCGTGGTCGAAATTGATGTGTATAAAATCTAAATTTTGTCATTTTACCCCAAGCATTTTCAATTAAGTTAAAGTCTAGGATATTTGAGGGCTACGGCAAAACATTTATGTTACTTTCTTTTATGTCATTTTGAACTATTCATGCTGTATCGATGGAAGAATTATCCTAAAAAATTAAGTTAAATTATGAAGCTCGTATTAAATAAATTTATACAGATTACTTACCCCCTGCTGAAAAACAACGTTTGCTCCAAATACTGGTCGAACTGATGGTAACATCATTTGGTTTAAATTTGACAATATACTGAAAAATTAACTATATTCTTAATTAATGCGATCCCATCGCGCAGTGGTGGGATTGTAATTATTATTGCTTTTTGTACTTAATTTTAAAAAGTCATTTTTACAGTAAATTTTTTTACAATCTGCCAGAATGGCAACGTCAAATTCTTATAGACCACGAGCTTCAATTCAAATTTGTATGTCCTAGTTTTCATTTAACGCGATGGTACATAAAGTATAGCTTTATTGACCGAGTGAGCACACGAGCGAGGCTATAAAGTAACAGTACCAATAAAGCTTCGTTTATGAACGCATATTATACAAGATTCTATGTTTGATTGTTCCCGTCTGGCAACGAAAAATAATTAAATTTTTCATTTATTTACGTCTTAAAACCCTGTATAACTGACTTGACTTTGTCAAGACCGTCACAGCTGTTACACATATTTGCAAAGTTCATTATGTTTAGCAAGAATTGTATTCTAATAATGCAATAATGCATATTTAGCTAGGTCAAATGTTTAGAGATGTATGAATTTTTCAGTAATTTGAATACAAAATTATTTTATTGTTCTAATTTCAATATCAAAAATTATAGTAACATAAAGCTACTTTATTGTACTTGTACAATAGACCATAGACAAGCGAGTTGCGCGCTCTCAAGGATAGATAGGCAACTTAACATACTAAATTGGTTCCCTGATAGCGCCACATGCGACCGGGGGCGAAACTAAATATAGTCGTGGTGGGGGTAGGCGCCAAGCATAAAAATTTAAATTTTATTATTACTTTGAATTCAAATTTTCGCGCTTCTAACTTAACGGAAAAGTTTGAAGCGCGAAACATCTGATTCAAGTTAAAATAATTTGGGAGAACGAAAGGAAATTATAACAACGTTTCTGATATGGCGACAAGATTTATTAATAATTAGATATTTACATAAATAGGTTTTAAATAAAAAAACAGCTATTTTCTGTAGATTTTTCTAACAATTCCGTGTTATTTTCAAAGTTTTTATTTAATAAACTAGTTATTGTACCTTGTAGTTCATTAAGTTGTGAAGTAAAGTTTCTTTCTATATCTTTAATAGCTTTTTCTGTACTTTCCAATCGTTGGGCGACATTATTGAAGTCTTCAGGAGGTTCCACGCTTTTGTTAATTGCCTTGGTTTTTTTTTCCCGATTTCTTTGGTCGCGACATATTAAATATATACCTATTTACGATTCTCAAACTACCGACTGCGCCATGTTAAGTTTATAAATTATATATGAATAATTATTTAATAATAACTTTATTTTTTATATATTTTACAAATCAATCATAAAATGACAATGACAATCTTTCACCAGTCCAGGTAAGACTTCAGGATCTGTCACAATAAGCCATATTTTTATCTTTCTCGCACATATGCTGGTACAGTTTAATACAGAGAGAGAGAGGTACAGAATGTTGGCCATGCTCATTCTAAATGAATATTCTGTTCCTACCAACGTTTAGGAGATGAACAACATTACAAAACAAAATTCCTACAATAGCGCCACTAGCGACCGGGGGCTAAATTAAACGAACAGGGGACGACCTTCACCATTTAAGTTATCCTAGCCTGCAATAGACTACCACTTTATGTCTGTTAAACTGAATAATAAACTGTCTGTTGCTAAGCAATCGAACATAATGTTTTGTAATTAGGAATAATTTTCCGAATGACGTGACGCATAGAGTGTCATTTTTATTTTAAATATCTAGCGGAAGATTCTTGAAATATTGGTGTAACTTCCTTATTATAGTCAAATTTTTCTAAGAACACTCCCCATCGTGGCTAAGTCACCTGTCATTTATGGCACCCTGTCGAAGTCTGGTCTATTTTACGGTTGATGTTGGCGACAGAGACAGGACTGGGCTAGTTTCTTTTATCACCGCATTCACCATATTTTAAACTTGTACGGGGTTCTTAATATGGGTTAATAAAAAATAAGCAATCAATACAAATTTTGCCTTAGCAAAATTGTTGTATTAGATCATTTTTCTCAGTGTGAGTCAATAAGTAATCAATGCAAAGAAGCACAAACACAATTCACTTAACTACACAAAAACTAGAAATCCGTAAATATTAAATTACCTACAATTCACAATAATAAAGAAACCTCACAAACAAAAATGGCGACGAACCGGTTCTTGAGTGTATTTAGATGATAGCGCTAAAGAATGACATGCCGATAACAAGAGGGTTGTGCGCATGCCCATCGGTAATGGACGTCTAGAAATATGACTGGTGAGCCGTGCGTACAAACGCATATTCTCACCCAAAGAACTTAACTTTTGTTTGCGCTCGAAATAAGTTGTATGGGTCTAAACGGTATATTATGTCTATGATAGAGATTTGTCTAGTAATAATGAGCTGTGTTCGATGCTTTACTTACATGGTCGATAGGTTAGTAAAAATATTTTCTAACTTTGCTCTGCAGTTTTATTAAATTTTCAGCCAAAATCGCTTGAAAATGTTGAAAGGTGTGGTTACAAAAGTGTTTACGTTATTTATAAAACTGCCAAAAAGTTTTAATGAAGCCGTCGAATTAATTAAAACCGATTGCACCACTATAGATTAAAGTTACGAACAATAGCTGTTCGGAATTTATTAGCTTATTATGATAGCGTAATTGAACGGATTTATAAAAGTTTTAGTTTTTATTTGGGCTTTAATAAAAAATGTTTTTTCTAATATCGTTATAAAACTAGACAGTTTTGACAACAAAATTTGACGTTCATGCATATTATAGGTTTCCAATTAACAAAATAGTTGTAACGGTATCGTTTAGATCCAAGTACAGCATTTCGATAAAGTTTTTTTTAAAATACTTAACTTTTCTATCTGTTTGCAGACAAAATATAATTTTTTTATATTTTAAGTCGTCATTGCATTAGTTGCTTTCCTTATGGAGCCCAGAGACTGCGGCTTCGCTGGCTGCTTTGCTCAAGGAGTCGCACGATTAGCATATTCTCGAACAAAAACGACTAACAGTATTTTACAGTAAATTGGCAACCCCATACCTACGTATACATTATTTTCTAACTAATATATGACTAATCTGATCTGATATGGATAATATAATAGGTATTATAACTCCAGATGGCCATTGGCTATAAGGTATGTACAGCGGCCCATCCTGACTGTTTAAACAGTGTTATTTGTAAAAAACCTAATTAATATTTGATAAAGTAGACTAGAATTTTATAATTCTAGTACCTACTTCATGTAGGTCATTCCAGTTGGTACTTTCACTCAACCATTGAAAAATAGAAAAAATACCAAACCCAAAATATATCAACGTCTTTTTAACCATACCATTACAGTCCATTCGCCGCAGATAATACTGGGGAGCGACAATGTAATCCAGATAAAACTCAGTGACGGCTCGTCAGGTGAAGTGACTGAGGTGCCACTTCACCTATATTTTGAAGAAAAATAACCTATATTATATGTTACTTATTATATATACTGAACTTTTTATTATAATTATTGTATCTCACACTCACTTACATTGTTATGTAGGTGTTTGTTGTCGTTGTCGATAAATTGTTTAAAAAATTACCATGCCCAAGTTTAAAAATATCAGCTTTGCGTCCATACTACAACAGTATGAACAATAACATCTTACTCCTTCTTCGGCCAGCACCGCGCATTGATATCGCGACTCATCGTGTCAGGCGCAATGTTGCAACGTTTAAATGCCAACTGTGTTATGAATTGAAGTCGAAAACGCGGGAACAAAAAACGCTTCAGAGTATTGAACGGAAATTTGAAATGCTATAAATAATAATCGTTTTAAAATATTGTTACCCCTTAATAATTTTCTATATACATAATAAATAGGTTACTGTTTATTAGTTTAGTTTTCCTGTTCCTGTCTATAATTTTCTTAAGCCAATAATTATGAAATTCATGGCGATACCTAATTTTAAATCGAGCCGAAGTGCCGCTCCATATGCAATGCTCTGGCACTTCATCTAGATAATTAGCAAATTTTACAACAATGTAAGTATTGTAGTACGGTGTATTGGTGTATTGTTTCGGGAATTTCGACGGTGTGGGACGGTTTGTTTACTATTGTGAATTTTTAAAGTAAAAAAAGTGACTAATAATAATATTCATAAAAATAATAATTACTTCTGTTGGGAGTGGTTTCGTGATTATTAAAAAGTGGTGTATTTTTGTTGTTTGTCGTAATCTTATAAAATGAATCCCCAGACGGATTTGGTATGTGCCATTTTAGAGACTGGCTTTTTAAGATGGAAAGATGAAGATAAAGGCGGATATATTAAAGTGTGGAAGACCAACCCCAGACTTGTCGGTGTCGGTAAGAAAAACCGTTAAAAGTGTGGGCAAGTCTTATACCTTGAGATTTCAATCGTCATGGTACAATCTTTATTCATGGTTGACGGGTAGTATTTTTCTTTATTGTTGGCCGTGTCTGTTAATGGGGATAAAAAAAGGTAGTGTGTAAAATGTAGTACCGAGCAATGTACTGACTAATGAAAAATAAATTGGCCTTTTTTATTTTTTTTTATCCTACCTATTTCATTTTCAATAAAATAACTCGTTAAATAAGTAGGTAATCATAAATTTTTAAAATATTTACTAAAAATTATTGACCAAATTTGGGCGTGGTCTTAACAAATTTTCGCCTGCGGCGGGCTTTTTCTTTTTCGAACACTTCACCTGTTTTACAACTCACGAGCCGTCACTGATAAAACTACAAAGTACCCATACATTTAGACTTCAAACTCAACTTTAATTAACAGACCTCTACTATTAAAAACAAAGTTAAAAATCGAGCCAAGTACTTCAGATCATTAACATTTAAGAATAAAGGCATTACACCAAAACGACAGCAAAAATATATAAGTCTATCATTACTTGAGTATGGCCACGTACTGTTGAGCAATACCAGACCACCAGTCGTGAAAAATATTAAAGTGGCAAAACCATAAACTTTAAGAACCAACACCCTCTTCACAATCCAAACAACCAACGATAATACAACAAAGCGAGCAAAGACTAATTGAATAAATTGAACTAACTAAAATTAACAGCCAATACGGAAAATCTGGGACTCATTGAAGAACAATTTCTCACCAGAGCTAATCAAGATTTTAGATATCGATATCCAGAACAAATTATATTTAGGATCTTAAGAGATAGATAGAAACCAGAAACATTGCTTTAAATAACTCGATTTTTTTGTTTGTTTTTTTGCTTGATTTTTTTGGAAATTACATGTACCGTATTGGTAAACTCCAATTTACAGTGGCATTGTATATGAGTATGAGTGAATAAATAATATGTTTAGATGCCCGCAATAAGGACAACGATCAAATAGTGTGGCCGGCGCGAACAACGCATGACAAGGCCATCCCTGGGTTAATATGTTGAGAGGGGATCATTTTTCTGTTGGCCACATTTCATCGACAGAAATGCAGCATTCAGTAATATTTGGAATTTCGTTTCGGTTGTACGTTGTACCGCGCATTTTTGAATTATTGTACATAGACTTTTTCATTTCATGTCGTTAACTAATTTTTTTTATTACATTTAAAAATGCAACAATAATTTCAAATTGTTAATTCTTATTCTGCCCTCATAAAGAAGAACGCGTACGGTAACCACAAAATGAGAAATAGAAGGTTAAAGTTTATTGATAAGCCTTTGAGTTGTATGTATCTAATAAAATATTTTTATCTACATTATTTTTCCATGATGTTGTAGTTTATTACTGATCAAGTTAATTTAAAAAAAATACAATCCCAAGCTATAAGAAATGACATACCGCAAATATTCCTATTATTTGCTATTCATATCCTAACAAAAAACGCGGCAACTTTTAATTTCCTAACATACCGCGTTTATCAATAGAATAACGCGGCAATGTAACGCGTACCTACTTAAATGAACAGAGTAATAATCGCGGTATATAAGAAACACGATTAAAATACTTTTAATTTAAATGTAAGTTTTATAAATCAGTAATTTAAACCAATAAAAAATACTAGGAACTAAGAGATTTTCTAGATCACCTCAATAGCTTAGCACCAACAATCAAATTCACCATGGAGAAAGAAGAAAACAACCAATTACCGTTTCTAGATGTCAACGTAAAGAAAAATGGCAACAGCATCCAAACTTTAGTAAGTATACAGAAAACCTACACATACAGGTCAGTATCTCAATTTTACATCAAATCTCTCAAACAACACGAAACATGGCATAGTTAAAACCTTCGTGGATAGAGCAATTACCATCTGTAACTGGGAAGAAGCATTTAAAAAGGAAGCTCACCACATCAAGACCGACCTCAACAAAAATGGCTACCCCACAAGATTTGTTGACACAATATTGGAAAATCGTAAGAATCGACCCAACGCGCAAGAAGCAGACAAAGAGGCACAACCAACACTCAATATTCCATATGTCAAGGGAGTATCTGAGAAAATAAGAAGACTAGGACAACGATATAACATCAACACCGTATTCAACTCGAGGCACACCCTAAGAAGCCACCTGACGAAGACAAAGCCTATAAGTCAAAAAGATAGGAAAAACTGCGTCTACCAGATCCCCTGCGAGTGCGGCCAATCTTATGTAGGTGATACATTAAGACCATTCGAGACAAGCATTAAAGAACACAAAAACAATAGGTTAAAAGGAGAGACCGAAAAGTCAGGTGCAGCTGACCATGCCTGGAAACATGGTCACCATATCATGTGGTCAGAAGCTGAAATCCTACATAAGGAACCACACTGGACGAAAAGAAAGTTTAAGGAAGCTGCTGCTATTCACCAGAATCCAGGCTGCTTTAGTAAACCATCATTAGACATAAGAAATATCTGGAAACCTTTGTTAGATAGATTTAATCTTAGAATAAGATCGCGTGCCAACTGAACGCATGACTGCACCCATCTCAATTATGCTTCGGTGCACCTAGCTAGTATAAATAGTCTTGTAGTTACTTTACTTATTTAGTATTCACCTGAAGACGACTGGAGTACCAGTTGATACGTTGTGATTTAAAACAAATAAAGACAATGGAAGTCCAAAACTCTTTCATCATTCAAATAATTTTTTAATACAAACAGAAATAGTCCCTTCTTGCGTTGCAAACGTCGTAAACTGGCAGAAAATCTAGCTGATAATACCGAAACACGCAGTATCGGGTTCTCACTATAGAAGACCGCGGTATTTTTTAGCGCGAATACCGTTTATACCGCGTTCTTTTGTATTATGCCGAATATATCGCGCTCTTCCTTATGATTAGGGTATATTCTTAACATACGGCATGGGGGAAATATGTTAAATATCATTGATAAATAAAAGATACAGCTATTTTACTTAGTATACATCTTAATACCTATAACGCGTTCTTACTTATGAGGGCAGTATTAGCCTAGGGCGAAAAACAAAATACTGGTAAGCACCCAGACATTTTATATCTATCAAAAATAATTAAGATGGTTTTGCGTAATGGGACAGGTTGGTTCGGATACCAATACAATCCGGGTTTGTGCATGGACGATTTTCACGAGCATTTTCCTAACGTTGCTTTTATTGCTGGGGATTTTTATCATTGCCTGAAAAGAACCGTGGCTGTGTTTAGGGAAACAGGTTCTATACAACACAAAAAAGGAACAGGAAGACCATCTTTAAGAACAGAAGAACTTGTTGCAAACGTTCGTGAAATAATGCAAAATACGCCAACACAAATTGTATAAGACGCCTGTCCCAAGCAGTGGGAAGATCTTATGGAACATGCAGGACTATTCTTAGGAAGCAGTTAAATTTATTTCCTTATATAGTGCAAGTATTATAATTTTGTAAACAACAAAAATAAATTTGTATTTGTCTACTTATTGTATTACTCATTAGTTTGGCATATCATGTCATAATATGAATTTGACAAAATGTTAACCTAGATTTGGTTAGATATATCGTCCCCATCTCATTGTGATCTAAACCAAGCCCTACGTTTTGTAATCCAAGCCCTCTTTGATGCAAATAATTTTTGCTTGCACGGTACTTTCTCTGAACTCTCAGCCATACCATAAATATTTAAATTTTTTGTTCTTGCGAAGAAACAATTTCAAAATGCCAGCAGAATTTCACCGTACGCTTACCTGAAAAATTTAGTCAAAATAGAAAACGTTATACTACTACAACATACGATCGTATTTACTGCTATGGAAGGGGAATGCAGCGAGAGGAGATGGGAATGTAAATCGCTTTCTAACAGAAGTTGACAACTCTTTTTAAGTCGCGTCAAGTCCATTTTAAATTCGTTTCTTAACATTAAAAGCCCTGTAACTTCATTTTTGCCAGTACTGTATGTATATAATTAAGTACCATAGATTGTTATTAATATATATTTAATTAATATAACTGTGGCTAGTGAACAATAAAGAACATTATAATAAGATAAACAAAGCGGCACGCCGACAAGATCTGTATTTAAACTACCGAACCGTTTGTTCGTTGTTCATACGTTTGAAAATTATCTACGAAATATCTGAAATGCGTACATAACAGAAGTCTCGTTGGGATAGCATAAATGGATTTCAGACCCTCCGTATTTGTTTTAAGGTTTTATTAGTTGATTCGGGATAAATTAGGACTAAGCTATAAAACGTGGTTTAATCAGGCTACAGTCTTAATTAGATTAACTATCTTACTTATTCGGTGTTAAAGCATAAAACTTCATAAGACCTTGTGTCTCAGTTACACATCGCGCTTTATGTCGAACTCATTTAGTGAAAATACCAAGATTTTCAGATGTTTTTTTTTTAAATTGAGTAACAATTATGGGTTGTTTTATTTCATTACTAGCGTGTACCCGGCCTGCATTGTAGCCCGGCATTATACGACGTCGCTTTCTCTGAGATAATAAGGCGAGTTCACAATCACGTCAAGATTTATAAATACAGACCCCGAACAAACCTCTAAATTTATCAGTGTTTCTCTACAATATTATGCATGTATTATACATAAAAACCTTCCTCTTGAATCACTCCATCTATAAAAAAAAAACCGCTTTAAAATCCGTTGCGTAGTTTTAAAGATTTAAGCACATATAGGGACAGACGGGCGACAGAGACTTTGTTTTATACTATGTTAAGATAACTATTTTACCGGGTCGAATCCTGCAATGGTGCATCAAGTTTCATATAGGAATTTTATTTATATGCTGACGTATACTAATCACACGGTTTATTTCAGGAAAGTATCGCATTACAGGGTATCCCAAAAAAGTGTGATGGATGAAATATTTTTAAGATATCTGATGGAATGTAATACCGGCGAAATTAAAATAAATAAATATATTACTTATAATCAGCCTGCTTTGCTCGACGAACCTCTCGACAAAAAATATTCTATTCGGACAAAAATTGTGCTCAGCGCATATTTTACAGTATAGGTAACAGCAGTGGCGGTTCGTGGTTATTTTTACGGGGGGGGGGGGGGGGGGTCATTTAGTACTCTAAGCAAATACGAAA
Organism: Polydrusus pterygomalis; assembly: GCA_963969555.1. Classification (NCBI taxonomy): domain Eukaryota; kingdom Metazoa; phylum Arthropoda; class Insecta; order Coleoptera; family Curculionidae; genus Polydrusus; species Polydrusus pterygomalis. Next base: position 84,121,069 of record OZ018376.1, read on the forward strand.
AGCGCCGCAGGCCAATTGCCAAAAGCGAAAAATTTTGGCTGCCATGCCCATAAAAATATTTTTTGGCCTATTAACATTTTACCTAACAAAAAAATTATATAGTGTACTTCCTTATTTTTGAACTTAATAACTTGCGCTGTGGGCGACCAATAACCATAATTCAAACTAGGTATTACGTTTTTTAAGTCATTAATATTTTGCTCAACCGACAAATTCGATAATTAAAAATTAAATGTAAACAATTACAAACCGACAACTAATATTTGAATATAAATTATATATTATGCTCCTTACTGCAACAATCGGCTTAGAACTGGAACAAATTTTCCTAGGAAATAAACTAAGAACTACTCCCGCAGTGTAGGCTCTCTCGTTTGTCCTTATTTGGCTTCTAGCCCCAACAGATTGTTTTTCCTTTTCTTTCTTTTTAGTCGTAGAATACGTTTATTTCTCTCTTGCACGCTTGCGCATTAAAATTTCTGGTAAAAGAGACAGATAACCGTAGTCAAGGCTCGCTTGGACCCAATATACTGCGGGGACGTACGATAAGTACCGTTACGTGTAGTTTACTTGGCAGAGCGTGGCTGCCGCTGTGTTCATTAAATTCTTATAAACTACGAGTGATGTTTTAGAGGTAATAATAGCAGTAATATCGAATACGAATGTTCCATAAGATCTTCTCACTTCTTGGGACAGGCGTCTTATACAATTTGTTGGCGTATTTTGCGAACGTTTGCAACAAGTTCTTCTGTTCTTACAGATGGTCTTCCTGCTCCTTTTTTGTGTTGTATAGAACCTGTTTCCCTAAACACAGCCACGGTTCTTTTCAGGCAATGATAAAAATCCCCAGCAATAAAAGCAACGTTAGGAAAATGTGCGTGAAAATCGTCCAGGCACAAACCCGGATTGTATTGCCACTCACCATTTACTCTAACCCCGTTTCGAAAATACGCTTCAACCATTAATGTTTTGTGCCGTTCCGTAAAAAAGCCCATTGTGTGAATTGTTCAAGAAATTGGAAAAATTAGCGATGAATCAAATTACTTGTAACGACTGTCAAAGATGACGGAATAACTGATTGATTGTTAATTTAGGTAGTTACTGACACCCAACAGGTATTAACAATTAAACAGATCTCTCGGTTCAAGTTTAAGCTCTTTTAATAGGTTAATATTATGTGGAAACTGCTATTTTTTGGCCCACTGTGTCCTTTTCTTTGTTATTATTATCGCTTATGCCGCCGCCACTGCACACAAATATATTATCTTCATAGTTGTAGTCCGCATTATGAGTCTGTGGCTACGACTCCTAAGAAGGGGATCAATTATCACTAAACAAAAGATGCTGTTACTTTGACAATTTGAGCACTTTTCTTTTCGTATTTCTTGGTTATCTTGCGTTCTCACAACTCTGTAAAAAGGCCAATACGTACATTGTGCTTTTTATAATACTCACAATTCCTGCGCAATTTTAGCAGTTTTAATCCATATGTTTTAAAACGCTTTTCTTAGTCACTTCCAACGGGTTTTCTCATATATTAACGAACCGTTCTTCGAGTATATTCGACATTTCTTAAGTTGTCGCAAAACCATCTAATTTATAGCCTCTTACGTCGCAAAATTCGCTGAACTGCTTCCGCACACATAACGATAATGATTTTCAGTATTACTTGGCTTTGTGTTTTTTACCGCCTCTTTTGTTTAAAGTAACAAATTACAGTCAAATCTACTTACTGTTACTTGCCATCATTTCATTCGCTTTATGGCGGCTGCTATCAAAAACAACTATGAAACGACCAGTCTATAAGTCGAAAAGAGGATTGATTACCTGTCACTTATTAATGGAGCCCACAGACTGCTGCTTTGCTCGACGAGCAGCTTGACGAACATTCTATTCGAACAGAAATAACTCACAGTGCACGTTTTAGAGTATAGGTAACTGTAGCATAGTAGCCCATAAACTGGATGCCTCTATTATTAGTACCTACCTAAAAATTAACTGATTTTTTTTAATTATTGCTGCTACCTATATACTATAAAACACTGTGCGTCGTTTTTGGCTACACTGTTCGTCGAGCAAAGCAGCCAACGAAGCCGCAGTCTGTTGGCTACTTAAGCCTCACCTACTATTCCAAAAAAAGGCATTATGAGTTGTATAATCGCAATTTTATATTTAATAACCCAAGGTTAATAGTCAATCATCATAGCTTTGCAATATTTTTTCCGTACTTTGTGTAGATCGAGCGATCAGGATACTACATTTAACAATCTTAACATAGTACCTATAAAACAAAGTCGCTGTCGCCCGTCTGTCCCCTTATGTGCGTAAATCTTTAAAACAACGCAACGGATTTTGAAGCGGTTTTTTTTAATAGATAGAGTGATTCAAGGGGAAAGTTTTTATGTATAACTAGCGACCCGCCCCGGCTTCGCACGGGTGCAATTTCAGAAAGTGGCATGCCGGATACTAATATATCGGGTTTGTTCGGGTTTGTATTTATACCAGCGGGTTGCAACGCATGCCGGGTACGCGCTAGTTTAACAATATATTAGAGTAAACATGTGACTAGATTTTCTTGGTGTTTATTATTTAAGTTAAACGGTGAGTAGAATAAACCAGATAAGGTTAATTAACTCTCTTATTTCCAATAACAAACGGTTCATTTATTATCATTTGCTATTACAAATTTAATATTATTAGTTTATTCGTTTTAATTACTGTATAATAGGTTGCCAAACCGTGCGCTCACTGAGAACTGTTTCCATTGTTCGTATTTAAAAACACATGGCATTTTGGCGAAATTTATACTACGTCTCAAACGTAAATTATAATATGGCAACGCAGTATTGAACGCGAAACAAGCGCAGGCGCACGGCTTGATTGACCAATCTACAATATTTGGGCGGGAAAACTCTTGTACGTTGTTAGGTTTGTTAATAGCGTTTTCCATTGGTATAAGTTTAGTACATGTCAAATGTATTTCTGTGTTTTACCAATGACTAGCGCCATAACTTTTACTCTATCGCACGTTTCGATGTTTCAATTATGAATAAAATTAAAGCTGTATTTTTGCAAGCCATTAAATAAATTACTGGTGTATCAAAACCACTTTAATGTTATGTCAATTCCAGATTTGCTAGAACAGTGTTTTTATTCGTAGCAACCAGTTCCAGTAGCAGCACAGTCTTGTTTATTAATGAATTTTGTTTAGAAATAAATTGTAGCTTCTCAATGCGAAACATTTTGTTCGCAGTAAAGTGCTTTCTCTACAATTATGAAAGCACAACACCGTACCCAAAAACGTGTATCCGTTAGAACCTATAATCCACAAGAAGTTTGTGGAGGTTCGTAGCGATCGGCAATCACCGCAGGCCGTAGTATTAGTTTCAACGTATTTATTGCGCTGGTCACATCGTTTTTCGGAGTCTTTTAGCTGTTCGGTCTAAATTTGAATTTTATTGTGATTTGTGATTTTGACGTGATTTTACGTCACGGCATTGCAATTTAGTATAGGGAAGATGGAAAATTCAAATAAAGTTGAAGTTAAAATCGACATTGGAAGGTTAGTAGATTGAATTTTGGATAGGATTTGGCAGAAAATGATAGCTTGAAGCATCTACAAAAGATTGATTTATAGATTTATGCAACCAACATACATGACTTATCCACACAGAATAAAAAAGTAAGTTATCAAGCTATTTTTCCGCTGCGAAAAATGGGTTTTCCCGTAAATCACAAAGGCCGCGCAAGTCAATGAAATAAAACATATAAATGTTACCAACATCAAATAAAGAAAAAACGCGTATCGAAATAGCTTCATTACGATACGCAAATGCGTATCGTACTGAGCTTATTATGAACGTGAAATAGAAAAACCATTATATGAAAGCATTAACTCCTATTTACTATTGACTAAATTACGGGAATATTATCAGCACACAACGGTCTAGCAATTTTCGTTGTCTTACAGAAGGAAAGCGCGTTGCTGTCACATGTTAAGCAGTGCGGTTTCGATTCTAAATATAAACAATTACTATAGTACACTAAAAGTTGTATAATTTAATTTTGCCCAAATAGGGGTAAACCGCCGGGTATTTCATATTTTCAGTATAAATATGGAGTAGTGATATAGTCCTTGATACGTAATTTTATTTTATTATGACCCATTTAACCACATCTATTGTCTAATAGGTCACACAAACAAGATGCAAAGATAAAGAAAAATACAAAGGCAAATCATCCCAATGTATGTTCTGGTAGATTTTATTTCCAGCTGAAATGATTTTAATTAGGCACGACTATTTTTCTTGCAGTTTATTGCTTCAAAAAGTTTAAAAGATACTTTTTTCTATATACATGTTTTTTAAAAAAAAAAGGTAACTACTTATATGTATATTAATCCCAGCGTGAAGCCAAATATTTCGTTTTAAATGTAATAGTAGTAACATGTTTTATTTAGCAAAAAGCTACAATTAAATATTTTTTAATACATTTTTATTAACACATTTTTATAGATTTATTTTTAAATTTTAAAATGCAACCTTCTTTTAACAAAAACAGACAGAAAAGTTAAACATTTTGCAAATGTATCAAATATTACGTATCATTTTGTTTTTTAATTAAATTTAATTTTAAAGTTGTGTGGCAGCTTGGCAGAAACCTCTGATTTTCTTCCCTCGTTCCTGCTTCAAACAGCCATTGGCCCCTTCAGTGGACTGTATCTTCTTGTTTTCTTTCTACTACTTCAATTTAAACACCAGTGTATCAATTTTAGTAGTTTTATTGAGAAAAAGCTTCCTTAAGAAAAATTACAATTCTTTTCTCTTACTTTTGTTGACATCACAGACAAAACATTTCTGTTACTGTGGTAACCATAAAAAATAAACTTATCGTGGCATGCCGCGGCGAAGAGGTTGTCGCGGGAGCACATTTGATTAAAATCGACGGCGATTGATGACGCGCGGGTAGGTTCGGCGCTGATTGTGTAACGGAAAGATGCGTCGAGAACCAGTGGCGTCGTGAATATATTAAATATTCAACATCCTCCCCCCAGCTGATAAGTTAACAAAATGGCAAAGGACATAATTTGGTGATTGGCCTTGTAAATGTACCCTGCTGATTACGGATTTTGGCTACTCTTACATTACCGTTTTTACCAGGAAAGGTTTCAATTATTCGGGCTAATCGCCACTCTAATGGAGGAGTATTGTCCTCACGCAACAAAACTAAATCATTTACTTTAATATTATCGTGAGTTATTGTCCATTTAGGACGATGTTGTAACCTGTTTAAATATTCTGTCGACCATCGTTTCCAGAATATTTGTCGCATTTTTTCGCAGTGGTTCCAGAAATCAAGTCGGTTATCTGGTATGGTACTATAATCCTTTTCAGGAAACGAAGTTAACATTTCACCTATTAAGAAATGGCTCGGAGAAAGGCACGTGTAGTCTGAAGGATCGGACGACAACGCTGTTAAAGGCCTTGAATTTAGAAGTGCTTCAATTTGACAAAGCACTGTTGAAAGTTGTTCGTAAGTCAAAAGATGATTGCCAATGACTCTTTTTAAATGAAATTTCGTTGATTTAATACCGGCTTCCCATAAGCCGCCCCAATGAGGACTATTGGGTGGAATAAACTGCCACCGTATCTCTTTTGAAGATAAAAAGTCTTCTACCTGAGTATTAGATTCCCTAAAAAACATATAAATATCCTTTAAAATATTATTGGCACCCTGAAAATTGGTTCCGTTGTCACTGAAAATTGTTTGAGGATGACCTCGTCTAGAAATAAATCGTTTCAGTGTTGACAGAAACGCGTCTGATGATAAACTTGTGACCAATTCTAGATGAACAGCTTTCGTCACCATACAAATAAATAAAGCGATGTATGATTTAAAAGTTCTCGCTTTGCGAAGCTTTGATTCTTTAATAAGTATGGGACCACCAAAATCTATTCCCACTTTAAGGAAGGGTCGAACTATTGAAGTACGATCTGCTGGTAATGGAGCCATGATTTGCTTGGCATTAACAGCACGAAATCTATAACAAACTAAACAATTCTTTATTTCCTTTTTTATTGATCGTAGGCCATTAATTGGCCAAAATCTCATTCGAAGATGAGCCAATACCGTTTTGGGACCTGCATGTTGTAAATCAGCATGTTCTTGCACGTAAAGTAATTTAACAACATGATCTTTTGGAGGTAAAATTATAGGAAACCTCTGTGAAAATGATAACTCTGAATGAGATAAACGACCTCTTACTCTAAGAATATTATTTTCATCAATAAATGGCGCTAACTGTGCCAAAGATCCTGACGTAATTAAAACACCAGACTTAATATTTTCGATTTCCTTTGCATAATAATGACCTTGAATACATTTAAGTTCTTGATTTGGATTATTTCTCCATAAAATATTTTGGAGATGTCTTTGATCAGGGTTTATAAAAATCTGACGATACATTTTAATAATGTCGGTTGTAAAGACGAACTTAAAAGTTCTAAATCTACATACGATGTCAAATAAATCAGCCTGGACAGTAGGCCCTTTATACATGACGTCGTTAAGTGAGTTACCCGAAGAAGTTTTCATGCTAGCATCGAATACAACTCGTAATTTCGTACTTACTGCTTCCTCTCTGATTACGCAGTGGTGTGGCAGAAAATATTTTTTCAAAGAATCTATTGTTTCTAACGATAATTCTGTAAAAGAAGCATGCTTTAAATAAACATATTCATCAATAAAAGCCTTATACTCATTAAATAAACTTTTATCCTTATGTAGTATTTTTTCTAAAGATAGAAATCTACGTTTTGCTTGCTCAAATGACTCGCCTAAAGATAAACTGTTAACATCTTTTTTAAAAGGGAGATTTACTATAAATTTTCCTTCAAGATCACGTTTAGTGGTAGTTGAATAAATATTTTCAACAATTTTATCTTCAGGTGATGGTATACGTTTATTAGAAATTTCTTCCAATTGCCAAAACTTGGGTATTAACTGATTAATATTATTATCAACCTGTGTGAAAAGAACTACATTCAGATTAGAAACTGCATTTATGGGTTCAGAGTTCAATGAACCCCCTAAAACCCACCCTAATTTACTATTTTGTAAAACTGGTAAGTTTAAACCTAGCCGTATTAAACCTGGATCTATTAAGTCAAAATACAAATCAGCTCCAATGAGCATGTCTATTTTTTCCGGCACGTAATAATCATTGTCAGCCAAATCAATGTTTGGAGGAATGACAAATTGAGAGATATCAATTTTTTGTTGTGGGAGATTGCACGTAATTTTTTGCAAAATTCCACAAGTAACTTTGAATCTTTCTTTACTGGCGCGCTTTGATTCAATTTGCAAATCTATCATTTTCGAAATGGTACTATTTGTCTGAGCAATTCCTGTAATTTGTAAATTTGCTGCAAATGGTTTTGCGTTTAACTTATTTACTGTTGCATTTGTAACAAAGGAAGTTTGTGATGCGGAGTCTAGCAAACCTCGAACTTCTAACCTGTTTCCATTTTCGGATATTAAAATAAATTTGGCCGTAGCCAATAGTACTTGCCTTTTGGCACACGATGTTAGTGCATTACTTTCTATTACGTCTGCATTTTCTGTTTCCGGTTCCGACATTGTACACGTTATTGCTTGAGAAACATCACTATCTTCATTATTGATAGTAAGATTGGTATTTTCCGACCGACCAATATTTTGATTTGGTGATTTTATCCTCTGATTGTCATGAAGTAAATAATGATGTTTACCCAAACATAATTTGCATTTTTCTTTATAACACTGATATACCCCATGACCTTTACCAAAACAATTAAAACACAGGGTATTTTTTGATATAAAATCCCTTTTTTGCACAATATCCAATGATTTAAATTTTGTGCACCTAAATATGTTATGCTCTTTGATTTTACAAAAAATACATTCAACCGATTTATTAATAGCTGAATAACTTGACAAATAACCGCTCGACCTACCACCCGAGTAACCACCTGAGTGTCCACTTGAGTTACCACCTGAGTTAAAAAATCTTACTTTGAGGTCATTCCTTAAAGTCATGTTTTGAGATGAAGAAGAAGACTCCCAAGCAATTATCCTTTTATCCAAAAACTTAAAAAATTCTGTTAAATTTGGCAACTCTGTTTGGTCTCTAGATAATTCAAACTCGTTTCTTAAGTTTCTATCAATTTTACTGGAGAAAATATTAATCAACAGTAAATCCCAGTTTCCCATTACTTGCACATTGAGTGCTTCAAGCGCGTTTATATGTTGTTTTATTTGACTTAAAAAGTCCCTTAACCCGATAGTGCCCTTTACAACGTTTGCTTGCATAAGCCCATTGATGTGATGACTAACAACTGGCATTTTTTTTATCATACCTTGCCTTTAAAATATCTAACGCTTTTTCATAGTTACTATCTGAAATATTTAATTCGTTAATTAATGCCAAAGGTTCATTTTTTAAAAACGATTTCAAATAAAGAAACTTTTGTGAATTGGCTAAACCTGTATCATTATGAACGGATGCATTAAATAAATCAATAAATGTGCGCCAATCACCATAATTTCCTGTAAAAATTGGAATTTTCATACTAGGTAGATTAACTTTGACAGCTGGGGTGTGAGGTTGCTGAAAATGTCTATTAGTATTACCAGATATTGCGCCACCAACGGCAGGTGAAGGTACCGCTTGACGATTTAGCTGTGCTTGAATAAGTGTTCTTATTTTACTGTGACAACCAATGTATCTATTTTCAGCATCTTCCCGCTCTACAGCCTGCGCCTCTACCTCTGCATCATTCTCTAACAGATCTTCAATATCATCCTGAACCTTTCCAAACTCATTATAAGTTTTTATTAATAAACTCTCCCTGATTACTAAGTCATTGACTTCAATTACTGAATCTGCATTGAAATTTTTTAAGTAATTTTGAATTCGCGTTAACTCGCCCTTAACACGCGCACGTTTTCGCTTAAGCGCGTCCATGTTTTGTCTGTTCAGTTAGGTAATACAATTTTACAATAAAGTATCTGCAACAAACCCTTAACTTAGGATAACCTACCCTAATCTATAAACCTTATTATTTTTTTTTTGTTATACAAAACGCCTTGTTTATTTTTTATACGGCACAACTTTTATACGAATACTTCGTTTGTCTAAAAGCCCGTCTAATATTTAAATGTCACTGCACTTTTATCATAAAAAGTATTTTTTCTAGTGTTCGTCGCAAAAGTCACTTTTAAATACTGCAAAAATAGTTTTTTCACAAAATTGTTGCTTTGCTGCACAGAACCTTATTTTTCTGTCAGAAAGACACCCTTAATTTTTTGCAAAAACACAACTCTGTACTTATACAGCTCTTTAAACATTGATTTTTGTCATTTAAGACACATTTACTTTTTCATACAAGAAACCAAAACTTATAGTATCTAAAATGAATTTTTCTCATACAAGAGACCTTGAACTTCTTCTAAAAAATACCTTAACATACAAATTTTTCATACAAGAAGCGTAAAAGAACATTTTTTCTCATACAAGAGTCCTTAAGTTATTTTTCTCATACAAGAGACCTAAAGCTTTTATTTTCTCATGCAAGAGACCTTCAGTCATTAATTTGGTATTTAAAACCAATAACCTAATTGCTAAAACATTGTTAAGCCTGTTGAAACTTTTAAAACTTTACTCAATAGTCAATAATGAAAACATAAAACCTTATTTATCCGGTTCGATGACGACCATGATGTGGCAGCTTGGCAGAAACCTCTGATTTTCTTCCCTCGTTCCTGCTTCAAACAGCCATTGGCCCCTTCAGTGGACTGTATCTTCTTGTTTTCTTTCTACTACTTCAATTTAAACACCAGTGTATCAATTTTAGTAGTTTTATTGAGAAAAAGCTTCCTTAAGAAAAATTACAATTCTTTTCTCTTACTTTTGTTGACATCACAGACAAAACATTTCTGTTACTGTGGTAACCATAAAAAATAAACTTATCGTGGCATGCCGCGGCGAAGAGGTTGTCGCGGGAGCACATTTGATTAAAATCGACGGCGATTGATGACGCGCGGGTAGGTTCGGCGCTGATTGTGTAACGGAAAGATGCGTCGAGAACCAGTGGCGTCGTGAATATATTAAATATTCAACAAGTTGTTTTAAACAGTTTTAATGATTTTTGAGATTTAATAGAATTTTCCAAATAATTATATTCTATCAAACCTTTATAAAAAATAGATTTATAAGCTAATGTTTTAGACACTCTAACCACATAAAAATGTTGATTAGTTCTTGTTTTATAATTATGATGGTCATAATTAAAAGAACAAAACATTTTAAAACAATCAGGCAATAAATTATTTTTAATTTTATGTATAAAGATACATACTAAATAAAAATTAAATTTCTGACATTCAACCGATCTAAATTTTTCAAACATAAAATTAATTTTTGTATATTTGTCACAATTTAAATTAATCCGCATTGCCTTATTTTGTAAAATTTGTAATTTATCAAATATTTCCTCACTAGCACTATATAAAATGGAAGAACAATAAAGAAAATGTGAGAATATAATAGTATTAAATACAGTTTTTTTAGAAAACAAACTTAAATTAGAACTGATTCTTTTAAAATAACCTACTTTTCCGGCAATCTTCGATATGATGCTTTTGAAATAATAAAAAAATTTTAATTTTGAATCAATTATCCCTAAATATTTAAAACTGTTTACTAATTCCAATTTTTCACCATCAATTACAACATTTATATTTTGACAATTTAAACCATTACCCAAAACCATACATTTTAGTTTTTGAAATATTTATTTTAATTTATTTACTTTTAGCCAATTTAATAATATATTTATCTCAGAATTTAGAGTATTTTTAGACCATCAAAAATATTTAAAATATTTATTAATGTAAATTAAGGTGTCATCAGCAAACATTAAATTTGTAACTTAAACATTTTTAAAACTAAAGGCATATCGTTGATGTATAAAATAAATAATATTGGACCTAGTATACTTCCTTGAGGAACTCCTATATTATTTATTTTTTTATTTGAATATGTTTTTGATATTTTTGTTTTTGTGAGCTACCATACTGATACAATTTACTCAATAATCTAGCCTAGTCAATTGTTTCAAATGCCCGCTTAAAATCCAAAAATAAAGCTATAACATTTTCCCCTTGATCAATGGTTCTCTTCCACGTCTGAATCACACATTGAATGGCTGTCTCTGTCGAGTATCCTTTTCGAAAACCAGTTTGAACGGAAACTAAAATTTTGTTGGCATCAATGAATGCTAATAACTGTTTGTATACGACTTCTTCCAATAATTTCTCAATATCCCATAAAACATTTACTGGCCTCATCTCATCCCATCTTTTAGTGTTTTTTACTTTTGGCACTGGTGTAATGTAAGAACATTTTAATTTATCAGGGATATTTCCATATTAAACAAGAATTTATTAAATTCAATAATGGGTACCCAATGCTGCCAAATGTTTCTTTTAACACCTTTTTATTTAATATTTCTCCATAGTTGTTATTTGAATTTAATTTTGAAATTACTAGTTTTAATTTACTTAATGATATTTCATTGAATTCCTCAAAAAAATTATTACTTTTATTTACTATTTGGCATAGTTCTTCATTTCCTGAATTTATTGACTGAACAATTTCTTCAATGCTATGAATATAATAAGAATTTAGTTTTTCAGCAATAATAAATGGTTCCGTTTCTTTTTTATCTTCAAAAATTATTTCTTTAATGTTATTTCTAACTGTAGGTTTAACTAAAGTTTTTAAGGTTCTCCACATTTTTTTACCATCTCCTTTGTTATTATCTATTTGTTTATCATTATATAAAGTATTTTCTCTTCTTAAAACGGATACACATTTATTTCTAAGTTTTTTATATTCTTCCCATCTTCATTAACTTTAGTTATTGAAAATTTTTGGTACATATTATCACGGCCTTTTTTTGCATTTAAAATTTTTCTGTTGAACCATGGCGTCGGATTATTTTAAATTTTGATAAATTTTGTTTCCTGTACTTTATTTATGCATTTCTCTACGTTATTGTGAATTTGCGTAAAAAGTAAATTTATATCCAAAATTGTATAATTACAAAAACATGAAATAAGTTCCAAACGTTAAATTATTAGTCTAAACATCTTTAAAAATTATACATTAGCATCATTGTAATCGGCCTAGAAATGTTGAGGAGGATGGAAGGGAGCATCATCAAACCAGGCTTTATTTTAGAGAGTGGGCATATTGTAAGTTACATTTTAAAGCCCGGACCTGTATATCTCCTATTCGTTAAATGACAATTTTGCAGTGTGCATGCCCATGTATGCTGGCCTTTATTTACATGTACCGGGTGAACAACTAAGAATGGTCGTCGGGTATATCTCGGCAACTACTAAACGTAGAAACTGGGGATAAAAAAAATATGATTAAAGCGGTCATTAGAAAATTCTGGAAATAATTTTTAAGTTCCGCATTTTGCCGCAAGAGGGCGTAATTGAAAAGTAAATTTTAAAATTTTACATAACTCCGAAAATTCCACATTAAGGTATATGTTTGATAACACCATTTTAAAGCTTGGATAATTATGCATAATTTTTGTCTTATGCTCATTGGCGTACCGACTTTAATAAGAGTGCTGTTCAAAGTGTAAACATTTAAATCGCTGTAACTTCTAAACGACTTATCCGATTTCACTTAACTTAAGCTTGTTTGGAAGAGAAAGGTAAGTACCTTTAATTGTATTATCCAATGGTACACAATAGTTTCAAATAAAATTGCTAGAGGGCGCAATTTGTATTAAAAATTAATGTTTTCGCAATAACTCTGAAACGAACAAAGATATCGAGCTGCGGTTTTTATATTTTTTCTAGAAAATTTTATCTTCTTTTCGATTATGGTATCATAATTATACCGTATGATTTGAATTTTCGGGATAAAATCAAAAAAACTATTATTATTAAAAATTGCGCCCTCTAGCAATTTTATTGAGAACTATTATGGACAACTAAATACGACTGGTGAAAGTGCATATATTTCTCTTCCAAACAGTCTTTAGTTTGCTGAAATCGGATAAGTCGTTTAGAAGTTACAGCGATTTAAATGTTTACACTCTGAACAGCTTCCCCCACTCTTATTAAAGTCGGTACGCCAATGAGCATAAGACAAAAATTATGCATAATTATCCAAGCTTTAAAATGGTGTTATCAAACATATACCTTAATGTGGAATTTTCGGAGTTATGTAAAATTTTAAAATTTACTTTTCAATTACGCCCTCTTGCGGCAAAATGCGGAACTTAAAAATTATTTCCAGAATTTTCTCATGACCGCTTTAATTATAATTTTTTTTATCCCAAGTTTCTACGTTTAGTAGTTTCCGAGATATAGCCGACGACCATTCTTAGTTGTTCACCCGGTACAAGGCCATAAATTTGCCACTTTCGTGAATATTTTGCAAGTTATATGTTATGATCTCCATCCATCTCGTCCAGTAGCATTCATGGTATGTGACAAACAAAGCACGTTATCTGTTGTATTTACATGATCTATAGCTTCGGTCGAGGTATTTTCTTCTTGATCATTTTAATGAAGTTAGCCGCTTTTTCAATTTTAATGGCAAAATAATCTTAAATTGTGATTTTTGTACCTAACAATGTATAGGATATTATCAGTCGAAGACGAGTTGAACAAGCACTTTAGAGGAAGTGATTTTGCAGACGATAATCAATTCAATAAGGATTATTTTTTCTACTTTTACATGTAGGTATTTTTTCTGTTTCTTAACAATCTACTAAAAAAGATAAATAGGCTATTCCAGTTCACTTAACGTATAATTTTATATGCCTACATTATTGTTGAGATATGAATTTGATCAATAGCAGTTTGTGTTTAGTACCCAGGTAAACTATTCGCTTATCCTTGTTACATGTTGTTGGGTTGTTTGGCATCCTGCCAAATCGAGTCTCCTATTTTGCTTGAAGAAGGCGTTATAGGTTTTGCTATTTTATGTTGCATAATGAATACATATAAGTGAAATAAACCTGTGTTTAGACGTTAAAAGATTATATATTTCATAATATGTTTTACTACAACTAAAAGCTGTTTTAATTGCTAAAAGCCCTTATAATTTTATAATTAGCACATATACTATCGGACACAAAAATTGAAAAATATACTAGTATTTAGTTAGCACCAGGGCTGGACAGTAGCTAGTAGTTAAGCTATTAGCTAGCTACTTTTTGATATCTAATAGCTTTACTCCAGCTACTTTTAAACCAAGTAACTTGTAGCTATAGCTTTTACATTATTCATGAAGCTACTTTTAAAAGTATCTACTTACTCGAAAGAGCTACTTTAGATACTATCGTTAGCTTAAGATACTCTCGGTAGCTTATCTAAGCTACTTTTAATAGCTTAAGCCATTACACTATAATTACACTACTACTGGAGAAGAAGGGCTTCTTAAAGTCACATCCATTCCACAAAAAAAGTATTAAACATTAAGTTTAATTTTAAAATAACGGAATGTATAAATGTTTGAAAAATTACTCTTTTCATTCATAGGGTCTGGACAAATGAATCGAGGTTAATGAAACGCAATAGTAAAAGTGTACTAATAAACTATTTATTTAAAAACTATATAGAATTACTTATAATAAGATTGTCTATGCATTATTAACAACTGCCTAAAACAGTTAAACCAAATTTAATGCGTATAAACAGAACTGTTCACTGTTTATAGAAAAGTCATTCCAAAACCATACTGCTTTAAATAATTATGAAAAACTTAACTACTACTTGTAGTAACAAAAATACTTTAGCACAATAAGTCAAATTAAAGCTTATTGCTCTTGACAAAACAAACGCACAAACTCTTTAAATGTTGATGTGATTTCACTAGAAATGTGATGTTGTAAAATCAAAATACAGGAACAAAAAACACTCTGCAACTTAAATGGGCTGATGTTGGCATAGATAATGGAAATTCATTACCTTATGTCCTTAGTTTTGGCATACATTAACTACACAACAAGTGCACAACACTTCGACTGCATACTGTATACAGCTTGACAACTGTCTGACAAAACCATTTCTAAGATGACATCTAATTGGGGATCCAAAAACTCTTCCTTTTGTTGAGATTGGACAACACGAACAAGTAGTATATATTGATTATAAATCCCAACTAAAAAGGGAAATATAAAAGATGCCGTTGTAGGCAAGGGGTACTGAAGCTGGGAGCGGAGTAAACGACTGAACGATTCTGTCAGTGTCAAAAAAAACAACCTCCTGGTAATTTCTTTTTGTTGTACCTGATCATTGCCTAGCAATGGCACGGAAAATGATTCGACATTGTAGTTTAATGTACCGGGTGGCATGTTTGTTGTTTTAAATTACTTTTGTTGGGGTGTTTCCCCAACAACTACTATAACATTATAAATTATTATACAAATAACTAACGTATGTCCTAAAAGTTTTGGCACAAAATTCATTGGCTTTAATTTTAACAAAAACAAAATAATATCAAGTTGCCTTTGGAAACAGAAGTTTGTTAACATTGTGTACTGTCAGTTGAGATTTATTTATTTTGAAGGTTTCGCTTTAGGATGTCGTATAAACTAGAAATAAGAAAAAGTATCTATAAGTTGGTTGGGCGGGTACCCAAAGCTGAAATCTGTCGAATATTCCAGAATGAAAACATTTCAAGGAGAACCATTTATAGAACAATAGGAGAGTGCGAGCAAGGAATACCATGTCTGAATCTCCCAAAAACTGGAAGACCACGTACATTTACTGCACAGAGGTCAGAGAGATTGGTGAAAAGAGCAAAAAACCAGGTTGGAATGTCAACGAGGAGACTGGCTCGTCAATTTAGATCTTCTAAGAGTACGATATCGTTGGAATTAAGGAGGAATGGGCTTAAATATCGAAAGAGGCGTAAGTGCCCCAAATACTCTGAAGCGCAACTTCTTCGTATACCAAGTTGCTGTCGTCAACTGAGGCGGGTACACTTTGCCAATGAAAAAATCATTATTTTAGATGATGAAAAGTATTTTACTTTGAGTAATTCTGAAATGAAGGGAATAAACGATGGATTTTATACGGACAACGTAGAGGAATGCCCTGACAATGTTAGATATAAACATAAAGCGAAATTTGCAGATAAAATCCTTGTCTGGTGCGCAATTTCTAACAGAGGTGTATCCCGACCTTTTGTGGGAAGAGTGAGGGGTGAAGTTTTGAATAGTCAGAGCTATATTGATAATTGCCTGTCCAAATTACTTCAGTTTGTCCACGAACATCATGCTAATGACGATATCATATTTTGGCCAGACCTAGCATCATGCGATTACTCAAAAGATACCCAAAACTGGCTTCGACAACACCAAATACCTTTTGTTCCCAAAAACGATAATTCTCCAAACTTGCCGCAGGCTCGCTTAATAGAGGATTTTGGGGCTTTACTGTCTAGGAAGATTTATCATGGAGGCTGGGAAGCCCAAGATAAAGAACAATTAAGACGGCGAATTTACGAAAAACTAAGAGAAATTGATCTGAATTCCGTCCAGGGCCTCATGAGAGACATTCAAAGAAATTTGCGTCTGGTAGAGCAAAATGGGCCACTCCACATAACTCGATAGTATAGTTTAGTTAAGTATTAAGTTGTAATTTATGATAACTAATTAGTTTTCCAATAAATTTCATCATTAAAAAAAAATCCGATAAATATTTTGTGCCAAAACTTTTAGGACATACGTTACTATGATTGGATGTATGTTTTGGATCATTATCCTGTTGAAAATTGAACAGTAGGGGCATTTCTCATTCGGGAAAAGAAAGCATAACATTTTTTTATAATATTTGCGTAGATAGGAACCTATCCATTATACTATGGATAAAGTGTAGAGGACCAACTCTCCTAGAGGAAAAACAACCCCATAAAGTAACTCTTACCTTTGCCATGTCGCTTGCTAAAATTAAAAATATCGTGTCGCGTTTC
Organism: Polydrusus pterygomalis; assembly: GCA_963969555.1. NCBI lineage: Eukaryota > Metazoa > Arthropoda > Insecta > Coleoptera > Curculionidae > Polydrusus > Polydrusus pterygomalis. The sequence continues at coordinate 84,138,119 of OZ018376.1, forward strand.
ATCACTAAAAAGTACATCTCAGTATCAACAGCAGTCCAGTCGTTACGCCTTCGTTCAAATGCAAGCCTAGCAGCTTTATTTCTGGTTGAAATTAAGTATTTCTTTGCTGGTCTCCTTTTTCAAATAGTTTGGCAGGAAATGTTTACATTTGGTATTTCGGCTTTGATCTGAGGATCCGACAAGTATATAAAGTTAGCAAAACAACTCCGGACAACCAAGTTAAGTGTAACGGTAAAATTTACCGCTAATTAGCCGCTAATTAACCGTAAAAAATTAATTTTGCCGCTGGTCTTTTCTAAAAAATACGAGGTGTTTTGCCAAGTTCATATAAAGTTGGCAAAACAACTTTGGATCATGCAATATTTTTGGGTGTTCAATACTATGAAAATTTACCGTTAATTAACCGCTAATTAACCGTAAAAATATTAATTTTGCCGCTCGTATTTTTTAAAAAATACGAGGTGTTTTGCCAAGTTAATATAAAGTTGGCAAAACAACTTTGGAACGTGCAATACTTTTGGGTGTTCAGGTTTGTTCGGGTTTGTTCGGGTTTATTTGGGTTTGTTCGAGTTTGTTCAGGTAGTATAAAAATAAATCTTAACTAGCTAGTCTAAAAAAGTTGTTTTGCCAACTTCTTGAGAACTTAGCAAAACACCTTGTATTTTTTAAAAAAGAAGAGCGGCAAAATTAATTTTTTTACGGTTAATTAGCGGTTAATTAACGGTAAATTTTCATAGTATTGAACACCCAAAAATATTGCATGATCCAAAGTTGTTTTGCCAACTTTATATGAACTTGGCAAAACACCTCGTATTTTTTAAAAAAGACGAGGGGCAAAATTAATTTTTTTACGGTTAATTAGCGGCTAATTAGCGGTTAATTTTACCGTTACACTTAACTTGGTTGTCCGGAGTTGTTTTGCTAACTTCATATACATGGATCCGACTTTGACAAGTCGTTTTGAGAAATTTCCTTTTACTTTAGCAACTTAGCTGTGTATAGGCATTTGTTTTGTTTTTTTTGGTCCACCTGATTTTGGAATAGTATCCCAATGACGTATTTCGTTGAAATATGCAATTCTACGTGAAACTGTACTGAGACTGGCAGCTCAGCTTAGTTTTTCTCCATCTTGAAAAACTTGCAGCAAACTTCCTTGTGCTAGCCAGAGCTGGGCAAGCTACTGGAAAAAAGCTTTTTAAGATTTAAGTAGTTAATCTACCTTGTAAAATATTTGATTTTTATGCCAAAAAAGATGGTTGTTCTTACAAAAAAACAATTTCCTTTAAGCAGAAACCACTTTTCAAATAAGCTCTTTGACAATCCATGAAATGTGGTTTTGGGGTATTAATATACGTAGCAAACGAAAATAATCTCTCCCCTGGGGCTGAAGAAGCGAGAGAGGTGTTGAACCCTAATTATTTAATGATTTGATAATCTTCTAACATAGTGGTATGCTGCCGGTACCAAGCAAGCTTGGTTCAGGCAGAACAATAATATCTAGTGTTTTACACGGCCTGAAAACGAAACTCAATAGTTTTAAATGTTATTTAATATTACTATACCATGTTTCTATAATTTTTTACTCTGCAGGTTCTTTTAAATTGTTGTGAGACAGTGCTCCAGTCTACTGCCTAAAAAACCTAAATTAAAAGGAGGTAACTAAGCAACTTAAAAAATTTCGAATTTTTACTATTTTAAGAAGATTTGCTGCAATCCTTATGTCCGATAGTGTTTATGCCAATAATAATCAATCAAACGTAACTTTCCTACCCTTCTTCTGTGACTTTAAAAGAGATAAGCTTTAGCAAGTTGGCTATGTATTTCTGTAGTGTACATGTTTTATTTAAATTACTTTTAACATAATTAAAATTGTAAGTTTCGTAAGTTTGGTCGAAGAAAAAATATACCGTCGTTTATTTTGAGTGTTGAGTTCAATTTACTTTCTCGTGCGATAGAGACGTCATATCCACTCGTGTTGGGGATTCTAGAGGAAATTAATAATTCTCGGCATTAAACATCTAGCGAAATTTAATTGTGGTGTCTTCTAAATGTTACTTCAAGGTCTACTCTAAGGTTTTAAAATGAAAATAGTTCCAAAAAAATAGCCAAATCAAAATATAACCTAAAATAACTAAGTGAAGTGTCAATAAGTTAATTAAATTAAAAATAATATATCTAGTGTCGTTGGAAGAAGAACAGTACAACTATGTCAGCAGGTAAGCAATATTTTTTTATTTAAAAGTGTTGCAATTTAAACGTGGGTAGTCTTATGTGTTGGCCGAAATTAAGAGACCTTGACTAAAGTAGACCACAGACTTTTCATGCGGCTAGACGGATTGCCATATAAATTGTATTTTTTGCCTTTTATGGACTAATTTGGTTTAATATGAAGATGCATGGATAATCCATACCTAATTTTAACCCTATCTAGGCAAAACGTACCGCGTTTCGACGCGGCCCAATTAAAGCTGCCGATTTCTGCACTATGATTTATACGTGGTACGTTCACAAGCGTCTAGACTCTAGAGTCTGACTATGGACTTTTCAACCGGCCAATCATAGGCCGCCGTCTTAAAGAAAGTAATTTTTCCTACGACCACCTACGAAAATGACAATAACAACACGGTTAACTTGGCTAGAAAGTGCCAAATATCACACGCGTGTTGTAAAAAAATATTTCAACACGAGTGTGGAAATACCAAGCACACTAAGATATTAAATTTAAACAGGTGTCAATTTAACAAACTTACGGGACACGTGGAGTGAATTGGGGTGCTGGGTGGGGTAAAGTACACTAGGGCATTACTGCAAATTTTTCGTTATTTTTGGGAACCGAAGAGTACTTATTTATGATAAAAATAATATTATCAAAAAGGGAAAATAATAATATGTCAGGCAACCCACCAACTGTCATGTTTCATGTTTACATGTCAACTCACAGAAAAGTTCTGTTCTGTTCTGTTCGAGGATTGCGATGGCCTCTAGCTTTTCAGCCTCCAGCCAATTTTTATACTCACACAAAAATAAAGCGTTTATGTCAACTGAGTTGAACCACAGAAAAAAAAAGGGGCAGCTATAGAGCAGAAATAAAATACCCTAGGAAATACCGATTTATAATTTTGCCATTATCTCGGATGTTTAATTATATTGGTGTAAGTGAAAGTGCTTTATGTACGTAAAATTATTTTAGCAATATTCAAAACAAATCGAATATAGACAGAACTTTTATAATTAGCAAGCTATCGATATTTAACTCCATCTCTATCTTTCAATAATGTTGAGGTTTAATAATGCGGTACATTAATTATCATAAAATAAAACTATAATAAAAAAAAAAAAATAAGTTAGTGAAGTGTCTAGTTAGGTTCTACTCAGTAAATGATTGTACTGTCTACTAACCCCTAAATCCCTTCTTTTTAGTAAATGTCACTCCTATCCTATGTTGTAATTGTCAATACTAAACCCTTGACCCTTAAAATAGCAGCTAAGAAAAGGTCAAATACACAAATCCAGAGACTCATATTAAGCAGTCCAAACCGCATTGTACGCAAAGAAGAAAAGTCAGTGGTCGTGATATGGTACAGACCAGACAACATCACGATCACCCCTAATGTGCTGGCAAATTGCCCCTAGGGAGCAGAGCCATTAAGAACAAGACAATGTTGAGTAGTGTTGGGAAAAACCGATGATTTTAATAATCGAGTAGTCACTACTCGAGCGATTTCAATAATCGAGCGATCGCTCGAGCGATTTATCACTCGAGCGATTTATCACTCGAAATTTCGGTTCAAGTATCAAGTAGTGAATGAATTCAATGAATAGCGCATTGAGCGAGTGGTTGATCGCTTGCCGCTCGATTCGATTCGATAGCGAATGACGCCGAGGGCAAGCGATCACCACCGATTGCTTTTTGAAGGCCAGGCCAGGCGTCGCAGATGTTTACGTTTACAGGTGATTCTATTTATATTTTCCAAAATCCAAACCAAAACGACGAAAACGAAACGCATGTCGCGATAGCGCCTTCTCTTTTATGTTTATGTGCCGTTAACAAAGACGTATGTCGTGTGAGACTTCGGAGCATTAACTTGAAAGCCGTCAAGCGACGATGGCCGAGCGGATATCGAATGAACGAACTTTCGCTCAGTGGTTAGTGCTTGACTGCTTGTTAAGCGACGATTTTCGCTTGAAATTATAACTCGAGTAGTCGTGTCAATAACCGAGTGATGTCGGTTATTTCAATAATCGAGTACTCGAGCGGTTTTTCACTCGAGCGATCCCAACACTAATGTTGAGGTTATGTTTTGTGTTTGTGTTTTGTTTTTGTATGTATATTTAGGTATATTATTGTTTTATTTTTAAAGAATGCAAGCAGCTAAAAAATCAGAAACGAAATTTATTCACTGTACATAGATACTAGGTATGATGTGCGTAAGCAAATAGGAGAAAAAGTTATTATTTTTATTTAAATCTAGGTAAGTTAAAATTTGTAAGTAGGCATTGTTTTTATTTTGTTTTAATATAGACGCTTCTGTTGGAATCCGCCTTGAAATTTGTTTTGCACTTATTGCGTTTGTACTTTGTCAATTTTTTTTAACACAATGGTGTACAAACTATTAAAAACCAAACAAACTCTTTTTGATTATTTTGTATGGTCGTAGGAAAAATTGTGTACATTACTCGTGTGAAAGCGATTTTCTCACACTCGGAGAATTTCCGCACTCGGCTGGCGCCTCGTGCTAAATATCTCCTCGTTTGAAAATTGCCACTTTCAACACTTGTTATGTAATATACTATTGAGGTTAAGCGATAAATACCGGTTGTTCTAAATTAGGAAAATAAAATGCTATTTAATAATATTGATTTCTTTGAAACGTCACCTATGCCAAAAACACTCACCTTTTCAAAATTCTCAAAAGTTCATCACACAAAAAACTGTGTGTGTTGTGAATTTAATAAACAATTCAGCAATAAACAGTGGCTTGGCTTTCAAGGCATAAAAGGAACCAACATAATATTACATACGTTAGGAATAATCAGATTTACAAGTGTACATACCGCAAGTATCAACATTACAGAATAAATACAATACTTGACCATTTAACAATTATTATTTGTCATAATTTGATTTTAACCCCAGAAGATAAACAGTTTCAATGTTGTTACGTAACGAGAATGGTTTAAAAAAATATTTTAAAAGAAACCGAAAATTGTCATGTGCTCCTTTTTAGTTTTATTAATTATTTTGTATTTTGCAAGATTTCTCAATACAAAAAAAAATCATAACCTGTAAAAGTAGTAAGTTCATTATTAAGTTATAGGTAAGTAGTATATAGGTTTAGTCAAACATAATAGTCAGGCTAGGAAAGGTTGTAACACCACTAGTCTAAACCTTTCTCAAAAATATACAATTTTTTCCAATCTAAACTATTCTCTTCAAAAAAATGTCCGCATTAGAAAAAGCTTTCATATTCACAATTTTTCGTCTGCGAAAATCAAGGTAATTCGTTTAGTTTAATATTTTATTTCATTAATTTTTTCGCCTCAATTTAATAGAAAATAATACAATTATTTATGTGCGCATTCTAACATATTTATTTTTAAGTTTATTATATAAGAAAGCATCAAAGAAATTTCTTCTTTAAAATAATATGGGAACCTACGTATTAAAGATTCTATTGGGTATAGTATGTATGTTACCCTCTGCTTTGTTTGAATAGGGAATTTATAATAGTTGAATTGCGGGAGAAAAGCCGCAGGTACCTACCAGTAATAAAATTGTTTTAACCCTACACTGATAAAACAGTTTTCCTTTAAACAAGTAAACCGATTTATTGGCCGAAGAAGTATTGCTGACAAATAAATATGATTTGAATTAACTCAGTTTTATTTAATTAAAATATGTTAGAGTATTTGTTTTTGTTTGTAAAATGATTTGACTGTTGGCGGATTTATGTCAAACAACGCAAGCTTTAAAATAAATATCTAAGCAATAAACTACAAAAGTACAAAATCCAAATAATTTAATATTTAAGCGAAATAATCTTGTATTAGGAACTAAATACCGTTACTCCTAAATTAAATCATTAATAAACGAACTATTTCAACAACTTGGTCATTTAACTTTAATAATTAGGTATTAAAATCAAATCCTTAATTATTAAAAGCTAATGTCATGATGCGTCGTTTACGTTTGGACCTGTCGTCCTAACTTTAACTTTTGTCTTTCGCCGCCATTTTTCCAGATAGCTATACACAGCACACCTCGTCGCTGCATCTTAGAAGTGAAAACCCGCAGTGAATTAAAATACCAAAAAATTTGCGTTGTTTATTGATACTACCTTATGATGTGTTTGTTGTGTGATAATTTTAGTGTTTGTGTATGAACTTTATTTAATATACTTTAATATGAAAAATGTAATGCCATGCCATTGATGTGTATCTTACTTAAATGCGGTATCGCCCACCATACTTTCCAAGGTAGGAAACGATTTGGATATTTTAGTTATTCCATGATATGACTCAATAATACGTCTTATTAATTATACATAGGTAATTTTTATTAACACAAAATAATTTTAAGTTTCGAAAAAAAAATTTAAAACCTAAATGATCCTCGCAAAGTGATCTAGGTAGTTTTAGTTTTCTCAAAAAAGAAATTTCAAAGAAATTATTGAGATGTAATGTTGGCCATAAAATATCTTGATGTTGCCATTTTGGCCATATTCAAAAAACTAAAACAAGAGCATTTTACCCACATCCCTTAACTTTTAAATTCTCTTTAGTTTTTTTTAATTTAAACTGGTTCTCTAGTTCTTGACTGGAATATAAACCCCAGTTGATGGCGAAAACTAGCGAGTATTTTTAAATTTTTGGTTTGCAAGGTTGTTTTATTATGATTTTATTTCTTTAAGCGTTAAGTTAATACAGTGGTATCAATTTATTTTAAAGATTGATATGTTAAATTATCAGCTTGTTAATACATTTAAAAAAATGTAATGTAACATGTATTTCTTAAACTATTTTGTTCTTAGTTCTGACTTATACCTAACAACTGGTAATCGTTTTTTTTAATTACTATAGTTTGTGCAAACACTTTTTCACATTATTTTACTAGTTTTATAATGGATGTTGCTCAGCCATTTTGTTTAGATTTTCTGTTCTGATGTTTATTCTAACTATGTAATAAATGCATTGAAATAACAATATTTTAATTTTATTTTACCTTATATACCAATTAGTATAAGCCATTGCGACACTAAAACAATAAAATACAAACCTGCCACGATATTATTTTAAAGTTTAGTTGTTTGAAATTAGAACTTTAGTTTTTATTTTTCTGTTTGTTGGATAGAATAGGGGTAGAGAGAGGGATTCATTTTAGTAAAATCAAGGATATGTTTCAGTGAAATCAACAATGTATTTAAAACAAATAACTTAACTTGTTAAAAGGAAATAAATGACTATGATCGCAAATAAATACTTAACAAAAATTAAACAAATATGTATTTCAATGAAAAAAGTTGTTGTGACGGCAAATACATATTAAACAAAAGTAAACAAATAAATACTTTAATAAAAAATGTACTAATTTCATTGAAATAAATATTTTATTAATTTAACTTTAAAATTATTTATTTCAAATCATTAACGCATTTCATTTAAGTTAGGAGAAATTTGAATAAAATCAATATTTGCCAAAATCTTGTAAAAAGTGATTAAGTCTAAATAAAAAATTATTTATACCAAATCGAATAATAGTAAAACTTTAAATAATTTCGTGGTACAATTCAAATACATAATTGTTTGGCTAATAGAAAACAAATATTTATTTGAGTGAATGGCAAATTTTTTTAATTCAAGTAATTAATTTTATCAGTGTAATAATAACCGAGATCTCAATTGTGAGCATCGAATTTGGGACAAGCTATATAGATAGATACATGTGTCACTTTTCTGGTTAGTATATTTACATATTATGGGATATCTTTACAAAAATTAAAAAAAAACAAAAAACATTGTAATCGATGGACATCCTCTAAAAAATGGACCAACGTTAACTCAATACTATTAGATATAATAACTAGTATAACGGCCTGTTATTCTCATCCGCAAAAAGTTCTTTTTGGCATCGCAATACATTCATTTTTCATTTTATAAACGATAAAGCATTTAATCCGTAGTAACGAGAAAAGCTCCATTTAAAAACATGGCCAAAAAAATTTTATTTCATAAAGGCCAAAGTAAAGCACAGTAATGTAAAAACTTAAACAAATGGGGACCATTTTTTGTCCCGAGCATAAAGTTGTTTTTGTCGTTAATCAATCTCTCCCTGCCATTTTTTTTTAAAAGTTCTCCAATTGGATACGCAGCTAATTTAAAAACTTTTAGGGTGTTATAGACAGTTTTTAAAAAGATTTAAGGATACTTCTATAGGTCCAAACAAATAAAAGAACCTATAAAGATATAGAAAAAAGAAAAGCACAAAGTCTTTCTCCACAAGTTTATTAGAATAGCTAGGCGAACCTAGAATAATTCATAATAATTCGACATGTTTCGAGTGTAGAAACACTCATCATCAGGAAAACAAAGTAAATAGTACAATGCTGATGATGTTAGCAATAGAGAAAATAATAAGTGGGATTGAGCCGTAATGGAGCATTTAATGGTGTACACAAGGTGTAAAAACTGAATAGTCAGAAGACCGACAAGACTTCAGCATACTGGAAAGTCAAGGGCTAGTGCAAAGGACTTGTTTTGGGCAGAAAAATGAAGAGAGCAAAAGAAAAATTAGAGAGTTTTAACAGACTTTGTGAAAATCATTTAGGTATAAGTAGTGAAAAATCTTAAGTTTCATTAAACTTTGTCGGAGACATGTAAAAGTAGTGAAATGCGAGGGAAAAAAAAAGAAAAAATTGGTTTTCGTAAAATTCACAGCATCTGTAAAAGATAAAAAAGAGGAAATGTAGCAAATGAAATTTAATAAAATGAGGTAGATTGGCTTACCATTTAGCTTGAAGTAAAATGCTGTTGGGGTACCAGGCTTGTTACGGCCCAGTTACCCCGGCAGGAGTCAAAGCAAACACATTGTGTGCAAAATTAAAAGATTTAAATTTTAATTTAGTGGAACATCTTAGAAAAGTAACCTTTTCTTTGTTAAAGAAGTTCAACTGCAAGCAGCACGTGTCAGAAGGGAAATGAATTTGAGATTGTAAAAGGGGAACAAATGACAAGTGTTTTAGCGGTTAAATTGAAAAAAACCTTCAAGTATGCTGAAGTCTTGTTGGTCTTCTGACTATTTATTTTTTACACCTCGTGTACACCATTGAAAGCTCCATTACGGCTCAATCCCACTTATTATTTTCTCTATTGCTAACAACATCAGCATTGTACTATTTACTTTGTTTTCCTGACGATGAGTGTTTCTACATTCGACACAACGTCGAATTATTATAAATTATTTTAGGTTCGCCTAGTTATTCTAATAAACTTGTGGAGAAAGACTTTGTGCTTTTCTTTTTTCTATACATTTAACTCCACTTTGAATATGGACTACTTCTTCAAAACTATAAAGATATGTTCTAAATAGCTGTGTTTTAAAAATACAGGATGCATTATGATACAAGCAAGCTATATAATAAATATTTAAATAAGTAAGTTCTTTAAATTAGAACGTACTTCCTTAAATTTTTCCTATAAAATGAATGAAATGAAACTAAGTTCAAGATTACAGCAGATTCTTGATCTGCTGGAGAGCTAATGTAGCTTCAAAATTTTTATATTTTTTCCAACTTAATGAAATAATGGGCGGGAAAGGTCCCCTCCTCATCCCCCCCCATATTGTCATGTAAGTCGGTCATTAAAAATGCACTTTATTTTTTCCTCGGTTCCTTATCGTTCTTAGCAGCTGAACGCTAGTCATTTTCAGAGAACGTTCGTATTTTTAACCAATCTTTCTTGCATGGAAACAAACCGAAAATCAGGACGGAGGACGGTTCCTAACATTTCAACAATTTAGTTGTTTGATGCGCTGGTATTTTACTATGGTAGAAGTGCTATGTTCCGAAGGAGTATAAGTATAAGTTTAATGGGCGGCAGTAACTCTACGTTGACTATCCTAGACTAATTTCTGGTAATATTTCTGTATTAATAAACATAGAATAATAATATTAAAATATTTGGATTTATCTCTTTCTACATACTTACTCGGTATGTCTTTTGTTAACCGATTAAATCTTGATAGCTTTGAATCGTTGAGGCCTTTACTTGATGGACATTCATTATAACTCAACGAAAGACAATTTATTTTGTCAAATTTCCACTTTCTATTGAAAGACTTTTTCTTTACACGAAGCGTCTCGCTACATTGTAGCTTCTTCGGGTGTATGGTGCTAACTAATTTTATTTTAGTACAATAACAAAATGGTCTAGATACTTAATTACTCAATTCAGGTTGGTCAGTTGGTCACATTACAAGCTTAATTATTTAATTATATGTTCTTAACACTGTTTAGGTATTGTCAACTTAAATGTTATTGTCGGTATAATATATCTTAATCTTATGGGAAATCCAAAGAACCCTATTTAGATTATTGACACAGATTTAGCAAAGGGGAACTATTAAGTTCTAAATGGTCGTTTAATAATGCACCGGAATTTTTCAATCGATTTGTTTCTAAACTTTCCAAAAGATTAAGTTTTTGACCCTTGTTTTCAATATGTAAAATTTTAAATTTGTTATCAAAATTATGATGTTCTTGTAAAAGATGATTAGAATAAGTTAAGACGGTTTTATGACTGAGAAAACTTCTTCTATGTTCCAAAATTCTCGTTTTAAATGATTGACCTGTTTGGCCTATATAAGTTTTGTGACAAGAGCCACAATTTAATTGGTAAACCCCCGATTTATTATCCTTGTTGCTTTTTGATTTATAGTTTTTTTTTTAATTTTCCCAGAGAATTGTTAGTTTTATAAGCGATGTTGATATTCCTTTGATTAAGGTGTTTTTTAATTTTATCCGATGGGTTTTCAAAATAAGTGATAGTTTTACAGAGGCCTGGTTTTTCCATTATAAGAGGGTAGGTTTCAGAAATAGCCTTCTTTTTTAGTTTTTTCGATATTATGGTATCAATCATAGATGATGAATAGCCGTTATTAATTGCCGTTTGTTTAATTAAATTTAATTCGTGGTTAAAGTTGTTAGCAGATAAAGGAACAATAATCAATCTACACTGAGAAAAATGTCATTCTGGTGGCAATTAAGCGATTTTTAACATTTCTAGTATTGGTTTTTTAATTGGATAAATAAGATTATAGTTCACTACACTAAATTACTCTTGACATAATTTTGTAAAATATTTTTGATTAATTCGGGCAACTAAAAAATCGAATTGGAATATATATGTTTAAATTAACAAAAGTTTAATGCAATCAATTACAGTTTACTAATATTAAAAACCTGGGGGTTACCCATGTTAGTACCTGTGTTTGTCGGTAAGTCATCAATTATTATACCTATTTTATTATCTAATATTTGAGTTGTTATCTACTAGGTAGGTAGGTATATGGTTCTAGAATTGCCGCGCCGCGCCGGGAAGATGGCGTACATTATTATTATTATATATGTATGTGTTGCGAATTGCGCAATTTGACTAAATTTTCCAATGCGCACGCTGTATAACCGTACCAATTTTTCTACAAATAACATTTATTAATGCATTTATAAATATTCAATGGAATTTAAACCAAATTTTTTTCAATAAGTACCTAAGTAGTTTGAGAAATCCTGTCTTAAATAATTGTATATAAAATATGGCTGCCAAAATAAATATGATAATAATTGTTTTAAACTTGACGTTTATTTAAACTTTAATTTTTTAACCAATTAATCAGAAAATGGTAAAAATAAAATAAATATGCACATAGTAATTAAAGTAAGTACAGGGTGTTTCACGGTAAATGGAACGTTAGAAGATTATAGAAAACGGGTTAATCTCTCGGAAACTATTAAGTAAATATACTATAATAATATGCATTTTTATTAAAAAATAAATATAATTTTCCGTAGAGAATATACAGGGTGGCTCATTAATATGGGACGCCGGCTATGGGTATCTCAGGATCCGTTAATCGGACGACCCTTAGAAAAAAAAATTATTGGTAAATCAGCAAACTCCACCGCTAGAGGGCGTAAATGCAACCTCGGAGCAGAAAATATTGTTTTAATCAAAATTGTTTCAAGTGAACCTATATTGAAATTTTTCTTTTGTAACCTACTGAAAATATCACAACTTTTTTGTATTTACATTTTTTCTCTACCTTGTCAAATAAAGGGTGCGGAAGGGGTAAACGTTGGTTGGAAAACAAGTCAATAACTTTTTTTTGGAATAACCGATTTCAAATAACTTTTTTTAATTTTAAAGCATTTTTATGGGTGCTCTACTTGAATAATAACATTTTGAGTTCAGTTATTTTTCGTGTCAGTATAGGTGGCGCTTTATGACAAGGTCGCAGATTTTTATGATTTTCTCAAAAATTTGAAATGGTATTTTTATTTTTTTCTAGGAAGAAGAGCATCAAAATATTACAGTTACTGGTGAAAACCGCTGTCCGAAATGTTTATTCCTTATACAGTGTCCGGCAAAAAGTTGGACTCATATGGGAAACTTTTTTATTATTAATTTTACGAAAAACAGTTACTTATTCTTCATAAAATGTTCCGCTTGGTCTAAAACCTAAAATGCAACTATCAAATATTAAATTTTTCCAGGCGTATACGAGGTTTGTCAAAAATAAAGATTATTTCCAAAGCATATTGTTTTATTTCTTACAATCTGATATAATTGCGCCAATAAAATAATATTATTCTCAAATGCATGCAATAGTTGACTAAATAAAATCAACATATTGTTACAATTATAAATTAGTTATAAAAAATATCTTGAGGGTTTAAAATGAATCTATAAATAATTGTTACAATTAAATTAACTTATTTTAGCACAATAATACATTATTTCTAAAACATATTGTCCTATTTCTTACAATCTGATATAATTGCGCCAATAAAATGATATTATTTTTGGAATAACGCATTACTTTTGAACAAAATTGATTTCGTTTTTGCAAACTATAGTATAGTTGTCACAAGAATATTAAAATCTGTTCAAAATAAAATATAATTACCACAAAGGATTATTATTCATTACATGAATTAAATCGTCATTGTGACAACAAAATTTTAATTTTGCTAAATATGCACTATCCAAAAATCAAATAAAATATAATTTACGCAATCTAATTCCTATTAAACATTTTTGGTATAGTGGTGGATCAATTAAACCTCTATTGAAATTCCAATTAAATTATGTAATTCTTTGAATTCGGTGATTTAGTTGCTCGTTACCAACTCGATTATTTAGTTGGATGAAATATATCTGGGTATTGGGAATTAATCCTTTTTCTCAGTGTATGAATCATGCTGTGATATGCAGCTAGCCTGTGCTGTATTGGGTCAATTATACCGACAATCATATTTAAGTTTACAATACCTAAACAGTGTTAAGAACAAATAATTAAATAATTAAGCTTGTAATGTGTAGGTATACCTGAATTGAGTAATTAAGTATCTAGACCATTTTGTTATTGTACTGAAATAAAATTAGTTAGCACCATACACCCGAAGAAGCTACAATGTAGCGAAACGCGTCGTGTATAGAAAAAGGTTTTCAGTAAAAAGTGGAAATTTGACAAAATAAATTGTCTTTCATTGAATGAAATCTTGATAGATCGAATCCAGAGCAACAAGCTTTTATTACTTTAAAATGATTATTCAAAATATGTCTACACTAAGGTCCGCTAATGTTTGGCCTCTCTTATTTCTGCAATCTGTAAGTAAGGGACATTTTTCATTTCATCAGTATCCTGGCCTAAAGTAAAACAAATTACAGTGCGAATTTCATCTCGAATCGAGATGCACAATTTAATACTTTTAATTTACCTTACTCGATAGGTATCAAACGACAACTGACCATAAATAATCTTATCACTAAGGCCCGGATTTCGGAACGAGCTCGTTCCCTCGATATTTTTTGTATTTATTGAAATCAAGGGCGTGCGTAAAAATATGAGTTAAACTGAAATAAATGTGTAATAAGAACATTAAGTATACCGTGCGAGCAAAAATTATTTGCATCAAAGGGAGCTTAGATTAAAAAACGTGGGGCTTGGTTTAGATCACAATGATATGGGGATGACATATCTAACCAAATCTAGATTAAAATTTTGTCAAATTCATTTTCTGACATGATATGGCAAACTAATGAGTAATAAAATAGGTAGACAAATACAATACAAATAAGTGTTGACCAGCATCTCTGGAGAAATGTTACCACATTCTTGGATAATCCTTTCTTGTAATTGTTCTAAATTTGCAATTGATGTTTTAAAAATAGTGTTTTTTAAATGAGGAAAAACGAAGTAATCCATAAACGTTAAACAAGGTGATCTAGGTGGGAATTCGATGTCTGATCGAAAACTGATCAATCTGTCGTCGAAAAAATTGCGTAAGTAGTTAATAGTTTCGGCGGCTGTATGGGCGGTTGCACCGTCCTGTTGAAAATATCCAAAACGAAGTTCGTCGTCAAATAATTGCTCCACAAATGGATTCAAAATGTTGTCTCCATACCGCTGTGCTGTAACTGTGTAATACATCATTTATTTCCAATAAATTTTCGGTAAACCATTGAGAGTAATTCCTGCATCTTTCAAAATCTGCGGCTTGGATTTCTTGGAATACTTGCACTTTATAAGGAAATAAATTTAGCTGCTTCTTAAGAATAGTCCTGCATGTGCCATAAGATCTTCCCACTTCTTGGAACAGGCGTCTTATACAATTTATTGGCGTATTTTGCATTATTTCACGAACGTTTGCAACACGTTCTTCTCTTCTTACAGATGGTCTTCCTGCTCCTTTTTTTGTGTTGTATAGAACCTGTTTCCCTAAACACAGCCACGGTTCTTTTCAGGCAATGATAAAAATCCACAGCGATAAAAGCAACGTTAGGAAAATGTTCGTGAAAATCGTCCATGCACAAACCCGGATTGTATTGCCAGTCACCATTTACTCTAATCCTGTTTCGAAAATACGCTTCAACCATTAATGTTTTGTGCTTTTC
The DNA here is from genome assembly GCA_963969555.1 of Polydrusus pterygomalis. Taxonomy (NCBI): domain Eukaryota; kingdom Metazoa; phylum Arthropoda; class Insecta; order Coleoptera; family Curculionidae; genus Polydrusus; species Polydrusus pterygomalis. The sequence continues at coordinate 84,153,290 of OZ018376.1, forward strand.
CGAAAGCCCGGTCATTGTGTGAATTGTTCAAGAAATTGGAAAAATTAGCGATGAATCACAATTCTCACTAGTTAAACTCGCTTTCTAAACTGAAAAAACACGAATGGAAGTCATCAATTACAATTTAAATACGACTCGCATCTTTTACTCTAGTTAAAGCATGTCGAATTTTTTTCCGTTTGGCGACGTCACTGATTTTTCTCATCTACCTCGGAACTAGCCAGATGTTTGATAATTGCACCAGCGGTTAATTACTACCTTTTGTTAATACCTTGGTTAACTACAGAAAATGGCTCTAACAAAGTTTAAATTAAATATTTCTGCAATAGAAAAGTATAACATAATTTAATAAATAAAAAAATGTATTTTAAATTGCTTTTAATGTACTTAATATTGACAAAAATAATGTTTCTCCTATGGTAAACCATTGGCGCAAATCTCTAAATTCGTTTGTCTACTACTTCGTGCCTTACGTTTTTTTGGGGGCTAGATTAAAGAATATGACTGCTTAATTATTTACATTGTTTTCAATATAAATATCTACTGGATGCAAACATCCAATGTTTAGACAATTTTGTGGAGTTTTTTACCGCCGTCCGGGCTTTACTTATCACCAGTCCAAATAACGTATTGTTTATACAGGCAGTGGCGGCTTGTGACTAGCGAGTCAGGGGGAGGGCGCTGGCTTTAAATTAAAAAAATTTTAATGTTTATTATTTTCAAAAGTACGTGTCTGTTTTTTCTAACTTTCTCGTTGTGAATTTGAATTTCATTAGCATAAGCACTACTTAAACAAGTTAAAATATTAGTCCTAACATCTCAAAACTTACCACATTATGACGATGTTTTGCACTATTTTCATGTTTTTTTATTTTCTCTGAAAGATGTAGTAAGTCCTGCACCCCATTTATAGTCCAATTATCATCCCCGCGTCAAAAAGAAGACACACGAAACAAAAAAAAAGAATTTTTGTCCTCACAACCGCATACCTATTCAGGATTTTTTATTATATATTTCTTTGTCAAACTTACGCGTAAACTGTGCCTTACTTTTACATTTTGATTGCACTTGTACTATGTTTAATTTCTACTGGCCGCCCTGCATTTTTTAAATCAAGTTTTTCACTTAAGCTCAGAGAACTAAACACAAGCTTCTGTAAATCACTGACCTTCATATTACACGACATTTTCCAACTTTATAAGTTTTATAACGTAACTAATAATAAATCAAATCAAAACAAATAAAAAAAAAATTAGCGCCTAGCGGCATCGACAGGTCGCCTCGTCAGAGCACACATAATATCGATTATTCTACCGTGGCATCGCGAACAGCTGTTGTTGGGCGCGGAAAATTGGCTCGTCCGTGGCCGCTCGTTGTGCGATGTGTAGGTGACGTCACGCCTTTGTCGTCATGGCAACTCATCGAGAAGCCGCGTTGAATCAGGAAGGATAATCGGTCGCCCCCGCCCGCCCGCCCGCGCTTAGTATAACCTTGTGAGCGCGGAACTCGCTTGTCTATGAGTATAATCTGCCCGTTGGAATAGGGCTATGTTTGGTTTATGCCCGCGCTTAGTATAACCTACCCGCTGGAATAGGGCTATGTTTGGTTTATGCCCGCGCTTAGTATAACCTACCCGCTGGAATAGGGCTATGTTGGGTTTGAATTATTTTAATGGATTGCTTACATAGATTGCTTTATTGGTTTTTTAAGTAAAGTATTTTTGGATTCTGTTTGAAATAAATGCAGGGAGGGCGGCGCCCCAGAGCCCTTCATTAACGAGCCGTCACTGTATAAAGGGTGACCAAACTAATATGAAACAGCTTTGTTTTTGGGCACACTGCTATTAGATATTTGGGCCGTTTTTCTTTAAAGCTTTTTAGCAAGGAAGGAATGACACATATAATTTTAAATTGTACAGAAATACTTAGTTTTTGTAAGATTTTTTAAATGTCAAAAGTCTTCCTGGTTTATCAATTATATAAAATACATCAAGAATTATTAAAAGGTTGTACACATTTTCAAGTTTGCTGACTTTTTAGGCAGGGCGGTAAATTTCTTTGCCTTCAAAGCAGCCGTTATAGCCTTCTATACTAACTTATTTAAATGACCTGGTTTTGGGTATTAAACCGGGCAATAAAAACCATGCAGTGGATCCTTTCTTACAGTCAGTTTATGGGAAACATAAAAGCGGTTTTAAAAAAGCCGAATTTGGCAGGAAAAGGAATAACAGTAACTGCAATTTTGAAAGTAAATGACATACGTGCTGAAAAGCGGTAATAAAACAAAAACTTTTAAAAATAAAATATACCTATACTACAAGAACCAGTTCTGGAATTTTTTTAGTAAAGGTAGTAAACCATTTTTTTTTATCAAACTATTGTGAGCTTACTTTGAAATCCACTAGTCTTAAATACATTCTTTTGAAAAAACGCGTTTTTATTATATAAGGTGTCCGGAAATAATGAGCAAAAAATTTAGGGGATAATTCTTTCTGTATATTCTAACTATTACTCCTTAAAAATCAGTAATAACTTGGTAAAAATTCTTTAAAGTTTCGCGCGTGTCAAAAGCATTTCAAATGACCTTTTAAGCGCGCCAAGCCCGATGACGTCAGGAAGTATGACTTTTCCGTCATCCGTCATCCTGACCGGTGGCCGAGTTACCGAGTTTGCATTTGGATTGCCGCGTGTTATTGTTATTGTATTGTTGTTTTAAGGTGGAATTCTCAACGTCGTTCAATTTATTGCCAACCTATAACCTATTTCGTGAATGTCACACACGAATTATACTTCTTGACGTCACGACCCGTTTTTACCCGCTTGGGATAATTTGAATTTTGGGGCATTTTTAAATCTTGCTAGCGGTCTTTTGGGACGAAATATGTAGTTTTTTTGCTGCCATATGTTTTATGACAATATACAGTGTGTCTGCGTAACTTGGCGGCATATGGGAAACTTTTTATTATTAATTTTACGAATAAAAAGTTATTTTTCATAAAAAGTTCTGCATGGTCCAAAACCTAAAATGCAACCATCAGATGTTAAATTTTTTGTCAACAAATGTTAATTTTTCCCAAGATGTGAATTTTTCCCAAGAGTAAAGTATATTATTTTTGACATTATCAAAAATTGTTATTAAAAAAAGTTGATCAGAACTAAAAACCACGTCTAAATATGCAATTATACGCATTTATGTTGAAAAATTATTTTATTAATTTGGTGGTTTTTAGTTCTGATCAAGTTTTTTTAATAACAATTTTTGATAATGTCAAAAATAAAGGTACTTTACTCTTGGGAAAAATTCACATTCTTGGGAAAAATTCATATTTTTTGACAAACCTCGTATACGACTGAAAAAATGTAACATCTGTTGGTTGCATTTTAGGTTTTGGACCATGCAGAACTTTTTACGAAGAATAACTTTTTTTCGCATAAGGGTTTTCCGCTTCGAAAAAAGGCCCGCACATAATATATTAGTATATTACATAACAAGTGTTGAAAGTGGTACTTTCTAAACGAGGAGGCAAGGGCGTCCGAAGAAACTTTTCCAAGGGGGGGCAAATCATAATTGGAATTATTTTTGTTTCTAGCACTTCAACAAACTTTCAATAAAAGAATAGAGCAAAACACCTAATACTTATATTAAATAACAAAAAATAGCTAAACAAAATATTTAAAAATGTTCAAATATAACAAAAAAAAAATACAACAAAAAACTTATAAGTTATTCAGATTTATTGGAGAAAAGAAATATTAATTTTCTTGAATCTTTTGCAAATTCATCAATAATTTTTTCAATTAAAGGTTTTTTTTTTTTTTTTACAAATTTGCGATGAACACTCATCACTCATCACACATAAACCGTCCAATCGGTGCTCAGTTATAGTCGAGTGAATTCAGGTTTTTACTCTTCTGATAGTACTGAATGATCTTTCGACTGTAGAGGAAAGTCTCCTAATATGGGGGTAGCGCCTAATATGGGGTAGTTCACTTTTGAGCCAGTACTAGTTCCGACATCTATTGTGTTTATTTCGTACTAAAGCACGAAGAAACGCAAGCAAGCCAGAAAGCAACCAATATTTTTTTGACGCCAACATATGTTCGGTTTCGACGTTTGAGGTTTGTCCTGTGTTAAAAGTTTTTTCAGTGGTATAGATTTTGCCGATTAAGGAGACTTAAAGGTAAGTTTAAAAAGTTTTGCTAATATAATTCTATACAAAATTATGCGTAGTTTATGAAAATGGGTTTGTTGTTTTAAAACACACCACATTTTTTGCAGAAAGTCGCCCCCCTCAATAATTTAATTCGCTCCTAAATATGGGGTACCCATCAATTCCTAATTTGGGGTACCCCATATTAGGATTATAATTTTAATTAAAATTTTTGTTTTTTATTTTTGTGTAATACCAAAATATTTTCTTTTCGATGCCTAAAAAACGAAAAGTTTGGAGTAAGGAACAGTTAGGTTAGAATACTAACATTTTTTGGTTAGGCTAGAAAATCTTTTTTTTTTTGGTTAGGTAAGTTAGGTTAGAATACCTGACATTTTTTGGTTAGGTTAGAATGTCGTTTTTTGTAAGATTTAGTTTTTATATTCTCATTTTAAAAATAAATAGTTTTTATACAAACCTAAAAGGGTTTTAGATACATAATAATATTTTAAAATTTTACATATTAAATTTGTAATTCCCATATTAGGATACCATATGCCCCTAATATGGGGTAGGTAAACTTTTTTTCAATGCTGCATATTTTGTTCAACATTTTTTTTTTAAACCTGTTTCTTCTTATTAAATGCCTAAAAAGCGTCCAAGGAAACGTAAAATTTAGAAATAGTTTCTAAAATTAAATTCGTTTTTTTATTATAGTGTTTAAAAAAAAGTACCCCATATTAGGAGACTTTCCTCTACATGTAGTTGGAGGTAAACAATAGCTGGATAAAACTTGCAATGTTCCAGTAATTCTAACATGGATGTATCTTCTGGGTAAATTAAAATAGAGCTTTATTTATTCTATTCTAATATTTTTCCTTCGCTATTTAGTGAAGATTTTTGAATTCCACATTTCATTTTATACAACAAGAGTTCGTTTTACCAATTTTGTCAATAGAATTGTATCTCAATAAATATGTATATCCCAGTTAAATAAAATATTCTCAAATCTTCTTGCGCCAAAGGGGGGGGGAGGCAAGCGCACCCCCTTGCCCCCCCCCCCCCTTCGGACGCCCATGCGAGGAGGTATTTAGCACGAGGCGTTAGCCGAGTCCGGAAATTCTCCGAGTGTGAGAAAATGACTTTCACACGAGTAATGTACACAATTTTTCCTACGACCATACAAAATAATCAAAAAGAGTTTTTAGTTTTTAATAGTTTGTATGTATCACCATTGTGTTGAACAAATTTTTTCAACACTAGATTTAAAAAAATTATTTCAACTCTAGAGTTGAAAAAAATAAAAACAATGCCCACTGACACATTTTAACTTACCTAGAATTAAATTAAAAGAATAATTTTTTCTCCTATTTGCTTACGCACATCATACTATCGATGTACAGTGAATAAATTTTGTTTCTGATTTTTTAGCTGCTTGCATTCTTTCAATAAAACAATAATTTACCTAAATAAACATACAAAAACAACAAAACAGAAAACTAGAACATAAAACATAACCTCAACATTATGGAAATATAGAGATGGCATTAAATGTATATGATAGCTTGCTAATTAAAAAGTTCTGTCTATATTCAATTTGTTTTGAATATTGCTAAAATAAATTTACTTACATAAAGCACTTTCACTTGTCCGATATCTTTAAACATTGAATGGATATTTTTATCCGAGATTGTAAAATATAAATCGGTATTTCCTAGGGTATTCTATTTCTACCCTACAGCTGCCCCTTTTTTTCTGTGGTTCAACACAGTTGACATTTTATTGGAGTTCTGTGGTTGACATGTGCCTGACATATTTTACCTTTTTGATATATTAATATTTTCATCATAAATACTCGGTTCCCAAAAATAACGAAAAAAAAGGATCTTTTATAATTTCAGTAATGCCCTAGTGTACCTACTTTACCCCACCCAGCACCCCAATTCGCTCCACGGGTCCAGTAAGTTTGTTATTTTTTAAAATAGTTTTGCTGTCAAATTCGTCGGCAATCAGCTATTTTATATTTCAACACGTATTGAAAGAAAATATTTCAACACGCGTGTGATATAAAGGACCTTTTAGCCAAGTTTGGCGTGCTTTATTTCTTGTTATTATAGGTGGTCGTAGGAAAAAGTTGTTTTACATGCTGATACGTTTTATTCAGACACGAATAGATAGATAGCTTTTCTTCCTGGGAGGGGTACGCCCACATAAAAAGTGCTAGGATCAAGTGGGGGTATTTGTGAAAACGGGGTAATTGTAAATAGAATTATTTTTAAATATTGACGCCCTTTTCTAGCAAAGTTGCACACACTAATTTGTAGTCTTAACGGTCGGCAGCATCATGCAATATCAGTTTAAATTGAACCTGGGATGGGAGCACGTGTCGCGGCGGTGTTTCTTTGGAATGCTGAAAATATTGTAATGCGTTTTGACAATATAAAATTTGCAGGAGAAGTGGGGACACATCAGTATCATTATCTTTCGTATAGGTACATCACCTAACTGTATTTAAAATTTAGATTTTGATTGAACTTGATCGTCTTCGTTGAATAAATATTTGTATTTAAATTAATGATTAAAAATCATAATTACCTGCTGCTATACCTGTCAGTTTCACTCCAAGTTGAGAGTACATGCGTAATCGGGCTTACCTGAAACAAAAAAAAATTATAAGTAACTATCTAACTAACTATTGTTTTATTTATATTACGGGAAAATGGGTAAAAAAGCTGACCTCAGTAGGCCGAAAATTAAACATAGTTCGAATAACTTTGCTAAATGTTGCTTTTATTGCTGGGGATTTTTATCATTGCCTGAAAAGAACTGTGGCTGTGTTTAGAGAAACCGGTTCTATTCAACACAAAAAAGGAGCAGGAAGACCATCTGTAAGAACAGAAGAACTTGTTGCAAACGTTCGTGAAATAATACAAAATACGCCATCAAATTGTATAAGACGCCTGTCCCAAGAAGTGGGAAGATCTTATGGAACATGCAGGGCATTTTTAAGAAGCAGGTAAATTAATTTTTTTATAAAGTGCAAGTATTCCAAGAAATACAAGCCGCAGATCAACACTTTCGAAAATTTGAAGAGACGTTGGAGCATGGCGGTGGCCAATTTCTCTTCCTTTTCTTTCTGTATATTCTTACTTTGTTAATTTTGTAAACAACAAAAATAAATTTGTATTTGTCTACTTATTTTATTACTCATTAGTTTGGCATATCATGTCATGTCAAAATATGAATTTGACAAAATTTTAACCTAGATTTGGTTAGATATATCGTCCCCATATCATTGTGATCTAAACCAAGCCCTACGTTTTTTAATCCAAGCCCTCTTTGATGCAAATAATTTTTGCTCGCACGGTATATAAGTGGCTAAATATACAAACTTTTAGAAATTCATTATAAAACCCAGATTTGTCTTGCATTAGCGTCCTTTTTTGAGACCATCAATTTAACCTAATCTCTCTGAACTCGCATGCAGAATTTATAACCCATGCATATTTGCTTAGGTTTCGACTGAGAGCAGCGTGTTAAAGCTTCTAAGCCAGATTGCGAATGTTTTTGTACGTTAAAACATTGTAACAAACCCCGGGCGTTTTTGCTTTGCCAACTTATCAGATTGGACGTGGCTGAAGGGAATAAAAACGGCCAATAAAGAACCGTCGACCCTTTATTAGCCTCATAGGTGTTGTTTCAAAGGTTCAGAAAATGGATATAATCTCTGAAAAACGCGCAATTTGTATATACAATGAAAAATACGTGTACAGAATGGGGCTGTAGGTTTTCTTTATTGTTTGTTTTGATCCATCAAAACATTAGCGGGCTTTTAATATGTAAAGAAATCTCAGTTATCACAATTACACAAGCACACCAAATGGTGTAAGGTTTAAAACCCTCCATATATCTTTTATTAATGCACGATTCCCCTCAAACGCCGAGCACACCCTTAGCTTGTGATGTTCCTAGACCGCCATTGGTAACCCAAATAAATACAAACGACTAAGTGTACCCGGTAGTGACTTATATCAATACCTTCTGAAGTGTTTTAGAAGGTATTGCTTAGTGGTGGGCAAGACGGATCTATTTTGGGATTCGGGTCACCAAATCCCAATCAGCACAAAGATCCGACTCAATGAGCCGGATCCCGGGTCTTGTCCCAAAAATCATAAAGAAAATCTTATCGGTTCTCGGCTCGGTTATTCTGAGTCACGATCCGTGTCATTGAACATTATTTTAAACGATCTTACGCGGTAGCGCCATTTAACATTATTCAAAAAATAAGAACCCCCAGTGATTACAGAAATGGACAAACATTTAAATGAACCGCTTATTAAAAGATACGAAGATTCTTTAATATGGTGGTTTCATAGAAAAAACTTACATTCCAGACTCTATGAAATCATCAAGAAATAAGTGACGCAACCCACAATACAATAAACACAACAGTAATAAATCGCCACGCTTCGTTTTTTTTCCAATGCTGCGACCCGCATGTCAGGCATCGGAACGACTTTAAAAAATCTTTTAACGGATCCGAGAGCCACGAGCCACTCGCCGTAGCAGTGAATTCTACCCCTACGCCGAACGTGAACCTAGCGGTCGACAATCAAATCAAATAGATCCGTCAGATCCGTGATCCGTCTATTTTATTTTGAGAGTCGGATCAGTATAAATCTTTCTTAAGATCCGACTCACCGATCCGGCTCAGATCCGATCCGCCCATCGCTGGTATTGCTTATATTCATTCCATTTAAATCATCCAATGTCTACACACACTCCTTGTAGCATGTTTTTAACACGCTTTTATTAGCTTCACCTGTACGTTTGTTTGTTTGTCCGTAACCTACTTCTTTGGACCCGATTTTGACCCACTTTAAACGGTCAGATTTAATTTAAGTTTTGTAGACTTATCAAGAACCGCTGACAATACAATAATCTACACGCAAAAAATTCTCCTGTCACATTTTGACAGCTGTCAGGTAAAAAACGAAGAAGCGATTTTGACGAAACAAATTATGGGTATTCGATGCGGAGACTTCGAGAAAAATAAGCAAAAAATTCTCCTGTCAAAATTTGACAGCTGACAATATTTCAAATCGTTTAAAAAAAGTTATATTAATGAAAAAACTATAAGGTCGTATGTATATTGATGGTGGAAAGATGAAAAAATACGCAAACAATTATCTTGTCAAATTTTGACAGCTGTCATGTATCAAACGAAGAAGCGATTTTGACGAAACAAATTATGGTGTCGTATAGTATTCGATGCGGAAACTTCGGGAAAAATAAGCAAAAAATTCTCCTGTCAAAATTTGACAGCTCCCAATATGTCAAATCGTTAAAAAAAAATGATAATAATGAAAAAACTATAAGGTCATATGTATATTGACGGTAGAAAATTGAAAAAAATACGCAAAAAATTATCTTGTCAAAATTTGACACCTGTCAATATGTCAGAATTATTACAATAACCGATAGCATTGAATATCAAACCAAGGCCATATGAGCCGATTTCCTAAATCTGCTACGTTAAATTCATAGATGGCACAATGAGTTCACCAACAATAAAGCGACTAGCCTTGTCACTGCTAAATTAAAACATTGTTGCCGCCTGTCTGTTTGACTTGCTGCATGAGTTTTTTAAATTTATTTTTATAGCTTATCGTAAAACTTGATTTCACATAAGTACCTACACCTATCCTAGATTTAAGTAGCTTACCTTTATTTTACTACCTATAGTATAGTCTAGATTTTAAAATGTCCCTATTTTTAATTGCTTTGTAGCTTATAATATTTTCAACCTTTTGACGTCCCAACGTTAATTGCATGAAAACATATTGACCGCCATCTATTCTATTTCTAACAGAATTAAATGACGACTCTCACTATTCAATACATACCTAGGCTACAACGTATATGTTGGGTAAAATATGAATGATGTGCGGTTTGTATAACTTGGTTTTTATTTGCAATGATTACTACTTTTCAAAATGACTAAAATAAGCCAGTTTTACTTTCTTACTTAAGAAACATCCAGTTTGTTTGTATTAGTGTATTACGTATTTTGCTATTTTTCGACGAATTAAAACCTATTTTAGTTATACTTGCTGTCGCTTTTTATCTACTTTTATTTGTTTAACATTTAACACCCAATGCAACGGTAAAATCATTGTGAAAATCGGTCCAATTACCCCGGAGTAATCAGCGTACATATTATTATCAAAAACATACATTCGGCTGGAATTGAGAACCTCCTATTTTATTGTCTGTTAAAAATGCTTATATCATTAAAAATATCAATAAATACGATATGCGGCAACACCACGACATCACATCCGTGAATTTGAGACATCTGTTGCCGAGGCGCTGCATTATAACGACAGATTTAAGGTTAGAGTTACGATCAACTCCACAATGGCGGCCAAACCACCTCCAAGACGTCTAAAACTGGGTTGTCAACTTTTCTCGGACATCCGTCATTCTTATATAGTTTGATATTCAATGCCGATAGTAATGAAACAAACGTGGGGTCGTATAGATATTGCCGCTAAGAATAGAGAAAAATTTAAAAAAAAATTCTACCCGTCAAAATAAAATTTTCAAAATAACCAATAGTAATGAAACAAACGTGGGGTCGTATAGATATTGTCGCTAAGAATAGAGAAAAATTAAAAAAATTCTACCCGTCAAAATAAAATTTTGACACATTTTTTAAAAAAAATTTTTGTCGTTTGTTCGGGTTTGTAACCGACTTCTTTATACCCGATTTTCACCCACTTGAAACGGTCAGATTTAATTTAAATTTTGTAGACTTATCATGAACCGCTGACAATACAATATTCTACTAATCTAGCTCAATCTACTCAAAAATTTTTTGTTTCTTAACAATAACTCAAACTAAAAAATGAAAAATAAATATAGTTTAAAAAAACTAAAAAACACGCTTTAATAATTAATCAGACTAAAAAGCGAAAAATAAATATAGTTTAAAATAATTCTTGAAATTCTTAATATAGGCAGAAAATAATAATGAACGATAAACATTAGTATTATAGTGAAAAACAAAACGTGGGGGCGCTTTTTACTATATTTTTCGTATATCGAGCACCCCACGCTTTTTTTACAATAATACTAATGTTTATCGTTCATTATTATTTTCTTCCTACAGTAAGAATTTCAAGAATTATTTTAAACTATATTTATTTTCCGCTTTTTAATTTGATTAATTATATTATTCAAGAGTGTTTTTTAGTTTTTTAAACTATATTTATTTTATTCGCCTTTTCGGGATATCTCCCTTAACTCCAGATGGACCCAGAACTAAAAAATCTCTTTCGTGAAACCTTAACAGGTCTATGCGCTGGCCTTTTTCTATTATTGACCGTGATTGTGTTATTGTTTACTTCAAGAAATTCCGCGAGAATCAACTCAAGTCTCCACATACTTCTTTCGCCATTTGGGAATCTATCCGTTAATACGTCTTGTTTATATCTCGTGTTGGGACATCAAATCCTGTATTTTTGACAGTAATTGTGTTTACTGTGCCCAATAAATTAATGTTAAATCCCGTTTTAAACTGTGAAACTGAAGGTTCACGAATACAAATTAAAAGCCGATAGAGAGGATTTAACATATCAGTACCGTACAAGCAGTTTTGTAGATATACAGGGTGTTTCTTAATAACATGCTAATCTTTAAGGAGGTTATTCTTGGGTTCATTTTGAGAAAAAAACTTCATATTATGAACATATGTTCTAAAAGTCTTAACTGGTTGAACTACAGTGTGCTAAAGTTTTAAGAAAAAATTCTTTTGTTTTATGATAACTTTGGTATGATCCTATATATTTTTGTCAAACGTGGCCGGCGTCAAAAGGCATTTTCTGCTGTGCAACATAATTTTTTATTCTTGCCAGTGGGGTTTTTGCGGGATTTGCATTAAATCATTTTAAAGATAAAAGCGATAGGCCACTGCTTTTTCTAAAAGTAATTTTTTTTGAAATTACCATTCCTTTCGTAAGGTGCCCACTCACACTCCGGAAATCCTCAGAGGAAAAACTGCACAGTTTTTCCTTGAGGATTTCACTGAATTGGCCTGAATACACCCGGCTCCACACACACGCTCCGGTAATCGTTAAGGCCAGGCCTGTGCAGTTTTTCCTCTGAGGATTTCCGGAGTGTGAGTGGCCCCCTTAAGCAAATCTGGGATCTTCATTTTGTTTCGTTTGACGTATGGTTTTCGCATAAAAAAATAAAATGCATTCATTATTTGCATTCCGTTAAACCACTTACGAGAAAAAACAATTTCTGTAAATTTAACCAATAATTTATTTAAGAGAATAATTTTTAAACGGTAAAATTATGAAATTATAGTAATCTGAATACATTTTGAATTGCTAACACAAAATTACCGCGTTCAGGGTAACAAAAAAAAAATTAAATCAGTTGTTGAAAATGTCCACCTCCGGCAAATATGCATTCCTCTGCTCTTTTTCTCACGGACTCACGTACTCTTTCACGTACTTTTTAGAAAATAGCAGGACTGTTTCTAATAGTTTTACAAGGAACTATGATGCGATTTCTCAACTGCTGTACAGTATGAATTGGTGTGCTGTAACCCAATGTTTTAAGATTACTCTACAAGAAGTAATTTAAACTATTGGGGTCTGGGGACCTAGATGGCCATGCCTGTGGTCACAGAATATAATATAGCTACGCATGGTGTAGCTTTGGTTTAAATGTTCGCACGCCAGAGCGCTGAAATGCGCTGGCGCCTCGTAGTGGATATACCACAGTCGATTTCTTACTAAAATAGGAACATCTTCTATCAAATCGGGAAATTCTTCTTCGAGAAACTGCTAGTAATTATGCCCATTCAACCTCTCATGAAGAAAATAAAGTACAATTAAATAATCACTGCATATTCCAGCCCAAACGTTAACGAAAAACTGCTCCTGGTGATGGGATTCCAAGATTGCATGTGGGTTTACTTCAGCCCAAAAATTATTATTGCGAAAATTTTGGATGGCGTTTCTGGAAAAATTGGCTTCATCGGTGCATCAAATTTCAATATCAAATAATGGATTTTCATTTACTCTTTGAAGAAACCATTGGCAAAAGTTTATCCTTAATGGAAAATCGCATGGGAGTAGACCCTGGATCCATTGGATATGGTGGGGAATAGTAGGGATATAATAAAACGTTATTAAGTAATTTCCAAACAAGAATATGTGAGATATTCAAATTGTTCCCAATTTTTTGTGTACTTAAACCGGGATCTTCGACTAAATTTAAAATCGCTACCTTAATTTCTGGTTTTCCCACAGTACGTTGTACTCATTTTACATTATTGTCTGGTTCAAAACTTCCCTTTTCGCACAACCTTCTATGAATGTTTGAAAATGTTCAAACATCTGGAATTTTTTTATTTGGAAAGTGGTTTTCATACAACTGCCTGGCTTCCAGTGCCATCAGCAAGCCCATACATGTAATGAATATCTGCAAACTGTCAAAACTGTATATGTTTACAAAACAAAATCTGCTTCTTACCTATTAGATACTTTCTAATCCTTGATAATACCAATTTTATAACAACGTGCAAACGAATGAATTCTATTTTTTATGCGAAAACCATACGTCAATAGAAACAAAAGGAAGAGGCCAGATTTGCTCAAATGAGAATTTTAAAAACAATTTTTACTTTAAGAAAAAGCATTGGCGTATCACTTTTCTCTTTAAAATGATTCAGTGCAAATTCCGCACGAACGCCACTGGCCAGAATAAAAAATATGTTGTACAGCAGAAAATGCCTTTGATGCATACAAGATGCGTACCAAGTTTCACAAAAATATATAGATCGTAACAAAGTTATCAGAAAAAAAATCTTAAACCTTTAGCACCCCGCAGTTTAACAGTTAAGACTTTTAGGACACAGGTACGGCGTGGGCCAAAAATGTTTTCCTCTGTGGTGCCTGGCTGCCCCTCCTCCTAAGATAAAATCATAGCTATGCTAGTGTATGGGAGTACCCTTCCCAAGAAGAAAAGCTATGTACGGGCCTGTTAGGACATAATATTATATTCCTATGAAGTATTTTTCTCAAAATGGACCCCAGAATAACCTCCCTAAATATTAGCATCTTATTAAGAAACACCTTGTATAGTATATTACATAATTATACAACCATATCTTTGATGGTGTATAAACTTACCCAGTATTTTAATCCTTATAAAATATACTGAAAACATCAATTCTCTATACACTTTTATGATTAATTAGCTAAATTGCTAATTTATAAAAACTCTCCTGTTTGACTGCTTTTCTATAACAACTGATTTTTATTTACCAGTGAATCACTTTGATATAGTCGGCTTCCACTTAACTAGGCGCGTTATGAACTTATCATAGAGAAACTTATAGTGTTGTCTTGCTCGCACCAAGGTTAAAACGGCATTATAAAGATATCCGTAATATAAACGCGATAAACCTATTGGTTATTTATAAATCTGAGAGAGAAGCACATCTAAATTTCAGTAATTATCAAAATGTTTCGAAGAACACTACCGTATTATATAAAGTCGTGAATAAGCTCCCTAGTTTTGACAAATGTGTCATTATTAAAAATATTGTGACATAAAATGTCGAGTACAAATCGGTTTGCAGGTTTTCTGCATCCCCAGGCAAAAGAAATGGTTTTCAATTTAATAGATTATTTTTAAAATGAAGAAGAAAAGGTTACTGAAACCGGCGAGTTATTAAATCCCAAGTCTATTAAAGAGAAAGTATCGGAAGCACTAAAACTAAGTTTAAGATCAATACAGAGGATTGTTTATGAAAGTAGTAGAAATATACTAATGAAGAAAACGCAACGACGATCAAGGAAAACGAAGATTGAAACTTTACAGGAAGGTAAAAAAATGGATGTAAGGAATGTTATATATACGACTTATATGCATCACAAGTCGATATAACGCTTTCAGCTCTGAAAGATGCTTTGAAGGAACGAGGTGTTTTGGAAATAGGTCTCAGGTCATTGTCAGCGCTTATTAAAAGCTTAGGATTTCGTTATAGAGGACTGCAACAGAAAATATTTGTGCGAACTACCAAGAATTGCAAGCGAACGAGTAAAGTTTCTGAAAAAATATGTTGAAAATTATTAGTCAAAGTTTAGAAAAGCAGTTTTTTTTAGATGAAACTTGGGTATTTTCGAATTAAAGTGGGTCTAAATCATCTTGTGACTCGTCTATAAAAGTCTAAACATAGATATTGTAGGTATTGGCACCAATAAGTTATTTGTACCTATTCGCAATAATATATATACATCAGTTTAGTTAAAATAAATGTACACACAAATTCTGATGTTCTAATTTTTATTTATAAAACAATCACCCCTATTTACTGACCAACATTTGATTCCCAAGGGTGGTCGCTAGTAAGAGGTTTTACTGTAGGTATATTGTTTATCTAATTTTCTATCAATTTAGTTATTAATTTTTGAAATATAAAACTATTTTGTCAACCGTATGCAACAACACGAACGCACCCCTGGGAAATTAATTTTGGAAGGAGACCCGTCACTGTTATTATGTCATTTTTATTATGACTGATAGTTTCAAATTAATTGTTAACCTATTAACATTCAATTTTATGGAAAATCAGCTGTCCATATGCCGCCATATTGGTTTTTATATTTTGAAACATTTTTAAACCTCTGATTCAACTGATTTGATTCAGGAGGTCACGTGCGCCTAGTTAAGTAGAAGCCGACTATAGACACCGTTTTAATTTGACACATTGTTTTGAGTGGTAGAACCAGGCTAGGATAACTTAAATGGTGAAGGTCGTCCCCTGATCGTTTAATTTAGCCTCCGGTCGCTGGTGGCGCTATTGTAGGAATTTTGTTTTATAAGGTTGTTCATCTCCTAACGTTGGTAGATGTATGTATGATTGATTTGTATATATATTTGCATATAAATAAAAAATAAAGTTATTATTAAATAATTATTCATATATAATTTATAAACTTAACATGGCGCAGTCGGTAGTTTAAGAATCGTAAATAGGTATATATTTAATATGTCGCGACCAAAGAAATCGGGAAGAAAAACCAAGGCAATTAACAAAAGCGTGGAACCTCCTGAAGACTTCATTAATGTCGCCCAACGATTGGAAAGTACAGAGAAAGCTATTAAAGATATAGAAAGAAACTTTACTTCACAACTTAATGAACTACAAGGTACAATAACTAGTTTATTAAATAAAAACTTTGAAAATAACACGGAATTGTTAGAAAAATCTATAGAAAATAATAATATAATATAAGCCGTTTTTTTTTATTTAAAACCTATTTATGTAAATATCTAATATTAATAAATCTTGTCGCCATATCAGAAATGTTGTTATAATTTCCTTTTGTTCTCCCAAATTATTTTAACTTGAATCAGATGTTTCGCGCTTCAAACTTTTCCGTTAAGTTAGAAGCGCGAAAATTTGAATTCAAAGTAATAATAAAATTTAAATTTTTATGCTTGGCGCCTACCCCAACCACGACTATATTTAGTTTCGCCTCCGGTCGCGGGTGGCGCTATCAGGGAACCAATTTAGTATGTTAAGTTGCCTATCTATCCTTGAGAGTGCGCAACTCGCTTGTCTATGGGTAGAACTGTTAATATTTAGTAGTAAGTAGTGTTTTACATTTACTATAAACCTTTTTATTTTAACTTGATCTGTTATTATAAATCATATTACAAATTTAGTTGATATGTAATGTAAATTGCTGTTTGATGTAACTTTATGTAAATTTCGTAATCTACGGAAGATACATGTAAGAACATACATAATTTGTTTATACAAAATGTAAAAGAGTATTTTTATTTAAGAACTTGAATCGCCGTTGACATTTTTACAGTCTGTTTTTGTTCTTTGATTAGGTGAAAGGCTCATCATATAATATTTAAATTTTATTACAGAATTAAGATAAAATCTAAATAGAAATTCAATTAAACTAAATTAAATGTTGGAAAACTTTATAGATTTGAAAATTTAAATTTAAATGCTGCAATTACTGCATTTTTGTTGTCTCGCCTAAAGGACCTAAAGTTTAAAAGTCGGGTTTATGCTTCAGCGATTCCGCTTGATTACTTTTAGAATCATAATTAAATTTGTAATGACATAATGCATTTTTATTTTAAAATTAAATGCACGAACTATCCTACATTTAAAATTGAAATTTTTCTTCCATCGTAAAATAAGAAGTTTACTTCAATTACTGCAGTCGCTAAGTACGAATTTTAAAAGGAATATTTAAATAAAAAAGCAAAAATTGAAGAAAAAATTCAAGCTTTAAAGCAAAGCAAGTCTTCGCATTTGTATTTCACTAATTAAAGAGTAAATTTCTAGAAATCAAGTAGTAACACAAAAGTAAAATACCAGAAAATTTGGAGCAAATTAAATTACAGCTTGAGTAATTGTACTCACCGGTTCTGATAATAAAATTATCCTGTTTCACGGCAAGTTAGGTTACCCGATGTAATCAATGGCCAAATTAACTAAAAACATCGCCCACAATTATCGTGTGCTTGAAAAGAAGTATAAATTAAAGCTTAAAACTTTTTTATGTCCTTTTATTAGAGTACAATAATTATTGTCGCCAAATTTGAAACTTGAAAAATCGAGTATAACAATAAATAAAAAGCTGATGCTTTGCCGAAAGAACCCTCTTTTTTTACTGGGTGAAAACACAAATACAATTTTACCGCTCAAAATTTCCTCATATTCGCTTACATTCAGGGCCGGATTTTCCATTAGGCTAAGTGTATAGCCTAAGGGCCTAAAACTTGCAGGTGTCCTTATGGCCACAAAAATACAATAATAACATGTCTCTATTACTTTCAGAACATTAATCCTGGGCTCTTAGTCGGTTTTAGCCTAGGGCCCAATGGCCAGTTAATACGGCTTTGGCATGCTGGCAAACAAATCAAGATACTAAAATATATATTTATATTTAATAAACTTATGAAAATCAGAAAAAAGCACGATTAACTTCGCTAAAAAAGGTGTTGAAATCTTTTTTCAATAGATTTTTAAAGTTATCTTATCTAAGAATACGGAACAAGTAAATGTGCTTTATGTAATTAAATTTATTTTAATAATAATGTGAACATTATTTAAAACAAATCGAATAATATCCATAGACTTTCATAATTAACAAGCTATCGATATTTAACTCCATCTCTATCTATCTGCAATTATTGAGGTTAGGACTTCTTAGGAGATGAGTCTTGTTTAGTTTTGTTGTTTTTGTAGTATTTTGTACGTACTTATACTTAGAATTATTGAAAGGATGCAAGGAGCAAAAAAATCAGAAAAAAAATTATTCAGTGTACTACAATACATAGATACTAGGATGAGCGTAAGCAAATAGGAGAAAAAGTTATTATAGTATTATGAGATACAGTAAAACAAAGTTGAACTTGTAAATTTCCACTATATTAGACAGAAAATGACATGTTTCGCTAACACTGTAGCTTCGTCAGATGACAGCTACAGTGTTAGCGAAACATGTCATTTTCTTTCTAATATAGTGGAAATTTACAAGTTCAACTTTGTTTTACTGTATCTCATAATACATACTATAATTATGGATTTCCACCTAGTATCGGCTGAATCAATTAATTTGAAAAAGTTATTATTTTTATTTAAAACTAGGCATAGAGTCATAGACCTAATAAAAAGTCTATTACCTCAACTAGGTAAGTTAAAATGTGTAAAATGGCCGTGTAAGTTTATAATAGAGACTATAATAGCGCCTTTTAACTTGTAACTCTGGTAAAGGTACCTAAACTACCTTTGCTATTCTATGTAATAAACTAATATATTTAAAAATTTAACACCAAGAAATAGTTAAATACATTTTAAGCCGGCCTTGTTCAGTGTTTACATGATCCACAAAATGATGTGAACTGCGCAAACTATGTATCCCGCTTTAGTCCTCCATGGGGGTCAGAATCTTGTAATAGGTATGCCATTAGCAATATACTGGTTATAAATGTGAACTCAACATAAATGTCACTAAATAAGGATATGACAATCATGATGAGCTATTTCCAAGGCTTACTGTGACCCATTTTGACGATTAACATCATTTTTTAAAATTTTAAAATGAAATAAAATTAAAAATATTGACATATTGGGAGAAAAAATGTTCAACTTTACACGTTAGTAAAAGTGTTTATAAAAAGCCGGTGGAAACTGCTTATTTCGTGTTGTTATGTATAGATTGAAACTCGAACACGAGTTTGTTAAAAGACGAAATTATAAACGATTTTGCAAAAAAAACTCTCGACGATCTGGTCGTTTCGTATAATACCTTGTATAGTACTTAGTGACATAATGTTTGTGCAGACTTGTTGAGCGTTCATGTGTTTTACTGTTTTCTGTCTTTTGGATTCTATGAGGCTCGATCACTGCTACCCCCATTACTACCATATATGGTAAGCAACATTATAGGTGGTGTTTTAAAATTTTGATTTTGCATCATGTTTGCTGGCATATTACGTAAAATGACTTAATAACTACCTATGTTATGTCTACCAGTCTACCTAGGATTATAAAATAAATTCTACTTGTTGGCTGTTTTAATACACATAATGTAGGTTTAAATTATTATAGTGTTTCTTAGGTCAATTTAATGACATTAAACTGTGGGAATTTCCTAACCATAGGCGTTCCACACAAATAATTAATATGCGTAAACACACTTATAAGTTTGTTTTACATTAGGTGTTTGTACATACTACACTTTATAAACCCACTGTATATATAATAATATTATATTAAAATAATAAATATAAGGTAACTCAAAAATTCTATATACAAAACTAAAATCAGAAAAATAAACCTGACACGGCACGATACTGCTCAGAAAAGGCTTTAATTTTTTTACCAGAACTTCATTCTCGTCAACCAGACTCCCGTTCATCAAGGCATAACCACGTATATTTTATCTCCGTCTCTTCCACGCCATCGGCGGTCACTGGCCTATCTCTGTCTGGCAGAATCGATCATCAGACGGGCCGGGTACCGGTTCAGCTTATATCCTGGCGCTTGCAATCGCAACAAATTATATGCTGTTGCCAATTCTTCAAAATTTTCGGATTTGTAAGCACAATGTAAGTACAGTGATGGGCTAAAATATGGAACAAATTCATTTAAAAATCAGGTATTCATTTTTTGAAAAGACGCTCGGACACGTCGATTATAATTCTTTCTTCCGGATTTTTTGCCTCAAAAAGAAATTATACCGGGTGTGTCAAAAAGTAGATGTAGCAAAATTTTTTTGTTTTTTAAATAGAACCCCCCTATTTTTACTTATTACCCTAATTCTACTTCAAATTCTGCGCATAATTCATGTAGTATACTCTATCCTTATCTCTAACGGTTTTAGCGAAAAATTACATCATAAAAAAAAAATCTTTAAAAAAAGGTTAAAAAATTAGTTTATTAAGTGTTGAAAATGCAAACCATTAACTTCTTGACAATATGCTAATCTACTTAAAAACCCTTCTAAAACATTATTTACAGTATTTTCATTAATTTGCCTAATTTCATATCTAATTTTAAATTTTAAGTCTTACAAATTTTGTGGTTTATCCTTATACACTTTTGATTTCAAATAACCCCAAAGAAAGAAATTCATGGGTGTAAGATCGGGAGATCTTGCAGGCCATTCTATGGGTCCTCTTCTACCTATCCATCGTTCGGGAAATACAGTATTCAAATACTCTCGTACTTGTCGAGCAAAATAAGGTGGAGCACCATCCTGCTGAAACCAAATAGACGCTTCTGGTAGATGAGGCTGATTCGGATTTGGAAAATCCGCTGCTAGTGTGGGAATTAATTCATTTTGAAGAAATTGTAAATACCGGTCTCCTGTAAGATTTCCATCGAAGAAAAAGGTCCAATAATTCTATCATTTAATATCCCTGCCCAAACATTTACTTTTTGTGGGTATTGAGTGTGCTGTTCTCTCATCCAGCGGGGATTATTTGTACTCCAATACCGAAAATTTTGTCTGTTTACCGAACCATTCAAACAAAACTTGGCTTCATTGCTAAAAAGTATGTTGCGATGAAAAAATAGATTTAAGTTGTAAATTTTCATCATAGTTTCACAAAACTGTAGTCGGCGGTCGGGATCATCTTCGTTTAGTTCGTGCAGCAACCTAATTTTGTACGGATGGTACTTTTCTTGTTTCAATACCCGCAACACAGATCGTCGGCTAACATCATTATTAAGGGCTACTTCAGTGGATGCACTATGAGGATTATCTTCAACCTCTAACAAAATGTTCAATTGTGAGTTTTCACTAATTTTTGGACGACCTGGCCGTAGACGATCCTTTACATTCCCTGTTTCCCTGAATTTCTTCTCAATTTTACTTACTGTAAATCTTGTAATCGGCCGTTCTGGATACTTAGCGTTAAACAAGTTACAAACTTCTTCTTGACTTCTTGTTTTGTCTCCACATCGAATTAAAATTAAAATTTCGATTCTTTGTGTTTCATTTAAATGCACCATGATCACCGTTTTTCAAAATTATACCTAAACTAATTTTTGATTGACACATGACTTGCTATCGTAGTAACAATTCATTTAAATTTACCTGTTTACCTTTAAGTAGGTACATGTACCTTTTTAAAGAATTTTTTTTTATGATGTAATTTTTCTCTAAAACCGTTAGAGATAAGGATAGAGTATGCTACATGAATTATGCGCAGAATTTGACGTAGGGGGGTCTATTTAAAAAACAAAAAAAATTTGCTACATCTACTTTTTGACACACCCGGTATAATTTCTTTTTGAGGCAAAAAATCCGGAAGAAAGAATTATAATCGACGTGTCAGAGCGTTTTTTCAAAAAATGAATACCTGATTTTTAAATGAATTTGTTCCATATTTTAGCCTATCACTGTATATACGAGGGTTTATTAATTAGTTGTTTTTAAACACTGAAAACACTTTTTGTCTTGATTTCAGTTATATTGTTTCTTAAGGACTAAAGAATGTATTATTATAACAATGAATGGCTTGTTATTTTTTTCTGTCACACTCAAAACTCCTCGGTTTAAAGTATATTTGCAAACTAGCTTTCAAAGAAAGTTACTGATTAACAATTGAATACTGATATAAATGAAACATCTTTAATAAAAAAACTTAAAGAATTGAAGAAGAAAGATCTGACAACCCTGGTTGTGCGGTCGGTCCCTTTGAGACTGTTTACCGCCGTATGGAATGATTGGAATGTCCTCAAACTGAGATTCCATAAATAATACACGATTAACGCATTCAAAAATTCATAAACCTGAACCTAATAGTAATGACAACAAGAATGATCATTTTTCATTCGTTATAGAGAGGGGGCCCCTGAAAACGTTTGCGGGAGGGGGGGCACCCAGTTTTTGTTACGCCACTGGTACCAAAAATGATTTTAATATAATAATTTTTGAGAACCCCAGTATATTCATAAACATTTTCCAGTGTCAACAGAAATTTACCATTATTTGGTATAAAAAAATACACTACGCCCATTAATTATCGAATATTCAAAAATGCACGCCCAAATTAATAAGCTGTAATTTCATTAATAATGAACCAATTTTGATTTTTTCTTTGTTTAAGTGATAGATATACGATTCTAGGGTTTAGGGCAGAGTAGTTTGCGTCCTGACACGTCTTATTGTACGGGGTAGCGCATAAACTATAGATGCATGTAAATTTCCTTAAATTTAAAACTGACGTATCTTACATAAAAATTGAATTTAATTCGTGCTTTAAACGAAAGCAATTAGACATCTGCTATCTGCGCTAGAAACTGGCCAAAAAGTTTCGCCATGCCACTAGAGGCAAAGAAAAAAATACCATTTCTTCGAAATAAATTCTGTTGCCGAAAAAATGTTTCGTAAATAATCAATGAGTCATTTAATCACTTTTGGCTTTTGCTAAAGTTAGAATAAAAAACATGTCAACAAATAAAGTCTATAATACAGGGTGCTACGGAAATATCTAACCATTTAATTAAATTGCTTAAAAAGTTAAAATTAAAAGTACAAAAATAATAATTTATTTTTATTATCAGGTATTTCCTCCACGAGCATTAATAACTTCTTGACACTGTCGTGGCATGCTTAAAATTAAATTTCTTATTAATTCGTGGTTAATATTCTGCCATATTCGATGCAGCGCTTGTTTTAATAATTGTGGAAGAGTTTGCGCCGGGTTAACTTCCGCACGGACTTGTCTCTTTATATGGTCCCACACATGCTCAATCCTTGGTTACCTAATAATGATGCTGTTGTATCTGAATTTGTATTTGTATAAATTTTCTGTGAACGAATTAAATGGATAGGTTTTTGCGTGCCACCCTGTATTATAGACTTTATTTGTTGACATGTTTTTTATTCTAAATTTAGCAAAAGCCAAAAGTGATTAAATGACTCATTGATTATTTACGAAACATTTTTTCGGCATCAGAATTTATTTCGAAGAAATGGTAGTTTTTTCTTTGCCTCTAGTGGCATGGCGAAACCTTTTGGCCAGTTTCTAGCGCAGATACATGTCTAATTGCTTTCGTTTAAAAAATAAATTAAATTCAATTTTTATGTAAGATATGTCAGTTTTAAATTTAAGGAAATTTACATGCATCTAGAGTTTATGCGCTACCATGTACAATAAGACGTGTCAGGACGCAAACTACTCTGCCCTGAACCCTAGAATCTTATATATATCATTTAAACAAAAAAAAATTCAAAATTGGTTCATTATTAATGAAATTACAGCTTATTAATTTGGGCGTGCATTTTTGAATATTCGATAATAATTAATGGGCGTAGTGTATAAACGTCATGGACTATAATATACGTAGTTTTTAGTTTAGTAATGTTTCGGGTCTCGTGCGTTAAACGGGAAAGTAATAGTATCCTATAACAACCATTTATCGTCATGTTTTAACTGCCATTCTACAAACTTTAATTGTTATTTTTTGATGTTACAGTTCCCTCGGTGAAGGGTAAGTACAGCAAGTAATTTAATAGCTTTTAATATTTTAAAGTTGGTAGAACAAAGTAGGATAATAATTAGATAGGTAAGTAGGTAGAGCATACAATTTAAATTTTAAATAACCGTAGAATGAACGTTAACACAATAGGCTTACTTTTATTTTTATTTCCGTCAGAGTCGAACTGATACGCCGTTGTTCACAAAAGCTTTGCGTGTTTTAACTTATTTCTCTTTTGCTGCTTATATAGTATAGAAAATAGATAGTCCAGGACGTGGGGGTTTTTTGAATGCAAAAGGTGGGGTAGTAGCGATTTTCTAGTATGTTGTTAGGCTTGGGGCCCTAATGAAAAATCCAAGTTTTCGACCTCAAAGCGCATGCGCTCGTGCCGCCATCTTGGATTTTAGGTACAACAATTTGGTTTTTTGATAATAACTCAAAAACGGTGGCTTTCACGACAAAATATGTTCTATACAAAGTAAAAGAAGATAAAATTTCCTACATTTTTTGTGGAATTTTTTTTTGTAGCACACATAAATTAGGAGTTACAGCTCCGTGAAGTTGCACTATTTGAAAAAAGAATGCGGAAACTTTTTGGTTGTTTTATTTTATTATTCTTATTATATATAACTATAGTTTTACATAATTATAAAAAAAAACTATAGGCATTTGAATATTATCATTTAACAATACCTAGTAGGTATACTTTTCGTAAACAAAGTTAAAGGCGAAAAGTATATCGCTAAATTATGATTTTAAAGCATTACAAAAATTAATTTCTACTACATTTTGGTACGTTTCGATGGTCCGGATTGGTTATTGTTGGTGTCCTGTAGTTTTTTCCTGATTGAATAGGGATGACGTAGTGTCACAACCACTGAAGGCATGCAAGAACAGAATGTGCTTGATTGCTTCTTGGTATTTAAGGCTACTTGCTGAATATAACCTCTCAGCAGTTTTCCTCTTCCAGGTTTACGGAAGTAGATAGAACTTTCGGCTGGTGCTATAATATAGCCAAATAACAAAATATAATACTTTTTTTTTTAAATGGTGCAACTTCACGGAGCTGTAACTCCTAACATATGTGTGCTACAAAAAATGTAGGAAATTTTATCCTCTTTAAATTTGTACAGGGTGTTTCATTAAGGTCGAAGAGCCGCCATATCTCGGAAACTATTGGGCATAGAAATTCAGGGAAAAAAAATTAATAACTAAAGTGGCCATAAGAAAATCCTGGAAATAATTTTTAAGTTCCGCATTTTGCCGCAAGGGGGCGCAATTGAAAAGTAAATTTTAACATTTTAGATATCTCCGAAAATTGCACGTTAAGGTATATTTTTAATAACACCATTAAAAAGCTTGGCCAATTTTGCATAATTTTGGTCCCAAGCTTGTTGGCGTACCGACTTTAGTAAGAGTGGGGGAAGCTGTTGAAAGTGTAATCATTTAAATCGCTGTAACTTATAAACCACTTATCCGATTTTAGCAAACTAAAACTTGTTTGGAAGAGAAATGTAAGTACTTTTAACTGTCGTCTTGAGTGGTCCATGATGCTTCTCAATAAAAATACTAGAGGGCGCAATTTGCAATAATAATACATTTCTTAACTTTATTCATTTATTTCAAATCATACGGTATAATTATGATACCATAATCGAAAAGTAGATGAAATTTGCTACAAAAATGTCACAACCGCAGTTCGATATCTCCATCCGTTTCAGAGTTATTGCCAATAGAATAATTTTTAAAACTTTAAATGAAAAAGCGGTTGTTTTCATAGTTTTGTGATCAAGCACTCCATGACAAAAAATATTTTAAAACTTTATGGTTAGGTAGGTTTGTTTCTCAATATTCCATTGGTCCAGAAACCACTCTAGAATTAATGGCAATCATGGAAAACGTGTCATTTAGGCGTAACTCTAACAATATGATGTGTTTTAAAAAATAAATCTAGATAGCTGTGAAATAAAATCTGAAAGTTTCCATGGAGATAAGACAAATAATGCAAATAGTTGTCAACTAGTTTCATTTTGAAAGGTGTTGACAAAAGTTTATCCATAATTCATCTTAAACTTCTTGATAGAAAATTGTGATACGTACCCTTCAAAAATGGCTTATACCAATGCCGAAGCTTAAGATATGCTGGCCGTATATTTTGAATGTTTTCAAAATGCGCCTATAGCGGAACGCGAATATGCTGTCAGATATCCTGAACGAAGGCACTATGGCAGAGCAGTATTTCAGCGACTGGCAATATGCGTAAGGCAATTGGGAAGTGTACGACCCATTTCAGTTCCTTTTAGAAGACGTCCAGTAAGAAATGAAGTCAACATTACAAACGTTCTTGCGTACGTAGAGGCCGATCCGCATTTAAGCATAAGAGAAATTTCTTTAGATCTATAAGTGGTACTGCAGTGTTCCGAATTCTAAGGGATTTTAAGCTGCATCCCTATCATATAGTTTTACATCAGGCGCTATCAGAGAGTGATTATGACAGACGGCTCGACTATTGCTATTGGCTAAGAGAGATGTGTAACGAGAATCCTCAATTCCTCTCCCACGTGTTATGGACTGATGAAGCAACTTTCAGTAGCTGTGGCAGAGTTAATTTACACAATATGCACTATTGGTCACAGACAAATCCTCACTGGATGCGCGAAGTGGATCACCAAAACAGATGGAGTGTTAACGTGTGGTGCGCAGTATTAGGACACAGAATTATTGGACCGTTTATTTTTAATGATTATCTAAATGATGAATCTTATTTAAACTTTTTACAAAATGACTTGCCTATCCTTTTAGAAGATGTTCCTATTGGCCTAAGAACATCCATGTGGTATCAACATGATGGATGCCCGGCACACTTTTCGCATATGGTCCGTGATTTTTTAGATATTGGATACCCAAATCGCTGGATTGGAAGGGGTAGTTTGTTTGCTTGGCCCCCTAGATCCCCGGATTTAACTGTGTTAGATTTTTACTTGTGGGGGCGAATAAAAGACATTGTTTATAAAACGCGACCAACCACACGAGAAAACATGATTGAGCGAATTGTAAATGCACTAAATTCGATTTCACAAGCTGAAATTGAAACAGCTGTCTCTAGTTCTAGAAAAATAATTAATCGTTGTATTTTGCACAACGGAGGTCATTTTGAACATTTATAAAGTCTTTCAATTGTTCTCCTAAGAAGCTTTCCATGAATATTGTTTCCTTCAATAGTTTCCGATAATTATTTCAATACTTTTTTATGGCCCGTTGGCCTTGAAACACGCTCCAAATTTTGTATTTTACATGATTTGGACTAGTCCTAAGCCTAGATAAAGTGTAAAGGAAGGCACGGAGTTTGACATTGGAATAATGAGAAACAAACCTACCTAACCATAAAGTTTAAAAATATTTTTTGTCATGGAGTGCTTGATCACAAAACTATGAAAACAACCGCTTCTTCATTTAAAGTTTTAAAAATTATTCTATTGGCAATAACTCTGAAACGGATGGAGATATCGAACTGCGGTTTTGACATTTTTTGTAGCAAATTTCATCTACTTTTCGATTATGGTATTATAATTATACCGTATGATTTGAAATAAATGAATAAAGTTAAGAGATCTGTTATTATTGCAAATTGCGCCCTCTAGTATTTTTATTGAGAAGCATCATGGACCACTCAAGACGACAGTTAAAAGTACTTACCTTTCTCTTCCAAACAAGTTTTAGTTTGCTAAAATCGGATAAGTGGTTTATAAGTTACAGCGATTTAAATGATTACACTTTCAACAGCTTCCCCCACTCTTACTAAAGTCGGTACGCCAACAAGCACGGGACCAAAATTATGCAAAATTGTCCAGGCTTTTTAATGGTGTTATTAAAAATATACCTTAACGTGCAATTTTCGAAGATATCTAAAATGTTAAAATTTACTTTTCAATTGCGCCCCCTTGCGGCAAAATGCGGAACTTAAAAATTATTTCCAGAATTTTCTCATAGTCACTTTAGTTATTAATTTTTTTTCCTGAATTTCTATGCCCAATAGTTTCCGAGATATGGCCGCTCTTCGACCTTAATGAAACACCCTGTATAGAATATCTTTTGTCGTGAAAGCCACTGTTTTTGAGTTATTATCAAAAAAACAAATTTTTTTACCTACAATCCAAGATGGCGGCTCGAGCGCATGCGCATCGAGGTCGAAAACTTGGATTTTTCATTAGGGCCCGAAGCCTAAAAACATACTACAAAATCGCTACTACCCCACCTTTTGCATTCAAACACCCCTTTTTGATACCCACGTATACTGGAGTAAGAGTACTGTTTTCACTAAAATAATAAGTTCGGATATAACTATTTTAGGCGGTTTTTTCAATATTAATAGTACAGAACCATGAGAAGAAAATTTATTTATACATGGTGTTTTTTTAAGGGTGGCCACCGGCCATATCTCGGAATTTACTAAGCATAGAAACTTGAGGGGGAAAAAATTATGATTAAAGTGGCTGTGAAAAAAATTCTGGAAAATACTTTTAAGTTCCGCATATCAGCGCAAGGGGGCACAATTGAAAATTAATTTTTAAAATTCTAAGTTTCTCCGAAAATTCCCATATTAAGGTATACCTGTGGTTACATCATTAAAAAGCTTAGACAATTCTGCGTCATTGTGGTTTAAGACTCATTGGCGTACCGAGCTTGATAAGAGTGGGGGAAGCAATTGAAAGTGTAATAATTTAAATCGCTGTAACTTCTAAACCACTTATCTGATTGTACTAAACTTAAGCTTGTATGAAAGAGAAATGTAAGTACTTTTAATTGTCGTATCCGCTGGTACACGATAGTTTGTAATAAAATTGCTAGAGGGCGCAATTTGTAATAATAACAGTTTTTCTGATTTTATCCCGAAAATTTAAATCATACGGTATAAATATGACATCATAATCGGAAAGTATATTAAATTTGCAAGAAAAAATGTGCGAACCACAGTTTGATATTTTTGTTCGTTGCAGAGTTATTGTCAAAATAATAATTTTTAGCACTTTAGTCGAAGAAATGATTGTTTTTATAGTTCCATAGGTATGTAGATTGGATTAGCAATAATAAGTTTTCATTTGTCATTTTCCATGCTTTCCTTTACACTTTATGTAGGCTTAGGACTAGTCCAAATCATGTAAAAAACAAAATTTGGAGCGTGTTTAAAGGTCACTTGGCAATAACAGCAGCATTAAAATCCTCATGGAAAGTTTTTAACGAAACAATCGAAAAACTTTATAAATATTTAAAATGACTTCCGTTTTGCAAAATACAACTTTTAATTCTTCTTCTAGAACTAGTGGTGTGATTGGTCGTGTATTATAAACAGCGCCTTTCATTTGTCCCCAGAAGTAAAAATCTAATACAGTTAAATCCGAAGACCTAGGTGGCTATGGAAATAAACTACCTCTTCCAATCCAACAATTCGGGTATCTAACATTTAAAAAATTATTGTTTTGCCCATAACTCTAAAACGAACAAAGATATTGAACAGCGGTCTTCACATTTTTTCTTGCAAATTTAATCTACTTTCCGATAATGAAGTCACAGTTATTCCGTATGATTTGAATTTTCAGGATAAAATGAAAAAAACTGTTATTATTACAAATTCCACCCTCTAGCAATTTTGAAACTATCGTGTACCACCGGATACGACAATTAAAAGTACCGGGTGGTCAAATAAGCGAGGACATCGGCTTTATCTCGGAAACCATTAATCGTACAACTTTCAGAAAGATTTTTTTACAAGTAAAGTGGTCAAGAGAAATTGCTGGAAATCACTGTTAAGTTCCTCATTTCGCCGCAAGGGGGCACAATTAAAAATTGTTTTTTTAAATTCTAAATTTCTCAGAAAATTCCCATATTAAGGTATAACTCTGATTACATCATTGGAAAGCTTAGACAATTCTGCATCATTTTCGTTTAAGGCTCATTGGCGTACCGACCTTGATAAGAGTGGAAGAAGCTATTGAAAGTGTAAACATTAAAATCGCTGTAACTTCTAAACGACTTATCCGATTTTACTAAACTTAAGCTTGTTTGGAAGGGGAAAATAAGTATCTTCAATTGCCGTATCCAACAGTACAAGATAGTATTTAATAAAATTGCTAGAGGGCGCAATTTGTAATAATAACAGTTTTTTCGATTTTATCCCGAAAATTCAAATCATACGGTATAACTATGACATCATAATCGAAAAGTAGATGAAATTTGCAAGAAAAGATGTGAAGACCGCAGTTCGATATCTTTGTTCGTTTCAGAGTTATTGCCGAAACAATAATTTTTAATACAAATTGCGCCCTCTAGCAATTTTATTAGAAACTATATTGTACCATTCGATACGACAATTGAAGGTACTTACCTTTTTCTTCCAAACAAGCTTAAATTTAGTAAAATCGGTTAAGTCGTTTAGAAGTTACAGAGATTTTAATGTTTACACTTTCAATAGCTCTCCCACTCTTATCAAGGTCGGTACGCCAATGAGCCTTAAGCCAAAATGATGCAGAATTGTCTAAGCTTTCCAATAATGTAATCAGAGTCATACCTTGATATGGGAATTTTTGGAGAAATTTAGAATCCCCTGCGGCGAAATGAAGAACTTAAAAGTAATTTCCAGCAATTTCTCTTGACCACTTTACTCATAAAAAAATCTTTCCGAAAGTTGTACGATTAATGGTTTCCGAAATAAAGCCGACGTCCTCGCTTATTTGACCACCCGGTACATACCTTCCTCTTCCAAACAACCTTACATTTTGTAAAATCGCATAAGTCCTTTAGAAGTTACAACGATTTAAATGATAACACTTTCAATAGCTTCCCCCACTCTTATCAAGGTCGGTACGCCAATGAGCCTTACATCAAAATGATGCAGAATTGTCTAAGCTTCCTAATGATGTAATCAGAGTTATACTTTAATATGGGAATTTTCGGAGAAATTCAGAAAACTTGAAAGTCATTTTCAAAATTTTCTCTTGGCCACTTTAATCACAAAATTTTTTTCCCCAAGTTTCTATGCTTAGTAGTTTCCGAGATATGGCCGGTGGCCACCTTTAATGAAACACCCTGTATATTTAAAACAAAGTTTGAACATTTTACTGGTCATGCATGTCATATTTTTCTCAGATTAAAAAAAACAAAAATTAAACGTCTGTCCTAAATAGTTGAAAATAACACAAAATTGCGGCAATTGCCTTAAGGAAGGGATTAACTCGTCTAGGCATTTATTATCCTGTCACATAGCAAAGTGCCTTCGCACTTAAGATTTATTATGCTGCCTCTTAAGTGAAATGAGAATCTAATTTATTACTTGTGATGTTTAGCGTCTTGAAGAACCAAACTTTAAAACAAAATACGCATCTTTGTGCTACTGGGTTTTTCCCTTTACTTACTAGTTTTGTCTTTTTAATTTTTATAAATTACCAGGCCCGTTTCTGGCGAGTATGCAGTGAATGCCCCGCACGCGACATGCGGCGCTAATTGAAATCCTGTACATTACCCGCACATCCACATAAAAACAAAATAAATAATTAAATAAAAATATTTGTTTTCAATTATACGCTGGGCTTGTATTATCTTAATATAGAAAGAAACTGGAGGTATTAAAACAAAAATAAAAATCAAATCATTTAAATTAGAAAAACCACTCTGCTTTAGATTTCATTGGTTTTCGGTTCAAACCGATAGCCTATGGGTTTTCGGCGCTGCCTAGCACTCCTGTAATTGCGACTTATATCTTTACAGGGGATGTCATCTTAACATTTTACTTATATAAGTTTGTAGAAGGTGCAGGCATGCTTTAGAAGTGTCCAAGTTCGACACTAGATGGCGCTTAGCGCTTTATCTTTTCAACGGTCCTCGCCATAAATTGTTCATAGTTTGAGCTTTGTGTTCTATTTTCTCGTCGGATCCTAGCCTCACTGTTGAGCCCTGATATGACGAACGCGTCTGGGGATGGATCTGACGAAATAAAAGGAAGAACCACTCTGTCTCTACTTCATATATTGGTTTTCGGTCCAAACCGCTAGTGGTGGGCAATCCGGGTCTTTTTTGGGATCTCGGTCACCGGATCCAAATCAGTAAAAAGATCCGGATCCCTGAACCGGGTCGCGGAACTGCAGCTGTAAAAGAAGTACGTCTGCTCGCACGCTTCGTTTTCAATCGGGTCGGTCGGCTAGAGCCGAATCCCGTTCGGTCTACTTTGATATGATTTTACCGAGATGCGATAAACTGCCACGCGCCGGGTCACTGAGAGATGCCGCGAAAAGCAAGCGCCCTTGCCTGACTCGAACGTCACGTCGAATCCGCAGGATCTGTGACCCGGTTTAGATTGGCGAAATGATCCGGATCGCCCGGGTCACAGTAAAGATTCGGATCTCTGAACCGGATCAGTCGCGACCCACCCACTACTACAAACCGATACCCTATGGGCTTTTAGCGCTGCCTAGCACTCCTGTAATTGTGACTTGTGTCTTTACCGGGGATTTCGTTGGAGGTGACGGATATACTTTAGAAGTGTGCAAGATTGCCAATAGATGGCGCTCAGTGCTACAACTTCTTGACGATGATCGCAGTTCAAGTTGTGTAAATTTCTGTCGACGAAGCGAGATAATTTCGTCGACGTGGCCAGCACAAATGATTATCTCTTTTTAATCTAGGTATCCGCTCGTTATGCGTTGGTCACGTCGGCAACACTGATTGATCTGTTGTCCTTCTTGCGGTCGTCTAAAAACATATTAGTTATTATCTCATACCCACATAAAATGCCACTGTAAGTTCAAGCTTGCCAATACGGAATATACCATTTTTTAAAACCTAGTAAAATTAATAAATTTAGTTTCTCCCTAAATAAGTGCCTATTTGTTAAATAAGAAACAAAATGACGCTCGCAGCAGAAATTAATGCTAACGCCCTTTTCCGTTGCCCTCGATTGCTGAGAACGACCACACTTTCAGCACTTGTTGGGTTATAGTATATTGCATAACAAGTGTTGAATGAGACATGTAACATGATGGCGAAAATTATTTTCATACGTTAGAGACAATATTTTTCCTATACGACCACAAAAACGTTTACCAAAATAACTAAATTTTTTTTTACTCTTATTTTCTATACTGGTGCGGAAAAGTACTTACTATCAAAAAAGCAATTTAGGAAACAAGACCACAAAGTAGTATTTGTGAAAAAGACATTGGTGCATGAGTTTCTAGCAATATAATTTACAGTAAACAGTGCGTCGAAACCTTATACAGGACAGGCAAGCTTGAGGTTACCGGGCGACTTTTAATGTAAAGAAATGAATACAAAATGGGTTTGACGCGAGTTAGAAAGAGATCAATTAAGACTCAACATTGCCAACTTCTGTTCGAGCGCAATTCACATTCCACTCTCACTGCAGTCCTCTTCCACAGCGGCAAATACGTTCGTATGTATATGTACAAATGTACAGGTCATGCAGCTAGTTTGAACCCTGATATGCGTAGATGATAGAAAAGGAGAGCGATGTACGACAGAGATACCCAATACCAAATTTTAGTAACGTATAATCCGCGTAGAAAATAATAGCCGGGTTTCACTGGTAAAGCCGCTATGGCTACTAATCCTATTTACCTGTTTGCTAATTAAGTGGTTATTACTAATCGGAACAATATACCTACTTATATACTAGACATATATGTTCAAATTGTTGTTGATCCCCCGGTAAGAAGTTCACATATTTAACAAGCATTTTTTTCATAATTTTTTTATGT
This sequence comes from Polydrusus pterygomalis, assembly GCA_963969555.1. Taxonomy (NCBI): domain Eukaryota; kingdom Metazoa; phylum Arthropoda; class Insecta; order Coleoptera; family Curculionidae; genus Polydrusus; species Polydrusus pterygomalis. The sequence goes on from OZ018376.1 coordinate 84,187,260, forward strand.
ATTATTATTAGGCCGACATAGTTTCAGCTTTATATAATTAAAGATATAAAAATAGATTATAGCCCAAGTAAGTCTTAAAAGTACATGCACATAAATATGTATTCGTTTCATGGAGGTATTTCTTCTCTTCCCGACAGAAAATCCAAGCTTACATAATCATCAGAGCTTTCTCCTGAACTTCTGTCATTGTCGTCTACTAAATATATTATCAAGTCTTCTACAACAATTTCCACCATGGATTTGTTCTCCATACACTCAAGTTCAAATTACTTTTTCGCAACGTGATTTCCACTGTTCTACCGAAAACTGTTTAAAAAAACTTGAATAAACATCCTGCAATGAAGGTCCTACCTTTCTAACAGATTGTACAGAACTGTGCGTTTCAAAGATTATCAGAAAAATGGGCTCCCGGATACCCCCGCCCACCTGTTTACTGCGCACCAAATATCATGCGTTCGGATTAGCGAGGCGGTCACCGCGATGTTTAATGTTTTCTATTTTTCAGAAAAGCATATGATGAAATATCTGTTTTAAAAGGGTTTATTAAAACCTACCCAGAGGAATTGCTCGGTGGTAAAAATATCTTGCTAAACGGACAACGATGCTCTCAATGATGTCTATATTTTATGTTATGTCCAGCGATTTTCTTTTTCGATTTTCTTAGGCATTGTACTAATTGCAAGTCATGTGACACACAAAAAACTCACTGTGCACTCGACGGCACAATAAAATGAACTGAGTAATTCAGGGTAGAAGCGGGCGGGAGGCTGGGCTATTTTGGTTTACTTATTACATTCCTTCGTCTGTGCGTCGATAGGCCATAAAATGATACCTAGCAATAATACTAGTATATAATGGCGGAGATGCAAAGAATAATTAATTAGTTACCTACATGAAATAAAGGGAAAAAACGTAAAATAAATGCGCACTACAACCCAGACGGGTTCCAAATATTACTGAGAATCCTGAATTTATGTCGATAATATCGTTAAATGTCGCCAGGACAATGATCCCCTCACTTTAAGCGAGAGATGGTTCGCCATGATTTGTTCGTTTACGCCGGCAACACTGATTCATCTGTTGTCCTTATTGCAGACATCTAAACATAATACTTACTCTCTCCTACTCACATCCAATGCCACTGTAACTTAGAGCTAGCCAGTACGGTATAAAAATAAAACAGAATCACCACTTTTGTCATTTAGAATTTCAAACTGGGATTCTTGTCCGTATCAAAAGTTATTACTCAAATAAAAGAGTTTAATGTACTTTAAAAAAGAGGCATCAACACATTTTTAGGCTAACTATAAACGCCTAACCCACATTCTGTTAAATGTTGTGTCAGAGAATACATGGATCAAAACAGACACGTAATTTACTCCGAAGCTCTAAAAATGCTTTATCTTTTCTAATGATTAATAACATTTGAGCTCGGCTCTGGATCCAGAAACTTTCTACGAAAAGACGGTATCGTGGAGATGAAGGTAATAAATGATTACATGTTATATGAACTACATTCACTAGGGGGCTAGAAGACATGTTTTATTTTGATGCTGCTATAATGTAAGTTCAAGAAGCAAAAATATGAATACAATACAATAAATATAATAGTAGATTATTATTTTTGACCATCTGTCTTCCAGTACCTCCTACGCAAAAAACGACATTTTACAAACTGTAGACGACGAGATTATCTACAAGTTTTGTATAAATCATTTTTTTTTGTGGGGTCCATATTATACAAACTAATTATTGATATTAAAGAGGGGGATTTCAGTAAAATTGTACCGTGCGAGCAAAAGTTATTTGCATCAAAGAGGGCTTGGATTAAAAAACGTGTGGCTTGGTTTAGATCACAATGCATGATATTATGGGGACGATATATCTAACCAAATCTAGGTTAAAATTTTGTCAGATTCATATTATGACATGATATGCCAAACTAATGAGTAATAAAATAAGTAGACGAACACAAATTTATTTTTGTTGTTTACAAAATTAACAAAGTATACTTGCATTTTATAAGGAAATAAATTTAGCTGCTTCTTAAGAATAGTCCAGCGTGTTCCATAAGATCTTCCCACTTCTTGGGACAGGCGTCTTATACAATTTGTTGGCGTATTTTGCATTATTTCACGAACGTTTGCAACTAGTTCTTCAGTTCTTACAGATGGTCTTCCTGCTCCTTTTTTGTGTTGTATAGAACCTGTTTCCCTAAACACAGCCACGGTTCTTTTCAGACAATGATAAAAATCCCCAGCAATAAAAGCAACGTTAGGAAAATGTTCGTGAAAATCGTCCATGCACAAACCCGGATCGTATTGCCACTTACCATTTACTCTAACCCCGTTTCGAAAATACGCTTCAACCATGAATGTTTTGTGCTGCTCATTGTGTGAATTGTTCAAGAAATTGGAAAAATTAGCGATGAATCAAATTACTTGTAACGACTGTCAAAGATGACGGAATAAATGATTAATTGTTAATTCAGGTAGTTACTGACACCCAACAGGTATTAAGCTCTACGGCTAAGTATTACGTCCTTAGATGCAAGGCCCTCTTTGATGCAAATAATTTTTGCTCGCACGGTAGTAATGTATATCCACGACATCTGAGTTAGAGTAACCAAAGCGCTTTTTTTTTAATTGTGGTTTCACCAATAAGCCTAATCCCCTTTTATTTTGTACGTTTAACAAATATTTAAAATATTTTTTGTTTTGATTCTCTGGATGCACCAGGTTTGCTTACATTCACAGTAGCCGTAAATGACGCATTTCCCACCTCTTGTCTCGGTTCTCTCTTCCGTGGACTCTTCATCTCTAACATCGGATAATGGCAGTTAAATTGTATCGTCCAGGTCTTCGTCTTCAAAGTAGCTTAAAATTTTAGCAACGCTATTGTATAATCTTTTACATCAGAACATGCAAATGCATGACCGAACAATAGAAACCCGCCTTTTGCGCATGCCGAGGACGCGTCCTGGTGGTAAACCCAGACATATATTTTTTTGAGGTCCTTCGTAAAGTATTGTCAATTTTCCTGCTGCTTTTTGATTGATTGATTGAAAAAAAAAGATCCAAAACCCAAAAAAGGTCGTTTGTAACGAACCCTGTATAGTAATCGCAAATCTGATATTCGAAATTGTAGTTTCAGCACAAGCAGACGTTTTTATAAAGAATACATTTTTCTTCTATACCTACTAATAAAAAAGTTTTTCGTCTTCCAAACTCTATCCGTGGACACACTGTATATTAAATAAAGACAGCACAGACAAAAAGAGCTCCGCGATGTAGTTAAGGAGGTCACTTCAAACATCAAAAATATAAATTACATCCGTTTTTGTTGGATAGCTTTCTGATGATGTTTATCAGCGACAGCTTTGAAGGCAAAGCATCCAACAGAATTCCATTATGTTTCTCTCGTCGTATTTCAGTCCTTTTTATGGGCAAACTTAGTGTTAAGGATTTAATTTTTAACAGACCCCTAGCCGAAAATTTAAAGTTCAACAAATACACAGTCAGATACCCCTGAGTCTTACATATTACGATCTTATCCAACTTACCTTAGTCCAAAAGTGGAGTATTTCGGAGATACAGAGTGCCAAAAGTTCTATTTGGTTTTAGGTTTTCATAAAGATTTTTTTTTTAAATTGGTGTATTGTCACAATATTCGACTAGGGAAGATTTTGTGTGGTGAAAAATTAAAATCTGCTCTCACTTTCGTTGTAAATTTTAGAGGGCGCCACCTGCAATACCTTGCAGACATTTAAAACGAAATAACTTTTTGAGCCACTCTGTATTGAACTTTTAAATATATTACGGTTTATTCGGTGAGATCAGAGGCTTTAATCCCCGCGAAGCTGACAATGACACGTGTCTGTAGAAACATATTTTTACTTTGTTTATCATGGCCTTCTTGCAAAAAATCAATAAGACTGCTTGATATTTGGAGGATTTTGCGAAAAACCGTAAATAATTTTAAAACTATTCTAGTTAGGTATAGGGACACCTTATATGGACAGATAGGAGAAATGGTCTCACCTATGCATTGAATGTACCAGCAATGTAGCATCGTATTAAGAAAAAATTTTTAAAAAAATTATAAAGATCAAAAGGTGTTACTTTTCCACTTACCATTATCTAAAGTTCCATTTTCCGACAATTTATTATCGAGCACCATAATATTTAATTTCACATACCTACGGGAATTTCGAGTTTCACGCTTTTATATTTGAAAATATACTGAATTTTAGCGACACCGTGTTAAAGGTGAAAATCTAAGGAAAACAATTTTCTCCTCAGAAATGGATAGAGTACAAGGAACACAAAAATTAGAAAGGGGGTTCTATTAAAAATAAGCGAGTCTATACAGGGTGCTCCAAAATACCAGCATGGTAAGAAATTTCCATTTCCAACATATTGACTTTTAAAAAATGTTATTTTTGAGTTTTGACAGATCTAACAGTACGTCTTAGAGCAAAACGGCTCACATGTCCCTATCTTCCATTTTTATTATCTTCCCAAAAAAATCACCTTCCAGTTAAACCGGAACAACTATATTTCCTGCTTTCGAGTTACATTCGGTTTAACCGGAAGTTGATTTTTTTGGAAAGATAACAAAAATTGAAGATAGGGACATGTAAGCCGTTTTGCTCTAAGACGTACTGTTAGAAAGTTATAAGCTGTCAAATTTCAAAAATGTCACTTTTCGAGAGTCAATATCTCGGAAACTATGAAGTATAGACTAATAGTGCATTTAATAAAAAATAATTATAATTTTATGTGGAATTTAAAAATGTTAAAATATAGAGGGTGTTCCATTAAAAAAAAAACCGTCAACGCTTGACAGTTGGTGACATTACTGACATATAGTATAATAGTCAAATAGTAAAATTTTAGTCCTAAAAATTGCCCAAAACCCAGATCCGATATCACTTTTCGTTCGCCTGTAATTAAGCCGTTCCGGAACATTTGCCCAACCCTGTATAGTTTTTTAATTGATAATCTAAAAATTTGATGGATTCTTAAAATCAGACCGTAAGCACCACACGCCAATAGAAAAACGATCGAACGATTCGAATTCAACATACAATATAGTGTTTTAGTCGGCGACTATTATTTAGCTTTTAAATTTATGAGAGTTAGGTAAAATAAGATGCAACCAGAGCTGTCGCAATTACTCTTAAAAAGTAATTCAATTACAATCACCCATTACCCTCCGAAAAAGGCATCAATTACAATTACCAATTACTAACAGTATGATAAAAATATTTAAATTACCAATTACCCACTAAAAGTAATTGATTCCTTGATCAATTACCACATTCAAATTACTGAGTTTAATTCAATTACTTTTATACTAATTCAATTACTTTATAGTAATTGAACTACCCTAAAAGTAATAATTGAAATACTTACTCTGAATCTATAAATTATAGGCAGTTTTATGGCAAATAAATTACTCTGAGTAATTTAATTACATTTTGGTAAGTAATTGAATTACATTTTAGTAATTCAATTACATTTTGATAATTGAATTACATTATGGTAATTGAATTACAGTTTGGTAATTGAATTACAGTTTGGTAATTGAATTACATTTTTACAATTGAATTAGCCTAATATGGCAATGGAATTACTTTTTTTACATTTTACAAAAAAATAGTTGTATAGGTAAGGTATTATTTTTTTTAATAGCAGTAGGTCCTACTATTACACTATTATAAAAAGAAATTTAAAAAATTTCGAAAGTTATAGTTAAACTTGTTCTCCTAATTTTGATAAGTATTAGGTGTACCTACTTACCTTTAACAAATTGACCAATAATAACAACTGAACTGTCTTTTTTATATAATATGATTTATTTTAATAAACTGCCCACTGAAAAGTTTAATAACAAATGATCCTCCAAAAATAAAACCATTATAAGTCTTTTTATAAGAAATATTTCATCGAATCGTCGTGGCGGTAAAGCATCAAAACGCGGTCGCCGAGTTCAAAGACAAAGCGGCTCCCTGTGCCCGAGGAAACCTTCTGTTAGCCTTAGCCGAGATTTAACCAAACAATATTTTTTTCTTTCTAGATTATGAAAATTTTTAAAGGAATTGAATTATTTTGGAGTACTTAATTCAATTACTTTTAATCTAATTGAATTATTCGGGAGTAATTAAATTACTTTTTATGTAATTGAATTATTTGGGAATAATTCAATTACCTTTATTCTAATTGAATTATTTGGGAGTAACTAAATTACTTTTAATGTAATTGAATTATTTGGGAGTAATTCAATTACTTTTTAAAATAATTTAATTACTTTTAAGTAATTCAATTACCTCAGATTTCTTAAAACCAATTACCAATTACAATTACTTTATCACAATAATTGGAAAATCAATTACAATTATTATTTTCAAAAAATAATTCAATTACAGTAATTCAATTACTAAAAAGTAATGGAACACGATTAATAGTTGAATTACCGACAGCTCTGGATGCAACCTAATTATATTCTATCAACATATTTCCAATAACACTTTTTTACTTTCCTTCCTCGCAAGAGAAGTATTATTATTGAGAAAAAAATGAAGATATTATGGATGTCAGCTTTTATGGTCTCTAAAACACGAAAAAAAGGTTGTTTAATAGACATTTTAATATTATGGCTTCGTTTATGCCCATGACCTAATACTTTAATAACTGCTTTCGACGAATCGTGGTATACAGGGTGGTAATTTAATCAATTAATCCATTTCATACAGAGTGAACTACTTACTACAAATATATTAGCGAGAAAAGTACCGGGCGAAGGTATTTATTTGCGGATTTTTTAAAATGGGAACGACCTGCAAAAAAGTTTAACCGCAGAATTACATTGTTTTAGTAAATAATATATTATAGTCAAATTTCTCTAAGAACACGCCGCATCCTGACCAAGTCACCCGTAATTTATGTTACTCTATTGAAGTCTGGTCTATACAGGGTTAGGAAAAATTACCAGAACGGTCGATTATTTCAAAATATACAGGGGTTATCAAAAAACGTCTTATATAAAAAAATATAGGGCTGTTAAAAATCTACATATCGGTGATAAATTGAAATATACAGGGTCGCCTACAAAGTTGTGGAGAATGATAGTTATATTTTTTTAAATGAAACACCCTGTATATTTTTACATTTTTAAATTCCACATAAAATTATAATTATTTTTTATTAAATGCACTAATAGTCTATACTTCAGAGTTTCCGAGATATTGACTCTCGAAAAGTGACATTTTTGAACTTTGACAGCTTATAACTTTCTAACAGTACGTCTTAGAGCAAAACGGCTTACATGTCCCTATCTTCAATTTTTATTATCTTCCCAAAAAAATCAACTTCCAGTTAAACCGGAACAACTATATTTCCTGCTTTCGAGTTACATCTGGTTTACCGGAAGTTAATTTTTTTGGGAAGATAATAAAAATTAAAGATAGGGACATGTAAGCCGTTTTGCTCTAAGACGTACTGTTAGAAAGTTATAAGCTGTCAAAGTTCAAAAATGTCACTTTTCGAGAGTCAATATCTCGGAAACTATGAAGTATAGACTATTAGTGCATTTAATAGAAAATATTTATAATTTTATGTGGAATTTAAAAATGTAAAAATATACAGGGTGTTCCATTTAAAAAAATATAGCTATCATTCTCCACAACTTTGTGGGCGACCCTGTATATTTCAATTTATCACCGATATGTCGATTTTTAACAGCCCTACATTTTTTATATAAGACGTTTTTTGATAACCCCTGTATAGTTTGAAATAATCGACCGTTCTGGTAATTTTTCCTAACTCTGTATATATTAAGATGTTGGCATAGACAATTTACTTTTAGATACGTACAGCTTATCTCCTGCGCAAACAAAAGTTACGTTTTATGGGTGAAAAAATACGTCCGAGCGCATGACTCGCCGGTCAGCTGCCTTCCCTCTGGGCACCTTCGGGCACGCGCACAAACCTTGTGTTATCGGCCTGTCCTACTTTATCGACATGCTCAATAGTAATTTACGTTACAAGTCCGGAAAATACTATTTTTTTGGACGAGTCGACAAAATTCTAGGACGAGCCGTAGGCGAGTCCTGGAAGTCTGCGAGTCTATGAAACCTGACGCGTAAGCTTGCTACGGCCCACTACTGAACTGGGGACTTTTAGGAAGAAACCAGTATCAGCTGCAGGGACGTAGCAACCGGGGTGCAAGTGGTGCCGCGCGCCAGGGCCCGGGCCCTTGAGGAGCCCGCGCGGCGATTGGAATAAAATCGAAATAATAAGCATTACAAAAGTGGTATCCAATGCATTGCAGACTAAAACCAGGATATTCAACGGGCTTCAAAGCTTTTGGAAAGTACTAAAAGAGATATTACAGAGATTGGGGAGAGTTTTGAAGAAATTGTGAATGAAGCATCTTATTTAGCTCGTAGTTGGGGGAATTGATCCAAGTTTTAAAAATAACAGAATTCGCAAAGTAAAAAACCAATTCGATGAGTAATTGTCATGTGACGAACGACTATCCAATGCCAAAAAAAAACTTCCATGTGTCGGTGTTTAATTTAACGTTGGACGTTATTATCATAACTGGAAAATCGATTTAAAGGTTTAAACAACGTAGTTCAAAGGCAGTGGCGTAGCGTGGTTAAAGGGGCGGAGGGGGCGAAAGCTTCTAAGGTAAGGGCGTAGATATTTTTTTAATGGGGGGGCAAAAGAAAAAAATAGCGCCGCAGGCGAAAATTTCCATCAAGTAAAAAAAAGTGCTTCGTTTTCATGGCCCACTATGGGTCCTGGGGGAGGGGGGGGGGGGGGGGGAGGGTAATTACCCTTATCTACGCGCTTGTTCAAAGGGCGCCTCACTGCTAATGTATAATTTCGTTTATTTAGTAAATTTTGGCCTGATAAATTAAGTTTTTGTTTCGTCATGTCTAAAATGGTCACGCATGAAAACAGAATATGAACAGAAGGGGAATTTTGTTAAAACTCTATAAAATATTTTATGCATATTACTTAATAATATAAGCATATATTCTCATTGGCGACAATAACACACTTTTAAAAAGATAAAATTTTGTCTCTAGTGAATTATTTTTTCAAGCAATTTTAAATTGTTAAAGCAAAATAACTGAAAGAATACAAATTATTGGTCGTGGCAAAATATTTTTATTATAAATTAAATCAAGTAGTGAAAATAAAATAGAATCTCGAAATAGGTAACAGGTTTATTTTATCTGTTTCTTTACTCTAGAAGTTATAAACAAATAATAACCTGATTAAAACTCATAAAAATACTTTAAAAACAAAGGGAAAGAGAGCTTCACAAATTGAACTGCGAAACTACTGGGAGAGTGAGAAGGGGGCGTCGTTTGGGAAAGGGCTCAAAGGGCGGGGGGGGGGGCGGTCGCCCCCCCTGGCCCCCTTCACGCTACGCCACTGTTTAAAGGTTTATAGCACTTTTTCCTTCTGTCTTAAGAGAGTCCTCTGATGCTGATCTAGTACTTCTATCTGAGAATTTTATCAAGTCTTAAGAGAGTCCTCTGATGCTGATCTAGTACTCTATCTGAGAATCTGATCAAGTTTTATTCCAACGATTTATCACATTCGCTTGCTCGGGAAATTTTGTCATTCAGACGCGTTTATAAGGATCAAATCCATGCAGACATTTCAATTAATGACTTGGCAAAATTAGTTATTTGCGATGAAATGATTTCGAGTTCATTTAAATAAATCTGCTGTGCTTATATACTTTTCTAACGATTCCCGTATCGGTAGCAACTTCGGAGAGATCATTTTTAATCTAAAGTTGATTGAGAATTATTTAAGAAATAAAATGTCACAAATCAGATTTCTAGTTTGGCAATTTTATCCATTGAAAATCAGACAGCCAGAACGTTGGATATAAGTAAAATTATTTCATTGTTTGCAAATCAAAAGGCAAGAAAAGTCGATTTTTCAGCATAAATAAGTAAGGTTACTTAGAATTAGGTGTGTTTACTCGTCACGTTATGTTACCCACCATGCATTTTTTGTGCAATAAAATTTGTTCATATTGGACTATTTTTTTTAAGGATGAAGGGGGCCCGCTGTAGTCTTGCACCAGGGCCCGGTGGTAACTTGCTACGTCCCTGATCAGCTGTTAATGTCACATGAGGGTGTCAACTGTCGAACGTTTTGTTTTTAAAAAAAATTGACTCTACGTACCGAGGAGGAGAGATTTATATAGTTTAAGGTTAAAGTGGAATTCTCAAGTCAGAATGCACGCGCTAGTTAATAACTAAAATTTAATACTATGTATCTGTCTATGTTTCTGCTTCAATAAACAGTACCTAATAATATGCAAGTAAAATCCTTTATAGGTATCGTATTGTTCGGCGAAATATTCCAGGTCAAAATTATTCAGCTATATTAATGCCGCCAGGAAAACATTTAACTAGAACCAATAAACCACACCAATAAAGCTGAATTAATATCGATATTAAATTATTTTACTGACATTCACAAATATGTATAATTTAACAATATAACTTGTAAAATGGGAAACAATAAAATATTTTAATTTTATAAAAACTGAATTTTATTTCTTTTTCCATTCGGTTATTTTAGCTGTAGCAGCTTGGATTTGCATGGGAACTATAACTGGAACTATGTGTGTCAGGGGCGGATGGGACACCTCGGACCGGCGTGGGAAGTCAATTGAAACGGCGCGGCGCCGCGTCGTGTCGATTCAATAAAAAAATTAAAAGACATAAATTTATGTATTTTTTCCTCCACTTACGACATATTTTTTTATAATAACTCATAAATAAAAAAAAAACTTCATTTTTTACATTTAAAACACATTTAGGTGAAAAAATATTTATTATTAATATAAAAATTAAATAAATTCTTGTTTTTGCTTTTTCGATTATTTTCACTTAGGTTGTTTTGATGCCAAACAGATTAAATTGTTTATTGACAGGTAAATTGAAAAAATATGAACAACTTGATTTAAACCTTTATTTCATACAAAAATCAAACATTAAAATATTGTAAGGCTTATATTTTAATACTTTACACTTAAACTATCAAAAACAAGATAGCACGAGCACGATTGAATGCCCACTAAAAAAAACAACCTATCTGAATGTTTACTTTTATTTGTTCGTACACGTTTGGAATCAAAATGACATAAGTGATGCTTAGGCGATTTTGTCGCCAAATAAAACATGCAGTTTATTTATATAACTATTTCTACTCCCAAAAAGATGGCGCTAACTTACATGTTTCATTTTTGCACCAAACAGAACCAAACACATAGAATATGAATATGTAGGTACTTAGGTTACTTTTACCAAAAATTGCACTTAGGCACTTTTGCTTCTGACCCCTTCAAATAATAGTGGATTGAGCCTTAATGGAGCTTTTAATGGTGTAAAAGAGGTGTAAAATTGAATAGTCAAAAGACCGACAATCAAAACTTCAGCATACTGAAAAGTCAAGGGTTAGTGCAAAGGCACTGTCCTGGGCAGACAAATAAGAAGAACAAAAGAAAAATTAGGGAGTTTTAAAATACTTGTGAATGTGAAAATCATTATTAAGTAGTGAAAAATCTTGAGTTTTATTCAGCTTTGTCAGAGACATGTAAAAGTATTGAAGTAAGATAGAAAGAAAAAGAAAAAAAAGTTGTTTTTTATAAAAGTCGAAGCATCATTTAGCTTAAAGTAAAATACTGTTTAGGCTTTTTATGGCCCAGTTACCCAGTACCTTTGCACTAACCCTTAACTTTTCAGTATGCTGAAGTCTTGATTGTCGGTCTTTTGACTATTCAATTTTACACCTCTTGTTCACCATTAAAAGCTCCATTACGGCTCAATCCCACTATTATTTTCTCTATTGCTAACAACATCAGCATTGTACCTTTCACTTTGTTTTCCTGATGATGAGTGTTTCTACACTTGAAACATGTCGATTTGAATTATTATGAATTATTCTAGGTTCGCCTAGTTATTCTAATAAAAATTGTGGAGAAAGACTTTCTGCTTTTCTTTTTTCTATATCATTTAAGTCCACTTTGAGTATGGACTACTTCGTTAAAATTAAATGAAATTGTTAAAAAAGAAAAAAAAAGTTCGTAAACAGGGGCGGCGCCCATCGGCGCCTGAAGGACCGGCGCACCGGGAAATCTCCCGGTGTCCCGGTGGACCCATCCGCCCCTGATGTGTGTGTGTGTGTTTACAAACAATATAATAGTGACATAATGTTAACGTTGCCTATAGCCTTTCAAAAAATTAAAATACTGTAAATCAAACGCCAGATGAATAAGGCCGGCACACATATACTGAGGAAAATAATCTAATACAACAGGTTTGCTAAGACATATTTTATATTAATAGCTTATTTTGTATTAACCAATATTAAATAAATTGCTAGTGTATCAAACAAGCTTTAGTGTTATATTAATTCCAGATTTGCTAGAACAGTGTTTTTATTGGTAGTAATCAGTTCCATTAGTAGCGGAGTCTTGTTGAATAATGAACTACTTTTAATACGGCAATTTTGTTAAGAGATAAATTGTATCTTCTCAATGCGACGCCTTTTGTTCCCAGTAATTCTCTACAATTAAGAAAGCAGAACAGCGTCCTCAAAAACGAATTGTATCCGTTAGAACCTATAATCCACAAGACGTTGGTGGGGTTCGTAGCGATCGGCAATCGCCGCGCGCCCTATTATTACTTTTTTTTTTGCGCAGGTTACATCGTTGTTCGGAGTCTTCTAGCCGTCCTGTCTGAATTTTAATTTCATGGATTGTATCAATACCTGTTTTAATTAAATTATTTTTACTTTATATTTAAGTTTTTTTTTTTTAACTTTGATAGCCTGATAATCGGAAGCAATGTTAAACGACAAGGACAATATCACACTAAAAGCTATTTAAATTTTTGAGAACTACAATACTGTGAAAAAAAAATCCAAAAAATAAAAACTGTTGTTTCTGATGAACCCTGTATAGTACTCGCAAACCTAATAGTTGAAATTGTAGTTTCAAAACTAGCAAAATTCATTTAATAAATCAAGGAATTGAAAAATAAAGATCCAAAAAACTGCGTCGACATCTACGAACGAGGTAAAGTAAGTACAATATAAGCCCAAAATTTGTCAGTCCTTTGATAAGTAGTATTAAAGCAAAGAGTAATGGTATTGTCTGACACACGGTTCTGCAATCACCTAAGGAATGCAGAAAATAATATTTATGGTAAAATATCTACCTACTAACTCGTAAGACTAAACAATATGTATTTATACATATTAGATATAAGAAAATATTATTAAATACTGTCCGGAATGCAAGCAAATTTTAACACTTTTAATTTGGGCGAAATGAGTAAAATTCTTAATGTCATATCTGGCAACAGGTACAAAATCTCGCGCGATTGAAAAAAATAATAGTCGACCAGACAAATTTGCATCGCAAAACAATCGACAGGCTTGCAGGTCATTTAATGTGATCAACTAACTGCGACGCATGCATGCATGTCAGTGGTGGATATATGGGATTGTTTAACTATTTAACGATTATTTTTATACATTTTCTTGTTGTCTGCGCTTTTTGTTAAAATTAATCTTCAAGGAAAAACCATTCATAGTCAAACAAGGGAGGTAGTGGCAAACGTATATAGAGTATGTGATGAAGTGGGGCCATGATTCGAAAATTAAATTTAAAAAAAACAAGACGTTATTTAATTTATATTTTATTTGTTTAGTTGCTATCTTGGTTGAGAATTAATATTTATGATATGTATTGTTTATTTATAATATTTTAGATAAAAACATTAACAATTAAAAATAATAAACTGCACAGCAAAAATTAAGTAGGTATGACTTCTTATTTTAAACTAATTTTTTTGTATTTCCTCAACCTTTCGTCTCGGTTAAGTTACCGTGTGGACGACAATATCTGTATTTGGGCTTATAAAAAAAATTAAAATAAAATATTTTTATAAAAAAACTAAAATATTTTACTACCAGAAGATTCACATTTATTTTATGTTTTAGATAGTGTTGCCGCCGAGACAAGAGATTCTCGTCTCTCGTCTCGTCTGGCCCTCTCTCGACGAGACGAGAGAGATATTTTCTCTCGAATAAAGCTCCGAGACGAGACGAGAGAAGTACCCTCTCTCGTCGAGAAATTCTCGTCTCTCTCGATCTCTCTCGAGCAAAAAACGTTACTTTTGTGAGCTTTTTAAAATCTTCTTAAATTCCTCTTTGCAAAAATATACATAATGTCTATATTTGGACCAGCGGTTTTCGAGTTATTTAACTGCAAATAATTTCATCTAGTTAGCCGTGCCTGGCCATTCAGAATAACATATTATTATGACGTTTTATCGCTGGATAAAATTATTTGCAGTCAAATAAATAACTTGAAAACCGTCGCGTCGGTCCAAATATGGACATTATATATTTTTGATAAGAGGAATTTAAGAAGATTTTAAAAATCTCATAATAGACAGGGTGTCCCAAAAAAAATATTTTTTAAATTTGCTGATTATGTGACACTCACTTTGACAGACATACAGTTTTGAAATTAGCACAATAAAAATGTTTGTGTAAAGCCCGAAAAACTTTTATATTAACTTTTTTGCTGTATCTCATGAAATAAAGACTGTAAAGGGGTGGCAAATTATAAGGAAAACCCCAGTACGATACACCATTTTAAATTAATATTTAATAGAAGTTATATAGGTACCTAGAGAGATTTTACATAGATGAAACTGCGCAGGTATCTGCGATTATTTCAAATAGTATATATCTTATTGTTTTGCTATTATCTGAATCTACCTTACTCATATTTGATATACAGGGTGGCCCATTAGTGCGACAAAGTTCAATATCTACGTTACCTTTAAAGATAGCGAAAAACTTTTGACCAAGCTAATAAAGGGTTAAGAGGTGCCTCTTTAAAATTATTTTTGTCGTGCTCCAAAAAACCGTCACGGTAAAAAAATTTCATTTTTTAAATAAAACACCCTGTATATTTTTTAAATTTTCAGATTCTACATAATCACTTTTATTAAATGCATTATTAGTCTATAGTTAATAGTTTCCAAGATATTGACTTTTGAAAAATTATATTTTTGAGTTTCGACAGAATATAGCTTTCTAACAGTACATCTTAGAGCAAAACGGCGCATATGTCTATATCTTCCATTTTCACTATCTTCCCAAATCAATCAAACTTCCGGCTAAACCGGATGTAACTCGAAAGCAGGAAATATAGTTCTTCCGGTTTAACCGGAAGGTGATTTTTTTGGGAAGATAATAAAAATGGAAGATAGGGACATGTGAGCCGTTTTGCTCTAAGACGTACTGTTAGATCTGTCGAAACTCAAAAATGACATTTTTTAAAAGTTGGAAATGGAAATTTCTTACCATGCTGGTATTTTGGAGCACCCTGTATAGACAAAAAGAATTTTATAAGAGGCACCTCTTAACCCTTAATAGGCTTCGTCAAAAGTTTTCAGCTATCTTAGTGGTACAGGAGATATTGACCTTTGTCGCACTAATGGGCCACCCTGTAGTAAATACCAAGCAAAGTTTTAACGCATTTAGGTTAGGTGCTGTCATATTTGACATATATTGCACACAATTTATGTCAAATACAATAGAACCTAACCTAAACGCGTTAAAATTTTGCTTGGTTTTTACCATATTTGGTTTAAATCACGAGAGAAGCGAGACGAGATGAGAGAAGGTCGTCTCTCGTCTCGTCTCGCCCTCTCTCGACGAGACGAGAGACCCATTTTATCTCGTCTCGCGGCAACACTAGTTTTAGATCCTTTGTCAGTGGCGGTTTCTCCACAGGAGCACGTGCACCCCCATACTCCATAAAGAATTACCCCATAAAGAAAAAATATAAACTGAAACGGACCGAGCTAATTATTAGGTTAATTTTGGAGTCAAATATTTTACGAACGAATAAAGATATCGATGCGCGGTTTACAGAATGTAAAAGAGAATTTAATTCTTAATATGCTTGATTTTTCCGATTTTTTTTTGTTTCAAACGTCTTACGGTCTACAGGGTGCAAAACGAAGAATGTTTTTTTTACCAAAGTTTCTCCATGCCGGATATCTACAAAAATAACTTTAAATTATTTTGGATGGCATTTTCTTGATCTCTTATTAATAGAGAAGAAAACAATTTCTCAAATTTTTGATATCCCTCTTCGTTCGTGAAATTTCGATTTTTTTCTCAAAACCTGTAAATTTCAGGTATTTTTGCTTTACATTTTTTGTAAGAACGGGTTTTGGTAAGTGATTATAACTCCCTAGGACTACTTCTTTTGCAACGAGTACATTTTAATTTCTTGCATTTCGTGGTGACCAGTGGCGTACCCATAATCGGTAGGTATAGGTATTCAGGAGTGGCTTGAAACATCATCTTTGGAAAGATTTACATTTGGAAAGTTCGTATACAGGATGTACAAATAGGTGTATAACTGTTTCTGATCCATTTTTTAATAACCCTTTATATAAACATGATTATAAAATACCAATAACAAAAATATATATATTTCTAACAAAAATGTAATTAGGACAAATAATAAAAGTAACAGAATTAATTGCAATACGCCTAAGTAAAATGGAACACGATTTATCCGATTCACTTTGCTAAAAAACACACAATGAAAAAACGAGTGTTTTTATTATAACCAAATGAAACAATAATTATTAGCAAATAAGAAATTTTTAATAATGTTCATTACTGATATGCGTATGTGTACATGATTAGTTTGCCCTAACTCTCTATACTGTTTAAACGAAAAACTTTGGGCTAATAGGAAAACTAATACCGGGTGGCTCCTCCCCGAAGGTCGAAAACCTCCTGGCACCGCTGAGGCATACTTCTGGCCAGGTTATTGATAAATTGTTGTGGTATGTTTTCCCATTCCTCCCGTATTGCTACGGCAAGCTCTTTAAATGTTTGAGGCGCATTTTCTCTTGATCGCACACGCAACTTTAAAGAAGACCACACATGCTCAATGATGTTTAGGTCGGGAGATTTTGAAGGCAAGTTTAAATGGTTAATATTGCTTTCCTCCAAAAACTCTTGAACAATACGTGCCCTGTGTGGCGTTGTGTTATCATCAACAAAGAGAAAATCAGGCCCAAAGTTTTCCGCAAACGGCAACACGATATTCCTTAAAATTTCATTCCTATAAATTTTGGCATTTACGGTTCTTTGCAAAATAAAAAGATCCGTTTTTCCATTGTGCATTACCCCTGCCCATACGTTAATCCCCCCTCCGCCAAAAGCTTTTTGAGGAGCCATATTTTCTTAACGTATCTTTCCCCAGGTTGCCTCCAAACAAGAACCCTTCCATCTGAATGGATCGGGTTAAATCTTGTCTCATCGGCAAACATACAATTTTGCCATTCTGCACCCCACCTTTTATGCGTAGCTGCCCACGTTTGCCTCTGCTGACGATGCTGCTGCAAAAGCCGCACACACATTTTGCGCGCCTTCTTGCTTTAGTAATAAGAAATATTATGTTAAAATAATCATTCAAGAGTTTATTTTGGTTAATTTACCTTAAGTTATTGTGGTTTAGCCTCCTCCTCAATGTCCTATCGGAAACCACAATACCAGTGTGTCGCCGCATATTTTCATTGAGGACCCTAGAGTTCAGGGTCCGTCTTCGTCGAGTTTCTCGTAGGAGGTTCCGTTCTGCTCGCGCTGATATTTTTCTGCCCCGGCCACCTCCATGGCTATAAGCCGTATCCCCCTTGGCGACAAACCGTTGTTTTAGCCGAATGATTGTGGCCTTTCCAAAATTATATAAATTGGCTACAGCCTCAACTGCTAGACCTTCATTAACCAATCTTAAAATGTTATTGCGTTCGGTTCGGGACAATCGTGGCATTTTTAAAAATTATTATGTCACTTGATGACATCTCCAAAATCAACAATAGTGTTACCATGGCCTACTGACAAAAATAACTTAAATGTAAATCCTTCCAAAGATGATGTTTCAAGCCAATCCTAAATACCTATACCTACCGATTATGGGTACGCCACTGGTCACCACGAAATGCAAGAAATTAAAATGTACTCGTTGCAAAAGAAGTAGTCCTAGGGAGTTATAATCACTTACCAAAACCCGTTCTTACAAAAAATGTAAAGCAAAATACCTGAAATTTACAGGTTTTGAGAAAAAAATCGAAATTTCACGAACGAAGAGGGATATCAAAAATTTGAGAAATTGTTTTCAAGAAAATGCCATCCAAAATAATTTAAAGTTATTTTTGTAGAAACTTTGGTAAAAAAAACATAATTCGTTTTGCACCCTGTAGACCGTAAGACGTTTAAAACAAAAAAAAATCGGAAAAATCAAGCATATTAAGAATTAAATTTTCTTTTACATTCTGTAAACCGCGCATCGATATCTTTATTCGTTAGTAAAATATTTGACTCCAAAATTAACCTAATAATTAGCTCGGTCCGTTTCGATTGTCCAACAGTTTAGTTCATTTCAATTTATCTTCTTATATATATGATACCGTAATATAAGTTAGAACCCTCCTATTTTAATGTACCGTTAAACAATCGAACGAAAGGTTGCGTAATAGCTCTCGCCAAGCCGGTTGTCAAGAGCGACGATGTAGCGCGTAGGAATTCTAGTCGCACGTGCGTTAAAATAGGAGGGGTTTCTGCGGTCTCTCTATGCATCTTGTACTAAAACAGGTGTGGTGGGGGAAAGCGCGATTCTAATAGGAAAACTCGCACAATTTAAATGTGCGCCGTTGAGTTCATTGCGTGTTAATTGCTGTATGAATTTATTATTTGGAGTTTTCCTTTATTATTTTGGGGTAATAAAGACTTATTTTAATAAAAGTGAACATTTTTAATGCCAAAACGACTATGAATTTGGAATATTTGAGAAACAATTTTCGCTCATTAAGTAGGTAATTGAGCAAAAAATTGAAATTAAAATTGAGGGAATATCTTAACCCGAAATTAACTTGACACAGACCACAAAGTGTAGATCTAGGGACTTCATTGATATTGATAAGTTTGCTGCAAATAAAAACAGAAGATTGGACTTTACTTTTAAACAATGTACCTACCCACTAATGAAAAATAAATTGGCCTTTTTTATTTTATTTCATTTTCAATAAAATAAGAAGGTAATAATAAATTTTTAAAATATTTACTAAAAATTATTGAACAAATTTGGGCGTGGTCTTAAAATTTAAAATGATTAAAAACATTAAGTGACATATTTTTAGTAAGTGATTACGAAAATACATATATACCTACATAAACTGTTATCACGCTTTGTTTAGCAATATATTATTTACCCAGTAAGACTTCTTAGGTTAAACCTGAGGTGACCTTTAAGAGGGTTAGATAACAATCTCAACCTAATACCAACAGCTCTGCCATTTACTCTCAGTTGATTTAGTTTCAATGAGACGAGATTGAGGAAACATTTCGAGCAAATTGGAAGTAGATTGAGATTCAGAAGTACCTATATATAGACTTTTTAAATTGCATAACAGCAAACTGTCAATTAGGTTTTCGCTTATTAATTTTGTAAACACAGGCGTAATAAAAAACAATTATTTGATTTTGGTCAATTACATTATTAATGTAATATAATGTCTTACATTTAAATTTTTTTTTATGTTTTTAAAAATCGGTAGTAAACTTCTTAATTTTTTAATTAAGTATTCTGAGTATGTTAAAAAAGTTATTAAAGGGGGTCTAAACCAACCAAATAAACTGGGGAAGAAGAAAAAACCTTCCTAAAAAGTATGATTTAACCTTATCAATTTTCTTCATATTATGTCTCTCCTACACATATATTTTTTAATTCCGTAAAAGCTCCATTAAGGTTCTACACCATTTTCTCTTCTGCTAAAAACATCAGCACTAAATAAATTTTCTGTCTCCTGATGAAGAACGTTTCTACGTTCGAAACATGTAGAGACCCCTAGAGAATTTTTATTCTATTAAATTTTGTGGCGGAAGACTTTAGGTTTTTTCTTTCTTTCCCATACTTTTTATATATTATGTTTTTAAAATATTTTTTTTATCATATAAAAAACGTAAGATATACGGTTTCAAATAAAATATAACCCGGTATAAAACCTTAATTCTAAACATCTTTCTCAATTCTTGTGCTACAATAATTATAAACTAATAGACCATCGACAATAACACTGACACTAAAATATCGTTCAAGAAAACGATCCGAAAATGCATTAGCTTTTAGCATAGTTGGAATAGCAAGGCCGGGATTATTTACTTCGTAAAGCTTCTCGGGCCTCAAGGAATCTTTTAAAGGGTTAGAAAATGATCTTTTCCAACTAATGGCTATATCCATTTCCGTCTACTCAAGGAGGTGGGATTTGGAAAAAAACTTGATGCTTTTCACACAAACTTTTGTATCATTTTATCGATAAAAATATTGTGGTTAAAAAGAACCGAGCAGATAGATCACTTAATGGTTATTTAGGTCAGCGGCGGCTCGTGCAGTAACGCCACAGTGCCATAGCCCTACCTATAAATCAAAACATTCATTCATATTATACAGAGTGTCTTCGGAAGTTCTTACCAAATTGGAAACTTTTTAATTCTTAACTCTACGAAAAAAAGTGCCTCTTCCTAAAAAGTCCTGCTTGGTGAGAAATAGTATATTACAAAACGAGACGGAAAATGTTTCATTGTTGGTCGAGGGCTACGCGTCTCGATAAACTATAATCTCGAGACCGCAATGAAATTTTCTGTCGAGGATTGTATACTATTTTATTTTCAGCCATGACATTATGATTCAAGTAAACATTGAATATTTTTGCACGATAGACTTTTTTGAAATAATAAATTTTGTCGCACCGGTTATTACCTTTCATTTCCATTGTTAGTCATTGTCACCAGTTGACAGCTAGCAGTTGTCGCTCAAAATTTTTTGAAAATCAGCGTTTTTTTGAGAAAAAGAATACAGATTAAAGACAGAAAGACAGAAATGTGACATTTTCAAATTTCTAAAAAGACAGGAATGTCAATATTACAGACATGGCTGAAAATAAATAAATTTACACGAGAATATTTGTACAGTGTTCATTCGAAAACTTCCCACCTCGATTTTCCTGCTTTAAAATGAAAATGTGGAAAATCGCTCGGACCCGTCGATTTTTATTTCGAGGGGGACATCTTTTGCGTATATTGTCAATCTTGTTACTTCAAGACCCTAGGAGGGAGGGGGGGGGGGGGGGGGGGTAAGATCTAAATCTTAAATGGATACCCCTATTTTATATAATTTTTTTGGATTCTGCATAAAATTCTGAACATTTTTTTAAAAAAGCATTATTAGTCTATACTTAACAGTTTCCGAGATATTTACTCTTGAAAAATTACATTTTTGAACTTTGACAGCGTCTAGCTTTTTAACTGTACGTCTTAGAGCAAAACGGCTTACATGTCCCTATCTTCGATTTATATTATCTTTCCAATAGTGTGAACTTTCGGTTAAACCGGATGTAAGAAATATAGTACCGGAAGTTGACACTATTGGAAAGATAATAAAAATCGAAGATAGGGACATGTAAGCCGTTTTGCTCTAAGACGTACAGTTAGAAAGCTAGACGCTGTCAAAGTTCAAAAATGTAATTTTTCAAGAGTCAATATCTCGGAAACTGTTAAGTATAGACTAATAATGCTTTTATTAAAAAATGTTCAGAATTTTACGCAGAATCCAAAAAAATTATATAAAATAGGGGTATCCATTTAAGATTTAGATCTTACCCCCCCTCCCTCCTAGGAGCTTGAAGTAACAAGATTGACAATATACGCAGAAGATGTCCCCCTCGAAGTAAAAATCGACGGGTCCAAGCGATTTTCCACATTTTCATTTTAAAGCAGGAAAATCGAGGTGGGAAGTTTTTAAATGAACACCCTGTATGTTGGACATACATGGCTTCAAAAATTACCTAAAACGAAAACAAATAGTCGTAAAGATTCGCGGTTAAAATTTGTATAACAAAAGTGATCAAGAGAAAATACTGGAACTTATTTTCAAGTTTCCAAAATGTTCGCCAGGGGGCGTAACCGCCGTAATTTAAACAAAACTTTTTTTTTCGGAGATGTCATGAACTAAAGGTAGCTAAAATTTACGTCATTTTAAAACAGAGGTAAATTCGAGTCTCTTTTAATTCAAAGCCTACTTATTTAGAAATACTTATTTTCAAAACTGGGTCGTCCGCAAAAAGCGCCCTGTGACCTAGAAACACCCGGATACTCAACTACATATGGGAGCTACATACTTAGCTGCACTAAAGGAGCAACCTCACAATGTTAGATCACACAATAATAATTAAACCCCCAGAAGGTCAAAACAGTCAAACAACAATAAATACTATTAAGACCAAAAGAAAAACCTTTCTAAAAAGGTGTCGAAGATTATTTAAATTTTTTCTTATAAAACATCTTTAGGTTTATGTCGGTAAGACATTGTAAGGGTAAAAATTAGTCAAAATAATGAAGGAATCCCAATAGAATTGCATTCAAACAAAAGTGTTTTGTGGGGTACTACTGACTAGTACTGAGGGTTAAAGCTCTAAAACACTTTTGTTGGAATGCAATTCTATTGGGATTCCTTCATTATTTTGACTTATTTTTACCCTTACAATGTCTGACCGACATAAACTTAAAAGATGTTTTATAAAAAATATTTTAAACAATTTTAGATAATCTTAGACACCTTTTTAGAAATGTTTTTCTTCTTCCCCATTTTTTTGGTTAGTTTAGCCTCTTTTTACTGACTTCTCACATACTCAGTATGGTTTAATTTTCATCAATTTCTTTCATATTATGTCTCTTCTACACTTCAAGTTTAATTCATCAGCACCAAATATATTTTCTGCCTCCCGATGATGAACGTTTCTACGTTCGTAACATGTAGTGACCCTTAAATAATTTTTTATTCCATTATATTTTGTGGAGGAAGACTTTTAGTTTCTTCTTTCTTTCCCATAAACTCCACTTTAAGCATGAACTCTCAGTATTGTTTACTTAAGTAATGTTTTAATAATGTGTGTCATATGGAGGTGTATACTTGGGTAAATACAGTATAAAATAAAGTTTATTATTATATACCATAAGTCTATTTTAGATATTGACACATACAGGTGTTCTGCTCCTAGGTATCTATTACTAAGTTTTACTATTTATTACACCAAACTAGTTATGTATAGTATTAAAGAATAATATATGTACATAAAAATAAATAAATAAATATTCATAATTATTATTTTGTCTGAGGACGCTTAATACTTTTTGTGACTAATTTAAAATTTCAGACGTGGATGCCTAAAGGCTAATAGTGCAAAAACAAAAACTTCCTGGCGCCGCGAAAACTCCCTGGCGCTTCGCTGTGCCGAACACATTCCATATACCTAGGCCTGGCCAGTATAGGCCCACTGGCCAGGCTGTCGCATAAAATACAGAGAGAGATACACAGAAAAAAAATATATCTTGAAATAAGACATTTTAAGACTTTAAAAATAATTACTCAATATAAAAATCTACGTCTTTATAGTAAGACAATTGACTTACATTGAGACATTAAAAGTACTTATTTAAGAAAAATAATTTTCTTAAAATATTTGCTTAAATTAAACTATTTTCTCTTTAAAGAAAATAATAACGCTCTTGAAATAATGATACTAATAACCTTAATGCAAAAAAATAAGTGTATTTCCATCAAAATATTAATACTTTTAATTCGAAATCGATACCTTTGGCTTAAGGACATGTTATTTTCATTTTAAGGTTTTAAAGAATTGAATTGAAATAAGATATATATACATAATCCAATTAAGATGCATCTTAAATACTAAAACCAAATGTCTTATATTAAAATCACAAAGTATATTGTTTTAACCAAACCATAGGTCTTAAGGTATGGCATCAATTATTTATATTTAAATATGCAATGCCATAATTTAGGGAATCGATGTCTTTGGTTACAGTCTTTTACCCCTACTGTTACCCGCAATGACACATTGCCTAAAGCAATTTGCTTAATTTTACTGCGCTTAAAGTAGATTTGGCACTGTGTCGGGGTGGGTGTGAATTGTGAATTAATAAAAATAAGTATGGAAATGGAAAATGTATTACAAAGTTGGGATATGGGTGAATACGCAATAAAGTTCCAAGGTAAGCATAATTCTATTTATTAGTGGTGTATGATTTATATATTATATTGCATTGATTGTATTTTTAAACCTTGCGCTGGTATCCCGGCTGCTGGAGAAATGAAAATGGCCTTTTTGAAATATTACTTTAAAACAAAAAAAATTCAAAAACAAAAATTATCAAAAAAATTTTCCGAAAAAAAATTACCTATCATTACAATGACATATTATTTTTTGGTATTGGAAAAAAAACGCGTAATTTGTTGTTTCGAAAAAATGTTTTCGAACTATTTTTGTTTTCGAGAACTTTCGGTACTTCTTTTTATAGTATTTTATTTTCCAATGTCATCATCATCATAAACAGCGGATACAACGGGAGGATAGAGCGAACGCGCCGTGCTGTCATGAAGCGAGCTATACAATAAGCAATACCCTTTTTACTTTGCAACATTTTTGGTAAAAAAAATTGCCAGCAGCTCATATATATTTTTTTATGAACATGTATTTTTGCACTTACTAAAGAAGCCTTTATTGTCACCTCTCCATCTCAGGTTAAATTTGTACCATTTTTTTAAATTCCTATATAATATTAGAATTTAAAACAATAATTATTGTTTTGCCGCATTCTCTTTTGGCTGTAAATACCTACCACAAGTGACTAGAAAAAAAATGAGTAGGTACCTCCTGTAAAGTATATTTTTCAAGCACTCCCCTAAATGAAAGTTGTTCTGGTGCCACTGGCTTAATTATTTTTTTTTTTTAATTACAGATGATAATATACCAGCACTACTTTATTTGCTAAATATAGTAAAATGCTCTCCCATATAGTTTGACCAACGGAGAAAAATTCATGTGGCCAAAATAATTCATGTTTGTTGGAGGGACGAAGTATTTTGCATCTCTTGATGAAAATCTGATGGACATTTATTTCTTTCAATTTTGCTTTCTTCAAAATATAAAAAAAGTTTGGTTCCACAAGAACATGTTTATTAATAGTTATTTTGTATGTATACATTATTTTTATCTACTTTTAATGCTATAATAAAACTTATTACATTACTAAGCCATGATGAACCTTAGATTGTTGTAAATTAAACCTGTTTTGTTCAGTGGTAAATTAAATACGATAAAAAAGTAAATTCAATAAATTTAAAATATCAACGTTGTGTTTGTTGTTATATCATAACTAGCTTTTTTTTGTTCGTTTTACACTTTTTTGACAAATATAGGATAATTATTTTAGTAACAATTTTTTTTATTTATTGACCTATCCTAAATGGTGATATACTTGCCTAAATTACTGTAGAATTTGCTTATATACTTTTATGTATTTTGTAATTTGATTTAAATTGGTCCCTAACTTTTAAGGAATGCTGTTTCAGTGGATATATCATTTTTCGTGTAGTTAATGTGTAGTATGCAATAATTATGGAAAATAAAATAACGAAGAAATCACTCATCCTTTAAGAGCAAACACTAGTGACGCCTTTGCCGTTTTGTTTTTTCATTAATATTTCGTTACATCTTCGTTTTATCCAAAAATTGCCCAAATACTCCTCTTTGGAGTACAATTACCTACTGTTTTACGTTAAAAAAGTTGAATTTATAAATTAATAAAAGCAGAAAAAGACTTATATATGCGTAAATTTGACAAAATTTCTTTTTTTTTTCTTTTACAAATTTATCATTTAAATTTTTCTTAACTTAAAACTGTTGGTAATTGCTACCGAAAGAGGGGTATTTGGCCGATTTTTGGAAAAAACGAAAAATAAACGAAATATTGATCAAAAAACTAAATGGCGAAGGCGTTACTAGGGTTTGCTATTAAAAGAAAGACTCCAAATCCTGTAACGAAGGAACCACGCATCCTTTAAAAGAAAGTCTCCGAATCATTGTTTTAAAAAGGCAATATCCTCAATTAAAATAATTCCAACCTAGAGCTAAGGATTTATATAAACTTTCATGAAGGATTCCAAGCTCTTAATTTGATAATCTACAGTTTTTAAAGTAAATATTTTAAAAGTTTATTCGAAATTTTCTAAAGGTTGAATTAAAGACTTTAAATGATAGAAACTAAATTACCGTTCCTTACATTAAGGACTTGAAAGACTTCTTGAGTGTAACCAAGTGCTTTAATTCCTGCTCACACAAGAGTTTCAGTTCATAGTACAAGGACATGGGAACCTTTGTATAAAGCCGGATTAGCTTATCCAATAGAAATCTAAATATATTGTTTTAAATACCGATTTCCTTAATGTATGACATTATTTTCAAAGAAATTATTTACTACATACAAAGCCACAGTTCTTCGACTCATATCGAAGTCAAGAGGTCCTTAAATTATGGCGGTTTGTTTTGATTGAAAGAAACCTTTTTTTCCGTGTACAAAAATCTCCCTCTCTTACTGGTTCATAGGGATTTTGTGTCTTGGCCAGATCCTTAAATTAGGCCACGATTGATGCGTGGCGGGTTATACCGAAGAACTGCAAGAGATTATATCGAAGAACGGCAAGAAATTCTACCGAAGAATGGCAAGGGATGTTGGCATCAGTTTTTCAACAACGAAAAAGTTATGAAATATTTTGATATAAAAAAACGAAATTGCAACTGGGTCACAAGTAGGGCTGGGCAAAAATTCGATATATCGATATTTTTATCGTTATATCGATATATCGAATAACGATATTTAAAAAAATAAAATATCGAAAAATCGATATTATCGATATATTGACTGTATCGATATTTTTTAATATCGATATTCGATATTGGAATTTCAATATCGCCCAGCCCTAGCCATAAGCCCAAACTCTTAATTTCCACGCATTATTCCATCAGAAAATATTATTCCCGTTCGCCTTTAAAATAGGAATTGATATCCTGTTTTAATTGGTTATCTTCTGCAAAATGACGTCCCAGGAGGTGATTTTTCAAATCTAAGTAAACTCCAGATTTTACTTTTTCTGACTACTTTGTGCAAAGTCAAAAGAAAAGTAGGAAATACAATCTTGTTTGTTACAAATCGGTTCAGAGAATAATAAAATACTCCTTTAAAAATGCTCATGATCTAACATACCCAACTAAATTCGTTAAAACAATTAATATCAGAACTTTTACGATGTTAAAACAGTAAAAAATCTTGACACTATTAATTTACAACCGCAACAAAGTTACATAAAGCTATATATTATAATGTTTTATAAAATGCTTCTACAACTAGTCATCTAAGTCCACAGCGGCTCCTGCTCTCTAGTATCTATTAAAATAAAATTATACACGATCTAAATGGATTATTTTTTCAAATTGCTCTTAACTCCATCTCACAGAGAGAAATCTGAATAACATAGCGTGGCAAGTGCAGCCGAGGCGTTATTTACAGGATTAAGTTATGCAATTTAACAAAAGGCCCATTGCGCTCCTGGGCCAGGCAGTTTACATTCGACTATCAGTCGTTCATGGTTCACATTAGCAGGTAGGAATGAGTAAAAACTCATCGATACGACACGTATTGTTTTAATATATTATGCTTTCATAAAATGTGTTTTCGTATTGGTTTTGTTTAACTGAACCAGGGCCGTCGAGAGCCAGGTCAGGCCCGGGGGCCGTGCGGCATCCCGGGCCCCCTCCTAGGGCTGCCAGATTTAAAATATTAAAAAGCGGGAGGTAGGGTCCCAGTCAGTGGCGGCTTGTGACTTATTAACTTGGGGGCGTACTAAAAGCTTGCTGCAGGCGAAATTTTTTTAGGACCACGCCCAAATTTGGTCAATATTTTTTAGTAAATATTTGAAAAATTTATGAAAAAAAATAAAAAAAGGCCAATTTATTTTTCATTAGTGGGTACCTTGTTTAAAAGTAAAGTTCATTCCTCTGCTTCTATTTGCAGCAAACTTATCAATAACAATAAAGTCCCTAGATTTACACTTTGTGGTATGTGTCAAGTTAATTTCGAGTTTAGGTATTCCCTCAATTTTAATTTCAATTTTTTGCTCAATACCGAGCTCAATACTTAATGAGCTAAAATTGTTTTTCAAATATTCCACATTCATAGTCATTTTGGCATTAAAACTGTTCATTTTTATTCAAATAAGTCTTTACTACCCCAAAATAATAACAAAAATATAATTTTTAAATAAGAAACCCATTGTTGGTCAATTCTAAAGTGTACAAAATTTTTGGGTAGGTTCTCCAAAAAAGATGAAAGTTTTATAAATTTTTCGAATAATAAATCGATGTTAATACAAATATTGGGCCGGACGGGCGAGGACAAAATGTATTGAAATTTGATACTTAGAACATTCGCCATTAATTATTCGCCAACTCGCCTAACAATAATTTACATACCTATGTAATGTTTACAAGGAAATTTTTTGTCAACAGAGATTTTATATTTTTTTTTATAATTTATCATATTTTTTTAACTGCGCAGCCCGAGCACGGGCCCTTAAAAGAGATGTGGGTCCGGGAAAATTGCCCCCCCCCCCCCCCCTCTTGTCAGCCCTGAACTGAACTGAACTGAACATAAACGCTTTAGTAGTTACCTGCTAAAACTATCTATTCTTGTCTGGTCTTGTCTTACTGTAAATGGCTTATCAACTTGGATGGTTGGCCAGCTCATCAACTGGTCCTTAGTCCCAGCTTGGGGTTCGGGATGATATTCAGCTTTGGTGGTCTCCGTAGAACTTTTTAATGGGATTTTATACATTGCGAGGAAAAATTTATTTGCATCAAAGAGGGCCTTGCATGTAAGGACGTAATGCTTAGCCGTAGAGCTTAATACCTGTTGGGTGTCAGTAACTACCTGAATTAACAATCAATCAGTTATTCCGTCATCTTTGACAGTCGTTACAAGTAATTTGATTCATCGCTTATTTTTCCAATTTCTTGAACAATTCACACAATGGACTTTACGGAACAGCACAAAATATTTATGGTTGAAGCGTATTCTAGAAACGGGGTTAGAGTAAATGGTGAGTGGCAATACAATCCGTATTTGTGCATGGACGATTTTCACGAACATTTTCCTAACGTTGCTTTTATTGCTGGGGATTTTTATCATTGCCTGAAAAGAACCGTGGCTGTGTTTAGGAAAACAGGTTCTATACAACATAAAAAAGGAGCAGGAAGATCATCTGTAAGAACAGAAGAACTTGTAACAAAAGTTCGTGAAATAATGCAAGAATGTGGTAACATTTCTCCAGAGATGCTGGTCAACACTTTCGAAAATATGAAGAGACGTGTGAATTTATGCTTGGAGCATGGCGGTAGCCAATTTCAGCAATTTATTATATTCTTACTTTGTTAATTTTGTAAACAACAAAAATAAATTTGTATTTGTTTACTTATTTTATTACTCATTAGTTTGGCATACCATGTCATAGTATGAATTTGACAAAATTTTAACCTAGATTTCTATAAGGCCGCGCGCCCCTCCTAGGAATTTTAACATAACACACAAATTAAATGTTTATTTAAATATTTATGATTACTCGCCTGGCGTATTTAAATTTCGCCGAACGAACCCGAACGTCACCCGGTTATATCCGATTTATTTAGGGACTCTACGGCCTCGGTATTTTAGCGCCTGAATTGCTTTATACATTTCGGACTTTGTTGTGGCGTAAGCGCGCGTCGAGTTCGAACTAATAAAAATGAATTTCGTCAATAATATAATTCAAATAAATTTTTGTAGGCTGCCATTAGCGGATAAACTTAAAATTAAAGAACTGGGGAGGCCGTTGCCAGATATAAAGTTATCACAAACTTGTGAACGACGGGCCGAAAACCGATCTTTTACGCGTCGGTTTTCAAAAGACATTTATAAATGTATGTATTAATTTACCTAAATTTTTTTTTATAAATAGATACTTTTTCGAGCAATTTGCTTATATGTCATTTGGTATTGGATTTCTATTGCGCCCCTCCAAACACAAACCCCACGACACGCCACTGTCCCCATATCATTGTGATCTAAACCAAGCCCTACGTTTTTTAATCCAAGTCCTGTTTGATGCAAATAATTTTTGCTTGCACGGTATTATAAAAAAAAACTATTAAAAATGAATATTGTGGCATATCGGACAAGTGTGTAACTGTTTTTTATATTGGAATACACAGAGATCCAAGCACAGTGGATACCCTGGGGCGGGTAGCCCACCCTATTATGCACCCTACACCCTACTCTATTATGCAACATGGTTTACTGAGATGGTAAAATTTGTCAGTCAGCTGTCATTTATGTTACCCTATTAAAGTCTGCTCTATTTTACGTTAAGATGTTGGAAACTGGGCTAAGTTCTTTTACCATCGCATTCGCCATATTTTAAACTTGTACGGGCGTCTTAATGGTGTATTAGCATAATGGCTTGCGAAAATACAGCGGTATTTTATTTACAATTAAAACATGGACATCAACGTGCCATGGATTAAAAGTTATGGCGTTATTCATTGGTAAAACAAAGAAATGCACTGGCGGCTCGTGACTGATTTAGATGGGGAGGCTAAGTTTTAGAAGGCGAAAAATTTTCGCGACCACGCCCAAAATCAAAAATTCACTCTGAAAAAAAATGTTAAAAATAAGTTAAACTAAAAACTGAAATATCTACCTACCTACAAAGAGACGAGCAGGATAGTGTCGGGAGAAAAATTTTCGGGACCACGCCCAAAATTTCTCAAAAAATCACTATAAAAAAAACTGTTAAAAATAAGTTAAACTAAAAACTCTTTTTTTATAAAGTTGTACCTTAGACATAAACTATCTAAAAGATTATTTGGGAAATTTTCTGAAAAACTTAAAAAAAGATTTTTATTCATTAAGTCAAAAAATTGTACCTAATTCATGCAAATCTGAAAATCTTAGTTCAATCTGGCCTTTTTTGTATCTAAAATATCATTGGAAAGCTGCTTATAATGAAGTTTCTGCGAAGGTCTGCGTGTTTGGTTTGTTTTAATTTTAATGTTGTAAATGCCGCCCCCTAATATTTGCCGCCCTGGGCTACAGCCCTTACCTAAATCCGCCGCTGTTTGAATGCCTCTCTATCTCGCGAGATAAATTTTTAAGATTATCGTATCCAAATTTCGACCAAACTTCTTTGCGATTTGAAAATAATGCACAGGGCCAACAAAATAATTTTTGTAAACTAAACTACCAGTTAGCCATATGCATTTATCATACCAAGTATTGACAAAACTGCGAGGCGGTTTACCCTGAATAATTAAAATTTTGCTTAGGTCTGGTCGTGGTACCTTTAAGTCTTTTATAAACAATTTATCGTCGTAAGACAGTCGACTAAATCTATATTTTATTACGTATTCGACGATATCTTTGCAGTTTTGAACATTGATTTCAGCATTATTAGCATTAAAGCTTCTATCTACTAGATTCGCCAATTTCAGTTACCTCCATTTTTATAATAATACAGAGATAAAACAAATAAATAAATAAAGTTAAATAAACAATAAAATAATAATAACTTAATGGACAAGTAGGTATATTTTATGCACAATAAAATCGCGAAAACGAAAATCCACACCCAAATTAACAATCCGGCACACACTAACAGAAAAAATTCCTTCTGAAACGTCCGAAAACAACGAGGAAAACAATCACACAGATTACAGATTAGGTTAGGTTAAGTACAATGAACCAATGAACTATCCAAATCCGCCGAAGCTCTGGGCTTCCCGCGAAATATCTGTGGGCGTTTCTGCCTCCGGCTCTCGGTTTTACGCGACAAAAACAACGCGCACCATCGTACTTACCCTCGCTTCTTGCATTAAAACAAGTGGAAAATTATGTATTATCCGTGCAGAAAATATTTGACCGTTGGAGGCTTGCCTCCGTTGGTAATAGTCTAGGAGCCTATTCGCTAATGCGGGCGGACACTACCTAATAGTCCTGAAGCTGAGCGGCGATAATAAAAATATTATAGAAAGAAAGTGTTTTTCTTGAAGTATCTAATTCAGGATTTTTGATACACTGAGAATATAATAATATGAAAGTATCATTTTCAAAATGAATAAAGTTATCTTTAAAAAAATGCTATTTTGTAAGTTTTTGTTGGGGAGATACTGCCTCTCCTGACGAGCCGCCACTGAAGACATTCATTTGACATGCACCAAACTTGCCGATGGAAAACGTTATGAACAACCCTGAGTACATACAAGAGTTCCGACGCCCAAATATTGTCGCTACAAGCCAATCAAGCGGCAAGCAGTGCGCCTGCGCATGTTTCGCGTTCAATGCTGCGTTGCCATATCATAACTTACGTTCGCGGAGTAGCACAAAGCCGCCAAAATGTCATGTGTTTTTAAATACAACAAGCTGGATTAGTTCTCAGTGAGTACAATATATGGCAAACCTATTGTACCGTAATTAAAATTTATAATAGCAAATGATAAATGAAATATTTGTTATCGGAAATAGGAGAGTTAATTAACCTAAACTGGTTTACTCTACTCACCGTTCAACTTAAATAATAAACACCACGAAAATTTAGTCTCTGAAATCGACGCGTGAGCTTGCTATGGCCCACTATTCAACTGGGAACTTTTAGGAAAAAAAACACTATCAGCTGTTAATGTCACATGTCGTGCGTTAACTGTCGAAGCGCTTTGTTTTTAGAAAAAGTTGACTCCAACAATATTGTTTGCAGTAAGAACTAAATGCGATATTTGTTTTATCTCGATACACTTACGAAGCGTATCGACCAATATCCCATCCTTAGTCTTTTAGCGTTTATGCGCAATAAAGCGGATAATATGCCTTTCTCCAAATGCAGTGACACATATTTCCACTTTGTGAGCGTCGTGTCTTTAAAGAAATGTAATATTTATTCATATATAAAAAATGAATATAAAATATTCAGACTCCCACATATTACATTTTTGTGCTGTGCTGGAATTCGTACCGTTGAGTTGCATTACAGTACAGTTTTATAACAAAGTGCGAGAATATTTAACCCTCAGGGATTTTTGGTGCTTTGAACATAGACCTCCTAACGTGTAATATTTTTGGGTTATTTGAAATAAGGGCATTTTGCATTTTAAACTTATTAAAACATTAAGATTTAAAAATTATTGTAAAAAAATGAAAAGAAAGTTCAGTTTTGATCAGGTGTTGAAAGAGAAATCACCGGTAGACTTTAATAAAAAATCATCAGAATTAATCCCGTCAAACTTGGTTCAACTTGAACATACCGTGCGAGCAAAAATTATTTGCATCAAAGAGGGCCTTGCATCTAAGGACGTAGTGCTTAGCCGTAGAGCTTAATACCTGTTGGGTGTCAGTAACTACCTGAATTAACAATTAATCAGCTATTCCGTCATCTTTGACCGTCGTTACAAGTAATTTGATTCATCGCTAATTTTTCCAATTTCTTGAACAATTCACACAATGGGCTTTACGGAACAGCACAAAACATTCATGGTTAAGGTGGAATTATTAACGTCATTCAATTTATTGCCAACCTATAACCTATTTCGCCTCGTTTTTCTTAGTTTATTATTTTATTAACTAAGATTTAAATAAAATCAATACCGTCTGCACATTATTTAGGTAATATCTGATCTGACAAAAATATCAATTTATTTCATTGCTTATTTTGGGAGAATTGTACAGTGCAAGAACAATGACAATAATGCTTAAAAAAATCTTAACCGATATTTTTCGATATACAATTCTCCTTAAATAACTTATAAAATTCCTTGATATTTATTTAACATGTTAAATATTACCTATAGAATATGAAAATTTTATTTAAATTTTGTGTAAAAGTTAGAAAAAATAAATAAATCTCTGCGAAATAGGTTATAGGTTGGCAAGCATGTTGATACTCCCACCTTAAAGCGTATTTCTGAAACGGGGTTAGAGTAAATGGTGAGCGGCAATACAATCCGGGTTTGTGCAGGGACGCTTTTCACGAACATTTTCCTAACGTTGCTTATATTGCTGGAGAGTTTTATCATTGCCTGGAAAGAACCGTGGCTGTGTTTAGGGAAACAGGTTTTATACAACACAAAAAAGGAGCAGGAAGACCATCTGTAAGAACAGAAGAACTTGTTGCAAACGTTCGTGAAATAATGCAAAATACGCCAACAAATTGTATAGGACGCCTGTCCCAAGAAGTGGGAAGATCTTATGGAAAATGCAGGACTATTCTTAAGAAGCAGCTAAATTTATTTTCAAGTATTCCAAGAAATACAAGCCGCAGATTTTGAAAGACGCAGGAATTACTCTCAATGGTTTACCCAAAATTTATTGGAAAGAAATGATTTATTAGACCTGATATTTTTTTCGGATGAAGCCTGGTTCCACCTCTCTGGTTATGTGAATTCTCAGAATACACGCATATGGAGTAGTGAAAATCCCCATTTTCTTGTAGAGTCCACATTGCACCCTCAAAAAATTGGTGTCTGGTTAGCTGTTTCCCGAAGAAGAATTGTTAATCCTATTTTTTCCATGACACAGTTACAGCACAGCGGGCAAGATTTTGATGGGTGACATGCGTTTTAGCAATGATATTGTTTCGGACAAGGATTTTTGATAGGTTAAAAAGACGACCTGACATTTTTTTTTAAAGTTAGTAGGCTGCCGAAAACTTGTAAAAATGAAAACAAAGGAAGTGGCTTGGATATGTCGCCTTGTTAAAAAAAAGAAACGGAGATTGTTAATATCTAATTTTTAGGTTAAATCGATGAGCATAGAAATATTGCAGAAATACTGATTACCATTTATGTGATCATGTGTTACTAAGCTCAGAACTTAACTTCAAAATTTTGTTAAGTACCTACTTTTTTGAATACTTATTTCGTCTTTATTCTTATTTTTATGACACCTGGGAAAATAAATATTCAATTTAGACATTGGAGACTTTTTGCACCTCTTAATTCGTCATTCTTTTGTGGTTATGGTTATTCTGAGCATGCGCAATGTCAGAAAGGTGATCCGCTATGGTTAATATAGGCAGTTGAAGTACAACCAATACGTAAGCAAATTTATGTACGTTATTTGAGGAGTTAAAGTGACGAACCGGTGGAAAGAATTTTAGTTGAAGTGCTTATTTTCTGTGTCCGTTAACGTAACCTACAAAAAATGCAAATTTGACATTTGTCATATTATTATGTTAATTTTTTACCTTTATTTTTCTGTTGATTTTTTAAAAGTTAAGAAAATTGCATAAAGAAGGAAGAAAAGCAAAAAGGAGTATGGAAGAGTATAAAACCTTGTTTTATTTTTAAATCTTCTAAAAATACAAATAAAATGGAACATACCATCAGCAAAATAGGAAAATAACACATAATATTATAATATAACTCGAGATATAACTTAAAGAAAATAATTTTTAAAATAAAAATTTAAAATTTTCTATAATATCTACGTTTTTTCGGGTTAGGCTATCGAAACTAAGAATTTCCAAGTTTCGAGAGTAAAAAAAGGGCGTGGCACCTAAAAATTTTTAAATCTCCTTCGAGAAGTTGCAGGGCAAAACCCTTTTGAAAACACAGCTGTGTGGGCAGATATCAAAGAAAATTTATTTATTTTATGCCATAAAGACTTTTATTTTGTTTAGGTGCGCCGGCGCCAAATTAATAACTACAGACAGAACATACACTGAGGGAAAAGTCTGATTACAGTTAACAAACGGATTTATTTGGGCAAGATTCCTTTAAAATAAAGTTAATAAATTAATATCTAATTAGGCCCCTTGCATATAAAGATATCGATTTTTTATTCTTAAAGAAAATATTTGTTAACAAAATTTATTATAATAGTTAAAAAATAATTATAATATCTAAAGCCGCTGATTAAATAATAAGATAAGCACTTAACAATAAATTATTGTTCTTAATATTAAAAAAAAATTGTCGTTGCGCGTCATACCGACCCGCATTAGTTGCTTAATAGTTATCGTTGGTGGTCGTGTCGCCTCGTGCTTATTAACAAAAAAGGAGCTCCGTTAAGCTGGCCCACCCCGGTTACAAATTTTTTGCCAAAACGCTAGCACAAATAAAGGGCACCTAGCACAACCTAGCACACCAATTTTTAGAGCTAGCACACCTACAGCATAGCTAAAAAATGCTGTTATATTCGGGGTGGGCCAGGTTAACGCTAGCCCCCCCCCCCCCCGGTCCTATTTTTTTTGCCAAAAAGCTAGCACAAATTAAGGGCACCTAGCACACCAGTTTTTAGAGCTAGCACGCCTACAGCATAGCTAAAAAATGCTGTTATATTTGGGGTGGGCAAAGTTAACGCTAGCCCCCCCCCGGTCTTTTTTTTTGCCAAAAAGCTAGCACATATAAAGGGCACCTAGCACAACCTAGCACACCAATTTTTAGAGCTAGCACACCTACATCATAGCCAGGGACGTATCTAGGAATTTTGGCGCCTCGGGCGAATAGCAGTTCTGCGCCCTACCCAGTGGCGGTTCGTGACTTGTTAAATTGGGGATGCACTAAAAGTTCGCTGCAGATTTTTTAAGACCACGCCCAAATTTGGTCTATAATTTTTAGTAAATATTTTAAAAATTTATGATTACCTACTTATTTTATAGAAAATGAAATAAAATAAAAAAAAGTAAAGTCCAATCATCTGTTTTTATTTGCAGCAAACTTATCAATAACAATGAAGTCCCAAGGTATCGTGTGGTTGTGTGCAACATATGGGCATTTTTTTTATTACCGATTTCTCAGAAAATTTTATTCTTAATAAAAGTTGGTGCATGTTCGATAATCATATTTGGTGCACTTGGAATGGTTGCAAGTCAAACGGCGTACAGGGTAGGCCAAAAAATATAAAACTGTACAAGAATAAATCAGCATATTATTATTACTAATGTTTTATCTTGTTAAAAAGAATTTTTAGGATTTTTTAAAGGTGTGTTTAATATCGTTGCAACAAAAATGAAGTTTGTGATTCCTTTTGTGATTCCTTAATAAATTAAAAATTCAAATAAATTTTACAAATATGCTTGAATTTGAACAAAGATATGTGAAATTTATTTGATTTTGATTAATTTATGAAGGCCTTTATGGTAAATATTAAAAAAAAATTTTTGGGAAATTATTAATGTTTTTAAAAAAATATATTTTTTTATTTTAGGAGGTCACGTTTTTTAATCTATTCATAACTTTTAATTATAAACAACTTTTCTTAATAACATTTTGCTAAACTTTCTGAAATAGGGGTACTTTATTCTTGTATAAGTTTTATATTTTTTTGCCTACCCTGTACGCCGTTTGACTTGCAACCATTCCAAGTGCACCTAATATGATTATCGAACATGCACCAACTTTTATCAAGAATAAAATTTTCTGAGAAATCGTTAATAAAAAAAAATGCCCATATGTTGCACACTTAAACAACCACACGATACCTTGGGACTTCATTGTTATAGATAAGTTTGCTGCAAATAAAAACAGATAAATGGACTTTACTTTTTTTTATTTTATTTCATTTTCAATAAAATAAGTAGGTAATCATAAATTTTAAAAATATTTACTAAAAATTATAGACCAAATTTGGGCGTGGTTTTAAAAAATTTTCGCCTGCGGCGCAATTCGCCTACAGCGAACGTTTAGTGCATCCCCAATTTAACAAGTCACGAACCGCCACTGGGTAGGGCGCAGAACTGCTATTCGCCCGAGGCGCCAAAATTCCTAGATACGTCCCTGGCTATGATGTAGGTGTGCTAACTCTAAAAATTGGTGTGCTAGGTTGTACTAGGTGCCCTTTATATGTGCTAGCTTTTTGGCAAAAAAAATATGACCGGGGGGGCTAGCGTTAACCTGGCCCACCCCGAATATAACAGCATTTTTTAGCTATGCTGTAGGTGTGCTAGCTCTAAAAATTGGTGTGCTAGGTTGTGCTAGGTGCCCTTTATTTGTGCTAGCGTTTTGGCAAAAAATTTGTAACCGGGGTGGGCCAGCTTAACGGAGCTCAAAAAAGGCTGTGCCTATCAGGTGAGTTATTAGTTTGGTATTTTTTATATAATAAAATTAGAATTTTTTTTACTCGTCCTATAATACTGCTAATGCAATTTATAAATAATATACTTGCAGTTAGGACGCTTTATTCCAGCATGCACGGTAGCATCATACCACATGCATAATTGAATATTAAGGTAATCTAATAAATCCTAATATGTAAAACTTTTACAAGCATGAACTCTACATTTCGTTATTTTTTGTTTATTTGATATTTCAGTGCTAATTTTGAGTTTTGACCAAACCTGTTCAATCAGCACGGCAGAAAAAATTGTGTTGTTTTCTCCAGCAGCTCTCCAGATCTTCTGAGCGGGTTAAAAGTAATGTGTTACAAATATATTCTGGTTTGGGACAACATTTTTTAACAAACGATTTTCGTTACAATTTTACAACAAATTTTTAATATTATTACTTCAAATGTCAAATGCCTATTTTTACAGTAAAATTTTCAACCACTTTGACTAGGTAAACATATTATTTAATTAGGTGTAATTGTTCTGTTCTTTATCAAATTTCCATGTCACATTAATAAACAAAAAAATTACAAATCCATAAAACATAAAGATCGCGAAAATAGTTGTTCTAAATATAATTAAACGTAGGATTTAAAGGGGATTTCATCATATTTACCATAGTAATGTATATTTTTTTACACCATCAGAAAGTAGAGATTTCAACGAACAAAAAGCTCACCGACTTTTTTTAAAAAAGCAGATATTTTGACGTGAGGTGCTTTTTCGATATTAAGTCAAAATAAGGTGAAAAAATAAATATTTTAAATCAAAAAAATTACAGTGTGTTTGGGACATAAAAAGGTAAGTTTTCACCAAATTCCGTGAAAAAAAAAAATTTCTTGTAAAAGATAAAAATAAAAAACCAAAAACTTGGTTATTTGAATTTTTCACATAAATTTTAAGGTTACCTATGTAAAAAAGTGTAAATACGAAAGTTGTAGATCTTTTTATTACCTACAACTTTGCCATTTAACGTTTGTCCATAGGACTTGTAGTTTTGCCGGAAATCGAGATAAATCGTTTTCTACCCTTAAAAACTCGCCCCTTTCCACTTCCCGACCTCGGATCACCCGTAAATTATTTTTCCTTTCATTTTTGTTATATTATCTTCCTTTTCCAATGGGTTTCATCCTACTATTATTTTTTTTCACTTCTTACCATTTTCAAAGGCTTCAGCCCAGGTCTAATATTCGTTCTATGAAGGACACTGAAAACGGGCCAGTCGATATGAAAGGGACCGACAGGTATT
The DNA here is from genome assembly GCA_963969555.1 of Polydrusus pterygomalis. Classification (NCBI taxonomy): domain Eukaryota; kingdom Metazoa; phylum Arthropoda; class Insecta; order Coleoptera; family Curculionidae; genus Polydrusus; species Polydrusus pterygomalis. The sequence goes on from OZ018376.1 coordinate 84,226,696, forward strand.
GTCGCTTCTCGTTGACGTTTATCAGAGTTCCCTGATGCAAATCATGAGAAAGGTTTCGCCCGATTATTAGGACTGAGAATTAGTAGGGTGTAAAAGCGCTATGAGCTTTTTTTTAACAGCGTTATATAAGAGCTATACATGGTGAGTCGGGAGAAACGGACCAAATTTCAGGAGTGTATTATACACGCGAAAACAATGTAAAAAAACCCATATGTTCTTATCCGATATTAATTTGTTTTCTATATCAAATTTTTTTCTACGTTCCACTTTTATCAAAATTTCCACGTAATTAGAGTATGCCATGCTCAAGACTCTTGACATCTATGTTGTCTTGACAATGTGTCTGTGTATTGTGGCAGTTATTAAACGTTTATTTTCAAGTTTGAGTGATTAAAGTGTTACAAAATGCCAAATATTTATTCAAATTTAGAACATGCAAATATGGTGTTAATTTATGGTTTCTGTAATGGAAGTGCTACAGCTGCTGTTGAAGAATATCGTCAACGGTATCCACATCACAGACATCCGACTAGAAACGTGTTTATCAGGGTTTTTAACAATTTGTGCGAGAATGGTAAGCTTCCCAGTGCCAACATAACATCTGAACGAGCTACTCGACAAGGTTTAGGAGAAGTAGAAAATATTCTGGATTTAGTAGAAGAAAATGCAACGACCAGCTCCCGAAGAATTGGTACTCAATTGGGCATTCCACAAAAAATAGTATTAAACACACTCCACGAGCAAGGCTTATATATCCATACCATGTACAGACTAGTACAGAGACTACAGCACCTAAAACCGGAAAAAATGCGGCAACATGGCCGGTGATGACAAGTCGAATAATGTGAGCGCGAATAATTGTGGATATTGTAAAAAAACTGTCTCAACTACGGTTGCAGTGTGTATATTATGTGAGGATATCTTTCACCCATCGTGTGCGTTAAGGGTAGCCGGTCTTGTTGCGGTGGGGAAGAACAACCAAGTAAAATGTTGTGCAAAGCAAAGTGAGGTTAGTTCTCCCTGCGTGGGAAAGGACACTTTAAATGCATTAGTTCAAGCCAAGGATGAAATTATAAGAAGTAAGGATGAGATAATAGCTGAATTAAGGGCCAAGGAGGCTCTACTTTATAAAAATATTAAATTGTTAGAAGATCAAATTAGCATAAGCTCTCAGAAAGCCGAAAAATCTGGCAACAGTGCCTTTTCATGGACACGGACAAATGTCATTGATCAGGCAGGCCAACCTTCTGATAGTTCATCGAGGGCACTGGAAAGCAATGTAGCCAACCTAAGGTCAACAGGTAACGAAGGCAGTGTCACCAACAGAAGAAATCTTAATCAAAAACCTATAAACCAAAACTGTGGTTATGGTGGTGGAGATCAACAAAATCGTTTTGTCAGCAATAAAGTTACAACGCAGCAGGTTAATGCGGCTGTCTTGCAGGCTGAAGTAGCGAATAGAATGAACGAAATAGCTCAGCTGGGTCAATCCAACCCACCAAACGATAACAGTAGTGGTTGGCAGCACGTAAGACGTCGAAGAAGATTTGTTGTAGGAATGAATGAACAAGGTGACGTTAAAACTGTGCCCAAATACGTCCAATTACATGTAACTAGGCTCTCTCCTAATACAAGGAAGGAGGATTTACAAAAATTACTTGAGCCTAAATTTACTGAGGTTCGATGTGAGGACCATGCATCAAAATACCCTGCATACTATGCTTCCATGAAAGTCACAATAAGGCAAGAAGAACTCAAAGAGGCATGGAAGAGAGAGATGTGGCCTAATGGAGCCTTTGTATCTAAGTTTTTCCCCAAAAAGAGGGTGCCACCAGGAGTAGTGGACCCTCCAGTAGAAGGCTAAGTCACCAGGCCTCCAAACAATCATCTCAGCTAACTGTATACTATCAAAATGTTCGTGGACTTCGAACGAAGGTACATGAACTTTATACTGCTGTATTGTCAGAAGATTATGATTTAATCTCACTTACTGAGACATGGCTAAATGAAAGCTTTAAAAATGCCGAGCTGTTTGATGATAGGTACATCATAGCCAGATTGGATAGGAACAATAGTAAAACAAGAGGTGGAGGGCTAATTGTAGCAGTCAAAAAGAAGTTTGTCATGGAGAGTATAGACTTTGAAACAGATAGTGAGATAGAGTGCCTAGTTATTAAGTTGAAAATGAAAAAAGAAGTTTTTTATATTGCATGTGTGTATGTTCCGCCCAATACAACCTGTGATAGTTATGTAAAATTTTATGAAGCCATGGAAGAATTAGTCTCTGAGAATACTTCGATTTTGATACTTGGTGACTTTAATATTCCTGGCCTGGTACTGGGAGACTGTGATAAAAGCCTATTGATGAATGAATTTATTAGTATTTGTAACCTAAACCAATGTAACACTGTGGTAAATTCTATGAATAGAAAATTGGATCTAGTTTTAAGTAATATGAATATTTTGGAATGTTGTAAAGGCAACCTTCCACTTGTAAGCGAGGACTCTTATCATCCAGCTTTAAATGTTACTATCAAGTTACCCAATAACTTTGATGAACCTTGTGAAATAAACTCTACCTATACGTATGACTATTCTAAGGGTGATTACAAGCTCCTATATCGTCTTATTGCATCCACCGACTGGTCCGAAATGCAAGAAATTAGTGATGTCAATACTGAATTGGATCACTTCTATCAAAAACTGCTCTTATGTATAGATAAATCTATTCCAAAAAAAATAATTAAAGAAAAATCATTAAATACTCGTAAATTCCCAGAATATTTCTCAATTGAACTTGTTCGAAACATTAAAAAAAAAAAACGGTTACATAAAAAGATTAGTAAAGGTAGGGCTGGATTTGAACAAAAACTTGAATACCAGCAACTTAGAAGAATAATTAAAGCTCAGACTAAACGTGATTATCAAAACTATCATGAATCAATTGAACTAAATTCAAATATTGACCCGAACAGTTTCTGGATGTATGTGAGGTCGAGGGGAAGCTCTAGAGGTATACCAGCCGAAATGAAGTACAAACATAATGTGATTTCCGAGCCAAATGATATAGCGAATGCCTTTGCACAGTATTTTGAGTCTGTCTATGAAAACTCATCTGCCGAGAGAATTTCTAACTATCAAGGTACCTTTCAATTTTCAATAATTACTGAGGATGTTGTTGGGGCTGCCATAAAAAAATTAAAACCAAAAAAGGCAACTGGAAAGGACAATATTCCTGCCTACTTATTTAAGGGCTGTGCTGAATTTTTTGCAAAACCCTTAACTTCAATCTTCAATTTAGCCCTTAGAACCAACACTTTTCCTTTCAAATTAAAAGAATCTATAGTTACTCCTGTCTTTAAGAGTGATAATAAGGTAAATGTAGAAAATTACAGACCAATTAGTATTATAAATTCAGTTGCTAAAATTTTTGAAGCGATTCTATATGATGATATTCTTAAAAACTTTAAACACTTATTTGCTCACCAACAACATGGTTTTTTACCTGATAGATCTACTGTAACTAACTTATTCATACTGACAAACAGTATAGCGGAGACTTTCAACAATAAGACTCAACTAGATGTTATCATAACAGACTGTGCTAAGGCTTTCGATAAGGTTGACCATGATATTTTATTGGAAAAACTGGGTAAATCAGGTTTTTCATTGAATGCTGTTTTGTTTCTGAATTCTTACCTCCGATGTAGGTATCAACAAGTAAAAATTGGTAATTGTTTGTCAACACCATATCTAGCGAGCTCTGGTGTACCCCAAGGGAGTAATTTGGGGCCCTTACTTTTTGCCTTCTTTATAAATGATTTGCCCAGTTGCGTTAGTCACTCTTCTAGTCTAATGTTTGCGGATGACTTTAAGATTTTTAAACCTATCACTCAACAGGAAGATTGTATACTATTGCAGGAGGATCTGAACTCTATCTCTAACTGGTTTAAGGTGAATAGGATGTATTTAAATATTGATAAATGTGCAGTCATAACATTTACACGTAAATATAACTTCTTAGCGCATGACTATGTACTTGATGAACTTGAATTAGTTAGAAAAAGTGAATTTAGGGATCTGGGAGTGTGCCTACGGGCAAACCTGGACTTTAACAATCATCTCAATGCTATAGTGAATAAGGCGTATAGGGTTCTGGGCTTCGTTATTCGAAGCACAAAGTTTTTTAAGAGTATTGGCTCAATAGTTAAATTGTATAATGCACTTGTAAGACCCCATCTTGAATATGCTGCGGTAATCTGGTCACCCCAAACACAGGTAAATAAAAATCTCATTGAAAAGGTCCAGAAAAGATTCCTGCGATTCTTATATGTTAGGAAAAATAATATTTATCCATACATGGTGTCTTACAGGAGCATGTTGGACAGTTTTAATATGGTCACCTTAGAAAAAAGACGCTGGTATCAGGCTGTGTTGTTTATTTATTACGTTATCAATAACCTTAAATACAAAGATTTATTTCTAGTCAACAATATAAAAATATTAGTACCTAAGATTGGCCTAAGGATAAATAGTAAGAAGTTATTCTATGAAAATAAGATGTATTGTTCAATTATAAATAGAATGTGTAAGGAGTGTAATGATTTTATCGAAATGAGCAATATTGACTTTTTTAACACAGATCTCAAGGCCCTAAAAGCCGTTTTTTTCTCTCTTTAATCTGTGTAACTTTGTGTATTGTTAGTTTTAGTTTTATTTTTGTATTTTTCTCTCTCTTACTTATAATTACTGCGATGTAGCTGTGTTTGTAAGAGTATCCTAAATAAATAAATAAATAAATAAAGATTATGCTAAACGTATTGAATTTTGTCGGTGGATAAATAATCATTGTGTTGTATCGCGTATACTTTTTACAGATGAAGCAACATTCACCCGTGACGGTATTAATAATACTCGTAACTCTCATGTATGTTCAATCGAAAATCCCCACGCAACAGTTGAAAGCAATTTTCAACATAAGTTTTCGGTTAACGTGTGGTGTGGTATGCTCGGTAGCTATTTAATTGGCCCTTTCATTTTGGAGAATCGCCTCACAGGAGACAACTACCTAATTTTTTTTACAACATGAGTTACAAGAACTACTAGAGAATGTTCCTGTTAATATAAGAAGGCAAATGTATTACCAGCACGATGGAGCTCCTGCACATATTTCTCGCCACGTCAAGCAACATTTAGACGAAACATTTCCAGGGCGTTGGATTGGTCGCGGTGTTCCTATTAATTGGCCTCCAAGATCTCCAGACCTCACAGCACTAGTTTATTGTGTATGGGGCTGGTTTAAAAATGATTATCGAATAAGAACGTAATATGGGTTTTTTCAAATTGTTTTTGCATGTATATTAATAAGAAGGCAAATGTATTACCAGCACGATGGAGCTCCTGCACATATTGCTCGTCACGTCAAGCAATATTTAGACGAAACATTTCCAGGGCGTTGGATTGGTCGCGGTGTTCCTATTAATTGGCCTCCAAGATCTCCAGACCTCACAGCACTAGATTATTGTTTATGGGGCTGGTTTAAAAATGATTATCGAATAAGAACATAATATGGGTTTTTTCAAATTGTTTTTGCATGTATATTACGCTCCTAAAGTTTGGTCCGTTCCTCCCGACTTATCCTGTATAATATTATAATATACCAATTTTTCAGTTCTCCAAGCAACCGCTTCTGAAAATTGATGGATTTATTGAAAAACTGTAGAAATTCCCAACCTTTTTTTTTCTGTAAAATTCTTCATAGGCTGCATAAAAACCCACATCGCCTAATATCGTCTTGGATTGATAGGCAATAAAGAATAGTCGTATTAAAGAACCTTAAACGAATGGTCAGTAACGCCCTAAGGCGGTTTATGGGTTTTTTCGACACCGATGTTGGCATTTATTGATGAACCGATTTGATTTTTCAACGGGGGGGACTAACGACTAAAACATGGGCTTCCTAATATATTTACTTTCAGAGTTGAATTTCTTTTGCCCGTTTTTCTAAATTAATTTCTTTTTCGATTCGTGAAGGTTGTTTTTCTAAGAAGGGGGAAACTTTTAATAGTTAAACCGGGTGTCCGCGGAAGATGGCTTGCCCCCATAACCTTATTGATTATCCGGGCTTGTTCGAGATAATACAATGAAATTTGGAGATTTTGTATACGACATAAAACTGCATTTTTAGTCAGGTGACTCAACTGTATCGAACTTAACCTATTTTTAAATGGGACGTGGTACATTTTTTTTTTCACTCAATTTTTTTTTTTTGATTATCTAAAATAAAATCTTGGGAAAAATAAAACTATACGTGTACTGTTTTCGGTCAAAACCTATCATAGACATATACCTTAAGATCTGTACAGCTTATCTCGTGCGCAAACAAAAGTTAAGTTTCCCTAGATCCTCTAGTGCCCAACAGGGATGGGCATGCGCACAACCCTCTTGTTATTAGGTTTTCCTTCCTTATCGACATCAATAAATACACTCCAGAACCAGCTCTGCTCCATTTTTGTTGTTACGTTTTCTCTGACGATTTCTTCATAATTTTCAAAACAAATAGAAATTATTATTCTTCAAAAAATGCAAAACACCACAATATAGATCGAAACGCTCTGTCCGCTGTCGTAGTTATAACTAGTTAACTAAGAGCGACACAAACATACGCGTTCCCTGGCCGTCCACTTCCCCTGATCTCGGGTTTTTTCGTGGAAGGTCGTTTAATGTAGTTAACTAATTAATTATTGTATTTAAATGCAACAATTATTTTAAATCGTTTTGTTGTTACGTTTTCTCTGTCGATTTCTTCATAATTTTCAAAACAAACAAATAGAAATTATTATTCTTCAAAAAATGCAAAACTCCACAATATAGATCGAAGCGCTCTGTCCGCTGTCGTAGTTAACTAGTTAACTAAGAGCGACACAAATATACGCGTTCGCTGGCCGTCCACTTCCCCTGATTTCGGGTTTTTTGGTGGTCGGTCGTTTAATGTAGTTAACTAATTAATTATTGTATTTAAATGCAACAATTATTTTAAATCGTTTGTTTTTATTTGCCTACGGTGAAAAATAAAACGTTGGTATGCAAACCGACTTTATATACAGTGTCACCAGTGAAGTCCGCATCATATGGGATTTTTTTTTTAATAGCTTTATTCAAAATTCAACTTTGGCATCAACTTCTGCTTCGATCGAGATGAAAATTAAGCAAAAAAATAGTAGTCACGTGATTCGCATTAACTGTCAAATTTTAATTTTTTCAAAAAATAATTCAAAAGTGGGGTTATTTCTGAAAATATGGAATAAAAGTTATTGGAAAAAGTTTTTTTAAATGCAGTTTCTAGCCCATGCAGCTGCATAAGATAATTTTGGTTTTTTACCTATATTTTGTAAAAAAATAAGACTTAACATAAAACTTCTCATTTTTGACAAGGCTTTATTTCAAATACATTTTCTTTAAAGTACCTAGCGCCATATTAAATGTGTGTTTTTCTACAAAATCAAAATTGGGCTATTAAAATTTGGTCGCATGTGATGCAAAGTTTATTTGTTTTTGACCCTGTATAAGGTAACTTCATAATTTTGAAAATGTAGTTTGTGTCTGACATCACATGCGACCAAATTTTAATAGCCCAATTTTGATTTGTAGAAAAACACACATTTAATATGGCGCTACTTTAAAGAAAATGTATCTGAAATAAAGCCCTGTCAAAACTGAAAAGTTTTATGTAGGTTGCGTTGAGTCTTATTTTGCAAAAGTGGTGCAATTTACAAAATATAGGTAAAAATCAAAATTATCTTATGGAGCTGAAAGTTTGCATGTGGGCTAGAAACTGCATTTAAAAAAACTTTTTCTAATAACTTTTTTCGATATTTTCAGAAATAAAAATTAAAATTTGACAGATAATGCGAATCACGGACTTCTATTTTTTTGCCTAATTTTCATCTCGATCAAAGCAGAACTTAATGCCAAAGTCAAATTTTGTATAAAGCTATTAATAAAATAAAATCCCATATGATGCGGACTTTACTGGTCACACTGTATAAATGTATCAAAAATAATTAAGATAGTTTTGGGTGTTATTGGGACAGGTTGGTCGGGATACCAAAATGTATACTAAAAAATAATTTTAATTTATTGTTTTTGCAAATAAACCATTTTGAAACACCAGCAGATACTTCACCGTACGCTTACCTGAAAATGCAAGAAAGGCATGAACAGAAATTGACACTTGACAACGTTGATGTCTTTTAAACTCGCGCCAAGTCCATTTTGTATTCATTTCTTTACATTAAAAGTAAGTGCAGACTTGTCAGTACCGTATACTTTTTGTTGGTGGCAATGTGGTTTTCTTTTTTATATAACCACCCATTAGATCCAGTTACTTATGTTACATTTTAATGTAAGTTTAAACATCAAACTTTGATGTAACAAAATTTACCTGAAAACAGGGACGCCAGTCCTGCAAAAAAATATATCGTATAACGTAGCAAATTAAAGAAAACCAATGTTACAATTTCTTTCAGAAAGATCCTTAGAGGATGTATAAGAACCAATTGGAGCTGATGGACAGTAAAGAATGGTTATAATAAAGGTCTCAAAACGAATGGTCAGTAATGTCTGGGAGCGGTTTACGTCTATTCTTACGGCACTCATGTATGGCTTCCATCGATCAGCCGTATATTTATTTTCGACGTCCAATAACGAAATATGGCCTTAGGTTGAAAGCTCCGAAATTAAGTTCTTTTCAAACTTTCCCGAACCTAATGAGCTATTTAGCTCTAAAAACTTTATTCGTAATAATTTAGGTTTAAATGTCCAATCGACAACATTGTTTTTAACTTTAGCAAGAAGCAGCAGCGATGACAGTTATGTTGCAGCTTACTATCTTTTAACGCTGGCCACGTTTGACGAAATCATATCGCTTCGTCGGTCGACAGAAATTCAGTTTCGATAATATTTGGAACTTCGTTGGGGTTGAGCCGTGCTGCTAAAGTAAAAATTTTGAATACTCTCGCAAGATGGAGGCAAAGTCGCATGACACTCTGTCAATTTTGGTCTATTAAATTTTTAATAGGTTGGCATGAATTGCAGGACTGGACTCAGGGCCGATCCTAGCAGGTGTGCAGCGCGTGCACCGCACGCGGGCGGCCAAAACAAGGGGCGGCCGCAGGTCGCAGATAGTTCTGTCAATCAAGCAAAACTTTTTACGAATTTTCTCGAAATAAAAATAAAGTGACATTTATCAAACTATAAAAGATAACTTTAAATTAACGTCGAAGAAGAAAACAGTACTTTTGTGAATTATTTCAAATGGATTTATTTATTAAAGATTATCAATCAAACCAGCCAGCGCCAGTGGTGAAATTTAGTTTTTTGATGTGGTACAAGAGGTATATAATTACTTTTCTGCGTCCCCATATCGATGGGATTTACTCAAAAAACACGTGAAAACTCTTACTTTAAAACCGTTAAGTGAAACAAGATGAGAAAGTCGTATCAATGCTATTAGACCTCTAAAATTAGAGCTAAAAAACATTATTACCGCATTAAAGGCCTTAATTGAAGATACCACCAGAGACACGAAAACAAAAATGGGTGCTAAATCAATAATTAAAAGTCTTGAAACATTTAAGTTTTTGTGTTCAATTTTAATTTGGCATGATTTATTATCAAGAATTGATGTATTGAGTAAAATGCTTCAAAATCCTAAATTAAACATTGCGGAATGCATTAAAGGCTTAGATAATCTTAAAAAATATTTAGTTTCCCAAAGATCTGACGATAATTTAAAAATATTTGTCGATTCAGCAACAACACTTGCTAGAGATTTAGGTATTGATTCCGAATTTCCCATCTCGAAGCTCAGAAAAAAAGTTAGTTTATTTGATTACGAGGGCAGTGATGGATCAGTTTTAAATCCCTTCCTACAATTCAAGATTGCTTTCTATCTTGATTAGGCGATCTCTTCGATAAATGAAAGATTTACCTTATTATCTGAGTGCTATTCAATATTCTGCTTTCTGTATGAGTTTCACACCATTTCTAATGATGACCTGAACCATGAAAGCCTTCATGGACTTAGATATTAAGTTACAGGTTCAGGAGGAAGGAACTATTGTGAAAGATATAGACGGTATACAACTCTTTAAGGAAATAACTTCATTTAAAGATATTCTTCAAGGTAAAAAACAGCCAATTAAGATATTAGAAATGTTAGTCAAATATGATCTCAGTCCCTGTTTTCCAAATTTTGCTCTAGCAATAAGGATTTTTTTAACCTTACCTGTTTCTGTGGCTTCAGGTGAAAGAAGTTTCAGTAAATTAAAAATTATTAAAAATTACTTGAGAAATAATATGACACAAGAAAGACTTTCAGATTTGGCTATCATTTCTATTGAATCTAAAATCTCTGAAAAAATTGATCTTACCGCAATTATTGACAAATTTGCTTCTCAGAAAGCCAGAAAAAATATTTTATAGTTAATTATTAGCTAGTCTTCGAGGAAGGACTGATTTATATACTTTTCGTTTTGCGAGATTTATGCTTTAGTACTTTTTATTATAAAATGTCTATTTTTGCTTCAAAAGTAATATTTTTGTTGGTTTATTATTTTGTTAAAGTAAAAAGAAAAAAAGGTGTCGCTAATATAACATATTAGCTGGCCCAAAAATAAAGTCTTTCCCGTAAAATTTTATTTGTAGTTTGCATTTCTATTAATGTTTAACTTTTTACTCTTATGTACATGTAGATGAGTTTATAACGTCAACGTTAAGTATTACTCAAAATAGGAAAAATTCTTTAGAGGGGCGGCATAATACGTCTTTGCACGTGGGCGGCCGACACCCTAGGATCGGCCCTGACTGGACTAGAAAATTATACATGTGATAGGTATCTTCTAAATCTAAAACAATGGATGCAATAGTGTCATCGGTTCTACCGCTTTAATATTGCCAAATAATAATTTCTTTTGAAAGTTTTGTTTTATAAATATTATAATTTAAGGTAGGTAATAATAAACATGAGTTTTTATATGGTTTAACGATAAAGTGCCAAATAATAATAATAATAATAATAATAATAATAATAATAATAATAATAATAATAATAATAATAATAATAATAACAATAATAAAAATAATTCCTTCGAAGTCAAATAGCTGATTTTTAAAGGTTAATAATATGGAAAGCTGTTTTGGCATTTGGCAGAACTAGGCGGTACCCGGTTTTATCAACCTACCCGATTTTGTCCTCCCGTACCTACCTAAGTAAGAGAAATAATATCTACTTATTTTTCTTAAAACAGAAAAGGATATCTAGATAATGCAAAATGCAAAAATTATAGGCCTACATTAGAAACCTAACTTACGAACAAACATTTTAGGAACAAAAATTTCACAAAGTAACTTTTAGACAAAAACGGCGTTCAGATGAAATGAAACTTATTACTTATCGATGAAATCAACTAACGAGCAAGGCACACATTAATAATTATGATCCCTAATGAAAAAGAATTAAAAAATTTTAACCTGTAAATTTTTGGTCAAATGGATAATAATTGTAGGTACTTACCGACCACACAAAAGTAATTAAAATTCAATGAAAGTAAAAATAAAAAGCACCATAACCACGAAATATTTTGAAAACGTAATTAAATGTGTAACAAAAAGCCCAAAAACGCAATTCATAACTCGGTGTTTGGGCTTATTACGGTCCGCTACTAATCTAGGGATATTATTATGTCCCAATATCAGCTGATCGATGACAAATAACCGCTGTCATCTGTTTTAAAACGTGCCGTTTTCTATAACTACTTCTAATTATTTTACGTATTTTTCATTTTGTGTAGTTAACTAATTAATTTTTGAATTTAAAAATGCAACAATTACATTAAATTGTTTGTTTTTATTAGACTATGGTAAAAAATAAAATGGTAGTATAGTCGGATCTGGTCTTATCGTGCGGGTCATACGATTCAAGAAAGACATACTCTCAGTTTTTGTTTTCTTTAATTGCGTTTAATTTTACCCTCTAAATAAATTACGTAAGATAAATGAGACAGACTTATTCCATTTTGACATGAAAAAAAAATGATATGTATTTACTTTCCAGCGATTCTAAAAAAGCTTATAATAGCACCAGCTACGTTTCATTTTAAATATGCCAGTTTTGTGACTTTGACAGTTTGTAACAAAATGAAACAATTTTCTGGGTTTTTGCATCCCCAATCAAAAAAAATGGTACTTAATCTGATAAACTATTTCGAAAATGAAAGTGGAAATTCGCCAACCAATATTCAGGAAACAGTAGCCAAAGCACTGGGAATTAGTTTAAGGACTGTGCAGAAAATTGTGCATGAAACAAAACAACATAATACCCAAGAATACTAAAAAGTGTAAACGAAGAAAGCCAAAGACTGAGGATTTAAGCGAAAATATTAAAATGGGAGTTCGAAATGTGATTTACGATTTCTACAAATCAAAAACCAATGTCACTCTTCCAGTTTTACAAAAAACATTAAAAATTCAGGGTGTTTTGGAAATTGGACTTGAAGCGTTATCAAAATTAATAAAAAATTTAGGTTTTCGCTATAAAAAATACTGTAACCGAAGATTTTTATGTGAGCAGCCACAGATAGTGAGTCAGCGTGTTCAGTTTTTAAAAAAATATACGGACAATTACAAATCGAAATTTAGAAAAGTGGTATTTTTAGACGAAATGTGGATATTTTCGAATGGAAGTGGTTCAAAATCTTGGCAAGATGAGTCTGTAAAAAGTGTTGAAAGGAAAAAGGGGTGCGGTACGGGAAAGCGTTTTATTATTTTGCATGCCGGTTCTGCAACAGGATATGTTGCAGGTGCGAGTTTAATTTTTTCTTCAACATCAAAAAGTGCTGACTATCATGATAATATGACTTGCGAAATGTTTGAAAAATGGTTAAAAGTTCAATTGATACCAAATAATTTGGATGCTCCGTCTTTAATTGTATTAGATAATGCATCATATCATTCAAGAATTTTAAATAAACAGCCTACTTCATCTTGGAGGAAAAGTGATATTTATAAGTGGCTGGAAAAACACAACCAAAATCCTTTACCAAATATGCTTAAATCGGAACTCCTATCAATAGCAAAGTCTCTTAAAAAACCCAAAATATACGCGGTAGATGAAATACTGCGTGAATATGGTCATGAGGTTCTACGACTGTCGCCATATCATTGCCAGTTTAACGCAATAGAATTAATATGGGCTGGTGCAAAGTCTTATTATGAAAAACATGTAGGTGATGGTCTTAAATCCGACCAAGTACAAATAGTTTGGCAAGATTCGTTAGATCATATTACACAAGAGTACTGGAAGAAATCGGTGGAACATACAGAAATATTAATAAGGGATTGGTGGGATCAAGAACAAGTACTAGATGTCGAAGTAGCGCCAATGATAATTGCTCCATTCGAAGACGACTCAGACGACTCAGACGACGAGGACTTTTCAGATTTTATAAGTGACGATGAGAGTGTTTAGGCTATAATTATAAACGGTGTTTTTCGTTTACATTTTTTAGTATTCTTGGGTATTATATTATGCTTTTTTTTCATGCACATTATTCTGCATAGTCCTTAAACTAATTCCCAGTGTTTTCATTACGGTTTCCTGCATATTGGTTTGCGAATTTCCACTTTTTCTTTCATTATCGAAATAGTTTATCAGACTAAATGCCATTGTATTTTTAGGTTTTAGTAGTAAAATTGTTAAAAATTATTGTCGTTTTTAATTAAAGGGTACAGTAGGTATATAATTAAAGATTATATAATTTTTTTGTAACTTTTTCAACTCTCCTGTACATAATTTTTTACAAAACTAATAATATTAGGTATATGTGGCTATCTTCGCGATAGCTAAAACAATGAAACTATTTTTCCTTCCTTCGGTATATTTGTAAATAATCTCACAACATTTTGATAGCCTCTGTGTTGTCTGATTTGACGCATATGATCAGTGACCTTTGGACCCGCACGTTAAGACCAGATCTGACTATATGCAACCAGATTTCTTAAACCTATCAAAAATATTTAAGATAGTTTTAGGTGTAGAGCCAGGTTGGGACGGGGTACAAAAATTCAAACGCCTAGTTTCTCTCCTCTCTCAACCTTACATACCATAAAATATTTTTAGCTTTTTGTTCTTATACGAATAAACCATTTCAAAACACCAACAGATATTTCATTCGTACGCTTACCTGAAAATTCAGCCCGAACGTACAGTTAACGACAGATAATTTCGTACACTAAACTGTGACACTGCAAATGCAATTTTTTTACCTTTATTACCTTTGTAACGTGTTAATTGTTATCATGATATCTGTCAAAGTATTGTCATTATCTTATTTGATTTAAAAACGCCTCATTTAAGTATCAACATGCTTGCCAACCTATAACCGATTTCGCGTAGATTTATTTATGTTTTCTAGCTTTTAAACAAAATTTAAAGAAAATCAGTATCGACTTGATATTCTATAGGTAATAATTGACATATTTAATAAATATCAAGGAATTTCATAACTTATTTTAGGAGAATTGTACAGCGAAAAATATCGGGTAAGATTTTTTTAAACATTATTATGTCATTGTCACTCATTGTTCTTTCACTATACAATTCTCCCAAAATTAGCAATGAAATAAACTGACATTTTTGTAATATTATCAGATACTACCGAAATAATGTACCGACGATATTGATTTTCTTTAAATGTTAGTTATTAAAATAATAAACTCAAAAAATCAACGCGAAATAGGTTATAGGTTGGCAATAGATTGACTGACGTTGAGAATTCAACCTTAAGTATTATTGAAAAAGCATGAATAATATGTTTAGTACAAATAGTGGTGGTCTTATGGAAAAATAACTGATCAATTTAGAGCACCTAGAAGTACTGTTCAAGGAATTGTAAAAAAATGGCGCTATCATCAAACACTTGAAAGGTCTGTTGGGTCTGGTTTAAATAATAGAAAATCATCAAATAAAGAAGGCCAAAATTTGGTGGAGTATTTAAGGCAAAATCCATTTGAAACTGCAGTATTCGCTATGCACATAACAGGATTTCCTGCTTCATCTTTATACAACGCTGAGTAAGACAATATTAAGAAATCGAGCAGCTGCATCCAAACCTTTTTAAAAAATAGTGATAAGAAACAAAGAATTTGGTTTGCTATGCAATATTTACCAGAAAATGATTTTTATTTTAGCAAAATCTTTTCCGATAAGAAAACTTTTCAGTCTACATATAATGGAAGGATTCGAGAATATAGCCCACCAAATTCCCGATATGATAAGAAGTATACTCAAAAAAAGCAAACCAGTGGACGTTTCTCCGTTAATGTGTGGGCATGGATAAGTGTTTACGCAGCAGCTGTATGCTGGAATATTGGTGGAACACTAAATAGTAATATATGTCTTCAGATTTTGGAAAATGTTTTTCATTCTTCTGCCGCGATAGTTTTTAAAGGAAATAACTTTTTATTATAACTGCCCTGTGCATACTGCAAGAAATATAGGAAACTGGTTTAGAAAAAACAACGTAACATGTCTGCCCTGGTGCTCAAGAAGTCCTGATTTAATGTTGAGTTATTTGATAAAATAGAAGAAATTTGGGAAGAGCTAACTCCGGATTACACCAGAAATATTATTTTGTCAATGCCAAGAAGATTACGATTAGTGTTAGAATCCAATGGCGCAGCAATTACATATAAGTATTTTGTTTGTTAATAAATTTACCCTTTTTGGCTTTATACTTTTGTAGTTTTCCTGGTATTATTTTATAATTATTTTCTTATTTCGCAGCTGTAATTTAAACACAAAAATATCTAGAAATAACCATTATTACTTATGGTAAAAATCGTACATACAATAATTTACAGCTATGTATATAGCAGCAAGGTGAGAAACCCGTTTTACCCAATTTTGTTGTAATTGAGTTATGTATGGGTGGAGTGTACGAATTTATACGTCGTCAACTGTATTTACTACTATGGAGGGAAAATTCAGCGAGAGCCTTGATCGATTTTTTTAACTTGCCCCAAAGTCCATTTAGTAATAATTTCGAGCCACCCTGTTCAGGCTTTATAATAAACACGCGAACAATTTAATAACAAAAGGTAAAAAAAAAATCGGCCATGTCAATTGATATATTATGGTTTGCGTTAATCTAATTTCAAATGGTTGCCAACTTTTAGCCAGGAAAAAATTAATTCCCCAACGGTGAAGCCATTCGTAAAGATGCTATTTTAAAAACATGGGTTTATTTTTTAAGTTCTGTCATAAGCATCTGGCATCGAGCTGGCGCTAATTAATTTCGAAATATTCATTCGTCTAATTCGTCATTCGGATGATGGGAAAATCGGGAGACTGCGGAGAGTGCGGTTGCGGTTTTTTACATTATCGAAACTTTTTTGGTGACACTAAATGAAACTGGGAACTTTAATCTGCAGCAACTTCGTATATATCGCTTAACATCCTCTTGAATAATATAAGCGTCCATTAGCCGTAATTGAGTGTTCAGTAATTTGCCGAACACCTCATATGTTTCCAACTGATGTTGATCTTTATAAATGGATCAAATAAATAATAACGATGGAATGCTTTTATTTAGTTTAAGCATTATTAAAAATTAATCCATTTTGTCCAGTTTTACGTAAAAACTTAAAAGAATTTATAAGAATGAAATAATTAATTTTTCATGCCTTGACAATTTTATTATTAGTGATGTAATTTATTATAAGAGGAAATGTAATTGAGCGAATACTAGATCATTAACATTGTTATATAGTAATAACATTTTCCTGTTAATCAAGAACTTTGACACGTACTATTTCATATTTTTAATCAATTTATTGCAACTTGTTCCATTAATATAACCGTCCTCTATTACTGCACAGGAAGAAAAAATAGGAGCTACTTGTTATGTTTCACAAATTTTATCAGTTTCCTGACACGTGTTTCGGCCCTTTCGGGTCATTTTCAAAGGAGTACAAGAAGATACTAAATTCTACGTAACATTACAAAGGTATTTATATCATATTATGGTAACTATAAACATGTCATAAAATTAAAATTAGGATTAGAAGATTGAATGGTCAACTGTGAATTTTCCAAATTCATTTAAGGTATAGATACATATTTAGTCCTAAATAAGTGTGCTATTAAGAATTAGGGAAGCACCTGAAGGTATTTCGGTTTGATTATTAACAAAACATTACATTTGTTTTTTTATGGCTTTTTTGATAGCTATTGTTTCTAGTAGATTTAGTTTTCTGCTTTTATTGTGTATGTATATGGGTTTTATGTTGTTAGAGATTGAGTGATTGTCTTTAATGCAGTGATCAGCTAACCCTGTTTTATTTTGTTTTTTTTTAAATAGACGTTTTGTGTTCTTTAAGCCTGGTGTCAAAATCTCTACCTGTTTGTCCAATGTAGATAGCATAGCAGTTGTCACATTCTATTTGGTAGACCCCACTTTGTAAAAGTTTGTTTTTAGTTTCTATTTTAGCATTGGATATGTGTTTGTGTAAGTTGTTTTTATTGACTTATTGTATAGGAATGATATTAAGGTTTTTAAGTTTTTTGGATATTTTTTTTTGTGTTGCCTGTATATCTTATTGAGCAGTATTTGTCCTTAATTGGAGTGGGATGTTCTTTGTAAAGAAGTTTTTGTGTGTTTTTTCTTTAATATTTGGTGGGTAGAGTAAGTTCGGGTATTATGCACACCATAAGAATAAATTAAAATAAAAATAATTTTATGTGACTCCGATAGCTTTTAGTCTCTTAATTTAGTCTCTATCTACTATCCTATTATAATAAATAAATAAGTAACATTTAAAAAATGTAAACGAAAAAATAAATTTTTTAAAGGTTTACAAAAGTGCCAGATTTAAACATGGTAGGGTATTATGGCCTAGGGCCATATTAGCTTCTATTGCCTTCTTCATGGATTATTTGTTCCATGTTTGACGCTTTTTTTAGAGTCTACTTTTGAAGACATGGGCCCTTTGAAATAAAGTCAATAAGTTATCTAATACGGCAGTAATGATTTTTATTTTACAAAATCCTAAATTGTCTTTAAAAAAATGGTCGGTAATATGGCCTACCAGGCTATATTACCGACCGAGTTGAACTTTAATTTATTTTTACGTGTAAACAGCTAAAATTTACCTCAAATTCTTGCCAAAAAATTGAATTTCTTTTCAGTTTTTGATCAAGTTGGAAAAATACGTAGTGATTTATAGCATTTTTATAAGTTGTAAACCTATCAGATTTTAAAGATAGAAAATTGCTTTTAAGGTTTTTTTTCTGAAATTTGTTTAAAAATGTTTCGTCATTGTGTTTTTGGTTCGAAGAGGAAGCGAACAAGTAAATTAAACTAGTCTTATAAAAAACAAACAGAACCAGCAAAATAACCAGCTTCAATGTTACCGCATACCTAACCTAAAGTCAAATATTAGTTGGCATATAACTTGTATTGACTTTTACAATTTCGCAAAAACTTGGGTATGTGTAAAACATTTTCAAGCAATATTTCTTGTTCAAGAAATTGAAAAGTGTTTTTCCGAGAACTTGACCTGTGGAATACTTTCATTATTGGCTTATTATAAACATACCTAAGTATTTACTTTTTTCTTTTATATAATATAAGTATAGAGAAAAGTGCTTTTAAAGTTTTTCAAGCAATATAATGCCCGAAAAAAAGGCGTACCTGCCTAATTAGATTGCAAATAAAATATATCAAAACATGCAACAGGATAATCTGTCTTGGTGTGTGTTTCTCTTTATTTTCATAACTTATTTGTGTATCCTAGGCCCAGTTTGATGTGTTTAAATTGATCATAATAAAATAAATCTACATATCAAGATACGTCACTATTCCATACTTACGCAAAATACGAAATACCCGGTATTTGGGCATAATAAAATCATATAACGGCTGTTGAATATCCGAGTCACTAAAAGCACAAACACAATTCACAAAAACCAGAAATCCGTAAATATTAAACACCCACAATAAACAACAAGGAATCCACAGAGAAAACTTAAAACACAACAACAAAAATGGCGCCGAGCCGGTTCTGGTTCTGTGTATTTTGAGCATGTCGCTAAAGAAGAAGGTCGATAACAAGAGGTTTGTGCGCATGTCCAATGCTGCTGGAAGAGAAGGCATGGAACCGAACTTTTTTTTTTCACCCATAAAATTTTACTTTTGTTTGCGCACGAGATAAGCTGTACGTATCTAAAGGCAAATGTCTATGGCATGGACACCCTTTAAAGGTCAAAATTTGAGAAAAACTGTTTTTTTCTCAGAAATGGAGAGAGTAGGACACAAAAACTTTTAATAAAAGTTATTGGAAATGAAGAAAAGAACACAGAAAAAATATATTATATAGGGATGGAAATCGCCTGTGATCGCTATACGTCACCGCAAGACACCCTGTATATTATATATACCTCTTTTGTCCCATTATTTACGCAATCAAATTGAATTACACAAAACGGATAACTAAAAATCAAGCCTTTCACCAAAATTTCTATATAAAACAAACGACGACCGTGACGAAATATAAAGCTTTTAGTTTTCTTTTTCCAATAATACAGTTGCTGCGAAACATAATGATATGCCTTTTTCCGCATACGAATGTAATTTTTATGTGCTATTCCAGCAAACGCTACCTACGTGTTCTGGATTTATTTAGGCTTTTCGGCTTTTTAAAATTGTAGGCAGTAGCTGGAGCGATATGGGGTTATAGGATGAATAAACAACAAAAAGTAACTAAAAAAACAAAAAATGTCATTCTACTTTTTTTTTTAGTTTATTATTTCATTAACTAACATTTAAATAAAATCAATATCGTCGACACATTATTTAGGTGATATTTGACATATTATTATGTATTATAAAAATCTCACCCAATATTTTTCGCTACACAATTCTCCTAAAATAATTTATGAAATTCCTTCATATTTATTTAATAACTATGTCAATTATTACCAATGGAATATGCAGTCGACATTGATTTTATTTAAATTTTGTGTAAAAGCTAGAGAAATAAATAAAGTCTTTGCGATATAGATTATACAGTGTATATCAGCCAAATGGAATAAATTCGAAAATAAATACATGGGGCGTGTCCGAAAAAACGCTCGGACACGTCGATTGGTATTACTAGTTGCGCATTTTATTTCAATAAAAACTTTTTATACAGGGTGTGTCATGTAACAGTGGCCAATACCAACTTTCGTATTTTAAATGCAACACCCTATATATTATTTAATTTTTGGATTCTTCAAAAAATGTTAGACATATTTCATGTACAATATCCGAGACAATATCCTATACCTATCTTCAAATGTTTCAAAAATATTAAGTGTTTTCAGATTTATTGCATTTCAGCGTTTCTTTTTACTGATATGAAATTAAAAAAAGTTTAAATAGTTTTGTTTACTTTTGTTTAAAACTCCTAACCTAAGCAAATTGTTGTCTGTCTGCCTGCATAACAGCAGTTATCAGTGAAGTAATAGTCGTGTGAATTTCATTAACTGCATATCAGAAAAATGGATTATTTAACAGAAATGCACAAAATAACAATTTTACAGCTGCGGTTATGGAGATAAAACACGGACACAAATGAAAGTTGCTCGCCTATTTCATGAGCCTTATTCCAACATTACAAGAAAATAAAATGTATACCTATAAAATGATACCTACTCATGGAAGACGATTTTGATAGGAGAATGTATTTTTGTGAACAAATGATGGCAATGTTAGATAACAATGTGATCCAATTACATGTTTAGTTTTCTGAGGAGTGCACCTTTACACTTCATGGTCATGCTAATCGTCAGAATTGCCGCTATTGGTCTAGGGAAAATCCTCACTGGATTAGAGAAAAACATACGCAATATCCTGAAAAGGTTAATGTTTGAACAGGAATAGTTGGAGATCATATCATAGGTCCCTTTTTTAATAATGCATGGCAATTTTAATGGCGATAATTATTTAGAACTGCTCCAAAATAATGTCTTGCCAACTTTGACAAACTTATATCCTGATCCAGCAAACCCACAACTTCCAGCGAATATGATATGGTTTCAGCAAGATGGAACACCAAATCAATGTCCGGCAGTACCTCAAGCGAGTATTTCCAAATCGGTGGATAGGGAGGCGTGGATCGATGGGATGGCCAGCACGATCCCCTGATGTGACGGCATTAGACTTCTTCTTATGGGGTTATGTCAAAAATATTGTATACAAAACTAAACTCCTTGACTAAGCTGACTTAAGAAGACGAATAACGCTTGCGATTAAATCGGTCACGCCTGAGATGTTCAGTAACATTAGAAAACATTTCTATTTAACATAAGGATGTTGCTAAGACATTCGCGGCCAGCATTTTCAACATCTCCTACATTAATATTTTTTTTTTGTTTTTTACATTATCAAGAAATAAACAGTAATAGTTTTTGAGTGTGTTGTTAATTTTTGCAATAAATCTGAAAAAACTTAATATTTCCGAAACAGTTGAAGATAGGTATACCTATACCGTACATGAAATATGTCTAAAATTTTCTGAAGAATCCGAAAATTGAATAATATAGAGGGTGTTGCATTTAAAATAAGAAAGTTGGTATTGTCCATTGTTACATAACGCAACCTGTATAAAAAGTTTTTATTAAAAAAAATGCGCAACTAGAAATACCAATCGGCGAGGTGTCCGAGCGTTTTTTTGGACACGTTCCCATGTATTTATTATAGAATTTATTCCATTTGGCTGATACACACTGTATATACAATAGGTTAGCAAACAGGTTGATACTCTCACCTTAAAGAAAAAATTTACATACGTAAAACCCTGTATAGCATCGTGTAATGTACTGATCAAGATTTATACCTAATGCAATTTTTACGAATTTTACGTCCGATTACTTTTTCAGTTTTCTTTTTTTAGGAAGTAATCGAGCTAGAAAGAACCCTTGTAATGATATGCCTTTTTCGCAAGCAATTTAATAAAATTGTTATTTTTTATTTGATACGTTACGTACGTGTTCAGCATTTTCTCATGCTGTTCAAACTTTTAAATTACTCTTTTTATTTATAATTTTTTATAGCTGTGGGAAAACGAGAAGTTTAAAATGAATAGATTACAGTAAACATGATTAATCAAGATGAAGAGAAAATGCAGATTAGGTATTTGAAATTACATTCGGTATTTGTTATTCAGATGTAGGTCTCTACATTTTAAAATCTGGTTTGCTAATATTTCAAGAAAAATATTCAAAACTATAAGTAGGCCCGTAATGCATTATTCGCGTATAAATTTTTGTTTCTACGTTATTCAAGGCTGTCTCCTGTTTATTCAGGGCTGAAGCCTTTGAAAATGGTAAAAAGTGAAAAAAAATAATAGTAGGATGAAACCCATTGGAAAAGGAAGTGAATATAACAAAAATTAAAGGAAATAGTATATTACGTACCGAGGTAGAAAGTGTTTCATTACTGTCGAGAGATTAACTATATCTCGGAGACAGTAATGAAACTTTTCACCGAGGTTTGTATACTATTTTATTTACAACCACATCCTACATCCACTTCTTATATATTTTAACTAAAAATATTATTAAAAGAAAAATGTAACTTTGAAGTAGTATTATAGAAAATATATATTAAAAAAATCAAATAAATTTACAAGTATATTTTCAAATTAGGCGACGGTTGTCAAGGAAACGTTTGTTTGAAATTAAAACAATAAACGTCAGTTCAAGTCTGATCTTTTGCGATCAATACAATAAAGTTTAAAAATTTTAATATCTAAATAGTTCTCTGTGAGCCTTTATTCTTGTTATTGATGTTTCTTAAGTTTTTCATTAAATATGAAATTGACAAAAAGTCTTTATTTAAAAAAAATCTATACTTACGTTTAGTAATAGGGATAAAATTTTAGTTAAAATATCACATTTTAGTGGACTGAAAATGAGGGCGGGGAATCAGGGTGGGAAGTAGAGGTAGGTAATGTAACACTTCCCAACCTTCAATAAAGTCAGTAATGTCAACATTACATGTATGGTTGTAAATAAAATAATTTACGGGCAATCCGAGGTCGGGAAGTGGAAAGGGGTGAGTTTTTAAGGGTAGAAAACGATTTATCTCGATTTCCGGCAAAACTACAAGTCCTATGAAAAAACGTTAAATGGCAAAGTTGTAGGTAATAAAAAGATCTATAACTTTTGTATTTACTTTTTTTTTCACATAACCTCAAGATTTAGGTGAAAAATTCAAATAACCAAGTTTTTGGTTTTTTATTTTTATATTTTACAAAAAAAAAATTTTTCACGAAATTTGGTGAAAACTTACTTTTTTATGTCCCAAACACACTGTAATTTTTTTGATTCAAAATATTTATTTTTTCACCTTATTTTGACTTAATATCGAAAAAGCACCCTAATTTTCAATCGAAAGTTCTTAGGTAAAAATATCTGCTTTTTTAAAAAAGTCGGTGGGCTTTTTGTTCGTTGAAATCTCTACTTTTTGATGGTATAAAAAATATATACATTACTATGGCAGATGTTCTTAAAAAATGCAAAGAAACGAAAAAAACTCGAATCCGAAATTTTTTCTTTAAATCATTATGTACCATTTTGAGCTCAATAAAAGTGGAAATTTGACAAAATAAATTGCCTGTCATTGAGTGAAAAAAAAACTAACTCAAATTATTAGTTAAGAAAACAAACTAACACGCTTAAATACCTACCCATGCATATTTCTGTATGACATAACGCAAATATGGAGCATATGACGTAACAATCAGCGGTCATTAAACAGACTTTATTTTGTTTGTGAGTTCGTATAGAAGAAAAAGTCAGGGGATGCTTATAGAAAAGACAAAAAGTAAGAATGTCTCCCTGACCAACCTGTTCAATTGCCATTATTAAAGCGTTCGTTAAAGAGGCTATATTAAGAAAAGTTTGCCAACAACCAAAAAACTTTATTAATAATAAAACATCTCTCAAAAAAAAAGCAAAGTTTGTGACGTTAATTTTGATTTTAATGTCACACCAGGAGTGTGTCAATTTATTTTGTGGGGGCGAGGTGATAATTTATTATTTATGATTATTTGATAAATATTATGAAAATAATTGACAGTAATATTTATTTTATTCTTTACATTTCTAAACAAAAAAACAAACATATTATAAGCGTGGCACTAGAAAAGTTTTCTTTTATTTTCAACATATTCTTTCTTTAACTACAAAGACTTTATTCCTCCAAACAAATTCCTTTTGTCCTTCGAAATAAACACCAAGTTACCATCTGCAAAATGACGTCGCCTGAGGTTCACGGTCACTTGATTGCTGACAAAGTATAACATTAATTATATTATGTAAAAATCCAAGATCTATTGAATGTATTAAGGATAATAATTCTTCGCTAAACCCCCTTTTCCACAAACTTTTGTTATTTTGTCCTCAATTTCTGCAAAAAAAATGTCGGATACGATACTTTGCCTGGACAGGGACGATAATATTCTTCTTGCCTCGTGACACGATATACAGTGTGAGTTTGTTACTTGGAATACATTCAGTAAATCCAGTATTTTTTTTTTGAAAAATTGCTTGTTATAACATTTCAAGTTTTGGTATTTTTTATAAAATAAATACTGGTATAGTGTGTCTCAAATTAGAGATACGATCATACCGATAATTTTTTAAATGAAAACCCTCGTTTTTTATTGACAATTTTTAAAGTGAATATTAAGTTATACATAAGTAAGAAACATAATTTAAAGCTTAATCTCTCAAAAACAGTGTATAACAATATGATCTTTTCGACATCTGACCCCAAAATTGAACAAATAAAGACAGACTTTGATCTGACAATTGATAAAACTGCAATATAATATACAAATCAACACAAAAACCACGGCTTGTTAATGGACAATAAGTTACGATTTGGGGAACACGTTGCAAACCAAATTAAAAAATCATGCAGTACTTTAAAATTCTTATACGCTAACAAACGTATTTTAAATTTTAATTTTAGAAAACAGCTATGTGAATCCCTGGTTCTCTCAATATTTAACTATACAAATGTGGTTTCCTTTCCCTATATTAACGTCATTACAAAAAATAAAATTCAAAAAGTTCAAAATACCTGTGTAAGATTTATTTTTAATTTAAGGCTCATTTACACATGGCAAGTTTACTGGCGGAAAGTACTTGCCACCAGTAAACTTCCCACGTGTAACCCAAAGGATTGTTGTACTTTTTACTTGCCGGCCAGCAGCAAGTAAAGTTGAGGAGTCGGCTAGTTTTGTGGCCAACTTGCCTGTCTTGACAAGTAGCTGTCAGCATGTAAACATGGTTTTATTAAATTCAGCAGTGTAGATTTCAGTTTCCGATAAAATAATAATAATTGAAATATAATAAAATAGCAATATATAAAACGATTGAATATTTTATTACTAATAATTTCTTAAACTTTCTTGGGGATGATCTCATAAAATTCCTATATGATTCTGGAGCTTCAATTGCTATCTCTTTTAAAAGTTTAGCAGAAGCCCCTAAAGCGTTCTGACGCTTAATCCAGCTTCTAACCCATACGCGTTTCTTCTTTTTTTTCTTTTGTTCCTCAAAAATACTCATGTTTTCTACAATACCAGCTACAATAACTTTCACAGCAG
The DNA here is from genome assembly GCA_963969555.1 of Polydrusus pterygomalis. NCBI lineage: Eukaryota > Metazoa > Arthropoda > Insecta > Coleoptera > Curculionidae > Polydrusus > Polydrusus pterygomalis. The sequence continues at coordinate 84,252,418 of OZ018376.1, forward strand.
CACGCACTATCGAACTAGGAGCCACCTTAAATTTTGATAACTAAGCAAGTAAACTATCCAATGTGTATACATACAAACGAAACAAGTTTCTGGCGGCAAGTACTTTCCGCTAGTAACCTTGCCATGTGTAAATGGGCCTTTATAAGTAAATACAATAGTCTCAGCAAGCTTAAGAACCTCAGAGTGGTTACCAAAGTCTAAGATTTGTGCGGTTCACTGACATGCTCGGCTTAACGCACAATATTGTATTGACGAGTGTGAACCGTCTTATCTTCAGAACAAACTAATTTGAAGAGCTAATCTCCATGATGTTGCGATTTTTTTTTTAAATCGTTTATTAAAACATAATTTTATATATATATACGTAATATAATATATAAATTACATAAGACATTTTGAAAGTTATCTAACTATCGTTTGGATTTAAAATATTTGGGTGTTTAAGCCGGGGAAGATGTCAATAGTCTTTTCCTGACTTTTCAGAAATACAACAACCTTATTTGCTAAAAGGAAAATATTTTTCTGGAGTAGTTCTTAATTTTTCCAAATCTAATTTTATTTAATATTTTATTTCTTAATATACTTTTAAATTCCTCTAGGTTATCTTTTTTTACTTCACTATTATAATAAATTAAGGCGCTTATGTAAAATAACCACACATTTGTATCTCTGGTATCTCGAAAATCTATATACCTCGAACAAACCTATACAATTTCCAAAATTGTTTAGATTTTTTCCAAATTGTCTAGTTATGATGCTATTTAGCCAATTCCAGATCACCTTTGCATGAATACAATCTTTAATTTGGTGCATGATATCTTCGACCGCGTTACATTTTTGGCATTTGTCAGAGTTACCTATCACATGGCGAAATAACTTTTGCGCAACCGGGGCAATATCACTAATTATTTTATAAGAAACCACCTCCGTCAGCAACTTCAAATTCCCCTGAATTAACAATCAATCAGTTCAAGTTGTATAAGACGTATGTCCCAAGAAGTTGGAAGATCTTATGGAACATGCAGGACTATTCTTAAGAAGCAGCTAAATTTATTTCCTTATAAAGTGCAAGTATTCCAAGAAATACAAGCCGCACATTTTGAAAGAAGCAGGAATTACGCTCAATGGTTTACCCAAAATTTATTGGAAAGAAATGATTTATTAGACCTGAAATTGTGTAGCTATGTCGGCCTTTAAATTAATAATTATAGTAAGTTATATACTAAATAATAAACAGTTAATTAGGTTTCATTACTAATAGTATAGCAAGGTAATCTGTAGGTTAAGTAGTAGTAGCGTAAAGCTAGACTTCGACTGTAAATTACCTATATGGATTAAATAAAAGCCGTTTTTAACTAAATTAAATTTAATATTCTCATATCTTGAATTTGGGACACGCTGTATCAATATTTTCTTTTTTTATTAAAAAAAACACAACTAATGCATTTAAAAAAAACTGTTGGATTTACTAAATTTATTCCAAGTTACAAACTGAAATGCACACTGCAGATTTTTATCATTACAGTACGAAGCTTATTTTTTATTAAAAAGCACACTGAATGTAATAATTGCCGAAATATTGAAATCTTCTAGAAATGAGGACTGCTTAAAGTCGTTTATATTGTTTAATTATGTTCATGGTTCCCGAGATATTTCTTGCTTTAAGTCATTCGCTGTGATAAACCGTATAAGCAAACTCTATTAATCAGCACAGCTAAGCTGTTAAATACTGATTGCTCTTAAAATTTAAAACACCTATCCGGTAAAGGCATAAACCTGGCATGCAGTAACACTACCTCTTTACCCTAGACTCGAGGTACTCTAAGTAATAAGAGACAGCCCAAATCAATAAGCTATAACGAGAGCCTATTAATAATTCTAGTAAGTTTAGTAAGTTAAAATAATTGTTAAGAGTCCCCCATCGCTGTTGGTTATTTTCTACTAACGTGAAAAGTGAGTAAAGCAAATTAAAATAAGTACTTTAATAATTTGTTTTTCCTCAAACATCAATAAACCTGACTTTTTCTACTCATATTTTGACGTTAAAGTCCTGCTTTTTTGTCAAAAGGCGGTTGCTATTGGCAGCAGAAGAAAAAAGTACTTTAAAAGTATGACTGTGTTCTTATGAAACTCGTCATAAAAGCATCGCAATAGTCCAAATACAACAATATACCGGGCGAGCAAAAATTATTTGCATCAAAGAGGGCTTGGATTAAAAAACGTAGGGCTTGGTTTAGATCACAATGATATGGGGACGATATATCTAACCAAATCTAGGTGAAAATTTTGTCAAATTCATATAATGACATGATAATATGCCAAACTAATGAGTAGGTAATAAAATAAGTGGACAAATACAAATTTATTTTTGTTGTTTACAAAATTAATAAAGTAAGAATATACAGAAAGAAAAAGAAAAATAATTACATAAATTGCTGAAATTGGCTCCAAGCATAAATTCCCACGTCTCTTCATATTTTCGAAAGTGTTGACCAGCATCTCTGGAGAAATTTTAGCACATTCTTGGACAATCCTTTCTTGTAATTGATCTAAATTTGCAACTGGTGTTTTGAAAATAGTGTTCTTTAAATGAGGAAAAACGAATTAATCCATAACCGTTAAACAAGGTGATCTAGTTGGGAATTCAAAGTCTGATCGAAAACTGATCAATCTGTCGTCGAAAAAATTGCGTAAATAGTTAATAGTTTCGGCGGCTGTATGGGCGATTGCACCGTCCTGTTGAAAATATCCAAAACGCAGTTCGTCATCAAGTAATTGCTCCACAAATGGATTCAAAATATTGTGTCTATACCGCTGTGCTGTAACTGTGTCATGGAAAAATATAGGACCAACAATTGGGGATTTTCACTACTCCATATGCGTGTATTCTGAGAATTCACATAACCGGAGAGATGGAACCAGGCTTCATCCGAAAAAAATTTCAGGTCTAATAAATCATTTCTTTCCAATAAATTTTGGGTAAACCATTGAGAGTAATTCCTGCGTCTTTCAAAATCTGCGGCTTGTATTTTTTGAAATACTTGCACTTTATAAGGAAATACATTTAGCTGCTTCTTAAGAATAGTCCTGCATGTTCCATAAGATCTTCCCACTTCTTGGGACAGGCTTATAAAATTTGTTGGCATATTTTGCATTATTTCATGAACGTTTGCAACAAGTTCTTCTGTTCTTACATATGGTATTCCTGCTCCTTTTTTGTGTTGTATAGAACATGTTGCCCTAAACATAGCCACGGTTCTTTTCAGGCAATGATAAAAATCCCCAGCAATAAAAGCAACGTTAGGAAAATGTTCGTGAAAATAAATAACAGGTGTCCCATTTAAAAATCGAAAGTTTATATCACTTCCGGTTAAACTGGAAGTTCCATAATGTTGAGTCCCCTGTCAAAAAATTAAGTTTTATGTTGTATACAAATCCCCCGAATTTTATTCCATTATCTTGAAAAACAAAAAAGTTAGAGGGGCGAACCACCTTCCGTGGACACCCGGTATATCGTATTGACTAAAACACTGTTTCTTTCAGGTTCAGCAGTGGCTATGATAGGTGCTAACCTTCGATTTGGAAGTAGCAGTGCCAACGTAACATCGAACGTTAGCAAAGTGTTCCAATGTCATCCTGGGGGCACTGCAGAGGCAGCTTTGATATTCGCTTTAGGATCAATGGGAATGGCAGCAAATCTGGCCCTGATGGCAGTTATATTATCCAATAAACAACTTCGAAGGTAACTATTTTATTTTCTTAGTACCATGCTTTCGTATTTAAATGTTGGATTGTTGGATATACAGTGTCACCAGTAAAGTCCGCATCATATGGGATTTTTTTTTATTAATAGCTTTATTCGAAATTTGACTTTGGCATCAAGTTCTGCTTGGATCGAGATGAAAATTAAGCAAAAAATAGTAGTCACGTGATTCGCATTATCTGTCAAATTTTAATTTTTTCCAAAAAGCCCACATGCAAAATTTCAGCTGCATAAGATAATTTTGATTTTTTACCTATACTTTGAAAATTGCACCACTTTTGCAAAATAAGACTCAACGCAACCTACATAAAACTTTTCAGTTTTGACAAGGCTTTATTTCAGACTATCGTGTATCTGGTATGCGTTGCAACCCGCTGGTATAAATACAAACCCGAACAAACCCGATATATTAGTACCCGGCATGCCACTTTCTGAAATTGCACCCGTGCGAAGCCGGGGCGGGTCGCTAGTTATACATAAAAACCTTCCCCTTGAATCACTCTATCTATTTAAAAAAACCGCTTTAAAATCCGTTGCGTAGTTTTAAACATTTAAGCATATAAGGGGACGGACGGACAGACAGCGACTTTGTTTTATACTATGTTAAGATATATTTTCTTTAAAGTAGCGCCATATTAAATGTGTGTTTTTCTACAAAATCAAAATTGGGCTATTAAAATTTGGGCGCATGTGATGCAAAGTTTATTTGTTTTTGACCCTGTATAAGGTAACTTCATAAAATAAGTATTTTTGAAAACGTAGTTTGTGCCTGAAAGTAATACACCTTGGGATTAAGACAAAAAAGAACACAGTGTCATCAGTAAAGTAAGTAAAATGTTCATTAAGTAGAAAATAAATTTTAGTTTAACTTAACGTAAAGTTTATCTATTTTCAACGATTTAATTTAAAACCCCTTTACTTTATTTGTTTACTTCAGACGCAAACTACGTTTTCAAAAATACTTATTTTATGAAATTACCTTATACAGGGTCAAAAACAAATAAATTTTGCATCACATGCGACCAAATTTTAATAGTCCAATTTTGATTTTGTAGAAAAACACACATTTAATATGGCCCTACTTTAAAGAAAATGTATCTGAAATAAAGCCTTGTCAAAACTAAGAAGTTTTATGTAGGTTGCATTGAGTCTTATTTTGCAAAAGTGGTGCAATTTACAAAACATAGGTAAAAAATCAAAATTATCTTATGCAGCTAAAATTTTGCATGTAGACTAGAAACTGTATCTAAAAAAACTTTTTCTAATAACTTTTTTCGATATTTTCAGAAATAACCCCACTTTTGAATTATTTTTTGAAAAAAATAAAATTTGACAGATAATGCGAATTACGTGACTATTTGTTTGCTTAATTTTCATCTCGATCAAAGCAGAACTTGATGCCAAAGTGAAATTTCGAATAAAGCTATTAATAAAAAAAAATCCCATATGATGCGGACTTTACTGGTGACACTGTATATCCGGCATCATATTTACATTATTTACAAAGTTCGGTTTTTTATTTTTCTTTCACACTTCTCCGCTTTACACAACGTGTAATTTTTTTCGCTAGAGCGTCGTAAAGATGACACTTGATGGCGTATTATTTCTTGGTGTGATCGTACCATGCACAAGAATAAATAAATAACCAGAAGGACAACTGTCTATGTGTGATCTGAGCACGGTATAATAATAAAGATCGATATAATATATCGATAGTACATATTATGTACTCTGATCTAAGCATTGCACGTAGAGGGATCTTGAGTCGCTGCTGAAGCGAAATGTTATGCAATTTCCATAGGTATATCTGTTCAATAATATATCGCAATGTTAAATTGGTAAAAAAACATGATTTAATATCTGCTGATTTAAATACTGCATACTTTCGTAGCAGTTTCTTTTTGTCCTTTAAAAGCATATTTATGTTATAATAAGCTGCAAACATGCCGTCATTTGCAATGACCCTCGTCTACATAGTAAAAAAATTAATTAATTAACAGCAAGGGAAGTCTGATTTAATTTATTTGATATTTTTTTTATTTTAAATTTTGATCAATTAGTAAATCAGTTGTATAAGTTGTACTGTTATTTATTCAAATTACTTTAGGTCGATACTGACCAATTATTTAAAATCATGTTTGATTTGAGGGATTTTAAAATTTCTTCGTAGCTGCTGACGCATGCGCCCAACTGTAGTCGAACGTTACGTGTCGTTCGCACGGTGACGGCTGACGGCTCATTTTGTCTTTGTGCATGACATAAGCAAGCGGGTGGTTATAATAGCTATTTACCTAACAAGTGCGGAAAATTAATTTTCCCGCACGAGTCTGCCGTTCACCGAATGACGCGTAGCGGAGTTCGGTGAAGCAGCCGAGTGCAGGGAAAACATTTTTCGCACGTGTCAGGTACAATAGTTTTTCTACAGACGTGTGGAAACAAGTAACACATATTTCAAAGAAATTTAATAATCTTGAATTAACTATAACAATCACATACATATGTAACAGTAACTAATTCTGAGAAAAAAAGTAATAACTACAAGTTATAATTGATATATTATTTTTGACATAATCGTGCCGAAAAATTTTTCCGCACTAGCGTGGAAAAACCAATTTTCCGAACGGATTTTTGACATAATCGTGCCGAAAAAATTTTCCGCACTAGTGTGGAAAAACTAATTTTCCGCACGGATATCAGTGCGGAAAATTGATTTTTCCACACGTCTGTAGGAAAAAACACTAGAGGCAAGTTTTTTAGTACTGTAAGAAAGCTTCCGAATTTTCATCTTAAATTTGTATGCTTCTGTGTTGCCTTCGCGTTCAAGGCTTTTGAGAACGAATCAAACAGGTCAGCCATTTTGGAGCGAAGCTATTTTGTGTGCTATGCCGATTAGTTCCTCCAAATTCGACAGGCAGTCTAAAACTAGTTTGTGCTAGTTTAGCGTACTTATACAAAACTATGGTGCGGAAACATTTTAGGGGCGGGGCCGGGCGTCTTAAAATGGCTCTGAATATTTTCTATAAGCTTCTTAAAGTTCATCAAAAAGGATTTAGGATTAAATAAAAAATTATTAAATTATTATATATCGAAGCCAATTTTATTATTATTGAATATAAATTAATTAAAATTTGAATTTGAAAAATGCGGCATAATCACGGACTCTTTGATTTCATCAGTAGACAGTGTTAATTTTTTTAAATCAATCTTGTGTGTATTTAGTCAGTACCTACTGAGTTCATTTTGATTTAAAATTTAATATTTTTTTGAAAGTATGTATTGTAACAAACATAAGACAAAAAAAAACTTTTATAATAACGCAACACTCTGAAAATTGTTACCGCACCGACTGACTTTAATTGGTAAGAAAGACAAGCGAACGCCGATAATAGACAGTTTTAGCCAACACGATAATAGGATTATTTTTTAAACGCAATTTTGTAGGAAACGGCTAGCTCCTAAAACAAGATCTTTGATTTGCTAAAAAGAAAAGTGAATTCCCCTGAAGATGAATTGGTATTACCCAAAATTGCTTGGGTGGTTTGGGAGATATTTACGTTTAAAAATTTTATAAGCGTGTTTGCAAAAAAGGTTAATAATTAATTATTGAATAGACATCAAAAGTCGTAGTAAAACTTACGTTCGCAAATATAATGAAGGATATTTATAACAAATCTGGTTGGATTACTGGGTGCATGATTAAAAAGCGATCGTTTTAATGTTTTAGTTAAATGTTAATCAGTTTGGTAAGCTGTTAATTGGTCAAATGTCAGTTAGCCAAATACATACATTTTAAGCCTCAATTATGTTAAAAGGTAATCAAAGAATGTAATAAGTTGAACATAATTTGAAGCGTAGGCGTTAAATAAAATAACTGTCACTAAAAAATGACTGCTGTCAAATCGAATCTAAAAAATAATTCAAGCATAGTTTTGAATGGGCAAACAATTTTCAAATTTCTTTTTGTCATAGCTGTTATACCATCGACGAAATTATATGTTATTGGGTTTTGGATATTTCCAAGGAAACGGTTTAGAATCTTGCAAAATATACAGTGAAAAATTTCCGAATTGTCGATTACCAAACGTAAATCGAGGTCATTTTGAACATTTGTTAAAAGCATTTTTAAAAAATAAAAATAAATTTAATTTTTGTTGTTGATAAAGCTCTTATTGAATGGTTTTTCTAGAGAATAAAATTAACAACACATTTAGGTAGGTAATTGTTTTTATTTTGGAGCCAGTTATTTTAATTTAACACCTTTGGTTCAAATTGTGTTTAATTATTACAATAATTATGTCCTGGCCATACACGAAGTGGATTTTTTAAATCCAGATATCTCAAAAACGGTTGCTGTACCCCACTTGTAACAATACACCAATTATTAAAAAATTATTTATAAAAAACTAAAACCAAATTGAACTTTTGACACTCTGTATTTCCGAAATCATCCTCCTTTGAACTAAGATAAGTTGGGTTAAATAGTCATTTAAGACTCAGGAATTTGTGGTCGCATTATTTCCGCGCCTTTTAGTATATTAACTTTTTTTTTTAAGAAATAGTCGATGCTTAAAGTCGAGTTGAAAGTATGGAAAAGAAAGGAAAAACTAAAAGTCATCCACAAAACTTAATAGAATAAAAATTCTTTAGGGGTCCCTACATGTTTCGAAGGTAGAAACGTTCATTATCAGGAGACAGAAAATTTATTTAATGCTGATGATTTAAGCAGAGGAGAAAATGGTGTAGAACCTTAATGGAGCTTTTATGGAATTAAATAAATTGATGTGTAGAAGAGACATAATATTTTATGAAGAAAATTAAAAAACGATAAAACATACTAAGTATGTGAAAAAGTCAGTAAAGGGGATCTAAACCAATCAAATAAACTGGGGAAGAAGAAAACCCCTTTTAAAAAGAAGGTGTCGCGGGTTATTTAAAAAAAAATTATTAAACATTTTAAGTATGTCTGATAAGGGGCCTACAGACACACGTACATGTATTAGTGCATGTACGCGCGTTGATGTGTGTGGGTCACATTTCTCTACAGACACAGGTACTTGTATGTCAGTCTTCTAGGCGTTGCGGTGTCAGCAGTCACGTGACGATGAACTAAACTTATTGGCAGTGGCTTGCGTGTGTGTTATAAGAAAAACTTCTTAAATCCGCCATGTTCAAATCAAACTAGAACAACAAAACTAACACGACACTGACAAAATCCTTGAAACAAACAAACTTTCGTCTCCACACCTTCATACATGTGCGCGCGTTTATGTACGTGCGTACATAAATTCAAGCGGGAACAGTAAACATGTGCGTCGGTTTTGTTGTCGGTATTTTGTCTACACACTGGCGAACATCAACGCGCATACATGTACTAATACATGTTTGTGTGTCTGTAGGCCCCTTAAAGACATTATAAAGATAAAATTTGTCATTTGTGAAAGTATTACGAAGATATCAGTGATATCACATTAAAAATACTGTCTAACAAGTGGTTTGTGGGGTACTGAGGGTTAAAGCCCAGTAACCCTACAAGCGGTTAGTTTAAATACAATGAAATAAATTATAAAGTCACACATTTTCAGAAAATAAAGGTCAAATTGTTGCTCACGTACACGTGTTGAGACAAAAAAAAAATTGTGAAACACATTGTATACATTTACAGTTTTACAGGCTATAACCAATTCTAGACATTTTTCGTAAATCATGCCCTATATATACCTATTTTTAACCGTTAACAAAACATTAACTTTTAACACCAAATAAACAACTATTTTATAAGATATTGAAAATGCCCTTCAGCTGCAGTAGATCGATTATTGATCTTAAAAGTACTGTCAGCGATAAGCCATGCAGGTATATAAAAAAAATTGGGTGTATAATATTATACAAAAACAACTCGGTTTCCTATTTCCAAAAAGTAGAACGTCTATTCGAAATTACAACTCAATCGACGTGTTCGGACATCACGGATCCGCGCCTTAGGCTTACTTGAAAGCCCTACGCAGAAGAAAAAAGTCAAGTTCACAAGAGAAAAAGTATCGACAGAAAACGTTATGTTGGGGATAGTTTATAAAAGCGATGAGCCAAAAACCCGTTATATTCGCCTCTGCAAAACTAGATTTTTATTAAGAAGGTATTGTTACTTTTAAAAACATATCAAATTTGGATGGAATTGTAACTGACCTACTTATCCGATGTTATTAAAAAATATATTATACAGTGTGACCAGTAAAGTCCGCATCATATGGGATTTTTTTTAATAGCTTTATTCGAAATTTGACTTTGGCATCAAGTTCTGCTTTAATCGAGATGAAAATTAAGCAAAAAAATAGTAGTCACGTGATTCGCATTATCTGTCAAATTTTAATTTTTTCCAAAAAGTAATTCAAAAGTGGGGCTATTTCCGAAAATATCGAAAAATGTTATAAAAAAAAGTTTTTTTAAATGTAATTTCTAGCCCACATGCAAAATTTCTGCTGTATAAGATAATTTTGATTTTTTACCCACCACTAAAATTTATTTTCCACTTAATGAACACTTTACTGATGATACTGTGTTCTTTTTTGTCTTAATATTAAGGTGTATTACTTTCAGACACAAACTACTTATCTTATGAAGTTACCTTATACAGGGTCAAAAATAAATGAACTTTGCATCACATGCGACCAAATTTTAATGACCCAATTTTGATTTTGTAGAAAAACACACATTTAGTATGGCTCTACTTTAAAGAAAATGTATCTGAAATAAAGCATTGTCAAAAATAAGAAGTTTTATGTAGGTTGCGTTGAGTCTTATTTTGCAAAAATGGTGCAATTTACAAAATATGGGTAAAAAATCAAAATTATCTTATGCAGCTATAATTTTGCATGTGGGCTAGAAACTGCATTTAAAAAAACTTTTTCTAATAACTTTTTTCGATACTTTCAGAAATAGGTAACCCTACTTTTGAATTATTTTTTGAAAAAAATTAAAATTTTACAGATAATGCGAATCACTTGACTACTATTTTTTTTGCTTCATTTTCATCTCGATCGAAGCAGAACTTGATGCCAAAGTCAAATTTCGAATAAAGTTATTAATTAAAAAAAAATCCCATATGATGCGGACTTTACTGGTTACACTGTATATTGTATAAATAGCTTACTTACACAAAGAGTTTTCAACAAATCAATAGGAAGTATTTTTAATTTTTTTAGGTCAGCCAAAACTCACTCAACTCTAAAAAAATAATTACTCGTAATTTTTTACAATTATCAAAAAATAAAGGAAGATACAGACAATGTTAAGATATCTTTAGGTTAGTCGGGTAAGAAACATCTTCTTATCTAGGCGTTTCGGCTGTTAAGAACCATCATCAGGACACATAAACAATGAACATCCTTATATAGGGCAACACAGTGAGACGCACCCAGTCAACACACAAACATTAAATCATAACATAAAAGGATCCCACAGTCCCACAGACCAACGCGAATTCGCTGCGGACTCGGAAATATTTTGCGAACTACCATTTGATTATCATTGCGGCAAATTCGCGCCGCGTTAAAAACGCGTTGGTCTGTGGACTCCGTAAAGAAAATAAAAGAAAAAATTTAAAATTACTTCAAACAATCATGTTTTTTAAAAAACAAACACTGGAATCTTAGGGAGAGAACCCTTTTCTCACATGTTCGTACTGTGCTATTACAATTTAAAATGTGATACGTCAAAACTTCCATCATTCCATTTTAAAAATTAATTGTTTATTATGTAAAATCCAAGCGTCCTATTTTTTACATATTTTTTTTTTAATAAAATCTTTATTAATCAAATCTCACATTTTTTTTAAAACAATGACATTTAACTAATTCAAACAAACAATAAAAATATACAAATTAAATTTCAATTACTGCTTTTGATGCTCTTAATCTCAAATAAACAGTTTTAAGAGAGAATACTAATTTGTTTCTTTAGAAAAATTACCTCAAAAGCAGAAAATGTTTTTGATCAAATTCTTATTCTCCCTTAAGAGCTTATATCTGTTAATTATTAAAATATTCCTAAATTCATTCAGACTATGGTTTTTATATTCCAGGTTATAAAAAATCACTGCCGACACGAACCATTTGATAATATCAGAGTGACTTTTGTTCGGTATCTTATTTGTTATTAGATCATAATATATGGTGTCGCATCCACCCAAGTTTACTTTAAATTTTTTAATTATAATATTTTGAATCCACTTCCAAATTTCCTTCACGTTAATACAATTCTTAATTCTTAATTAGCGTGTCTTCATCCATATTACACTTCTTACAAATCGAACTGTCGGTTAGTCCATGGTTTTGTAGCTTTTTTCCTGTAGAGTACACATCATTTACTGCCCCATAGACAGCCGGTTTCCACTCTGTGGGTATAATGCGGATTGAAAACACACTCCATACATTTTTCCAATTTACATTAACATGTTTTTCTTCAATTTTGGGTTTTAAAAGTGTTGGTTTTAATACTTGTGAGTATATTTGTCTGGTTGTCACCTTATCAGTTTTTGTTATTTTTAGACTATTAACTATTTCGACAATTTTATTAAAAGCACCGTTGACATTAGCTTTGGCATTTATTTCAAAAATACTGTTTATAGTGGAATTATAGGAAAATTGTTTGTCTTTTGCCCACGATTTAAACTGCGTTTTAATTAACAGAGCTTTTGATTTTATTCCGACACTTTAAAGCCCTAAACCTCCCTGGTTATGTGCTAAATATAGTTGTGGTCTACTTACCCTAAATAAATGTCCTGTCCACAGAAATTTCCCGATAATTTGTACTATTTTTTGCGCATACATCTCCGGCATCGGTAAGACCTGTGCAGTATACGTATACCATACTTTGGAGAGAAGGTACATATTAATATACCATATTTTTCTAGTTATATCTAAATTTTTTGTCAAGTCTTTAAATATCATTATATTAATATTTGTAATTATGTTGTGCCAGTTGTCCTTTAAGGTTTCTTTAATTGAATTACAGAAATAAATACCTAATATTTTTATCTTACTATTGGTTTGAAAAGTTTTATCTACATTTTTTTGTTTTTCCCATGCCCCTAGATGAAGCATAACATATAAAGAAAATATTAGAAAAAAATTTAAATTACTTCAAACAATCATGTTTTTTAAAAAACAAACACTGGAATCTTAGGGAGAGAACCCTTTTCTCACATGTTCGTACTGTGCTATTACAATTTGAAATGTGATACGTCAGAACTTCCATAATTCCATTTTAAAAATGATTGTTTATTATGTAAAATCCAAGCGTCCTATTTTTTACATAATAATAAATATATTTATTCGTGCCAAAATATAAAAATTATAAAATATAGGTAACTAAAAATAACTATTGGTGACAGTAACATACTACTTGGCACAAAAAGGTAGGATTTTGATTAAAAATTAATGAGTCTTCCAATTCGAAATGACTTTTAAAAGCCGAATAGTTTAGTTTTTAAGACGCTTTTATTAGCTTTACCTGTATGTTTGTATGTGTGTTTGTAACCGACTTCTTTATATCAGATTCTATATTGTTATAATTTATTGAACTACAGTACAATCGCAATAATATGAATATGCACTCTTATGAACGACTCAGTAATATGAACATAATATTTTTGCATTGACCACTCTGTAGTATGAACAGTGTTTAATGACGGTAATATGAACTATTTGTTAAATCGTGTTTGTTTTTGTTTAGCCGCCTTAGTTTCATTTCTTTCTTGATTCATTGTAGTATAATATGTAGCTTGTGAAAGTGAACATTAGATTAGTGTAGTGTTTATCTTCAGTGCTAAAGAGTATTATACCTTGAATCGTACTTAATTTTATACATTAATCAGTTCAAAATGGTTAAAGTAAAAGGAAAATTAAAATGCCTCTCTCTTTCCGAAAAAGCAAAAATCATAGAGGATGTTAATAAAGGTTTTGGTTTAACAGTTTGCTCAATTAAGGGAAAAAGCAGAAAAATTATTGAAAGAGTAACCAATACAATAAAACCAACCAAAAAATGCACCTTAAAAAAACCTGAACTGCCAGAAATAGAAATTTTACTTTATAAATGGTTCCTTGCCCAACGCGTAAGAAACATGCCAGTTTCTGGAGATATGAGAGCAAAAAGCATCAAGTTTAAGTGCCAGTTTAAATGATGTTAATTTTAAAGCTAGCGATGGATGGTTGCAAAGATTTAAGGAACGTTACGGAGTTCGATTTTTTAAAATTACTGGCGAAAAACGTTCAAGCCAGCCAGAACTCATTAATCCATTTAAATTTAATTTGAGAAGGGTGATTGAAGAGTATGATTTAAATTAGCACTAGCGTATAACGCTGATAAAACTGGGTTGTATTGGCAACTACTACCTGATAAAACTTATGTCTCTCTGGCGGGAAAAAACTGCCCCTGGACTAAAGATTGCCAAACATTTCTGTTAAAAAACACAATCTAAATTAACATCTTATTTTGCTATAAAAGACTAGTTAAGTATCTTAGTTTAGGTTATTGTATCAATACACACTATGTAGTATGCTAGGTACAATAATAATAATTTGTTACATATTTATTTATATGTATTTTTTGTAAACATCGCTAATATAAACGTTCCGTTAATATGAACTCCTTAGAATTGTTTCTGTTTACGTTACCGAGATTGTACTGTATTATATTTAAAAGAAGTTTTATATGTATTGGTATTTCCAAATTATTTTCTTTTCTAGTGTTCATGTTGTGGTTAATTCTAAATTGAATTTTTTCATATAAATAATCTGGTTTTTTAGTAGAAATTATTTTATGAATAAAACAATTCAAAGGAATTTCACGTCTAAACTCAAGTTTTATAATATTACGTTGTTTATATACATCGGAGTAATATGGTCGTATTGTTAAAGGCTAGTCGAAAATCTTATACTATAATTTTGTAATATTTGTAACTTTTGTTTGATTTATAATTCATTAATTATTATTATTTTAATAATTTACATGCTTTCTTTATTGCTGATGACGCGGTGTAGAGCCCTGCACGGGCCGGTTTTCGTCTCGGGTCTCTACGCGGCCCGCCCCGACTCTCGGGTGGGTTCGGTTCGGGTCGGGTCACTTAATTAATAAAGGGGCTGTTGGGCCCTAATAAATATTTTCGGGCCGACCGGGCTTTTTACGTTTTATACGTAGATACGCAACAGCCAGTGGCATAGCGTGGTTGAAGAGGCGGAAAGTTTAAAGGTAAGGGCGTTTTTTTTTATGGGGGTGAGGGGGTAAAAGAGGTCGAAAAAAAACGCGCCGCAGGCTAAAATTTTGTGGGTGCCACGACCTTTTTTCAATGAAGTTGCCTGATTTTCAAGTAGGAAAAATATAAAATACACAAGATCCTCAAGGAACTCACAAAAAAATTAAACAAGTAAAAAAAAGTGCTTCGTTTTCATGGTTCATTATGGGTCCCGGGGGGGGGGGGGGGGGGGGTAATTACCCCCTTATCTACGCCCTAGTTGAAAGGGCGCCTTACTGCTAATGCATAATTTCGTTTGTTTAGTAAATTTGGGCCTGAGAAATAAAGTTTTTGTTTTGTCATACAGCAAAATAACTGAAAGACTACAAATTATTGGTCGTGGGAAAATATTTTTATTATAAATTAAATCAAGTAGTGAAAATAAAATAGAATCTCGAAATAGATAACAGGTTTATTTTATGTTTCTTTACTTTTAAAGTTATAAACAAATAATAACCTAATTAAAACCTGGAACTGGGAACTACTGGGAGAGTGGGAAGGGGGCGCCGTTTGGGACAGGGCTCAAAGGGCGGGGGGGCGGTCGCCACTTTACCAGTTAAACAATAGATTGAAAAACTTGTGACGTTTAGTCTATTGTTTAGATGTCATAAATGTCAAGGTAAATTTGTTCAATTACCTTTCCAGCCGACCGGTTTTTTTCGCTCTTAGTGAATCATTTCTTTGAGCCGGCTCAATGTCTTGGTTGCCGGGTCGGTCGGGCGTAAAATTCAGGCCCGTGCAGGGCTCTAACGCGGTGGCGTTTTGTTGACGGGGGTGTTTTTTCCTATAAATGTATGTAGGTACTAAAGGCCGAATATTTTTAACTGAAATACTTAACTTACCATTTTGCAACAAACAAAAGCAGTGTCTTACCTAAAAAGAAAAAAAATATTAGTTGAAAATCAGCATAATTATTATCAATAACAAAATAATTAAATTCTTGACCACAGTCGGCCTGACGACTCATTGGAAAGCAATATTTATTATTAAATATACTCAAATTTGACAAGCTATTATTAGTTACCACAAGGGGCAATTGACGGCGCCCATGCTGTCATGTCGATATTAAAAAGCGATATGTCAAAAACAGTAAAGTGCAGGAATCTGAAAATTTGGAGACACTTATGACGGATTGCCCAAAGGTTTTTTTGTTAATAATTAACTAATCAGCTAACTTTGACTGTGACAGTAAATGATATGGACAAACATAATTTACTCACAATCAAAGTGGCTCGGAAAGCTTTTGTACAAGTCTTTAATAAGTTTTATAAGTCTGTACAAGGTTGTACACGTTTGAATGAATCTGCACAAGGTTGTACAAGTTTGTACGCAGTTTATACAGATCTGTACAATTTTGTACAACCTTGAACTAACTTTAACAAACTTCAAAAAAACAGTACCTACAAACTAGTGCAAACTTGTACAACCTTGTATAAGTGCGTACAAACTTGTACAAACTAGTCCAAACTTTTACAAACTTATACAAGACGTGTACAAAAGCTAACCGAGCCACTTTGATTGTGAGTAAATTTTATCAATATCATTATCATTACTGTCACAGTCAAAGTTGTCTGATTAGTTTATTATTGTTAAAAACCTTTGTGCAATCCAACATGTACGTGGCAGCTCCTCCCTGCTCCTCCCTGGGGAAAGGGGCAACGGTCAATGTATGTTTGCAGTTTGGGGTAAGTACCGTGCGAGCCAAAATTATTTGCATTAAAGACAGCCTTGCATCTAAGGACGTAATGCTTAGCCGTAGAGCTTAATACCTGTTGGGTGTCAGTAACTACCTGAATTAACAATCAATCAGTTATTCCGTCATCTTTGACAGTCGTTACAAGTAATTTGATTTAACGCTAATTTTTCCAATTCCTTGAACAATTCACGCAATGGGCTTTACGGAACAGCATAAAACATTCATGGTTGAAGCGTATTTTCGAAACGGGCTTAGAGTAAATGGTGAATGGCAATACAATCCGGGATTGTGCATGGACGATTTCACGAACATTTTCCTAAAGTTGCTTTTATTGCTGGGGATTTTTATCATTGCCTGAAAAGAACCGTGGCTGTGTTCAGGGAAACAGGTTCTATTCAAAACAAAAAAGAAGCAGGAAGACCATCTGTAAGACAGAAGAACTTGTTGCAAACGTTCGTGAAATAATGCAAAATACGCCAACAAATTGTATAATTCCATTGAATTCCCACCTAGATCACCTTGTTTAACGGTTATGGATTATACTTCGTTTTTCCTCATTTAATGAACACTATTTTTAAAACACCAGTTGCAAATTTAGAACACTTACAAGAAAGGATTATCCAAGAATGTGGTAACATTTCTCCAGAGATGCTGGTCAACACTTTCAAAAATATGAAGAGACGTGTGAATTTATGCTTGGAGCATGGCCAATTTCAGCAATTTATGTAATTATTTTTCTTTTTCTTTCTGTATATTCTTACTTTGTTAATTTTGTAAACAAATAAATTTGTATTTGTCTACTTATTTTATTACTCATTAGTTTGGCATATCATGTCATAATATAAATTTAACAAAATTTTTACCTAGATTTGGTTAGATATATCGTCCCCATATCATTGTGATCTAAACCAAGCCCCACGTTTTTTAATCCAAGCCCTCTTTGATGTAAATAATTTTTGCTCGCACGGTACCATAATAATTGTCTATAAAATTTCTAAAAAGTCTCTAATAATAATATGTAATATTTGCCGACTCTAGTTTAAAGATCCTTTTACTACTTAATATCCGCATTACAATGATAAGATAACACACATGGTTTTTTTCTTATTACAATTAAAAAAGTTTGTTGCGCATGCATAATGGTGACAAACTCTTGAATATAGAGGCCAACAGCATTTATAATATATACACTAATATACAGCATTAATATGTTGAAACCGTATATTCTTTATAAAACTACACCAATTAGCACAATAAAAATGGCGTAGTTATAGTTCATTTCTAAGTATTAACAAAAAATAAAAACATATTTTTTTTTTTAGTTCTGAAGATGGTTGTAACAATATAAATCAAAATATTAACAATTAAATAAGACATTTTTCTTTCTTCAAAAAGTGCTTGAAAATTAAATAATTATTATATAGAAACAGCTACGAAAAGAAAAACACAGTTAATCTTATTTACTTCGAGACAGACCTAGGCAAAAAATTTTTTAGAACAAGTCCAAAGTTTGCTAACTTTGGTCAATATTTTATAGTTAATATCAGTCAGTCGTTCCTTCTACAGAAGGACCTCAATCCGTTAAAATCTAAATAGAGTACGTATAATTATTTTAAAATTACCTGATTCTCTGGAAAATCCATTTATTTTAAGACGAAGAAAGTTTAAAAAAGAAATATGAAAGGTAAGGAAATTACAACTTTTTTAAATTTAAGGTAGCCAACTCATTATGTGTAAAAGCCAACTTGACCACTCCATTGATCGTAAACGAGGGGGGGCTTCGCCCCCCCCCTCTTTCCCTCCCGTAATGATGCCCCTGGAACGAACTATTATAATAATAAGTTTACAGTTCAATTGAAATTATTATCTTAAATTTTTTCGATGAACTTCTTTATGCCCTTCCTGCATTTTGGCATAGATATTCTAATAAAAGCAATTTTGCAAGCGGATTACGATAAAGTTAAATCCATAAGACCTCAAAATCCGATATTATTAAAAACCGAAAATAATATAGAAAATTTGGATGGGAAATCAATTTATTATATAAAATTTCGGCAGATCTTTAGCAGAATGTACAAAGAAACTGCCTGAGCCGTTTATATTTTTAATAAAATGCAATTTTTCTATACAGAGTTGTGATGTCTATGCAAGCAATATTTCCCTTCCGCTTACCCTGCTTGCTATAACACAAAAAATGTTTTTTCTGGAATATGTTTATTTGCAAATAAATCTGATACGTCTAATATCAGAATCGTTGCTTATCGACCAACCGAACCGATGGAGTGCAATGTCACGAAACTGTAACACAAACACGTGAAATAGCACTAGAAGGATCAAACCAGGGAACCCTAGATGTGTGAGAAGTTGAGGAAAATAGCGACGTTGAGTATGATTATGACTAGTTTTATAAATACTATCCTAACATTATTATTCCATACTTTGTCTGGAATAAAATGTTTTTTTGTCGATTTAATTCTGTTTATCAACTCCTTAGTGTATACATTTCCAAACATAATAATTATTTTGTTCAGAGTAAAAACGACCTAAGGTAATTTTTTTCTTAAGGTATCAATAAAAATACAAGTTTTTTTGTTGTAACAATAGATATTTATTATGTTACAAAAATTAAAACCAACATGTTTTTACTTTAATATTAGACTTTTTAAAGCTTATCCAATTTTGGGTTCTTTTTCTCAAAACAATACTTTCGTCACTTCTTACCTCGTCATTTAATTTTTTTATATGTTATACTATACTACTCCTATCCAAAGCGCTAACTTTAATTATCTGGTTTCAGATTACAAAAAAATGGTGTATATTTGGCTAAAAATTAGATTTAAAAGTGTCTGCACAATAGACCGTCTGTGCCTAACTGGAAAAAGTCTTAAAAGAGAGATCGAGTGGAAAACATTGAGATTGACCATAAGATTAGCTCCGCAGGCAGGAATTTTTATTGAAATTTGTGGCAATCGAGGAATAATGCTATAAATGTTACGCATAACTTTGGCTAAAAGCGGCCCATACACTTTTAGGACAGTTTCACGAAAGTGTGTGCTGCAATCCTGTTAAAATTATCCCGAACGTGTAATCCTGAACAATATGTGTTTTGGACTATCATTGCCTTTAGTTTTTCATATCACAACGTTTCAACTGGTAAGTATCTCCAGTCGTCTTCAGGTGAATAGTATTGGAGTATATGGAGTTCTTGATGTTTTGACTAATTCATAAGAACATTTTTACCATAGCTTGTTGAGTAAGATAGCATATTATTGTTTCCACTTTAATTAAACACAAATGTAATAGGTATTAGATGATGTCTTGATTCCTTGTGTCCTGATGTTATTTAACCTAGTTAGTACTGGATGATTTATGTATAGTAAAAGTGAAATAAATAGGAAAAATAATAAATAAATGGTTAAACACCGTTATGGTTAAAAAACAAAAAATATTATGGTTTTTTAACACACAGCTTGGAAATATAAAAATTCTAAAGGACAAAGATAAAGCGACATCCACAAGACATGTAAATTATTCCGAAATTCGAGAAATATTAAAGAAGCATTAGGCAAAAAGCACGGCTTACAAATGAATGTCATTTTGCTAGATTGCATCCTGGGAAACCTAGATTTGATTCTGGTCGCTTGTTTTTGTATGGGTAAAAAGATTTATGGGTCGGTTAATGTTTCAAAGTAACATAGGAAACATAGTTTGATATGATTTTAAAATGAGTTTGGTCTCTGATTACTTTTATTTTGTATCTTCTAGATCTAGATAAAACTGAACGTAATTACGTTTATAAAAATATACAATATGATGCCAGATCCTCCACACCTAATTCTGATTCTGAAGGAATAATAAATTATTGTTCATGATAAGGTGGCACCAATTATTGCTTACTGATGATACTTAATAAAAGTTACTAAATAGTACGTATCATTGAACGTTCTATCAAGCAGTCCCAAAAAATCAGCATGAAAATTATAAGATCTTGGAATTTTTCTCATTTTGAATAATAACAAATTATGGTAAACTAGACGGCAGGAAAACCGCAGCGGTCGGAAGGACCTAAGAAACATGACTGCCGTAGTCACCGGACATTGCCTGTTCGGTAGACACGTTGAACGTATGCAAATGCCAACTAACGACTACTGTAGAAGTTGCAGAGATGAAGAAGAGGAGGAAAATATTCAGCATTTCTTGTGTAAATGCCCCGGCCTCGCAAGAAGAAGGTTCAATGCCCTGGGCGAGCCATTCTTTAACGATCTGGAGGAAGTGCGCAGCCTGCAACTGGGTCTTTTAACTAAGTTTATTAACAGCAGTGGCTGGTTTGAATGGGCTGTCAAGATTCTTCTACGATCTATGTCGCGTTAACCAACAGGAAGCTGATGCGGATAGGTTCCGCGGAACATATGTGGTACCACAACGGTCTTTATAGGACTACGTGCGACTGTTTGGATAATGCCAGAGGTCTGCCACTCTAACCTAACCTATGGTAAACTTAAACTTAACGTTTTTTCGTAAAAATTTATACCCGTTGATTTGGTTTCATTGTTCGGGTTTATTCAGTTTTAAAGTTCAAACACCATCATACAAATACCGTATATAGAATCTATTTAACACTTACAAAATAACTCGTTTGACTGTTTTAATGCGAGGAAAAGTTGTCTGTACTCTTGTTCTAAAACTAAATTAGATTGCACAACCTAGAGCCATTTTACCCATTATACAACACATAGGATACGTTAAGCCAGCACTTTGGGTTAACAAGAAACTTTCACTCATTAAAAACAAAAACAAGTACGTATAGTTTACCCACTTATCCAAAATAGAGCGGCAAAGTCCAATAATATTTTATTTTGGTTAAATTTAGTTGTTGCTTACGGAGTTCTTCGCAAACTAATATTAGTTTTTTAATAAATGCGGCAAACGTTTTTTTGCAGCTTATGTCTGGCCCATCCCAGCGACGGTCTAAAAAGCACCTTTAAAGAGCCATTACACGGGCGATTAAAAATGGCCAATTCAC
This sequence comes from Polydrusus pterygomalis, assembly GCA_963969555.1. Lineage (NCBI taxonomy): Eukaryota > Metazoa > Arthropoda > Insecta > Coleoptera > Curculionidae > Polydrusus > Polydrusus pterygomalis. The sequence continues at coordinate 84,274,187 of OZ018376.1, forward strand.
AGCAATATACTACAACATTATCACTGGCAACACATAGCAATTCATTGCATAAATCGACGAATCAACATTATATTCTATTTCGAAAATGGACTGAATATAAACAGATGCAAGCTGCTTGGAAAACGAAATACCGCCGATATTGCACGCCTATATCCCCCAAAAATCCTCTAGAAATTTCAACCTGTTAAAATATAATTAACAGACATTTATTTCACCCGATCTGTTCAGTATCGCGACACTAGGAAAGGTCGAAACTCCGTAAAGCATGTAGCTAATTTCAAGACGCATCGTCCACTCTTAAAATTGGCAAGCAAATACTTTCGTTCTTTGTACACTACTAGGCGACCTCCAAATTTCTAATGGGCCCACTAACCCTTGATCCCCGTTGCGCCGGTTCCCTGTGACAGTCCATCATAAATCGTATATGTGCGCCCAAGACAATTGCCACAACCACCTTAAAAAGAAGCCATGAAGTGACATCGGGCAACGCCGCATCAGCTGGGAGTTGCGGATCCACAAGCTATTATTATGACGAGCGGCAACGGGCGAGTTTTTTTATTCTTTCTGATATTTTTTGTGTTTTTTGGCTCTGTTGTCACTATATTGATATTGAAAAATGTACAAAAAAGTAATAAATAGTTTTGGATAACAATAACAACTTACCTAATTATTAAATAATAGTAATATTGCGTTGAGAAGCTGTTTTTGTTTCACTACGAGTAGATTTATTTGATCGATCAAAAGTAATATTCTATTATACAAATCATTATCTTCTGCGTTTAAATTACAGGATTAACTATCGACTTCTGAAGTCTCAAAATTTAGTAAGCTTAAGGCTTTGTTTAAGAAATCTACGCTTGTCTTAAGAAAGTCACCTACTATCTGGGTAACTTCGGTACTTTCACAATGTATGAATTGGTACCGAGACAATAAGTTTTTAAGCTGAGACCACCTGCTTAGTTGTGAGAATATTTATCTTTTGCCTAATGCGCCACAAAAAAAATTCCAACTAAAGTGAGACTAAATTTAACAGCTGTTCCGTGCTTTTATTCCAATTTACCTGCTTACTTGTCAAAAACTGTTATCATTCCTAGAAAAAGTCCAGCAGAGAGAAACGAGGAACAACAAGAGCGTACCTTTCAACTTAATCAAGCTTTCGAGCAATCAGATTTTATAAAAGTTACCCAGATAGTAGGTGACTTTTTTAAGACAAGCGTAGATTTCTTAAACAAAGCTTACTAAATTTTAAGACTTCAGAAGATAATAGTCAATCCTGTAATTTAAACGCAGAAGATAATAATTTGTATAGTAGAATATAACTTTTGATCGATCAAATAAATTTACTCGTAGTGAAACAAAAACAGCTTCTCAACGCAATATTAGATACTATTATTTAATAATTAGGTAATTTGTTCTTGTTATCCAAAACTATTTATTTCTTTCTTGTACATTTTTCAATATCAATATAGTGGCAACAGAGCCAAAAAAACACAAAAAATATCAGAAAGAATAAAAAACTCGCCCGTTGCTGCGCCTAATATAACCACCGAGCTTGTGGATCCGCTACCCTCAGCTAATGCGGCGTTGCTCGATGTCACTTCATGGCTTGACAGTTAAGACGGCTGTGTATCTGAATTGAAGAGCCGTCCAGGGCTATCAGATTAAACAATAAAAATAGTTATTTTACGATTTAGCTAAAATATTGCGCTTATCGCACACTGAATTTACCTACAAACGCTCGGTGTATGGTTTAATTTAAAAAGAAAATATACGGAATACGTATATAATATACAGACAAAATACATAACTGGAGAAGTATACCTAAATTGAATATTAACAAATAAAGTATCACAATTAGAGCAGAGTGTTACGGCAACAACGCATGTACCCGTCCACATTCTTTCTTCTGTTCACGATTTGTGCCGCGGACATTAGTGCTCTTTTGTATATGTTTACATCGATGATGGAACTCGATTAGTCGACGATATCTAAGTACGTTTACACCTTATAACGGCAACGATAAATTTTATTTTTTAGAATCTAGGAAGTGCCATCATCATTCTTTTATAAAAAGAAATCCAATGTATTCAAAATAAATATGGTAAAAATATATCTATATCTATTTTATCCAGCTTGAAAATAGATTGCTAAAATAATAATAAATAATATGATAGCTTTTATAGATCCAGATTGCTATAGGCTATAATATGGTATTAATGTCCGACCGAAACAAGATTTTCAGTTTCGGCCGAAACCGAATCTTCGGCCTTGGTCTCAGTTTCGGTCGAAACCGAAACTTATTTATACATGTTAAAAATTTTATTGGATACTGAAATTTAATTTATTTCATATAGGACGAGATCGATCTTGGGAACGGATTGAACTCTTCCCACTTAAAAAAAATAAAATAAAAGGTCGACATAGAAAAAAATCAATTTTTATATAGACAATACGAACTCACCCAAAGTTAGCCGAACGGCGCGCGACAATTCACGAACACTGAGTTTTGGCATGGTCGAAGGTTCGGCCGGTTTTTGGACGAAACCGAAACTGTCACCGAAACTAGATTTTTTGGCCGAAACTAGCCGAAACCGGTCTCTAGTATGAACCAGTGGCCCGTCCCGACTTCGTACAGGTACAACCTCCTGATCATAAGAGAAATTAGAACCTCCTAATTAAAATGTTTATGAAATATAATATACAGGGTTGCCCAGAAGTCCGGAATAAAATTAATATAGCCTTAACATGTAACTTTTGGGGAAAACGCTCGGACACGTCAATTGAGTTTTATATATGCTCACTTTTTGACGTTATTCGTTAGTTTTTTTTTATAGACATTAATTTGTCAAAGATATGACAAAATCGATCTTTTTTTTTAAATAACAGCTTTTGAAAGCTAATGTCTCGTACAGTATGCTCATAAATATTGGCGCGATTCTGTAAAGCAATATAAAACTCACTGATGTCACATCTGCCCCGACCCATGGGTCCAAGTAATTTAGCTGAAGGTCGAACGCCGCGCTTACCTGAATATCGGGCGGGTTGTTTTCTATTTTTAAGCTGATCTTGTCTATTTAGTTTATCAAAACAAAGATAGCAATATAATCCGTCGAGCCTGACAAATAAAATAATCGCGCGGATAATGGATAATAAGGTTTTTATCTCATGTTTTCAATTTTTCTGCTTTCGCGGCGTGTTTTTAATTGTCTCCAGAAAAGGTTTGTGACCCTCTAGGAAGATTCTTATTATTAGGATGTATTTGCAATAGGTTCTAATTCAGGATGTTAATGCTGAATATGATGAATTCTGTTATAGTGAAAAAGCCAATTATCTGATCTCATGTTTTCATGTTCTGCTTTCGCAGCATCTTTTTAATTGTTTTTAGAAAAGGTTGGTGACACTCTAGGAATAGGTTCTAATTCAGGATGTTAATGCTGAATATGATGAATTCTGTTATAGTGAAAAAGCCCATTATCTGATCTCATGTTTTTATGTTCTGCTTTCGCGGCATCTTTTTAATTGTTTCTAGAAAAGGTTGGTGACACTCTAGGAATAGGTTCTAATTCAGGATGTAATGCTGAATATGATGAATTCTGTTATAGTGAAAAAGCCCATTATCTGATCTCATGTTTTCATGTTCTGCTTTCGCGGCATCTTTTTAATTGTTTCTAGAAAAGGTTGGTGACACTCTAGGAATAGGTTCTAATTCAGGAGGTTAATGCTGAATATGATAAATTCTGTTATAGTGAAAAAGCCCATTATCTGATCTCATGTTTTCATGTTCTGCTTTCGCGGCATCTTTTTAATTGTTTCTAGAAAATGTTGGTGACACTCTAGGAATAGGTTCTAATTCAGGATGTTAATGCTGAATATGATGAATTATGTTATAGTGAAAAAGCCCATTATCTGATCTCATGTTTTTATGTTCTGCTTTCGCGGCATCTTTTTAATTGTTTCTAGAAAAGGTTGGTGACACTCTAGGAATAGGTTCTAATTCAGGATGTAATGCTGAATATGATGAATTCTGTTATAGTGAAAAAGCCCATTATCTGATCTCATGTTTTCATGTTCTGCTTTCGCGGCATCTTTTTAATTGTTTCTAGAAAAGGTTGGTGACACTCTAGGAATAGGTTCTAATTCAGGATGTTAATGCTGAATATGATGAATTCTGTTATAGTGAAAAAGCCCATTATCTGATCTCATGTTTTCATGTTCTGCTTTCGCGGCATCTTTTTAATTGTTTCTAGAAAAGGTTGGTGACACTCTAGGAATAGGTTCTAATTCAGGAGGTTAATGCTGAATATGATAAATTCTGTTATAGTGAAAAAGCCCATTATCTGATCTCATGTTTTCATGTTCTGCTTTCGCGGCATCTTTTTAATTGTTTCTAGAAAAGGTTGGTGACACTCTAGGAATAGGTACTAATTCAGGATGTTAATGCTGAATATGATGAATTATGTTATAGTGAAAAAGCCCATTATCTGATCTCATGTTTTCATGTTCTGCTTTCGCGGCATCTTTTTAATTGTTTCTAGAAAAGGTTGGTGACACTCTAGGAATAGGTTCAAATTCAGGATGTTAATGCTGAATATGATGAATTCTGTTATAGTGAAAAAGCCCATTATCTGATCTCATGTTTTCATGTTCTGCTTTCGCGGCATCTTTTTAATTGTTTCTAGAAAAGGTTGGTGACACTCTAGGAATAGGTTCTAATTCAGGATGTTAATGCTGAATATGATGAATTCTGTTATAGTGAAAAAGCCCATTATCTGATCTCATGTTTTCATGTTCTGCTTTCGCGGCATATTTTTAATTGTTTTTAGAAAAGGTTGGTGACATCCTAGGAATTCGGGTATATTTCCAATAGGGTCTAATTCAGCATGTCAGTGCTGAATATGAATTTGGTAAAAAGTAAAAACCCATTAGCTATAATATCAAGATATTCAAGATTAGACCACTTCATACTATTTGTTTCAAGAAACGGTCAAAGTCCAAGCCCCCTAACCTTTTTTAGACCCGTCGCGTCGTCCCTTAGAATATTTTTGGGAATGGAAAGGATTGTCCCGAAAGGAAATGGGTCGTTTAGGGCAAGGTAAGACCCGCATGGATTTTATATAAAGAGGAAAAAGACTGTGTACTCGCTGACCTGTTCAAACAATTTCGAAATGGCACAAGACAGACAAATTGTATCCGCAAAGGAAAACATCGAGGCAGTCGTTTTAGAAAACAATTTTTCGCTAAAATATTACGTGAATCATTTATTAAAATGAAATATAGGTCTGTTATTCGACATAAGAAGAGGGAAGGAAAGATAATTTGAGGAAAAACATTAGATATATAGGTGTTGTAAAATCAAATCAAACTTGTAACCTTATGTAAAAGTTTTCGAGTATAATACCACGAGTGCATAGAAATTTCCGGAAATTCTGAAAAAATTTTGTTTGGAATCTGCATAAGTTTATTTTCATCATTGTTTTAAACAGAGGCGGCTCTTCCAAAAGGTCATTTGGTCAATGACACCCCCCCCCCCCCCCAGTTATTATTCTCTTCTTATGTAACTTAATTTTTATTCAGTTTAAAATTCATCAGTCAAACTTGGTTTGTTTTGATATTATTGCTATTACTTCCAAACTAATCTAATGATCACACCCCCTCCCTGCCAAGTTAACTACACGTAACGATACTTATCTCACAACCCCGCAGTATATTGGGTCCAAGTAAGCCTCGACCACGGCTCTGATGTTTCCTTTATCAGACAAATTTTAATGCGCAAGCGTGCAAGCGAGAAATAAACGCATGCTACTACTGAAACGAAAGACAAAAAAATAATCTGTTACTGCTAAAAGCCAAATAAAATTTCGATGAGGTTCCGACAAACGTTTTGCAGAAACGTGTGAGAGGAAGAGCCTACGAGTTACAGGCGGGAGCATTATATTGTATTATAGATCAGGAAGGTTAGGGGAGAGCACAAGTGGTTAGAGTAGCTTATAATAAAAGTAACGATGTATTTTTGCAAGTCATTATGCTAATAAACTATTTAGACCCTCGTACAAGTTAAAAGATGGTGAATGCGATGGTTAAATAAGTTAGCCCAGTCCAACGCACTGCGCACTTGCCAGTTTTAAAACAAACCGACGATAATATGCCAGAGGGAGGGATTTAGGGGGCACGAGTCCCGGTGCCCCTCCCCCTTGGGTGCGCTACTGGGTGATATCGCAGCACTATTTTCGCGAATCATATCAAAACTTAGCCAAATCACATTGTCTCTGCCTGACCACTACCATGATACTAGAAGATCAGAAAATCGGTCCTACATAATATACCATCTGGCATCTTCTGCCCTTATTAGAAGTAGTAGTAGTAATTGAGGGGATGTTCCGAAACCTGGCAAGTAGACCAACGGCGATCCTTTGCCTACCCCAGAGTCTTTCCCCAGTCACTCTAACCACCTTGGCCCCCGCCAAAGCGTCCCGACCTCTTTATGAAGTCAAGTATGTCGCTCCAGTCCAGGGCCGTAATTTCTTCCTTTTGGAGAGCCGCCGATCCCAGCACCTGATGCCTGAGTCTTCCCAGGTCCTCACAGGTGTCCAAAAAAGGCAGGGGTCTCTTCCTCCTCCAGGCATCCGGCACAGATTGGGTCTTCTTCGACACCAATCGGTGTTAGGTGCTCCTCATCTTGCAGGGTCCTGTCAGTATCCCAATTAAGGAATTTAGGACACATCGTCTTCTGTTTAAAATCCATTTTAGCTTAGCCTTGATCGGCCAAGCTATAAAGTCCTTAGCTTGTCTGCACCCTTGAACCGTCCGCCATTGCTCCTTAGAGGGGCGTTCAGCCCACCCGTTTAGTGCAGATCCTATCTGCTGTTTAGTTATTCCTATAGCCGGCTCTGGTCCCGGGAATGGGGCCTCAGCTCCACGTCTGGCAAGTTCATCCGCAGTCTTGTTGCCCTAAACCCCTTGGTATCCGGGGACCCAGACCAAGCTTACCTCCTTATTAGAAACTCTATAGTTTATGAATGCCGTAAATTGTTTAACCACTTCCTGAGCTTATAAGAGACATTTCTACCCTTAAACGAATTAAAAGAACTATGAAGTAGTTACTGGTGGGAACAGCCTATTATTACGAGGTGGTCGAGTATTAGAACGACACCTTTAACTGAGCATTGTCTATATAATTTATAAAAATTAAAACCGAATGCTACAAAACAGAATATATATACAGGGTGTTCATTTGAAAACTTCCCACCTCGATTTTCCTGCTTTAAAATGAAAATGTGGAAAATCGCTCGGACCCGTCGATTTTTATTTCGAGGGGGACATCTTTTGCGTATATTGTCAATCTTGTTACGTCAAGCCCCTAGGCGGGAGGGGAGGTAAGATCTAAATTTTAAATGGATACCCCTATTTTATATAATTTTTTTTGATTCTGCATAAAATTCTGAACATTTTTTAATAAAAGCATTATTAGTCTATACTTAACAGTTTCCGAGATATTGACTCTTGAAAAATGACATTTTTGACTTTGATAGCGTCTAGCTTTCTAACTGTACGTCTTAGAGCAAAACGGCTTACATGTCCCTATCTTCGATTGTTATTATCTTTCCAATAGTGTCAACTTCCGGTCAAACCGGAAGTACTATATTTCTTACATCCGGTTTAACCGAAAGTTCACACTATTGGAAAGATAATAAAAATCGAAGATAGGGACATGTAAACCGTTTTGCTTTAAGACGAACAGTTGGAAGACGCTGTCAAAGTTCAAAAATGTCATTTTTCAAGATTAAATATCTCGGAAACTCTTAAGCATAGACTAATAATGCTTTTATTAAAAAATGTTCAGAATTTTATGCAGAATCCAAAAAAATTATATAAAATAGATTATTAAGATTTAGATCTTACCCCCCCCCCTCCTAGGGGCTTGAAGTAACAAGATTGACAATATACGCAAAAGATGTCCCCCTCGAAATAAAAATCGACGGGTCCGAGCGATTTTCCACATTTTCATTTTAAAGCAGAAAAATCGAGGTGGGAAGTTTTCAAATGAACACCCTGTATATACTAAGGCTGGAGAAATATTGTGTTGCCATCCAAAAGCATTTGTGTTTCCTACCCCTAAGTTTGCGGTCGATTAACGTAAAAACCCTTAATAATCTGCAGATAACCTATGGATATGCTTTATAGAAAATTTATTCTGAATATTTTTCAATATCCCCATTTTTTTCGTAGAACATCACATTTCCAAGAAATTATAGAAAAACCAGGCCGGTCTCATTATAGGATGAAGCTAACCAGTTAGGGATGGGAACTTTTTGATCCTGTATTACTCCCCCATTCCCCCAAATTAACTGTCGATTCAGAAAACAAATATGCAGTTATACATATAAATAAATCTTAAAAAAATCAAAATTTGTATACTACTTGTATATTAATATTAGTGCTAAAGCTTATGTCTATACTACAGCATTAAGCTCACATTGATTTTAATTAAATCTTAATCTTAAACTTGAAATTTATATTCTCTAATTAGATCTTCTGCATTAAACAGCTTTTAGGGACTAGCTATTAGTTAACAAAGCATAAGGGGAGAAAACTTTTGTTCTTAACTAAAGTTACTTTAACGAAATAAAAATAAGTAAATTAATATTTACTGTCTGTTGAGTTTAAAAGCATTTATTCTTTATAAGAATTCATTTACTCTTTAAACCACTGCTTAATACTATAAATATGTCACAGCAACGCGCTTTCCTACTACAAGACAACGAAAATTGCTAGACGGTTGTGTAGTGATAATATCACGGAAATTTAGCCAATAGGAAATAGAAGTTAATGCGACCATGGAATGTTTTATAGCCATTATTGCTCTGAACACTCACAATAATTATTAAGTTCTACTGGGGGTGTCATCTGGTTTTATATACTGTATATTAGTTCCGACTGGCAGTTGTAATGAAACTTTACATTATATGATAATAATATTTGCTTGCTACGGTTAATAAAGCATACACTTACCACTAAAAACCAGTACCGTGGTTATCAAAAATTTAAATAGCTTCTAGTGTGATATTGCCCTTGTCGTTTAACATTGCATATGATTATCTATTATGCAACTTGGTTTACTGAGATGGTAAAATTCGTCCATAGATTATAAAGTCCAATACTAATGATGGGTTGTGCGAAATAAGAATCTTCTATTGCTTTATCTGACTTGCAAACTTAAATACAAAGTAAAAATAAATTAATTGAAACAAGTATTGGTACGATCAATAAAATTCAAATTCAAACAGGACAGCTAAAAGACTCCGAATAACGATGTGACCTGCGCAACAACTACGTTAAAACTAATACTACGGCATGCGACAATAGCCGATAGCTACGAACCCCCACCAACGTCTTGTGGATTATAGGTTTTAACGGATACAATTGGGTTTTAGGCAGGCTGTTCCGTTTTCTTAATTGTAGAGAAAGCACTTTACTGGGAACAAAATGCGTCGCATTGAGAAGATACAATTTATTCCTTAACAAAATTGCTGTTTTAAAATTAGTTCGTTATTCAACAAGACTGTGCTACTAATGGAACTGATTACTTCTAATAAAAACACTGTCCTGGCAAATATGGAATTGATATAACACTAGAGCGGGTTTGATACAATAGCAATTTATTTAATATGGGTTAATAAAAAATAAGCTATCAATACCAATTATGTCTTAGCAAACCTGTCGTATTAAATCATTTTTTTCAGTACAGCTTTTAAAAAAAGCGTTTAGTTCAACACCGTATATATAAAAGAAGCAAACTCCTTACTTTATTCTAATTGTAAAACTAAATTTTATTTAATATAATTTTAATAAATCACTATAAATTTAAATATAAAAAAATAACATATTTTTATGGTATTATTTATCCAATCTCAGTTTGAGGACATTCCAATCATTCCATACGGCGGTATACAGTCTCAAAGAGACCGACCGCACAACCAGGGTTGTCAGATCTTTCTTCTTCAATTCTTTAAGTTTTTTTATTAAAGATATTTCATTTATATCAGTATTCAATTGTTAGTCAGTAACTTTCTTTGAAAGCTAGTTTGCAAATATACTTTAAAGCGAGGAGTTTTGAGTGTGACAGAAAAAAATAACAAGCCATTCATTGTTATAATAATACATTCTTTAGTCCTTAAGAAACAATATAACTGAAATCAAGACAAAAAGTGTTTTCAGTGTTTAAAAAACAACTAATTAACAAACCCTTGTTTCTCGTATATATTTACATTGTGCTTACAAATCCGAAAATTTTGAAGAATTGGCAACAGCATGTAATTTGTTGCGATTGCAAGCGCCAGGATATAAGCTGAACCGGTACCCGGCCCGTCTGACGATCGATTCTGCCAGACAGAGATAGGCCAGTGACCGCCGATGGCGTGGAAGAGACGGAGATAAAATATACGTGGTTATGCCTTGATAAACGGGCCGGAGTCTGGTTGACGAGAATGAAGTTCTGGTAAAAAAATTAGAGCATTTTCTGAGCAGTGTCGTGCCGTGTCAAGTTTATTTTTCTGATTTTAGTTTTGTATACAGGGTGATTCATTAAGGGTGGCGACCGGCCATATCTCGGAAACTACTAGACATAGAAACTTGGAGAAAAAAAATTATGATTAAAGCGGTCATGAGAAAATTCTGGAAATTACTTTTAAGTTCCTCATTTCGCCGCAAGGGGGCACAATTAATTTTTTTTTTTTAATTCTAAATTTCTCCGAAATTTCCCATATTAAGGTATAACTCTGATTACATCATTGAAAAGCTTAGACAATTCTGCATCATTTTGGTTTAAGGCTCATTGGCGTACCGGCCTTGACAAGAGTGGGGGAAGCTATTGAATGTGCAAACATTAAAATCGCTGTAACTTGTAAACGACTTATCCGATTTTACTAAATTTAAGCTTGTTTGGAAGGGAAAGGTAAGTATCTTCAATCGCCGTATCCAATAGTACACGATAGTGTTTAATAAAATTGCTAGAGGGCGCAATTTGTAATAATAACAGTTTTTTCGATTTTATCCCGGAAATTCAAATCATACGGTATAAGTATGACATCATAATCGAAAAGTAGATGAAATTTGCAAGAAAAGATGTGAAAACCACAGTTCGATATCTTTGTTCGTTTCAGAGTTATTGCCAAAACAATAATTTTTAATACAAATTGCGCCCTCTAGCAATTTTATTAGAAATTATCTTGTACCATTGGATACGACAATTGAAGGTACTTACCTTTTTCTTTCAAACAAGCTTAAATTTAGTAAAATCGGATAAGTCGTTTAGAAGTTACAGCGATTTTAATGTTTACACATTCAATAGCTTCCCCCACTCTTATCAAGGTCGGTACGCCAATGAGTCTTAAACCAAAATGATGCAGAATTGTCTAAGCTTTTCGATGATGTAATGAGTTATACCTTAATATGGAAAATTTCGGAGAAATTTAGAATTAAAAAAAAAAATTTAATTGTGCCCCCTTGCGGCGAAATGAGGAACTTAAAAGTAATTTCCAGAATTTTCTCATGACCGCTTTAATCATAATTTTTTTTTCTCCAAGTTTCTATGCCTAGTAGTTTCCGAGATATGGCCGGTCGCCACCCTTAATGAATCACCCTGTATAGAATGTTTGAGTTACCTTATAATATTTATTATTTTAATATAATATTATTATATATACAGTGGGTTTATAAAGTGTAGTATGTACAAACACCTAATGTAAAACAAACTTATATTTATATATATATATTATATTATAAAATAATTTCTTCCAATTTAACAAATTATACCTTAAGTATATTATACCAAATATCGAAAAGGAGAGCCCAAAATTGTAAGTAAGGGTAGGAGTTGGACACACATTATACCGTACTGGCAAGCCTGCAGTTAAAGGGCGGCTTTTAATGTAAAGAAATGAATACAACATGGAATTAACGCGAGTTAAAAAGATATAGATCAAGACTCAACGTTGCCAACTTCTATTCGAGCGCGATTCATTTCCATTCCACTCTCGCTGCATTCCCTCTCCATAGTAGCAAATACGTTCCGGTAGCGAAGTACCCACCGCGATGTTTAATGTTTTCGTTCTTGGCTGAATTTTTCAGCAAAACTATCTTAGGCCTCTTTCACACTATCAGGTTTAGCCGGTCCGTTTTCAATCCTGAAGCAAACCGGACAAATAATGGACCATTCGTTTAAATATAGCTCTTTACACTATCAGGTTCAGGTTCGGCGACCGGTTGCAGCCGGATGGGTCGACTGGAGCATCCGGTTCCCTGACGCCGGACAAAGTGATGGTGGGGTATTGCATCTTATGTGCGCGTTCACACTTGTCCGGTTATGGTCTTCAGGTTTAGTCAGGTTTAGTCTGAGGTAGTATTATTTGTTTTAACTCTGGCGAGGAAAGTGCGAACGCTTACCTGATAGTTGAGCTAAGCATTTCTTTTGGACTGATGCAATTCCTCATTTTTGTATTTTGACGCTGTTAAACTGGCTGTAATTTATTATGTAGTTCTTCAAAAGACGAAACAGGCATTCTAAAAGTATTTAAAAAAAATTTTTTCGTCACTTTTTAATTCCTCATACAAAATTTGAAAGGCACCAATCTCGTCACGTGTTTGAAGTAGAGGGTGTACCCAAACTCCCCTTTTACCATTTCTTTGCTTTTTACGCTTTCTATGCAAATACCATAAAGCTATAACAGCATTACAATCCATCATCGAAACGTGGACTAAAGTTTATTAATAAGGACAATACCGGACCTGATGAAAACCTGATCAGGTCCGAATATTTTTATTTTTACTTCAGGATTCTGTCCGGTTTAAAACCCGACTGGCGAACCTGATAGTGTGAAAGAGGCCTAAAATATTTATATCTTTCCTTTTTTTTTTGACCGATTTAAAAAGCCTCAGTACAGCATTTTATTGTTTACCATACGTCAATAAAAATAAACCATTTAAAATAATTGTGACATTATTAAATACAATAATTATTAACTAGTTAATGGCATAACATAGGTACCTATGTAGAATATTTCGAAAATGTGCGGTACAACGTACAACCCAAACAAAATTCCAAATATTACTGAATTGCTAAAATTACCTATTGCATTTTTGTAGCAGAGAAGAAATAATGATCCCCGCTCTGGCCTCGTCATGCATTGTTGTTGCCACACGCCAGCAACACTGATCTGTTGTCCTTATTACGGGCATCGAAACATATTATTTACTCTCTCATACTCACATAAAATGCCATTGTAACTTGGAGTTTACCAGTACGGTATATACACTATCCTCCATTGCCTTTGTTGGTTGTGTAATAATCGATAGTAACTTCGCCCGTCACATCAAGAACGTTTTTTTACGGTAGAAGTTTCCACTCTAGCGTTTGGTATTTCTTGATAGTATTTATAAAAATTTAGTGTCATTTTTGTTAGTAAATCTCTAGGGGTCTCTACATGTTTCGAACGTAGAAACGTTCATCATCAGGACACATAAAATTTATTTAGTGCTGATGGTTTTAGCAGAAGAGAAAATGGTGTAGAACCTTAAGGTGGGAGTATCAACATGCTTGCCAACCTATAACCTATTTCGCGTATATTTATTTAATTTTTGTAGCTTTTACACAAAATTTAAATAAAATCATTATCGTCTTCATGTTTTATAGGTAATAATTGACATATTAAATAAATATCAAGGAATATCATTAAATATTTTAGGAGAATTGTATAGCGAAAATATCGGTAAGATTTTTTTTAACATTATTATGTCATTCTTCTTTCACTATACAATTCTCCCAAAATTAGCAATGAAATAAATTGATATTTTTGTAATATGTCAAATATTACCTAAATATTGTACCGACGATATTGATTTTATTTAAATATTAGTTAATCGAATAATAAACTAAAAAAAGCAACGCGAAATAGGTTAGCAATAGATGGAATGACGTTGAGAATTGCATCTTAATGGAGCTTTTATGGAATTAAAAAATTGATGTGTAGAAGAAAATTGATAAAGGTTAAACCATACTGAGTATGTTAAAAAAGTTATTAACGGGGGGTCTAAACCAACCAAATAAACTGGGGAAGAAGAAAAACCCTTCTAAAAAGAAGGTGCGAGGGTTATGTAAAACTTTTTAATTAAGTCTGTAAGACATTATAAGGATAAAATTGTCATATCACAATTAAATTATTACATTGCAAAGTGTCTTGTAAAGTACTGAGGATTAAAGCTCAGCGGTTAATTTAAAACCAATAAAATTTACCGCTTGCGGGGTTACTGAGCTTTAATCCTCAGTACCCCACAAACACTTTGTAATATAATTTTATCCTTATAATGTCTTACTGACATAAACTTGAAAAGTTTTATAAAAAAATAAAAATAACGTTCGACACCTTTTCAGGAATGTTTTTTCTTCTTCCCCAGTTTATTTGGTTGGTTATTGGTGGACCCTTTTAATAAATTTTTTAACATACTCAGTATGGTTTAACCTTTATCATTTTTCATCATATTATGTCTCTTCTACACATCAATTTTTTAATTCCATAAAAGCTCCATTAAGGGTTCTACACCATTTTCTCTTCTGCTAAAACCATCAGCACTAAATAAATTTTCTGTCTCCTAATGATGAACGTTTCTACGTTCGAAACATAATATGTAGAGACCCCCTAGAGAATTTTTATTCTATTAAATTTTGTGGAGGAAGACTTTTAGTTTTTTTGTTTATTTCCCATACTTTAAACTCCACTTTAAGCATGGTCTATTTCTTCAAATTATTCGTATTTCCTTTTCAGTCCAAACGTTTCTAACAGACTAACAGTTTCTTTGTAGGCAATACCTTCTCGTATGATATTATATGTCCCTGGTTCAGATAAATCAATAATTGTAGATCCACTTCCGTTTGTGTGGGTAACGCCTCCGTCGAAAATGGCAGGAATTTTATCCCAAACGATCTGTAATTCTACAGTACTTACTACGCTAGGTTCGTTACTAAGATTTGCACTAGTAAGGGCTAATGGTTTTCCTAAACAAGATGTAAGCTCCCTAGTAAAATAATAATCAGGTATTCTTATTCCAACTTTTCCTTCGTGACAAAGGGATTTATCAAGTTTGTTAACACTATTAAAAATTAACGTTACTGGTCCTGGAAGTAAATAGTTTAGCAAAGTGTTTGGGAGATGTTTAGTATGAGCCTAAAAATAATTAAATTCCAATAAATGAAATATCTATAATCCATAGAATTTGCATACCAAAAATTTTATTTCATGTATTTCACCAAGGCAAATAGCAACTGGTTTGTTCTCATCACGACATTTAATGCTATAAAGTTCACGTATAGCTTGACTGTTAGTAACATCACAAGCAAGTCCATACACTGTATCTGTAGGTATTGCTATAACGGAACCAAATTTCAGCAATTCAGTGGCCGTACTTACTGCATCCGATTGTGTTATAGGAATGTGTTCTGCTGTAGAATGAATGTTCGCCTTTATGGAATATTTTACCAGATTAATTAAACTGTTTTTTATGGACATTTGATTATGCAAGTTTACTCCTTATTGCAGGAAAGGTTAAAGATGCAGTTTAAAAGTTCACCAGCCGGTCTTGTTTGAAGATGTCAAAAGTACGCACGGGGATGGATGAACTTGCAATAACTTTCTTTTATTAAATCAACGTTATTCCCAGTTCTTCTCCTTCCAAAATGTCGTAAATTTTCCCGAAAATATAACAATATAGACGTGTCAGTTACATGTCATTTATACAACAAAACGTCTATTTCCAATAATTTCCATAGAAATATGGAACATACAAATATACAGGGCAGACGTTGCAGGTCTCCAAAATGCAGTATGCATTGAATATCAAACTATATAAGAATGACGGATGTCCGAGAAAAGTTGACAACCCAGTTTTAGACGTCTTGGAGGTGGTTTGGCCGCCATTGTGGAGTTGATCGTAACTCTAACCTTAAATCTGTCGTTATAATGCAGCGCCTCGGCAACAGATGTCTCAAATTCACTGATGTGATGTCGTGGTGTTGCCGCATATCGTATTTTCTTGGAATTTTTAATGATATAAGCATTTTTAACAGACAATAAAATAGGAGGTTCTCAATTCCAGCCGAATGTATGTTTTTGATAATAATATGTACCCTGATTACTCCGGGGTAATTGGACCGATTTTCAAAATGATTTTACCGTTGCATCGGGTGTTAAATGTTAAACAAATAAAAGTAGATAAAAGCGACAGCAAGTATAACTAAAATAGGTTTTATTTCGTCGAAAAATAGCAAAATACGTAATACACTAATACAAACTCACTGGATGTTTCTTAAGTAAGAAAGTAAAACCAACTTATTTTAACCATTTTGAAAAGTAGTAATAATTGCAAATTAAAACCAAGTTATACAAACAAACCGCACATCATTCATATTTTACCCAACATATACGTTGTAGCCTAGGTAGGTATTAAATAGTGAGAGTCGTCATTTAATTCTGTTAGAAATAGAATACATGGCGGTCAATATGTTTTCATGTAATTAACGTTGGGACGTCAAAAGGTTGAAAATATATAAGCTACAAAGCAATTAAAAATAGGGACATTTTTAAGTCTAGACTATACTATAGGTAGGAAAATAAATGTAAGCTACTTAAATCTAGGATAGGTGTAGGTAATGTGAAATCAAATTTTACGATAAGCTATAAAAATAAATTTAAAAAACTCGTGCAGCAAGTCAAACAGACAGGCGGCAACAATTTTTTAATTTAGCAGTGAAAAGGCTAGTCGCTTTCTTGTTGGTAAACTCATTGTGCCATCTATGAATTTAATATAACGTAGCAGATTTAGGAAATCGGCTCATATGGCCTTCTTATAGTTTGATATGCAATGGCAGTTAGTAGTGAATAAACCATTTTAGGTTAATTAACAAAATTTCCAATGACAAAATTTCATTTATCATAATTTGCTATTATAAATTAAATATTACTAGTTTGTTCATTTTAATTACGGTACAATAGGTTGCCAAACCTTGCGCTCACTGAGAACTAATCCAGCAGTACCTATGTAAAAACACATGGTATTTAGGCGGCTTTGTTTGTAACGCCGCGAACGTTAATTATAATATGGCAACGCAGCATTGAACGCGTTATATGCGCAGGCGCATCGCTTGCCGTTTGATTGACTCCCGAACGTCTTAAAGAAGACGTTCGTGATTGGCTCGTAGCTACAATATTTGTAAGTATTGGTAAGTTTAATAGATGTTAAATATATTTTTAAGTTTTACCAATGAATGAATAACGACATAACATTTATTCTATGGCACGTTGAGTTTGATATTTTGATTGTAAATAAAATTTACGCTGTATTTTTGCAAGCCATTATGCTAATTAAGAACCCCTTCAAGTTCACAATATAGTAAATGCGATGGTAAAAGAACTTAACCCAGTCCTGTCTCTGTCGCCAACAACTTAACGTAAAATGGACCAGACTTCAACAGGTAGCCATAAATGGCAAGTGACTTAACCACTATGCGGATTGTTCTAAGAGAAATTTGACTTTAGGTTGGACTATGGCTGTCTGATATATTATCATATTAATTATTATATAAATCACAATCCATTCTGGCGATTTTGGTTATTTAAATATAGTTAGTTGTGGCTCTCGAATTATTAAGAATTCACAATAGTCCTAGGTGTTTTATGAAAAGTTATACTTGTCCTAGGGGTATTATGCATAGCATAATGCTCTTCCTATCATCCTATCACAAGCATTATGCACCTATTATTAACTGGTTGTAGATAATAGTATATACAATGTGGTTGTTTAAGTGTGCAACATATGGGCATTTTTTTTATTACCGATTTCTCAGAAAATTTTATTCTTGATATAAGTTGGTGCATGTTCGTTAATTATATTAGGTGCACTTGGAATGGTTGCAAGTCAAACGGCGTACAGGGTAGGCCAAAAAATATAAAACTTGAACAATAATAATCTCAGAAAATTCAGCAAAATGTTATTAAGAAAAGTTGTTTAGAACTAAAATTAATAAAACCATTGGCACCATATAATAATGTTTACTTTTAGCCCTTATTTGTTTTTTTTCCATAGTATAGTATCTGCGATTAATTTAATAGGATTTCATGTTTGTCGCTTAATTTGTACACTTTTTTTAATAAACATTTAAAATAAAAATTTGTCACTTTAAATGATAGTTTTTTAATTAACATATTATCATGACTAATGTTTTATCTTTTTAAAAAGAATTTTTAAGATATTTTAAAGTTTTGTTTAATATCGTTGCAACAAACATGAAGTTTGTGATTCCTTAATAAATTAAAAATTTACAAATATGCTTGAATTTGAACAAAGATATGTAAAATTGATTTGATTTTGATTAATTTATGAAGGTCTTTATGGCGAATATAAAAAAAAAGATTTTTTTCGGAAATTATTAATGTTTTTAAAAAAAATATATTTTTTTTATTTTAGGAGGTCACGTTTTTGAATATATCCATAACTTTTAATTTTTAACCACTTTTCTTAATAACATTTTGCTGAATTTTCTGAAATAGGGGTACTTTATTCTTGAACAAGTTTTATATTTTTTGGCCTACCCTGTACGCCGTTTGACTTGCAACCATTCCAAGTGCACCCAATATGATTATCGAACATGCACCAATTTTTATCAAGAATAAAATTTTCTGAGAAATCGGTAATAAAAAAAATGCCCATATGTTGCACACTTAAACAACCACACTGTATATTATTTAACGAGCGTATAATGTAGGCTATATTACACGGCTCGTATTTTAGAATCTCGTGTAATATAGCCATTCTACGCGAGTCAAATACTATACTTTATCTACGACTATTCAGCATTCAAAAAATTAGAAAATGCATTCAGAGCAACAAATTTTATTACAATATATTATATAAATTATTAATGGTATTTCTTAAGTAAAAAATACAATTCAACAATGTTAACAATAATTAAACAAAATACAATTAATATTTCCAATTTTTCATGAAATTGATTGTAACAATTATAAAAATGAATCGGAGCAGGAATATTACTTATATTCATATCGTTTTTATTAGTAATGGAAACAGTTTCGGAGCTAACATTATTTACAGTGGTAGATGTAGATTGGCATAAATTTAAGTTTATTTGTTTTAAAATTTTATTAGCAGCGTCTATTTTAGTTTTTTTTGAAGCAGCAATATAACCCTCATTGTTGGGACCGTGGATTATGAAATCTCATAATCCACGGTTGTAGATTATGAGTAACTATGGTAATATGAACCACATTATACATGTACTAACAAACACAATAAGCCTCTATTATTAAATAGTCGTAGATAAAAGTACTTAATTATTTTAATAATATTAATACTTTTCGAAAGCAACTGGGTCAATTAGATTTTGGTGTCTAGATGGAAATCAATATTTTAAATAATATATTGTTACAATCATTAATATACTTTTATTAACAATGATATATAATTTAATAGTGCAAAATGCGGCCGTCTTTCTACTCGTATAAATTGTATACAGTAATGGGGAACATAAATTTACTGGAATTCCCATTACATATTTTTATTTAAACCGCAAAAGCATCAGCATTAATATAATATAACACGCGTGTATTTGTATAATGTGAATCCCGAGTAATAAATGGCGTCTGTGCTATAAATCTTTTTATAACTGCATCAATTGGAACGGTATCACTAGAATGCTAATATAGAAACCGCGTTTAGCAATCCTTTACCACGATCTGTGTTAATTAGCAAAATAAATAACACTTTACTGCCTCTACGATGCAGGAATTATTTTACAATGGTTTATGTCATAGTATTGTTTATTTTTAGAAAGTAGATCACCATCTAAAGGTCGGGACACACCTATCAAGGCCGGGACACACTTGTCATACACTACTCCGATCTGACTCCGGTCCGATTTTGTTCCAAAGAACGGATCGGTGCGGGATCGGAAGGGGTGAGCCCACATGTTCTACACGCTTCCGAGTCCTTTCCGATTTCCAGCTCCGGCTTGATACATTCCATACTCTCGCCAGTCTCGATTCAATTAAAATCACGAAAGGTTCTGTGCGCAAAATGTTCAAAAATTTTAGCAACTGCGATTTAGCCAACTTTGTTTAGAAGAGGAAGATGAAGAAAACCGGAGAGATTTCATGGAATGGAGAACAAAGGAAAACACAGATTTTGGGTACATTCTGCTTGGAAAAAAAGATCCGTAGGAGAGTATAACAAACACTGCAAAAACTCAAAAATATTATTACAAATTCCAACCGACACGCGTGCAGCCGTTAAAACGAATAGACTGCACGATCGGATGCATGATCGAAGTCGTGTAGGAGTGGGATCGGACACGTGTCGGAAAGGTGTGAACTACGCTGTTCAAACTCTAGTATCATTTCCCTCTCAGGCACTTGTCCGACTGTATGATCGTAGTCGGAACGGAAGGGTGCATGATAGGTGTGTCCCGACTAGGGCTGGGCGATATTGAAATTCCAATATCGAATATCGATATTTAAAAAAGTATCGATAAAGTCGATATATCGATATTTTATTTTTTAAATATCGTTATTCGATATATCGATAGGTAATATATATTATCGATAAAACATAAAAATATTATATTATAAATACAATGTCACCAGTAAAGTCCGCATCATGTGGGATTTTTTTTTATTAATAGCTTTATTCAAAATTTGACTTTGGCATCAAGTTTTGCTTCGATCGAGATGAAAACTAAGCAAAAAAATAGTAGTCACGTGAATCGCATTATCTGTCAAATTTTATTTTTTTCCAAAAAATAATTCAAAAGTGGGGTTATTTCTGAAAAAATCGAAAAAAGTTATAAGAAAAAGTTTTTCTAAATGCAGCTTCTAGCCCATATGCAAAATTTTAGCTGCATAAGATATTTTTGATTTTTTACCTATATTTTGTAAATTGCACCACTTTTGCAAAATACGACTCAACTAAGTGAACCTACATAAAACTTCTCAGTTTTGACATGGGTTTATTTCAGATACATTTTCTTTAAAGTAGCGCCATATTAAATGTGTGTTTTTCTACAAAAACTTTATTATGGCATAGCTTAATAATAAATTATAATATGGGGGTTTTAAATTAAATCGTTGAAAATAGATAAACTTTACGTTGTTAAACTACAATTTATTTTCCACTTAAAAAACACTTTACTGAAGACACTGTGTTCTTTTTTGTATTAATATTAAGGTGTATTACTTTCAGATCCAAACTACGTTTTTAAAAATACTTATTTTATGAAGTTACCTTATTCAGGGTCAAAAACAAATAAACTTTGCATCACATGCGACCAAATTTTAATAGCCCAATTTTGATTTTGTAGAAAAACACACATTTAATATAGCGCTACTTTAAAGAAAATGTATATATCGATAATATCGATAATATCGATAAATATCGATAAATCGATATTTTATTTTTTAAATATCGTTTATCGATATATCGATAAAAATATATTGATATATCGAATTTTTGCCCAGCCCTAGTCCCGATCTTAATGCACCCTTCCGATCCGACTATGATCATACAGTCGGACGAGTGCCTGAGAGGGAAATGATACTAGAGTTTGAACAGCGTAGTTCACACCTTTCCGACACGTGTCCGATCCCACTCCTACACGACTTCGATCATGCATCCGATCGTGCAGTCTATTCGTTTTAACGGCTGCACGCGTGTCGTTTGGAATTTTTAATAATATTTTTGAGTTTTTGCAGTGTTTGTTATACTCTCCTTCTACGGATCTTCTTTTCCAAGCAGAATGTACCCAAAATCTGTGTTTTCCATTGTTCTCCATTCCATGAAATCTCTCCGGTTTTCTTCATCTTCCTCTTCTAAACAAAGTTGGCTAAATCGCAGTTGCTAAAATTTTTGAACATTCTGCGCACAGAACCTTTTGCGATTTTAATTGAATCGAGACTGGCGAGAGTGGCGAATGTATCGAGCCGGAGCTGGAAATCGGAAAGGACTCAGAAGCGTGTAGGACATGTGTGCTTACCCCTTCCGATCCCGCACCGATCCGTTTTTTGGAGCAAAATCGGACCGGAGTCGGATCGGAGTGGTGTATGGTGTAACGTATTAACTCTACTTGGCCGTATGATTGCAGATCCTAACCTTCAAATTTGACACTTTTTTAGTTTCGTGTAATATAAAAAGTATTCTCTTCGTTGGTTTAGTTTAGGGTGGGATTAACGACGCTATTTTCTATCGTCAATTCGATTTGTCGAACCGTTAACGATTCGCATGCGCACTGCAGTGCTGTGTTGATCAGAGTATTTATTTTTATGCTTTTGGCATACAAAGAAGAAAGACAGACATATTCTGGAGCCGGTAGAGCAAGGCAGATGTTGGTGAGCCAGTCATAGTTTTGTTTACTTTCCGGTTTTGTGCAATTGCGGAACCTTTCCTGTTAAAACAAACATTGTATTGTATTTTCTAGAATTCTTAGGATAAATCACATCTAGATAGACTGGACTAGAAAATATCCATCAGTTACCAGTAAAAATTGTTGTTTTTACTTCAGTTCTGAAAATCGACGATTTAAGGTAAATTGTGGCAATTGTAATGGTTTCAAAAAGCTTTTTTTAAAGTTTCTGTGAATTAATTAAAAAAAACACCGGCATACTATTCGTCAATGCCTCCCTGAACCTTCCAAAATTAGATACTATTTTTTTTTAAATAATTGCAAGGTTCCGGAAGTTACCCATGCATTCAAGCTATTGATAGGTCTTTTATGCATGATTGACCTTGAGAACTGTGCCCTTAACGATTTTCGCACTTTAAATTGCAAGTAAAAATAGCGATTAAGGCGATTTGTTCTTTATTTATATTAGTTATTTGCATATAAATATCTAGTAGTCAGTCGCTCTTAATAAATACATACAAAAATAGCCGAAATAATAAATGGTGAACCATATAAGCAAAGAGGACGTGCTAAAGGATCCAGCTTAAGAGCAGTAACCCCCTTTACCACAATGAAAATTGCCGAACGTTTTGCTGGTCAAACGAAAAGAAAAAATAAAAATTGATATTTAGAAAATAAATTCTACTTTAAATATCGCATCCAGAAAAGTAAATGACGATCGAAAATATTCCCAAAATTTTTTTTAGAAATTTTTTTATTTTTAGTAATTTTGTAATATCTTAAACAATTCTTTATTGGTCAAAAGCAAAATGACTTTCCCGGGTGTAGAATGTTGTACCAAACAATTTTTCTTAAAGCCATTTTTCAATATCGGCCTTACTTTTTTCTCAAAAACTTTGGGCGCGTAAACCCACTTTACACGCTTAAATTCACTTTACGCGCCCAAAGTTTTTGAGAAAAAAGTAAGGCCGATATTGAAAAATGGCTTTAAGAAAAATTGTTTGGTACAACATTCTACACCCGGAAAAGTCATTTTGCTTTTGACCAATAAAGAATTGTTTAAAATATTACAAAATTACTAAAAATAAAAAAAATTTCTAAAAAAAATTTTAGGAATATTTTCGATCGTCATTTACTTTTCTGGATGGGGTATTTAAAGTAGAATTTATTTTCTAAATACCAATTTTTATTTTTTCTTTTCGTTTGACCAGCAAAACGTTCGGCAATTTTCATTGTGGTAAAGGGGTTACTTCCTCTTAACTGCCATAAGAATTGTCCAAAAAACAAAACTGGTTTTTTACAATTTAGAATTTTAAATTTGTTTTGTTAATGTCATCGTTCACTAATAAAACTGATTACACAGGGTCTGTCCCGATGAAGAAATTTGAAAATTTCCATGTTGCGGATCCTGAGTAATATGTTTTTTTTAACTAAAACATTTGCAACCTCGTGTAACTTCCAGTTATACGGATACGGTATACTACTTCATTTTAAATAGGATTTTCGTAACCTTTGTAGATACAAATTTAAAATTTAGATATTTTAGTAAACATTGTACGCTGAATAGAACTGTGGTGCCGATAATTAAGAAATGTGGCCAGAAATAGGGGATAGTGGGCTAAAAATAGACATAACTTAGAAATATTTTACGAAAAAAAGGTACTATTGGTAAGAGATGACAGGATGCGCCGTTTTCTAGATAAATTTATATAAAAATAACTTTGCATCCGAAAAATACGATAGCATACGTATATTGATATTTCACTTAATTTTAATTTAACTAAAAGCGAATATTGTGGCACATCGGACAAGTGTGTAACTATTTTTTATATTGGAATACACAGAGATCCAAGTTTAATGGATACCCTGGGGAGGGTAGACCACGACGGCCGGTTCGTCCTTGTTAAGACTCTACGGGCAGCCATAACCCAAGCAATTCCAAGAACGACGGAAAAATGTACTAAAAGCCTCTTTGCAAAATCAAGGCGGCCATCAATACACCGGAGCGCCATCCCAGCGGAATTAACTCCAATATAAAAGGTAGTTACACTGGTAATAATCGAAAGGTAGACAACTAAATAAACCACGAAGTGCATCACAATCCAGTATAGGGAACGCTATTTGCGTTTTCACCGAAAACATCTGCCATTTTGCAGACAAGGAAACAGATCTTCGCCGGCACCCACCAGAATGCGCGAGATTCCGCTGGGATGGCGCTACGGTGTATTGATGGCCGCTTTCATTTTGCAAATAGGCTTTTGGTACATTTTACCGTCGTTCTTGGAATTGCTTGGGTTATGGCTGCCCGTAGAGTCCTAACAAGGACGAAACGGCCGTCGTGGTCTACCCGCCCCAGGGTATCCAATAAACTTGGATCGCTGTGTATTCCAATATAAAAAATAGTTACACACTTGTCCGATATGCCACAATATTCTCTTTTAATTATTTTCGCGGACACTAAATTATTATCTTCTAAAAATTTAATTTAACGTTTTAAGGTATTAAAATTGTTTGTATTATTGAATTCAGATTTGTTGAAACTGGTAAATAACATAAATTAGCGATTTTTTCACACGCAAAGTAATTTTTAAATAAATTTATATGGAAAACGGCGCATCCAATCATGCCTTACCAATAGTATTTTTTTTTCGTAAAATATGTCAGGGTTTTCTAATTTGAAATAAAAAAAATTTTCTACTCCTTACTCGGTAAATACTTCATTTTGATACTGATTTGAGGGAGGTAAGTAAATACTTACCTCCCTAGGGAAGTACAAAGTACGCCAGCATAGAATTCTCGGTAACTCTTTCATCGCTTGCATTATGTAATACTGCACCAATCCTTAAAGTCCTTGTAACACCGATTGTACCGTTCCTTCGATTACTGAGGTAATAGAGCTGCATTCGCAACTGCATCGATATCCATTTTTTCGATTTCTTAAAAAAACTGACACTGACAGAACGTTTGTTTGATTATGAACATTATGAATTCCATAGCAATCAACGTGTCAACACTAGGAAACCTGTCATACATACAGGGTATTTCAGTTGGATAGCTCAAATTATAATATTAAAAAACTTTTTTTTTTAATTTAAGGGAACTGGAGTAGAAAAAATATAATACAAAAATCGGGAGGCAGTATTCTTGACCAGTCTCGGACTATTTTGCAAGCCCTCGCTATCGCTCGGGCGCAAACTATGTCCTCGACTAGTAAGTATCACCTGCACCCCTTGTAGTGTAAATAACTATTAAATGTTAGCGTAAAAAAAAGTTGTCTATTTTTACCCCCACTATGCCGCTATTTCTGGCTACATTTCCTTAAATATCGATATTTTCAAGTTCTATCCAGAGTACAAATTTACCTAAAATATCTAAATTTTAAATCTGTCTACAAAGATTTAGAGAAAACCATAGTCAGAGTACCTCCTTTAGGGAGCTGTAGCTTCGTAGTAAGTGGACATAAGACACAATTTTATATGAAGTTAGTACTTTATTTTTAACCAATCTACTTAATCCCAAATTATTGACCATGCCTTTTAAGACTACCGGTATATAGAGAAATGCACCGATCTTAATAGATCCAAGCAGACGAAGCAGCGGACACTCTTAAAATATATTGAATAAAATATTAATATCAAATAATAAAAATCTCTTACCAATAAATTCGCAAAAGCAATCACAAAAGATGACGAAACTTTACCTCGGCTACTTTCAATAAATGACAGCTCATCAATAAACTTTTTTTCATTTGTCAGTCAACGCCCACTCAGTCGGGGATAATAAATGATAAGTCGCCCTTATAAATATTTTGTTTTACAACTTGATTTGCGACCTTTTGCGTCTGAACAAATTGGATGTCGTTAAAATTGAAAAAAACACACACAAAGGCATTTAAATGACAAGCCAATATAAAGGAAGCTACCGATAAGGGAGAGATATCTGGAATTTCGGGACACGCAATGGAATGGTTGATAACATGCCGGTGCGCGGTGTCCTGAAAAATATATTACCTTATATAGCTTTTCCCAAAATATATATTCAATAGAATTTGGATGAATAGTTTTTAAGGACCAATAGATCCTCCTTAATCTTTATAAATTGTAGAAGCTAGAAGCTTCTTTTAATCATAATAATAATAATATACATTTATTGTTTTAATCCATTCTTTAACAATATTACATTGTTACAATTATATTATATAAGTATATAGGAAATATTACAAATTGAGTGGACAACAATTAATAGGCCTTAGTATGGCAGCCATCTAGATTAAATTCAGATATTGCTCAGGCCTTAATTTATATTGAATAATTTAAAATCTAACTAAAACTAGTAAAATAATTTAATTTGAGAAGCGCCAATAGTCTAAGTATATAAGTGAAATATATAATATAGGATATACAGTGCGTGTATAAAGTCTGGAAACGGCTTAATACCATCACAATTTACTGGCCGATTTAAACCAAATTTGGTACAGTTGTGTAAGATGATCTAACGCACCGAATGACGATATTGGCGTTGTTGCCAGCTTTTTAGTTTGTCTGGAATTCGAACGAATTTTATATTTTTAAATATAACACCCAGTATATTTTTACATTCTTAAATTCCACATAAAATTATAATTATTTTTTATTAAATGCATTATTAGTCTATACTTCATAGTTTCCGAGATATGGACTCTCGAAAAGTGACATTTTTGAACTTTGACAGCTTATAACTTTCTAACAGTACGTCTTAGAGCAAAACGGCTTACATGTCCCTATCTTCAATTTTTATTATCTTCCCAAAAAAATCAACTTCCAGTTAAACCGGAACAACTATATTTCCTGCTTTCGAGTTATATCCGGTTTAACCGGAAGTTGATTTTTTTGGGAAGATAATAAAAATTGAAGATAGGGACAAGTAAGCCGTTTTGCTCTAAGACGTACTGTTAGAAAGTTATAAGCTGTCAATGTTCAAAAATGTCACTTTTCGAGAGTCAATATCTCGGAAACTATGAAGTATAGACTAATAATGCATTTAATAAAAAATAATTATAATTTTATGTGGAATTTAAAAATGTAAAAATATACTGGGTGGTATATTTAAAAATATAAAATTCGTTCGAATTCCAGACAAACTAAAAAGCTGGCAACAACGCCAATATCGTCATTCGGTGCGTTAGATCCTCTTACACAACTGTACCAAATTTGGTTTAAATCGGCCAGTAAATTGTGATGTTATTAAGCCGTTTCCAGACTTTATACACATACTGTATATAAAGGAAAAAAAGGGTATAAATTGATAATGTGAGATATAGTTCAGTCATTGGGGATCAAAAAAGGGGCTTACCTGGAAAAAAGTCCGGAAGTTTTAAAACTTTGCAGGATTGAAGACTTGTATGTCCAGCAATGAAATTCACAAAATGCACAATTCGAGACGTGCCGCTGGCGCCGCCATCTTGCCAAGATGGCGCCCAAAAATGCTTCTTTGCCAATATCTCGAAAATTATGCGTTTTGCGGAAAAATACGTAGAAAGCAAAATTAAAGAAGATAAAATTTCCTACAAAGAAGGTTTTATGAACATTTTCGCTAAAGTTAACCGTTTAGGCATAATAGCTCAATTTATGACAACATATTTCGTAAACTTCTATAAACTGCTTTATCTATCTACATATTTGTCCTTTATAATAAAACGGTCTATTCAAATGAATTTTCGTAATATTTTGAGCTTATAATGAACCGGACCGACACATACAGATACACATTTCTAGCCTGTGCGCCACTACCAATGCGCCGGAATTCTAAAAAAAGCGAAATCCCTGCTGTACAAAGCTTTTTTGCCAGTTACAGACATTGACTTTGGACCTAGCAAAGTGTACATTATTGACGGTGGAAACTTGTTGCATCGAGTTGTTTGGAGCCGAAATGAAACATTTGGTTCGATTTGCAACAGTTACGTAAATCATGTACAAAGACACTATCAGTCAAATGCGGTTGTTGTTTTCGATGGCTACCCTACAGACGCTGCAGAAAAAAGCACGAAAAGCGAAGAACGACAGCGACGATCACAAAAAAAAAACAGCAGATGTTTTATTTGATGAGTCCATGACCCCCACAGTCTCACAGACAAATTTCCTATCAAACGATGCAAACAAAGGTCGCTTTATATCCATCTTAAAATGGAAATTTGAAGAAGCGCACCTCACAGTGATCCAGGCTACAGAAGACGCAGACACATTAATAATAAATACGGCAATAGAGATGTCATCTTCATATGAAAACGCAGTTGTTGTTGGAGATGATGTCGACCTCTCTTCATATGAAAACGCAGTTGTTGTTGGAGATGATGTCGACCTCATTGTTCTGTTGTGTAAGGCTCACCATAATGTATACCTCCTGAAGCCTGGAAGAGGAAAAACAGTCGACAGCATCTATTCGTCGCAAAGTTTAAATGGCGTCGAAGCGGTAAAGGACAACATCTTGTTCCTCCAAGCAATAAGTGGGTGTGATACGACCTCGGCATTATTCAACCAAGGGAAGCTGAAAACTTTAACAACTCTTGAAAAACGTAGAGACTTACAAGCTTCTATAGAAGAAATTCAAAATAAGCATGCCACCGCTGACGAAGTTGCTATTGCAGGTGAGAAATTTCTTCTTGCTCTCTATGGATGCAAAGACAAAGAGAACATAAATCTTGATAAATATCGATACCAGTGTTTCGTGAAATCGGTAACGAAAAGTAAATTTAATTTGGCATCTTTACCGCCGACGAGAGCAGCAGCACGACAGCATTCATTGCGAACCTACCACCAGCTTCAGCAATGGTATGGTTGTACCAAAGACGCCGAAGAATGGAGTTGGAAGAAAACAAGAACAGGCATTACTCCAGTAACAACGTTGAAAGATCCAGCTTCAAAGTCCCTATTGGCATTTTTATCCTGTAAATGCAAGACAAACAACTGTGCTAAAGCCTGCGGATGCAGAAAAGCAGGATTAAAATGTTCAATAATTTGTGAATACTGAAATGGAAAATCCTGCGACAACGTCACTAAAGTGTCACTCGACGAATCCGATGCAGAGGAGTTGGACTTGTCTTTATATATCTCTCTGGTGACTGAAGAAGAAGAGTTCGACGAATTGAAAGACCATCCTGAGCCCAGCACAGCAGACACAATCGACTTTGACATCAAGGAGTCAGGTCCGTCAGGCATGTGCAAATAAGTAAAGTTTTTTATTTACCTAGTGGATTAGACCTCCAGGGGAAACCACGTTAAAAAAAAACGCGCCATGTACTTTACCTCTTGGGTGGTGTGGAAACTAGTACAGCATTTTCAATAATTAAAATTAATTAATCATAAATTAATAACGTAAGCTAATTAACGATAAGCCACTGTTTCATGACAAAATTGTAGAAAGCCTCAAAAACCAGTTTTAGTGAACCCTACTAGACATTTGATTTCGGAAAATCGGCTATAATATGATACGTTACGCAAAATTGTAAAACTTCCAGGTATTTTGTGCCCAAACTGTTAATTTTAGCGAAAATTTTTACAGAACCTTTTTTGTAGGAAATTTTATCCTTTTAAATTTTGCTCTTTACGTATTTTTTCGAAAAATGCATAGTTTTTGAGATATTTGCAAAATTCCGATTTTGGCCGCCATCTTGGCAAGATGGCGGCGCTAGCGGCAAGTCTCGAATTGTGCATTTTATGGATTTTAGTTAGGGACCCTAAAACCTACAAACCTGCAAATTTTCAAAACTTCCGGACTTTTTTCCAGGTAAAAATCCCCAATGACTGAACTAATAGAAAAAGCAGAAAATAAAGCTACTCACTACTGTGACCGTAGTACGCGTTTTTTTACTTTGTTTTTAAATAATAATGTGGACTTATCTGTATTAAAACAATCAATGGCGTTAACGGTGAAGGACCTTTTAAAACTTTCTTTGCGATGGCGGGGGATTGTAAGAAGATGCTTTCTGCGCAGAGCCAAGTTATGAACATCTGTTCGAAAGGTAATTTTATTATACAGGGTGGGCCACTGAAAACTTACAATGGCTATAATTTTTGAACCAAAAAAGATATCAAAAAATAAAAAATACCGTTTCTATAAAATCAAGGTAGAATACATATGACGTATTTTTCAAACCACCCCGACCTACCCCTTAGGCGCCACCCCTACTCACTTGAAAATCTTAAATGGCAACACCCCACCTGTGACACCTTTTTGGAAAGCTCATGAAAAATGCTAAGCGATGATCATAAAATTTTTAGGGTGAAATTGAAAAACTACCCTTTACACAGGTGGACATAAATTGAACAAAAAAAAGTGATTTTCTCAGCATAAGTTACATATAGGGACCCAGCTAAATTCAAATCAGGTATTTTTCAAACCACCCCGACCCACCCGTAGGCGCCACCCCCACTCACTTCAAAATCTAAGATAGCGATACCCCACTTGTGGCACCTCTATGGAAAGCGTATAAAAAATGCTAAACGATGGTCATAAAGATTTTAACCTAACCTATTTTATAAGAAATCGTATTACTACCTATCAACTTTTCTAAAACTTTTTTCGGGAAAAATTAAGAAAATTACTGGTAAGTAGTGGTAAGAAATGTAGGTGTGACAATTTGAAAAAAAAGGAACCAAATTAAAAATGATCTAGATGATTTATTTTAACAAATGCTCAAAATGACAGCCGTTTTGTTCCATACAAAAATACAAACGATTTTCAAATTCTTTTCTCACTTCTTGGAAAATCTCTCTCGGAATATTTCGACCTGCTTCAATTATCCTCTGCCTGTAATTGATGCCAACTGACGCGTTGATGTTTCTGGATTGACCGACACCTGACCAATAACTTCCATCTGCATTTCATCATTCAGTACCCTGGGACCTTCCTTTTTTTTTATTTTTGACCGATCCCGTTTGTTGAAACTTTTCAATCAAATCCCTAACATAAACGTGACTAACGTTTTTGTTCGGATTTCTCTCATTGAAAGTATGGGCTTTTCTCAAATAGCACATACCTTCAGCACCATAAAGAAAAACTATTTGAATTCTTTCTTCCACACTATGAACCATTTTTCCAAGTTTTAAATAATGAAATCAAATAAAGGTATAAAATATCGTCACGAAATTTGCAAACGACTGAAAATTGATAAGTAAGAAGAAGTTGTTATCGCAAAATTAGGCTAAACGATATTAAGTAGTAAAACATCTTTTTATTGCTTTTTTTTATTATCTACATTTCTTTTAGCCTCGCATTTTAAGCGTTTCAATGTGCGGCATTGATCTTTTACATACACAGGTAGGATATTGAGTAGGTACTGTATGTACTGCATAGATACAAAAACTATTCATTTTATTGATTTTGACTTTTTATTTTTAGGTCAATTTTTTTATTGCATCATGAAGTTCTAATGACGGTCGTTCAGCGTTTTTATACGCTTTCCATAGAGGTGCCACAAGTGGGGTATGGGTATATTTATTTTAAATGGCCACTTTAAGGATTTTAGTGTCTCTGGTTATTATTTGGAGCTTCTGGATTTAAAATACATTAAATATTGTTTTGCTGTATAAAAAACAGTACTTTTGCTTTAGTCTTGAAGCAAAATATCAATAAACCTAACTTACAAAAAATTTACCCACAAAATACATGTGCAAATGTCAACTTCCGTTACTGTCCCCAACCTATTCTCATGATATTAAACGGTAATTATAAGGGTTTATTAGTAAATATTTGACTAAACTAAAAGGTATTGTAACATACATTTATTATTATTCGTGTATTTCAAGGTATTTTGGTAAAAAATGCCACCTCTTTTTTTTTAAATCAATTTTACTTGCGTCCCAGAAACTAATGTCAAGTTCCGTTTAACCAAATTTTCTCCCAAATTTGCTTTATGACGTGACAACGCCGTGTAACAGAAAGAAAATAGATGTATAGGTTGGTGGTTGGCGCTAAGAAGCACATCGGGTAAGTAAATGTTTTTTAATTGTTTTTATATTTTTAGTGTTCTAAGACAGAAAAAAAATTGGGCCATTTTTTTGTCTGTCATGTCCGTTATGCAGATAAAACCGTTTTTGATAACCCAAATATTCAAAAAGTTAATAGCCATTATCTGTAAAATTAGCCCCCCCGCCAGTGAGTGTATCGAATTCAAGATTTAATTTGTTTGCATTAGCTGATGAAGAAAAAGTTATCAGTATTGTCGAATCTGTTTAAAAATTTTGGTTCCATTCTGTCAAATTTATTTACTAGTTTTTTAGAAAATAATAAAATAAAATAACCGTTTTTGAGTTTATAAATTACCTTTAGGTCATACTTTATTCTTAAGTCAATTCCGTTACCAATCTGTCATTTCCGTTACCTAAACTTAATCATTTTATATTAAGACCAATTACTTCCAATACAATCCAATTTATCTTATTACGATTCCTGGCATACTTACCCTATACTTACCAATAGTTTTCATGGATCCATTAGGTTAGAATCTACTGTGAAACTATTTTATATTAAAAAAAAAAAAAATTAATGTATCCGGCGTTTATCTAATACGATCTTCTAAAGTTTTGGTATTTTTCACTTCAAAACTACTTTTGGTAATTGTCAAACATTAGCGAACATATTAACTATCACATGAATGACAAATATTGACAGAACATATTTTTTATTGATTTTTTCTGTGAGGTAACGGAAATGACAAAAATCATACATTGACCTTAAAAAATACAATTAGCAAACTATTGATTAACATTCCTGTAAATCTGACATTGCTTTCAAGTTCTTTATTATTTTCAAATTAAAATACAACTATAGGTTTGAGGTTGCAACGACTTTTTTTTTTTTTTTCATTTTGGCCACTTAAAATAAATATACCGGTATCCCTATCTTAGATTTTAAAGTGAGTAGGGGTGGCGCCTAGGGGTGGGTCGGGGTGGTTTGAAAAATACCTGATTTGAATTTAGCTGGGTCTCTATTTGTAACTTATGCTGAAAAAAATCACTTTTTTTGTTCCATTTATGTCCACCTGTGTGAAGGGTAGTTTTTCAATTTCACCGTAAAAATTTTATGATCACGCTTAGCATTTTTCATGAGCTTTTCAAAAAGGTGCCACAGGTGGGGTGTTGCCATTTAAGATTTTCAAGTGAGTAGGGGTGGCGCCTAAGGGCTAGGTCGGGGTGGTTTGAAAAATACGTCATATGTATTCCCCCTTGATTTTATAGAGTCGGTATTTTTTATTTTTTGATATCTTTTTTGGTTCAAAAATTATAGCCATTGTAAGTTTTCAGTGGCCCACCCTGTATAAGTAAAGAGGTAGTTTAAATTTAAGTATTCAAAATAAAATGTAGTAAAGTGTAATTTAAATCTGTTATACATACTAAGCCACCCTGATATAGCCAGATAAGGGGTAATATAATTTCTTTGTTCAACACCATAAATCCGTCTCAAACACGAATTCTGAACTTTTTGAATCCGAGAACGGTCTGCAGCATCCAGGTAAGGCATGTAAACTCCACTACAGTGGTCAAACTGTGACAATACCAAAGAATCACATAGGAGTTTCCGGGTTTCCTAAGAGTTAAAAGAAATATAAATCTAAAATTAAATAACGTAACTTTACCCTTCTCGAATACAATGTAAGAGCTTGGGACTATTGCTTGATTCCAATTTACGTTTTAAAGAACACGTTACTGCCAAATTAAGAATTGCTTTTGGTATATAACCTTAAGCTTATACCGTGCGAGCAAAAATTATTTGCATCAAAGAGGGCCTTGCATCTAAGGACGTAATGCTTAGCCGTAGAGCTTAATACCTGTTGGGTGTCAGTAACTACCTGAATTAACAATCAATCAGTTATTCCGTCATCTTTGACAGTCGTCCAGACGCCTGTCCCAAGAAGTGGGAAGATCTTATGAAACATGCAGGACTATTCTTAAGAAGCAGCTTAATTTATTTCCTTATAAAGTGCAAGTATTCCAAGAAATACAAACGACAGAATTTGAAAGACGCAGGAATTACTCTCAACGGTTTACCCAAAATTTATTGGAAAGAAATGCTTGGAGCATGGCGGTGACCAATTTCAGC
Source organism: Polydrusus pterygomalis (assembly GCA_963969555.1). Taxonomy (NCBI): domain Eukaryota; kingdom Metazoa; phylum Arthropoda; class Insecta; order Coleoptera; family Curculionidae; genus Polydrusus; species Polydrusus pterygomalis. The sequence goes on from OZ018376.1 coordinate 84,308,715, forward strand.
AGTTATTTTTCTTTTTCTTTCTGTATATTCTTACTTTGTTAATTTTGTAAACAACAAAAATAAATTTGTATTTGTCTACTTATCTTATTACTCATTAGTTTGGCATATCATGTCATACCTACTATGAATTGGACAAAATTTGAACCTAGATTTGGTTAGATATTTCGTCCCCATATCATTGTGATCCAAACCAAGCCCTACGTTTTTTAATCCAAGCCCTCTTTGATGCAAATAATTTTTGCTCGCACGGTATTTAAGACAGTAGCCTTAGAATTATAATTAAGTTTACACTTAAAAACGGTTAGAGATACTAACTAACCGAAACGTTGTGTTAAGACAATGGAAGTCCGACAAGGTAATTTTTTTGATATTACTTCATTTCCTACTACCTTCAAACAAAAAATTGTATTTTTTATATTTATAGCCAATGTTATGAAAACATTTTAAAACTAAACAAAAACAAAAATTTCTTTAAAGCTTGGTATAGCTCTTTCGCTGCAAAACAAAACAAAATATTTCTTTAAACACAGATCCATCATACGCCCATACTAAATTTGATTCGTTCCAGACGATTTGGTGGCAACCACGGCAATAAATGCAACGCATCAAACTTTTTATTATTATAAGGGTATTATTTTTATCGGTTAAAATTGAGAAAAGGATTTGGGTAGAAAATTGCCATTTTATATTTGCTATACCGGGTGACAATGTATGTACGTACGACACCTATTTTTTCCGTAGTAATATTAATGCATATTTTGTAACATCAGACATTCAAAATCACTTCCGGTTTAACCGGAAATAGTATCAACTTTATTGTTTACCAAAAAAAGACAGTTAAACAAAACAGACACGTCTGGCTGAATGGCAGAACTGCCAAAGCAAAAAAAAAAAAAACAGACACGTGTTTTTAGAAGCCTGACGCCGGTAACTGACCTATTTTTGCACTTGCGTGCACTTGCGTGCATTCTGTTTCGCCCCGTGCGGGCAACCAGCGTTGACGTTTTGTGCCTTGAATACTCAAAAAGGGACTATCTTACTTTTAATATTCTAAAATTATATTTTTGTATACGTAATAATATGCAATCCTGAAAACATGCTTCAAATTTATAGGTACCGGCGCGAACCGCGAAGGGCACCGTAGTCGTTCGTTTTTGTTTGAAATCCGTTCCAGTGACGCATGCGTATTTGTTAGGTAATATAAGTACTATTATTTTGGTTAAGGGTGAGTTGAGTGTTAGCTACACTGTGCCAGAACTGCCAGATTTTAACGTTAGAAACACTTTTAAAAATTATGTCAGAAGGAAGCAATTACAATACTCACATAGTAATGGTAATAATAAAAATCCGTGTGTACTTGGAACTCTTGCAGAATTTTTTTAAAGACGCCATATTGCGAGAACGAGAAATTACTAGACTTTCGCGAGACGAGACGAGAAAACATCTTGGGGGGATGTTAGCGAGGTGACATTTGCGAGACGAGTTTTTAAAATGTGGGAGATTTCTCGTTTCGTGAAAAATTATACTGAAATCGAGTACACTAAGTTATTAAAGAGTTGAAATTAACTGCATAGTATTTCCGTAAGTTTTAAAAAGCCGTTTAATACTCACTTATAATCTCCCTAGGAGCAGAATTATTACATCTCGGTTTCACTCGTTTTTGTTAATAGAAAATTTCCCTCGTCTTCAACTCGGGATAATTTTTTATAAACAAAAACATTCGTGACCTTAAAAAAAATTATCGGAAATTAATTCTGCTGCGTGGGAGATTCGGTAAGAAAATTTCAAAAATTGGAATTTTTTCTTATTGTAATTTTTTTGCTAAAATGATACAAAACATATTTCCGGCGGCTTTAGTTAATTGTAACTAATTAGAGTTTTAGAAATGAAGTTCATTTTAGCCGTTGGTAACTCATTTTTATTACTAAAAATGTGAGAAACATTAAATAACAAATTTTTTATCTGAAATCTATCTTTCATCTTTATAGTTTTAAATTCAAATAAAACTTTAAAAAACATATTTCCAATGAGTTTAGTTGAATATGACGCACTGTATTTTTACAATAGAAGTTGATTTTACTTGTTAGTAACTAAGGTTTATTACTAAAATTTCAGGAACACTAAAAACATTAATTCGTTTTCAACCATAACATCTGATATTACATGTCTACATAGTTTCAATTATTGAAACTTAAAAAAACATATTTCCGATGGGTTTAGTTAAATTTTTTATGTGTCTTTTTTGGCCCCGGTGTTTGATATGTAAAGCAAATTGGTTAGTATCAATAAAAATTATAAGTTAGCAACAAAATGTTTTTTGATTTTATTCTGAGTGACTTTTGCCAATAGATATAAAGCACTTCATTTTTGACCGAATAATTATCACTTATTAATTTCATTAAGTTAATACGAACTAACAAAATTATCGCGATAATCTCCCGTTACTATATATATATATAAGCAACGTAAACAAAAAGGAGCCTTCGATTTGGCTAAAAATAAATTTATATAATTTTCACTTATAATCTCCCTAGTGCTCGAAAGAATTTCCGGATGTTAATTCAAGGACGCGGGGGATTCGGTAAGAAAATTTCACACCTAAAATTTATTTGAATTATTTTATTGAAATTATCCATAATTATTATGGGAATACTTAAACTTTCAAAAAAAAGTTTCCTCACCGTTTAGTTAAACGAAATGCAAAAAATGTAAGTGAAAATTATCCTTTTTATTTATTTTTACTACATTTCATTTACTAAAACAAAGGGAAAGCATAGTATAGTCTAGTTTAGGCTAGTTATGCCAGATAAAACAATTTTAAAAATCTATGTAGATAGTAGATACCACAGTCAAGTAGGCTTAGGCTTGTGATGTCAAAATCGTCTCTGCTATACGTCACGTCGACAGTTATTTCTTAAACGTGCTTCTTTAGTTCAAAATAATTAAATCATGGCAGTAAACAATCAAGAAACTAATTTTAAGCCCTACGGTGTTTGTAAATCGCTCTGAAATAGGGGACATTAATATGTCTCATAAAAATTTAAAGTATTTGCAATGTTTAATGGAAAAAACTGAATTAAATCCCCATCAAGAAAACCTTTTCTCAGCTATCCAGAAGTTTTTGGAGGAAGATATCCCATCCTTTTTAAGAAAAACCAGAATTCAGCAGAACAAAATTGCATCCAAATATTACATCTATTATATTAAACATAGACATCTGATAGTGGAAAGGGAAGATAACCATTAACCTTGTTATTCTCCATTACGAAGAGAAGAGTTCGAACCAGAATTCCAAAAATATTTAGCCTTAATGAAAGAAATATTTGGTAAATAAATATTTGTATTTATTTAGTATTATAAAATGAATAAAAACATTAAATACCAAAATTTGATCCTGAATACTGATTTTCGGATCATATGATAGCTGTCAAGAAAAAATTTCCACTTATTAATTTTGTTCGCCTAGCTTGGCAGGAGGAGAAAAATTTTCGAAAAATTTGAAGGTTGTCATTGGTAACTGTCGAAATGAAAGTGTGTGATTGGCTTAGAATGACAGGTGTGAAATTTTCATTAGAATATAGTATATTACATAACAAGTGTTGAAAGTGGCAATTCTCAAACGAGGAGGTATTTAGCACGAGGCGTCAGCCGAGTGCGGAAATTCTCCGAGTGTGAGAAAATCACTTTCACACGAGTAATGTACACAATTTTTCCTACGACCATACAAAATAATCAAAAAGAGTTTGTTTGGTTTTTAATAGTTTGTATACCATTGTGTTAAAAAAAATTGACAAAGTACAAACGCAATAAATGCAAAACAAATTTCAAGGCGGATTCCAACAGAAGCGTCTATATTAAAACAAAATAAAAACAATGCCTACTTACAAATTTGAACTTACCTTGATTTAAATAAAAATAATAACTTTTTCTCCTATTTGCTTACGCACATCATACCTAGTATCTATGTACAGTGACTAAATTTCATTTCTGATTTTTTAGCTGCTTGCATTCTTTCAATAAAACAATAATAGGTATACCTAAATATACATACAAAAACAAAACACAAACACAAAACTAGAACATAAAACATAACCTCAACATTGTCTTGTCTTGTTCTTAATGGCTCTGCTCCCTGGGGGCAATTTGCCAGCACATTAGGGGTGATCGTGATGTTGTCTGGTCTGTACCATATCACAACCACTGACTTTTCTTCTTTGCGTACAATGCGGTTTGGACTGCTTAATATGAGTCTCTGGATTTGTATATTTGACCTTTTCTTAGCTGCTATTTTAAGGGTCAAGGGTTTAGTATTGACAATTACAACATAGGATACGAGTGACATTTACTAAAAAGAAGGGATTTAGGGGTTAGTAGACAGTACAATCATTTACTGAGTAGAACCTAACTAGACACTTCACTAACTTATTTAATCATATATTTTTTTATTATTATAGTTTTATTTTAAGATAATTAATGTACTGCATTATTAAACCTCAACATTATTGAACGATAGAGATGGAGTTAAATATCGATAGCTTGCTAATTATAAAAGTTCTGTCTATATTCGATTTGTTTTGAATATTGCTAAAATAAATTTACTTACATAAAGCACTTTCACTTACACCAATATAATTAAACATCCGAGATAATGGCAAAATTATAAATCGGTATTTCCTAGGGACCTAGGGTATTCTATTTCTGCTCTACAGCTGCCCCTTTTTTTTCTGTGGTTCAACTCAGTTGACATAAACCCTTTATTTTTCTGTGAGTTGACATGTAAACATGAAACATGACAGTTGGTGGGTTGCCTGGCATATTATTATTTTCCCTTTTTGATAATATTATTTTTATCATAAATAAGTACTCTTCGGTTCCCAAAAATAACGAAAAATTTGCAGTAATGCCCTAGTGTACTTTACCCCACCCAGCACCCCAATTCACTCCACGTGTCCCGTAAGTTTGTTATGTTTAATAAATAGTTTTGTCGTCAAATTGACACCTGTTTAAATTAAATATGTTAGTGTGCTTGGTATTTCCACACTCGTGTTGAAATATTTTTTTTCAATACGCGTGTGATATTTAGCACTTTCTAGCCAAGTTAACCGTGCTGTTATTGTCATTTTTGTAGGTGGTCGTAGGAAAAACTTTTTTTCTGTGTATTAGCAGTACTTATTATAAATAATTAACCAATTCGGACGTGGTCCTAAAAAAAATCGTGGTGTCATTCTTATGCATCGCCAAGTGGGGGGAGGGGCCCTCTTGTTACGCCACTGTTCAGAACTAGTACGAAAAGGAATATGCGTATACACATACATATGCGTAGCAGCAAAAAGTGAAATGAGGACATAACACGAGAGGCACTTGCGAGTAAAAATATCATTTCCTTTCAAATGTCACTGGAGATGATCCAATACCATAAAAATATGAAATATGTTTCGCGTTATCTTGGCCCCATAAAAAATACAGGTATGGTATGTGATAATACCGGATAACTTCGATGGAACTACAATAGGATATTGTAATTTAATGGTGAGGGCAAAAGCAAGCACGTAAAATGTTTTTAAAAAAATTTCAAAATAGTAATAGTTATTTATACTAAGGTAAGTGAGCCAAATATTGCCACCTTAACGTTTGGTTTAAATAACTCCTATACTTTCATTGATAAAGGAATACAAATTTGGTTACGGGTAAAGAAATACATTGTTTATATCATATATTTTATTCACCTAAAAAAACTGAATAGAAATGAAGATATTGTACTTGTTTGTAAAAGTTGCGAATGGCAATATTGGGATAACAGCTCTCCCTATTATTGCCACCCTATGTCAATATTAGGAACTATTGAACAACATATGGAACTAATACCATTTTCTGAACATATATAACTCAAGAACATTGAGAACAGATGAAGTTTTCTTTATTATCCTTAGTTAGGCCTACGCACAGGCCTCGTGAACATATAGACAGCAAACTATGCACAAGCGCATATCTTCTTTAATGCAGATGTCACAAACGAAACAAAACCACGTTTCTTTCTCCGATTCTTTTGTTGTAAGTACTGCTCGTTGCTTTTCTATCAACTTTGCGTGAATTCAACTTTGGTTTTGACGGGAACAAATCTTTGGTAACCGATTCTGCCACTGCCAATATTAGGAACATTTAGTGATGGCAATATTAGGAACAAATGACGTACTTACAGAAAAAAAACCTTAACCTAGAAACCCAGTTGAAATAATTCATGCAGTTCATAAAACAAGAACCACTGGAGTGTGCTTACCAGTACTTAATAACAAAAATCCAGAAAATTTTAGTTAAGATTGCGTAGAGTCAACGTGAAAAGTAAATTTGCTTATAACGCGGACAAGAAAAACAAATGGCGTGCTCCTACATCTGACGTTTAGCATAGACTAAAACCGCCGAATAGAAAACATAACGCTGACAACTCAAGGTACCTGCTACTGCTGCCACCTACTTGCAGCATCGCTACTAACTGTGTAACAAGGGGTGACAATATTAGAACAATGGCAATACTTAGCGCACCTACCTTACAAGGGATGTAAGTAAATATACTTACATCCCGTGAAGTATATAAGATTTTTTCTCCTCCCCGTAGAATTTATTCTTGGATTTTTATTAACTTAGTTCGATACTTTTCGTATGAAATTGTGGACAGCTTTATTATCAAAAATTGAGAGAAATTGAAATTATTGATTTGTATAACAGCCAAATGGATATAGAAGAATCAGCAAATATCGCTTGTCTGTCGCTGCTGCCAGAAAAATCGAGGAAGAGGTATGAAGCAACGTATCAATACTTCAAGAATTGGTGCCAAACAAAGACCCGTGCTTTGCTGCAGAAACCGTGCTTTTGGCGTACTTTCACGAAAAATCTGCTGTATTAAAGTATCCATCAATAAGCGTATGGTGTGAATATTCCATGCTGAAGTCCACCTTTTTCATAGAGGAAAACATAGATATTTGCAAGTATCCTAAACTTCTAGCATTTTTAAAAAGAAAAAATGACGGATATAAACCCAAGAAATCTAATAAATTTGACAGGGAAGATGTAAATAAATTCCTGTTTCTTCAATTCCATGTAAAATTGCTAAATTTCAGAACTTTAAGGAGTATACTGGACACTCCCTTAGAAGAACGTCGGCCACTTTATTAGCGAGTTGATGTCTTAGCCCTCAAGCGACATGTCGGATGGAAATCTGCAACTATTACGGAAAGTTATGTAGCGGAGAGCGTCAACAATAAAAAGGAAGTTGTAAATAAAATTTTATACAATATAACGAAGCCAGGAGTATCCTGCAGTACTTCAAGAGTAACAAAAAACTTGGTTAGAGATGGAGAAATTATGGAGTCAGAACATTTCATACAAATTGAGAAAAAAAGACAAAACATTTATCCAAATTTTGTAAATAATGTTCATAATTGTAATAATTGTACTATTAATATTCATATCACTTAATATTACTCAATCTTTATAAATCATTGTTTTTATATGGCATAAATTACTACCACCCAAGGATGATAAGTTGACTTACAACCCGTCGTCAAGGGCAATCGATACATTTTTGGTAATTGTTACTTACGTCCTTCAAAACAGTGTCAAAATGCATTGTTTACAATATAGGGAAGAGAAAAATAGAGTTTAAGCATTACGATTAGTGTTTTAATTTAGATTTGGAATCATTTAAATTTATTTTTTAATTTTTCCTGCCAAATTTTGCAAAAGCCAGTTTTAAAACAGTTTTGGTATTGCTGAAAAGCATTTTTGTTAAGCTCAGTAGAGTAGTGCTATTAAGGATTTTAAAGTGGACGAGAGTAGTGCTTTAGGGGTGGGTGAGGGTGGTCCGCAAAATACCATTTTTATTTCCCAGTGTTTTATATAAAAATGGTATTTTTGTTGTTTGGCTGACCTTTTGGAGTAATAACTTTACGGTTTTTTACAGGGTATTTGTATTCCTAGTCGTCTGTTGATGTGTCATTGGAACTGTGGTTTATTAGCATCATGCCCATACGAGGAGCTGTCAATTATTATACACTAAATTCTGCATATATAACTAGTGTTTCACGAGACGGTAAATCTCGCACTTTTTAAAACACTCCTGTCTCGCTAACATCTCGCGAGATGTTTTCTCGTTTTGACGTCATAAAATTTTTAATAATATATGGGTTATTATTATTACAATTACCATGTGAGTATTATAAACGCATCCTTCTGAAACGATTTTCAAAAGGGTTTCTAAATTTAAAATCTAATAGTTCTGGCACGGTGTTGCTAACACTTAACTCACACATGACCAAAATAATATAATGTGTACAGCTTACTAAATAATATTAGTTATATTACCTAATAAATACGCATGAGTCATTGCAACGGAATTCAAACGAAAACGAACATGTTTAGGGTTACATAGTATATGTATACAAAAATATAATTTTAGAATATTAAAAGTAAGATAGACCATTGTTGAGTATTCAAGGCATAAAACGGAACCGCAGCTGGTTGCATGCACGTGGTGGAACAGATTGCACGCAAGTGCAAAGATATGTCAGTTACCGACGTCAGACTTCTAAAAACACGAGTCTGTCTTTTTTTGGTAAGAATATGTTTAAAATATACACTGTAAAAAATGGGTTGAATTTTACATGATAGTTCCTTAAAAAATATAAAAATATAAATTAATTTTACACATACGTTCATGTGGTACATTAATGTTTTTGTAATATTAAATTTTGTTTTAATTGTACAATAAAACAAGATATTTTTAATACGCAGTGATGAATAAACAACTTTATTTAAGTAAATTTCAGGAAAGTTATGGAAAATTAAGACATAACATTTAAATTTACAGCTTACAACAAAATTTAATTTATTTTTATAAAAATTACATAAATATTAAAGGATTTTTCATGCTAACATACCGTAAAAATATTTCCTTCAATTATTTTTACATCTACTACTTAATGTCACTACAAACCCTAGTATTTTTCATATACAATAATGGAAAAATATCTTAAAAGCAGTAAATTTAAAGAACATTTACTGATAATTCAAAATACATAATCAAATTACATTAATCCTTATAAAAATTACAATCCTTTATGGAATTTTCATTTATTGTCGCGCAAGGCGCGTTTATCTCCATTTATCTGAAGACGCTACCAACTCTTGCAAATCAAATCACCATAGCTCTATAAAACAAGGTAAGAAAAGAAACCTTATCTACCGTAAAATCTCCGGCCTGTTATGATTTATAGAAAAAAATCAATTCCCCGAGACAACTGGAGATCATTAAAATAGTATGTAGTTTACTCTCTACATTTTGTTAAAAGTAGCATATTATACCTAATTCTCAAAGACAATTATCGGTAATCAAATGGTTCTCTGTATCAAACATTTTGACAAAACTTATAAACGTTATAAAAAAAGGTTCATTTTTCCTTTAGTCCTTTTTTCTATTATTTTTCGGCAACGTGTCCCGGTTTTTCCCTGGCCACTTTGCAATATTGGTAATAAAGGTAGCATTTTTATCGAGTGATGGATTATTTTTAAAGTCGTAAACCCTAATAAAAATCTTAAGATTTTGCGAGATTTCCCGTTCTCGCATATTTTTGTCTGGTCTCACGAGATTCTCGCAGAAAAAACTCTCGTCTCGTCTCGCACGAGTCCGGACCACTCTTGGCTCGTTCTCATCTCGCCTCGCGAGACGAGAAAAAGTAAAACGAGAGTGAAACACTATATTATATAACCACCGATCAATACAAGAAGTGGTACGTGGGCCCGAGTAAATATTGTTTTTTACTGTAGGTGGTTTTATGGGTTTAAAGATCTTAGGGAGCAAATGAAACCCAAATTTTAATTTGCCGACGATGTACTACAAAATTTAAAAAATTACTAATTGTTTACGGTGCCGTTTGTTACGTGTCCCTTTTAGCATTATTTTGCCATTTCTTTTATTTGTTTTTTACCATTATGACTCGTGGAGCCCACTTTAACTAAGTTTTTACCACTTTTTGTTTGTTGTTTTGTTGTTTTTTGGGTTCACCCTTAGTCCCTATTTTATTTTCTTTTAATGAGAAAACTTTTCTCTTTTCTAATATGTTTTAATTTTGGTGTACTTTTTAAGAAAATTAAAAATATACAAATTGTCGTAAATTTCTTTCGTCTCTCTCTACAGTTTGCGCGTTATTTCTAAAGGTTTTCTTTTCATGAAATATGAAAGAAAAATGACACCTACTTGTAACTATGTAAGGCCGGCCGTACACAGCCGGAATGTTTGATCTGAATTCAGAAACGGAATCCAGAATCTGAATTCCGGCCCATTGAAAATTTGAAAAATTCATAATCTGAAAAATTCAGAATGTGTGTGCTGTATAATAAAAATATATACAATTCCATGCGTTCTGAATTCAGATTCTGGATTCCGTTTCTGAATTCAGATAAACATTCCGGCTGTGTACTCTTTAATATATCAAGGATATATTATATTACGTACTTTCTGTTATGTTATGTTATCGAAAATAAGATTTGTCATTTTCTCAAGCCAATCAATTATGTAATGTTTTTATCGGTTATTGTTGAAACCTAAGAAATAATCCTATTGTTTCAGAGCCCTGAGGAAGGAAATATATATTCCGAAACGTCGGCAAATTAAAATTTTGGTTTCATAATTTGCCCCCTAAGATTCTTAAACCCATAAAACCACCAACATAAAAAGTCTATTGGATCATTATCAATTTTATTTTATAATATGGTTTTTTACTTAAAATTTTTTTTTTGGTAGTAACGGAGACCTGCTAAAACGTCAGTAGCGCCATCAAAATAAAGTACTTAAAAAATGTTGTCCTTTTGGGGGCCAACGGACTTAAATATTTTTTATTAACTTTCTACGTCAATACACAATCTTCCTGTAGTAGCCCCTTTTGAAATAAAAAAAAAAAATCTGCCCACCTTTTACTATATACTTGAGGGTATTACAGAAACGTTTTAATAATAATAACAACTTTTATTTCTTTGCTACTTTTAGGCTTTATGGTATACTAAATTACGAGAGCAATCAACCCACAGGAAATTATATATAATTTATAATTTGATTTGCGATATGTATTTACTACATTTAGTTATCCGCTAGCTCTTTCGCTTTCAGCGAAAAACTAAATTCCCCAACCAGCAAACTTTGAAATAACCGGAGGCGCTTCAGTGCTGTCACAGATTTAATTGAAAACACAAGATAAAATCGGTTAGTTAGAACACAATTGTTTAATCAATTGTGTTCGTGATGGGGAATAGATTACGGATGATAATGCTATTTTTTAATAATAGATGCACTGAAACAGGAATAGGGGATATTGACATTTTTACCACCTAATTTCTTATTTGTCGCTTTGGAATAAGAATAAACAATAAAGAACTTATTATGAAAAAATTAAAAAATATATATTATTTACAAGTACAAAAATTTCCGTGAAAATTACATAAATTTATTTTCAACGAATTAGAAGGCTCTTTTTGTTTACGTTGCTTATAGCAACGGGAGATTATCGCGATAATTTTGTTAGTTCCTATTAACTTAATGAAATTAATAAGTGATAATTTTTCTGTCAAAAAGGAAGTGCTTTATATCTATTGGCAAAAGTCACTCAGAATAAAATCAAAATACATTTTGTTGCTAACTTATAATTTTTATTGATACTAACCAATTTGCTTTACATAGCGAACACCGGGGCTAAAAGAGACACATCAAAAATAATATGTTTTTTTAAGTTTCATTTGAAACTATGTAGATATGTAATTTCAGATGTTATGGTTGAAAACAAATTAATGTTTTTAATGTTCCTGAAATTTTAGTAATAAACCTTAGTTATATACTAACAAGTAAAATCAACTTCTATTGTAAAAATACAGTGCGTCATATTAAACTAAACTCATCGGAAATATGTTTTTTAAAGTTTTATTTCAATTTAAAACTATAAAGACATTGGATTTTAGATAACAAATTTGTTATTTAAAGTTTCTCACATTTTTGTAATAAAAATAAGTTACTAACGGCTAAAATGAACTTCATTTCTAAAACTCTAATTAGTTACAATTAACTAAAGCCGCCGGAAATATGTTTTTGTAGCATTTTAGCAAAAAAATTACAATAAGAAAAAACTCCAATTTATGAAATTTTCTTACCGAATCTCCCACGCAGCTGAAATAATTCTCGATAATTTTGCTGCTAGGGAGCTTATTATAAGTGGCAATCTACATAACATACTAATAAACACAACTCCCTTTTCTCTGTGAATACCAATCAGTACGACCATATTATTTTCGGTAATCACGATATTTCTATGCTTCATAGTGACAAACATCTCCCCTTTCTCCTTTCAGACGTTTATCGACTAATGTTACCCCCCCCCCCCCCCAGCAGGGTTTTTCGCTCTGGCTTGTTTGAAAGTGCATTATGCTCAAGTGTAAAATACACAACAGCGATAATGGACCCTTAAAATTATTTTACCGTAAATTATCCAATGACATAAAAGTCGTTATCAGGTGTAAACGAACTCGCATCGATGTAAACATAGACAAAAGAGCCAAAAATCCCATGACATTTAACGGGCAACATGCGCTTGCCGCTTGATTGGCTCGCAGCAACAATATTTTAGCACCGTGCTTGTCCATATTATCAGACAGTTATGTTACTATTACAATAATCAAATAAAATAAATATATAAGTAAAAATATGATGTGATTGTGTAAAGTTGAATTATGAATCTTTCCCAAAATAAAAATAAAATAATGAATAGAAAAGAAAAGCACAAAGTCTTCCTCCACAAAATTTAATAGAATAAAAAATTATTTGTTTAAAGGTATCTACACTACATTGTTTCCAACGCAGAAACCTTCATCATCAGGAGACAGAAAAATATATTGCTGTTGGTTTTAGCAAAAGAGAAAATGATAAGTGGTACGCAAAAACCTTAATGGAGCTTTTATGGCATAACAAATTGGATTATTGAAATTACATTATGTGAAGACATTAGAAATGAAGATGAGTTAAAACATACGTAGTATGTAGAAAAGTCAGTTGAAAGGGTCTAGTCTAGAACAACAAAAAAAAAAGGAACGTGGAGGTAGAAAAACACTTCTAAAAAGAAGATGTCTTTTTTCGAAAAAGTGGTTTGGTTTGGAGAAAAAAAATATTCTATTTTCGTTTCTCCACGTTCCCTTTTTTTTGGGTTCTAGCCCCTTTCAAGTGATTTTTCTACATACTATGTATGTAATAACTTATCTTCATTTCTAATGTCTTCACATAATGTAATTTCAATAATCCAATTTTTAATGCCATAAAAGCTCCATTAAGGTTTTAGGCCTACCACTTATCATTTTCTCTTTTGCTGAAACCATCAGCAATATATTTTTCTGCCTCCTGATGATGAAACGTTTCAATGTTCGAAACATTTGTGTGACTTTGTGTTTTTCTTTCCTATTTATACTTTCAACTCCACTTGAAGTATAGACAATTTCTTCAAATTAAAAAAAAAACTTGATGTATGGTATTCCAATAAGAGTAAGAAAAAAAACTAATAATTTTTTATGACGAGTTTAACTATACATGCAAGCGTTTGACTGCGCAATTTTTTTCTTTATCCGCATACTAAACAATCGTTTCACTGCCGGCTTTTGGTACAATGCCAGCGGTTGGCCAACCATACCGACGCTGCTGTCGGTAAATTAAAAAATACTTATTTATATTGCCAGCTGTTTAGTGTAAACGTTGGCTGATTATTCAAAAATGCAGGTTTCAGGATAATTTTAAAAATACATAAATATTCATATTTACGAAATGAACGTAAAATTACATCCTACACTAAGAAAAAAGCCTGCTATTCCTTATAAGAATTCACATACTGATTAATACCATATGCGCTTTGCTGCGGTTGTGCAAAATAAAAATCTTCTATTGCATTATTTGACATGCAAAGTTTATAAAGACTTAAATACAAAGTAAAAATAAATGAATTGAAACAGGTATTGGTACGATCAATAAAATTTAAATTCAGACAGGGCAGCTAGAAGACTCCGAACAACGATGTGACCTGCGCAACAAATACTTTGAAACAAATACTACGGCACGCGGCGATTGCCGATCGCTACGAACCCCCACCAACGTCTTGTGGATTATAGGTTCTAACGGATATAATTCGTTTTTGGAGACGCTGTCCTGCTTTCTTAATTGTAGAGAAAGCGCTTTACTGGGGACAAAATGCGTCGCATTGAGAAGATACAATTTATTTTTTTAACAAAATTGCCGTATTATTCAACAAGAATGTGCTGCTCATGGAACTGATTACTACCAAAACACTGTTCTAGCAAATTTGGAATTGATATAACACTAAAGCGGGTTTGATACACTAGCAATTAATTTAATATAGGTTAATAAAAAAAAATAAGCCATCAATACAAACTAGGTCTTAGCAAACCTGTTGTATAAGATAATTTTTCTCAGTGTAGAAATAAATGCGTCAAAAACAAGCTTTCTTTTGTAAAATTGTCAAAGAACCCCGCACTTCTCTTATGGAAAATGGCCCTCGGTTAAATTTTCTAAATTTTTAGTATGTTGTAGAGAATGCCATTCTGATCAAAAGTGTTTATGGCCACAACAATATCTGCCGACCAGTTTTTGAGATCCAAGTTGCAAAATATGAATTCTTAATAAATTATATTTTCCTAGTTTATAATATGAATTCGTTTTGTTTTTCTAAATTTTTGATGGCCCTGTCGTAGATAAGATAGAATACTATAAAAATAGTTAAATTTTTTTTATTATATACCGGGTGAGTGACGAAAATTATTTAATATTTTTTGTTAAATCATTGTATTTTCGGCATTAAACTAAATGTTTACAAAGTAATACTGTAGATGACATTAGCTAGGAGCAAGCTATCGGAATTTATATTATTTATATTTATACAGGGCAACTCAAAAAAGTTAATATATTTTTTATTAGTTTTGAAAGAAATTTGGTAGATATTTCTTTATGTACCACTTGTCGCTTATCGTATGCTTCCAAATATATATAATTATCAAGGTTATACAGGGTGTTTCCGATGATAAGCGATAGAAGAATAAGATAAAAATGCATGTATTTATAAATCACCCGGTATATTGAAAATGGATCGGTTAAATTTCTTTATTTTTTAATATGTTTTGCTTGAAGTGTCTTACTTACATGTTTGCTATCGATTTCCCTTTTCCTATGACCACTTCTGTAGATATACAGCGTTGAACAGACGCAAAACTCAAAAAATAAGCAAATAAAATAACAATTTTTTTTTAATTTTAATAAAATTTTTTATGTAAGTTCATTTTATGGTTAAAAATAAATATATATAATGCTATACAGGGTGTTTCGAATAATTGGGGTATTCTAACACTGTATTGCAAATAAGAAATATTTATAAAAACTATGAACAATTTATTATATCCAAATTATTTTATCCAAAAATAATAAGTAGGTAAAATGGCCCTAATTATTCGAAACACCCTATATAGAATTAAATATATTTATTTTAAATCATAAAATGAACTTACATAACAAATTTTCTTGATATTAAAAAAAATTGTTATTTTATTTGCTTATTTTTTGAGTTTTGAGTCTGTTCGACGCTGTATATCTCCAGAACTGGTCATAGGAAAAGGGAAATCAATAGCAAACATGTTAGTAAGACACTTTAAGCAAAAAATAATAAAAAAATAACGAAATTTAACCGACCTATTTTTAATATACCGGGTGATTTATAAATACATGCATTTTTATCTTATTCTTCTATCGCTTATCATCGGAAACACCCTGTATAACCTTGTTAATTATATATATTTGGAAGCATACGATAAGCGACAATTGGTACATAAAGAAATATCAACCAAATTTCTTTCAAAACTAATAAAAAAAACATTAACTTTTTTGAGTTACCCTGTATAAATATAAATATTATAAATTCTGATAGCTTGCTCCAAGCTAATGTCATCCACAGTATTACTTTGTAAACATTTAATTTATTGCCGAAAATACAATGATTTAACAAAACATATTAAATAATTTTCGTCACTCACCCGGTATGTATATAATAAAAAAATTTAAACTATTTTTATAGTATTCTATCCTATCTACGACAGGGCCATTAAAAATTTGGAAAAACAAAACGAAATCATTTTATAAACTAGGAAAATATAATGTATTGAGAATTCATATTTTGCAACTTGGACACCCTTGTATCTCAAAAACTGGTCGGCAGATATTGTTGTGGCCATGAACACTTTTGATCAGAATGGCATTCTTTACAACGTACTAAAAATTTAGAAAATTTAACCGAGGGCCATTTTCCATAAGAGAAGTGCGGGGTTCTTTAGTTTTATAGGGACGATATTGAAAATTAAAAATTATTGTAATAATACATTGGATTATTAAAAATATAAACCAAAACTAAGTACCGGGTGTACAACTAAAAAATTACGATATTTATGACAAAAGTGACTAAGAGAAATGCTGGAAATTATTTTTAAGGTTCTAGGTTGGCCGCTAGGGCGCGAAACTATAGTAACCATCCAAAAAGTGGGATTTTCTCAAAAATCTTCATATACCGGGTGTCCACGGAAGGTGGCTCGCCCCTCTCACTTTTTTGTTTTTCAAGATAATGAAATAAAACTCGGGGAAATTTTTATACGACATAAACTGCATTTTTTGACAGGTGACTCAACATTATGGAACTTCCGGTTTAACCGGAAGTGACATAAACTTTCGATTTTTAAATGGGACACCTGGTATATTTTTACTTTTTTTGATTCCATATGACATTCTAAATACAACGATGTGTCACTTGTCACTTTTTGTCACCAAGAAAATATTTTTTTTCCAAATTTATTGTTTTATCTATAGGGCTATGAATACCTTAAAATCACTTATTTCAGTTCTTTAATCTTGGGAAAAATACAATTTTACTATTTTTGGTCCAATGCTATGTGATATGTAAAATTAAATCTTTAAAGTTGTATAACTCATTTTTTTTTAAATGGCAACATGGTGGCTCGTCGAGTTAGGAAAAAAGAGGATTTTATTACGATTATTTTGATACCATACACTACACAGGTTTTAGAAAAGCTGCCATTAAAAAACTTTAACAAGTTAACTTAGAACTTTCCTAGAATGAAGCATATTTTAAGAATAAATTTAGATTTAAATGCATCAAGTAGCCTGTGACCAGCAAAACTGATAAAACAAAATCACCCCTGGAAGAAAATTGACATGCCGACAGCTTCTGCCAAAGTAAACTAGTTTGTTGTTTAAAAAGCATGAAAAATAATAGTTTTACAAGGAGTGAAAAAGTTGATATCTTATTAGTGTTTGGAGAATGTAGAAATAATTCAACCGATGTTGCACGACTTTACGCACAAAGATAGTTTAATCGGCGTCATCCAACTCGGCACTATAAGGTACCCAAAACTGGTTCCGAAATGAGCCTGACAATAATAACATATCAACTTTTTCACTCCTTGTAAAACTATTATTTTCCATGTTTTTTAAACAACAAACTAGTTTACTTTGGCAGAAGCTGTTGGCATTTTAATTTTCTTCAAGGCATGATTTTGTTTCATGAGTTTTGCTGGTCACAGGCTACTTGATGCATTTAAATCTAAATTTATTCTCAAAAGATGCTTCATTTTAGGAAAGTTCTAAGTTAACTTTTTAAAGTTTTTTAATGGCAGCTTTTCTAAAACCTAATATTGTATGGTATCTCAAAATATTCGTAATAAAATCCTCTTTTTTCTTAACCCGACGAGCCACCATGTTGCCATTTAAAAAAAATGAGTCATACAACTTTAAAGATTAAATTTTACAAAGCACATAGCATTGGACCAAAAATGGTAAAACTGTATTTTTCCCAAGATTAAAGAACTGAAATAAGTGATTTTAAGGTATTCAAAGCCCCCTAGATAAAACAATAAATTTGGAAAAAAAATATTTTCTTGGTGACAAAAAGTGACAAGTGACACATCGTTGTATTTAGAATGTCATATGGAGTCAAAAAAAGTAAAAATATACCAGGGGTCCCATTTAAAAATCGAAAGTTTATGTCACTTCCGGTTAAACCGGAAGTTCCATAATGTTGAGTCACCTGTCAAAAAATGCAGTTTTATGTCGTATACAAATCCCCAGAATTTTATTTCATTATCTTGAAAAACCAAAAAAGTTAGAGGGGCGAGCCACCTTCCGTGGACACCCGGTATAGTACAGCCGTATCAAAAGTAACATTTTTTCAATCCAATGAAAATTCTGAACATCTTTTGTTTGTAAGTTTTTGCTTTACCTTTTTGTTTAAGTTTATTGATATGAAAAAATATTCACAACTTTGGTTTAGCTTCTCAGAATTTGACAAATTTGGACTCACTAAATAGGGTTTCTTTTGTTTTATCAAGTTAATAAAAAACTTAGTTGTTCTGAATTCCGTTGAGACAGCTAGAGGGCGCTATTTAGCAAAATCAACATTTTCTTTATTTTTCTCAAAAATTTTAAATGCAACAATATATCTTTTTAAACTTAAGCAAAAAAAAAGAAGAAATAAAAAGAACATCTGTGAAAACCGCAAATCAATAACTTTTTTAAACCGGAAATATGGAAAATTTATTATAAAAATTAATTCCATACGAACAAGCTGACGTTTTAATACGGTATTTGTAGGCAACAACATACAAATACCTATTTAGGGTTTGGATTTTGACCGTCAAAATCTTTTGTGGTCACTTGACTAATCCCCGGTCAAATTCCTCAGTTTTGTCAAGCAAAATGAATCAAATCAATCAAATCAAAAAAATGCTTTATTGCAAGGAAAGAATGTAGTGCCATGAGTAATTACATAGAAACATGTATTTATTAAAAAACAGCTAACAAAAAATAAAGAAACCATTCTGAGGTACAAAAACACAAAAATGACACATAAATGTTATGTAATCCTGTATATAATAGAAGAATACTAAAATACTAATGAAGTAATAAGTGAGTGACTGATTGATGATGAAATGAAAGACTGCTGGCAGTACTGGCTTTGGTAGATAGCTTGGATAAAAGTAGATCATCTTCGTCACTGAACTCCCGGCATTGCCTTTATGTTCTTCAGAATCTGAATCACTCGTTTCATCCTTACCACTGAAATTTACCGCTGGTTCCTTCGAATTTCCATATTTTTTATTTCCACTGCCACTTATCAGCTTTAAGTTGTACTTTATATCAACAAGCTTTCCTGAGCGAGTGGTTTTCAATCGGTTGCAAAGCTTGCTATGGAGAATGCCCCATGAAGACCAATTTCTCTCACCAGAATCTGCATAAGTTTTTGACCAACTTTGCCCCGGTCAAAATCCTCATTTTGTTTTCAAAAATCAGTGGAAAATTTTTAATTAAGTAATTTAAATTTACTGAAAAATAAATACAAATCATTTATAAAATTTAAAATTGAATCATTTATTTTTTGTCTAGTGCATCATTAGAAATTTTGTTTCAAATATTTTCATCTTATTTATAAAATCATAAACAAGAAAATATAATAAAAAATGACAACAAATACTGTTTTTTAAGAATTAAAATAAATTATCTCCGCAAGGATCATCATCATCGGATTCGTCCAAGTTAATAATAAGGGGAAGAGTATCTGAAGCATCGATAAATCGTTCCCGTTTCCACACATCATTTATAATTTTATTAGTGTGTGTTACATAATTTTTCCATTTTTCCACTGTTACATTTTCTATGGCTTCCTTCCATTAAAATAATTAAAAAATAAAATAAATAGCGATTTCCAGATTACTTATAACGTTTGGGTGGGATATGCTGATTCACTTGTATCCAGATCTGATTCTTTATTGAAAATCGGTCAAAATCTCGGTCAATCGACCAAGCACAACCCTACCTATCATACCATTGTATATTAAAAAATTCAAAAGTCATAAGCATAACAATTGTTCTTATTTTATATAAATTAATGTTCTGTAATTTGCCTTTATTTACAACAAAAAAAAATAGAGGTTGCATTAAGGGAACCAATTACAGTAAAATTTTAAGTGGACTGTGAAAAAAAAGCAAAAGGGCTTTAAAATATTTTTTTTCTTCAAACGTCAATAAACTTGACGTTTTTCTACTAATTTTTTGACGTTAAAGTTCTACTTTTTCGTCAGAAGGCGGTTGCTTTTGGCAACGGAAGAAAAAGTATTTACCTTTTCTTCCGTTGCCAATAGCAGCGGAAGTAAAAGTTAAAAGTTACGCAATAATGAATGCTGACACTTGTCAAATCAAATGGCACGTCGCTATCAAACAATATAATAATAAATCCATAGTAACGCTAGCCCCTTCTCAAAACTTAAAATTTTTAAATAAAACAATTAAAACATTTTGTATCTTTGTGTTTTCATATTTAAACAACGTCTGAAGAAAAAAAAGTATGTTTTATTCGGAGTAAACGCAACTTCTTATGACTCGTCCGTAACCTACAGACTCGTCAGAAAAGTATCGCTTTTACTCCTAATAAAACAATATACTATTATTTTCTTGCTTGGTTTGTTTGTGTAGGCACGAACGCCCTTATTGACTAGGGGTCCCTGCTTGTTCCTAATAATTTTAATAAAACATTTATATGTATAATATATCGTTTTAAGAGATACAATAAAATTATATTATTTATGGAACTTCAATCAACGAAAGGATTGCATTATAATATATATTTTATAGTGCCATAATCAGAAAACTCTATTTTATTTGATGTTGGATCATGAGTTTAGCTTAAATTTTTATTCTGAATTTTATGTTTTCCAAGGATATTTACATCGAAAATGGAATGGGAAATGCATGTTTTATTTTTATTACCTAGTCATTTAAAAAGTTGTCTAATGTTCATTTATTAATGTGTTTATTTCAAAAGATAGCCACTTCCCAGGAAAGATGGTACTTAAATGAGAAATAATATTATGAATCAGTGCAATAAGGTTCTTGATAAAAAAAAATCGTTGGTTTATTATTATTTTTTTAGACGTTAAATCATTATGGATTATAATTTTTATTCTTGGGTGCACATTAGTTGTCATCGATAAGTAATAAGTTTATTTTCATCTGTACACCCTGTTCGTCGGAAACTTAGTTATTGAAATTTTTCTTCTTAAAATATCCGTTTGCAAAGTTAGGTTTTTTATAGGTAATTTTTGCATGATGTATATAGGTAATCCTGATCTGTTTCAAGGAAAATAAGTAGACATTATTTTTCTGACTTAGGTAGGTACTGCTAGGTACCTACGCACCCCTGGCACCACGCCATAGTCTTAAAAATTAATCTAGCCTACATCCAAGTTTATAAAGGTAACCGTATTAATAAATTGCATTATACCTATAATGAACAAATTCTCAATAGTAGTCAATATTTTATAGTAAAATATATTAGTCGGTCGTTCCTTCAACAAAAGGTCCTTACTGAAAAAAAAAATATTTTAATTAGAGATATATTTATAGGTATCTGTTCTTATCAACTTTTTCGTTTCACTTGATTATTTTTTTACGGTATGCAGAATGTTTGTTTTTGGTAATTCTGCATACAGATGCAAAGATGTTGTGTATATGCACCTTTGATTGGTGTTTTCATTTTTCCCACACAAGTTTCTTCCCCAAATAAAACACACATAAAACAAAATAGTCATTAAATACATCACACCCAACTATTTTTTGTATAAATATTTTCATTAAATTTCCGCAAACGTAGTTTTTGTATGCACTGAGTTTTTCAGTTTTTAAATCGGGTAACGGCCGCCGGTTCTTAATTTGCAATTTTTGTTCCAAACACATTGTAGAAAACGGATTGTCAATAAAATCTTTTAAATTATGAAATGTTAGAAAGAGATTACTTTGTTGACGAGCGCGAACAAAATAAAAGAACCCGCATTCGCGAAGTACGAACCAACCACTGAATCGCGCCACCGCGTGACAGGGTCGGCACGCGTACAGCACCTGACTGAAAGATTTCCATTGGTGGCAGCTTTGAGCGCCTCGCTTCAAAAAGCCTATTATTGGCCAATGTAATTGGAGGAAAACCGCATATATTATACAAGTTATGTCGCGGCCCTGCGACCACCAGTTTTTAATATACTTTGCTAATTGCTTTAAAAATAAGAATATAAATTGTAGGTGGTGGAACAGGTAGGGCCATGGCACCTACCGCATAGAGCATCACTGGTAGGATCCCAATAGTATATTAATAACAATGTAGTTTGTTTAGAAATATAAAACAAAAATTAACCACGGACACGGTCATTGCAAAACAGTCGGCGCTAGTATTTTAAAGTTGATAAATCAAATTACGTAAAAAACAACTAGTTTGTTGTCTTGTCTTCTTAGGGCGACAACTTCTCTAGTGTCGTAATATCGCAAATAGGTCACCGACGGGAAATATAAGGAAAACATTACTGTATTATACAGCAATGCGTCGTTGTAAATTGTTAAATAGGTTATTATTTGTTACACAACCCAAGTAGAACTCCTAAAATGGGGTTGCCATTGTAGATTTCCATGCATACATCAAAATCGGAGGAAAATTTAAAATTTTAATTTTGATCTCTTTATAAAACGAATCTAAAGTCCTAAATAAACTTTATGGATGTAGTTAAAGTTAGGGGATATTTTTTTTGATCATTCTTCGGTCTAAATTGAGATGTAGTGGTATTTATTTAGCAATAAAATTGGCCGCTAATGCTAAACAATATCGACCGTCCAAACAGTTAGTTTTAAAAAAATATAGTTAAAAAAAAAACTAAAAAACAGGCTTTAATAATTATTAATCAAACTAAAAACCGGAAAATAAATATAGTTTAAAATAATTCTTAAAATTCTTAATATAGGCAAAAAATAATAATGAACGATAAACATAAGTATTATTTAAAAGATTATATAGTGTCCGCGAAAATAATTAAAAGAAAAAGAAAATATAGTGGCATATCGGACAAGTGTGTAACTATTTTTTATATTGGAATACACAGGGATCCAAGTTCAATGGATACCCTGGGGCGGGTAGACCACGACGGCCGTTTCGTCCTTGTTAGGACTCGACGTCCGATATGTCACTATATTTTCTTTTTCTTTTAATTATTTTCGCGGACACTATATCATCTTTTAAACATTTTTATGGCTTAAAACTCAAACGGATTGCGCGCATTCTGGTGGGTGCCAGCGTTGATCTGTTTTCTTGTCTGCAAAATGGCAGATGTTTTCGGTGAAAACGCAAATAGCGTTCCCTATACTGGATTGTGGTTGCACTTCGTGGTTTATTTAGTTGTCTACCTTTCGATTATACCAGTGTCTATCTTTTATATTGGAGTTGGTTCCGTGGGATGGCGCTAAGGTGTATTGAGGGCCGCCTTGATTCTACAAGTAGGCTTTTAGTACATTCTTCCGTCGTTCTTGGAATTGCTTGGGTTATGGCTGCCCGTCGAGTTCTAACAAGGACGAAACGGCCGTCGTGGTATCCATTGAACTTGGATCACTGTGTATTCCAATTAGTGATGGGAAAAATCGAGTTATTTCAATAACCGATTACCGAGATTTCGAGTGATTTAAAAAACCGAATGATAATTGATTGTTCACTCAAATACTATATGAGGGGCAATTTAAAAAAAAATTCATTTTTTTAAACACTTAAATAATCAAGCACATAAAAAAAAAGTCGCCAGTTCCATAAACTAACTACTTTGTATAGCCCCGCAATGAGTGATCGGTTATTTTTTAACTCGAGTGATCCCATCACTATCAAAAACCATTATGTTCATCACTCATTTTGTCACTCGAATAATTTCCGAAGATAATCGAATAATTCGAGTGATTGAAAAAACCGAGAGATCGGTTATTTTTCACTCCAGTTATCCCATCACTACTTTGGAGACGCGTTGAAAAATAAAAACCATAATGTTCGTCACTCATTTTGTAACTCGAGTTATTTCCGAAGATAATCGAATAATGCAAGTGATTGAAAAAATCGAGTGATCGGTTATTTTTCACTCGAGTTATCCCATCACTAATTCCAATATAAAAAATAGTTACACACTTGTCCGATATGCCACTATATTTTCTTTTAATTAGTATTATTGTAAAAAAAAGCGTGGGGTGCTCGATATACGAAAAATATAGCACAAAGCGCCCCAAGCTTTTTCACAATAATACTGTTTATCGTTCATTATTATTTTCTGCCTATATTAAGAATTTTCAGAATTATTTTAAACTATATTTATTTTCTGCTTTTTACTTTGATTAATTAAAGCGTGTTTTTTAGTTTTTTTAAACTATATTTATTTTTCATTTTTTAGTTTGAGTTATTGTTAAGAAACATTTTTTTTTTAGTAGAGATAGTCATGGAGAAGTCCGGAGTAGAGATGGAATACTGTCACTAATTTAACAATGACTTTCTGAAATGGCTAGATTTAAAGCAGTGGATCAATTTTTTTTTATATGGCTAGATTCAGAGCATTGAATACACAAACCCGCTCGGCCAACGGACCAACTGATAGCAAACCAACACTATTAAGACGAGTGCTCGAGCCGGAAAGTAGGTAGATAGTACGTATGCGCATACGGTGAGCTCTAACTCTCTCACTCTCATACAAAGGATCTGTAAGGAAATGATTTAATTCCGGCGATCCTGATCAGGATAATAAGATAAACTTATCAAATTATTGTATTGTCAGCGGTTCTTGATAAGTCTACAAAATTTAAATTAAATCTGACCGTTTAAAGTGGGTCAAAATCGGGTTCAAAGAAGTCGGTTATACAAACAAACATACATACATACAAACATACAGGTGAAGCTAATAAAAGCGTGTTAAAAAGCTTTCGTGGGAACACATTTTTACAAGATATACTGTTCCCCGCTGAGCAGAATCAGTGTATTCTAAAAGAATTTATAAGATTATAAACAAAAAACAAATATGAACAAATACTAAAATTATATAAACCCTGTAATTCTGTTAATTTAATCGTTTAAATTTTAAAACTTTATGTAAATTCAAAAAGTTTTAACAACCAGAAAACACAAAAAATGTAATTAAATGCCCAGCATAGTACTGAAATCAATTAAATCACCTTTTAAGTTAAAAACATAATTAAGTGACATCGCCAAATGCTGAAAGAAACCGAATTAGCTAAATTTATTTTAATGATTAAATAATAAATTTGAGGACACCGACAAGCAAGTGACCGTCTATTATTTATTGTAATCTGAATCTGTCAGATTACGCCCTAAATTCATTACGTCACGCATATTATTTGCATGTTAAGTAGACGAATACCGCCCGACAATAAAGCTGTACATTGTCTGAAATAATTAGTATGCGTGAATGTGCCCGATTGGTCTGCGTTAAGTTTAGTATAATGTTAATATTTACATAACGCTACTGGTTAGTAATACAGGGTTTGTTCGGGTTTGTTCAAAACTACCAAGGCTACATCAATGAATTTTGGTACAGGTGGATAACTTTAAAAATTGAATTGAAAATTGACAATTGCGACGTTGCCAGATTTGTAGTTTTTTCCGTAACTTAAGGAATGTGTTTTTTTCAAATGTAATACTACTATTTTTTTTATTGAATTCGATTCCTCACGTGAACATTACCATTTCCTGATAGTATCAAAATTGTATTTCAAATAGTTCTATGGGAAAAAAGGGTTAATTAGTTATAACTCTAACTCTAAAAAATCCAATTTATTTCCATTTAAAAACGTTTCAAATAATGTGAAAAGAAAGGTTGGTAGACATAATGTAATTAATAGTATCAATAACGATAATAACAACAAACAACTACTAACAATAACATAGCTAGTAAAAATTACTTATATATTATAGTACACTACATTAATTTAATTATGAAATCGATAATATGTAAGTAATTTTTACTAGCTATGTTATTGTTAGTAGGTAGTTGTTTGTTGTTATTATCGTTATTGATACTATTAGGTACATTATGTCTACCAACCTTCGTTTTCACATTATACTATTATACACATTATAGAACTATTTGAGATAAAAATTTGATACTATCAGGAAATGGTAATGATGACGTGAGGAATGGAATTCAATAAAAAAAAATACTAGTGTTACATTTGAACAAAAAAAACATTCCTTGAGTTACAGAAAAAACTAAAAATCTGGCCACGTCGCAATTGTCAATTTTCACTTATAATATCACAAGAGCTTAAATTTCCAGGAATAATTTAAGCTCGCGTGGGATTCGGTAAGAAAATTTCACACCACTTCACACCATAATTTGGAAAAAAAATTATTAATCAAACTTGACATTTTAAACTAATTTCGCTGCTTGTCAAGTTGGCCAGGGTATTTTGACATAATATGTTGAGTTGTCATTTTTTGTTTAACCGGTTCTGTCACAAAGCTTAATAATTACTAGGTATATAGTTTAAAACGTCTGTACGTTGAGTGTTGAGTTTAATAATAAAAAAATACATTTCTACCGCCTTTAGTAACCTAAAATTATGAAAGGGCGATAGACTGAACTAATGCCCATCTGAGTTTTAGCATTTGGTGTAACTAAAGTTGGTAATTTTTTTTAATTTAACGAATAGTGGATATACTTACCTATATTATTTTTTTAGAATTTATTTCGTGGTGACCTAATATACTTTAGCAAAAAATACATTTCTACCACCTTTAGTGACCTAAAATTATGATAGGGCGATAGAATGAACTAATACCATCTGGGTTTTAGCATTTGGTGTAACTAAAGTTGGTAATTTTTTTTTTATTTAACGAAATATGATGGATATACCTATTATGTATATATATTTTAGAATTTATTTCATGTTGAACTAATATCTTCATTGGCAAATATCTAATGAAATCCACTAATAAGCAAAATAATAACGAAATAAATTTAATTATTATAGGTTATATAGACATCTAATTAATTCGTCACCTTCCTATTCACCATTAAGAAGAGAGGATGGGTTAGAATTCAAGAAACATTTAAATCTTTTGTTTGTACATCCGACGTTTGTTGAAATATAGATTGTTAATGCATAATAATTAAACAAATTTGTGTTTTCTGTTTAATGAAACGTTATAGCGAATAATAAATAATAATGTTACATAATTCAGATATTTTGCATTATTCACAAGTATATGTACATTATTTAATGGTTGTAGATCATATGTTTACCTTCTCAACTGTCAAAAAATTTCCACTTAAATATCGTGACGCCTCGAAAAAATTTCCGGAAATTCTTTTAGTTGCCATGGTAACTAGTCATAATTAAGGTATCTTATTGGTTAGAAAGTACAGGTGAGAAATTTTCAATTCAATTTTTTAGGTTATTCACCTGTACCAAAATTCATTGATTTAGCCTTGGTAGTTTTGAAGAAAATTAGCCGTTCCGGTTATTTCAACTAACCAGTGTATAGATAAACGAATCGTTTAGTTACTGTAATGCCGAAGGATATACCACACAATTATTTTTATGTTATTTGCAGTTGCAAGAAAGTTTTTGCTTCAATTGAAGCGAGACAAAGTCTAACGTCTAAAGTCCTATTGAATCTACTGTCGAATGTGTTGCTTGTTTCGGCGATACCAGTTTTGCCAAACTTACACTGAGAAAAATGATCTAATACTTTTGCTAAGACATGGTTTCAATTGATAGCTTTTTTTGTATTAACCCATATTAAATAAATTGCTAGTGTATCAAACCCGCTTTAGGGTTATATCAATTCCAGATTTGCTACAACAGTGTTTTTATTAGTAGTATAATTTATCCAAAGTCAGTGTGATGACATTCCAATCATTCCATATGGCATACAAACGGCGGTAAACAGTCTCAAAGAGACCGACCTCACAACCAGGGTTGTCAGATCTTTCTTCTTCAACTCTTTAAGTTTTTTTTTTATTAAAAATGTTTCTTTCATATCAGTATTCAATTGTTAGTCAGTAACTTTCTTTGAAAGCTAGTTTGCAAATATACTTTAAACCGAGGAGTTTCGAGTGTGACAGAACAAAATAACAAGCCATTCATTGTTATAATAATACATTCTTTAGTCCTTAAGAAACAATATAACTGAAATCAAGACAAAAAGGGTTTTCAGTGTTTAAAAACAACTAATTAACAAACCCTTGTTTCTCGTATATACTTACATTGTGCTTACAAATCCGAAAATTTTGCAGAATTGGCAACAGCATATAATTTGTTGCGGTTGCCAAGGGATACTAGCGCCAGTTAAAGCGGCTGGTATAAGCTGAAGCGGTCTCCAGCCCGTTCAACGATCGATTCTGTCAGACAGAGATAGGCCAGTGACCGCCGATGGCGTGGAAGGGACGAAGATAAATTATACGTAATTTGGAACTTGTGGACGGGCTGGACAATGGTCCGAGAATGGAGTTCTGGTAAAAAAATTAAAGCATTTTCTGAGCAGTGTCGTGCCGTGTCAGGTTTATTTTTCTGATTTTAGTTTTGTGTATAGAATTTTTGAGTTACCTTATATTTATTATTTTAATATAATATTATTATATATACAGTGGGTTTATAAAGTGTAGTATGTACAAACACCTAATGTAAAACAAACTTATAAGTGTGTATACGCATTTTAATTATTTGTTTGGGACGCCTATGGTTAGGAAATTCATACTGTTTTATGTCAATAAATTGACCTAAGAAACACTATAATCAGTTCCATTAGCAGCACAATCTTGTTGAATAATGAACTTCTTTTAATACAGCAATTTCGTTAAGAAATAAATTGTATCTTTTCAACGCGACGCATTTCGTTTCCAGCAAAACGTCTTCGACGAACGAACGAATTGTATCCGTTAGGACCTATTATAATCCTCCAAGACGTTGGTGGCGTTTCGTGGCGCGCTCCGTAGTATAAGTTTTAACGTATATTTGTTGCGCAGGCCACTTCGTTGTTCGGAGTCTTCTAGTTGTCCTGTCTGAATTTGAATTCTACGTATCGTACCAATACCTGTTTCAATTAATTATTTTTACTTTGTATATAAGTTTAGCAATAGAATATGCTTATTTCGCACAACCCATCATTGGTATTGGACTTTATAATCTATGGATGAATTTTACCATGTCAGTAAACCATGCTGCATAATAGATAATCATATTTATGTAATGTTAAACGACAAGAACAATATCACACTAGAAGCTATTTAAATTTTTGAGAACTACAGTACTGATGTTTAGTAGTAAGTATATGCTTTATTAACCGTAGCAAGCAAATATTATTATTAAGTTTAATGTCAAGTTTCATTACAACTGCCAGTCGGAACTAATACAGTATATAAAACCAGATTACACCCTCAGTAGAACTTGATAATTACTGTGAGTATTCAGAGCAATAATAACTATAAATCATTCTATAGTAGCATTAACTCCCATTTCCTATTGCCTAAATTACCGTGATACTACACAACGGTCTAGCAATTTTCGTTGTCTTACAGTAGGAAAGCGCGTTGCTGTCATATATAGTATTAAACAGTAAGTTGTACAAAGAATATTATGTGAATTCTTATGTGGAATAGAAGGCTTTTTTCTTATTGTGGGTGTCGCTCGTCAAGCAAAGCTGCCCAAAACCCTAGTCTGTGGGCTACTTTACGCTTCCATCTTTCACATGATTTATGTCTTGACGATAACTGTCTCTAACGACAACTGCATTATTTTTTTGCCATTTAGAAATACTCATTCGGCTCAAAACTCTCCATTGTGTAGAATTATAAGAAATAGTAATGCGTTTGTGAATATTGATTTTTTATCAATGTCCCTGCGAACAGTGAAAAGCATACTAAAAACTGTTTAAAAACTAGTTATTTTGATTATTGGTTTTATTGTATTTTTTTTTCTCTCAGAATTCTTCGTTTATTTAAAATAATCTAATGTGAAATATTAGTGAATGTATATTTATTTCTTTTTTACCTTATTTTACTATTTATAGGCATGATTAGATTGTTTTATTATAGTTTCTAATATATTATGTGGATACTCTAGTGCAGTGGTTCCCAAACTTTTTTCTATGGCGCCCCCTTTTGGGAAGCAAGAAATGGTTGCGCCTCCCTCCCTTCTATTATACAAAAATGTTTATTTTCATTTATTTATTTTAAAACGTGACATATGCACTCTAATCTAATGAGAAGTGTGGTGCTGCTTTTCTTTAACAAGGTCGGAAATTCTTGGTGCTATCTTTGAAAGTGCGCAACGGAGGTCACTAGCAATATCAGGCCCATTCCGTTTTGTTTTAATTCCCATTGAAACAGAAAATCCTTTTTCTAAAGTTTTAAAGTTAAAATGTGGTATTAATTTTTCAGTTTTTCAGAGCTCTCGCGCCTCCCCTAATGATGCTTCGCGCCCCCCCCAGTTTGGGAACCACTGCTCTAGTGGGTATCTTGTTACCTGTTTGTATCACTGTTCGCGTCAGTAAATAAATAAATAAATAACGCGGTGGCGGCACGCGAAAAAAGTTATGCAGATATTACAGCCATAAATTATTTAACCGAGCTTTGCATAACATTTAATAATAATAGTTATTTATGGTAGGTACTAGTGTGTTATGTTGAAAATAAGTCACGCGAGTGGCATACAATGTTTTATCCAACAAGTGGAAGAAATCATTTTTTTATGAGATAATTATTAATAATCAAAATAATCAAAATAAAAATAATCAAAGCTACTTGCGTCTCAGTAGCCTATAAATGTCAGAATGACTTAGCAGTGACTTTTTTACATTTTGGTTAAAGTTGGTTGCCACGGGCATGATACATTGTTAGCAAATGTTTAAATAAATTTTGATACTTGTCAGTTTTCCCTGCAAAAAAGGGAAGCTTTTTGAAAAAAACCACCTATAGAAAATGGAGGAAGCCGATGAAAATTACGTTCCTGAGGATATCCTTACGGAAGCGGAAGAAGCAGCGATGCAGATTTTGCTAGAAAAGTCCCGACATGCTTACGACAAGGAGTTCAAAATGTTTGAGTCTTGGATGAGGTCACGGAAAATAAAAGGTATCGATAAAAATGTTCTATTAGCTTATTTTTTACATTTGCAAAAAAAATTTGCCCCATCGTCACTATGGACCAAATACTCGATGCTTCGCTCGACTATTCACCTTTATAAAAAAATCGACAGTTCAAAATATGGCAAACTAACGAGCTTTTTGAAAAGCAAATCACAGGGATACAAACCAAAGAAGTCCAAGACATTAGAACGACCTAAAATAGAGAAGTTTTTGAACGAAGCTCACGACGACGAGTACTTGTTGATTAAAGTGGCTTTGATAATGGGGATTAGCGGTGCTTGTAGATGCGATGAATTGATCAAATTGAAAATAGAAAATATTCAAGACAAAGGGAAATATTTTTACGTAGTTTTGCCAGACACTAAAACCAAGAAATCGAAAAGTTTCACCATACTTGAAGAAGGATTTCCAGTCAACCCGATCAATTTGTGTAAAAAATACATGTCTTTGAGACCAAATAATACTAGTTCTAGCCGCTTTTTTGTTTTTTACAAGAATGGGATGTGTACCAGCCAGTGTGTGGGAATAAATACGTTGTCGAAGATACCTTCAAGAATTGCAATGTTTTTGAAATTGGAAGAACCAGCGCTCTACACCGGTCACTGTCTGAGAAGGTCTTCGGCGACTCTTTTGGCCAATGCAGAGGCTAACATGACTACATTGAAGCGTCACGGAGGATGGAAGTCCTCGACGGTAGCAAAAGGATACCTAGAAGAATCGGTGCATAACAAAATACAAATTGCAGAAAAAATACAAGGTTCTAATGTGTCGGTGTCTTCTAGCACTATCAGCAGCTGTACCGATATGGGAACGTCTGGTTCCAATGAACCAACGAATTTTACAATGACTTCAAATTCGAATAAACCGTTAGCGTTTTCCTTTAATTTCAATATCAATGTGAATTCTGCTTGTAATTGTAATATAAATAAATAGAATACTATTTTAAATATGATAAGTTATAATCCATAACTCACTAGTGTGTTACTTGATAGTTTACTTGTCTAAAATGACATTGATAATGATAGTGATAACTGTCATGTGTGGGATAAATAATTTAAAATTAGAAATGCGACGACTAGAAACAAGTAAGAATCCCCTTAAATATAGAATGGTATTTTCTCTGCATGTCTAAAAAAACGGTCGAACCTAATATTTCTTCTTCCATGATTAAACTTTACTTTCTAAAGGTTAAATATTGTCGGCAAAATTTCGTTAAATTAAAGTTAATAGGTCAATTAACTGGCAACGCTTTTGTATCACATGCATCATATAAGCCGTTTATCCCGCACGAATCGGTGATTTTAAATCAAAACTCGATTTTATCGAAACCTTTTCTTTGTGTAGCCCTAAAACCTCAAACGACCGGTCGACGAAGACGCATGGCACCAAAAATGATAAAAAGCAATATGGTTTTTTATTTAGGATAAAAGGCGGATATCGAAAAATTCTATAAATGGGTTTTGCTATCGGATCAGGCGGCGAAACGGTATTAGATTATGATTTATAGTGTGTTCTAATGATGAAACAAATTTAATTTTTTTAGTTTTGGGTGTGACTAAAATTTTAATTCGATGTTGAGGGTTAATCCAATAAAATTTTTGTTATCACATCGGATATCCGTAGTCAGCGTTTCGTACATATAGGCGTAGTTAGATGGTCAACACTGGGGGTGCTGAAGTCCAGTGGCGGCTCGTGACATGTTAATGTGGGGGTGCACAAAAGGCCCGCGAAATTTTTTTAAGACCACGCCCAAATTTGGTCAATAATTTTTAGTAAATATTTTAATGTGATGTTAATAGCAGGTTTAGGTCTTTCAATGTTCTTGACAATCACTTTCTCCTCCAACGGTAACTTGCTAAAAGATTTTTTTTTTAAATTCCACGGTGTATTTTATATTCGACGTTCATTGTTTTTTCGTGTTTATTTAACTTTAAACTTTAACTAAATTCAATAAAACCATATTAAACCTTAATAAACAAAAAAAATAGTGAAAATACCGGCTAAAAATTTCCGCGAATTTGAACGACTACGACTGGTTAAATTTAAATCATCAAATTGATGCAGAATTGCTGAACATGACATACACAAGCTATTATGCCGCTCTCGTATTTTACGAGATTTTTATGATCATAGACCCGCTTTGACAAGTAAACTGGGCGTAAACTACACGGTGCACGGAGAGAAATTTTGAACAGAATCCGCAACTACTTAAATATACTTGAATTCGCACCAGAATTCGAATGCTTGAAATATTAATATGAAAAATTCATTACATAATATAATGTACCTAGGGGAAAGTGTCCTATGATGGCATCCTGCCTATGATGGCATACCAGCCCTATTTCCCCCACCAATGCATTTTTGTCACTCGTCTTATAGTGGCGGTAAACCGCACGTCTTGTTTAGTATGGAGACAGAGTTTCATGTGTCTGCACGCGTTTCTGTGAGTGGTGCGACGTAAAACGTGGTGTGGTAAGTTTTGATCTAATTTTCTAAACTCTTTTTAATGGGTGTAGTTTGGATTGTTATAAGGCGTTTCTTTTTATCTTTTTACCTGATGCTCAATACATATTTAGTATTAGATCTGCCATACTAGGATAGATGATTTGTAATAACGAATATTATTTTTTTATTATTAATTTGTCAAGTGTATTTTTGCCTATGATGGCATATAATCAATTTGCCTATGATGGCATGGTATGCCATCATTAGCTAATGACTATTTTATTGTAATTTTCTTTTAGATATTATAATGGTACCTACAAAAAAAGCTGACGCAAGGCAGACATGGAGAGAAGAGGACATGCAACAAGCTATAGAAAATGTCCAGAGTAAAACTATGGGTTGCCGATTGGCCTCCAAAACGTTCAATGTTCCCTTTACTACTCTAAGAAGAAGAGTAAAGCAAGAAAAGGGGAGCAAAAAGGATACTTTAGGAGGAAAGAAGCCAGTTTTTGATACAAACCTGGAGCACCTTTTAGTTGAAAAAATTAAAGATATGGAAAGTCGATTCTTTGGCATAACTGCCAATGAACTGCGAAAACTGGTTTATGAAATAGCCGAAACAAATAAACTGAAACACAATTTCAATCAAGAAGAAAAGAAGGCCGGCTACAAGTGGTTGAAAGGTTTTCTTAGGAGAAATCCTCAACTATCTCTAAGAACACCAGAGAATACTTCTATTGCCAGGGCTCAAGCCTTCAATAAAGAAAATATAAACGCATATTTTAAGGCATTGAAAAACGTTATGGAAATTCATAAATTTCGTCCCGAAAATATCTATAACGTAGACGAGACAGGGTTAAGTACAGTGCAAACAAAGCCTTCAAAAATACTTGCCACTAAAGGGCGCAAGCAAGTAGGAACCATTAGTAGTGCGGAAAGAGGACAAAATTTTACGTTCGTATGCTGTATGAATGCCTTGGGTCAATTCATTCCGCCACTTCTAATTTTTCCTCGGAAGCGATTCAAGGAAGAGCTAATGCATAATGCACCTATAGGAAGTATTGCATTCTGCCAGGAAAACGGCTGGATGACATCTGAATTATTCGAAAAATGGATTGAACATTTTATAGTATTCGCCAAGCCATCCATTGAAAACAAAGTGCTTCTTTTACTAGATGGTCATAAGGGATTATCTGTTCTAGAAAAAGCGAAGGAAAATGGAATTGTTTTATTTTGTTTTCCCGCACACTGTACACACAAATTACAGCCCCTAGATGTGGGAATATTTGGACCACTTCAAGTGTATTATAATCAAGAAATTCAAAATTGGCTTAGGAATAATCCAGGAAAAGCAGTAACCCATTTTCAAGTAGCTGGAATAGTTAATCGAGCGCAGCTAAAAGCTTGTATCCCTCAAAATTCAATTAACGCTTTTAAGAAAACTGGAATTTTCCCCTTGGATTTTGACATTTTTAGTGACTGGGAATTTGCACCATCCTTGACCACCAATAAAGAAGAGATCCCAGTCATGGCCATAGAAGCTCCAACTCCTGATATAATTCCTGAAATAGACGAGAATTACCCTTCTTCATCTGGTACTATAAACACGGAAGCCTCGTGTTCTAAGGAAGATGAACCTGAAGTTGTGTCTGAATCACCAGAAGATATTGTGAGAAAATCAATTAATGCTGCGTTTCAGGTAGGAATGCCAAAAGTTCACAAGAGTATCAATCCAAAACCAAAAAAAATTAACTACAAAAGGCAAAGCGGAATTTCTTGCTTTAAAACTCATCATTAAACGCAATAGGTTTGACAATATTAAGATATTGATGTTTTAATTTTATTATGAATCTTATTTCAGGTGCCCGGTATTCCAATCTGCGCTAATTCGAAGCGAAGAAGAAAACGAGGCAAGACGGGACATTTAAATGCTACACCAGATATCGAGGAACTTAAACAGCAAGTGGAGGAAAAAGAAACTAAGGAAAAGGAGAAGAAAGCCAGACAAGTAAAAAGGAAAATATTATCCGATAATCAAGATTTGAACAAAAATATCGAGAAGAAAAGACCCTATTTAAAAAGAGAAACGAAATCCATAAAACCCATTTTAGACGAGGAAGACGAGGAAGACGAGGAAACCGAAGAACATAATTTTACAGTAGATGACGATTCTGATGCAGCCTGCATTTACTGCAATGAAATGTTTAAGTTAGGTCGAGCTGGAGAGTGTTGGATAAGGTGCCAACTCTGCAGCCAGTGGTGCCACTCTGAATGTGCAGGTGTTGATAAAAAAACAAAAATGTTCACTTGCGAACTTTGTTTAGACTAAATATTTTCGATATTATGTATATTTTAATATTGTTCGTAGTTAAGATTATTTTAGTTACTATTTTTGGTTACTTAGTGCAAGTTCCTAATTTATTTTTACTTGTTATCTTGTTTCTATTACAGATCCAAAAATGTTTGTAGCGTTTTTTCAATAAAACATACATTTGAAAAATGATCTTTCTTTTTAAATAGGTTTGTATGCCATCATTGGCTCAAGTACCGTGCCATCATAAGAACATTCGTCCTATGATGGCTCAAACGGAAAAAATTAAAAAATCGCGTCTAAAAAAAAAAGTTTATTACTTTATTTAAAATTAAAAAATTCAACTGATGGTGCTCCAGCACAGCTAATTATATGACTTATGACCTTTCTTGTAGCATAAAGTAGAGTATTTTAAATTTCAATTTTCCTTAGAGGTGCCATCATAGGACACTTTCCCCTATATTATAAAAATAGGTTAGTTCTAAAATTAGTCTATATATTGTAATTTTTTTTTGGGAGTGCTAATTTAGATTTCGGGGGTGCTTAGCACCCCCAAGTACCCCCCTAACTACGCCTATGGTTTTGTATGCCGATTTTTGAACCTGATAGTCAACTTTTTCTAAAAACAAAGCGTTTCGACAGTTGACATCCACATTTGACATTATCAGCTGATGCAGATTTCTTCCTAAAAGTTCCCCGTTCAGTTAGTAGTGGACAGTAGCAAGCTCCGGGTCTGATTTCAAACACTAAATTTTCTTGGTGTTTGTTATTTAAGTGGAACGGTGAGCAGAATAAACCAGTATTAACTCTCCTATTTCAAATAACACGCATTTTATTTATCATCATTTGCTATGATAAATTTAATATTATTAGTGTATCCATTTTAATTACGGTACAATATGTTGGCAAACCTTGCGCTCAATGAGACCTAATCCATCTGTTTGTATTTAAGAACACATGACATTTTGGTGGCTTTGTACTACGCCGCGAACGTAAATTATAATATGGCAATGCAGCATTGAACGCGAAATATGCGCAGGCGCACCGCTTGCCGCATGATTGGCTCGTAAGTACAATATTTGGGCGCCGAAACTCTTGAATGTGGTCAGTGTTGTTTATAGCGTTTTACATTGATAATTTTGGTGCATCTCAAATGTATTTCCATGTTTTACCAAAGAATAACCCTATAACTTTGAATCTATTGCACGTTGAGTTCGATGTTTTAATTGCAAATAAAATTATCGCTTTATTTTGCAATACATTATGCTAATAAACCATTAAAACCTCCGTACAAATTTAAAATAATATGGTAAATGCAATGGTAAAAAAAATTAGCCCAGTCCTGTCTCTGTCGCGAACGTAAAATAGACCTTACTTCAATAGGGTGCAAATAAAGCAACAGAAGATTCTTATTTCGCGTAACCTATTATTAGTATTGGACTTTATATTGAGCAAATTTTACGATCTCATAATAGATAATCATAATATACCGGGTGTCCACGGAAGGTGGCTCGCCCCTCTAACTTTTTTGTTTTTTAAGATAATGACATAAAATTTGGGGCATTTGTATACGACATAAAACTGCATTTTTTGACAGGTGACTCAACATTATGGAACTTCCGGTTTAACCGGAAGTGACATAAACTTTCGATTTTTTAAATGGGACACCTGGTATATTTTTCCTTTTTTCGACTCCATATGA
Organism: Polydrusus pterygomalis; assembly: GCA_963969555.1. NCBI lineage: Eukaryota > Metazoa > Arthropoda > Insecta > Coleoptera > Curculionidae > Polydrusus > Polydrusus pterygomalis. Next base: position 84,346,259 of record OZ018376.1, read on the forward strand.
CATTCTAAATACAACGATCTGTCACTTGTCACTCCTTGAAAAACTATTATTTTCCATGTTTTTTAAACAACAAACTAATTTACTTTGGCAGAAGCTGTTGGTATTTCAATTTTCTTCAAGGCATGATTTTGTTTTATCAGTTTTGCTGGTCACAGGCTACTTGATGCATTTAGTCTAAATTTATTCTCAAAAGATGCTTCATTTTAGGAAAGTTCTAAGTTAACTTTTTAAAGCTTTTTAATGGCAGCTTTTCCAAAACCTAATAGTGTATGGTATCAAAATAATCGTAATAAAATCCTCTTTTTTCTTTACCCGACGAGCCACCATTGTGCCATTTAAAAAAAAATGAGTTATACAACTTTAAAAATTAAATTTTACATAGCACAAAGCATTGGACCAAAAATAGTAAAATTGTATTTTTCCCAAGATTAAAGAACTGAAATAAGTGATTCTAAGGTATTCATAGCCCTCTAGATAAAACAATAAATTTGGAAAAAAAATATTTTCTTGGTGACAAAAAGTGACAAGTGACACATCGTTGTATTTAGAATGTCATATGGAGCAAAAAAAGTAAAAATATACCAGGTGTCCCATTTAAAAATCGAAAGTTGATGTCACTTCCGGTTAAACCGGAAGTTCCATAATGTTGAGTCACCTGTCAAAAAATGCAGTTTTATGTCGTATAAAAATCCCCCGAATTTTATTTAATTATCTTGAAAAACAAAAAAGTTCAAGGGGCGAGCCACCTTCCGTGGACACCCGGTATATGCAATGTTAAACGACAAGAACAATATCACACTAGAAGCCATTTAAATTTCTGAGAACTACAGTACTGATTTTTAGTGGTAAGTATATGGTTTACCTATTAACCGTAGCAAGCAAATATTATTACAATTAATGTCAAGTTTCATTACAACTGCCAGTCAGAACTGATAAAGTATATAAAACCAGATTACACCCACAATAGAACTTAATAATTACTGTGAGTATTCAGAGAAATAATAGCTATAAATCATTCTATGGTAGCATTAACTAACCTATTTCCTATTGGCTAAATTACCTTGATATTATCAATACACAACGGTCTAGCAATTTTCGTTGTCTTACAGTAGGAAAGCGCCTTGCTGTCTCTTATAGTATTAAACAGTTGTATAAAGAGTATGTGAATTCTTATAAAGAATAGAAGGTTTTTCTCAGTGTGGTAAAATGTAATAAATATGATTAAATAATATATATATATATATAAAATTATTTTACGTTAATGCAGCATTTCGCAGTCGGTACTTATTAAATATCATTTGTGTAAAATTGTATGTATTAACTCAGGGTTAAATTTAACGCAGAAAACCTAAATAAATAAAATCTAGAAAAGTTATTTTGTGGGAATGTCGAGTCGAGTGGTTTAGCTTGTAAACCCCAAAATGGGTGTCGGACATCTAAATTGGTTTATTACTACTTTTGATCTTTAGGGACCGAAATTCCGTTTTGGCCATTTTAAGGCAACATAGTGAGAGTTTAACATAGACATAAATAAATTATATTAATAAAGAATAAATAAGTAGTAAAGAGTGGATTTTTTGAATGTGATCCATAAATATAATTTTGAATTAGTTTTGTGATCACAATCACATACCTATTGTGCAAGCATGCTTTTAATACATTTGAAATAGGTAGTAATTTTAAATAAATCAATTGAATAACAAATCGAAAAACTTCATAATATCTATATGTATAATAATCTGTTATTTCTTATTAGTTACAAAATAGAAATGTTTCTTGGTTTTTCGATCAAATACTAATTAATAGGTTTAGATTGTTCACGTTTCAGTTTATTATGTCTTAAACCATCATCAGAATAATAAATAATATTTAAAGGTTTGAGACACATTTCATTATATTGGGTGTGATTTTGTATGAAAAAGTGAGGATTTTCCTGTGCCCAGTATCTGTTGTTTCGTCTATTAATCTGACCGTTTAAAGAGAACGTAGCTTCATCTAAAAAACAGATTATTTGGACAATTCGTGCGTGATTATCTGTTAATTCAATCATTATTTCACAAAATTATCTTTGCTTTTTTTAATTAAGATAAGGTGGTTTGGTAAGTATCAGTCATGCCCCAGTTCTGTGCTGAAGCTACCGTGCGAGCAAAAATTATTTGCATCAAAGAGGACCTTGCATCTAAGGACGTAATGCTTAGCCGTAGAGCTTAATACCTGTTGGGTGTCAGTAACTATCTGAATTAACAATCAATCAGTTATTCCGTCATCTTTGACAGTCGTTACAAGTAATTTGATTTATCGCTAATTTTTCCAATTTCTTGAACAATTCACACAATGGGCTTTACGGAACAGCACAAAATATTCATGGTTGAAGCGGATTTTCGAAACGGGGTTAGAGTAAATTGTGAGTGGAAATACAATCCGGGTTTGTACATGGACGATTTTCACGAACGTTTTCCTAACGTTGCTTTTATTGCTGGGGATTTTTATCATTGCCTGGAAAAAACCGTGGCTGTGTTTAGGGAAACAGGTTCTATACAACACAAAAAAGGAGTAGGAAGACCATCTGTAAGAACAGCAGAACTTGTTGCAAACGTTTGTGAAATAATGCAAAATACGCCAACAAATTGTATAAGACGCCTGTCCCAAGAAGTGGGAAGATCTTATGGAACATGCAGGACTATTCTTAAGAAGCAACTAAATGTATTTCCTTATAAAGTGCAAGTATTCCAAGAAATACAAGCGCAGATTTTGAAAGAAGCAGGAGTTACTCTCAATGGGTTAGACCTGACATTTTTTTCGGATAAAGCCTGGTTCCACCTCTCCGGTTAAGTGAATTCTCAGAATACACGCATGTGGAGTAGTGAAAATCCCCATTTTTTTGTAAAGTCCACATTGTACCCTCAAAAAATTGGTGTCTGGTTAGCTGTTTCCCGAAGAAGTATTGTTGGTCCTATATTTTTCCATGACACAGTTACAGCACAGCGGTATAGAGACAATATTTTGAATCCATTTGTGGAGCAATTACTTGACGACGAACTACGTTTTGGATATTTTCAACAGGACGGTGCAACCGCCCATACAGCCGCCGAAACTATTAACTACTTACGCAATTTTTTCGACGACAGATTGATCAGTTTTCGATCAGACATTGAATTCCCACCTAGATCACCTCGTTTAACGGTTATGGATTACTTCGTTTTTCCTCATTTAAAGAACACTATTTTTAAAACACCAGTTGCAAATTTAGAACAATTACAAGAAACGATTATCCATTAATGTGGTAACATTTCTCCAGAGATGCTGGTCAACACTTTCGAAAATATAAAGAGACTTGTGAACTTATGCTTGGAGCATGGCGGTGGCTAATTTCAGCAATTCATGTAATTATTTTTCTTTTTCTTTCTGTATATTCTTACTTTGTTAATTTTGTAAACAACAAAAATAAATTTGTATTTGTCTACTTACTTTATTACTCATTAGTTTGGCCTATCATGTCACAATATAAATTTGTCAAAATTTTAACCTAGATTTGGTTAGATATATCGTCCCCATATCATTGGGATCCAAACCAAGCCCCACGTTTTTTAATCCAAGCCCTCTTTGATGCAAATAATTTTTGCGCGCACGGAATGAGAACCTTCCTGTAGTGATAATAATAGATTTATTTTTTCTCAAGTATACCAGGACAAACACTTTTACCACTATATTTAACAGTATCGGAAGTTCTCTACTTAATTTACGGACTTTCCTAAGGCTTCTACTTTTATCTTCACAATCCAACATAAACACATGCTATGCGTTAATATCACTGTTCAACACAAAAATCCTCTTTATAAAAATATCGTGTATTTTGTAATATTTGGACCTAAACTAATATACAACTGACCACCAAATGTTTATATTGGCCTCAGATTTCTTGGAAGGGTCGAATAGGCCCATTAATAGGTAATAAACGGTCGCCCCATTGTTATTTGCAGGTAGTTGGATCTATGCTTGAAATATGCCTTTAGTCGTTACTATATCATCATTTAGTAAACATCTATTCATATTTTCGCTTAGATCTACGGGCGTGTTAAAACGGTACCAAAAATGTCGATGCGCGTTTGCGTTAGTAAAGCCGATAGCTTCTGTTATATTTGTGGCGAAGTTACCGCAAAAGCGTACCAAAAACCGATATCTTCATTAGTAAAAAAGGCTTATGAACTGTACTTTGGATGCAAAGTTGGCGATCAAGATAGGTCCTGGGCCCCAAAAATGTGTGGCTGAAAGGTACTCATAAATCTATGCCATTCGCAGTTCTAATGGTTTGGAGGGAACCTCGTAATCACGTAGATGATTGTTATTTTTGCATGACGAATATTAAAGGAATTACGAGCAAAACCAAGCGTAGCATTCAGTACCCCAATATTCCTTCTGCAATGCGACCAGTGCCCCATGACAACTCATTACCCATTCCCCAGCTACCTGAGAGTTACACGCTTGATTCCGAATCAGACTCAGGAAGTATTTCACCAGAAGCCGGACCAAGCTACATCCCTAGTTCTCATGATTTGCCTGATACGCCCCATTTAATCACTCAAGGTGAATTAAATGACCTTGTTCGTGACTTGGACCTCCCGAAAACAAAAGCTGAACTTCTCGGATCCCGCCTGCAGCAGTGGAAGCTCTTGGAAAAAGGAGTGAAGGTGTCCATCTACAGGAAAGGCAATCTACTCTCACAAATTTTTTTGCAGTGGAAGGTGATTTAGTATTTTGCCATGACATACCTGGCCTAATGACCGAACTGAACTTACCATATACTCCCGATAAATGGAGACTATTCATAGATTCGTCTAAAACAAGTCTAAAAGCTGTTTTACTTTTTAATGGAAACGAGCATCCATCGGTTCCTATAGGTCATTCGGTAAATATGAAAGAAACATATGACAATCTTAAGATGTTACTAAGATGTGTAAAGTACGAAGATCACAAATGGAACATATGTGCAGATTTAAAAGTATTGGCGTTACTGACAGGACTGCAATCAGGATATACAAAATACTGTTGCTTTTTGTGTGAATGGGACAGCCGTGCAAGAGACAAACATTATAAAATTAAGGTTTGGCCTCCACGTGACACAATACAAGTTGGCGTTAAAAATTTGACCCGAGAACCATTAGTTCAGAAAGAAAAAATATTGAAAACTCGCTTAATAGCTCATTAACATGTAGAGAAAAATGGACGTAAATCGTGAGATTGATAAAAGAAAAGAGACGACACCAAAACGACTTACCCTGTGATCCGTCGGCTTGGGGATGATCTTGGCGGGTCTTCATAAGGTACCTCTGGGGCCGCTGCTCCTCTTTTAACAACCGGCGTAGGCGTTACCCATAAGGGGTAAAATTTGGCGGCTAAACTAGTTAGGATATAAAAATCGCGGGGTTTTGCACCACACCGTTTTACGGTTCTCGAGTGGGCAAGACGCGCGCGCTGATAGTCGCTTTAGTGTCGAAATGTTTAGACAATTATTAGAGAGATTTTAAACAAGTTAAAGAGCCATAATCGAACATTCCGCCCGACCAAAATGGATTGCTTTAAGCAATGCATTTTCAAAAAATCCAATATATGAAATACATATAAAAAAAAATAAAAGAATTTTCAATGCGCGAAAAAGAAAGAAAAAAAAATTCCTATATTAAATAAATTTGCACCTTCATGCCGCAATAACAACAATACGCAACTAAAAGATATACTTACAGCATTCTTAGATGCAAACAAAGCGTACAAGAAACGACTAAGTAACAAAATCAAAGTAAATTATATACAAGTAAAATAGTAATTACATTGGAAGTGGGCACAATTTGACCAAAGGTCTTTTGAATGTGCCACTAGCAGTTTTTACACTTGCCACACGCGCAACACCATCTTTACCTGGACTTAGAGAAATAATGCGACCCAATGGCCACTGAGAGGGAGGGTTATTCTCAGTTTTTATTAAAACTAGGGTGCCGATATCCGGTAAAGCAGAGGAATCTAACCACTTGCTGCGTTGTTGCAACGTGTGCAAATACTCTCTGTGCCAGCGATGCCAGAAATCTTGATGCATGCGTTGCAGAAGTTGAAATCTTGACAGCCGGCCCAGAGGTATATGAGACATATCCGGTAAGGGTAGTAAAGAGACAGGCTCTAAAGTTAAAAAATGAGAAGGGGAAAGAACATTTAGATCATCTATGTCAGAACTAGTAGAAGTAAGGGGGCGAGAGTTCAAAGTACTTTCAATCAAGGTCAGGACAGTGTAGAACTCCTCGTAGGTGAGAATTTGTTCTCCTACCACGCGACTCAAATGAGATTTGACTGATTTGATTCCAGCTTCCCATAGCCCACCAAAATGAGGTGCAGAAGGGGGGTTAAACTTCCAAGCAATATTTTCTTTCGAAACAGCAGTTTCAAACAAGGACTTAATTTCTTTATCGGCACCAACAAAGTTAGTTCCGCAATCACTATAAAGGCAACTTATTCTACCTCGACGAGCTAGAAAGCGCTGAAGAGCAGCCAGAAACGCTTCTGAAGATAAACTACTGAACTACTGACTAATTCCAGATGAATGGCCTTTGTGGCAAAACACACAAATAAGCATATATAGGCTTTATAAGTTTTTGCACCCCGATAGCGACCCATAGAAATTTTAAAAGGTCCACCAAAATCAACCCCAGTGTGCGAGAATGCCTTCGCTTGAGAAACTCTGGAGGCAGGTAAATCGCCCATAGGAGGTTGATAAGATTTTGGGTTTGTTTTCCAACAAATCATACATTTACATAAAACTGAATTTATACTTCTTCTGGGACAAAGAATCCAAAAGTTTTGGACAAGCAAGAAATGCAGGGTCCTTAGACCCGCGTGTAAATGCTTTTCATGATAATATTTTATAATTAAAGTAGTTAATGGAGATTTTCTAGGCAAAAGGATGGGATGCTTAGCATCATATGACAAAGAAGAGTGTTTTAAGCGTCCACCCACTCGCAGAATATGTTGATCATCTAGAAAAACTTTGAGTTTGCGTAAAGGTTTTGAAAATTGTTTATTATTGAACTCGTTTTCAAAATAAATTTCTTGCGTACGCTTTACTAACAGATGCAGGGACTTGGTCAGTTCATCAGCTGTAAGTGGCCCTACAACTTTTTGGGATGTTGCTTTTGCGTTATTAATAAAGCGTAAAATATAAGCCAGAGTGTGTTGAATAAACAAAAAAGAAGAATGATTGTCGACAAGATTGTCAAGAATAGTAGTAGCAGAAGAAAATGTTGCAAAAACCACCTTTTTTTCTTCTGTAAGTTTTGCACTATCGAGAAAATTAGATTCAATTGGCGGGGGCTGCATACTAGTCAAAAAATCGGTTTTAGACCGCAAAAATGGGGGTCCATCAAACCAGAGGGAGTTATGTAATAAATCTGATGGAAGCAATCCTCGGGAGGCGAGATCTGCAGGATTATTTTTGGAACTGACATAATACCAAGAATCAGGGCACACCTTCTCTTGGATGTAGGCAACACGATTGGAAACGAACGTCTTCCATCGGTGTGGGGACGACCGAATCCAAGCTAAAGCAATTTGAGAATCTGACCATGCGCAAACCCTCTCAAAAGAAAGAACATCATTGTACACTTCTAGAACATAATGAAGAAGTTTGGCTAAAAGAACAGCTCCACAGAGCTCTAAACGAGGAATCGTAATGCTTTTAAGAGGAGCTACTTTCGTTTTAGCACAAATAAAGTGGGTTCTTAAAGTTTTGTCAGACTGAATAATACGAAGATAAACCACAGCAGAGTATCCTCGGGACGAGGCATCAGAAAATCCGTGCAGCTCATAGGCAAAATCTTCATCTGATAAAATAAATCTAGATATTTGAAGCTGTGATAGAAGTGGAAGTTCCAATTTATATTGATTCCAACTTCGCACAATGTCTGCTGGCGGACTTTGGTCCCACGAAAGCCCGAGTGACCAAAGATTTGAAAGAAGAATTTTATTATAAAAAGCCAGGGGGGCTAGAAACCCGATGGGGTCAAAGAATCTAGCTAACTCTGATAACATATGGCGTTTTGTACATGGACGATCTAAAGGAGATATCGAGAATAGAAAACAGTCCTTGGTCGAGTTCCACTGCAAACCAAGGATTTTTAAAGAACTGTCGGAATTTTCAGGATCAAATGATATAAGGGTTGGATTCAAATAATCTTGGGGTAAATCGTCTACCAATAAAGGACAATTACTGGACCATTTTCGAAGTTCGAAACATCCCTTTTTAAAAAGTTCAATAAGTTCATTCTTTAAAATTTTAGCATTTTTAAAAGTTGATGCACCAGTAGTGACATCGTCAACAAAAGTATGATGGCGAATAGCATAAGAAGCGTTTGGATATAGTGAACCTTCATCATCGACTAATTGACGTAAAGTACGAAGAGCTAAGTAAGGAGAGGGGGACAACCCATAGACTAGAGCCGTCAATTTATAATCCTTTAAAGGTTCCTCAAGCGAAAACCTCCAAATAATGCGTTGATAGTCGTGCTGACTAGGATCGACGAGTATCATTCTGTACATTTGTTTCATATCGGCGCAAATGACATATTTGTGACATCGAAAATTAAACAAAATCTTTACGATGTCAGGTTGAAGTTTAGGACCAGTCAATAACTGATCATTTAAAGACATAAGATTAGGTAGCTTGGCGGAGCCATTAAAAACAACACGGAGTTTAGTCGTAGGACTATCTGGGCGTAAAACACAATGATGAGGGATGTAGTAATTATTTGGTGAAGTAAAAGGATTCAAAATTAACTGCATGTGTTCTAGGTCTAAATACTCTTGCATGAATTTACAATATTCAGTATATAGATTGGGTTGTTTAAGAAGACGGCGTTCTAGAGATAGAAATCTATTGACAGCGAGATCTCGCATACCAGGAAATGAGGGCGAGGGGTCCCTTAGTGGCGAAGTCACAATATATCTACCATCATGATTCCGGGCATGCGTGGTAGAAAATTGATTCTCACATGTTTCATCTTCTGGGGATAAAAAGGGGTTAGCAGGACAAGGAACGGATTCAATTTCCCAAAATTTTTTAAGAGTGCAATCTATAGACGATTCCAAGTTTTTGCAAAAAAATGATAAAGTTTCAGAAAAAATTTGGTTGTGTTTTCCCATCAACACGTAACCGAAAAGCGTGTTAATAGCGGATGGTTCATTATCGGTTCCAGGAATATGAGAATCCAATAAAATCTGCGAGAAAATATCGGCGCCGAGCAAAGCATCAATTTTGCCCGGACGATAAAAATTCGGATCGGCGAGGTTTAAATGGCAAATATTCGACCACGTCTGAGTGTTAATTTTTTGACAAGGCAAATTGTCACATATTTTTTGTAAAACTATGGCGTCGGTAAGAAAACTGATGTGATCGTTACCATGAGGACGAAATTTGAGCGTTACAGTACCGCGATTAGAGCTTGCTTCCATCGAGCCAAGTCCCTTGATTTCAAAGTGACCCTCAGATTGGTGCAAACCCAATCGCGTCACTGTATTTTGCGTTACAAATGAAGTCATGCTCCCCGAGTCAAGTAAACACCTCATAGACTGAAAGCAGCCTTGGTTGTCTAAAACTTCAACAACGGCGGTAGCTAAGAGAACAGTTGAGCGGTGATGCAACATTCCAGCACCAACGAAGGCATTAGAAATTAAAGATTGCGAACGATTTTGTACGATATTTGAAGCGGGTTGTTCTGAAATAATAGATCGTGAAGAAGACACAGGGGTCGAGGTTTCCTCTAGAGTAGTTATACTACACGTTGGCGGGGTATTGGACAAAACTGGACGAGAATCACCAGCAAGATTTGTCAATTTTGGTAAATGTAACAAAGAATGGTGGCGTTGGTTGCAAGTGCGGCAAGTGAAAGTTGATTTACATGTTTTTAGATCATGTAGATTACTCAAACAATTAAAACAAATACGTTTGCTTCGGCAAAAGTTGAAACGTTCTTGCGGGGTTTTCTTTAAAAACAACTGACATTGATATAGGGTGTGATTGTCTTTACATAAAGAACAGTTCAACCTTTTAGTTTTGTTCGAGTCATTAATAAAAAAATTGCGTGTATTACCGCGTGGAGGAGGAGATTTTAACTGTGAAAAAGTTAAAGTGGTGTATGCAATGCAACATTTTCCTAAAAATTCAATTAAATTTGTATATTTAGGAATCTCATTGGAACCATGGCTTAATTCAAACTTAGTAGCAGTGTCACTATCTAAACGTTTTAAAAGCATCATAACTAAAATAAAGTCCCATTCCTCTGTGGGAAATCCTAACGTTTTAAGAGCGCTTAAATTTTCAGAAAAAATATCAAGAATTTTTCGTAAACCACTAGGATTTTTAGAAGTTAAAGGTTGTGTATTTTCAAGAGCCTGCCAGTGCTCTTGCGCGCGAAGTCTTTTATTAGCGTAGCGATCGACAACAATATCATAAGCGGTATAATAATTTGCAGCAGTCATAGGTAAAGTGCGTACAAGTGATAGCGGAGGACCTTCTAATGAAGTAATCAAATAATTAAATTTTTCAATATCTGCCAATGCACTATTAGAGTGAACAAGAGCGTTAAATAAGTCGATAAAAGTTGTAAACTCTTTGTAATCGCCTTTAAAAATAGGTATGACAATTTTAGGTAGGCGTGCCTGTGACCCTGGGTTATTCATTGAGCTTTGGCGTGTTAATGACATACTGTTGTTTTGATTGTCCTCAAACAGTTCCATGTAACAGGTTTTTACAGAAAAAAAGTCGCTCAGAAATCCATCATGTACTGTATTTTCAATATTTAGATCGACTTCTTCGTCATTTAATAAAATAGCAATGATATCTTCATGATAACCAAGAAATTCGGCCTTCAGAGTGTCAAGCTCAGCACATCGAACTTTAAATAAATTTATAATCGACTTTTCTGTTTTGGTACGATTAGCGAGGTTTAGTAAAATTTGAATTTCATTAAGACAAGTGTTTCTTTGGAACTTTAGTTTTTTAAATTTTCTAGCTTCGGACATTTTGCGTGAGTTTAATTAGTGCAATACAAATAAATAATTGCTCAAATTTTAAATTACAAGCCCAATATTAAGCGACTGCCCGAAATAGAAAGTGTTCTTTTGAAATGTAGAATTAGCGTCAATGTAAAGGTTTTAAAAAATACTCCCTAATTAATTTCACTTTTAAAGGTGATAAAGAATTAACAGCTGATCGATGTGCAAAAGGAGACAGAGAATCAAGATTTCAAGTTGCAGATAATATAAAAAAGATATTTATCAATCTTTGAAGTTCCAGTTAAAATAACATTTAGCTACATTGACCAAATTAACATTAACCGGCAGTTTACCTATGACTCGAAATTCTACCTCAATAGAAGCAATAAACAATTTTGGCGATAAGGTTTTTTGTTGCGTACCGTAGGTTGTGCCTGCCCAATTTTACAGAGCATAAAATGGCCAACTTGAAGGTGCAGATTTTAAAATTATTTTAAAGGTACAATTTTCAGAAAAAGGCTGAAAATTTTGCGGAAAATGTAAGATTTCATAAAAAGATATGAGTAAAATTACATTTACAATCAAAATGAGGTAACGCGATTCACCGTTAAGAGATTTTAACAATGAAAAAATTAATTAAAAAAATAAAAATAACTTTTAATTTTTGAAAGTTAGAAAGTTCCTTAAATTCGGCGGTGAAGGACCAATGAAAATTCGCTTAATAGCTCATTAACATGTAGAGAAAAATGGACGTAAATCGTGAGATTGATAAAAGAAAAGAGACGACACCAAAACGACTTACCCTGTGATCCGTCGGCTTGGGGATGATCTTGGCGGGTCTTCATAAGGTACCTCTGGGGCCGCTGCTCCTCTTTTAACAACCGGCGTAGGCGTTACCCATAAGGGGTAAAATTTGGCGGCTAAACTAGTTAGGATATAAAAATCGCGGGGTTTTGAACCACACCGTTTTACGGTTCTCGAGTCACTTTTTTGGCGGATAGTCGCTTTAGTGTCGAAATGTTTAGACAATTATTAGAGAGATTTTAAACAAGTTAAAGAGCCATAATCGAACAAATATATTTACCTCCACTTCACATTAAGCTGGGTCTGATCAAAAATTTTGTTAAAGCACTGGATAGATAAGGCAATGCTTTCACGTATTTAAAAGACAAATTTCCACGTATAAGTGAGGCCAAAATTAAAGAAGGAATTTTTGTTGGTCCCCAAATTAGGCAATTGTTTAAAGATGCGAACTTCAGGCAAATTTTAAGTGACAATGAAAGTCGGGCATGGAATGCATTTGAAAGTGTTTGCAACAATTTTCTTGGAAATAATAAATCAGAAAATTATCGTGAACTCGTGGAAGAACTACTCACGGCCTATCATATTTTAGAATGCAACATGTCACTAAAACTTCACTTTCTCCATTCTCATTTGGACTTTTTTCCTGAAAATTTAGGAGCAGTATCAGATGAGCATGGAGAACGATTTCACCAAGATATTGCCTCCATAGAGAAAAGGTATACAGGAAAGTGGAGCCCGAATATGTTAGCCGACTATTGCTGGACCCTAATACGAGACACATCCAGGAGTTCTTATAAAAGAAAGACGTTAGGGAAGTAAATATTAAATTTTAAATTATTTATAAATGTTTATACTGTACCCAAGCTAACTGTTAATAAAATATATTATATGTTTTTAATTGTTAAAAATCGGCATTGAAAGGGGTTTTTATTGACTTTTTCTTAACATCAAAGCATATGTCCCTCCCTTATCATTGGAGGCTGATATCGAAAATCTGAGGCCAGATCCGGATTCAGCAGGCCAAAATATATAAAATCCAGCCAAAATCATTCCAGGGAGGAAAAAAAAGTTTTAAAATGTTCGTCAGTGTATTCAGCGAGGAGCATTTTAGATGTAATATCAGCAGAGCAAAATTCAAATTTGATTAACATTTATTAACATTTCCGGGTTCGAGCGATTCTTATTTAAGTGGGCCATATTTTATATAAAAGGCTGATCAGTTTCTTTTTCATAATGCTGTATAGAGACTTCTAATTGATTTTATGTCATACCAGTACATTATTGTGTTTTTATGCCTTAGATACCATCTACATAATGGATTACTTTATGCCCGTGCGGGCATTGTGTTGCATTAAGTGTGCATCTTGTTCCATTTTTGATTTTTGACTTTGACACATTAAACATTTTAATAATGTCAAGGTAATGTCGCAGGTAAAAATAAAAAATTGGTAAATCAAATTAAATTAAAAAAAAAAATTTATTATTCACAACGAACTGGTATGACATAAAATTTTGTATGCACCACGGGTACTAATAGATATATACCCTCGGGCGACTTACGGATCCTCGGGCCAGGGGCCCTCGGCTTTGTAAGACTGTCGCCCTCAGGGCATAATCATCTACTTAGTACCCTTAATACATAAATAAGTATTATAACCCCGATTTATGACGTTACAATTTCTATCCCTATTGTGTTAGGCTTTAAAGTTGTTCGATTTTATCAGAGCCTTTTCTATCTTGTCCGAAACCTCTAAATAAATTTGGCCAAGATACAATTTCGTAAAAATGATAAGGCAGTGGGCTTTCTATCTAGGACACAAGCTGGTTATCCGAGATTCTATAAATGAGTTTCGCTATCAGACTATACGGAAAACCAGCCGTACGCCATAATTTATAGCCAAGCATGCCAAAACATTTTGTTTCCTTATTTTTTGAGTTCAATAAATATTCTAAACTGGGGAAACTCTGTAAAATACCAGGCTATTTAAGTTGTCAGTTTAATACTGGTATTTTCTTTTGTCAAAATATAAATTAGGACAAGGAAAGGAAAATGTTCTCGGGATTTAAAGCAACAAAAAAAGCTTTAGAAGACCAAACAATATACACAAAGCTATAGGGTATTTAGCGTTCGAACTCTCACTACCGACAATTTAAAATTCTTGGATTTTTTTGTTATTTTATTATTTTTAAAACGAAAATGATAAATACCGTGCGACCAAAAATTATTTGCATCAAAGAGGGCCTTGCATCTAAGAAAGTAATGCTTAGCCGTAGAGCTTAATACCTGTTGGGTGTCAGTAACTACCTGAATTAACAATCAATCAGTTATTAATAAATACAAGCCGCAGATTTTGAAAAACGCAGGAATTACTCTCAATGGTTTACCCAAAATTTATTGGAAAGAAATGATTTATTAGACCTGACATTCCCACCTAGATCACCTTGTTTACCGGTTATGGATAACTTCGTTTTTCCTCATTTAAAGAACACTATTTTTAAAACACCAGTTGCAAATTTAGAACAATTACAAGAAAGGATTATCCAAGAATGTGGTAACATTTCTCCAGAGATGCTGGTCAACACTTTCGAAAACATAAAGAGATGTGTGAATTTATACTTGGATCATGGCGGTGGCCAATTTCAGCTATTTATGTAATTATTTTTCTTTTTCTTTCTGTATATTCTTACTTTGTTAATTTTGTAAACAACAAAAATAAATTTGTATTTGTCTACTATATTTAATTACTCATTAGTTTGGCATACCATGTCATAATATGAATTTGACAAAATTTTAACCTAGATTTGGTTAGATACTTATATCGTCCCCATATCATTGTGATCTAAACCAATCCCTACGTTTTTTAATCCAAGCCCTCTTTGATGCAAATAATTTTTGCTCGCACGGTACAAGGGTGTGGTATTGTATAAACTCCGTCCTTTACTAACTATTGCCAATTTAAACCACTAATATTGTCAAAACCAGCAGTATTCCTGTCAGGTCCTAGAAGTTATTGCTATAATAGAAGCGTTTTTTGCGTTAAATAAAATAATATTGACCCAGTTTGTGTGTGAAATTTCTAAAATATACCAAATAAAAGTAAACAAAACGATAAATTTTGTATTCTATAAAGGAGTTATAAAAAACAATTACTTACTTATATAAGCAAGTGTGGGTCATCATCTTAAAGTGTATCTATTCAAAACAAAACGTAGGAGCCCAAAAACGGCGGCTGTTTTACAGTATAAGAAACAGTAGCATAGTAGCCCATGGATTACAGGTGGTATATCGCTAATCGGCATCCGCCGAGGGTGCCATTTAATATTAGTATCTACTATCTACCTACCTAAAAATTGAGTCTAAAAAAACTTTCCTAATGTCTGTCAAAATATAATCGAAAATTTTAAATATTCTGTTTCTGCCTGTTGTAAGGAATCTTCAAGTTGCTACAAGTCGCTCATGTGGTGTAATAACCTGTCTTAACTGCGTGTCGTATTTGATGAGAGGGGTTACCAATTAAAAAAAAAATACAATAGATTGCGTAATCCACCACCCTATACTAACAATAATTAGTAAGTTTTTGACAACATAACATTTTAGGACCTTAATAGGAATACGGATAGATTTGTGTCTATTCTACCTATTAATCTATTGCGTTACGTCACATAAAATATAGAAATACAGAAACAAAATTGGCAAAAAAATGTAAAAAATTGTTAAAAATTAAAAACCATGAATGGGACGAGGACATTTTGTGTGCTTAGACTAAAATACAGATTAAAAAGTGGTAATAAAATTCGTCTTTGTAACATATATTTTTAATTTAGGCCTTCCTTTTGGAGAAAATAATTTTTAAAGTTTGCCTATTTATAGTTTCACAAATTATAGTATATTTTGAAAACAAAAGGGTTATCCGAAAATTTGCTATATGAAAAACGGAGTTTAAGGATTGATCTTTCAACATTTTTAAATAGAAGTAAATCGTATGTGGGGTTTTCGTAGAAATTCGACGACAGCGGAGGGATCATAGGCGTAGTTAGACGGTCAACACTGGGGGTGCTAAAGTCCAGTGGTGGCTCGTGACATGTTAACGTGGGGATGCACAAAAAGCCCGCCGCGGGCGAAAATTTTTTTAAGACCACGCCCAAATTTGGTCATTAATTTTTAGTAAATATTTAAATGTGATGTTAATAGCAGGTTTAGGTCTTTCAATGTTCTTGACAATCACTTTCTCCTCCAACGGTAACTTGCTAAAATATTTTTTCAAAAATTCCACGGTGTATTTTATATCCGACGACGCACTCATTGTCTTTTCGTGTTTATTTAACTTTAAACTTTAACTGAATTCAATAAAACCATATTAAACCTTAATAAACAAAAAAAATAGTCAAAATACCGGCTAAAAATTTCCGCGAATTTGAACGACTACGACTGGTCAAATTTAAATTATCAAATTAATGCAGAATTGCAGAACATGACATACACAAGCTATTATGCCGCTCTCGTATTTTACGAGATTTTAATGATCATAGACCCGCTCTGACAAGTAAACTGGGCGTGAACTACACGGTACACGGAGCGAAATTTTGAACAGAATCCGCAACTACCTAAATATACTTGAATTTGTACCAGAATTCGAATGCTTGAAATATTAATATGAAAAATTCATTACATATTATAATGTATATCATTAAAATAGGTTAGTTCTAAAATTAGCGTATATATTGTAAATTTTTTTAGGGGTGCTAATTTACATTTCGGGGGTGCTTAGCACCCCCAAGTACCCCCCTAACTTCGCCCATGGGAGGGATACAATTGGGTTTTTTTACATGCCATGTTACATCGCATGCAATGTTTTTCTTCAAACAATATAGTTTTGGAATAAATAAACTAAATTTATTGAAAATTTACATCCGTAAAGCGGTGTTGGCTTGGCCATCAATTGACAATTTATTGCTTAATTGGAATCTTTTAAATAACGGCGTGTCCAATAGTTTACGTCCAACAACTTCACTATTTTGTCCAGTCACTGTTTTAAAAATTAGCTTCATTTAACTTTGCCCGAACATCTACAAAGTTTCTCTTACTAACTTAACCTTTAGATCTTTATCTTTTCGATTTTAAACGAAGTTTATTTTGATTTATTAGAAAATGGCTCATTGTTGTCGGATTCCGGTAAAGTTTTAAACAATAATTAACTAACAACTTTGATTATGGCATCAATGATATTGGGGAACACCTACATTAAAAGTTATCTGGTTAGTGTGATCCAAGGATCAACCTTTCTGACAATGTCTTTAATCTCACAATAAAAGTCATAGACATTTACCTTTAGATAATAATATGTACAGCTTATCTCGTACGTAAACAAAAGTTAAGTTTTATGGGTGAAAAAATAGGTCCGAGCTCACGGCTCGTCGGTCAGACAAGTATAGATTTATTTTAATTATAATTTATAGTTAAGTATGGTAAAATTAAATTACCTATCCAAGGTTCTAAACCACTAGGGCCTTCCCTCCCATCACAATTGGGCATGCGACAAACCTGTCCATCTTTATCGACATGCTCAAAATACACTCCAGAACCGACTCGGCGCCATTTTTGTTGTTGTGTTTTAAGGGTTCTCTGTGGATTCTTTGTTGTTTATTGTGGGTGTTTAATAGCTAGTTAGGGATTTGTAGTTTTTGCAAATTGTGTTTGTGCTTTTAGTGACTCGGATTGGAATATAAACAATGACTAGTAACAGCCGCTGTATGATTTTAATATGCCCAACCTGGTATTTCGTATTTTCAGTAAGTAAGTATAGAGTAGTGATGTGTCTTGACATATAACTTTATTTTAGTATGAAAATAAAGAGAAACACACATCCCAATGCATGTTTTGGTATATTTTATTTGCAGCCTTGCAATCTAATTAAGTACGCCTATTTTTCGGGCAATATATTGCTTCAAAAAGTTTAAAATACACTTTTCTCTATGCATATATTATATAAAAGGAAAAAGTAAATACCTAGGTATGTTTATATTAATCCAAGGGTGAAAGTATTCTACGGGTCAAGTCCTCGGGCAAAAACTTTTTCAAATTCTTGAACAATAAATTGTACTCGAAAATGTTTTACACGTACCCAAGTTTTTCCAAATTGTAAAAATGGATACAAGTTATATAACAACTAATATTTAAATTGAGGTTAGGTACGCGATAACATCGAAGAATGGTTATTTTGCTGGTATTGTTTGTATTTTATATTCGATTTTATAACTAAAAACACGCGACAAATAAACTAAACATGCCAGAAATAACTTACTTACACAACCTTATTTGCCAACTTATTCAAAAATTGAAAAGAAATTCCAATTTTTTGACAAGAATTTGGGGCAAATGTAGCTGTTTACAAGTAAAAATAAATAGAAGATCAACTTTTAGAATTTCTTGAGAAAGAACTTAAATTTTCAAGCCCGGACCTGTCTATATTCCCATTCGTCAAATGATAATGTTGCAGTGAGCAATCATGTGTAGTTTTGTTTACATGCGCGAGGCCATAAATTTTCCACTTTCGCGATTGGTGTTTAAAGGTCCTATTGGCTTTATAGAGTTTTTGACAGAGTTTGAGGAAAATGTCTGCCAGCTTATGTCCGAGTACGATAAGTAGAGGGAGATGGGGGTTTCTACGCCAATTTCCGGAGGTCCAAACTGCGCATGCCCGGGCAGCGCGCAGACGTGGGCGGCACTAATTATGACGTCACCTGTCATCTGTCACCTGTCATCTGTCACCTGTCATCTGTCATCTGTCATCTGTCAATGTTAATGTCAAAGTCAAAGTCAAAGTCAAATGTCATCTGTCAAATGTCATCTGTCCAATGTCATCTGTCAAATGTCATCTGTCATACGTCATCTGTCAAACGACATATTGTCGGGCGCCATCTGCATTAGGCCTTAGGTACTTGGGGGATGCTAGCTACATGCTTAGGATGACGTAATGAGTTATTATGAACCATCCCGAGACCCTCAGGTCGAGGTGTACTAAAGATATATGCTCGCCTACGACTCGTTAAGATTGTTAGGGATAATATAGCATGTAATTCGTATTTAGGGTAAATAGCAAGTTATTTTGAAAAATCCCGAGACCGCAGGTCGAGGTGTGCTAAAGACATGTGCTCGCCTACGGTTCGTTAAGGTTGTTAAGGATAATAAAGCATGTGGTTCGTATTTAGGGTAAATAGTAAGTTATTTTTAAAAAATCCCGAGACCGCAGGTTGAGGTGTACTTAAGACATATATTCGCCTTCGGATCGCTAAGGTTGTTAGAAATAACGTAACATATGAATCGTATTTAGGGTGACGTAACAAGTTATTATGAAAAAATTCCGAGACCCTCAGGTCGAGGTGTACTAAAGATATATGCTAGCCTACGGCTCGCTAAGGTTGTTAGGGATAGCGCAACATGCGATTCGTATTAAGGATGATGCAACAAGTAAATATGAAAAATCCCGAGACCGCAGGTCGAGGTGTACTAAAAACATAGACTCGCCTACAGCTCGCTAAGGTTGTTAGAAATAATGAAACATGTGAAGCGTATTTGGGGTAACGTAACAAGTTATTTAGAAAAAATCCCGAGACCGCAGGTCGAGGTGTGCTAAAAATATATGCTCACTTACGGCTCTCTAAGGTTGTTAGGGATAGCATAACATGTGATTCGTATTTAGGATGACGAAACAAGCTATGAAAAAATTCCCGAGACCGCAGGTCGAGGTGTACTAAAGACATATGCTCGCCTACGACTCGTTAAGGTTGTTAGAAATAATGTAACATGTGATTCGTATTTAGGGTAATGCAACAAGTAAATATGAAAAATCTCGAGGCCTGCAGGGGTGAGGTATACTAGAGTTATATGTTCGCTCGTTAAAGTCGCTAAGGATATGTGAATTGTATTACGGATGACGTAACAAACCATTACGAAAAACCCAGAAGTCGATGGTCTAACTGATTTGGGAGATATAGTTTTTGCGATTAGGACCCTTATGACTAAAGGTAGAGAGAGGCGATATTTGGTAAACAGGTAGATGATGGGCATACCTATCGACTAGTGAAGCAATATTTCAAAAATATCAAGTAAAAAACAGCGCTAGAGGTATAAAACCATAGAGTCCTAGCAGGAGACAAGATCATCCGGTTTGGAATTAATATAGTAGCTGCTGGAAATCTAAACGGCATGAATAAGAATAACTAAGTATTGCATCAGAAAATATGTAATTATTCCGCGAATGTAGTAAGCAATTAATAATTAATGTCAACTGACATGATCGAAGTAAATAAGCAATTAATATGCGTCAAAATTATGGTATATACGATAGGATTCCAATGGGTAGAGACCTCATATAATCGACAAACCACGAAAAAATTAGTCGTTTCCGTCACTAAACAAGAGAAGAAAACAGATAAAAGCTAACCTATACATCACCTACTTTGTTAATACCTATAATCTATACCATGCACAGCACAGTTTAAATATTAAACAACAAATAACCTTTCTGATGGGATAAAAACATCGAATAAACCATTACAGTACCTAAAAAATGATATTTGAACATATAAAACCCCTAGTATACCTATACAAGTTCTGTCAGACCTATACTTGGCTTATGGGCATGCTTATTAGTGCCCTATAACCGTCCTATGATTGGTCCATAGTAGGTCTATGATTGTCCTATAGTAGGTCTATGATTATCATATAGCAGGTTTATGATTGTCGTTTGGATATATAAATAGGCCAGTGCATGATAGCATATTTAACAGCACCCATATATACAAAATAAACAACCAATAAATACTCTGATAGGATAAAAAAAAAAACATCCAATTAACCATTAAAGTACCTAAAAAAGGACTTTGAACCCATAAAACCCTATTTAACAGTCTATACAAAACAAACAACCAATAACATTTCCGATAGGGTAAAAACATCAAATAATCCACTAAAGTAGCTAAAAATGGTATATGAACCCATCAAACGGCTATTTAACAGCTCCTATTCAATAATAAGTAGCCAAAAACAGCTCTGAACTGATCGGGATCGAATAAAAACATACAATAACCCACTAAAGCAGATGCTTGCGAATACAGCTGCTAGATAATATTAAATATTATGGATACGAATAATTTTGTATTGCATCAGAAAATATGTAATTATACATATCTCTGAAAATGCAGCATCTAATTAAAATCCAACATTATTACTAGCTCTCTATCAATAGGCTAGTGACTAGCTAGCATCCTATCTATGAAAGTAAAACGCAAGAACTTAAACTTATGCGAATATCGGATTAGAGCCCTTATGCCTAATAAGCAGCTAATGAAAAGCTTTGAAAAGATATAAGCAGTTATGAACGTCTAGGAACAGCAAATAAGACGTTATCCAACCACCAATCAACCACTAATCATCCACTAACCAACCATTATTATAGCAATTAATGAACACCTTTGAACCAACAAAACGCCTATTTAGCATAATAAACAACTAAAACCTCTCTGTTCTTCATAAGGCAAAACTAAAAACTATTAAAACAAACCACTAAAGTAGCACAAAAACAGCCTTTGAATCTATAAAACGACTATTCAACAGCTCTTAAACCAGACAAAAAACGTTTAATACACATCTAAGAACCTAATAGGTAGCTGAAGCAGCAAAAGTTCGTTTTCACACCTCGCCTACGACTCATCGGGCTCATCATCATCATATAGCCCGGTATAACACCTTAAGTCGCTAGAAAAAGCCAACGATGATTCTTCGAGCGGGCGATGTTAAAGATATGAAGTCCCAAACCCCCAAAACGAGATATTCGAGACATACCAGACAGACGTTTCAGTAAAATTAAGAGGAGGGCAGGAGTCTATCATAGACGCAGAATATATTAAGTTTAATATAGTGGACCAAACCAAGCTCATAAAGATTAAGTGTTAAGGAATGATTAAGTGTAAATTAAGCGGTCAAATATAAAAAATAGCCTACTTGGGAACATATAGCTCTAAGTGATCATATACAAAACATCGAGGTTAGACAGAGAACTCACAACACCCCATGAAAATAAATCTAAAATCTGGTATACATATCTTTTTTTTAACAACACGCCTATCAATAGAAAAACACTTAGCGTTACAGGTATGAACAGCAAATAAGACGTTATTCAACTACTAATCAACCGCTAATCATCCACTAACCCATCACTATTAGGGCAATTAATGAACACCTTTGAACCAATAAAACAGCTATTTAGCAGCTCCTATACATAATAAACAACTAAAACCTCTCTGTTCTTCATAGGATAAAAACTAAAAACTATTAAAACAAACCAATAAAGTAGCACAAAAAACAGCCTTTAAATCTATAAAAGCGGATATTCAACAGCTCTTACGCCAGACAAAAACGCTTAATAAACATCTAAGAACCTAATAGGTAGCTGAAGCAGCAAAAGTTCGTTTTCATACCTCGCCTACGGATCATCGAGCATATTATCAGACTATAGTAGAATGCATGGTATAACACCTTAACTCGCTAGAAAAACCAAGGATGATCCTTAGAACGGGCGGTGTTAAAGATATGAAGACCTAAAAACCCAAAACGAAATATTTGAGACATGTAGACACAAAGATAGGCGTTTCAGTAAAATTAGGACGAGGGTAGGAGGTTGTCATAAACGCAGAATATATCTAGTTTACTATAGTGAACTAAACCGAATTCATAAAGATTAAGCGCTAAGGAATGATTAAGTGAAAATCAAGCCGTCAAATAGCCTACTTGGGAACATATTGCTCTAAGTAATCATATACAAAACATCGAGGTTAGACAGAGAACTCACAACACTCCCATAAAAATAAATCTAAAATCTTGTTAAACATATCTGTTTATTTAACAACATGTCTATCAATAGAAAAACACTTAGCGCTATACTAAATTAGGGGGTTATAATTCTTAAAAGCAATTTGGCGGTTCCGAAATTGTGGGCATTGTTGAGGAGCAGACTTAGTAAAGATATTATATACACCAAGAGTATATAAATTAACCTAATAATGGTAGCAAATGCACAAGTGTTAGTCATACAAATAAATAATATAACAACAACCGACGATTCTAGGTTAAAAACTATCCATTAATCTGAAGGCAGGGCCATTAAAGTTCCTTAACAGTCAATGTAAAATGCTGTAATACAGGGATTCGCAAGAAGTCGATTACGATTGGATAATTACGTCAAAAGACTTAGCCGAACGATCCAACTTGCTGAAATCTAGCGCAAAAGTATAGGTAAGTTATATGTTGTGTACTTAAATTCAACTGCTAAGATCAAAAACACACACCATATAAAATTATTACATAATACATTATTGCAGTGTCTTCCAAATGACTACAAAAATTCAATTAGAACAAACTACGATTGTATAGAGCAGGCACAAAAAAAGAGATAGATAAACGTTGACAACTATTACGGTTATAACGAAGAGAAATCAATAACTCATGTGAATCAGCTACATACAACCACCTATGATAGTACCTCACATGAAGTTAAATTATCCGCCTCAATAGTAAAAAGCACCTTAAGATCTAAAAAAATTAAAAGCTAAAGAACTCGATGAAGAGCAACTAAATAAAATGAACGCCACCTACATTTAATTTGCAAATAAGCAAGAAATAATAGACTAAATAGCCGTAAATCGAAAGACATTAGAGACAACGAATAGCTGCTGGATAGATCCTTATCCACCAAAAACACCCCCGCGATGCTAAAAAATCAGAATAAATAGGAAAAAATTAGGGTAATATTGTCTTAAAGACTCGGTAGTTCCTACAAAAGTATTTAAGTAACACGAATGCAAGGCAAACCTAACCAAACTTCTTGGGTGTGGTTATTATGTATAAAGACCAGCTAACACCAAAAAAGAGACCTGTACGTCAAAAAAAGTATACATATACGATAAACCTCTAATATTAGGAATACCGAAGGATGATACTATACAACTACTAACAGGAATCAAATTAAAGCTAATCGAATGATCGTTCAAATAAATAAAATTCTCATTTAAAATGTTATGACAACTACATGAGATGAGGTTAAATGTATAACATTGGAGACTTCAGGGCGATCAGACTCACCTAATCGATCTTACAACATATGAAAAAATAAATCAATTAATTAGATAAATGGCTTCATAGCAGGGCTTCCAATAGTCTAGTGGATAGATAACATCTAAACTATCAAAAATAAAGCACAAGAGTTGTAAAAATTATTTATCGAATCACAAAATTTGACGCATAGCACATGAGGAGAATACCTTCTAATACCAATTCGTGAATGTTCGAACACAATCGTATAACTATCAAAAGCAAATATTGGGCTACGGCTCGTTAAGGCTATTTGGTAATACTTGATGATAGATGCATGTGTAGCATAGCATCACAAGACACCTAAAAACCCCAAAAACCTCATCAGGCAACTAGTTCGCGAGTTACGATTAGAGCTGCTATGACGGGAAATATGGGAAGGGAGGGGGTATAGTAAACGGCTAGAGGGTAAAAAAAGCTCCAACAACTAGTAAAAAATTATTTCAAAACCTTAAGTCATAAATGTATTAGATTGTATAAAATCATTAATGTCTGTGGTGGTGATAGTGAATATTTTTGCAATAGGTAGATATTGAAAAAATACCTATGGAAACGATTAAAGCCATTAAAATAATACAAGAAACATCAATGTGAGACACATAAAATGCAGTTTTAAAGGGGAAAAATTCGATTATATACCAATAGAAACTGGCGTGCTAGGCATTCAAAACGATGGCCAACTAAGCTGTTTAAATAATATAAAAGTACCACTATGAGGACGTTAAGATGATCAAGAGAGGGAACAGGATATAAATTTGCAGAAAAAATACGAGGAAATAGAGCAAATAATGCAACAAAATAATAAAGTAGTAATCTAGCAGGAAAACATATTAGTAAAAAGCGCTGCAGAAAATAAAAAATATAGCAATTCTAATCAAGCATTAAAAAAAAAAAATCTATCCTAAATAATATTTGTTTATACAGATAAGTAGAAAACTATCGAAACATTGAGCAAGAAGGAGAGGCGACTGCAGGTATAAAATTTAACAACTATTGGTAAAATATACGAAAAAATATCAAAAATACCATCAATTTCACCAGAATGCTATTGTCAAAACCTTAGAACTCAAATATACATTTAAAAAAATTAAGCCAGCATTAAGCGTCTTATTCGTCTATGTAATTATTAAATGAGGGTTGTGTGAAGAATAAACTATTCATGCAAATTAATTATAACGCAAAAATCATACAAGTCTGATACAGACAGCACCCTCATAAGAGCCAAAAGCTAGTATTCAGTGTTAAAATAGCGGGTTCACTCCATATAAAGCACACCAGTCAAAAAATATGCGTATGAATTGTGTGAGGCGAAGTGCTATTATAAATGTTGTCTATATCAAGCTCAATACCGTTGACATATATAAACCCAACGTGCAAGAGTAATAAAACTAATAATTAAGTGTAACTCATGAGGCAACATAATATAAAAATAGATGGTTGGGAGACATAGAAACTCTAAGTCGCTGGCAGAACCATGCTTAGTCAATCTCAACAATATTTCAAATGGACGGAGGGTGAGAGTCATGTATATTACTATGATCATCAAGAAAAAAGGAGGAGTGTATACTGAATGGCTATAAAAATGCATTTTCCAACACAAACGATCTTTAAATAGAATGGAATAGAACAAGAAGCAGTAGAAGACGTTGGTTCTTCTGTACTCTATATAAATTTAATATAAGGTACAGGTAACAAACATCCGCCTATTTTATATCATCTAACTTTGCTAGTCATTTAATAAAACACAAGTTCATATTATTTTAAATAACTTTTAATTATTTCTCAGCGTCTATAATATGTTGAGTTATCTAACCATACTTCACGTCTTGCATAATTAATTGCTTCTCGTATCTCAGGATCTTCAAAATATCCGTATAAGCGCTGAACTTCTTCAAAATTCCCCAACTTGTTCATGTCGCATACAAATCTTAAGGCATCTGGTTCTTCAAAGTATCGCTCACATATATCAAAAGCTCTAACTATATTTTTCATAGTCACCGGACGAATTCCCCATTCTTCTTTACGTTTTTAAAGTGTATTATATATATCCCGAATTACATGATGTGCATCATTATTTACTATATTCTGGGCTTTATCCATGATATCTAATTGATTGCAGGTATTGCAAGTAATTAGGACAGCGGTCTGACTTAAAATAAGCCTCAGTGCTTCTGCTGATAGTAAATATATCAACAAGCCTAATTACTCGGTGAAACCTAAATCTATAGAGGATTATTCGTGTTTTCGGGGTTACTCGGGTTCATTAGGATTTTGAGAATGTATTTTGCTTGACGTAGTTTTTAACACAGCCACGGCCTTCTCCCAAACTTTTGCAAACTTCGTGAGCCTTTGGCCGTGGCTGTGTTAAAAACTACGTCAAGCAAAATACATTCTCAAAATCCTAATGAACCCGAGTAACCCCGAAAACACGAATAATCCTCTATAGATTTAGGTTTCACCGAGTAATTAGGCTTGTTGATATATTTACTATCAGCAGAAGCACTGAGGCTTATTTTAAGTCAGACCGCTGTCCTAATTACTTGCAATACCTGCAATCAATTAGATATCATGGATAAAGCCCAGAATATAGTAAATAATGATGCACATCATGTAATTCGGGATATATATAATACACTTTAAAAACGTAAAGAAGAATGGGGAATTCGTCCGGTGACTATGAAAAATATAGTTAGAGCTTTTGATATATGTGAGCGATACTTTGAAGAACCAGATGCCTTAAGATTTGTATGCGACATGAACAAGTTGGGGAATTTTGAAGAAGTTCAGCGCTTATACGGATATTTTGAAGATCCTGAGATACGAGAAGCAATTAATTATGCAAGACGTGAAGTATGGTTAGATAACTCAACATATTATAGACGCTGAGAAATAATTAAAAGTTATTTAAAATAATATGAACTTGTGTTTTATTAAATGACTAGCAAAGTTAGATGATATAAAATAGGCGGATGTTTGTTACCTGTACCTTATATTAAATTTATATAGAGTACAGAAGAACCAACGTCTTCTACTGCTTCTTGTTCTATTCCATTCTATTTAAAGATCGTTTGTGTTGGAAAATGCATTTTTATAGCCATTCAGTATACACTCCTCCTTTTTTCTTGATGATCATAGTAATATACATGACTCTCACCCTCCGTCCATTTGAAATATTGTTGAGATTGACTAAGCATGGTTCTGCCAGCGACTTAGAGTTTCTATGTCTCCCAACCATCTATTTTTATATTATGTTGCCTCATGAGTTACACTTAATTATTAGTTTTATTACTCTTGCACGTTGGGTTTATATATGTCAACGGTATTGAGCTTGATATAGACAACATTTATAATAGCACTTCGCCTCACACAATTCATACGCATATTTTTTGACTGGTGTGCTTTATATGGAGTGAACCCGCTATTTTAACACTGAATACTAGCTTTTGGCTCTTATGAGGGTGCTGTCTGTATCAGACTTGTATGATTTTTGCGTTATAATTAATTTGCATGAATAGTTTATTCTTCACACAACCCTCATTTAATAATTACATAGACGAATAAGACGCTTAATGCTGGCTTAATTTTTTTAAATGTATATTTGAGTTCTAAGGTTTTGACAATAGCATTCTGGTGAAATTGATGGTATTTTTGATATTTTTTCGTATATTTTACCAATAGTTGTTAAATTTTATACCTGCAGTCGCCTCTCCTTCTTGCTCAATGTTTCGATAGTTTTCTACTTATCTGTATAAACAAATA
The DNA here is from genome assembly GCA_963969555.1 of Polydrusus pterygomalis. Classification (NCBI taxonomy): domain Eukaryota; kingdom Metazoa; phylum Arthropoda; class Insecta; order Coleoptera; family Curculionidae; genus Polydrusus; species Polydrusus pterygomalis. The sequence continues at coordinate 84,374,001 of OZ018376.1, forward strand.
TTATTTAGGATAGATTTTTTTTTTTTAATGCTTGATTAGAATTGCTATATTTTTTATTTTCTGCAGCGCTTTTTACTAATATGTTTTCCTGCTAGATTACTACTTTATTATTTTGTTGCATTATTTGCTCTATTTCCTCGTATTTTTTCTGCAAATTTATATCCTGTTCCCTCTCTTGATCATCTTAACGTCCTCATAGTGGTACTTTTATATTATTTAAACAGCTTAGTTGGCCATCGTTTTGAATGCCTAGCACGCCAGTTTCTATTGGTATATAATCGAATTTTTCCCCTTTAAAACTGCATTTTATGTGTCTCACATTGATGTTTCTTGTATTATTTTAATGGCTTTAATCGTTTCCATAGGTATTTTTTCAATATCTACCTATTGCAAAAATATTCACTATCACCACCACAGACATTAATGATTTTATACAATCTAATACATTTATGACTTAAGGTTTTGAAATAATTTTTTACTAGTTGTTGGAGCTTTTTTTACCCTCTAGCCGTTTACTATACCCCCTCCCTTCCCATATTTCCCGTCATAGCAGCTCTAATCGTAACTCGCGAACTAGTTGCCTGATGAGGTTTTTGGGGTTTTTAGGTGTCTTGTGATGCTATGCTACACATGCATCTATCATCAAGTATTACCAAATAGCCTTAACGAGCCGTAGCCCAATATTTGCTTTTGATAGTTATACGATTGTGTTCGAACATTCACGAATTGGTATTAGAAGGTATTCTCCTCATGTGCTATGCGTCAAATTTTGTGATTCGATAAATAATTTTTACAACTCTTGTGCTTTATTTTTGATAGTTTAGATGTTATCTATCCACTAGACTATTGGAAGCCCTGCTATGAAGCCATTTATCTAATTAATTGATTTATTTTTTCATATGTTGTAAGATCGATTAGGTGAGTCTGATCGCCCTGAAGTCTCCAATGTTATACATTTAACCTCATCTCATGTAGTTGTCATAACATTTTAAATGAGAATTTTATTTATTTGAACGATCATTCGATTAGCTTTAATTTGATTCCTGTTAGTAGTTGTATAGTATCATCCTTCGGTATTCCTAATATTAGAGGTTTATCGTATATGTATACTTTTTTTGACGTACAGGTCTCTTTTTTGGTGTTAGCTGGTCTTTATACATAATAACCACACCCAAGAAGTTTGGTTAGGTTTGCCTTGCATTCGTGTTACTTAAATACTTTTGTAGGAACTACCGAGTCTTTAAGACAATATTACCCTAATTTTTTCCTATTTATTCTGATTTTTTAGCATCGCGGGGGTGTTTTTGGTGGATAAGGATCTATCCAGCAGCTATTCGTTGTCTCTAATGTCTTTCGATTTACGGCTATTTAGTCTATTATTTCTTGCTTATTTGCAAATTAAATGTAGGTGGCGTTCATTTTATTTAGTTGCTCTTCATCGAGTTCTTTAGCTTTTAATTTTTTTAGATCTTAAGGTGCTTTTTACTATTGAGGCGGATAATTTAACTTCATGTGAGGTACTATCATAGGTGGTTGTATGTAGCTGATTCACATGAGTTATTGATTTCTCTTCGTTATAACCGTAATAGTTGTCAACGTTTATCTATCTCTTTTTTTGTGCCTGCTCTATACAATCGTAGTTTGTTCTAATTGAATTTTTGTAGTCATTTGGAAGACACTGCAATAATGTATTATGTAATAATTTTATATGGTGTGTGTTTTTGATCTTAGCAGTTGAATTTAAGTACACAACATATAACTTACCTATACTTTTGCGCTAGATTTCAGCAAGTTGGATCGTTCGGCTAAGTCTTTTGACGTAATTATCCAATCGTAATCGACTTCTTGCGAATCCCTGTATTACAGCATTTTACATTGACTGTTAAGGAACTTTAATGGCCCTGCCTTCAGATTAATGGATAGTTTTTAACCTAGAATCGTCGGTTGTTGTTATATTATTTATTTGTATGACTAACACTTGTGCATTTGCTACCATTATTAGGTTAATTTATATACTCTTGGTGTATATAATATCTTTACTAAGTCTGCTCCTCAACAATGCCCACAATTTCGGAACCGCCAAATTGCTTTTAAGAATTATAACCCCCTAATTTAGTATAGCGCTAAGTGTTTTTCTATTGATAGACATGTTGTTAAATAAACAGATATGTTTAACAAGATTTTAGATTTATTTTTATGGGAGTGTTGTGAGTTCTCTGTCTAACCTCGATGTTTTGTATATGATTACTTAGAGCAATATGTTCCCAAGTAGGCTATTTGACGGCTTGATTTTCACTTAATCATTCCTTAGCGCTTAATCTTTATGAATTCGGTTTAGTTCACTATAGTAAACTAGATATATTCTGCGTTTATGACAACCTCCTACCCTCGTCCTAATTTTACTGAAACGCCTATCTTTGTGTCTACATGTCTCAAATATTTCGTTTTGGGTTTTTAGGTCTTCATATCTTTAACACCGCCCGTTCTAAGGATCATCCTTGGTTTTTCTAGCGAGTTAAGGTGTTATACCATGCATTCTACTATAGTCTGATAATATGCTCGATGATCCGTAGGCGAGGTATGAAAACGAACTTTTGCTGCTTCAGCTACCTATTAGGTTCTTAGATGTTTATTAAGCGTTTTTGTCTGGCGTAAGAGCTGTTGAATATCCGCTTTTATAGATTTAAAGGCTGTTTTTTGTGCTACTTTATTGGTTTGTTTTAATAGTTTTTAGTTTTTATCCTATGAAGAACAGAGAGGTTTTAGTTGTTTATTATGTATAGGAGCTGCTAAATAGCTGTTTTATTGGTTCAAAGGTGTTCATTAATTGCCCTAATAGTGATGGGTTAGTGGATGATTAGCGGTTGATTAGTAGTTGAATAACGTCTTATTTGCTGTTCATACCTGTAACGCTAAGTGTTTTTCTATTGATAGGCGTGTTGTTAAAAAAAAGATATGTATACCAGATTTTAGATTTATTTTCATGGGGTGTTGTGAGTTCTCTGTCTAACCTCGATGTTTTGTATATGATCACTTAGAGCTATATGTTCCCAAGTAGGCTATTTTTTATATTTGACCGCTTAATTTACACTTAATCATTCCTTAACACTTAATCTTTATGAGCTTGGTTTGGTCCACTATATTAAACTTAATATATTCTGCGTCTATGATAGACTCCTGCCCTCCTCTTAATTTTACTGAAACGTCTGTCTGGTATGTCTCGAATATCTCGTTTTGGGGGTTTGGGACTTCATATCTTTAACATCGCCCGCTCGAAGAATCATCGTTGGCTTTTTCTAGCGACTTAAGGTGTTATACCGGGCTATATGATGATGATGAGCCCGATGAGTCGTAGGCGAGGTGTGAAAACGAACTTTTGCTGCTTCAGCTACCTATTAGGTTCTTAGATGTGTATTAAACGTTTTTTGTCTGGTTTAAGAGCTGTTGAATAGTCGTTTTATAGATTCAAAGGCTGTTTTTGTGCTACTTTAGTGGTTTGTTTTAATAGTTTTTAGTTTTGCCTTATGAAGAACAGAGAGGTTTTAGTTGTTTATTATGCTAAATAGGCGTTTTGTTGGTTCAAAGGTGTTCATTAATTGCTATAATAATGGTTGGTTAGTGGATGATTAGTGGTTGATTGGTGGTTGGATAACGTCTTATTTGCTGTTCCTAGACGTTCATAACTGCTTATATCTTTTCAAAGCTTTTCATTAGCTGCTTATTAGGCATAAGGGCTCTAATCCGATATTCGCATAAGTTTAAGTTCTTGCGTTTTACTTTCATAGATAGGATGCTAGCTAGTCACTAGCCTATTGATAGAGAGCTAGTAATAATGTTGGATTTTAATTAGATGCTGCATTTTCAGAGATATGTATAATTACATATTTTCTGATGCAATACAAAATTATTCGTATCCATAATATTTAATATTATCTAGCAGCTGTATTCGCAAGCATCTGCTTTAGTGGGTTATTGTATGTTTTTATTCGATCCCGATCAGTTCAGAGCTGTTTTTGGCTACTTATTATTGAATAGGAGCTGTTAAATAGCCGTTTGATGGGTTCATATACCATTTTTAGCTACTTTAGTGGATTATCTGATGTTTTTACCCTATCGGAAATGTTATTGGTTGTTTGTTTTGTATAGACTGTTAAATAGGGTTTTATGGGTTCAAAGTCCTTTTTTAGGTACTTTAATGGTTAATTGGATGTTTTTTTTTATCCTATCAGAGTATTTATTGGTTGTTTATTTTGTATATATGGGTGCTGTTAAATATGCTATCATGCACTGGCCTATTTATATATCCAAACGACAATCATAAACCTGCTATATGATAATCATAGACCTACTATAGGACAATCATAGACCTACTATGGACCAATCATAGGACGGTTATAGGGCACTAATAAGCATGCCCATAAGCCAAGTATAGGTCTGACAGAACTTGTATAGGTATACTAGGGGTTTTATATGTTCAAATATCATTTTTTAGGTACTGTAATGGTTTATTCGATGTTTTTATCCCATCAGAAAGGTTATTTGTTGTTTAATATTTAAACTGTGCTGTGCATGGTATAGATTATAGGTATTAACAAAGTAGGTGATGTATAGGTTAGCTTTTATCTGTTTTCTTCTCTTGTTTAGTGACGGAAACGACTAATTTTTTCGTGGTTTGTCGATTATATGAGGTCTCTACCCATTGGAATCCTATCGTATATACCATAATTTTGACGCATATTAATTGCTTATTTACTTCGATCATGTCAGTTGACATTAATTATTAATTGCTTACTACATTCGCGGAATAATTACATATTTTCTGATGCAATACTTAGTTATTCTTATTCATGCCGTTTAGATTTCCAGCAGCTACTATATTAATTCCAAACCGGATGATCTTGTCTCCTGCTAGGACTCTATGGTTTTATACCTCTAGCGCTGTTTTTTACTTGATATTTTTGAAATATTGCTTCACTAGTCGATAGGTATGCCCATCATCTACCTGTTTACCAAATATCGCCTCTCTCTACCTTTAGTCATAAGGGTCCTAATCGCAAAAACTATATCTCCCAAATCAGTTAGACCATCGACTTCTGGGTTTTTCGTAATGGTTTGTTACGTCATCCGTAATACAATTCACATATCCTTAGCGACTTTAACGAGCGAACATATAACTCTAGTATACCTCACCCCTGCAGGCCTCGAGATTTTTCATATTTACTTGTTGCATTACCCTAAATACGAATCACATGTTACATTATTTCTAACAACCTTAACGAGTCGTAGGCGAGCATATGTCTTTAGTACACCTCGACCTGCGGTCTCGGGAATTTTTTCATAGCTTGTTTCGTCATCCTAAATACGAATCACATGTTATGCTATCCCTAACAACCTTAGAGAGCCGTAAGTGAGCATATATTTTTAGCACACCTCGACCTGCGGTCTCGGGATTTTTTCTAAATAACTTGTTACGTTACCCCAAATACGCTTCACATGTTTCATTATTTCTAACAACCTTAGCGAGCTGTAGGCGAGTCTATGTTTTTAGTACACCTCGACCTGCGGTCTCGGGATTTTTCATATTTACTTGTTGCATCATCCTTAATACGAATCGCATGTTGCGCTATCCCTAACAACCTTAGCGAGCCGTAGGCTAGCATATATCTTTAGTACACCTCGACCTGAGGGTCTCGGAATTTTTTCATAATAACTTGTTACGTCACCCTAAATACGATTCATATGTTACGTTATTTCTAACAACCTTAGCGATCCGAAGGCGAATATATGTCTTAAGTACACCTCAACCTGCGGTCTCGGGATTTTTTAAAAATAACTTACTATTTACCCTAAATACGAACCACATGCTTTATTATCCTTAACAACCTTAACGAACCGTAGGCGAGCACATGTCTTTAGCACACCTCGACCTGCGGTCTCGGGATTTTTCAAAATAACTTGCTATTTACCCTAAATACGAATTACATGCTATATTATCCCTAACAATCTTAACGAGTCGTAGGCGAGCATATATCTTTAGTACACCTCGACCTGAGGGTCTCGGGATGGTTCATAATAACTCATTACGTCATCCTAAGCATGTAGCTAGCATCCCCCAAGTACCTAAGGCCTAATGCAGATGGCGCCCGACAATATGTCGTTTGACAGATGACGTATGACAGATGACATTTGACAGATGACATTGGACAGATGACATTTGACAGATGACATTTGACTTTGACATTAACATTGACAGATGACAGATGACAGGTGACAGGTGACAGATGACAGGTGACGTCATAATTAGTGCCGCCCACGTCTGCGCGCTGCCCGGGCATGCGCAGTTTGGACCTCCGGAAATTGGCGTAGAAACCCCCATCTCCCTCTACTACGATAACTTGTTATGTTTGGGTGACTTTAATATTGACATGCTCGACTTGGATTCACATAATGTTGACCGTTTTTTGACTCTACTTAGAAATTTTGAGTTGGAGCAGATTATTAACGAACCTACAAGGGTTGCTTCTAATTCACTCTTGGATCTTATAATTTGCTCCGACAAAAATCTAATTGCTGATTCTAATGTGGATTCAAGCATAATATTCTCAGAACATTTTTTTCTTGGATGTAGACTTAACCTGCGTGTGATGAAACCTGAACCTTTTTGTCACACCTACAAGGGACTACAAGCATTTTGATAGTGTTCTCTTCAATGATGATTTGGCAAGGGTTCCGTTTGATAATATATATTATTTGCCTGACTTAAATGAAAAAGTTAAATTATTTAATACTTATCTGGAGTATATTTTTGATAATCATGCACCAAGGCGAACTGTTAGAATTACTAAGCGGAGAGCTCCTTGGATATCACCGAATTTAAAATATCTTATGAAACTTAGAGATAATGCTCTGTCTAGGTGAAGAGAAAGAGAACTAATGAGAGTAGGGAATATTATAAACAGCTAAGAAACTATGTTGTGACTGCTCGTGATGCTGAGAAAAGGGCTTACCTCGAAAATAGGGTTAGAGTAAATAATGTTGGAGATAACTGGAGATTATTAAAAAATCTTAATATGTATGGAAAAAAATATCATTCAATTCCGGAACATCTTGGTGATGTAAATAAAATTAATGATTATTTTGTAAATATTGATAAAACTCATCCAAACCCTGACACTTTAAATTTTTATTTAAATAATAGAAGGGAAGATGTTTTGGATTTTAATTTCAGAATGGCAACTTTGGATGAAGTTAGGTTGGCACTTTTTTCTATAAAATCAAAGGCTGTGGGCAGTGATCAGATCGTCATAGATATGTTACTTCGTTGTTGCCCCATGATTTTGCCCGTCATTGTGCATTTGGTAAATGTCTGCATCGAGACATCAGCAATTCCTGATTGTTGGAAGTCATCCCATGTAATTCCTCTACCCAAAGTTAGTTCACCTACTGAATTAAAGGAACTGCGTCCAATAAGTATCTTGCCTACATTGTCAAAGGTCATTGAGCGGGTTCTTTATGATCAGATTAAGGATCATGTAGCACAGTGTGGGATCTTGCCAGGCACACAATCGGGTTTTCGTGCGAATTACAGTTGCTCTACGGCATTACTTAAGGTGACTGATGATATTTTTTTGGCCACAGACCAGGGAAAGCTAACAACGCTTGTCCTTTTGGATTATACCAAGGCATTTGACAAGTTGGATCATTTTCTCATGGTTGCAATTCTGAGATACCTGGGTTTTCAGGACGATGCTTGTAACTTGCTTAGAAGTTATTTATCAAATAGAACGCAAGTAGTTTCTTCTAATGGACATTTTTCTGAGCCTAGAAGTCTCTCGTGTGGAGTACCTCAGGGCTCGATACTTGGTCCCTTGTTGTTTTCCCTCTACACATCGCAATTTTATAGACATCTAAAACATTGTTCAGTTCATTTCTATGCGGATGACACGCAGATCTATATTTCATATACACCTGATAATATTGATAAAGCAAACCAGAAAATAAATTACGACTTGGGTGTCCTCTTAAATGTTTCTCATTCTCATTGTTTGAGTCTGAATCCCAGCAAGTCTCAGGTTTTATTGTTTGGAAAAAGTCATAGTAGAGAGACACATATGAATCGTGTTGGTGTTTGTCTTAATGATGTTCAGTTGGAACTGTCTGACGTTGCCAAGAATTTGGGTCTATTAATGGATAAAGATCTTAGATTTTCTGCACACATTAGCAATTGTATAAAGAAAGCATTTGGCAATCTGAAACTAATTTATGGTCAGAAAAATGTACTTAATGCTTCGCTTAGGGCAATGTTATGTGAATCCCTAGTCTTGTCACATTTTAACTATGCGGATGTTGTTTATGGTCCTTGTCTTTTGGACGAGGATGTTCGTCGTATTCAGTTAATACAAAATTGTTGTGTAAGACTAATAGGTGGCATTAGAAAGTATGATCGGGGTGTTTCTGTCAAAATAAGGGAACTTAAATGGTTGAAGATGAATGAAAGACGGGTGTTGCATGCGCTTACTTTATATAATAAAATCATATGTAAAAAATGTCCAGACTATATGATAAAATTAGGTTTCGAACTGATATACATAACCCTGATTTACGTCATAAACTTATTATTACCCCACCAATTTACAGAACAAACTATTTTCAAAGATCTTTTTCATTTAATATTGCAAAATTGTATAATAAAGTTAAACCAGAAGTAAAATTGTTAACAGGTTATAAGTTTAGGCAACTAATTAAAGCTTCGATAGACAGTTATATGTAATATAATATGTTAATTAAGATAATGTTATTTTGGGTCTTCGTCCAGTATCTCTTAAGTGTAGTAATTGTTACAAAACAGCACATTTCAGTTTCAATATTTTTAATCTAGCAGGCCAGGCCGCTGGTGTATAACAGGATAGACAGTTATACTAATTAATAGTGGTTATATTTTTAGGTTAAGCTAGGAGGTTCTGCTCTGCCTACTTCGCCTTTTGTAATTTATTTACAATAAAGTCTTTTATTATTTTATTATTATTATTATTATTATTATTATTATTATTATTATTATTATCTATGATAAAAGTATGTATACAGTGTGTCCGAAATTCAAGTCTCTATATGGGTATCTCGCTTAATAGATGAGATAGAAAGTTGGTTAAATGGGGAATATTTTAGAGAATTTAATGCCGATCTCGAATCCTTTTTCAAAATTATTAAAAGTTTTGTAGTTTTTCACTTATTAAACAAAAACTAAAAATGGCGCATTTCGTTTTTTTTAAATAGGGGCTTAACGGTTAATTTGACATATCCCAAAGTGTTACATTCTTAAGACACTTTTTAGGGAAGAACATTTCTGTACAAAAAGAAAATGCAGATTGTCTTTTGTTTGTAAGTTACCCACAGTAACTTTGTTATTTCTTATGGCGGCCATCTTGGATTTGTACATAAAATTATTTCTCTTTGAATTACCTTTTAAACGATGTGCCACATGCTACCAAAATTTTAGAGAAATACTCTTAAATTATTAAAAAACCAGTTTTATCGTTAACTTGGCAACAGCGCATGCATCTAACATAGCATGTGGGTACATCTAAGGGTATTAGTTTAATAACAAAAACATTTTCTGCCCCAAATAATCATTGTTTTCTAGCCAATAAAATAACTAACGCATTTTTTGTCTACGGTCTTAAATAGGTTTGGCAACGCCGCGATAAAAAAAATCTTAATCGGAATGAAACGAAAAAGAATTCAATTAGAAAAAATAGGGCTTTTAACTAAAAATCGCGTCTTTTTTTGTTTGCAATTACATTTAGTTAAAATATTAGAAAAAATAGATCAGAATAAAAACTTTACAAACAAAAAAAAATGCAAACCTTTTTTAATTTTGCCAAACCTAAGTAGGTATTATTACATTATAATTATTTTCTATAATCATATAATACCGGAAGGATTATTGTTACATGGTAGGCCGTGATATTTTTGCATGGTAAAAAGGCCATGATATTTTTACATGGTAGGCCATGGTATGCAATATTAGAAAAAATGAAGTGCTTATTTATTTGTCATTCAAGATTCTAAAAAGTGGTTTAAATTGTATGATATTACCTACATCTTATCTTATTTTAAAAATGGCACAACTTTTAAATGAAGACAAATTTGATATGTTGCAATCACATCGAAATGCTGAACTAGCTTCTGCTGGATATTTGGAATTGTATCTAGAAAGACATCAACCGCATAAAACCTATTACTTGGTTTTGGTTAGGTTAGGTCAGGTTCAGAATTTAAGGATCTTGTAAGAAACTGTATTCTAAAAAGGTTTAAGCTGTGCTTTATATAATATATGGTTAAATTACTATCTGCTATGTTAGATAAATGCGCTGTTGCCAAGTTAACCATAAAACTGGTTTTTTAATAATTTAAGAGATTTCTCCAAAATTTTGGTAGCATGTGGCACATCGTTTAAAAGGTAATTCAAAGAGAAATAATTTTATGTACAAATCCAAGATGGCCGCCATAAGAAATAACAAAGTTACTGTGGGTTTGTTAATAAATAAACAAAAGACAATCTGCATTTTCTTTTTGTACAGAAATGTTCTTCCCTAAAAAGTGTCTTAAGAATGTAACACTTTGGGATATGTCAAATTAACCGTTAAGCCCCTATTTAAAAAAAACGAAATGCGCCATTTTTAGTTTTTATTTAATAAGTGAAAAACTACAAAACTTTTAATAATTTTGAAAAAGCATTCGAGATCGGCATTAAATTCTGTAAAATATTCCTCATTTAACCAACTTTCTATCTCATCTATTAAGCGAGATACCCATATAGAGACTTGAATTTCGGACACACTGTATACCTATGTAGGTATAGTTATATAATTCTTGATTCTTTCTGCAAGCCCACATTAATATTATAAAATGTCAAATTTAGGAAAAAAAATTACACATTAAAATTGTTTCTAAAAAAAATGCTCTAAAAACCTATTAGAACTAAATTTGCCGAGAGGACAAGGGCCATTGGTAAAACTATTTCATTAATTTTTGTAGTGTAACCGGCAATTCGTAAACATTGCGGTACATGCCCGAGGCGACCATTAACTTTAATTATTATATATTTACGCGAACAAACCCGACCATTAACTTTAATCATTGGGAAAAATGTGATCCGACTTTGGCTGTCTAGTTAGTAAACAGTAAATATTGAGACAATGTTGTAAATAGTTTATTTAAACGGTCTTTAATTTAACACAAAATACCCAAATCCTTAGTAACGTTAACCAAATTTACTTCTTAGCTTTTTTGACAATTTTGAAAACGTTTTTATATAAAAAAAATGCAATATAAATAAAGAAATGTAAATAAATACGTTGGACAAACTTTAACAGTTAATGGACATAATTGTTTTAGAGATATCTATCTATACACTATTGGCAAAATCGAATCTGGGGTGCGAAATCTCTAATGCAACCAAGAGAGAAGGCACATGAGGGCAAAGCCTTCAGTTAAAAAGAGACACTTAACCACTCCTACATTCCTACTGAAAGGGGGGATATGTGAACGTAAACCAATTTAAATTTAGTAACAAAGGAGCTTCGATGGAGCGAGTGTCTAATGTTTTTTGTCGTACGATAATTTTACGATGTTTTCATTTTTATATCATGTTTTTCGCTGTTGCATTTGACAATACAAAAGTTAATGTTTTTTATTAGCCTTAAACCTAAAAACGAAATAAAAACCGGTATTCTAAGAAAATAACGATGGAGCCTTCTTTTTAAACAATTGGCAACTCTGGTCGATGGGTCGGTGATTCCCATAGATATTTACCTTTAGATAAGCAAACAATAACCACGGAAGTCAGTGGCGGATCCAGGGAGGGGGGGGGGGGCAATGGGGCCCGGGACCCCCCTAAAGCCCGTTGAAACATTGAAAATTATTTTTTGTTTACCTGTTACATAAATATACTGATTTATTTTGATTTTTTGCATACGGGCCCCCCCCCTTAGGAGTATTTCTGGATCCGCCACTGACGAAAGTGGCAAATTTATGGCCTCGCGCATGTAAACAAAGCTACACACGATTAGACATGCGCACTGCAACATTATCATTTGACGAATGGGAAAATAGACAAGTCCGGGCTTTAAAATATAAGTTCTTGCTTAACAAATAGTAAAAGTGGACCTTCAATTTATTTGTACGTGTAAACAGCTAAAATTTGCCCCAAATTCTTGCCAAAAAATCAAGTTGGGAAATAAGGTAGTAATTTCTGGCATTTTTAGTAGTTGCAAACCTATGAGATTTTAAGGATAGAAAATTGTTTTTAAGGGTTTGTTTCTTATATTTGTTTAAAAATTATTCGTTATCGTGTTTTTAGTTCAAAAAAGAAGGGACCAAGTTAATTGAACTATAAAACTTAATATAAATCATATACAAAAAAAACAAAATCAACAAAATAACCAATCTTCGATGTTACCGCGTACCTAACATCCAGTCAAATATTAGTTGGTATATAACTTGTATTGGTTTTTACAATTTGGCAAAAACTTGGATACCTACGTGTAAAAAATTTTCATGCACAGTTTCTCGTTTAAGAATTTGAGAAAGTTTTTGCCCGAGAACTTGACCCGTGAAATAGTTTCACCCTTGGATTAATATAAACATACCCAAAGTCGCCACAGTGGTTCTTTTCCCGTGCGTCATCACTTTTACGTCATCAAAATCGTATGAATCAAATCAAAATTACGAGACGAAAAAAGTCAAAACTAAGTTAAGTTCATAAAATGGACGTGCCTGCCTACCGTTTGACGTACCTACATAATATCACGAAAAATTATTATTTATTTTAAGTTTTGCCCGGCATTCTCTATTATCTAAAAGAAAATGACAAACAAATGTTTATACATTTAATACTATTTTTAAAGCTTAAAATCTACAAAAGTTTGGTGTTTTATTGACTTTTAAAATCGCAAAAGTCAAATTTTTAACATCCTTTCATTTAAGGGAATTTAGCCACTGCCGTAAACGTTTCAAAGAACTTTCACGGTTAGAATATTTAAAATAAATAAATTAGTTATTATAAAAATCCATAAATACTTACCGCCAAAACAGATGGTGGGTATAATTACCTCTAAAAAGAACTATTTTTAGAAACAGGAACAGTTCTAAGGCACACAGATTTACAAAATACGAATTAGATTGGCAGATCAAAATAAGGTTGACAATGACGTTCTAAAATACAACGGTTGTCAACTAAACAAATAAAGAAAGTAATTAACTGACGTTTATAGTTTTATCCTTGTCTAGCACGTTATATTATTGCGGAATTTTGGAGACGTTCTTTTATGCTTTTATTCAAACTTGTTACTGTAATAAACAAGGATGCAGAGTTATTAACCACGTCGAGTCCTGATCGTTGATTGATGACGCACGGGCAAAGATCCACTGTGGCAACTTTATGTATTTACTTTTTCTTTTATATAATATAAGTATAGAGAAAAGTGTCTTTTAAGCTTTTTGAATCAATATATTGCCCGAAAAATAGGCGTACCTAATTAGATTGCAGGGCTGCAATAAAATATACCAAAACATGCATCGGGATAATCTGTCTTGGTGTGTGTTTCTCTTTATTTTCATACCTTGCTTTAATACGAAATACTTGGGCATAGTAAAATCATACAACGGCTGTTGCTAGTAATTGTTTATATTCCAATCCAAATCCGAGCAAAAACACAATTCACTAAACTACACAAAAACTAGAAATCCGTAAACAAGGAAACCAAGGAGAAACTTTTAAACATAACAACAAAAATGGCGCCGAGCCGGTTCTGAGATGTATTTTGAGCATGTCGCTAAAGGACAGGCCAATAACAAGAGGTTTGTGCGCATGCCCGATGCTGCTGGAAGGGGAGGCATCTGACCGGCGAGCAGTGCGCTCAGACGTATTTTTTCACCCATAAAAATTAACTTTTGTGACATAAGCTGTACGTATCTAAAGGTAAACGCCTCTATGGTGATTCCCTGCTTTAAAGGTAGCGTATCGCCAACGCTGCCAATGACAAGGTAATTGCCGTGTTTTCACGGCTTTTTGAACTAAATGTATGGCCACGGCTTTGTTGTACTGCGGTGCATTTAAAAATACGGCTTTTTCGTTTAAAAATATAAAATTCATATTTTACCATTTTAGTCACAAAATACGAGTAAATAAATTTATTTTCTTGCCTCATTCAAACGCTTTCTGCGAAAGAACTTTCTCGCAGGTGAGTTTAATTAAAACAAAACAAAGAAATGCCCTAATAACGTCCCCATTAAATGGAAATTAACTGGGCAAACAAGAAATTGGAAAAGGCAGTTTAAGTTATTTTATTCAATTTAAGCCAAACAAAGCTATGGTAAAACACCGAAAATAATGTTTCAGTAGCTGAAGCTGATGATTTTTACATATCAAATTAAAACATAAGACTACAAAAAATTATTATTAAGATGGAGTACATCAGGTTTTGTTACTTTTTTTAAATCATAAAAAAAACTAATATATGTTTTGAAAAAGAAAGAAAAAACTAAAAGTCTTCCTCCACAAAATTTAATAGGATTATTTCGTACACCTGTCAATTTCGCCTTTTCGTCCAATCAAACCGTCTCGTTTTAACCAATCAGCTAGTATAATAGTGCTAAAACTACGTGGGATATTAGCGATTAAACGTCGCCATTGGCCCGGCTAGTTCTGTCACAATATTTCGAAGTATAAATCAATGTCAATTATTTTTTTATAACTTTTTCGGATAATTTCTGATATTTTAATACAATAACATTAGTACTATATTTATTTACCTACTTGTTTTTATATTATAATGCATATATGCCAATTTATTCCAATAAAATTGCTATTCTTTATAAATTACACCACATTTTAAAAATACTTATCAAATGTCATTTATTATAGAACTAATCTAAAAAAACATACAATTATAAACTTAATTATAATTGTATGTTTGGTTGCCAGCAGTAAACTGTTTAGAAATATATAAAACATTATTACTCAATAGATATGGATGGGACATTTTTGGGGTTCACGAAATAATCGTGCCAAATATCACTCGACCATCATTTTTTTATTGGTTACATTTTCCATTTTTCACTCAAACTTTTTTGGCAATTTTACTCGTTGAACTTTGGGCATGTTTATTCAAAGATTAAATCCCTCGAGCTTCGCTCTCGTGATCTAATCAGAATAAACATTTCCAAATTCAACTCGTAAAATTTCCAAACAAAAAAGTTTTCGTGACAGCTGAAAAATTTAACCGATAAAAAAACGAGGTCGTGTGATATTACTGTTGATAAAAATTCTTTAGGGGTCTCTACATGTTTCGAACGTAGAAACGTCCATCATCAGGTTACAGAAAATTTATTTAATGCTGATGGTTTTAGCAGAAGAGAAAATGGTGTAGAACCTTAATGGAGCTTTTACGGAATTAAAAAATTGATGTGTATAGTCAGATCTGGTCTTAACGTGCGGGTCGAAAGGTCACTGATCATATGCGTCAAATCAGACAACACAGAGGCTATCAAAATGTTGTGAGATTATTTACAAATATACCGAAGGAAGGAAAAATAGTTTCGTTATTTTAGCTATCGCGAAGATAGCCACATATACCTAATATTATTAGTTTTGTAAAAATTATGTACAGGGGAGTTGAAAAAGTTACAAAAAAATTATATAATCGTTCATTATATACCTACTGTACCCTTTAATTAAAAACGACAATAATAAACAGTGCAATTTATTTTAACAATTTTACTACTAAAACCTAAAAATACAATGGCATTTAGTCTGATAAACTATTTCGATAATGAAAGAAAGAGTGGAAATTCGCAAACCAATATGCAGGAAACCGTAATGAAAAAAAAGCATAATATAATATCCAAGAATACTAAAAAATGTAAACGAAAAACACCGTTTATAATTATAGCCTAAAAACTCTCATCGTCACTTATCTGAAATCTGAAAAGTCCTCGTCGTCTGAGTCGTCTTCGAATGGAGCAATTATCATTGGCGCTACTTCGACATCTAGTACTTGTTCTCGATCCCACCAATCCCTTATTAATATTTCTGTATGTTCCACCGATTTCTTCCAGAACTCTTGTGTAATATGATCTAACGAATCTTGCCAAACTATCTGTACTTGGTCGGATTTAAGACCATCACCTACATGTTTTTCATAATAAGACTTTGCACCAGCCCATATTAATTCTATGGCGTTAAACTGGCAATGATATGGCGGCAGTCGTAGAACCTCATGACCATATTCACGCAGTATTTCATCTACCGCGTATATTTTGGTTTTTTAAGAGACTTTGCTATTGATAGTTCCGATTTAAGCATATTTGGTAAAGGATTTTGGTTGTGTTTTTCCAGCCACTCATAAATATCACTTTTCCTCCAAGATGAAGTAGGCTGTTTATTTAAAATTCTTGAATGATATGATGCATTATCTAACACAATTAAAGACGGAGCATCCAAATTTGGTATCAATTGAACTTTTAACCATTTTTCAAACATTTCACAATTCATATTATCATGATAGTCAGCACTTTTTGATGTTGAAGAAAAAATTAAACTCGCACCTGCAACATATCCTGTTGCGGAACCGGCATGCAAAATAATAAAACGCTTTCCCGTACCGCACCCCTTTTTCCTTTTAACACTTTTTACAGGCTCATCTTGCCAAGATTTTGAACCACTTCCATTCGAAAACATCCACGTTTCGTCTAAAAATACCACTTTTCTAAATTTCGATTTGTAATTGTCCGTATATTTTTTTAAAAACTGAACACGCTGAGTCACTATCTGTGGCTGCTCACATAAAAATCTTCGGTTACAGTCTTTTTTATAGCGAAAACCTAAATTTTTTATTAATTTTGATAACGCTTCAAGTCCAATTTCCAAAACACCCCGAATTTTTAATGTTTTTTGTAAAACTGGAAGAGTTACATTGGTTTTTGATTTGTATAAATCGTAAATCACATTTCGAACTCCCATTTTAATATTTTCACTTAAATCCTCAGTCTTTGGCTTTCTTCGTTTACACTTTTTAGTCTTTTTGGGTATTATGTTATGTTTTGTTTCATGCACAATTTTCTGCACAGTCCTTAAACTAATTCCCAGTGCTTTGGCTACTGTTTCCTGAATATTGTTTGGCGAATTTCCACTTTTTCTTTCATTTTCGAAATATTTTATCAGATTAAGTACCATTTTTTTTGATTGGGGATGTAAAACCCCAGAAAATTGTTTCATTTTGTCACAAACTGTCAAAGTCACAAAACTGGCATATTTAAAATAAAACGTAGCTGGTGCTATTATAAGCTTTTTTAGAATCGCTGGAAAGTAAATACATATCCTTTTTTTTTCATGTCAAAATGGAATAAGTCTGTCTCATTTATCTTACGTATTTTATTTAGAGGGTAAAATTAAACGCAAGTAAAGAAAACAAAAACTGAGAGTATGTCTTTCTTGAATCGTATGACCCGCACGATAAGACCAGATCCGACTATAGAAGCGACATAATCTGAAGAAAATTGAGAAAAGTTAAAACATACTGAGTATCTATGTGAAAAAGTCAGTAAAGGGGATCTAAACGAACCAAATAAACTGAGGAAGAAGAAAAAAAACTTTCTAAAAAGAAGATGTCGAGTTTTACTGAAAAATTTTAATAAAACTTTAAGTAGGTATGTCTGCGTAAGAGATTAAAAAGATAAAATTAGTCGAAATTATGAAGATATCACAATGAAAATAGTCTAACAAGTGGTTTGTGGGGTACTGAAGATTAAAGAACGCTTGTGGGGTTACTGGGCTTTAACCCTTTCCATTTTTTAAATTAACATAGGAATAAGAATTTCACATTTTACAAGGTCATAGTTCCAGTGGCGGCTCGTGGGGTAGAGCCACAGTGCCATGGCACTACCTGCCCTCCTGTCTAGCGTCCTGCCCTTTACAAATTACCAAAACCTATTAAAATTAATATTCTCGTTTTTAAAGCAATTAGCAAAATAATTTAAAAATGGAACACAGTCGGGTGCAAATTTCCATTTAAAAGGAAGCGGTTATGCGTAAAACGGTAACGTAGCTTCCGCGCCAAGCGCGACGAGGCACACGGGAGGTGACGAAACGCCATCACCTCAATCAAAAAACGTTGAAAAATGACCTTGAATGCAAGCAGGCAAAAATCTCGACGGGTAGCCAGGCTCTCTTCGTTTGACCGTTTGATGTTAGACGTTTCACAAACAGCTGATGTTCGCGTCGCGTCCCGATTTGTTTTCGTTCGGCCGGCGGCTGATTTAATGTAGGGTTAACGAACTTTTTATTTTAGAAATACATAAGTAATGAATACTATTAGATTTTTAAAGGAAACTTTATGGAAAAAATACTTGGGTGTGCGGTTGTGATGAATCTAATAGACTATTTTGTTTTATGTGTGTTTTATTTGGTGGGAAGCAGACTTGGTCCCAAAAAGGTACAGATGATTTGGTCCATTTCTGGGACAAAATGAAGACACATGAAAAATCGAAGGTACATTTAAACAATATATTATTATTTAATTTCAGTATGCTTGGTAAAATTAACATTAAAACTCAATTAAATTCTGCATATCACAATGAAATAATGAAGAAAAACGAACAAATTGATAAAAACAGATACATATTAAACCAAATTATAAACTGCGTTCGGTTTTGTGGTGCATTTGAGTTGGCTTTGAGAGGTCATGACGAAAAAGAGACGTCGAAAAATAGGGGCATATTTCGTGAATTAATAAATTTCAGCTCAGTATTAGACAAAACTCTTAAAGATCATATTGAAAAATCGAAAGTATTTAAAGGAACATCAAAACCCCTACAAAATGAACTTCTGGACTGTATGTTAGATGTGTATCATGATGAAGTCATAAAAGAAATAAAGGACTCTCCGTTTATCGCAGATGAAACCACTGACATTGCTTGTGTGTTTCAACTTGTTATCGTGTTTAGGTATATTCAAGATATGATTGTAAATTCATAAATTAAATTAGGTGCCTTTTTGCTTATTTTTCCTACTTTAAAAGCAAGAACTATTAACAAAAAAGGGCGTGGCACCCAAAATTTTTTTGCCTGCGGCGCTAAGGGTTTACCTGGCCCTACTTCACTAAAATGGCACGAGCCGCCACTGCATAGTTCGTAAAAACACGGCAATTTTCGATCATGCGCGCAGCTTTTAAATTTGTCTGGTTGGCAGCACTGGTCATCTCTATTGTGTTCCCGTTACGAATATAAATTTTAGTCACCTCATGACGTCAGAGCCTATGAATATCATATCTAGTATAGTATTTGTAGAATTATACCGTTGATCTTTTGACTGCAATAAACCCTCATTATCCCTTTGACCATAAAATAAATAATGAAATCCCAAATTTTAAAACCTTTTCGAGCAGAGCCGGACCAGGTACAATTTCAATTTATACCTATGCCTGATTCATATATAAATACCAACTGATTTTTAATAATTTTAGTCTTTAGTGGTTTTCCGGCGAGTAATTTTTAGTTAGGCTTATTAGTGGTAGAATGTGGCGTCCTTGGAATTGTGCTGATAGGGGGGCATCTTCAAGTGTCATTTTTAAAAGAAAGCATTTATCTACCGATGCCAAACTAATAATTAAAAATGTGTACCAATCTTTGATGAGTAGGAATTTTAATTCGATGGATGCTTTAGCAGAGACGTCTACTTTGACAAAAACTACTTTATCATCGGTAAGAGACATAGTACTTAAAGTACTCCAAATTGTCTGTTGCTTTCAGCTAAAAACATAGCAGATTCTTCTTTAGATTAGCATCAAGATACCGACGCACAACTTTTTGAAGATTGGTTTAAACATAAAGTCCTTAAAAATATACCTGAAAATAGCGTCATTGTAATGGACAATGTTAGTTATCATATAGTCGGCAAGCAAAAATCATTCCCAATTCTAATAATACAAAAGCAGAAATTCAAAATTTTATGATTGAAAATGATTTATATTTTGAAGAAACTTACAAAAAACGAGAACTGCTAGAAGTACGAGTGTGACAAACTTGCAGCAGAAAATGGACATACAGTGTTGCGTCTTCCTCCATACTATTGTATATTCAATCCTATTGAGCTAATATGGCACCAATTAAAATCCAATATTAGGAGAAATAATATTTCTCCTACATTAAATGCATCTGTAGTAGAATTAATTAAAAACGAAGTAAGAAAAATTTCTGCAGACAGCTGGAAAAACTGTGTACAACATGTACTTAAGGTGGAAAATGCTTACAATTGTATGATTACAAATGTTCAATCCTTAATTATAAGTTTAGGCTTAGATAAAGATAGTGATACAGAGTTAAATTTTGAATAAATTATCAATAGTTTTTTAGAATTTAATTAATTTTTATTGTACTTGTTATCCTAATAGTTATACTTTTAAATAATATTATTTTCAATTATCATTAATTGTTATTTTACATTTATTATAGGTATCTACCTAAAACTAAAAATACCTATCTATTTATTTTAAATAATAAAACTAAATCATGTGGTGTAGGTACATTTTCAAGCCGACCCTAATCCCATTTAATCCCCTTTGAAGAGGTTGAGGCGTATACAATAGGGTTTAATCAGGTAGTTTATTTTTGGCAGTAAGAGTCAACGGTATAATTCTGCAAATACTTTAATATTTATTTCACGGTACTGACGAGAACAAAACATCAGTTCGAAACTGGTTTGCAGGTGGCATCCTATCGATAGAAAGAACTTTCAATTTTATGGTCTTAGGAAAATGACCATATTTCGCATACATTCTCAGAACTAAATTAGCTAAAGATGGATAACCGTAGGCTTCTGCACTTTTTTAGTTTTATGTATAACATTTTAAATGAACCTGACTTTCTCACCACTCTTCGTGAACACCTAACTCCTCGCTCTAATATCCATACTCTTAACATTCGCTTTGGGGATAAGTTAACTTTACCTCACCTTCAGAGGGCCTGGTTTCAGAGGTTATAAAGCTGTCGCCTCTTATAATTCTTTGCCTGAAGAATTAACTAGGTACTGTCTTTAATGGCGTACTATTTAAAAAAAAAAGGTACGAACAACTTCTTTTGGGAGTACGAAAGTAATTTTGCATTTTAATTTGCTTGGTTTTTTGAGAAAACTATTATACTAGAATGTCCATAAAAAGTCTATCTTTAATTCTTATTTAGTCATTGACAGACAGTCAATAAACGATGTTTCTTTTTAACATATTTAGTCAAAATTTTTCGTATTAGTATTTATGTTACTTTGGTGTTGTTCTACTTATAATTTACAGTTTTAAATTAGTAGTTGATGATAATATTTTTTTTAAGTTGTTATCATGCGTGGTTCAGTAGAGTAGCAATTTACAGCTAGACTGTGCAATGCTGCAGCAAATACCATAAAAATTCTTATTTTTTTTTTGAAGAAGTAGTCCATACTCAAAGTGGAGTTAAATGATACAGAAAAAGAAAAGCACGAAGTCTTTCTCCACAATCTTTAATTCTTATTTTTGTTATTGTTTTGTATTTTTTCTTCTTGGTAAAATCAAGGCATTAGGTACCTATTTATTTATTTCTTAGTAGTACCTTGCAATCTGAATTTAATATCTAGCTGTGTTAGAAGAAATGCAACCTTATTGTATATGGATTTCTGCTCGTCGGCATTCTGTTCAAAAACATAAATGTTGTCTTTAAACTTTATTAACATTAGTAGTTACATAAATAGTCATTCAACGTTTTAAAAGTGCAATAAAAACGATTTTGATCACAAGTAATAACAACTATTCTCCGAAACCTAAAACCGCTACGTTTAGAGTCCCAACGGGCGTGAAAGCGACTCCGTTTTCACGGTACGTTGGTGCAGACAGACGAGAATTCCCGCCTGGATTTTGAAGTAATGCACCTTACTAGGTCGATTAATTTTGTCTGGCAAGGCGGGCATACGCCACTTACTGTTTATTACGCCAATACCATATAATGCTATACGATATATATCGAATGTCAGAGGCATGCTTTCGAGGGTAATTTATATTAATTCTTTTAATAGAATTATCGACATTTTGAAAAGCTTTTAAAATTGTTTTTCCCAAATGTACAAGGTGTTGCTAGGATATGCGAAAATGTTAATGTATTAAAACTAATACGAAAACGAAGTAACAAAAGAAGAGCGAGAGGAATTGATTGAAACAGCAGGAATAAAATAAAACATGATTATTGTTTAATGATTGAGATATACAGTACTGGCAAGTCACAAACACCTACACTGCACCAAATCAGATACCTACACAAACACTATCACAGTAAGTCGCTAACAACAAACACAACCAACACTTCTAACAGCTTACTACTGCTTCAGATCAGCACTGCAAGTACTCTCCCTAAAATAGTGGGGTCCTCACAGCTGTGAAGCATGGGCACGTGTTATCTCTTCTGAAGCACAAACACGTACGCTGCACCAAAAACCTTACACCTACACAAACACCTTCACAGTAAGCTTCAATTAAAACAAAGGGCGTGCAGAGCAGAAATACTAAGCGAGTGGTCTGAAGGTTTATACGCTTATGGCGCGGAAACTGCAGGAACACGGGGAGTTTAGTCGGTAGGTAGCCCCATCAGGGTTGAATCCGACACTACTCTGAATCACAGGGTGTCAGTCTTTGGAAGATTAGAAGAAGTTAAAATTTGCCAAAAAATCTATAATTTCATAAATTCTCTTAGAAATTACAATATAAATAATGCACATACACAAGCCGTTTTTATTATAAGTGGATAAAAAAATTACTTTATCACCAAAATGTTGTAATTGTATTGATATATCAGTGATTATAGCTAAGTCAGAAGAAAATATTTCCTTTAATTTAGTCAGATCCACCCTTAGACGAGTTCGCCATATCGTGGCTCATCAGTAAGGTTAGGATCTAACGAAATAAAGAACAATAAGTACTACTTAAATGTAGTAAAGAGGGCGATCAGCCGAGAGGATGCAGCGCGTGTCCGCATCTAGCGTCGATTTTAGACACCTTTAAAGCATCCCAGCACTTCTAAACAAAATTCGATAAAAAAATAAGTCAAATGTTAAGAGAAAATCATTTGTAAAGACTAAATTCACAATGAGGATTGGCAGGTCAGGTCGTCGGTTAGGGACCCGATACCGCAGAAGACAGAAGAAAATGTTTTTAGCTGCTTCTTAAGAATAGTCCTGCATGTTCCATAAGATCTTCCCACTTCTTGAGACAGGCGTCTTATACAATTTGTTGGCGTATTTTGCATTATTTCACGAACGTTTGCAACAAGTTCTTACAGATGGTCTTCCTGCTCCTTTTTTGTGTTGTATAGAGCCTGTTTCCCTAAACACAGCCACGGTTCTTTTCAGCGAATGATAAAAATCCCCAGCAATAAAAGCAACGTTAGAAAAATGTTCGTGACAATGGTCCATGCACAAACCCGGATTGTATTGCCACTCACCATTTACTCTAACCCGTTTCGAAAATACGCTTCAACCATGAATGTTTTGTGCTGTTCCGTAAAGCTCATTGTGTGAATTGTTCAAGAAATTGGAAAAATTAGCGATAAATCAAATTACTTGTAACGACTGTCAAAGATGACGGAATAACTGATTGATTGTTAATTCATGTAGTTACTGACACCCAAGAGGTATTAAGCTCTACGGCTAAGCATTACTTCCTCAGATGCAAGGCCCTCTTTGATGCACATAATTTTTGCTCGCAAGGTATTAAGGATTAAGAAAACTTTACCAGGTACCTAGCAAAGCATTCCTGCATGATTCAGATTCAATCCAACTGTCTACTTTCGTACGTTGGTGCGGACAATATCCACCAATACTAAGAAGCAAATACGTGCCTCTCACTTCCTATCGCCGGGCTCGTTAATATAGCTCGGAAAGGCCGCCCCCTTGCTATATAATACGTTCTGTTAATTACGCAGAAAAGGGCTAATCTAAAATACGAAAAAACGCTAGATATACTCACACAAACATCTTAGAAATTCCTCATATATTACTGAGGAACAGCAATTTCGTTTGTTTAAAAGTTGGAGACAATAATGTTTCTAGAATGATAGAGGAGTTTCGGACTTATTTGTTTTAAATAACTTCTGTCGAAGATTCGGGTTCAACCTTAGGAGGTTCTGAAAGCATTGATTGACTGAAAATAAAGGGGGAGAACCCGATAAAATTCCTTCCTATTTTATAAAAAAGTGCACCTTTTCTCTCTATGTTCCACTCACTATTATTTTTAATATGTCGTTTGAAATGTGCGAATTTCCTGGCTAGTGTTATTCCTATTTTCAGAAGCGGAATGAGAGAAAATGTTACAAATTACAGACCCATAAGCAAACTTAACATCTGTAAAAGTTTTAGAATCTATTGTGCATAAGTTAGTTCTTAATTCCATAAAACCTCTTATTCCATATATACCGATTGCAGTAAGGCGTTTGATAAGATTGATCACAATATTTTAGTAGTAAAACTGAGTGAGATTGGAGACCTTTCTATATATTTATTCGATCACAATTTGTGGCAGTGAACGGTCACCTGTCTCCTGTTTACAATGTAACTTCTGGTGTGCCCCAGGGTTTCTATTACTTTTCATTATACAGGGTGAGTTTTTTAAAGTGTTACAAGGCGATATCTCGAAAAGGGATGGGGGACATATTTAAACATATTTTTGATGTCTACCCCCTTTCCCCATTTTGAGGGGTGGGGGTAACTTGGGAATTCTAAATGAGACAATGTACTCTTTTTTGGTAAATACGAACCTACGTAAAAAACTACGTACGTATACAAAAAATCTTTTGATTTGCTCCTCTGGTTACGTAATTATGATTTATTAGGATATAATACACAAAAAATACTTTACTATATAATTTTAACTTATTTATCGTCTGTCACGCTTCAGAAGATGTTCAAAATGTCTCCCTTCAACTTCCAAACACTTTGTAACTTTTTTTCAGAATAAATATCGTACCAGTTGTAACATTTTCAGCCTCACTAATAAGCATGCGACGCGGATTCGGTATTTTATATCATCTAAAGTTGTAGGTGTAGCCGCCATCACTTTATCTATTATAAAATAAAAAATAAATAAAGGAAAAAGTCAAGGGGGGTCCAATCCGGGGACCTAGCAGGCCGTTTACCGAACCAGCTCGATTTATTCACCTGTTTTCAAACAATTCGTTCAACTCATTACGGGCCTGTATCACATAATGCGGTGGAGCTTCGTCCTATTGAAACCACATGTCAGAACTAATGTTCTGGTTTAATATTTGGGGTAATTGGTTTTTAAAAGAATTTCGTAACCAGGGAAGCAAATCAAAACATTTTTTGTATATGTACGCAGTTTTTTACGTAGGTTCGTATTTACCAAAAAAAAAGTACAGTGTCTCATTTAAAATTCCAAAGTTACCCCCCACCCCTCAAAATGGGGAAGGGGGTAGACGTCAAAAATATGTTTAAATATGTCCCCCCATCTCCCTATTCTCTCACTAAAATTTTAAGAAAATATTTTAAACCGTTTTCGAGATATCGCCTTGTAACCCTTTAAAAAACTTACCCTGTATATTTAAAAGAAGGGAAAAAATGTTTTAATTTTTGCTTGGGTACACGCCCATTTTTGAATCATGGTGCTTCGTTTTCAAGTTGGAAAAATAAAAAACATAATATAAAATCCTCAAGAAAAGCACAAAAACAACCCCGGTAATTATTGAGGTCGTGCCTCAGGGAGTGGGAAGGGCAATCGCCCCCATTGCCTCCTCCTATACCCGTACCTACATTAAAAAAAATCAGATTTTTTTGCAGTGTTGCCTATATTGTCGAAATCAGAGCTCTAATATTTTGCATAAAATTAATTTTGTTTTTGTAAGTTTTATGAGTATGGTATCGAGTATCGGGCCCTCTCCCCCCCCCCTAGCTACGTGCCTGCCGCTAGTGTGCACTGGCCGTTACACAGGTAAAAATTGCGTTACATAGAATAGAAAGTTGGCGCAGACGGTTTTCGCCGCTGTTATGAAGTAATACACCTTCCTTGCTATCGCTGGACCCATTAATATCGCCCGGAAGGCCGGCCCACGCCACTTACTGTTAATAACGCCAAGAAGATAAAGGCTACAGTCTAGGGCGGATTGTACGTCGGAAGCATAATTTGAGAATGATTTATAATTACATTAAAGGTAGCGGCAAATTTAAACCTTAACTGAAAAACAGAAAGTGACAATACATTGTATATCCTCAAGACCGACCTCAACAAAAATGGCTAGGTACCCCACAAGATTAGTTGACACAATATTAGAAAATCGTAAGAATCGACCCAACGCGCAAGAAGCAAACAGAGAGCCACAACCCAACACTCAATATTCCGTATGTCAAAGGAGTATCTGAGAAAATAAGAAGACTAGGACAACGATATAACATCAACACTGTATTCAACTTGAGGGACACCCTAAGAAGCCACCTGACGAATACAAAACCTACAAGTCAAAAAGATAGGAAAAACTGCGTCTACCAGATCCCCTGCGAGTGCGGCCAATCTTATATAGGTGAGACATTAAGACTACTCGAGACAAGGATTAAAGAACACAAAAACAATACGTTAAAAGGAGAGACTGAAAAGTCAGGTGCAGCTGACCATGCCTGGAAACATCATATCATGTGATCAGAAGCTGAAATCCTACATAAGGAACCACACTGGAGGAAAAGAAAGTTTAAGGAAGCTGCTGCTATTCACCAGAATCCAGGCTGCTTTAGTAAACCATCATTAGACATAAGAAATATCTGGAAACCTTTGTTAGATAGATGTAATCTTAGGATAAGAACGCGTGCCAACTGAATGCATGACTGCACCCACCTCAGTTATGCTTCAGGGCACCTAGCTATAGTATAAAAAATAGTCTTGTAGTTACTTTACTTATTTAGTATTTACCTGAAGACGACTGGAGATACTTACCAGTTGAAACGGTGTGATTTAAAACAAATAAAGACAATGGAAGTCCAAAACTCTTTCACATTCATTGTATATCCTGCTAAAGACGAGTAGATGGGTTTTCGGAACTGATTGGGGAAGTAAAACATGTCCTAGTGCTAGCTTAAGAAAGGCATTTTGGATAGTGTGTTCCATCCAGTGGCGTAGCGCTACTACCGCGAACCCCCGCAGATGCGGGGGGGGGGGGACCGAAAGAGCCTATTGCTATGGCCCCGTAGGGGCCGAAGTCCTGGCCTAAAAAGGCCAACGCCCAAGGGCTTAGACTAGATGTGTGTCTGTACTCTGTTTTGTCGTTTGATGTTTTTGGCTCTGCATAGCTACTGTACAGAAACAGTTTCTGTACGGCGGCATAGCTAAAATAGCTATTAACATCTGTATAGACTCAGACTGTCTGGTGCTATTAAAATAGTAGTTGGTAAGTATTTCTAGTTGAAATTATTTCTAATTGTCTCATTCACCTAAAATTTTGCACACGTATATGGGCTCCACAACGTATGCAAAAAAACATTAAGAATTAGGACTTATTTATTAAAAATATATAATTTTTTTGTTGCATCTTTTAAAACATTATGGTAACACAAACTTTATATATTATATTCTTAATATAGGCGAGGGGGCTCTAACACAATTTTCGCGGGGGGGGCCCATAATTTGTCGCTACGCCACTGGTTCCATCCTTTCAGCAGAAACCTGATGTTTCGCTAAGGTTAGGCATTCCTTAGAACGTTTTTCTCGCAGTACCTACATCAAGCAACAAATTTTTCTGAAGCTGGAAATTTTCAAACCGACTACGGAAGTAATAATTTACTTATGCGAAAGGGGAGGTGGCAGCCTTTTATTTAATGTCTCAGTTATGCAATAATTTTATTTGACATAGTGATTTTTTAAGTGAAAACTTCTTTAGGCGCGTTTAGCACTTTTTGTGGGCACTGAATTAAACTGAGCCGTCACGCGTCAGACTCGGGTGTGCTACGCTCGAATTCAACTGCTATATTCAATCCGAACTGACCCTGACCCGAATGAACGTTATATGAAAGAGCATGCCGCCATCGGTCGCATTCAGCATCGACGTGGAAACAGTCAGTGTGCGTTGTCTAGACACTCGTGTATTTGATATTGTTAATTTCACCTTGTTGAAGTTTTCACTTCTGTCGTGTGGTCTTAAGCACACACAATTTTTTTATCTATGCAATTGATAAAGATATCTATTTGGTAAATAGTGTACGCATTTTTATTTTCATAAAAGTTTATCATAAGCAAATATTTAACTTTTTTATTTAATTACGGTTTTAACCAGACCATACTTTTCTGACAGAAGTCCATAGTAACAAGCACGAAAACTCTAAATACTTTGGATCTCCAAAAAAAATAAGACTAGGTTTTAAAATTATAAAACAGTGTAGATGCAACATCGGTTCATTTACTCGTGAGAAATGAGTACAATTTCATGCTCGTTATACATTATTTCATTTAAATTGCTGTGCTAAGGCAGAAGCTGTCATAATGTTAATAATAAAGATTTTATTTTAGACAATGCCAATATTTTTTGGCGAGACCATTGTTTGCCTTTGTTGGGCCGAGACGAGAATTTAACAGTATAATTCGCACATAAAAAAACCTTGGAAAGAATTATTTAGTTCCCTTGACAAAGAACGAGGTATTTATAAAAAAAGAATGTTTTTGTGTTTAAATGTTCTCAAACGCGATTGTGACAAGATACAAATTAATTTAAAAATATAACTAAAATGGTTTCGGAGTGATGACAAAATTATAAATATTTTTCAATAATTCTTATTGTTATAAAATACAATAACGTTATAATGTCATGGTTTAAGGGCATATATTAAGTTTTTATACAGGGTGTTCATTTGAAAACTTCCCACCTCGATTTTCCTGCTTTAAAATGAAAATGTGGAAAATCGCTCGGACCCCTCGATTTTTATTTCGAGGGGGACATCTTTTGCGTATATTGTCAATCTTGTTACTTCAAGCCCCTAGGAGGGAGGGGGGGTAAGATCTAAATCTTAAATGGATACCCCTATTTTATATAATTTCTTTGGATTCTGCATAAAATTCTGAACATTTTTTAATAAAAGCATTATTAGTCTATACTTAGCAGTTTCCGAGATATTGACTCTTGAAAAATGACATTTTTGAACTTTAACACCGTCTAACTTTCTAACTGTACGTCTTAGAGCAAATCGGCTTACATGTCCCTATTTTCGATTTTTATTATCTTTCCAATAGTGTGAACTTTCGGTTAAACCGAATATAAGAAATATAGTACTTCCGGTTTGACCGGAAGTTGACACTATTGGAAAGATAATAAAAATCGAAGATAGGGACATGTAAGCCGTTTTGCTCTAAGACGTACAGTTAGAAAGCTAGACGCTGTCAAAGTTCAAAAATGTCATTTTTCAAGAGTCAATATCTCGGAAACTGCTAAGTGTAGACTAATAATGCTTTTATAAAAAAATGTTCAGAATTTTATGCAGAATCCAAAAAAATTATATAAAATAGGGGTATCCATTTAAGATTTAGATCTTACCCCCCCTCCCTCCTAGGGGCTTGAAGTAACAAGATTGACAATATACGCAAAAGATGTCCCCCTCGAAATAAAAATCGACGGGTCCGAGTGATTTTTCACATTTTCATTTTAAAGCAGGAAAATCGAGGTGGGAAGTTTTTAAATAAACACCCTGTATGTATTAGATTTATGACTGGTGTGCTTTTACTATTTATATTTTCAAAAATTAGATATAGGTTAGTTATTAGCACACAAAATATGTTTTTTTCTATTTCACGTTCAGAATAACTTCAATTCGCTAAAAACGCTTCTTAAAATCTGGATATACAATAAAGGAGCGTTTAGGCGAAGTTGGAAAGATGATACTCATCATACAGGTAAAAAAAATCGTCAGAGGGTGTACGGTATCTTGTTCTACAATGCATAATGCAAGTTTGATATTTAAGTCTGGCGTGAAATCTGGTGATTATCATATAGATAGTTAATCCTTTGAGAAATTGTTTGAAGAAAAATTGTTACCAAACTTGGAAGAACCGTCGCTTATTATAATGGATTACGTCACATATCATTCTGGTCTAATTGAAAAAATTCTAAATACAAGTTGGTCAAAAAAATTATTTATTCCATGGTTAGAACAAAGACTAATTCCGGTTGCACCATTTGGAATGAAGGATCAGATTTGGATAATAGTAAAACCGACATATCCAGCCCAAACGTTACAAGTAATGTGGAAAGCGCTGTTTATTTTGTTTTTAATT
Source organism: Polydrusus pterygomalis (assembly GCA_963969555.1). Lineage (NCBI taxonomy): Eukaryota > Metazoa > Arthropoda > Insecta > Coleoptera > Curculionidae > Polydrusus > Polydrusus pterygomalis. Next base: position 84,404,330 of record OZ018376.1, read on the forward strand.
ATTTTTATTTTATTTTAATAGGTTGGACGAACTATCATTGCAACATGGACATAGAGTTTTAAGACTTTCTCTATATTATTGCCACTTTAATCCTATTGAAATGGTTTGGTGGGAATGGAAGCGCTATTATGATGCAAAAATAAGTTCTATGCATCCTGTAACAAATGACGTAGTTTTGGGTCTGTGACATGAAGCGATAGAAAATGCAACAATGAAAAAATTATGTAACACACACTATTAAATTATAAATGATTGTGGGCACGGGAAAGATTTATCGATAGATACTCTTCCCCTTATTATTAACTTAGACGAATCTGATGATAATGATCCTTAAGGAGATGATTTATTTTAATTATTAAAAAACTTTATTTTGTTGTGTTGTCATTTTTTATTATATCCTCTTCTTTATGATTTTATAAATAAGATGAAAATATTTGAAACAAAATTTATAGACTGGTGAACTAGAGATGCACTAGACAAAAAAATTTATGACTCAATTTTAAATTTTATAAATGAGTTTTATTTATTATTTTTAATAATTTTCAAAAACAAAATGTTTCGTCCCATGATGCCTTTTACCCCAAATAAACTACTTATTTTTGACTTCATTAACAGTATAAAAATAATAATTAAAAATTTGAAAAAACGCGCTTGTATTTTACTTGTTCACATGTATCCGTCTTTATGTAGATCAAGCCTAAGAAAAATCATAACCTTTACCACCGGTAAGTCAAACTAACTGAATTATCAACGGGATTTATAAAACCCAGTGCGACATCTTGCGTCCCAGTACGGTACCTTAGAAAAGGTCAGTCGTAAAGGGTTATTCTGTAAAAACAGAAAATTATGCAAGATGCCCTCAAAACCGGTATAAGTGCCGGACCACAGATATTAATTCGAAAAAGGTTTTTTTGTTTCCTTCCGCCAAACCCATCCCCAGACGCGTTTCGCCGTTATTACGGCTCATCAGTGAGGCTCGGTTTGGCAGAAGGAAACAGGACTCAAAGACAAATCACTTGTCAGGATCGATCATCAACGGCACTTATACCGGTTTTGAGGGCATCTTGCATAATTTTCTGTTTTTACAGAATAACCCTTTACGACTGACCTTTTCTAAGGTACCGTACTGGGACGCAAGATGTCGCACTGGGTTTTATAAATCCCGTTGATAATTCAGTTAGTTTGACTGACTGACTTTTTCGAACTAACTGAATTAATTTACGACGTACCGCAAACATGGAGAATATGACGTAACGGTTAGCGATCATTGAACAGACTACAGACTTTAGTTCACTTAATAGCGACAAGTTTAATGCAAAATACATAGCAATCGTTGATACGGCAAAATAGTCAAACTTTTGGTTGTCCTTTATATTCTCTGCAAATTTGTTAATAGTATAATTTTTGCATACCATACATTAAACTGTGGAATAACATTTCTATGCTTGCTATAAAAATCAATAACAACTATAATTAAATCGGTTGTTTTCGAGAAAGTTCAAGCTTAAATGTTATTAGATGTATCTTATAATTATGAAAGTATTTTGTTATTCCGGAATTGGCACTTGAGCAAACCCGAAAAGCTTAACGTTCTAATGAGAATTAATAAATTAGAGCAATTTCTTTATCTGCTTTTCGAATTAGACATTAATGGAAACATTTATGGGTCGACCTTTAAAGTGGGGTTTAATGAGCGATGTAATGTGGTTATTATAATAAAATTTGCCGTTTTAATATACCATATTATCAAGTAATCTGCTCGCAAACTGCAACAATTCCAAATTTTCGGGTATACTTTAGGGCATCTAAAGGGTTACTCAGTAATTTATGTTACCTTTTATATTAAATTTTATACCCATAACAATAGCATTTAAACCCTTTAAACTAAGTTTAATATAAACAGAGAGTCTTATAAGAGTCAAGACAATCTACCATTCTATACGACTTTTGGGTGTTGTAATAAAAAAGGCAGGGTGTTTTAAATGAATTTACCCCACACAAAATACAGGGTGAGTTTGTATCTTTGAGTTAAGTCAGTAAATAAAGTACAGTATTTTTTGTATGTTTTTCCCATCCATCGTATTTCATTTTCAAAATCAATTATTTATTAAACACAAAGCGACACTTTAATCAACATACCTTAAGTATATTGACTTTTGTCGTTTCCATAGTAACGGCAAAGCGGCGCGGCGTATCGTGAATGACATCATATAGTCCGGGAGTTTGTGAGTGATTTTGCTTAGATATTTCGCCCCAGCTTATTTTTAGTTAGTGTGATTAATTTTATGTTATAATGAAGCTCGGACACTAGGGCTGTCTGATATATCTTCACATAATTGATATAATCACAATACGCTATGGCGATTTTCCTTATTAAAATTTAGTTGTGTGTTAATTAACTTTGAGTAACCGGGTGTCCCAGATAAGAATACATTCTACAGAGTTCTCGTAGACCGTAGAAGATACAGAGATGGTAAAATGAGAAAAAAACTCCACCCTACTACATTGTGTAACGCTGTTTTCAAATTTAAAAAAATTCTCATCCCTCCGAAGATATTTGAACAAAACCGAATTTTCGCGATATCGTTTTTATTGTTTTCTGCCTCTATTTAAAGAGATATTTCAAAATAAAGGTTACATTCTTATTGCCTTTTTCCTCCTTTACAAGTTGGTGCAATTAGAATTTCAATCCGACGTTTCGTTTCCTCACAACCACCATCAACTTTTTTTAATAGTCGAAACATTTAATTTATTTATTTTTAAATTCCCTTGCTTCTTCCCAATTCAACGACGTATCACACCCAGTATTAATAACACGTTTCGCACATAAAACTCATCAGCAATAAGAATAAGTGCAAATTTATCTTGTATAAACTCCTTTCTTTTCAAAGTCAACTAGAAATGAATTGCCTTTGGAAGACAATACATTTCTATTAAATACAATAGTTTTGACACCAAAATTTGTACTTTGAATTTTTCTATTAAAATTAAATTCCATTTTATTCGTAGCTAATAATAAAAAGTTCAACAATTATTACTCAAACAACAGATTTACTAAATACAGGGTTTTTCCGTATATTTTGGAGCACCCCTGGAGCTTTTATTTGAAGACCTAGAAAAAACTTTAAATTACCAAAGTTGCATGATTTCTCCTGAACTGCCAGAATTTGTTATCGGACAAAACAAATAAACATCGTAAATTTGTTTAATAATGCCAATGTCGATTTTTTTAAATGGAACACCCTGTATATTAATTTTTTTTTTAACTCCTTACTCTTTTCTGATTCCAAATATGTATATATGTTATATATTTACTTTAGTCGTTTAGGCAAAATTTCATTTCAACATATTGCGGATTAGAAAATCTATATTGGTGTGAGGAAAACATGCTAGAACAATGCTTATTCAGTAACAATAATTAATATAAATAATGATAATAATTTATGAAACAAACATATAACATATATACATATTTGGAATCAGAAAAGAGTGAGGAGTTAAAAAAAAATTAATATACAGGGTGTTCCATTTAAAAAAATCGACATTGGCATTATTAAACAAATTTACGATGTTCAATTGCTTTGTCCGATAACAAATTCTGGCAGTTCAGGAGAAATCATGCAACTTTGGTAATTTAAAGTTTTTTCTAGGTCTTCAAATAAAAGCTCCAGGGGTGCTCCAAAATATACGGAAAAACCCTGTACATATAAATATACAGTGTCACCAGTAAAGTCCGCATCATATGGGATTTTTTTTTATTAATAGCTTTATTCGAAATTTGACTTTGGCATCAAGTTCTGCTTCGATCGAGATGAAAATTAAGCAAAAAACTACAATTTAAAAAAACAAAGTTTATGGTGGTTGTGAAAAAACGAAACGTCGGCATGAAAATCTAATTACACCATCTCGTTAAGGAGAAAAAAATGGCAATAACAATGATGTTTTATTTTGACATATCTCTTCAAATAGAGTCAGAAAAAAATAAAAACGAAATTGCGAAAATTCGGTTTTGCCCAAATATCTTAGGAATGATTCGGAATTTGTCAAATTCGAAAACACAAATTGCAGGATTTAGTAGGGCGCAACTTTTTTCTAATTTAACCATATCTGTATCTGTAGAGTGCATTCTTATCCGGGACACCCGGTTATCAAAAACGTTTTACCGATATAATACGATAAAACTGTAAAATAAAACTTTAATACACAAAACACTATACTCACACAAACGTTTAAAGTCAAAAATCTATAATAAAACATTGAATTGAAGTAATGCAAAAAACCCGTTAAGATTATTTGGTTTTTAGGGCTGTTCGTGAATTGACACCCAATGTTCTTACAGTACAGTACAGTATTACTTACATTTTTATTTCATCCGCGTTAAGAACCGCAGTACAGTTTTATTAGAATTACCTTGCTATTTTAAATGTAATCAGCTAATAGGTGATTGCGTTTCTAATGTAAGACAGGGCCGCGCTTTCAGTCCGCCCACTATACCAGGTGTTTCTCAAAAGACGTTCACCCCTATAACTTTTTTATATTTATAGATATTAAAATGAAATTTTAAGATTATGCATAAGAGATGAGTCTGCATTTATTGGCATAATTTTCAATTTGTAAGCACTTCCGGTTTGACCGGAAGTGACCTTGACTTTGATATTTTAAATGGGACATCTTGTATATTTTTACTTATTTGGGTTCAGCATAACATTATGAATGAAATGACACCTCACTTGTCATTTTTTGACGTGTTATAACATGTTTATATTTATTTTTTATTTTCAATCTAAAGTGCTACAAATTAATGAAATCTATTAATTTATGGTCAAGTAGCGTATGAAACTTAAAATTATGTCATAATAATTGACTTTCTAAGTTTCACAAGCGTTTAAAAAATGAAATTTTGTTTTCTTGACTTTTACTCCATTTTTCCAAATGGAACGATGTTGGTTCACTAGGATATTTAAAACGAGCATTTTTTTCCAACAATTTGATACCAGACACTCCTATGCTATTTTAAAATTGACACTGAAAAATTTGCCTTATATCCCAATCGCAAATTTAAAAGCGTTATGCATTATTATCGCCCTCTCTTTTCTAAAGAAATATACAGTGTCACCAGTAAGTCCGCATCATATGGGATTTTTTTTTATTAATAGCTTTATTTAAAATTTGACTTTGGCATCAAGTTCTGCTTCGATCGAGATGAAAATTAAGCAAAAAAATAATAGTCACGTGATTCGAATTATCTGTCAAATTTAAATTTTTTCCAAAAAATAATTCAAAAGTGGGGTTATTTCTGAAAATATCGAAAAAAGTTATAAGAAAAAGTTTTTTCAAATGCAGTTTCTAGCCCACATGCAAAATTTCAGCTGCATAAAATAATTTTGATTTTTTATCTATATATTGTAAATTGCACCACTTTTGCAAAATAAGACTCAACGCAACCTACATAAAACTTCTCAGTTTTGACAAGGTTTTATTTCAGATACATTTTCTTTAAAGTAGCGCCATATTAAATGTGTGTTTTTCTACAAAATCAAAATTGGGCTATTAAAATTTGGTCGCATGTGATGCAAAGTTTATTTGTTTTGGACCCTGTATAAGGTAACTTAATAAAATAAGTATTTTTAAAAACGTAGCTTGTGTCTAAAAGTAATACACCTTAATATTAAGACAAAAAAGAACACAGTGTCATCAGTAAATTGTTCATTAAGTGGAAAATAAATTTTAGTTTAACTTAACGTAAAGTTTATCGACTTTCAACGATTTAATTTAAAACCCCTTTACTTTATTTTTTATTTTTTTACTTTCAGGCACAAATTACGTTTTCAAAAATACTTATTTTATGAAGTTACCTTATTCAGGGTCAAAAACAAATAAACTTTGCATCACATGCGACCAAATTTTAATAGCCCAATTTTGATTTTGTTGGTAAAACACACATTTAATATGGCGCTACTTTAAAGAAAATGTATCTGAAATAAAGCATTGTCAAAACTAAGAAGTTTTATGTAGGTTGCGTTGAGTCTTATTTTACAAAAGTGGTGCAATCTACAAACTATGGGTAAAAAATCAAAATTATCTTATGCAGCTGAAATTTTGCATGTGGGCTAGAAACTGCATTTAAAAAAACTTTTTCTAATAACCATTTTCGATATTTTCAGAAATAACACCACTTTTAAATTATTTTTGGAAAAAATTAAAATTTGACAGATAATGCGAATCATGTGACTACTATTTTTTTGCTTAATTTTCATCCCCATCGAAGCACAACTTGATGCCAAAGTCAAATTTCTAATAAAGCTATTAATAAAAAAAAATCCCATATGATGCGGACTTTACTGGTGAAACTGTATAGGCGGCTTTAAAAAACAATGGAATGGTTTTGAAAAGCAATATGGCTTTAATTTAAAGTTGTAATGTCATTAGTTTATAAAACATACAATACATACAATCTTGCGATTTCAGAAGAATCTTTTTGGTCACTCCAAAAATTAGGAGCATATCAATTTGTTCATTTCTAGTAAAACTAAGCATTTAATCTGATTTACAATGTAAGTTTAATAAACGAATGACATTACAATTCTAATTTAAAACCATATTGGTTTCCAAAAGCATTGCATTGTTTTTCAAAGCCGCCTTTATATTTCTTTAGAAAAGACAGGGCGACAATAATGCTTAATGATTTTAAATTTGCGATTGGGAAATTTTTTTCGTGTCAATTTAAAAATAGCATAGGAGTGTATGGTATCAAATTGTTGAAAAAAAATGCTCGTTTTAAATATCCTAGTGAACTACCATCGTTTTATTTGGAGAAATGGAGTAAACGTAATGAAAACAAAATTTCATTTTTAAACGCTTATCAAATTTAGAAAGTCAATTATTATGACATAATTTTAAGTTTCATACACAACTTGACTATAAATTAACAGATTTAATTAATTCGTAGCACTCTAGATTGAAAATAAAAAATAAACATAAAAATGTTATAACACGACTCATCTCTTATGCATAATCTGAAAATTCATTTTAATATCTATAAATACAGAAAAGTTATAAGGGTGAACGTCTTTTGAGAAACACCTGATAGAGTGGAACGGCAAAGTTTATTAATTAGGTTGATGTGTGGAAACAATAACACACCTTATTGTGCCGCCTAAGCGGTACTGTTTCCGGAACTAGATGAGTCACTGTGCGAAGTTTTGGACTAAGAGAATGGAAAATTTAAAATAGCCTCTAATGCTTAAGTCATGTTTTTGTTTTAGGTGGTCTCAAGGGCTTCTGTTTCATCAAGGTGCCGTGGATTGCGCCCGTGCAGCTCTGCTGCTTCCTTTAGGTACTTCAATCCTTCACTGCCAACCAGTACAGAAATGTTCCTTGGTCGAAACGGCGTTTCTGCTACTCGTTACTGTGGCAACAGTCAATATGCTTACGACAGTCCTAAATGATTCTCCGATCTTCCCCGATGACGAAGATGCGGATTCGCTGATTACCGAAGCACCTTTGCTAATGGATTCGCCGCAGTGCGTGCTTTTTGGAACTTCTATGATTTGGTTTGCATCTATAACTATTAATTTAGGACCCACGTTTCTTTCAGGTAAGTAAGCAATTTTTTTTAGATGTGAATTCACTGTTGGAACCAGCAAGCGACTTGATTGGTTACAGCTCTTACTCGATTCTTTCGACATTATCAACCCAACTGTTCTTCTAGTTTATTTGAGTTACTTTTACTAAACTTTTATTTTTCTCTTCCTTGATCTTTTTCTCTCTAAAATTATATACCACGGCCTCAAAAAAAGACGACAGGCCAGCAGGACATCACTAGGTCAATTTGTGTGTGGCCTAAGAACAGGCTTAATTTGCAAATTCCGTCCTAGCATTAGTTCAGACTAGAAGAACGGTCGCAAGTACACCGGCTTTAGCTACACTTTCGTAATATTATACACATGGCCGCATACAGGGTGTCCCAATAGTGCGACAAAATGCAATAACTTTCTTATGATGTGAAAAACATTTTTAATATATTATGGCATATGGGACAAGTGTGTAACTATTTTTTATATTGGAATACACAGTGATCCAAGTTTAATGGATACCCTGGGGCGGATAGATTACGACGGCCGTTTCGTCCTTATTAGGACTCTGCGGGCAGCCATAACCCAAGCAATTCCAAGCCATGGTAATTTTCACGAAATTTTATAAGAGACAAAAATAATCAAAAACCAATGATTACCGAAAACAATAGTTCGAAAGTCACTGGCGCACGTACTAAAAAAAAGATTAGGGTCAGCGTGTACTGGACGCCCCCCCCCCCCCTATTTTAAATATTTGAAAATTGTTTTTTGTTTTTCTTAAAAGATTTAACTCTTTATGCTGAAGCAAAGTACCAAATTTGAAATTATCTTATTAAATACTCGAATTATTCAAAAATATCAGTTTTTAATTTCAAACTTTGGCGCCCTGTATATTGAACATTAGGATCAAAAATGAAAAATGGCATTATAAAAGTTATATTACTTTTGCTCAAGAAATATATGGTTAAAGGATTGTCCTCCTTTTTCCGGACACCCGGTATAAAACTATTTAAGAAATCCCCGTTTTTTTTTGCCTTCGCTTGATTAAAAGTAAATACCTTTTTTATGTTTTTTTTCACAATACATGTATCTGTATTTAAAAAAAAAGGGTAAGTTTCCATCACTGGACAACGGGTTAAATTTATGAAACTGCAACAAAAAACCTTACCTTTGTTTGAATAAAAGCCCATATCGGTATTTTGGAAAACGAGATTGTTGACAAATTAGCCAAGAATGCAACAGAAATGACTACAAACGTTACAAATTTTTATTTACCTCACACGGATGTTTTTATATTACCAAAAAAAAACGAATTTATGATGATTGGCAGGTACTTTTAAATCAATCAACCAAAGGGTACTCATTTAAAAAAATGTTTCCAAATATAAACAAGAAACCTTGGTTTTGTAGCGAATCAAATCGTAGTTTTGTAAGAACTATTTCTCGCATTCGCAATGAACATGCTTTGTACCCAAAATATAAGAAAAAAAATAATTTACAGGCACATGAAAATTGTGAATGCGGAGAGGTAGGTGATTTAAGTCATATTTTATTGGAGTGTGGTTTAAATCGACCATTTTTGAATGTATTACATAATGATCTACAAAATATTGTAACACTCTCTTTTAACTTGGAAAGCTTGGTTATCACCAACAATATAACTATTTATAGAATTCTGTATAACTTCATTGTAAAACAAAATATAAATTTATGAATAAACAAAAAGTTAAAAAAAAAATTTTAAAAAAGGAAAAAAAAGAAAAGAGAAAAAATATTATAAAAAAAGAACACGGAAAAAAATATATACCTAAATAAAAAAATGTATAATTAAAAAAAAAATAAAGAAAAAATTAAAAAAAAAAATTAGATAACCAAAATCAGCTTTATTTTAGTAATTAATTAGTAAGTACGGTTAAAATGTGGAATCAAAAGTAGTCTATATAATAGAAATCAGTAAATTTTATATTAATGGATAAAAATTTCCACATTCCTTACAAAAAGAGAGATGCTGGCCAGTTGGTTTCACCAGAGCCATAAAACAAATACACATACACACACACCCATGTTTTGGATTTGTCATGGATTTGCCCAGGGATGGATTAATTTTTTGTTACCTTACAGTGAAAAGATTCGCCCTGTATACGGTGAAGACGGTCGATCGCATTGTATATCGGTATCGATTCTTGTTCTATACAAAACTTTTTCAATTTTAAAAACTTGTCTGCTCGCTAGGGATATTTTCAGTTAATAACGTTTCCATTGAAACTTTTTAATTATGCTAAGCTAAACAATAAGAGAAAAACAAATTATTATCCTCGTTACTTTGTCCGCGTTTAGTTAACAACTTTCTAAAAGAATTATTTTGCCCGAAAAATTATTCATTACAGCAAATCCTGAAATGTTTTAATTTCCCAAAAATAAACTGCTTTAAGTCTTAAAAAAAATTACCGACAAAGAATTCATAAATTTACGAAGGTTAAAATAAAAACCGTAGCTTTTAGCATGCCTACAGGTCAACACGTTAATCTGTGTTTATGACGTATCGGTAGGGAGAAATCAGGATCTGATAAAAAATTTTACATTCCTGGGCTTGCTGTATAGAGGTAGTTTTTTTAGAAGTAGGAAATTGTCATACAAAAAAATTAATTGCTAGCCGAACTGTGAACTGGAAGAAATCGAGAACGACTAACGATGACGGTAGATAAGTGCTGCCGACCGCTGGTATAGATTATAATACCGAAACCCATATACAAAATTTCGTCATTCCCGGTCAAAAAGATTTTTTGTTTTTAAGCCAACAGGCAGATAGGCCGACGAAAATGGGGGAAAGTTGTTTTTCGCGATCTATGGGGATGAGGTCTGATAATATATTAATTTTTTTTCGTTTATAATATCTATCATAAGAGAGAAAATTTTTCGACTGGTATGAAAGTTTGTTGCTTGGCAATTTTGCGAATAAAATTTCATTGATGATTCTTGCACAGATTACAGAAAAGAACTGTAATCTGTGGATTCTTGTCAAAAATTTCATGAGCGAAATTACCAAAAAGCAACAAAATTGAATGATATTCGACAAGACTATTTCACCAGAAAACAATAAAAACACACTGTTTATTTAGCAAACTAGAAACTTTATTTATTTATTACTAATATTAAACGTACAGTTGTTATACGTAAAAGTTTGTCCATTGTCCATTATTTTCCATCAAAGAATGGTTTTGGGTATGATAGACTTGCATTTGAGAAGTCGAAGGTCCACATGCTTCATTTTTTGTTGTTCTGAGATTTTCGATGAGCTTCAGATGATGACTAGGATCTAGCTGCAGATATGGTTTCAGGGAATTTGCGTTTGAGTGGCCTGTTAACTGAATCAACTCTTGATCCCCAACACCTTGTTTAGGGCAGCAGACACGGCGGAAGATCGATGAGAATGATTTGTTACCTATTTTATGCTTCTTCGTATATATTCCAATTCTTTCCGCTGAAGTTTTGGTCCACTTAGATACTGTATTTATTCCTAGTGGAGTATTTTTGAACCAACATCCCTTCTGTCAGTTTGGATGAACGGAGAGAAATAGTCTGTCTGTGGAAATGTTTGGTTTTCTTTTTTCCAATAATTTTAAAAATAATCTTACAGGGCAGTCTTTGTTTGATAAATTTCGTACCAACCATTTGCTGTTTGCCAATCCGTTTGACCCACCTTGGGCTGTGTTGGAAAATATGCTGTTATATTCAATTCGTCCGGTAAATTCTCCCATGGTATCAAACTCCTTTTGAAAATATTAAAATTTGCAATTTACTGCCTCGTTGCCTCTCCAAGCTAGTTCAAATGAGCAGAGATTGAAAAACTTTTTTTGTGCTTCATCGGGGTTTTCTTCATTGTAGCTTTGCATTATTGTTAGTAAATCTTTGGTAGATAATGCTTTTGAACTTACTTTCGGCTTTTAATGGCAACTTTGGAGCTGCTTTCTCTTTGCGTCTTTTCCCATTCGCGCATTTTTCAAGAAAATATCCGTAAAGGGTCAATCTTTATTCCGTATTCTGTAAAATACATTTCTTGAATCATTTTTGCTGTAGGGTTCCATATAACATTTACAGAAGATTATAGTCTTCGCCATTACCCTTCTTCATATTAAAGGCGTAATTTTCGAGGATTTTCGCCAGTTCCATCACAATACACTCTAGTAAAATAGTCGCTATTACAATACTTACTCTGCGGAAGAGTAAAATTAACCATTGAGCGAGTTTTTTAATTTTTAAAAACCAAAAAAAAAATGAAACTGAACAAAAATTTACATGTTTCTCAGATGCGAATCCCGCGTAAAATACCATTTACACTGTTTTGTCAATATTATTTTAAGATTGTGCGTGTTCGGCATTATTGGAAATTTAATATTCCATTTATTTTCCAGGGGCTTTAGCGGCACAAGGAGAAGCCGGCCACAAACATCCCTCATGTCCTCTAATCTATGGCCCTTTAAGGCACTACATTTTGAATGCTCTTTGGATAGCCGTTAATTTGGTCTGCGTATTCCTGACCCTATTCCACCTGCGGAAACTACACAGAGATTTAACAAAAGCCAACGTGGAAGCCGTTAGGGTGGCCGGATTGGTGACGACACTGGTTAATGTTACCGGTGGGGGTAATCAAATGAATTCTACTAGTGATAGGGTAAGTAAAAAAACCTTAAAAAGTCGTTTTATTTTAAAGAATAAATATTGCATAAATATAAGCATTGGTTACCCATTATTAAATTTAATAAATTCTTGTTTAAAATATGGAAATATGCCTGATGAATTAAAATGTTCTTACATTACACCAGTGCCAAAAGTAAAAAACACTAAAAGATGGGATGAGATGAGGCCAGTAAATGTTTTATGGGATATTGAGAAATTATTGGAAGAAGTCGTATATAAATAGTTATTAGACTTCATTGATGCCAACAAAAATTTAGTTTTCGTTCAAGCTGGTTTTCGAAAAGGGTACTCGACAGAGACAGCCATTCAATGTGTGATTGAGACGTAGCAGAGAACTATTGATCAAGGGCAAAATGTTATAGCTGTATTTTTGGATTTTAAGCGGGCATTCGAAAAAATTGACAGGGCTAGATTATTGAGTAAATTATATCAGGATGGTATTCGCGGAAACGTTTATAAATGGTTTAAAAATTATTTAAGTAACAGATCACAAAAAGGAAATATCAAAAACATATTCAAATAAAAAAATAAATAATATAGGAGTTCCTCAAGGAAGTATACTAGGTCCAATATTATTTATTATATACATCAACGATATGCCTTTAGTTTTAAAAATGTGTAAGTTACAAATGTTTGCTGATGACACCTTAATTTACATTAATGTTTTAAATATTTTTGATGGTCTAAATACTCTAAATTCTGAGATAAATATGTAATTAAATTGGCTAAAAGTAAATAAATTAAAAGTAAATGTATGGTTATGGTATGGGTAATAGTTTAAATTGTCAAAATTTTAATGTTGTAATTGATAGTGAAAAATTGGAATTAGTAAACAGTTTAAAATATTTAGGGATAATCATTGATTCAAAATTAAATTTTTTAAATTATTTTAAAAGTATTATAAAATATCGAAGATTGCCGGAAAAGTAGGTTATTTTAAAAGAATCAGTTCTAATTTAAGTTTGTTTTTTAAAAAAACTGTATTTAATACTATTATATTACCACATTTTCTTTATTGTTCTTCCATTTAATATTGTGCTAGTGCGAGGAAATATTTGATAAATTACAAATTTTACAAAATAAGGCAATGCGGATTATTTTTAATTGTGAGAAATATACAAAAATTAGTTTTATGTTGAAAAATTTAGATTGGTTGAATGTCAGAAATTTAATTTTTTATTTAGTGAGTATCTTTATACATAAAATTAAAAATAATTTATTGCCCGATTGTTTAAAAAAAATTTGTTCTTTTAATTATGACCATCATAATTATAAAACAAGAACTAATCAAAATTTTTATGTGGATAGAGTGTCTAAAACATTAGCTTATAAATCTATTTTTTATAAAGGTTTGATAGAATATAATAATTTGGAAAATTCTATTAAATCTCAAAAATCATTAAAACTGTTAAAAAAAACTTTAAAATTACATTTAATTAAAAAACAAAATGATACGTAATATTTGATACAATTTACAAAATGTTTAACTTTTCTGTCTGTTTTTGTTAAAAAAAGGTTGCGTTTTAAAATTTAAAAATAAATCTATAAAAATGTATTAAAAAATATTTAATTGTAGCTTTTTGCTAAATAAAACATGTAACTAGTATTACATTTATTAGTGGCAAGTGATTTGTGTAAGTAGCAAGGTCGACAGAGTTTCGTAATAATAAAAAATAAATTAATAATATTTGTCGCTCGAAAATATTAATATGTTATAATATATTTCTCATGAAAAATATCATTGTCATATCCGATCAATAACCAAAGATCTTATAAACTATAGGAACAATGTTTCATTCATAGAACGCCAGAAAAGACGATTCGTTATTGTTTGAAATGTTATCGAAAATCAGTAATGGGTGAAAGAGTGAACTTTGAGTTCCCCTCTCCTGCCTGATAACACTGCTCAACGTTTGGCGTCAACCTTGCAGATATTGGTATGACATCGAAACAAATAATCGATTTAGACATCGATGTATCTTAATATCGATGTTTGGACGGGTTTTAAATTTTATTATTGTTTAAAATAAAAAACATACAAATTTTTTTATAAATAAAAAAATAAATTGCATGCACAATCGGACGAAGCGAATTAATGGTACTTATAAAAAATTTACAGGGTCCGGCAATGATTCGTCAGGCTTTCATAGCTCCTATACGAATGAAGTTAGGAATTTCATTCTTATGCTAACTTATACTGTGTTTCAGGAAAAAAATTTCCCATATACAGGGTGCCCATAAATGTGATGTGATAACATAAACGATAAACGTGTATTTTTTTAAATGGGATACCCTGTATTTCTTATATTTTAGGTTCGTATTAGTGCCCTTTATAATTGCTTATAATTATATTAAATTTGATTCAGTAGTTTAGGAGTAAAAATTTAAAAACTAAAAAAAAAGTCCTGCAGCACTGAAAAAAATAATCAAATAAACAATCTAAAAGGGGTAAAGAGATACTATAAATTAAATAAATTTTTTCTTTCTTATACATGGTGTTCAAAATAAGGTTTCAAAAATGACACTCTTTAAAACCAATGTTTCTCAAGATTTTCAAATGGAACCTGTATATAATTTTTCTATTTGATGAAGAATTTCAAAAAAACAATTTTTGTATTTGCAATTTATTTAAAATTCCAAACCATTTTTATAATATTTATCAAAAAACATAAATGTCGCTATCCATAATAAAGATTTATAAACAAAATTGCTAGCCGACCTTGGAAAAACAACCAATTTAACAATTTAATGCATTTTGAGATTATTTATCAGAAATAAGTACTTAAGGGAACTTAAACTGGTAATTTTTTTGAAGAAGTAGTTCATACTCAGAGTGGAGTTAAATGTATAGAAAAAATAAAAGCACAAAGTCTTTCTCCACAATTTTTTATTAGAATAACTAGGCGAACCTAGAATAATTCAAAATAATTCAAATCGACATGTTTCGAGTGTAAAAACATCATCATCATCAGGAAAACACAGTAAATGGTACAATGCTGATGATGTTAGCAATAGAGAAAATATATGTGTATAAGAGGTGTAAAAATTGAATAGTCAGAAGACCGACAGCATACTGGAAAGTCAAGGGTTAGGGCAAAGGCCCTGTCTTGGGCAGAAAAGTGAAGAGAGCAAAAGAAAAATTAGGGAGTTTTAACAGACTTTGTAAAAATCATTTATTACTTTAGTGAAAAATCTTAAGTTTCATTAAACTTTGTCAGAGACATGTGAAAGTATTGAAATAAGGGGGAAAGAAAAAGAAAAAATTAAACAATATATATATATTTGTATTCAGCGTATTTTTATTGCTATCGCCTAGCGCTTTCGGCCCGTTATAAGGCCATCATCAGGGCTTAGGTTCTAAAAGAAACACACAAAAAGAGTAAAAACAGCTGGAACAAACTACGTGAGACTACTTACTCGTCAAATTATGTCCAGGAGACAAGAAACATATTAAGAGAAATTCGAAAAGTTTTTAAACAAATTTTCTGGTAGTGGTTTCCAATTGTAAACAACACCTGACTGACTGATATTTGCATTTGACACATGGACACAAAGTGGCGAGGCACATCTCAGATAAAAACGTAGTTAATATACACAAAATGACGAAAAATATAAAACATAAAGGTGGTATAAAAACTTTAAATAAGTCATAATGAATAAAATTGTATAAAAAGGTAGGTAACTCCGTCAATTGTTTAAAATAAAAAGAAATAAATTTAATTTAAACAGGATTTTTAAATTATGATATCTGTATTCTGCAAAACCGTCCTATTGTTAATAAAATGGGAGGAGTCAAAAGTCCACAAGCGTAGGTTAAGGTAAACAATAAATTCTTATCGCTGAAAGAGTCTAAAAATTGGATTTCGGTTGTTAGTTTCATTAAGTCTTAAATTCAGACATGAATCTGGATATTTAATTGAATGTCTATGGATTTCAAGGTCCTCGAGATAGTCCAACTCTCTGAAGTTTTTATGATCAAATTGATGTAAAATTTTGCCGTTAGAAGTTGGTGAGAAACTATGATTATTAAATTTGAGGTGTTGTCCAAATACAGACGTACCTGGTCGGTTGACATGTTCTTTTATTCTTGTTCCGAGTTTTCTTACGGTTTTTCCAATGTATAGAGCTGGGCAACTACCACATGATAATTTATAAACTCCGCTTTTTTCAAGATGTGAAACGCTTTCTTTATTTCTGACTAAATGAGATTGAAGATTGTTTTTTGTTTTAAAGGAGATTGTTGTATCTTTTACATTTTTATTAAGTACTTTGGCTATCTGAGTGGAAATTGGACCTTTGTAAGATAAAGAAATGTATTTTTTGTGTAAGTTATTTTGCGGAGGGTTAAATGCAGTTCGTTGATCTTTTTTTAATTGTATTTTATTTTTAGTCCTATCAACAATTTGATGTGAATAGCCGTTGTTAATTGCTATTTGTTTAATGGTATTCAATTCTTCGTCGAGGTCATTCTGTGACATAGGGACGTTAAGAGATCTGTTGATATAGCAGTTAAGGGCAGCCATTTTGTGATTAAAGGGGTGGTTTGAGTTAGAAGGAATCATGTGATCAGTTTGTGTATCTTTTCTGTATATTTTAAAATGTAATTTGCTGTTTGATTTGTGAATATTTAGGTCTAAGAAGTTGATATTGTTATTTTCTTCTATTTCAACTGTAAATTGAATGTGATTATGTAATGTGTTGAAAAAATTGAGGATTTGATCAACATTGGATTTGTTACCGGGAACTATAGTAAAACAGTCGTCTACATACCGATGCCAAGTAAGTAGTTTTTTGTCTTCAATTAATTTAGATATATGTGCAACTTCCAGTTTATTAAGGAAACAATCTGCTAATAATGGAGACAGAGGGTTGCCCATTGCTAGGCCTGAAGGTTGTGAATAGAATTTGCCCTTAAATACGAAGAAGTCTTGTGATAAACAGAATTTCAACATTGTCAAAATATTGGTTCTATCATCACGAGAAACGTTGTTTGATGATAATAACTTGGAGATTATAGGGAAAGTCTCCGATTTAGGGATTGATGTGAAAAGGTTTGTCACATCGAATGAAACTAAGATGGAGCCCTCTGGAACTATTAAATTTTCTAGTTTATTGATTAGTTGATGAGAATTTTTAACTGTATATTGAGGACAACCAATTGTTATTAAGTTAGTTAATAAATTATTTAGGAAACTGGATATATTGGCAGTAGGGGGGTATTGATGAAGCTGACAACTGGTCCGATGGGGATGCCTGTCTTGTGTATTTTTGGAAGCCCATATAGTCTGGGCATAGAAGGATTGCTAGGAACTAGTGATCTGAGGTTCTTTTTGTATTTGCAGAATAAGTCCTGGCACATATCAATATAAGTTTTTGTGGTTTTAATAAATTTGGGTAATGGGTTGTTGTCTAAAATTTTGAAGTTGTTATTGGTAAGAAATTCTTCAACCTTGTTGATGTAATCAATCTCATACATGACAACTATACAGTTACCCTTATCAGCTTTAGAAATCATTAGTCCTTCAGAGTTGAACTTATCTTTTAAACCTTTGATAGTTTTATTGTTAAACAATTGACGGAGTTACCTACCTTTTTATACAATTTTATTCATTATGACTTGTTTAAAGTTTTTATACCACCTTTATGTTTTATATTATTCGTAATTTTGTGTATATTAACTAAGTTTTTATCTGAGATGTCCCTCGCCACTTTGTGTCCATGTGTCAAATGCAAATATCAGTCAGTCAGGTGTTGTTTACAATTGGAAACCACTACCAGAAAATTTGTTTAAAATTTTTTAGAATTTCTCTTAATATGTTTCTTGTCTCCTGGACATAATTTGACGAGTAAGTAGTCTCACGTAGTTTGTTCCAGCTGTTTTTACTCTTTTTGTGTGTTTCTTTTAGAACCTAAGCCCTGATGATGGCCTTATAATGGGCCGAAAGCGCTAGGCGATAGCAATAAAAATACGCTGAATACAAATATATATAATGTTTCATTTGTTAAAATACGGCGTACAACCGACTCTCCTTTTCATAAAGAAAAAATTGTTTTTCATAAAAGTCAAAGCATCTTTTAGCTTGAAGTAAAATGCTGTTGGGGTACCAGGCTTGTTACGGCCCAGCTACCCCGGCAGAAGTCAAAGCATACACATTGTGTGCAAAATTAATAGTTTTAAAAAGTTTTTAAAACATTTTTGTTTTACTAAAACATCTTAGAAAAGTAACCTTTTCTTTATTAAAGAAGTTCAACTGCAAGCAGCACGTGTCAGAAGGGAAATCTGAAATGTAAATTTTTTGTTTAAAAACTAATGTTTTTAAAAAAAGCTCATTGATAGGGTTTTTGTATTTAGCGAGTGTAAGAAATAGCGTTTTCTCGCTAGTAGAATTAATGCGATTCGGTTTCCCAAAAGGCGACATCGGGGAGCTCTTTAGTCGATGTCATGAGCGCTTTATTAAATCAAAAAAGAATACAGACGGCACCAAATAAAGAAAATCAGTTCAATTGACAATTATTATTGAAAAGCCAAATATTAATGAAGCATCTATGGCACAAGAAATTGAAAATAAGTGGGATAAAAAAACTGTTTTCATAATATTTATCAAAAAACATAACATAACGGTTTTACTGTTATTGTTCTCGCAAGTACCAAGCCAATAATTTATTTGTTATTTCGACAAAAAGGTAAAGCTTTGATGGTATTACTCTCAGAGATTAATCAACGACCACGTTTTAAAATATAAAGCGAGTTCGGTTTTACCATCAGAATTGTCAGATTCCGCGCCCGTTCGTTTAATATTTCAGAGGATACAGAGAAATCTGAACGTTTATCATATCTGCGAGCAACTGGAGTTACATATTTTTCGTCGGAAAATTTCGACCGATTTTTAGGAGGATATTTTCAAAAAGCAGGAAATTTAGAAATCTACCCGATTAATTACAAATAAGTTCCCTTTTAGTGCGCCGCATATTTCGCGTTCAATGCTGCGTTGCCATATTTTTATCATTCATTTACTTTCGCGTAGTACATAGCCTCCAAAATACCATGTGTTTTTAAATACAAACAGCTGGACTGGTTCTCAGTGAGCGCAAGGTTTGGCAACCTATTGCACCGTAAGTAAAATAGATACACTAATAATATTAAATTTATAATAGCAAATGATGATAAATGAAATGTTTGTTAATATCGGAAATGGGAGAGTTAATTAACCTAAACTGGTTTATTCTACCCACCGTTCAACTTAAGTAATAAACACCAAGAAAATGTAGTCTCTAAAAGCTGACGCGTGAGCTTGCTACGGCCCACTACTAAACTGAGAACTTTTAGGAAGAAATCAGAATCAGCTGTTCATCAGATTTGGGTGTCACCTGTCAAAACGCTTTGTTTTTAGAAAAAGTTGCATTAGTTCATATTTTTTTACATAAGAGCACATGGATAGCATAACAGGTTCAAAATCGATTATCAAAATTAAATTTTCCTACGATCGTTTAAAAAATGTCATTTTGTGTATGAATTCCTAATGACAAAAGTAGGTCTTTATTATAAAGTACTTTTTCTAATTTTGAAATTCGAAAAAAAGTAGCAAAATCGCCCGAATTTCCTAAGGCTCTGTATATGTACCGAATGTACAAGGATCACACAACGTATTCCGTCCAATTTCAAATCTCATATCGCTAAAATAACTTTAAAATCTCGTGATGAAAATGGGTCAATAAATCAAAAAATGACAGTTCGCAAAATAATTTATGTTGTCCAGAGGCTACTATGATAAAAAATAGTATTACCAACATAAAATTTAGACATAAAAATTTACAAAATTTGAAGGATTTATTTTCTTTTTAAATGTGTTTTTTATTGAAAAAACTACAAATTAGAAAAAATAGTATAACGTACGTGTTATATAAAGCAGTTTTAAGCACGCTATCAAATAATGCTTTATAAAACGTGTACGTTAATATACTATTTTGCCCTATAGTGTAATAAAGTAAATTACCTAGGAAACGAACAATTTGTTTATAGTATGTGTATTGTGTGTTGCACACCGTTGATACCCTATCGAAATAGAATTCACGTTGACAGGGCGCCATAATTTTATTATGTTGAAGTCAAATTCCATTGTCAAATTTGAATTACAACTTTTGCACAAAAAGGAGAGGTAATACAGAGCAATTTTAAACTTTTTTGTTAAATAAAAAAACGATCGTAGAAAAAAGAGTGTATGTAACAAGTGCAAAAAGTGTGTTTATTGCACATGGTATATTATTCACCTCGACTACGTCTCGGTGAATAACTTCTATGCCGTTTGCAATAAACATACACTTTTTGCACTAGTTGCTATAAATAACTATTTCAGTAGATACGCCCATTTTAAATATCGTATTTGGTTATTATCGATTTTAGTAAACATTACAATGCTTTTAATATTTTGGATAAATGGATTTGGTATAAACATATTTTCTTTTTCACTGCATTTTTTACAGCTTTGCTATAGGCATTAAAGCTTTGAATGAAAAACAAAATTACCTTTTTATTAGGACAGAAACAATAAAAATCCCATAAATAATTTTTTTTCAGCATTATTAAATAAACTGCAGCACTGCGCATAAACTAAGCGTATAATTTTTATTATATATGTGACCTAATTTTACGACATTAAACATATTATGTAGAAACACTACATCATTTTATTATTGTCCTAACTTCATGCTATAATTTTATTTTCTTTTGCCCCTAAAATAACAATAATAAGGAACATTTTGAAACAATATGTTACACTAAGGCTAACAGTGTAAAGATAGGCAATATACAGGGTGCCTCCGATTAACTCAGCACCACTATTATTAGAGCTGCGATGTTGGATAAATTAGTAAATTATAGTCTATTTCAGAAAGGTGTAGAGTAATAAAAGCTCATTAGCTATGCAAAGGGACTACAGAGTGACCCAACGAATATTTAAGCCACTTTCATAATTTGGCATTGATTTCATTGCAAAATTCTTTCTTTTCATCAAGTGCAGGTAGTACCACCCGAGATTGGGTCAATTTATGGGGTTTGCCTATTGTTGTCCATTCACAAACACTGAAAATGGTTTGATAAAGTTTTCTTGTTATCAACGGAATACTGTCATCCTGGCCAAGCTCCATTAGAATCTTATCTAGGGTGGGTATTTCTTTTTTAAAATAAGAAAAGTGAACTTTTCTTCGAACTACACCTTTGGTTTCTTCATCAAGGACTTTTAATGGTCTGCCTGGACTTTTCTTGGGGGGTTCTACTTGATCTGTTGTCTTTTTCTCTCGCAATAAATTAAAAATGGTGGACTTTCCAACTCCAGTCATTCGGAAACATTGGTCGACAATTTCTTGTACAGTAAAAGTCGGGTAATCGTATTTTATGCAATCATGTACATTTAAAATAATAACTTTTTCACTTACTGATAGTGGAGAATTATTGGAACGTCTTTTTCTTGGTGTGAATGTCGCCATTTGATTACTAATCTTATAATACTGTGAACACTATATACGGCTTAACAGCAAATACTGATGCGTTAAACTAAACAAATATACTTATTAACGTCGTACACACACACGATATATGAAGTTTATTCCAAATTACCACCTATTCATATGATCAACCAATGAGGCCAAAGCCAAACTCGGTACCTGTTAAATGGTACCTGTTAAACGCAAAACGTAAGTTTATAATCGACTAATTAACTAATCCCTACACAATATATTAATTTTGACACTTCAGGCCAGAAAATATACCTTTTCTAATCCTCTTACGCAATTACTTGAAATTTTAATTTTACAAACAATACTATTTTTTCTCTAAAATTTTTGGTTAGTTATCATAAATAATTTAATGCACAAAGTTTACCTGCGCCTATGGCCGACATCGAAATTAAGCCGAACTGGACGGAATTTCCCATTTTATTACTCTACACCTTTCTGAAATAGACAATAGTAGCATTTTGCTCGCTGATTGTTTACGAAAAAAAAATGAACGTGTTTTTGAATTATTTTAAAAAATGTACTTTTTTCAAATGGAACAACCTGTATTTTCCTCTACTTGTCAGTTACAAAAATGTATCTATTCAAAAAAGTCATAAGCACTAGTTGCCTAAAGTAACTAAAGTAAACAATTTGTTGATCCACCCTGTATAATATATTTAAAAAAATACATTTCACAAAACTTAATTTGACGGGTCCGAGCGATTCTTGATTAAGCTGGCGGTATTCTATATAAAAGGTTAATCTGTTTTTTATAAATGTACAAAAGAGAAGCAAAAAAAAAAAAAGTACATATCTATTTTTTGAATATTTTAGCGGTAAACACAATTTGTTGCAACGGTTCTTTATTTTAAAGACGATTTCTAAAATAGTAATTTACCTTGCCTGGCTTAATGAGGGCCGTTTGTAGTTATTAGAAAGCATATTAAAATAATGATAAACAAACAACTCATATCTGGGTATCAACACAACACTAACAACTCTACCAATTTTAGCATCTGTGTTTTAAATCAACACGAAGATAAAATATTTTATACATACCAACATACTGTCAACATAATTTTGTAAAGTGTTTGGAACTTACCTGAAAAATAAATAAAAAAATATTAAAAAAAGTTTCGCAGTAGAGTAAAAATATAAATAGAAATCATGAACCACAATTATTTATTTTCTATTAAAATAAGTTAAACTGGCAATATCTCGTAAGAATTAGAATATTGTGATTTAAAGCGTTAAAGCTTGGATATTTCCTGAGATTAAATAAGAATTTTCTTTTAACGATATGAAAAATATTGTTTACAAAACCACGGCTTATACATGAGTACCTAAACCCCTCAAAAAACCCATTAACTGGTCCGAAATATTGAGACTTTTAAAAATATTGGGTATTTCTGAGTGGTTTCGTGTTTTCTTCTTTGGCGTAAAGTATTTTTCTTGTGTTACTGTTACTATGGATAAAAAGATGGGTAAATTATAGCAAATCAGTATATTATTCAGTATTAGTAGTACCTATATTATTTTAATTAATAAAAACACTATTATATGTTGTTAAACACTGATAATAGTTATTTATGTACCAAGGCAGTAAAGTGATTCTTTATCGGACGAGCATGAAATTATATGATGAGCGAGCGAGGCGAATAACAGGCGAGTCGATAAAGACACTTTACTGACGTGGTGCATACAAAATTTTATCGCCAACCGTTCAGAATTTATAATATAAAAAATTGAGGTATAACTCATCGCAATAAATCGCGAGAAAACTATTATCGAGCTGTCATAGGGAAAGGCGTGACAGTGACAGACGATTTTTGATTAATAAATGTCAAAGTCACTAATTTGCGGAGGGTAATAGTATATTACGTACCGAGGTGGAAAGTGTTTCATTACTGTCGAGAGATTAGATAGTTTACCGAGACGCGAAGCGTCGAGGTAAACTATATCTCAGAGACAGTAATGAAACTTTTCACCGAGGTTTGTATACTATTTTATTTACAACCACATCCAACATCCACTTCTTATTATTTTGAGTTCAAATAATTATTAAAAGGTAAATGTCATTTTGACTTTTCCATTGCAAAAGTAGACAGACATTTAGAATTTCAAATAACCGCAGGTGATAAAATAACGTAGGTAATAATACACATCAAGATGGCAAATATCATTTTTGGAATATGGTTTCCATGTCACTAAACAATATATTATTTTTTTAAAACGTTAGTGTCAAAGTTTTTACAAAACACCAAAAAAATGCTCTCAGATGAGGAATTTGATTTGGCTGCTACTCCCCCAGAAATTCGAGAAGCAGCAAAAATAGTAGAAGAAGATCTTCTGCCAACTAAAAGCCGCCCGAGATATGACAAGGCATATAACTGTTTTAAAGAATGGTGTATTGGAAACAAAGTTCAAAATCCTGGTTCTGAATCGGCGCTACTAGCTTATTTTAGTGAAAATGCCAAGACAAAGAAAATATCAACGCTTTGGTCAATATATTCAATGTTGAGGACCACTCTATCAATTAGGGAAAAAGTAGACATATCTAAACACGCAAAGCTATTAGCATTTTTAAAAAAGCAAAACAAAGGATACAAGCCGAAAAAATCGACCACACTGTCTATGGATAATATTGAAACATTTTTGGAACAAGCACCTATGGAATTTCTTGTTCAAAAGGTATTTTAGGCTAAAAGGTTGACTATTTCTATATTAACTTATTATTTTATACATTTGTAGGTCGCATTGGTTATTGGTGTCTCAGGCGCCTGCCGATCAGATGAATTATACAAAATGAAAACAACAGACGTTCACTTTTTAGAAGAAAAGGTCGCGATTGAAATACAAAATAGCAAAACGTACCAGCCACGATCATTTATGATAACTGATAATAAATGGATTGCACCACTTAAGGAGTACATAACTTTACGGAAAAATATACAGGATGGAAAGCTTTTTATGCAAATAAGATATGGAAAAATTAGTAAACAATGTATTGGGCACAACACTTTAAGTCAGTTTCCAAAAAAAATTGCAGCTTTTCTGAAGCTGAATACTGAAGGTTTTACTGGTCACTGTTTCAGAAGAACAGCGGCTACTTTGCTCGCAAATAACGGTGGCGATCTTATGCAAATAAAGCGGTTAGGAGGCTGGAAATCTAGCACAGTAGCTGAGGGATACATAGACAGTTCGGTTTCTACTCAGGTTAATACGGCAAAATTGATTTCAAAGCCAAGTTCAAGTTTTACTAACACTACTTTAACTTCAAATAATCATGAAATAAACCTTTCAAAAGAAGAATTTCAGCAAGGTTTAAACATATCTGTGACTGCCTACAATAATGCCAATGTAATATTTAATGTAAATAAGTAAAACATAAACCATGTTAATTTTTTGTTTTTTATAAATGTCATTTAGGTATAATTCATTTAAAGAAATAAAAAATAAAATTATTGTTGTTGAATTTGTGTAATGAGTTGTGTGTTGGTGTGTTTGTATATTATTTTGAGATATCGATTTTTATTAAAATTTAAAAAAAAAAAAATTTACTATTTTGAGATATCGATTTTTAATAAAATTACAAAAAATAACAATTTTACTTTCCACCCGGGTGGAAAGTGCTCACTTTCCACCCGGGTGGAAAGTAAAAGTCAAGAAACGTCAACTTTCCACCTTTCAAAGATAGGTGAAATGTCATTATTACATACATGGTTGTAAATAATAGTTATTTACGATATATGTGTTGTAAAGATTCATATTACAACACGAGATGTTAAAGTTGTCAAACGAGGCGTCAGCCGAGTTTAATAAAACATCGAGTGTAGTAATATGAATTTACAACAAGAATATTGTACAAAATTTTATCTACTTTCATCTATGAATAAAAATATTTGGCAAAAGGCATTTTTAAAAATAAAAATGCACCTGTAAAAATGCACCTGCTATTAAGTTTACTAATCAAGTTTTTTATGTTACCTTTCGCATAGTTACTGTCGAAACTTTGTCAAACAAATTCAAAAATATTAAAAGCGTTTTTCAAAATGAGCGATTCTGATGGAAGTTTACCCTCTGATATAGAAGCAGCGGCAAACGAAGCGATCTTAAGTTTAGTTCCGACAAAATCCAAGGCGCGGTATGAGTTGGAGTACCAGAAGTTTGAAGATTGGTGCAAAGCTAACAAAATAAAGGAGGTGTCTGAGAAAATCCTTTTGGGTTATTTTTCCGGAAAGCAACGCTCCTAGAAACCATCTATACTATGGACCCACTACTTAATGTTGAGAACTATGATTTCAGTCAAGAAAAATCAAGATATAAGCAGATTTTTTCAACTAATCGCATTTTAATAATAAATCATTCTTCTAAAAAGTGTGGTTTTATTTAACAGCAAAATGTTAATAAAACCGTTTTTCTATTACAGCACTAGTGCTGTAATAGATGCCCTAACAAAACGATTTACAGAACTGTAAAATTCATATTACTAAATGAAAGTAGATAAAAGTATTTATCTGCCGCAGGTAAAGTATTTTATTTACAATAAAATAAAGTGTTCGGTTACTTCCGAAAATCACTCTGATAATAGAGAGTTTTCGTTGTATTGGCAAATTCAAACGGTTAACCATAACGAATACGAATACGAAGCCGCTATTTGACAGATCGTAAATAGTATATTAAAGTATAAGTGGATATTAAGGTCTTTAAAACACGCACGATTTTGCAAGCACGACGGCGCAGCCGGAGTGCTTGAAATAGAGGAAGTGTTTTAAAGACCAGTTATCCACGAATACTTTACATTATTTTTTTTTATTGGTACACTTATTGGTATTTACATTACAAAAAATGGAAATAATAACTTAGTAAGTAAGTGAAATGGTCGAATTCGTGATGTGATATACCTGTCGTTGTCATGAAAATGAGGAGAATAGAAAATAACTTCCAATCTGTCACATAAGATTCATTGTTGTCACCGTTGACATTGGTTGTGTATTGCTTAAAAAAATATTTTATTTGACGTTAAAAAGTAATTCTGTCAAATCAATAATTAAAAAGTTGACATATTAAGACTTTACGTTTCACTGGTTGTTGATGTTGCCATGGTAACTTTAAAACACGCGCGTTTTTGAAAGTGGGATTTAAACACGCTGAGGCGTTCTTTAAATAAGCGAAATAGGATATCAATATAAAAAAATAGTTTTCGTTCAATTCGCTTAACGTTAACGTTAAGTCGAATTCGACAGTAAACATAACAAATATAACATAACCTATCTTTAATGGTTTGTGTTCATATTTTCTATACGTTTTGTGCTATTTTTTTTGCTTGGTTTTAATTTCCTAGTACCCAGAATTCTAAAACATCATGATAGACGAAAGGTTGCTTTTATTGGACTAATCCAGTGATTCGAATGATGCCCTTCTCTTGGAGGTGCTTGATCGCCAGGACATTCAGTATCGAGCACAGTTGTATGAAAATTTACTTACCGACAGGCGCGTATTTGAGGGGGGGTAATGGGGGTAGTTACGCCCTCCCCATCCCAAAAAATAAGCACTGACAAATCAGTAAAAAAAGGCGTAACACACAAAAAAATTTCGCCCGCGGCGCTACTATTCCTTTTTTCTGCTTCAAAACCACGTCACATCGTTGAAAAAAGGGCGTGGCACCTAAAATTTTTTCGCCTGCGGCGCTATTTTTTTACCTTACCCCCCCCCCCCTTAACTGACAGCTGAATACGCGCCTGCTTACCGATATACCTACGTTTTATTTTCCTTTTTTTTCGAATTTATTTATGATGTAGGATAATGTGTTCTCTAACCCCTCTCAATGATACTTCTTTCCCTGTGGTTTTTACAAAATTGTCTACTACCGAAGCCTATTTACATGCATCGCCATATGGGTTGTTGGCCAATATTTCCTCTAATAAAATGATATCGTCCTCATCCGTGAAACGGAAACTGTCAAAAATGGTCATTACGCATGCGTTCCGTTTTCGCTATGGCTTTGTCTTCCGTCCGTTAGCTCCCGCCACTTATCCGTAACGATAACGATAAATGACAGCTCAAATGTCAAAGTTGTTAAATAGCGGCTATCGAAATCGTTTTTAAAAGACAACGAAAACTGTCTAATGTACGGCTTTACTGACGGTTAACGATAAAATTAATTATTTGGATTTAAAAAAATGCCATTCACTCAAATAAATATTTGTTTCCTATTTAGCCAAACAATTATGTATTTAAATGGGCTTTCTCACTAAATTTTGATTTTTATCATATTTTTATTTAAGTATTTATTTGTTTACTTTTGCTTAATATGTATTTGCAGTCAAAACAACGTTTTTGAATGAAATACATGTTTGTTTAAATAAACTTTTATATGAATGTACACTAAGTATAATTGTATTTCGCTTACCCTTAATATAAAACGAGTTCATTTATATTAGTTCTGGTTTTATACAAATATATATTTGTCTAATTTTTGCGATCAGTCACAATTTAAATTATTTGTTTTAAAAACATTCTTGTTTTTACTAAAATAAATCCTCGATTTTACTGAAATGAATTCCTCTACACTCCCATAAACAAACAAATAAAAACAAATGTTAGATAAGTTTTAGCCCTGTTTTAGTGTCGCAGTGGCTTATACTAATTAATAAATAAGGTAAAATAAAACTAAAAGATTGAAAGTTTCAATGCATTTATTACATAGTTCGAACAAACATCAGAACAGAAAATCTAGACCAAATGACTGCATTATGTCTTTGGGATTGGGAGGCACAGTTTACATAACAAACTAGCCCCGCACTTTTGAATTACATATAAGCCATATAGATGATATCAGTAAACTTTTGTTTGTAAGTTTTATTGTCGATTGCGGAAAATATAACCCCAACTTAATTGGCTGTCGAAAACATTCCAATTATCTGATGGGCGAATTCTTGATTAAATTGTTTTGTGCATTCGAGCACAAAAGTTAATAGATAATTTATTTGGTAGATTCTGTTCGCACATTCCGCCTGGGGAATATTCGCATTCACATTCGCTTCAAAATAACATAAAATATCTATTAAAGCTTTTTGTAGTTACTAAGTGTTTGTTTATCAGGCAATTTTTTAATTATCTTTTTAAGGAATGCATTTTAGTACCGTCATAGGGTTTAAAAATAGAATCTACAACAGTTAATAGTTAAAAATATAAAGGGCCTTTGTTATGCTGATGAACATTCCGACAACAAATATTTTACATAGCGTATTAGCAAGCTTCAACTTATAGTGGCTTTTTATGATGATTATGAGAGGGGAAATAATATGTTTAGATGTCGGCAATAAGGACAACAGATCAATCAGTGTTGCCGGCGTGAACAACGCATGGCGAGGCCATTCCTTGTTTAAAGAGAGGGTATCTTTTGTGCTGGCCACGTTTAACGAAATCACATCGTTTCTTCGACAGAAATTGAGTATTCAGTAATATTCGGAGTGTCTGATGCGTTTACATATCATGACCTGTTTCGGC
Source organism: Polydrusus pterygomalis (assembly GCA_963969555.1). Taxonomy (NCBI): domain Eukaryota; kingdom Metazoa; phylum Arthropoda; class Insecta; order Coleoptera; family Curculionidae; genus Polydrusus; species Polydrusus pterygomalis. Next base: position 84,433,606 of record OZ018376.1, read on the forward strand.
ATGATTCCAGCTAACAATCATGTTACCTTTGCCTGCAGGTATTTTCAAACCAGTAGACAAACCTTCAATAAATGCTTGACGAGAGCTTTGAATATTTTTATCTTGCCATATCTTTTGGCATTTATCTTATGACATAAGCCACCTACCTGTATACCTATGCAATAATAGATAATTTAATTACTTAAGATCAGGTACCTGTTATTGTTACGCTTATGGTTTATCGAGGTTTTACGACTTATGACCCTCAGCTGTGCTGTCAGGCTTTAAGAAACAGAGTATACACATCATTGAATTTGAAACTATTCGACCCATTAAAAAATAATATTGTCAGAAATAATGTATCCTTCCTCATGGAAGTTTAATAAAAAGTATTTATATAGGATAATGTTAAGATTATCAAGATGTGCCATTTTTCCAAAGATACAAGTGTACTGGAAAATAACAACCGCATTACGCATCAGCTGTAGGCATACGTTTTCACGCCTACTTCACTGTTGTTATGTATATTTTCTTAGGGGTTGGAGTATAAATAGTTTTGCCCCTTGTGTACGATACAAAAGTATGATTATATCTGTACTCCAGGGAAGATAGTTATGGGCGCAAGATAGGTATTTTTTAAAGGCACAATTTGTCAATTTTTAACGAGACCGTTAGGTCGAGGTTAAAAATTCAACCACAAAAACAGTTTGGTGTGCGAAATACAAACGACATTTTTGTACAACTGTTTCATATTAATCATACGGATATTAGACTATTTTCATTAACTATATATCGTGTTTAAAACAAAAATTTAAAATTAAAATTAATAGCTTTTAAGATATTTTTTCTTACCCTTTTCTGATTACCATGAATCAATGGTTTTTCGTATTTAGTGTCAAAAAATTTATAATATTTTGCTCAAGTTTGTTCCGTACCATGATGTCTAATAGCAAAGGATTGTTGTACCAAATCTTTTGCCCGATAAATCAAAAATTCAATTTGAGACTGTGTACACTCAGTTTCGTAAATGGTGTAACATAAAGCAGGTAAAAACCATATCAGAAAATTTTTTGCTGTTATTTGGAGGAAAAATGGAAAATATTAATTTGATTTAATTTTCATTATAAAAAATTTTAAAAAAATATTTTTTAAATTAATTTTTGAATATAAATTAATTAATGTCATGCAGATATTTCAGGAGATGGTAGTACTCGTCAAAATAGGAAAAAAATGCAAATATATGCATGGTCCAAAACGCCTTATTTTCGTTATACAGGGTGGCAAAGTTTCAATTTTTTTTCTCGTATTTTGCGTTTTCTCTCTTATATTCTGCGATAATTGTTTTAAATTTGGAACATCAACCCTTTTTTTAAATCTCTACAATAAAGTATCAAAATTGTCGGTCGCAGTATACAGGGTGTTACATTTTCTTGAATCGGCTACAATTTTATCTTTCAGAACTTTTTTTTTGGCTCCCTGTATGAATTCCGGTATGAAATTTGAACTCTCTGTTCCTTAGTTTAGCGTTCTGGTATCTTGCACTATTCTCGTATCTGTGACCGTTTTCAATTTATTTGCAAAAATATCCATCGATGAAAATTAAGTGTAGGCGAAATAACGCAATAATGAATATAAGAAAAAAATAGAGTGTCTGTCAGTCCATGAGGCGAAGACTTGATTCGTGCATTTTAGCAAGAGGCGGCAATTTTCAACAGTTTTTATAATTTTGTTTTATTTTTATTTGATTAACTAATAAATTGTTTTGATACACAGCTTTTTACTCTGCGGTATTTCGCAGACACTTAATTTCCATCGATGGCTATTTTTGCAAATAAATCGAAAACGGTCACAGTCCCAGATACGAGAATAGTGCCAGAGCCCAGAACGCTAAACAAAGGAACAGAGAGTTCAAATTTCATACCGGAATTCATACAGGGAGCCAAAAAAAAAGTTCTGAAAGACAAAATTGTAGCCGATTCAAGAAAATGTAACACCCTGTATACTGCGACCGACAATTTTGATACTTTATTGTAGAGATTTAAAAAAAGGATTGATGTTCCAAATTTGAAACAATTATCGCAGAATATAAGAGAGAAAACGCAAAATACGAGAAAAAAATTGAAACTTGGCCACCCTGTATAACGAAAATAACGCGTTTTAGACCATGCATATATTTGCATTTTTTTCTTATTTTGACGAGTACTATCACCACCTGAAATATCTGCATGACATTAATTAACACCCTGTATACGAAAACATCAATACATTTTTCTAGTAGTGAAAACATTATATTTTTTACGGTGAAAAAAAAAGAGGCGTTTTGTACATCCATGCCAACAAAAAGTCAGTTTTTTACAGTGAACAGTTACAAAACTATATTAAGTCACAATTTTACTTTTCCGAGTAATTGACATTTGAAATTTTATTAATGCAATTCTATTCTATAACTCCGTTTATTTTATCTGTGCTAATATTTATAATAAATACAGATAGTAGAATTCTTAAAAAAGTCAAAACAACTTTAAAAAATGTTACATCGAAATATTTGTAGTTAATACAGTTTTGGTATAGAACGAAATGCTAATTTTGGACTTAGTATTAAAAGGTGTGAGTTCATAATCCTAGCACAAAAAAGCAAACCCGTTGATATCTTTCGATCGGTATTTAAAAAAAAAACGTCATTTACAGAGTTGTTAACAATTAGGGTTTTATAACCATGACAGCTTTTGTAAATGTCCCTATTTTTTCCTTAAAATTCGATTTTGCCCAAGTCTAACAGGGGGTAAGCATCCTGAAAACACTATGCGTCGGCCACTTTGGATTAAATCAATTGAAAGGTAGTGGCATGAAAATCCGTTTTATAGTAAAGCATCTGATCTCATCTGAATATGAACAATATCTTGGATGCTCATCTCATTATTTTCCGTTGTATGAACTTTTAAAATTTTTAAAATCATTTGATTCCCTATGGATTACTGTACAAGTCCCATGGTGTAGTTGGGAGTTTTTTCTTTTCTTTTTCAATTACCGAACGGAAAGCATCTACTTTCAGATGGGTATGACCTCTTAAGAGGAATTTGCCATTAATAAGTTTAAGCGAGGGTATATGCTTGAAAATTACATACATTTATTTTCAACTAATTAGAATTCTCCTTTTTGTTTACGTTACTTATAGCAACGGAAGATTATCGCGATAATTTTGTTAGTTCCTATTAACTTAATGAAATAAATAAGTGATAATTTTTCTGTCAAAAATGAAGTGCTTAATAACTATTGGCAAAAGTCACCCAGAATAAAATCAAAATACATTTTGTTGCTAACTTATAATTTTTATTGATACTAACCAATTTGCTTTACATATCGAATACCGGGGCTAAAAGAGACACATTAAAAATTGAACTAAACTCATCGGAAATATGTTTTTTCCAGTTTTATTTGAAACTATGTAGACATGTAATTTCAGATGTTATGGTTGAAAACGAATTTATGTTTTTAATGTTCCTGAAATTTTAGTAATAAACCATAATTACTAACAAGTAAAATCAACTTCTATTGTAAAAATACGGTGCGTCATATTAAACTAAACTCATTGGAAATATGTTTTTTAAAGTTTTATTTGATTTTAAAACTATAAAGACATTGGATTTCAGATAACAAATTTGTTATTTAATGTTTCCAACATTTTAGTAATAAAAATGAGTTACTAACGGCTAAAATGAACTTTATTTCTAAAACTCTAATTAGTTACATTTACCTAAAGCTGCCGTAAATATATTTTTGTAGCATTTTAGCAAAAAAAATTACAATAAGAAAAAACTCCAATTTATGAAATTTTCTTACCGAATCACCCACGCAGCAGAATTAATTCCCAATAATTCTGCTGCTAGGGAGATTATAAGTGATAATTAACACATTATCATAACCATATTTTTCGGCAACCGTCCGGGAAGTACCCACTTCCCGGACACTTTTCCTTTGAGAAAGTAGCATTTCTCCGGCCTAGTCCGAGAAGTACGTGCCTAGTCCGGGAAGAATCACATCAATATTAGCAATTGCTCGAATTTTAATATAGATATTAATATAAATAAGAATTAGAATGTTTCTGTTAGTACCTATCTTCTGTTCGAATTTCAATATTTACTACAAATAAGAATTAAAATGTTCGAAATTTTGTTCTACAAAGAAATATAATAAAGAAATGTGTCTTATTGATTCGTTATTCTGTACGGTTGCCAAAAAAATAGTGTACGCAACACGTCCAAAAACAGTTTTTTTGGACTCGCAGATTTCCAGGACTCGCCTACGGCTCGTCTTAGAATTTTCTCGACTCATCCAAAAAAACAATATTTTCCGGACTTGTAACGTAAATTACTATTCTGTTCTCGAAAGGACAGTTATCGAACCAAATAGCAATTTCTTCGATATTGTGATTACAATTAATTTCAGTCCATTTTAATATATCTAATATAAATGTGTGTAATTAAATGTAATTTCAACTATTTACCCTAATAAATTAACTTTAACCAAAATGTAATTGAAATTCTTGGATACAAATTTTTCGCACGACAAAATTAAAAATGTTCGCTTTAAAAATGTTTAACCAGTTAAATGTTCTGGCGGTGGCAAATAACTTTTCACTAGCCATAATGACTAAATCAAGATTGTTATCATTAAAAACTGTTTAAAAGATTTAAAGAGATTAACTGGTATAACTCGAATTCTAATTATAAAACTGCCAAACTTTACTTAACTGGGATTATGAGGAAGAAGCTGAAAAATGAAAAGATGAGTCTACATACACGCAGCAAGTTCACTTAACTTAACTTGCGCTGCTAGAAATTGCATAAACAAAAATTACCGAGAGCACCATTCACTTACTAATTTCAATGATATACAGGGTGAGTCGGGAGGAACGAACCAAATTTCAGGAGTGCATTATACACGCGAAAACAATGTAAAAAACCCATTGTTTTCATCGCTTTTATCAAAATTTTCACGTAATTAGAGTATGCCATGCTCAAGACTCTAAACTATTTGACTGTATGTGCCTGTGTATTGTGGCGGAAATTAAACGACGTTTATTTTCAAGTTTGGGTGATTAAAGTGTTACAAAAAGCCAAATATTTATTCAAATTTAGAATATGCAAATATGGTGTTTATTTATGGTTTCTGTAATGGAAGTGCTACAGCTGCTGTTGAAGAATATCGTCAACGGTATCCACATCACAGACATCCGACTAGAAACGTGTTTATCAGGGTTTTTAACAATTTGTGCGAGAATGGTAAGCTTCCCAGTGCCAACATTACATCTGAACGAGCTACTCGACAAGGTTTAGGAGAAGTAGAAAATATTCTGGATTTAGTGGAATAAAATGCAACGACCACCTCACAAAGAATTGGTACTCAATTGGGCATTCTACAAAAAATAGTATTAAACACACTCCACGAGCAAGGCTTATATCCATACCATGTACAGAGAGTACAGCACCTAAAACCGGAAGATTATGCTAAACGTATTGAATTTTGTCGGTGGATAAATAATCATCGTGTTGTAGATATCGCGTATACTTTTTACAGATGAAGCAACATTCACCCGTGACGGTATTAATAATACTCGTAACTCTCATGTATCGAAAATCCCCACGCAACAGTTGAAAGTAATTTTCAACATACGTTTTCGGTTAACGTGTGGTGTGGTATGCTCGATAGCTTTTTAATTGGCCCTTTCCTTTTGGTGAATTGCCTCACAGGAGACAACTACCTAAATTTTTTTACAACATGAGTTACAAGATAGTTTCAATGTGTGATGCAGTAAATTGATCGTACCCCAATATTTGACTGACTTCGTATGAAGTATACCAGCACGATGGAGCACTGAACATTTTGCTCGTCATGTCAAGCAACATTTAGACGAAACATTTCCAGGGCGTTGAATTGGTCGCGGTGGTCCTATTAATTGGCCTCCAAGATCTCCAGACCTCACAGCACTAGATTATTGTTTATGGGGCTGGTTTAAAAATTAAGTGTACAAAGTAAAAGTGGACACTCGGGATGCACTAATTCGACGTATTTTAAATACTGCAGCCAATTTTAAAGAAGAAAGACATGAAGCAATCAGAAGAGCAACTTCGTAGACGAAGCAGAAAATGTTTAGAAGTCAATCGCGGCATTTTTGAACATTTATTAAAAGAATGCCATGATTAGGAAACCGTTAATATAATAATATGAACTTTTCTTTATTTAGTATTACGCTATAACTTGAAAACAAATGATTATCGAATAAGAACATATGGGTTTTTTACATTGTTTTTGCGTGTATAGTACGCTCCTGAAATTTGGTCCGTTCCTCCCGAGTCACCCTGTATATAAATACATATTTAACTTTACAGTTAAAAAATATGTTTTTAATCTGTTTTAATAGAAATTGCGGGTAATAACACAAACGTTGCATTTACATTAATAAAGTGACAATCGTATCTTCTGATATGATGAGCAGTACTAAAGGATTTGAAAGTTATAATACCTGAAGTTGGATTTATGTTAATAAAGTGACAATGGTAGCTCCTAAAATGATGAGCACTTTTAAGAGATTTAAGAGTCATAGCATAACAAATTAAATTTGCAAAAAAATGGTCAATCATATTTCATAAAATTTTAAGGCTTCAAAGGGACGTGAGAGTCATAACACCCAAAATTTAAATTATATTAACAAAGTGACTATCATAGCTTCTAAAACTGTTGAGCAATCTAAAGCATTTGTAAGTCATCGCAGATAAAATTAAATACGTAGATCCATAAATTATAATTTCTGAAATATGAGTGAAGCTAATAAATCGAGAGTTATAACAATTTGTTTTTTTGCCGTTGTACGACATTGCCAAATTAACCTGAACTTAATACCTGGTTCATTAATAATAGGATAATAATAATTTCTTTAATATTTTGTTGGAACAGCTCAAAAGTAAAAAAATTAACGTCTTTCTATCCCCATTTTTCTTTTAAATAAATTTCGCCCTACTTAAAATTTTAAAGACAGTAAAGATCGCAGATGAAACCAAATTTATTTTACCCAAAAACTGAATAAAACTTTGAAACAAAAGTTAATTGCCAGAAGTTAAAAGTTGTACTGCAAGATAACATAAAATAACCCTTTCTATCACATAACTGTAAATGTTTCCTGAAAATGGCTCAAATAAAATAGACAACTAAGTAAAATATTGGGTATTTCATTGCACAGGAAGAAAAAATAATAACTACTTGTTATGTTTCACAAATTTAATCAGTTTCCTGTCACGTGTTTCGGCCCTTGCGGGCCATTATCAAAGGAGTACAAGAAGATACTAAATTCTACGTGACATTACAAAGGCAGAGTACATATTTCTTTATTATACCGTGACAAAGGTATGTATATTATATTATGGTAATTATAAACGTCATAAAACTGAAATTAGAATTAGAAAATTGAATGGTCAACTGTTGGTTTTTCTAACTTTTAAAGGTACATACATATACATATTTAGTCCTAAATTAGTGTGCTATTAAAAATTAGGGAAGCGCCTAAAGGTATTTCGGTTTGATTATTAACAACATTACAATTGTTTTTTATGGCTTTTTTGATAGCTATTGTTTCTAGTAAATTTTTTTACTATATTAAATATTTTTGCTGCACACAGTATTTTATTTTCTGAGGGAACAAGTTAATTTCATCCAACTGATATTTTTTGATTTACATTAACTTAAAGCATCTCCTAAATAGTTTTTATACATTGAAGTATGCATAGAAAATTTCGTTTTGATTTATAAACAAAAAAAGTTAAATTAAAAATATATTTTGAACGGATTTTATTCGTCACGTAAAATAAGGATCAATAATACATTTTGTATACATTTTAAATAATTTTAAAATAATGTTTTTTTAAAAACTGATTTTTTATGTCACAATGCCTAAAAATAATACCACAAATTAATTTCCTTCTCATAATCTATACTATTTAAGATCAAAGCAGCCATGAAAATAAGTCAACATTGAAAAGTTGTCTTTACAGAAAAAAATTGCAATAGCTTTAATTCATAGTGAAATTATCAGTTATCATGAGACAGCAATTATTTTTAACAATAAAGACAATCACAATACAATTTTTTAACTCAAGAATAGGAAACAAAAAATGCTAATTAAGACTATTTACATTAACAATAATAATTATTATAACTTCCGAGGTAAAAAACTACCTAATAAGGTCAAAATTTGCATAATTTTACTTTCCCGGGAAAGTGATACTTTCAAAACTGAAATGAGTGCGGGAAAATGGGTTAAAACGCACGGTCGTAGAAAAAAACATTATCTTAGGGTCGGATTGGAGGACTGATAAATTGTTAATCAAAATCTTATTTTTTCGTGCCCACTAGTATGCTACTGTCATAAATATTAATTTTTAGTTGTTATATTTAATAATTTTTATATTTTGGCACAAATAAATATTTTTATTATTATCATTATTGGCCGGCGCGTTTCGTATTTGCTTATAATACTAAATGACCCCCATTTAAAATAATCCGGAGTCGCCATTGGCCTGATTAAAGATGGGTTACATAAACCGGTATGCTTATCTTATTATGGGCAAAATATGATTCTAAATTATTTATTATAGACAACATAAACATACCGTGCGAGAAAACATTATTTGCATCAAAGAGGGCCTTGCATCTAAGGACGTAATGCTTAGCCGTAGAGCTTAATACCTGTTGGGTGTCAGTAACTATTAACAACCAATTAGTTATTCCGTTATCTTTGACAGTCGTTACAAGTAATTTGATTCATCGCTAATTTTTCCAATTTCTTGAACAATTCACACAATGGGCTGTACGGAACAGAACAAAACATTCATGGTTGAAGCGTATTTTCAAAACGGGGTTAGAGTAAATGGTGAGTGGCCATACAATCCGGGTTTGTGCATGGACGATTTTCAAGAACATTTTCCTAACGTTGCTTTTATTGCTGGGGATTTTTATCATTGCCTGAAAAGAACCGTGGCTGTGTTTGGGGAAACAGGTTCTATACAACACAAAAAAGGAGCAGGAAGACCATCTGTAAGAACAGAAGAACTTGTTGCAAAATACGCCAACAAATTGTATTAGACGCCTGTCCCAAGAAGTGGAAATATCTTATGGAACATGCAGGACTATTCTTAAGAAGCAGCTACATTTATTTCCTTACAAAGTGCAAGTATTTTGTAAACAACAAAAATAAATTTGTATTTGTCTTTATTTTATTACTCATTAGTTTGGTATATCATGTCATAATATGAATTTGACAAAATTTTAACCTAGATTTGGTTAGATATATCGTCCCCATACCATTGTGATCTAAACCAAGCCATACGTTTTTTAATCCAAGCCCTCTTTAATGCAAATAATTTTTGCTCGCACGGTATTTATTATATTATTAAATTTTAAATAAACTTATTATTATTATTATTATTATTATTTCAATAAATAGCTTAATGCCTAAGTACACACATTAAAACCCAAAATATTAGGTTAATCTTTTATCTTATTGTATTGTATGATACCTATACTGAAAGAGCATAACGTTCTTATTAGAGAGAACGAACAAAGACAGAAGGGCAATCAAAATTATTATAAATCAAAAGATAAAAATCCTTACATTCGGAAAAATTCTGCTTACCGCCTTTGTTGGTTTAATAACTCTCGTCACCGTTCCATTTTCGTTAATAACATTTTAAATTAAAGTGTAATGGTTCTAAATGACGCTTTTTCTCAAGCTCTTGCTCTAAAAGCAAATAGCGTCATTTCTCGTCCCCCACCCTTTGAATAAATTATTTCAAATTAGCTTTTTTTAAAATTTAAAGCTAAACTTAAATTTATTTCTGACAAACATTGCGCAAAATAAAAATGTAAAAGTTAATTACACCGTAAGATGGAGGTTTACCCAGGGGCGGCACTAGGGTGGGCGGGAGCCCAACCCTTAAATACAACCGCCGGTGACAGCCCATCCTGGCTCTACTGGCGCTGGTCAATGGTCATTAACGTGACGTGGATAGAGTTTCACGGGATGAGAAAAAAACTCTCGTCTCATTCGCAAATCGAGACGAGATTTTTTCCAAATCTCGCCTCGCTAATATCTCACAAGTTTTTTTGTCTCGTCTCTGCTCGAAAGAGACTTGTAATTTCTTTTTACAAAAGCTACAAGTACACAAAGGTTTTTATTATTACCATTACCATTTAAGTATTATAATTGCATCCTTCTGAAAAGAGAAAGTGTTTCTAAAGTTAAAATCTGGTAGTTCTGGCACAGTGTTGCTCACACTCAACTCACATATGACCAAAATAATGATACTTATATTACCTAAGAAATACGCATGCGTATCTGGAACCGAATTCAAATGAAAACGAATGACTACGGTGCCCTTCGCGATTCGCGCAATGCCTTTAAATTTGAATCATGTATTCAGGATTGCATATTATGTAAAAATAAAATTTTATAATATTAAAAGTAAGATAGTCCCTTTTTGGGTATTTAAGGCACAAGACACGCTGGTTGCCTGCATGGGGCGGAACAGAATGCACGCAAGTGCAAAAATAGGTCACTTACCGGCGTCAGGTTTCTAAAAACATGTGTTTAGCTGTTTTATTTATGTGTAAATTACAGTTTAATGTTGTTTTGACTAGATAATTAATAAACCCGAAAGTTTCCTTGTGTTTTTTTTTTGCACTAATGGTAATCTTCTTGGCAATAACAAAAATTACTTCTGGTGTAATCCGGAGTTAGCCCATCCCAAATTTCTTCTATTTTATCAAATAACTCTATTTCATTCTGTGGTTTACAGTTTATTTTATACATTTTTTTACCATCAATCCCCAAACATTCTCAATTGGATTTACATCAATACTTCTTGAGCACCAAGGCAGACATGTTACGTTGTTTTGTCTAAACCAGTTTCCTATATTTCTTGCAGTATGTACAGGGGCAGTTATCCTGCTTATATATTAAGTTATTTCCTTCAAAAACTATCGCGGCAGAAGGAAGAAAAACATTTTCCAAAATCTGAAGATATATAATTATTACTGTTTAGTGTTTCACCAATATTCCAGCATACACCTGCACCGTAAACACTTATCCATGCCCACACACTAACGGAGAAACGTCCACTGGTTTGCTTTTCTTAATTGGGAACATTGTCTTACTCGGGGTTGCGCAGTTCTAGATGAAGCAGGGAATCCTGTTATGTGTATAGCGGATACTGCAGTTTCAAATAGATTTTGCCTTAAATACTCCACCAAATTTCGGTCTTCTTCATTTGATGATTTTCTATTATTTAAACCAGACCCAACAGACCTTTCAAGTGTTTGATGATTGCGCCATTTTTTTACAATTCCTTGAACAGTACTTCTAGGTAGGTACTCTAAAATGATCAGCTATTTTTCCATAAGACCACCCTATTTCTACTAAACATATTATTCTTGCTTTTTCAATAATACTTAAATGAGGCATTTTTAAATCAAATAAGATAATGATAAAACTTTGACAGATATCATGATTACAATTAACACGTTACAAAGGTAATAAAGTTAAAAAAGTTGCATTTACAGTGTCGCAGTTTAGTGCACGAAATTATCTGTCGTCAACTGTACGTAAAATAATTCGAAAATGCGCTGTACAACCAAAACGGAATTCCAAATATTACTGAATACTGCATTTCTGTCGATGAAATGAAATTACTTAATAGTAGAGTGAATGAAACGTTGCCAGCAGTAAATAAATGATCCCCCTCTATATCCCAGGGATGGCCTTATTGCGTGTATCTAAACACATACACGGTAGAATAAAAGGACTAATATGTGATATGTGGTCCTAAATAAATATAACATGTTTGCTTGTAAGTAGTTGCACCTACATTAGTTCGTAACGGTCAACAAGTTATATAATGTTGGGAAAAAACCTTAACAGGGTCACTTTTTCGAGTTAATTGAAAATAAAAATGTTTTTATCCCAGGAGATTAGTATTATAGAAGGCAATGTGCTTTTCTGGAAGTATTAAAAACTAAATTAAAGAAAATCGTCGCGAAATCTAAAACTACCTCTTTGTGTTACTGGTTTAGCACAGTAACGATTTGAATAAACGGCCAAAAAACTTTACGTATTTTAGGAGTTTATTTATTTTTATGATGCGACCTTTAACATTTGTACACATATTTTTATTTACCAAAATATAATACTTAACAGGCCTTAATTATATTATCTGTAACATTTTTAATAATATAACCTTCTTTCTCGTTTTATTTACATAAACAAAGGGCAAAAAATTGAGTAGAGGTAAAAAAAAAAGTCAATTTCAAGCGAGAACAACGGAGGGTATGGTATTAACTCAGCAATCTCCCTTGTGGGAAAAATAATACTTTATCAAAGTATTTTTTGCTGACTTGCAAATGAGCCGTTCTAAATGAAATTACTTTTAAACTTCGATTTATTAACATTTTCTGTTACAACCTTATATACTAACGATGAACAAAAGTTGACATCGACAGCGGTTTATAAATGGATAAAGTTTCTATAATTTTCCATAAATTAAATACCACTCGCTGCAGAATCTATTTATAAAAGAAAGAGTCATCTTAATCAATAGAAACAACCAGGGTTGGAAAAAAAACCCGGTTTTTCTAAAAAAAACCAAAAAACCAGTTTTTTTTGGTTTAAACCAGGTTTTTTTGGTTTAAACCGGTTTTTTTAAATTTAAGCCAGTATTTTTAAATAACAATGTAAAATGCTAAGTATGTAAAAAAGATTTGGTATAGAGTATGGAAGTAAAACAAAAACATGCAGAATATTGCACTTTAATAGTAGGTAACCTGAAATTGGTGGTGCCTGACATTATTATATCGCAACAAAGCCGAAAAATAAACCAAACTTATCAGCGTCAAAGAGAAATAATATTATTTCTCCAGTAAGTACGAAATAGGGGAATACCCGAATGCAAATCTAAAGCGGGGCTGGACTGGCTGGTGGGGTGGAGGTAAAATAAACACACAGTGTTGCCAACACTAAGATATTTTCATTTAACACAGGGACGTGTTCGCATTGCCAGTAGTAAGAAGGGTATTTTTACTAAAAATAAAAACTCAAATGCCAATAATAAAAATTTTAAAAAAGAAATGGGTGTTTGGTTTAAACCATGGTTTAAACCATCCTGGTTTAAACCAGCCAACCCTGGAAACAACACAGTTTGAGAACTTTTTTAAATGTCAATAAATCTGGAGTGGAGAATATTACTTGATACCGTCATGAAAGAAAGTGTATTACTTTTTTCCTTGTATAATATACATAATAGCTATTTATACAATAAGTGGCGAAATGAGTGTCTTTTAGGCACGCGACGTGAAAATTGTCCAACGAGGCAAAGCCGAGTTGGACAACATGTCTAGTGGCTAAAAGACATCGTTTCGTAACGAATTATATACAAGATTTTTTGTGAAAGCGGAGAATTTGATAATTTAAGCTTTTATTAGTATTTTTAAACATTTTGAAAAGTAGGCAGGCAATCTGTTTCTAAGGCATTGTTTATGCATTATTTAATGTCAAGTGTGTTGTCAAGTTCGAACGTCGCGTTTTGCCTTTTTTCCCGCAAAGTTTTTCGAAAAAATTACTTCAAATGAGTGATATTGACGAGTCTTTGGATATTGAACAAGCTGCTGAAGCTGCGCTATCCACGTTAGTACCCGAAAAATCGAAACATTTATACGAAAAAACCTACGACAACTTTGAAACCTGGGCCAAAGAAAAACATATTGAGAACTTTACAGAAAAGGTATTAGTAGCCTATTTCCTCAAGCTATCCACCACCTTAAGGCCGTCAACTTTGTGGAGCAAATATTCGATGCTCCGCGCCATGATTTATTTGAACAAAAACATAGATATTTGCAAATTTACAAACCTTATTGCGTTTTTAAAAAGGAAAGCTACCGGATATCAGCCAAAGAAATCAAAAATATTTACAAAGCTGGAAATAGAACGTTTTATAAAACAAGCTGATGATAAAGAATTCCTGTTAGCCAAAGTTGTTTTAATCGTTGGAGTATTTGGAGCATGTAGGAGGGAAGAAATCACATTTTTGAAATTAGATGCTATCAAAGATTGTCAGTCGTTTATCAGTGTCAAAATTCCGAACACAAAAACTCATGTTCCAAGAATGTTTACGATTACTGAGGGATCAATAGATGGCATCAATTTTTTAGATCTATTTCGTAAGTACGCAAAACTTCGTCCACTGAATACGACACATCAGCGATTTTTCTTGACATATCGAAGTGATAAATGCTGTACCCTGCCAGTTGGAATTAATACAATTGGAGGTATGCCAAAAAAAAAATAGCTAAATTCCTTGGACTCCCAAACACCAATGAATACACTGGCCATTGCTTCCGGCGCAGCTCTGCAACAATGTTGGAAGATTCTGAAGCGGACATGACACTTTTAAAGCGTCATGCGTCAGTTGCCGAGAGTTATATAGAAAATTCTATTGAACAGAAAAACGAAATAGCAAAAAGAATCATAGGGCAGAAAGATACGCAAAATACAAAAATAAAAGAAGTTCACTCAGAAGCAGAAGTTAGCATTGTCAGTACTAGCAGTTTATCCATTCCGACTACTAATAATTACATTGCTCTTAAAGAAGAGAAGCTAGATGCCTCTAGAATTCAGTTCAACAGTTTACATAATTGTACATTTAACATATATAATAAATAGATATTTTCATTGATTTTAATGTTTCATTTTTACTTTTAGGCACTAGTGCCTAAAACTGTCACATTTAGACACTAGTGCCTAAAAGAGTGTCATTTCGAAATTCTAATCAATATCGAAATATGTCTATTTCGAAAGGCTTTCACAAAAATACCTATTTTTGCTTTAGTTTTATAATGTTTTCGCATACTTATTTTGGTAGGTACGGGTCTGTCAATATTTTATTTAATAAATAATAACATTAGTATCTACGCTGACTACCTTACGAAATTTAACAGATAGCGAAGGTGAAGGTAAGAGAATTTAGTCCGGTTCTGTTTCTGTAGCCAACCTACACACCCTATATATTTTCCGGAAAATATTTTCGAGTATACTAGGATGAATATCGATACTTTTGACTAAGTACATATTGTATAATATTTATGATGTGGGTGGTTTTATGGGTTTAAGGATCTTAGGGAGCAAATTAAACCCAAATATTAATTTGCCAACGTTTCGGAAAATATATTTCTCCACGACCATTACTGAATGCAATAATTCCAAAATCATTTTTGATAATAGAATGTAAAAATTCTCGCTCTTGAGTTGGAATATTTATTCTGAAACACTTGCTTCTTATGCGTTTTGCGTGTATTTTCATTCCATAACAAGATGCGGAATGAATATTCTGTAATTGATATAAACGACATAGGTTGCCATGAATTTCGAAACTGTCAGTGTCAGATAAAAATGGCCGCGTTGTAATAATTATTTTCAGACAAATTTTAGTGCAAGTCAAAAAATGAGTGAAAAATCGGATGAATCATATATGGAACTGGATGGTCGTGGAGAAAATATAGTCTGCTACTCGGTTAGAATGAAAATTCGATACTCGTGGTTCCTCACGCTCGCTACGCTCGCGTTCGAAATCTTCCACTCGAATCGAATTTTCATTCCAACCTCGTTACAGAATCTACTATTCTCCACGACCATCACTGAATGCAATAATTTCAAAATCATTTTTGATAATAGAATGTAAAAATTCTCGGTCTTGACTTGGAATATTTATTTTGAAACACTTGCTTCTTATGCGTTTTGCGTGTATTTTCATTCCATAACAAGATACGGAATGAATATTCTGTAATTGATATAAACGACATAGGTTGCCATGAATTTCGAAACTGTCAGTGTCAGATAAAAATGGCCGCGTTGTAATAATTATTTTCAGACAAATTTTAGTGCAAGTCAAAAAATAAGTGAAAAATCAGATGAATCAGATATGGAACTGGATGGTCGTGGAGAAAATATAGTCTGCTACTCAGTTAGAATGAAAATTCGATATTCGTGGTTCCTCACGCTCGCTACGCTCGCGTTCGGAATCTTCCACTCGGATCGAATTTTCATTCCAATCTCGTTACAGAATCTACTTTTCTTTCCTTAGGGCTCTAAAACAATAGGATTATTTCTTAAATTTCAACAATAACCGATAAAAAAGCATTACAATATAATTGATTTGTTTGAAAAAATGACAAATCTTATTTTCGTATTTTCAGTACCCCACAAAAAATTGGATAATATTTTGTTGTGATATTTTCGTAATACTATGACTGGTTTTATCCTTATAATGTCTTACATACATACTTAATTATTTTATTCAAATTTTAAATAACCCTCGACACCTTCTTTTTAGAAGGGTTTTTTCTTCTTCCTTAGTTTATTTGGTTGGTTTAGACCCCTTTTACTGACTTTTTCACATACTCAGTATGTTTTAACTTTTCACAATTTTCTTCATATTATGTCACTTCTACACATCAATTTTTTAATTCCATAAAAGCTCCATTAAGGTTTTACACCATTTATCTTCTGCTAAAACCATCAGCATTAAATACATTTTCTGTCTCCTGATGATGAACGTTTCTACGTTCGAAACATGTAGAGACCCATAAAGAATTTTTTATTTCATTAAATTTTGTGGAGGAAGACTTTAAGGTTTTTCTTTCTTTCCAATAATAATAATAATAATAATAATAATAATGCGTTTTTCATTCATTACAAAGGTTTAAGTGTAAACATGTATTATAATATAAAATTTTAATGCAATATAATATAAGGCAAAGTTCAGTAATAGACCCTTGTCCCTTAAGGTCAGCAATTTCTACTCTACTCAACAGTGTGGTGAAAAATTAAAAATATAATTTTTGTTCTTCATAATTGAAAAATCACAAGAATGCTTGTCAATAGCTTGACTGATCGTATTTCTTCTTTTTCCTTCAAACAACAGAATTATTAGCCCTACTTGCTAATGCTTAAAAATTAAATAACGTCCGCCATCTATTGGCTATTTAAGAAACTTTTTAATACAGCATTGTAGCAATTAAATAGATACTTGAACACCACTATTTCGCAGGCAACAATTTTGAAACATTTTACTATTATTATCAAGTCATCAATTGTAATTACTCTATTTCTAATCTTTTTAACAGTATCTAGAACGTTCCACTCATCCTATTTACTAAATAAAACACATGAAGCAGAAACGAACACGGCAAAGGAAAACTTTATCAAATCTATTTTTTGCCGACTTGCAAATGAGACGCTCTAAATTAAATTACTTTTAAACTCCGATTTATTGGTGTCTGCTGCTACAACCAGAAGCCGCGTTAGATAATAAGAAAGAATAAAAGATGATATTGACAGCAGTTTAGAAATGCGGAGAAAGTTTGCGCAATTTGTTATAAATTATTTTATTTTGGGAATAACTTTAGATTAACTTTATTATTTTTAAACTATAAAAACAACACAGATTTTAGACATTGTATTCAAATGTAAGATAATATCAATAAATCTGGAATGGAAGATAATATATGTCAAATTCATAAAAGGAAGTGTCGCAAGATAACGTTAATCTAAGCAAGAGTGGAGTTTATGAGTAATTACAACTCTTTTGTAACTGAAATGTTGCTTGTTTATAGCAACATAATTAAAAACATTTATAGATATATTTCACGAACATGCAAATTATTTGGCATAGATGGAAGTGGGAAGTGGTAAGCGATCGATCATATTGTATCTATAAATGGTCATTTTTTAATTAATACTAATTTCATAAAATAATATCGCTTAAAAGTAAAAAAAGTTTTTTTCGTTGTCATGATTATGTTCAAGAATAACAGCATTTGAATGGTGGATGAATATAAGTGTGAAATTTTCACTAGTTATCTCCTTAGTACTTGAATTACTACCGGAAATATATTCGAGAGCATGATGTTTTTAAAAATTGTCCCGAGTCGAAGACGAGGGATAATTTTCTTAAAAAATTCATGTTCGAGAAAATATTTTCGGTTATTAATTCAAGAACGTGGGAGATTCGGTAAGAAAATTTCACACTAAAATAATATAAAAAATGATGGCATTATATTTTCCTTTAGAAATTCCAGTAGGATACTAAAACTACCGAGTAGGTTCTGTCAACAGATAAATAAATATCTAACGACTTCTTTGCAAAATATAGACACCTGACAAACAAAAACGATAAAATACAGCCCTCAGTTCACTGTAGTAATACTGATTTGTTGATAGCTAATAAAATACCTACATTAGTTTTGACGAATAAATATTTGCTTCGTACTACTAAAAATCCTAGGAACTTTTTTTTGGGTATATATAGAGTTATAATTATTAAAAAATTTAAAAAAAATGGCCCTGTCCAGTGGCGGCTCGTGGGGTAGAGCCACAGTGCCATGGCACTACCTGCCCTCCTGTCTAGCGTCCTGCCCTTTACAAATTACCAAAACCTATTAAAATTAATATTCTCGTTTTTAAAGCAATTAGCAAAATAATTTAAAAATGGAACAGTCGGGTGCAAATTTCCATCTAAAAGGAAGCGATTATGCGTAAAACGGTAACGTAGCTTCCGCGCCAAGCGCGACGAGGCACACGGGAGGTGACGAAACGCCGTCACCTCAATAAAAAAACGTTGGAAAATGACCTTGAATGCAAGCAGGCAAAGATCTCGACGGCGTAGCCTGGCTCTCTTCGTTTGACCGTTTGATGTTAGACGTTTCAAACAGCTGATGTTCGCGTCGCGTCCCGATTTGTTTTCGTTCGGCCGGCGGCTGATTTAATGTAGGGTTAACGAACTTTTTATTTTAGAAATACATAAGTAATGAATACTATTAGATTTTTAAAGGAAACTTTATGGAAAAAATACTTGGGTGTGCGGTTGTGATGAATCTAATAGACTATTTTGTTTTATGTGTGTTTTATTTGGTGGGGAGCAAACTTGGTCCCAAAAAGGTACATATGATTTGGTCCATATCTGGGACAAAATTAAGACACATGAAAAATCGAAGGTACATTTAAACAATATATTTAATTTCAGTATGCTTGGTAAAATTAACATTAAAACTCAATTAAATTCTGCATATCACAATGAAATAATGAAGAAAAACGAACAAATTGATAAAAACAGATACATATTAAACCAAATTATAAACTGCGTTCGGTTTTGTGGTGCATTTGAGTTGGCTTTGAGAGGTCATGACGAAAAGAGACGTCGGAAAATAGGGGCATATTTCGTGAATTAATAAATTTCAGCCCAGAATTAGACAAAACTCTTAAAGATCATATTGAAAAATCGAAAGTATTTAAAGGAACATCAAAACCCCTACAAAATGAACTTCTGGACTGTATGTTAGATGTGTATCATGATGAAGTCATAAAAGAAATAAAGGACTCTCCGTTTATCGCTGTTATCGCAGATGAAACCACTGACATTGCTTGTGTGTTTCAACTTGTTATCGTGTTTAGGTATATTCAAGATATGATTGTAAATTCATAAATTAAATTAGGTGCCTTTTTGCTTATTTTTCCTACTTTAAAAGCAAGAACTATTAACAAAAAAGGGCGTGGCACCCAAAAAAATTTTGCCTGCGGCGCTAAGGGTTTACCTGGCCCTACTTCACTAAAATGGCACGAGCCGCCGCTGGCCCTATCATTAAGAATATTTCCAAAAACTATATTTTTAGTAGCAAAACTTAAATTGAAATGGATTGCTTAAGATACTGTTAATTTATCTTATTTCATGTAACTAAAATTAAAGGAATTTATGCAATAAATATCTAACGAATTCTTCGCAAACATAGATTTTTGTATTGTCTTGTTTTATATACTTTACAACAAAAAGGAGAAAAAAGAGACAGCAGAGTATAAACAGGTATTGAAAGTACTGTTGAGCTATATTAAGATCAAAAACTTATATTAAAATAATTAATTCATTATTAATATTGTTTCCATTATTGTGATAATATTGAATATTAATGTTAGACACGTTATTATAAACAATTCCTGGTTGTTTCTAAGCCTAATGAGATACTGTAACTCACACTGGATATACCGAGTGTCCGCGGAAGGTGGTTCGCCCCTATAACTTTTTTGTTTTTCAAGATAATGGAATAAATTTTGGAGGATTTGTATACGACATAAAACTGCATTTTTGACAGGTGATTCAACATTATGGAACTTCCGGTTTAACCAAAAAATTTTCTACTTTTAAATTAATACACCTAGTATATTTTTCCTTTATTTGACGCCATATGACACTCTAAATATAATGATGTGTCACTTGTCACTTTTTGTCACTAGAGGGCTATGATATACCTTTAAATCACTTATTTACCGCTACTGCTAAAGTAAATTAGTTTGTTGTTTAAAAAACATGGAAGATAATACTTATACAACGAGTGAAAAACTTAATATGTTATTAGTGTTTGGAGAATGCAGTAAGAATTCAACCGATGCTGCACGACTTTACGACAAAGATATCCTAATCGGCGTCATCTAACCAGGCACTATTACCCAAAAATGGTTCAGAAAATGCGAGATGAGCCTGGCAATAATGAAAACGATGCCTTTGTTATGAGTGAAGAAAAAGAAATAAATGTTCTGGCATACACATAAATATCAATGTGCGTCCTTCAGAGAGATAGCGCTAGAATGTGACATTTGTAAGTCTTCGGCAGGTAAAATTTTAAATAAACTTAAATACCACTCATATAAGGGCATCTTGATGATTTTGTTTTATCGGTTTTATTGGTCACGGGCTACTTAATGCATTTAAACCTTATTTTATTCTCAAATGATGGTTCATTTTAAAAAACATACAAGTTAACTTTTTAAAGTTTTTTAATAGAAGCTTTTCTAAAACCTAAAACCTCTTATTTCTTAACCCAACGAGCCACCATGTTGCCGTTTAAAAAAAAAATGAGTTTAAGAGATTAAATTTTATATAGCAGATAGCATTGGACCAAAAATAGTAAAATTGTATTTTTCCCATAATTAAAGAACTGACATAAGTGATTAAAAGGTGTTCATAGCCCTCTCGATAAAAAATCAAATTTGGGAAAATAAATTTTTCTTGGTGAAAAAGTGACAAGTGACACATCGTTATATTTAGAATGTCATATGAAGTCAAAAAAAGGAAAAATATAGTAGGTGTTCCATCATTTAAAAATCGAAAGTTTATGTCACTTCCGGTTAAATCGAAAGTTCCATAATGTCGAGTCACCTGTCAAAAAATGCAGTTTTATGTCGTATACAAATCCTCCAAATTTTATTTCATTATCTTGAAAAATAAAAGTTCTAGAGGCGAAGCACCTTTCGCAGACACCCGGTATATAGATGCCTGTGCGTTTGACAGAAAAACTATCACTTATTATCTCCCTAGCAGCAGAATTATCGGGAATTAATTCTGCTGCGTGGGAGATACGGTAAGAAAATTTCATAAATTGGAGTTTTTTCTTATTGTAATTTTTTTGCTAAAATGCTACAAAACCATATTTCCGGCTTTAGTTAATTGTAACTAATTAGAGTTTTAGAAATGAAGTTCATTTTAGCCGTTAGTAACTCATTTTTATTACTAAAATGTGAGAAACATTAAATAACTAATTTATTATCTGAAATCCAATGTCTTTATAGTTTAAATTCAAATAAAACTTTAAAAAACATATTTTCGATGAGTTTAGTTTAATATGACGCACTGTATTTTTACAATATAAGTTGATTTTACTTGTTAGTAACTAAGTTTTATTACTAAAATTTCAGGAACATTAAAAACATTAATTCGTTTTCAACCATTACATCTGAAATTACATGTCTACATTCTACATAGTTTCAAATGAAACTTAAAAAAACATATTTCCGATGAGTTTAGTTAAATTTTTGATGTGTCTCTTTTAGCATCGGTGTTCGATATGTAAAGCAAATTGGTTTGTATCAATAAAAATTATAAGTTAGCAATAAAATGTATTTTAATTTTATTCTGAGTGACTTTTGCCAATAGATATAAAGCACTCCTTTTTTGACAGAAAAATTATCACTTATTATATTTCATTAAGTTAATAGGAACTAATAAAATTATCGCGATAATCTCCCGTTGCTATAAGCGACGTAAACAAAAAGGAGCCTTCTAATTGGTTGAAAATAAATTTATGTAATTTTCACTTATAATCTCCCTAGCAGCAGAATTATTACCGATAATTTTTTTCAAGGTCACGAATGGTTTTGTTGATAGAAAATTATTCCGAGTCGAAGACGAGGAAAATTTTCTATCAACAAAAACATGAGTGAAACCGAGAAAAAAAGTATCGGGAATTAATTCTGCTGCGTGGGAGATTCGGTAAGAAAATTTCACAAATTGGAGTTTCTTTTAAAATTATGAGATGATGAGACCTACGACCTATTCTCAATAAAAATTATAAGTTAGCAACAAAATGTATTTTGAATTTATTCTGAGTGACGTTTGCCATAAAAAATAAAGCACTTCATTTTTGACAGAAAAATTATCACTTATTAATTTTATTAGGTTAATAGGCTATAGACTATCGCGATAGTCTCCCCGTCGCTATAAGCAACGCCAACAAAAAGGAACCTTCTAATTGGTTGAAAATAAATTTATGAAATTGTCAGTATAATTTTACCTAAGGAACCTACCACGATACAAATTTCTGGATTTTTCTGTTGCCGTGGTAACGTTTTGATCCGCAAAGAAAACTTTTTCAAAAGTGTTTTTGCTAGCAACTGAGCACCGCTCCAAATTAAATAACTTTCAAACTCCGATTTATTGTTGTCTGCTACTATACAACCAGAATCTGTGTTAGATACTAAGAAATAATAAAAGTTGATATCGGCATCGGTTTATAAATGAATAGCGATAGGAAGTTTCGGCAATTTTCTATACAGCTATTTTCGGCAGACCAAACGTTTCAGAAACCTACTTATAAAATGAGAGTCATCTTAATCGATACAAAACAACACAGTTCCAAGACGTTGTATTCAAATGTAAAATAAAGTCGATAAATCTGGATTACAGGATATTTGTCAACGCCATAACAGGAGGTGTCGGAAAATTTATCTAAGCAAGAAGTGAATTTATGAGGTCTCACAAACAGCTTGTTAAAATGTACTGACAATTCAGTTTAAGAAAACGGTCAATAAATTGAAATGACCAAAATTATATGGTTTAGGCAACTGGCGTTCATCTAAGGAATAATAGATTTTTTTTTTAAACTAACCAGAAAATATACACTTTCTGCACAATTTTTTCTTCCAGAAAATAACGTTTTGTCGATCAAGACCGGAAAAGGGACGTGAGGGACCGCAAAAGATTTTCCGCTCCGTCTTTTTTCATTTTTCCAATCGCTCTTCACTACATAGTATAAAACAAAGTCGCTGTCACTGTCTGTCCGTCCCTATATATGCTTAAATCTTTAAAACTACGCAACGGATTTTGAAGCGGTTTTTTTTTTTAATAGATAGAGTGATTCAAGAGGAAGGTTTATATGTATAATACATGCATAATATTGTAGAGAAGAGAAACACTGATAAATTTAGAGGTTTCTAATGTGATGTTGTAAATAAACACATTTTAGACCCAAGTGCGAAGCCGGGGCGGGTCGCTAGTTGATAATACAATCTACCTTGATTTCGTTACTATGATAACAACATTTCGATGTATTGCCGAGTGACAGGTCGTTGATTTTTAATTTGTCGTTTATGTCAAACTTGTTTCGCGAGTGCGCAAATTTAAAAATATGAATTAAGGTTGAATTCTCAACGTAATTCAATCTATTGCCAACCTATAACCTATTTCGCGTTGATTT
The DNA here is from genome assembly GCA_963969555.1 of Polydrusus pterygomalis. Taxonomy (NCBI): domain Eukaryota; kingdom Metazoa; phylum Arthropoda; class Insecta; order Coleoptera; family Curculionidae; genus Polydrusus; species Polydrusus pterygomalis. Next base: position 84,457,480 of record OZ018376.1, read on the forward strand.
TTTGAGTTTATTATTTTAATAACTAACATTTAAAGAAAATCAATATCGTCGGCACATTATTTAGGTAGTATCTGATATATTACCAAAATATCAATTTATTTCATTGCTAATTTTGGGAGAATTGTATAGTGAAAGAACAATGAGTGACAATGACATAATAACGTTAAAAAAAATCTTACCCGATATTTGTCGCTATACAATTCTCCTAAAATAAGTTATGAAATTCCTTGATATTTATTAAAAACGTCCATTATTACCTATAGAATATCAAGTCGATACTGATTTTCTTTAAATTTTGTATAAAAGCTAGAAAACATAAATAAATCTACGCGAAATAGGTTATAGGTTGGCAAGCATGTTGATACTCCTACCTTAAGATTTTAAATTATCAGACAGAAGAAATTTTGGAAGCAGCAAGGAAAGCGACTTACGATATATTGCCAGTAAAATCAAAAGCCCGTAACGAGAAGCCATACGACGCATTTAAAAATTGGTGTCGAGAAAAAAAAGTGAAAAATGTAAAAGAAGAAGTCCTTTTGGCATATTTTGCTGAAAAGTCCCAAAAACTTCAACATTATGGAGCTTTATTCTTTTATCTGGTTTTAGTATTGTTAATCACTTTGTTATATAAAATAAAATAAAATAAAGAATTAAATGTATATCGAAGTGTCGGTCTTAAAAAAAATATTGTTCGTAACGCAACCGAAAATTAGCATTTGCAGGTCTCTCCATGCTTGTCTCGACCTGACAAACACTACTTTCCGGTCTTGTAACGTAAATTACTATTTCGGTCCCTCTTTCTTGCTTTCCGCTTCCCATTTGCGAAAATAAACGAAGTAATAATAAGTAGGCTTTGACATGCTTATGTATTCTTGTTTCCATAGAAACGAATTCTCAAGTACGATATGTCGACTTTCAAAAATAAACATAGTTGAGGTGGGATTAACGACGCCATTTTCTGGCTTTTAACTGTCAATTCGATTTGCCTAACTATTAACGAATGGCATGCGTACTGCAGTGCTGCGTTGGTCAAAGTGGTTATTTTTATGCTTTTGGTATAAACGAAGAAGAAAGACAGAGATATTCTGGAGCTGGTAGGGCAGGTGTTTACTTTCAAGGATTTTTAAGGTAACATTGTGGCAATTTTAGAGGTTTCAAAAAACTGCTTCCTTTAAGGTTTGTGTGCATTTATTTAACAAAAAAACACCGGTATACTATTCGTCAATGCCTCCCTGAACAGCCCTTCCAAAATTAGATGCTAATTATTTTTTTATAATGGTTCCGAAAGCATATACAGTAACAGCACGCGGGCTAGAAACTTCGTTTCAGCTCGGATCGCCGAAATCATAATCAGTAATGGCACGTGTGCTAGACAGCAGAATGCGTAACAGCACGCGAGCTAGAAAACCTGACTTCCTCAAGTGGTGGCTAGTAACGACACTCGCACTAGCAGCAGTTACAGTAATAGCACTCGAGGTATAAAAAGGTATATCCGGCAATCGGTTTGTTCGTTGTTAGCAGTGCATTTTTTTAAAATGTAATTAATATTTTATAAAATATTATGAAATGAATTGGATTTTAAAAAAAATGCTCTGCTAACAACGAACAAACCGATTGCCGATATACCTTTTTATACCTCGCGTGCTATTACTGTAACTGCTGCTAGCGCGAGTGTCGTTACTAGCCAGGACTTCGGAAAGTACGATTTTCTAGCCCGCGTGCTGTTACTGTATATGCGTTCCGGAAGTTGCATTCAAGCCATTTATAGGTCTTTTATACATGATTGACCTTGATAACTGGGCCCTTAAACAAAAGATGATATTATTGTGATTTATAAAAATTGAGTCGAAGACTTTAGACATAAAATGCCTTAATTAAAAAAATGCTTTTAGATAGTTTTTTGATTTTTTTTATGGCTGTAAGACTTTTTTTTTAGTTTTTAATTTATTAGTCCTACTGCTGAAGCAACTGAAAAAACAATTATAAAGGACACAAATACAAACCGAACAATACAAAGAAATACAGGGTGTCCCATTTAAAAAAATGCAACAACAACAAATGTTATCACACTTTTTGGGGTCACCCTGTACATGCGAAACTATTTTCCTGAAATACATCCCGTGTTACAGTATTAGTCAGAACATGAATAATATTCCAAACTTAATTCTTATAGGAGCTTTGAAAGCCTGACGCATTATTGCAGGACCATGCGTATACTATTTTTGTCTGAATTAAAAAACCTTTATAATTTTAGCTTTTTCAAGCAAGTCCCTTTTTTTATCGGATAATCTAGCTAAGATCTACCAAAAAGCTAACAAAATAATGCACAAAAAACACATCCTTTATTGTCTGTTCTCGCTCTGGGTTATTCTTCGTTCGTATTTTCGCTGTGGCGGAGCGCTTGAATTTGGAGCACATAATCGACCCTCTTCTTCGAAAACAAATATTTTAACAAGAACGCTTCCTAATTTTTTTTTAAGTTTGTTAGTTTAGGAACAGCTGTTTTTTTTTATAAAAATGAGCGATTTTATGGTCCTGCGTAATAAGGAAAATGCTGAATTAACACAAGGTTTAAAAAATACGTACGTAGAGTACGAAGCGGCCATATCTCGAAAGACATTTATGTTATAGTGTTTCTCAGGTTAATTAATTGACATAAAAAGTATTAAACTCCTAACCATAGGCGTCGCGTCGCCAACCAAATAATTAAAATGCGTAGGGTATTGTTTAAATTTTTTAATATGAAAATAATATTATAAATAAAGCAATTTTAATAGGTAACACGTTTTAAACAAACATTATTGATTTAAAATGCAGTGACAATTTAATTGCTGGAATCATCAGAATATTCAGAAGTAGAATCCTTTCTAGGTTAGATCACTATTTTTATAACATGAGCTTCGCAGTTTTTCCATACATTCCTACTCATGTCGCTAATTATCTGCCGAATATTATCAAGGACAGCTGCGCTTAATGCGCATTTCGATAGGGTTAAAAATACAATAATATGGGGGTCATCGCAAAAGAGTATGGCCGCGCCTAGTGCAAAAGAGTATCAAATACCTATTCATTTTTAAAGTTCCTCCTTTTGATGATTTTAATTAATTCCTTTTTGATTGGAATCCTTTTAGCAATATCCATATTTTTATTTCTTATAAACTTTTAAATATCTTCTTTCTTAGTGCTCATGTTAGGTACCTATTTGATTTAATACTAGCGTGTATCCGGCATGCGTTGCAACCCGCTGGCATAAATACAAACCCGATATATTAGTACCCGGCATGCCACTTTCTGAAATTGCACCCGTGCGAAGCCGGGGCGGGTCGCTAGTTATACATAAAAACCTTCCTTTTAAATCACTATATCTATTTAAAAAAAACGCTTCAAAATCCGTTGCGTAGTTTTAAAGATTTAAGCATATATAGGTAGGGATGGACAGACAGCGACTTTGTTTTATACTACGTTAAGATTCTCGAATGATGTGACGCATTGTCCATAACAATTACCGAATTCCGAGGAATGTTAGGTAAAAGCTGTTCAGCAAACCATTTTTCAAACAAATCCGCAGTCATATCTTTATGATAATCGGCGGAAGATTGAGTGATATTTTTTGCCGACAAGAGCAACGCATTAGACACAAAGCCATCATTTTCTTTTTTTAAACACGCGAACATATTTAAAATGATACGTTGACATTAAACATGTAAATCCTTGTTTCTCAATTCTGGACTTGTTTTGCTTTCGATAGCCGACTCCACCGGCACCGATAATTCACCTTGATCAGCAGTTTCAAATGGTCGCCAAAAAGCCATTGCCGATAATAAAATATATTAAGTAAAAAAAAACGTTACACACAGTACACAGTTATAAACCAAAAATAAATACGTAAATTACAGCAAATATGTTAAACCACCTACTTCAGTCTTATTCTAAACTATTAATAACTGACGCGACAGTGATGATGGCTTAATTATCTTTTAGCAGGTAGATAGAAATATCTTCATTCGGCCATTGACGCTTGTCTCCATGGCAACGTGTATAAATTATGTGCGCCTGCCAGTTCTTCTAAATTTTTGGGTATGTAAATACAATATATAAGTATAGGAGAAACAAGCGTTTGTTAATTAGTTGTTTTTAAACACTGAAAACACTTTTTATTTTGATTCCAGTTATAATGTTTCTTAAGGACTAAAGAATGTATTATTATAACAATGAATGGCTTGTTCTTTTTTTTGGTCATACTCAAAAGTCCTAGGTTTAAAGTATATTTGCAAACTAGCTTTCAAAAAGAGTTACTGACTAACAATTGAATATTGATATAAAAGGAACATTTTTAATTAAAAAAATAAAGAATTGAATAAGAAAGATCTGACAACCCTGGTTGTGAGGTCGGTCTCTTTAAAGCCCGTTAGTCGCTTTTTTATGTCATCAAACTGAGTTTGGAAAAATTATACGAGTATGGAGAAAAAAAAATATTAATAAAATCGGTTAAAAGTATAGGAAATTTTCTAGTTTCCAACTTTACTGCGAAGGGCACTGTTCTAGTAACTTATGTATTTTAAAACTGCAAATAAACTTTAACTTTAACACCCTGTATCTCCGTTAATAATCAATTTTTGAAAATATGTTATAGGAAGAGATAGCATTTATTTTCGTTCTCGAAGTATCCCCTAAATTTTTTGCTCATCATTTCCGGACACCCTGTATAAGTACTGCCAACCGATTTGTCAATCAATATGTACAATATAATTAATAAAGTAAGGAAGTACATAAAAATAATTGAAATAAAACATATAAGTAAAACTTAAGAACCTTTTTTTTTATAAGCAGACCATGCACATTGTGGAAACTTTATATATTTATTTTTAATTGGATAATCCAATCAATTTTCTCACTAACCAAATATTAATTATTGTACGTATTATCTTATCGTATTTACGCCACGACGAAGCGATAAAATACTGAAGCACAAATTTTAACAACAAACATGCCACCCGATCGCTTTCTATATAATTTTTTAGGCAGTTTGTTGGTTTAAGCACAGTTATTTTTGGGAAATAAGCAATTTTCTGGAAAACTGCAACACGCTTACAATAGAATTTTTTTGTATACAGCAAATATTATTATGATTACGATTAATTGAAAAAATGTCAATACTAAATTTTATTGAGCGGAAATGTTATTATACCAAGCAAATAAGATAATTAGGTATTTAATATTACTAAATTATTTATAAAGTAGGGTATACCCTGTTCGGTGCCAAAATTTCTTTGATTTGGTACTTATCTACAACTTAATATGCACTTTAAAAATAGTCAATCAAAAACAATGAGTTGCCATTAAAAAAAAATATCACTTATAATCTCCCTAGCAGCAGAATTATTACCGATAATTTTTTTCAAGGTCACGAATGGTTTTATTGATAGAAAATTATCCCGAGTCGAAGACGAGGAAAATTTTCTATCTACAAAAACATGAGTGAAACCGAGCAAAAAATTATCGGAAATTAATACTGCTGCGTGGGAGATTCGGTAAGAAAATTTCATAAATTGGAGTTTCTTTTAATGTTTCTGAAATTTTAGTAATAAACCTTAGTTACTAACAAGTAAAATCAACTTCTATTGTAAAAATACAGTGCGTCATATTAAACTAAACTCATCGGCAACATGTTTTTTAAAGTTATATTTGAATTTAAAACTATAAAGACATATTGGATTGTCTCACCTGTCACTTCGAAATGACTTGACATTTGAATTAAAATTAAGTCGTAGTAGTCGTACCTAAAAAAAATTATGACTTATTAATTTTATTAGGATAATAGGCTATAGACTATCGCGATAGTCTCCCGTTACTATAAGCAACGTAAACAAAAAGGATCCTTCTAATAGGTTAAAAATAAATTTATGAAATTTTCGATATAGTCACATCTCTCATTTGGGACAAACAGTAACAATATTTTTTTTATTAAAAAACCCCAACTTAATATGTTAAAACCAACCCATGCCCAAGCATTTTTCCAATACAAGGTACTATACCGAAGAAACACAGTCAGAATTTTGCATGAATTTTCCCTTTCTCGCAGAGATTGTGTTCACCCAGCATATTTATTGGATCGGAAAATGTAAAAAATTAAAAGTGACCATTCTTTAAAACTTCGTTGGAACTTTATGAAATATAACTTATTTGACAAATTTCCTAAAATGACTACTCACTTAATCAGCCTTTGCCAACCAACTCCAGTTCCAGATATACAAATTAATATTCGAAATGGGTACGTTAATTTACTTAAACCAAGTAAAAACCAATAAGGAACATTTAATTCTTTCTTAATCTGATTCAAAGGGCAAGCGAAAGTCGGCTGGAAGCTGAAAATAGTTTATTGCTTTTCTTGCTTTATTTTTTTCTCAATTCAACGATCGAACAAACTGCCAAGTAATTTCGACTTTCTCGAGTAAAACCTCATCGGCGTTTTTATCTACAAAACCTTTATCCAAAAAATGCTAACAGAATTATGCCACACAAAAACATACTTTATTGTCTGTTGGCAGCGCTTGAACTATAGGTATATAAACTATATTTGGACATATTATGGTCGTTATTGGGCGTTTTACATCACAATTCCCGGTGGACGCGAAATTTCATGTGAATTTAATTAATGCTATTCTTTCACACTTACCAACTTATCGGTATCGTGTCTTGTCGTTGCAGGCGCAGACTTGCCGTCAAGGAGCATCCACACCTCGCGTGCCACGGCGTTGCCGATTTTTCATAATTTGGTTAATTAATTTAAATAAAGTTTAACCGAATTTATGTACTCTACCGACACGACACGACAACGACCGAAGGTCTTTACAATGGCCAAAATGACGGCTAAAGTAAACTAAAATTTCAAATTAATTATTATAATTATCTTGTTTTGTTACAAAAACAGGGTTTTGATTTCATTTCGATTAAACTAAGCAGCTATTTAAATTATTTAACCAAATTATGAAAAATCGACAAAGACACGCGTGGTGTGGATGCTCTTTGACGGCAAGTCTGCGCCTGCAACGACACGACACGATACCGATAAGTCGGTAAGTGTGAAAGCATAACATTAAATTAATTCCCAAGAAATTTCGCGCCCACTGGCAATTGCTGTCGATGTCGTTTAAAAACAAACAATTTTTAAGGCCTTCCAAATTTATTTCAAGAATATCGGCAAACAACCAGACAAAAATGATTTTCTGATTTCAAATAGCTTCCAGTAAAAACTTTCTTGAAAATTATTCCTTGGCGGTCATAAATTTAAGAAAATACGAACAATTTTACTCCCCAAGGACACATTTTTTTTTTATTTTGAGTTAGGTTATGTTAAACTGTGATTATTTAACAATCGATAACATGCAACAAGCTTGGCTGACAATAGAAATTAGGACCTCGTAAACTAAACCAAATTAACAAAAAAAAAATAGAAAACAAACTACAAGCCTATATCCCATCACACAGTGACACTAGAAAACGTGACTACCTTCAAACTCCCCTGTTCATTTCTATGGTTTTGATATCAACAGCTTTAAATGGTTGTGCAAAAGCAAAATTATTGAAAAATTTCCAGCAAGAAGAAGATTTCGACGAGACAGACGAAATTGCACTGGTCCTGCTTTTTCCTGTATTCAATAATTTACTAGATATAAGCCGAACAAATTCTGCATCTATTGATTGTAATGTTTTGACCAAAAATATATAGTAAAAGTAATGTGGAATCTGAAATTTCAGGCAATGTTAAAATCAAAAAAATATTTATGTTTACTAACACTAAGATTTTTGTTTATATTGAGTCTTGTAACGAAAAAACGCGAGAAATAAAAAGGCAGTAATCTGACTGACTATCTATTTATTACTAAAATTAAAAAGATAGTACAGATGAGGAGCACACGTTCAGGTACCCACAAAAAATATAATTTGTTTGTTGTGATTCGAGAAATTTTGCAGAAATCAGTAGATAATAATATTTTTATGGGGATACATTACATCTTTCCCATCAATTAAAAACTCACACCAAACTTAAAATAATGAAACATTACTTTAACCCGACGTTTGGATGGTTGAATTTTGCTCCACAGGAGTAGGGGCACTTGACAATTGAAGACATAAGGGGATAAAGGTGTTATGTCGCATTTTTTTAAACTACTTTCTCTACTTTTTGAGCATCCCTGGTATAGATCTTACTATTAGTAAACCTTAAATGCCACTGTCTTCATAATAAAATATTTTTTTAAAGGATTTAAAAGGTGTTAAGTCACTCAAACATAATAATAATGATAAAAACATTGAATAACATCGAAGTTTAACTTACTTAACTTAACACTACTATTGTTTATTACATGCGGATCATCGACATTACTGCACTCGGCACTTGAATTCGTATCCTTAACTAAGTCCGACCGTGGAAATATTAAAACAACCTTTGTTTGTAGAATTACCAAAAATTGCGTTTAATTTAGGTAGTGTGACGCTTTCATTGCATTCGAAAATCAGTTTTTTAGTTTAGTCTTTTACCAAGAACCTCAGAGATTACTACAGAGACACCCCTGGGTTTTATAAGTTTCAAAATCATGAACCCAAACACTATCGGAAACATTCAAATATTTGTTAGCTGTAAAAACTGGTATACGTCTCTTATCGCCAAAAGTTCTCAATACGGGTTTGTCAGTTACCCAACAAAAAATATTGAAAACATTTTTGACCTGCAAAAATAATTGCTAAAGCTTCTTTCTCTATTTAAGAGTACGATATCTCGGCTCTATTTAATAAGCACGATGCGAAACCAATAGGCTTTTATACAGTGTCTACACTTTTAGCTGCTTAGAAGGATCAAAAAGAGTTAAAACACTTGCAGAAAGCAACATGGCTTTAGTGTTTTTAAAGCTTTTGTCACACTCTGCAGACCAAAATCACTGTTTTTCTTTTTTAAGCAAATTATAAAATGGTTTTAAAACATACAAGGAAAGCATTTGGACCAAATTTACAATAAAAATTTAACATCTCTGGCAATCTCTGACCGCCAAAGTTCTTGTTTCAGAAGTATGAAAACCCTCTTTATTAATTCGATGAGTTAAATATGTTACAGAATCCTAAAATAAAAAAAAACACTTATCTTCCTTAGCCTTCAAACCACATTCTTGAATACGCGGAAAAACGTTTCCAACCGCTCCATAATATGTTAAGGTAATTTTTTCCTGTTGCCAATATATCGTCTAGAAAACAAACGACACCCGGCATTACGAACAATTGATCCATAATATCTTGAAAAATGGCGGGTGCAGTAGTTATTCCGTACGGTAATCTGGTGTATTAAAAATACCCTTGTGAGTAAATAGATATAGTGACAAATCTACTTAATACTTCAGTCAGCAAAATTTGCTTGTATGCTTGGGACAAAACAATTTTTGAAATCTTGTTTCCGCCTTGTAATTGTGAATAAAAGTACTCAATACGCGGTAATGGAAAATGTCTAAATGAGGATTTAAAGTAATTTTGAAGTCACCGCAAATGCGAATTCGCCTCTAAAACTGTCTAACTATCGGCGTAGCCCAATCAGAAAATTCCATTTTTATTAAAACCACAATGTCTACGAAATGCTAGATTTATTTGTCGATTTTAGGTTTTAATGCAAAAGGAACCGGCTTTGCTTTACCAAAGTTTGGAACTCCGTCCTTCTTAAGCCTTAAAGCCTCAAAGATATTTTTATAATTCTTTACCAAATCTGGCAGCTTGGCAGACGAAACTACTGCTAGACGACTAAAAATAATATTATTCATCTCGTTTCCACAAAAATAGCGTTCTCTAGATGTTTCTCCTAATCGACCTATACCTGAATCGGGAACTTGCACACATTTTTTTAATTGCATAAATATGTTCAGCCACAACAAAAAATAACATTAATACGAAATATTACGTCTTAAATATCCCTCCTTAATCTTTTATAAATAATTAAAGTTCGCCGTGTGACGTAATGTTGTATGAATAGCCCGCTCTCGCGCTGTGTATTGTAGTACGCGTTGACGTCACAAGCAAATTTTAATCGCTTCTATTTAATCCAGAGAATTAAAAAAAAAACATTTCTTTATGAATTGTGGCTCTTTTGATGACATTAACTTCCGCTTAAGAGCATCATTTTTCAAATTTAATTTTCATGCAAGTTCTCTATTTAGCATTTGTTACCCATTACGACCAATCAAAGGGGGGCAACCATTTTTTATCATATAAATTTGTCCTATTTTTCCATCTAACTAGGCCTAGGCCACACAAACAAGATGTTTAAGTCTGGACCTGCCTGTTTTGCCCCCTTGGTTAAATGATAATTTTGCAGTGCGTATGCCTATTCCTGTGTGGTTTTGTTCACATGCGCAAGGACATAAATTTGCTAGTTTCGTGATTATTGTTTGCTTATCTAAAGGTAGATGTCTATAAATAAAATCTATGTTAATTGAATATATTATACACTTTCATGTTTTTATCAGCAGCCCCTGGAAGGGGTTCTAATCTTTAAACCTGCAACTTATTCCTTCAAAAATTACTTTTAAATAGCCTATAGGTTCCAGATTAATTCCCACGTAATAATTTAAAGACAAATCACTAGAGTTGGGCATGGTCAATTGACCCTGACGTATTTGACCGGTCAAATTCGGTCAAAATATATCAATTTTATTTTATTATTTATGCATTTGTGATCTGTCCAGATTACCTCCTACCACCCAGGATAATGTTTAAGTTTAGTGTATCGTTATAGCGCCGTTATTTAAGAAACCAATAACACCTGATTCTGGGAATCCCAATAGTCGGCCTCGTTTATTAGTGGTTCCCGGAACGGATTCGATCACAATGAAGGAAAGGAATAGAGAAGTTATTGTTATTCTCTTTTTATACCATTTTCATAAACATTTCCTTCTGTCTATTTATTTTCATTTCGTATTTTTCAGAGTTAGGGTTTGCACTTGCATTGCATTTTTGTGAACTAACGACGCGGCGTCGCATTTACGATGAGTTTGGGGAAGTCCAAAACCAAAATTTGGAATTGTTTTACCGAAATAGGAGAAGAAAACAAAGTAAAAGGGAAATTTATCTACTGTGGAGCAACTATTGAGATATACACTTATAGAATGTGTACCAGGTACCTTACTATATCATCCATTTGACCACCTTGTATAAAATTTAGGTATGGCAGTAGACTTTTCAGAACAAGCAAAACTTGTTATAAAAAGTTATTTTTTTTCCAAAATACAATATAAGAAATTTGGCAAGTATAGTTAGGTTCATTCACTGCCTTTTTAAATTTTAATTTATTTCAGTCAATTGTCCGGTCAATTGACCAAAAACAAATTGACCGGTCAAATTCACAACCCTACAAATCACTATATTAGATAACTCCTAATTTAAAAAATACCCCTTTTATTACTCTGTTTATACCGTTTTCATATATATCGCTTAAAAAAAGAAGTTGACGAATTACTGACTCTCCAAAAAACAATTATTTTTCTAGACATTTAGGGCTTTATCTCCCCCTGTACGTTTACATAAAGTTAATACCTCGAATTTACTTCACAAACAAATGGAGTGTCTTTTGTTTCAATCTTCTGATACTACAAGGCATTTGCGAAATTGTCAATGAAAACAATTTCCAAGTAGGTATTGAGTTTGTTTGCATAAATTTATACCCAAAACATTATTCCTTGTGAAAAGGTAACTTTTTAATTTATTAAATTTAATCGAAATCGAATATACTGCTCTACAAAATAGAACAAATAAGTATAAACATAGCAAAATCGACTAAGCCGACGCGAAGGAGGAGATTCTTGTGGTGGATCAAATATAAGAATATTTAATTTGAAGAAATAGTCCATACTTAAAGTGGAGTTGAAAGCATGAATAGGAAAGAAAAACACAAAGTCTTCCTCTACAAAATTTAATAGAATAAAAATGCTTAGGTTAAAGGTCTCTACATGTTTCGAACGCAGAAACGTTCATCATCAGTAGACAGAAAAGGTATATTGCTGATGATTGTAGCAAGAGAGAAAATGATAAGTGGTAGGCATAAAACCTTAATGGAGCTTTTATGGCATCAAAAGTTGTATTGTTGAAATTACATTATGTAAAGATATAAAAAGAAAAGAAGTTAACACATACGGAATATGTGGAAAAGTAAATTGAAAAGGGGGTCTCGAGCAACTAAAAAGAGGAATGTGGAGAAAAACACTTCTAAAAAGAAGATGTCAAGAAGGTTTTCTTAAAAATATGTCCTGTAGACATTGTAAAATGTGGAAAATGATTTTATGTATATAAATTGAGCAGTGTGGGCATCATGTATCAAATTGGATTATTTTTTCAAAAAGGTTGTTTGAGCATTGAATTTTACAGTCCAGTAACCCCATCATGTATTAATTTCAAATTAATAAAATTAACTTCATATTTAAACATTTTATAAAATATAGAATATACGACTGTTCAACTTTTCACGTCACTGGACTGTAAAATTCAGTGCCCCAAACAACATTTTTGAAAAAATACTCCAATTTGATACATGATGCCCACATTGCTCAATTTACAATGTCTACAAGACATATTTTTAAAAAAACCTTCTTGACATCTTCTTTTAAGAAATGTTTTTCTAACTCCACTCTTTTTGGTTGCTCGAGACCCCCTTTTTAACTTACTTTTCCACATACTCCGTATGTGTTAACTTCTTTTCTTAATATATCTTCACATAATGTAATTTCAACAATACCACTTTTGATGCCATAAAAGCTCCATTAAGGTTTTATGCCTACCACTTATCCATTTCCTCTCTTGCTACAATCATCAGTAGTGATGTGAGAGGAGAATATTCTACGGGAATATTCTCGAGAATATTCTCTGTACGAAAATTCACCCGAGAATATTCTCTAGAGAAGTTTTTCTACATAATTTACACCGCCTCGATTTACACTGAAAAATTTTGCAATGATTTTTAAAATTTTGAGTTTCTCGAACCTTTTCTATAACTCTGGCAACAGTGCTTTACGTCTGGCAACAGTGATTCAGGGAAATCCCCTAGAAGCGCGAACGTATACTCGTATGTTTTTAATAGTTAAATGTGATCTTTCTTTATTTGACTGTTTTTTTTTTGTTTAGTTTTTAGTTATTCTTGGGAAGGTATGTTATGTTTTTTAAATAAAAATTTTATTTCTTTACGTTTTGTTTGATTAGCGCCGTTCGCCGTTTGACATTTGCCGAAAATAAGCAGAATAGGTAATTTTTAATTTCTTTTTATTGCCATTTCTAGCGGTTTTCTTAACATTCTCAGAAAATTCGCTTACTTGAGAATATTCTCGAGAATATTCTCCAAAAGATTATTACCGAGAATTTTACATCACTAATCATCAGCAATATACCTTTTCTGTCTCCTGATGATGAACGTTTCTGCGTTCGAAACATGTAGAGACCTGTAACCTAAGCATTTTTATTCTATTAAATTTTGTGGAGGAAGACTTTGTGTTTTTCTTTCCTATTCATAAGAATATTTATTTTTAAACAAACAAAAACGACTTCTTCCAAAATCGGTTATTAGGTCGGTCGCAATAAAAATAATAATACAGCGCCGCGCCGTTGGCGAAAAATATGTTAATATTGAAATAAAACTGGTAGAGCGACGCACAATGGTTTCAGAACCCCAATTTTTTAGCCAAAATTAAAAAAAAAACATAATATGCTATTAAACACGCTGGTGCATAAATAGGAACAGAAAAATAATTCATCGTTCTTGTTTTCAGGTTAACAGTAGTGGTGCAATAGAAGAACACAGGCGCATGCGCGATTATCTTCGCAAGATGGAACGAGACGGCGTGCAAAGAGTGAAAATGTTTTTAGTCATCACTGCAGCGTACGTCCTTTTTTGGGGTCCTTTATTCCTTGTCACCCTTATCAACCACCCTATTGTTGGAAGTAACCCTTTGGGGCATGAGGTAAGACTTTTCTAAAATTAAGTTAACTGAACCACTTGGCCCAACACTGCACTAAAAACGAGTGTAGATTGTTGTTTTTTAATTTAACTGTTCTGGCAAGCGAAAGTAGAAACTTTAATTCGCTTAAGATCTTGGAACACCCCCCCCCCCCCCCCCCCCGCTATCCTTTTGGTTGGATTGTAGTTGTTATTTGTAATATTTATTTATTTATTTAATATTACCACATTCTACAGAATTAAATATCCAATTATCGAATGGGATATAAAAAAAAAAGTTTTAACCTAATACAAAGCATTATAAAAAAGAAACAACACAGATATAGTAAAAATAATTAAACAATGATATATAATATGTAAATAATTACAGAGTCAGGCGTTTAATGGAGGCCACAGTGCAGGCATGTATATCTAACTGGTTTTGAATTTTATTATATTTTTCACATATTTGATGTAATGGAGAAAACTTTAGTGTATTTGTCCTTGGAGTTGGTAGAGTAAAAGTCAGGTAATTACGCGAGGTTGGCCTTGGCACCTGAAAGTGCAGGGACTGTAAAATATTCCCAGCATCAATTTTTCCGAAAAGTACGTTATGTAGAAAGATAATTTGAGATTTTGTTCGCCGTGTTTCGAGGCTTTCCATTGAAAATCTTGCCAAGAGACGATCATGCGGGAACCCTATTTCAGGGTAGATTCCATCTAGCTTAAAACTGGTGTACTTTAAAAAGCGTCTTTGAATTTTTTCCAGACTACTAATGTGGGTTTGATAGAAAGGGCACCAAATAACCGAGGAGTACTCAAGGCGTGACCTAACAAAGCTATTAAATAACAACCTAAGTGTGTCCCAACTCGTGAAATCTCCAGCGTTTCTTATAATAAAGCCCAGCAATTTTAAACTTTCTCCAACAATTTTAGAATAATGATCACGAAAAGAGAGCTTTGAGTCCAGCACAACACCAAGATCACACACAGACTCACACCGTTTTAACATATCCCCATTTATACTATACTCATATACAATCGGATGCACTTTTTTAGTAAAGGTAATAATACTGCACTTAGACACATTTAATAGTAATTTATTTTTCTCACACCACCTATTCATTTTCTCAAAGTTATCTTGTAATTTCATGCAGTCCCTCTCGTCTCTAATTCTAAGATATAACTTGACATCGTCGGCATAAATTAAATGATCGACATCTAGGATAAAAATAAGGTCATTAAGAAATATAATGAAAAGTAGGGGTCCCAAATGTGACCCCTGGGGGACACCTGAGGTGGCAGCAAACTCTCTGGAATTTTGACCATGGCATTGAACATATTGTAGGCGGTTAGTCAAATATGACTCAAAAAATGCAATAAGTCTTTGTGATAGACCAAACGTAGCCAATTTTTCGAGAAGAATACCATGATCGAGCCGATCAAAGGCTTTGGAGCAATCAGTGTAAATGACGTCTTATATTGAAAATTATCTTTTACTAAACAAATATGTCTATAGCTTTAGTATTATTTAATTAGTAAACGTTAATAATATGCATTGCGCGAGTGGAATATACCAAACAGCTATGATGACCCTATAGACAATTTACCTTTAGATACGTACAGCTTATCTCTTGCGCAAACAAAAGTTACGTTTTATGGGTGAAAAATACGTCCGAGCGCATGACTCGCCGGTCAGCTGCCTTCCCTCTGGACACCTTCGTGCATGCGCACAAACCTCGTGTTATCGGCATGTCCTACTTTACCGACATCTCAAAATACCCTCGCAGAACCAGCTCGGCCGCCATTTTTGTTGTGTTTGGTTTCTATGTGGATTCCTTGTAGTTTTCTTAGCTATCGTGGATTGTGGGTGTTTAATATTTACGGATTTCTAGTTTTTGTGTAGTTTAGTGAATTGTGTCTGATTGTGAGAAAATTAATTTTGTCAAAGTTGCTGGTTGGTTAATTTTTTGGTTAAAATATGTACACCCCGACATTAAGCTTTTAATAAAGCCTGTATTCGACGGGTCAAGTTCTAGGGCGAACACTTTTCAAATTCTTGAACAAGAAATTTTGCTTGAAAATGTTTTACACGTACCCAACTTACCCAAGTTTTTACCAATATACCAACTAATATTTGACTTGAGGTTAGGTATACGCGATAACATCGAAGATTGGTTATTTTGCTGGTTCGGTTTGTTTTTATATTTGATTTTATAAGACTAGTTTAATTCACTTGTTCTTATTCTCTTCCTTTTCGAAGTAAAAACACGACGACGAATCATTTTAAAACAAATTTTAAAAACAAAACCTTGAAAACAATTGTCTATCCTTAAAATCTGATAGGTTTGCTACTATTAAAAATGCCATAAATCACTACCTTTTTTCCCAACTTGATCAAAAATTGAGAAGAAATTCCAATTTTTTGGCAAGAATTTAAATTTTAAAGCCCGGACCTGTCTATTTTCCCATTCGTCAAACGATAATTTTGCAGTGCGCATGTCTAATAGTGTCTAGCTTTGTTTACATGCGCGAGGCCATAAAACTGCCACTTTCGTGATTATTGTTTGCCTATCTAAAGGTAAATTGTCTATGGATGACCCCTATATGTAATCATATAGCGATACAAGGATAATGTGTCTTCCAAAACGTTCTTCCCATAATATTTATATAAAACTGTGTACTAGTGAGAAAATGGAAAAACTAGTGGTAAAATACTTTCGCACTTATTCTTCTTAGTTAGTCACGGTTGCGCAATGTAGATATATTTAGATAAAAGATTTTTAATAACAAGTTTAATTGTTCTAAAAAATTGTTTTTTCAACGAAGCTAGAAATTTAATCGGACTATAGGAAAACATTTCTGGAAGAGTACATTTAGAGTACTCAAATCTAGTGGCGTAGAGCTAATACCACATGACCAAACCCAAATTTATAGAAAACTGAGTAAAAAATGAGCTTTTACATGGGTAAGGAGTTATAACACAAACACTTTAACAAGGTCTTTCTGGATTTATCAGATTTCAAAAATCAACAATTTGGTTTTCCAGTACAGTTCCTTAATAGTAGTTTTTTAAGACCGACCAGAAAATATACACTTTCTGGACAATTTTTCGTCGATCAAGACCGGAAAATGGATGTGAAGGACCGGCAATAGTTATTTTCCTAACAAGTGCGCAAAGTGATACTTTTCCGCACGCAAGTACAGTTGGACGAACGACGCGAAGCGGAGTTCGGATAAGTTCTTGCGTGCGGAAAAGCACTTTGCGCACTTGTTAGGAACAACATTTTTCCTACGAGCTTCATATCAGATAACAACAAAAATAAAAATATGATAATTTATTTAATAATTTTTAATTCGACTTTAAAGAAAGAACTATAATATACTTACAACTAAAAATTACATAACAAAAAAAAATAATAGAAAATTAAAAAGTTACACTTTTCCGCACCCAGTGCGGATAAAAGTCTTATCCGCACTAGTGCGGAAAAGTGTAACTTTGCACACAAAAATGCGTGCGCAAAGTACTACTTTGCGCACGCTCGTAGGAAAAAGATTTTTCCGGTCCCTGTTTTTTCATTTTTCCAATCGCTCTTTGATAATACAATCTATCTTGATTTCGTTACTATGATAACAACATTTCGATGTATTGTCGAGTGACAGTTCGTTGATTTTTAATTTCTTGTTTATGTCAAACTTGTTTCGCGAGTGAGCAAATTAAAAAAAAAATGCAGATTTTAAATTATCCGACACGGAAAATGAGGTTCCAAAAGAAATTTTGGAAGCAGCAAGGAAAGCGACTTACGATATATTGCCAGTAAAATCAAAAGCCCGTTACGAGAAGTCATACGACGCATTTAAAAATAATATAAAATAATTTAATGTAAGTATATCGAAGTGCCGGTCTTAAAAAAAATATTGTACGTCACGCAACCGAAAATTAGTGTTTTCCAGGTCTCTCCAAGCATCCAGCTCCAGCTTGTCTCGACCTGAAATACACTACTTTCCGGTCTTGTAACGTAAATTACTATTGCCCGTCCCTCACGTCCATTTTCCGGTCTGGATCGACAAAACGTTATTTTCTGGACGAAAAATTGTTCAGAAAGTGTATATTTTCTGGTCAGTCTTAAAAAACGCTTTTTACGGCCCGCTATAAGGTTATACCCATAGACATATAATACAAGGAGAGACAAAATAGTTCATTCATAAAACCCCATTTCTTTACAATCATACATACATCTAGATAGAAGGAGATGGCTTTCAAAATTGGGCAACGCTGTAAGCTGCTCGTTCACTACTAGTACGGTGGCATGTGGTTCTTTTAGGATTATGAAAACTAAAGTTACATATTCTATGGATACTGGCTCACTGGAAAGAACCACGCGACTTTTGTTGATATCGAGGAAAGGGTTCTTTAATATTGTCAAGTATGCTGCAAATAGAATTCTGAAAATTCTCTCCAACCGATTGGAAAATAAAAGTCAAAAATAGTAACTTACGTAAATTCGGAAAAAACTGTTTTTTGGACGGGTAGACTAGATTTCATGACTACATGACATGAATATGAAAAATTTCTAAAATTACGTGTTACGCGTAGTAAAATGTAATAAAATCGCCCATACAGCGTTTGCAGAGTGATTTCCCCTAAACATTATAATATGATGTCATTTGGAAATAAATAACTTTACTAGTAGAAAAACACAAATATATTTAGTATATTAATATGAATGAAAATGAATCTAATATAGTTAATATATCTATTATTTTTAAACACAGGCGGTAAACCTAGGGCTACAAGCAGAAATTTGTCATCATTGATTTTTGTTAAAAACGATATCTGATCGAGACAAAATGGAAACAATTTTGTCTCCCTTTATATATTATGTCTATGGTTATACCTACCGGTAATTCAATATATTTTGAGTAACCCCTAGAGCAGCGTTCCTCGAATAATATTTTGCCCTGGCCCGGTTATTTTTATGCTTCACCTTCGTGACCCACCAAACGTTTCTTTTTAACTCTCCTGGTGTATAAATGGGCAATATCCCTGTACAAGTTTGTATTATACAGGATGGAATTTTTAAGTGGAATCAATTCAGTTTGGCATACGTTTTTCGTGACTTAATGAAATTTACCCATCTTTTGGTAATAGAAACCACTCTCAATTTAGAAACCACCCTCAATTTTTTTTTCAAATGTAGAGGTATGCATTGTGATCCTATCGTTGGAAAGGGCATAAAAAAGGAAATAAGACCCACTCTTTACTTTTGCATTTCGGCAATGTAGATACAATTTCTTTTATTTTAAAAATTGTTGGAAATTTTGCCCATTTTTTTTAACAAACCCCTAATCTAAAGTAAACTTCATAATTGATATTGTGTACCATATCCGAGGTTATTTGGCCAATTTCGTGTATAAGTCGTTGCCGGTTACTCTCTAAATTTTCTGGATTTGTTACGTAAACTTTGGTTTTTAGGTGACCCCAAAGGAAATAATCTAGAGGATTTAGGTCCGGCCATCGTGGCGGCTCTTTACTTAAATATTGTCAAACATTTATGGCGTAATGAGGCTGTAACCATATTCGATCATCATGAAGATCTGCTTCTGCAGAAATAAACCAGGCACAGCTGAAATGAGTTCTCCTTGCAAAAAATCCAATGTAAGGCGATTGAAGTTACCTTCAAGGAATATTGGCCCAATGACGAGGTCGTCAATTATACCTGCCCAAACATTAAGTTTTTGCGGAAGCTGGGTGTGTGTTTCTCGCATCCAGTGAGACTTTTTTGCTGACCAATATCGACCGTTCTGTTTATTAACATTACCATTTAGTAAAAAAGTACACTTACCTGTAAAAAGTTTTTGTTCCAAATTTCAAGAAATAATAAGTACTTAGTTGTACTTAATAAGTACCTGTATTTTATAAATAAAATTATTTTTACCATAATAACAAAGCCAGATTTAAATTTGTTTAAATATAATTAGTTAAATATAAAATTGTAATGTCTGTTTACTTCTAATGTGTATAAAAAAAATTTGTAAGGTTCAAATCTGTAACGTTTCTTCTCATTCTCTCGGCTGATCGCCTGTTACATAACGGGGTTCAATTCACAGCAGCAGCAGCAATATAGCCACCTTTTTATTAATGAAACTGGCGCGAAAATTTAAAAATTTAAAATTTAAATGATTATGGCTGCCTCAGCCGAATTTGCCCCACTCTCTTCCCACTAATGACACCTGAGGCTATACCGTAAGTTTAAACTAATTAAAGCATCAACATAGGCGTTAATTTTGGGATAACTAAGTATTTAATTCCTACAGCGCCAGCTCTTAATCTACGGGCATTTAACGGAAAACGTGCTAAGAATTTAAAGGAGGTTTAATGTTTATTTTAACACAAAGGACCCTTTGTACCTTCTAAATAGACATATTTTATTGTTAGTTTCCTGAAAGCACAACGTAATTATTTGCGAAATACTTTCCATAATTAATATTGATTTTTGTAATTCAAGTTATTTGACTTAACTTTCAAAATGCCTTTATTCCAAACTAACTTTTACATGGAAAGAGACATAATATAGAAAATAATAACCATTAAAAAATCATCATATCTTTAATTGTTTTTTAAAAGTTGCCAATTTTTTAATTTTTCAGATATTTTCTTGGAAGATTTTATTACTCCGTCATATAAAAGCGATTATTTTCCGAAATTACTTTTTACTGGTATAATTTGATCATTTATACAGGGTGTTTCATTAAGGTCGAAGAGCGGCCATATCTCGGAAACTACTGGGCATAGAAACTCAGGAAAAGAAAAATGATAATAAAAGTGGCCATGAGAAAATTCTGGAAATAATTTTCAAGTTCCGCATTTTGCCGCAAGAGGGCGTAATTGAAAAGTAAATTTTTAAATTTTACATAACTCCGAAAATTCCACATTAAGGTATATGTTTGATAACACCATTTTAAAGCTTGGACAATTATGCATCATTTTGGTCTTATGCTGCAAGATAGTTTCTAATAAAATTGCTAGAGGGCGCAATTTGTCTTAAAAATTATTGTTTTGGCAATAACTCTGAAACGAACGGAGATATCGAGCTGCGGTTTTAATATTTTTTCTAGCAAATTTCATCTCCTTCTCGATTATGGTATCATAATTATACCGTATGATTTATTTTTTCGGAGTAAAATCAAAAAATGTATTGTTATTGGAAATTGCGCCCTCTAGCATTTTTTTTTGAGAACTATTATGGACAACTAAATACGACTGGTCAAAGTGCATACATTTCTCTTCCAAACAGTCTTTAGTTTGCTAAAATCGGATAAGTCGTTTATAAGTTACAGCGATTTAAATGATTACACTTTCAACAGCTTCCCCCACTCTTATTAAAGTCGGTACGCCAATGAGCATAAGACCAAAATGATGCATAATTGTCGAAGCTTTAAAATGGTATTATCAAACATATACCTTAATGTGGAATTTTCGGAGTTATGTAAAATTTAAAAATTTACTTTTCAATTACGCCCTCTTGCGGCAAAATGCGGAACTTGAAAATTATTTCCAGAATTTTCTCATGGCCACTTTTATTATCATTTTTCTTTTCCTGAGTTTCTATGCCCAGTAGTTTCCGAGATATGGCCGCTCTTCGACCTTAATGAAACACCCTGTACAACGTCTGATATTATCATGTAATGTGTTATGTTTGATTTTTTTTCTATTAAAATAATAGAGTGAATTAGAATCAAAATTATTAATTTGTTTTGAACGTGTAAATACCCCTTCGGTCTGTATAGATTAACAGTTCTAAACGTGACAATTTGTGTATACATTTAATAGCTTTATTTTGCAATTTTTGTAATGGTTTTAAGTTTGATAAACAAGCAGATCCCCATACAGAAGCTAAGTATTTAAATTTTGATATATTAATAAAAAATATATATATTTTTAAAGTATTTCAAAGGAATGTATAATATCTAGCTCTGTACAAAACAGATACCTACCAAAGAAGATATCGAGTTGATAATATACCGGATATGGCCTTTCCAATTTAAATTTTCGTCTAAAACTAATCCTAAAAATTTCGTCGTTTTTGAATATTAAATATTTTCATAATTAAATGTTAAGGGGTTAATGATGGAATTTATTTTATTTTTAGTTATAAACATAAAAGAAGATTTTGTAAAATTTAACATAAGTTTATTTGCTTGAAGCCAAGAAAGAATTATTTTAAAATTATTACTAATATCAAAAAACATTTTTGCAAAAGTTGCAGCAAAATAAACGCGCTTTTCTACTGTAAGGAAGTGCCGCTTCTGCGGCCGACTCGACTGCCGACTCGACAAAAACCGCTCCGTCTGTTTTTGTCCTTAGACAAGGAAAAATGCTAGACCGTTGTGTAGTGATATTATCACGGTAATTTAGCCAATAAGAAATAGGAGTTAATGCTACCATAGAATCGGTTATAGCCATTATTCCTCTGAGTTCCCATAGTAATTATCAAGTTCTATTGGGGGTGTAATCTGGTTTACAAGTTAATAAGTCAAGGACCTCCTTAATCAAGATTCTAGGCATAAGAATCATTTTAAATTGCTTTGAGAAAAAATAAGATTATTTGGAAATAACTCGGAAAAGAATAGATATATCAAAACGCGGTTTTCGACAATAAGTAGGTAGATTAAGGCTTTTCAAAAATATTATACAGAAAGTACATAGTTTTGTTTATTTTTTTAAGGAAAATTAAGAAAAACTTTTATACATAGCGCCCCGAGTAGCGCCCTCTGTAAAACAAAATACGAATTAGCGATTATCAACAAAATAAATTTGTATTAAGCATCAAATTATCTTTCAAACAAACCCAAATTTATTAAAATTACATAAAAGATGTGAAGATATAGTACTGTTAGTAATAACTTATTAACTAGCTTCCCCTACCCTTATTATTGGAGATAGGAAAAAATTTTAAGTACCAAATTGCCGCAAGAATGCATACGCTTTCCATTCCCGATATCAAAATAGTACCTTAATGGGGCTAATTTTAAAATATCTTGAATTTTGTATTTGTCCCGTCAGTTACGCCCTCTAGCGGCAATCAAACAACTTTAAAAATAATTTCCAGTGCTTTTTTTTGCCGGTTTACCTATAAAAATGTTTCCCCGAAAATTTATGACCAATACTTACTTTCCACAGAATAAAGAATAGGAAGGAAGGAGCATTTGGTTCGTTTGACAAGTTATACGCATGAACAAGTCGGCCATATTGATCAACCAAATATGACTCATTTGTTTTGGTTCTTGTAAGATTTTCGTCACGCTTGGGAGTTTTTTTGTGTTTAATTGCAGTTTTTTGTGCCTTAAGACTAAGTTTTGTCTAGTATTAATAGTTACGAACATTTATATTATTGACTATTTAAGTTATTGGTGTTTAATTAGCTTTAAAATTGCTGAAAGACTAAAAAAGTGCTGGGAATTATTAGAAATGGTTAGTTGTGCGGCTTGTGGCTGTTCCAGAACCCCTAAAAACATAGAGAAAGGAATAACTTTTCATCGGTAAGTGGATTTTAACTTCTTTTTGTAGTGATTTTTGTAATTTTTAATAAAATTTCGTTTTTAAATGTTGTTAAACCAAAACACAAGCATAACCCTGAAAATCAAATCATAGGCGTACGTACATAATTATTTATTAATTTTACTAAAAAATGTGAACAGATTATTTTTCCCCTCTAAAATGTTTTCTGTTAAAATTATGGCACAGAATGTGACTAAATAAATAGTTTATGTCTCATACCATGTATAAGTTAAAACTAAATTTATTTTTTAAATACTGAAGTGTTTATAATAGCAAACCTTTTTTAGTTTTCCAAAAGACGCTGAAAAGAAGAATGCATGGATAAAGGCACTAAATAAAAATGAATCTGATGTTACCACAAATAGTTGTCTGTGTTCGGAACATTTTGCCCCAGAGTGTTTTGACAGAACTTCAAAGTCAAAATTAAGATTGCTGCCTTCTGCTTTGCCTACTATTGAAGTTAGCAGGTTAAAAAATGTAAGTAGATATAACATTTTCCCATTAGGTACCTACTATTTTTTTTCACAATCGTGTATATTTTTCTTAAACCTCTTGTTTTTAGTTTATAATACTTATACGTAGTAAGTGTATTATCATGTCTTTATCATAATAGGTACACTACATTCCACTTTGTTAAAGCGCTTTAAATTGAAAACTAACACGTACCTACATCTATCAGGGCAGGTAGTCACTACTGTATAGTGAAACATGTTTAATTTCAATTTAAACAGTTCGAGTGTTTAAATAAAGTAGGATGTTACATAAGATTATAATCAACAAAATTGTACCTATTAACCATTTGTGAGAATTTTTTTCGCTTTTTTATAGGTTCGAACTTATACAACCACATCGAAATCGAAAATCGAAATACCAGAGGAAGCACTTGCAACTAGTACAAAATCACATGATCTTGACGCTCCAGGGACTTCCACCATGAATCCTAACCTTGAAGATACACCTCGTAAAAGGAAGTTGAAAAGGACAATATCAGAACTGAAAGGTCAAAGTTTGATGAAAAGCCATAAAATTAAAAGGCTGCAAAAACAAGTATGGTATAAGAAGAGGCAAATTTACTCATTAAAAGCAATGGTTGGACATTTAAAAAACAAGAATCTGATTTTGGAAGATCAGCATCAACTTTTTCTCGATCAGTTTGGGGAAAATAAAAATTTAATCCAAAGACTATTTCAAAAATCACGAGGCCAGTCTGTTTCCAAAATCTATGATCAATCCACAAGGTCTTTTGCTATAACATTACATTATTTTTCACCAAAGGCATATGATTATGTAAGGCAAAAATTTAATAATTGTTTACCCCATTCAAAAACGTTATCAAAATGGTATTCTTCGGTCAATGCACAGCCTGGTTTTACCACAGAATCTTTAAATTTCTTGAAAATAAAAATTTTACAAATTAAACGTCCTTTGGTATGTGCTGTAGTATTTGATGAGATGTCACTTCGTAAGCATCTTGAATTTGATGGAAAAAAATATCATGGTTTCGTGGATTTTGGTAATGGGTTGGAAGGTGATGGTGTAGATTTAGCTAAAGACGTATTGGTATTCATGTTAGTTTGTCTGAATGAACCTTGGAAGTTACCTTTAGGATATTTTTTTCTTGCAGGAATTAATGCCGAACAAAAGGCACAATTAACCAAACAGTGTTTATCGTTACTGCATGACACTGGTATAATTGTAGCTACTATTACTTTTGATGGATGCCCTGCAAACTTAACCATGTGTAAACTATTAGGTTGTTCGTTTGACCCCAATAACTTGGTTACGGATGTTGTGTTTCAAAATAGGAAACAATTTGTTTTACCTGACCCAGCCCATATGGTTAAATTAATTAGAAATTGCTTTGGTGACTTGGGTAAGCTTTCTGATGTTGATGACAATATTATAGATTTCAATTATCTTGTAAAATTAAACGACTTACAAACCAATGAGGGTCTTCATTTGGGAAACAAGTTGAGGTCACAACATATCAAATTTTTCAAACAAAAAATGAAAGTAAAGTTAGCTACTCAATTATTAAGTCGATCTGTTGCTGATTCCCTAATGTATTGTAAAGACAGATTAAAATTAAAAGATTTTGAAAATTGTTCTGCAACGGCACAGTTTATATACCTTATTAATGATGCATTTGATATACTTAATTCAAGAAAATTGTCAATGCCAAAATTTAAAAAAGCAGCATGCTCCTCAAATATTCGTGAAATTGAACAGTTCTATATAAATTTTAAAAATTATGTGTTGCAGTTGAAACGTATTGATGGTATTTCTATTTTAGAATCAAACAGAAAAACCGGTTTTCTAGGTTTTCTTATTGGCCTCAAAACTTTATTAGGAATGTGGTCTGAACTTGTAGAAAAAAATAATTTTTTAGCATATATACCAATGTATAAGTGTAGTCAAGACCATGTAGAATTATTTTTTTCATCTGTCAGATCACAAGGGGGCTATAATAACAACCCTACTTGTAGGCAGTTTACATCTGCCTATAAAAAGCTTGTGATTCATGCTGAAGTAAGAGATGGAGGAGCTGGAAATTGCATTCCTTTGGAACAAATTCACATTTTAAATGTAAGTTCTCTAAAACCACCAGAACAAATTATTAATGAAACTTTGCCCAACCAAAAACTAATAGCAGAAATGACAGAACCTGAATTTGATACAAATGCATTTTTAAATGATCATACTTACGCATTTCACTGTGATAGTTTGTCAATATATAGTGCAGAAGTAGTTACTTATATTGCAGGATTTGTTAGTAATAAATTAAGTAAGAAGTTAAAGTGTGAGCAATGTATTTTAGAGCTTCTTGGCGATAAAGAAAATTTTTTAAATTCATTAATTTCTATTAAGTCCTACGGCGGCCTAAAATATCCAAGTATGGACGTAGTAGATATATGTAAAAAAGCAGAAAAACTGTTAAGGATTGAAAAAAATAAAAGTATAAAAATAAACAAAAATAAAATTATTATAGAAGTATTGGCCCACTATCAACATAAGGACATTTTTAAAAACCACGATAAAGATTCAACAAATAATCATTATGGGTTGCTCATTAAAAGCATTGCTAACATTTATTTAGATACTAGGATTCACTTCATTTGTAGAAGTCAGCAGTCAGATGTTGAAAAAATTAGGAGTCAAATGACAAAACTCATTCTTTTCAAAGGACAATAAACTTTTATAAAGATACTAACATGGTTTTATTTACAACTTCAAAAACGACATTTTCTGTTACCATTTTATTAAAACAACAAAGCTTTTTTTCATTTCACCAACGTCATTTTAAAAATGTTTTTCACCTAACAATCATTTTTGGACATTTTTTTCGGCAATCCATTCATTATTAGTTTGAAATAGCTTCTCTCAAGAACAAGACAACATAATAATATATTAAAATAAAAAATCCTTCTCATTTTTATGATATTAAAATGTTTGTTGCAATCAATGTCATGTTACGCCACTGGTAACTGAAGCCGCCATATGCAACAACCATCCCGTTCAACTGTCACATCGACCAAAGCTCCTTCCTTCCTATTCTTTATTCTGTGTTACTTTCCTAGATACAGCCAATGGCCGATCTTAGCGGGACTCCCGGTATCTATTTGCTTAATTATTTAGGTGGAGTTTCTATTAATTAAAAACCTCACGTGCTACAAAAAAAACAAAAACAAATTTGAAATCAGAAACACCAAATTAGCAAAGTTCACTATAAAGACCAATTCACATTTAATATGCCCGTGTAATTGTTTTGTTGCTGTAATAGTTATTTATACTACAAGGGATGTAAGTAACATTTACTAGTCGAGAACGATTTTGCGTCCGAGCGATACCGAGGGCTGGCAATAAAGTTATAGTAAATATACTTACATCCCGTGAAGTATAATATAACATTTTTTCTCCTCTTTAATTCGATACTTTTCGTATGAAATTATGGACGGCTTTGACCGATTTCTATAGCATCATAAGCATCGTTATTTTAACAACAACGTCAAGCTGAGTTTATTATCAAAAATTGAGAGAAATTAAAATTATTGATTTGTATAACAGCCAAATGGATATAGAAGAATCAGCAAATACCGCTTGTCTGTCGTTGCTGCCAAAGAAATCGAGGAAGAGGTATGAAGCAACGTATCAATACTGGTGCCAAACAAAGACTGCTACTGCAGTTTCAGAAACCGTGCTTTTGGCGTACTTTCACGAAAAATCTGCTGTATTAAAGTCAGAGAACTCAAGTTTGCTGTAATATTCTGTGATTAAAGTCTCCATCAAGCTTATGGTGTATAATATTCCATGCTGAAGTCCATCCTTTTCATAGACAGTTCCAAGTATCCTAAACTTCGAGCATTAAAAAAAAAATTACGGATATAAACCCAAAAAAATCTAATGTGTTTGACAGGGAAAATGTAAATAAAATACTGTTTGAAGCCCCCGATGATATTTATTTAATGATGAAGGTTGTAATGATAATGGGAATTGCTGTGGCTCTAGTGAACTCTGTGCAATGAAAATGGACAATGTTGAATTAAGGCGTGAAGTCATATTTGTTACTTTCCTGATTTCAAAAATGGAATGGCACGTAAATTTAGTGACTAAAACTGACGGTGAGAAGGTTTGTTATTTCAAAATAGTTCGAAATTACATTGATATAAGATCCCACATGACGAATTTTAATCCTCGCTTCTTCATGCGATATGAAAATGGAAACTGCTTAAATCAGCCTATCGGGAAAAAATCGATTTCTTCAATTCCAAGTAAAATTGCTAAATTTCTGAACTTTCAGAACTTTAAAGAGTATAAATACTAGACACTCCCTTAGAAGAACGTAGGCCACTTTATTATCGAATACTGGAGTTGATGTCTTAGCCCTCAAGCGACATGGCGGATGGAAATCTGCAACTATTGCGGAAAGTTATGTAGCGGAGAGCGTCAACAGGAAAAAGGAAGTTGCAAATAAAATTTTATACAATATAACGAAGCCTCCTGCAGTACTTCAAGAGTAACAGAAAACTTGGTTAGAGATGGAGAAATTATGAAGTCAGAACCTTTCATACAAACTGAGAAAAAACGAGAAAACATTTATCCAAATTTTGTAAATAATGGTCATAATTGTAATAATTGTACTAATAATATTTATATCACTTAATATTACTCAATTTTTATAAATCATTGTTTTTATATGGCATAAATTATTACCACCCAAGGGTGGTAAGTTAACTTACAACCCGTCGTCAAGGGCAATCGATCCCTTTTTGGTAATTATTACTTACGTCCTTCAAAACAGTGTCAAAATGCGTTGTTTACAATATAGGGAGGAGAAAAACAAATTTATAACAACAGCGGAAACCGATTCAAATTTTCTAAAATATCGCAATCGCAATTTTTCTAAAATAGTTTATTTTATTTACAGATAACCCTTCACATATCTTACGTACACGCCATAGTCAATCCTACACTGTTCCTCGTTCTCCACAGAGGTCTTCGAAGAGCAGCCCTCGACGCCTGTTGTGGATGGGTACCAGTTTGGGTGGGGCCACCGTCCGTCCCGACGCCACCCGATCCTCCCCGACGCACGACCGTTCCCGAGATCGCTTGCCTGAAGCCACCCATGCCGGCCCATCCCGACAGCGCAATGGTAATTAAATATTATATGTAAGTGGTGTAACATACGCGATGCATGAGTAGTAACGTTATGTGTGGATACTGTAAAAATTGTTGGAAATGTTGTCCATTTTTTTCTTGACAAACCCCTAATTTAAAGTAAAATTAATTTTTCACATTATATGCCGTATCCGGGGTTATTTGAAAAATTTCGTGTATAAGTCGTTCTAAGTTCCTCTAAATTTTCTGGTTTTGTTATGTAAACATTGGTTTTAGGTAACCCCAAAAGATATAATCTAGGGCTAGGGGATTAAGGTCGGGCGATCGTTTAAGGTACCCCTTCTTCCTATCATCCAGCGGTTTGTTCACTTAACTATTGTCGAACATTTATGTCATAATGGCGCGGAGTACTATCCTGCTGAAACCATATTCGATCATTACGAAGATCTGTTTCTGCATGGTGAGAAAAAAAAGCAGTCAAAGCTGAAATAAGTTGTCCTTGCAAAAAAAAACAGATATGTATGGCCATTTAAGTTACATTCAAGGAATGAACCGGTCGCCAGTTATGCCTGCCTAAACATTAAGTTTTTGGATGTCTGCTTCTCGCATCCAGTGAGAATTTTCTGCGGAGCAAAATCGACAGTTCTGTTTGTTGACTTTACCATTTGGTACAAAAGTACACTCATCTGAGTAAATGCTGATCAAGTGCATTCATCGGTCAGGATCATCTTCCAGTAACTCTTCAAACTCTTGTACCATTAACATTTTATACGGATGCATTTGACATGATTTCACTAACTTGAATGCAGGGATTGTGTTATTTTCTTTCGCAAGTTGCCGAACTGGAGTAATAGAATTTTCTTAAAGAGCAAGAAAAACATTTAATTGCGTGTCTTCATCCATTACGCCAAGCTACCTTCTTCTTGGTATGTCTCTTACGTGGCCCATTTCATGATAAGGTCTTTCAATTTTGCTGATGGTGCCTTGGGAAATTGGTGATAGATCGGGGTGTGTTTAGTGAAATAAAGCTGCTACTTCTGCTTGAGTAAGCGATCTGTCGCCAAAGCCAATCATCATTACAATTTCGATTTTGTGTGATTCAGTTAAATAACCCATTTAAACAGCACAAAATACAACAGATAAGTATTCACTTTTAACCCAGAAATAAAGTAACCATTGGAATGGGGCATGAAGTAAAGAAGCAACCTTATCAATAACATGTTTCCTTTTTTTTAAGCAGTCTGTGTTGGCAAAACCCAAATTGTAGAATCAATTATTGCTAACACGGCCAGTTCTTTTTTATGGCCTTCTAGATTACCAAAATGCCAGGTACCTATTTGCTTTCCAACGAGCTATCACCTTTACATTTGAAAAAAAAAATTGGGGCGGTGTCTACCCCCAAAAAAGGGTGTAAATTACTTGAAAAGACGAAAAAAGTATGATAAACTAAAAATAAACGCAGCCGTAGTTCTGTATTTTTTAGCAAGTAAAGAGGCTTTCTAATACTGAATGTATTCCAGTTAAAAATTCCACACTGTATACGAGTTGATGGTACCATGTGACTTCCTTGAATGTTAGAATGTTTCTTCACACCACATCATTTAGGCACTAGGTGTTACCCAAGACTATATATTAAGGTTTTTCGTTCAGTTCAGTAAATACCTCCTAAGGAGGGAAGTGGTTAGTTTGCAAACCTAGATATTGCTAGCGGTAGCGACGTCCTGTATGATGTGACTTCCAACGGCTTTAAGCAAACTCTATTCTATATTCGGTAAAAAGCCCGTAACAATTTAAAAAATAAAAACAATGTTATATAAAACCTGGATGTTTTCGACAAACAAATTTCGGTTTGCCAGTAGTAGGTAAATAAAAATAATTTAATTTCGGCCGGTGTCTTTTAGGCCTTACAAAAAAACACAATTTAAAAATTCCTTTTTTTATTTTTTGCGGAGATTGTCACAGAACCTTACAAAATAAATTTGCACAAGCTCTTAAGCAGAGAAAAGCCCCACAGGGTTTTATCTATGGGCAACAGTTTCGCGTTTGCTTAGAGGAGAATAAATTATATTTGATGGTTAAAAACCCTAAAAACTGCACTTTTGTGAGAGAAAATTTATTAGCTTTTAATTTCTTGTACAAATCCATGGGCGTACAAAAGAAATCAGGCTGTCAGAAACCATTATATATATAGGCAGCCCAATAAAATCGGTAATTTTACTTTGGAAGGGGGTGATATCATGGTTGAAACAACCAAAGGTATGCGACTGGCTCACCTTGAGGAAAGAGCACAACCAGAACAGTAATCTTAGGGCTTTGACCCAACCACCTTGAAAGAAGCCGTAAAACAGAAAATTCGACTACACTGCTTAAATATCCATGTGCCACGTGACTTTTTTGAGGTTAGCCATGGTTTAGTATGTAATTTACGCGCGAAGTAGGTGTAGGCGTCGTATTAATTTGTATTTTTATCCGGTTTTCGATTTATATCTAATAAAAAATGTAAGTGACATGATTGCTAAGAACGTCTATAAAATACTAGTGAACATTTTTGGTGCGGGTTTGCTCTAATAGCATTAATAAAGCGAGAAATCGAACAGCCTGGCGGTTTGTTTACGGGTCTTATAAATGGCGGCAGAATTTTATTTGTTTTAATTTAAAAGTTTTTTTTTGTATTCTGGTTAGCTCTTTGGGATAAACTTTATTGTTTTGTGGCTACAGTTAATTTATTAAATATTAAAGTATTTATTTAGCTTGAAGGTATATGTGAATTAGTTTAAAAATATCACTAGTAGAGATAGTTTGTAAGTAGGTAGGATACCTCTAGATACCTCGGTACCTAGGTACTATTTTTTTATTTTAGTTTGTTTGTTTATCAACATGCCAAGCCCCTGCTGTATTCCTGGGTGTAAATGTAATTATAAAAATGTTTTAAAAGCAGGTGAAGAGAGTGTATCAGTTTTTCACTTCCCGAAAGATGAAAATCTGACAATTCTACGGCTAAAAGTGAGACTAAATTTAACAGCTGTTCCGTGCTTTTATCCCAATTTGCCTGCTTACTTGTCAAAAACTTTTCTTATTCCTAGACAAAGTCCAGCGGAATGAAACGAGGAACAACAAGACCGTACCTCTCAACTTAATCAAGCTTTCGAGCAATCGCAGATTTTATAAAAAGTTTTGACGATCTCAGTAATTATTTACAAAAAATTAATACGTCTGAATTTTGGGAAGTAAAAATTGTAAGTGATTCAAAAATATATTTTTATAGTTTAGATTTAACCAATGAATGTATAAATATTGTTAATCAGGTTTCAGTGGACATTGATATGAATGTATATAAGGTATTTTTAAAAGGTAATGAATTGGCTTACAATGATTTGGAATGAAATGGATTTTACCCTTTGAAATGAAACTAAGCAGGTGATTTCAGCTTGAAAACTTATTGTCTCGGTACCAATTCATACATTGTGAAAGGTGAAAGTAACGAAGTTACCCGATAGCAGGTGACTTTCTTAAGACAAGCGTAGATTTCTTTAACAAAGCCTTACGCTTACTAAATTTTGAGACTTCAGAAGATGATAGTCAATCCTGTAATTTAAACGCAGAAGATAATGATTTGTACAATAGAATATTACTTTTGATCGATCAAATAAATCTACACCTGGTGAAACAAAAACACCTTCTCAACGCAATATTACTATTATTTAATAATTAGTTAAGTTGTTCTTGTTATCCAAAACTATTTATTATTTTTTTGTACATTTTTCAATATTAATATAGTGGCAACAGAGCCAAAAAAACACAAAAAATATCAGAAAGAATAAAAAACTCGCTAATAATAGATTGGGGTTCCACAACTCCCAGCTGATGCGGCATTGCCCGATGTCACTTCATGGCTTCTTTTCAAGGTGGTTGTGGCTTTGGAGTACAATTGCCTACAGTTTTACCTTAAAAAACGATAAATTAATAAAAACAAAAGAAGTATTTTGCTTTTATTAAGTTATTAATTAAATTTTTTTTAAATTTAAAACTGTAGTTAAGTGCTACCCAAAAGCAGGTTTTGGCTGGTTTTTGGAAAAACCGAAAAATAAACGAAATATTGACAAAAAAATGAAATGTCGAATGCGTCATTAGTTGCCGAGTTCGTCTTTAACATTGCAGATGAGACGAGAGCAAGTCAATTTTTAGATCATGTAACTAGGGAGGATTCAAACGACGTTGATATTCACCGAACGATCTTATTCATAGTTTCGACTATTATTTTTATCAGGTTACTGTGTGTAGAGCTACTTGCTTAATCAAACCGTATTTCCATATTGTAAAAAGGAAAAGAAGTAAATAGTCGTTCAAGTTTTATAAAAATTTATTCAGTTGCCGACACGTGTTTCAGCCCTTTCGTGTCATTTTCAAAGGCGTAAATGACTAGATAGAAGCAACATGTTTTATTTAGCAAAAAGCTACAATTAAATATTTTTTAATACATTTTTTTAACCATTTTTTATATATTTACTAGCTATATCCCGCGCGCGTTGCTACGCTACTTACTAAAATAAATTTGAAGGAAAGACATTACACAAATATCCGGCATCCCGACATCCCAGCATCCGTTGCGCCACTTTTTGTTATGCCTAAACCTTCCTCGGCCTGCACATAACAACTCACCAAATCCCGGCATGCGTTGCGCCACTTTCTTTTTTGCTAAAATTTTCTTCGGCCTGCACACAACAACTCACCAAATTTTCATCGTAATCGGATAAATGGTATAGGAACGCATACCGGACATACAGACAGACAAACATTCATTTATATATATATATATATTGATTTTAAAATATTAAAACGCTTTTTTAACAATTTTTTATAGATTTATTTTAAAATTTTAAAACGCAACCTTCTTTTTACAAGAACAGACAGAAAAGATAAACAATATGCAAATTGTATCAAATAATAATATGTATCATTTTGTTTTTTAATTCAATGTCTTTTAAAGTTTTTTTAAAAAGTGTTAATGATATTTGGGATTTAATAGAATTTTTCAAATTATTATACTCTATCAAACCTTTATGAAAAAAAATAGACTTATAGGCTAATGTTTTAGACACTCTATCCATATAAAAGATTTGATTAGTATTGTTTTATAATTATTATGATGGTCATATGTAAAAAAACAAAAAAAAATAAACAATCAGGCAATAAACTATTTTTAATTTTACGTATAAAGATATATACTTACTAAATAAAAAAATTTATTTCTGACATTCAACAAATCCAAAGTTTTTAACATCAAATTTATTTTTATGTTTGTCACAATTTAAAATTATCCGCATTGCCTTATTTTGTAAAATTTGTAATTTATCCCATATTTCCTCACTAGCGCAATATAAAGTAGAAAAACAATAAAGAAAATGTGGTAATATCATACTATTAATTACAGGTTTTTTAGAAAACAAACTTAAATTAAAACTGATTCTTTTAAAATAACCTACTTTTCCGGCAATCTTCGATATGATACTTTTAAAACAGTTAAAAAACTTTAATTTTGAATCAATAACTATCCCTAAATATTTAAAACTGTTTACTACTTCCAATTTTTCACCATCAATCACAACATTTATATTTTGACAATTTCAATTATTACCCATAACCATACATTTAGTTTTTGAAATATTTAATTTTAATTTATTTACTTTTACCCAATTTAATAATATATTTATCTCAGAATTTAGAAAATTCAGACCATCAAAAATATTTAAAACATTAATTTAAATTAAGGTGTCATGAGCACAGTTTTGTAACTTGTAAGGTGTCATCAACAAACATTTGTAACTTACACATTTTTAAAACTCAAGGCATATCGTTAATATATAGAATAAATAATATTGGACCTAGTGTACTTCCTTGAGGAACTCATTATTTATTGCAACATTTTCAATAACCAGCTGGAAATGCCTGCAAAATCAGCCACAATAATAAATACTGTATATTATACAGGGTGTCTCACGGTGACCGTCCATTAGAATATTTCGGAAAGTAATGCGATTTGAATCCTGCAAGTTTGGATGATGAGGTTTTCGGAGACGCTCTCTTCAAATGAAATAACAGCGATCGTATGCGGCTTCCGGTTATACCGGAAGTTGTCTCAACCTTCCTTATTTTAAATGGACCACACTGTATAATTTTTTTTCCTGTCTTCATTTTCAATGACTTTAAGTAAAAGTTTTTGTATCTTGCTCTAACCGTTCGTTTCAAAGAAAAAAAAATATTTTTCTCAAATTTTGAGCTTTAAATTCGCCGAAAATTAAATATATTTGCAAATATAAAAAAGGAAACTTGAAATTCCGGTTGTGGAATTATGTGAAAAAATTATATAGGGTGATCCATTTAAAATAAGTTTGAGTCAACTTCCGGCGTAACAGGATGTTCAAATTTGCAGGATTCAAATCGCACTACTTTCCGAAATATTCTAATGGACGATCACCGTGAGACACCCTGTATATATTAGCATAAATAGGGCCAATATCACTTAAACATTATACCTTATAACTCCATAAATAGCACTGTTAATTTTAATCCAGTCATTTACGCCTTTGAAAATGACCGAGAGCCCAGGAAACACGTGTCAGGCAACTGAATAAATTTTTATAAAACGTCAAACAAGTATTTACTCCTTTTTCTTTTTATAATATTATTTTTTAAATAAAAATAGTGAAATAAATATGAATTTTGCTGCAATTACCAGAGTATTGAGGATTTCTTGTGTCATTTACAAACTATCAATTTCATTTTTATTATGACGATGATGATAGCTCTGATCGGAAAATGGCAAAGTATTTAGACTTTGCCGAACAAACAGTTCCAAATTTAAAGGAACATTAATTCAAACAAAATCGGGGACGTTTTACTTTCACAAAATGAAAACGTCATATTTATAGACTAGAATTTCATGAAAAGTGAGCTTAATTTTAATTATTCATCCTTTAAACAATGGGTAGATTTTAAAATTTCCCTCCTTCTGAAAAAATCGGTGGAAATTCTCCGATGAAATAGTAATTTACGTTACAAGACCGGAAAGTAGTGTTTTTCAGGTCGAGACAAGCATTTCCAGGGCGAGTCGTAGGCGAGTCCTGGAAGCTTGGAGAGACCTGCACAACACTAATTTTCGGTTGCGTGACGTACAATATTTGTTTTTAAGACCCACACTTCGATATAGGTTACATTAAATTATTTTATATTATTTTTAAATGCGTCGTATGACTTCTCGAAACGGGCTTTTGATTTTACTGGCAATATATCTTAAGTCGCTTTCCTTGCTGCTTCCAAAATTTCTTCTGAAATCTCATTTTCCGTGTCGGATAATTCAAAATCTGAATTCATATTGTTAAATTTGCGAACTCGCGAAACAAGTTTGACATAAACAACAAATTAAAAATCAACGAACTGTCACTCGACAATACATCGAAATATTGTTGTCATAGTAACGAAATCAAGGTAGCTTGTATTATTAAAGAGCGATTGGAAAAACAAAAAACAGGGACCGGAAAAATCTTTTCCGGTCTCTAACGTCACTTTTCCGGTCTTGCGATCGGAAAAAGGTTATTTTCTATACGAAAAATTGTCCAGAAAGTGTATATTTTCTTGTCGGTTTAAAAAAAAATATGTATCTGCAGTTGCTCGCCGATATAGTAAAAATTTTAATTCCTCTCGCAAGATCGATTCCAAGTCACCTGACACACTGACAATTCTGATCTAATAAATTTTTATAAGTTGGCATGAATTCCAGGACCGGACTTGAAAATAATTATACATGCATGATGCATGTGATACCTTCTAGGGGTTAATGGGTTATGGCTGCCCGTAGAGTCCTAACAAAGACGAAACAGCCGTCGTGGTCTACCCGCCCCAGAGTATCCATTGTGCTTGGATCCTCGTGTATTCCAATATAAAAAACAGTTACACACTTGTCCGATATGCCACCATATTCGTTTTTAATAATAAATAATATTTTTTAATGAGTCTTCGTGCGGACTCTGGTTTAAAGGTCCATTACTACCTGATATCCACACCATGCACATAACAAAACTTAAAAATGTCTATTTGGGAGCTTACAACGCCTTGCTATCTGTCCTAAGTTATATCATGCTAAACATCCGTTAATATTAGACTTTAAAAAACGAGTAGAATCATATGAAAATAAATTCTATAGATTTTGTTATTCAAAAAAATTGCCCCGAGCTTAATTGTGTCCCGTCCGGCTAACATCTCTTTCCAAACTTTAATTTGCTCTTAAGAACGTAAACTTTTAGTAGGGTAGGGAACATTTTGTGATTTACCTCCTCCTTTTGGGATGCCTTTTGCACAAGAGGACGTTTAATTTATGAATGGAAAAAAATGAGATATCTCTTTAGGTACGTGACCTAAATATGTTCCTGAGACCAAACTTTTGTAAATAAGGGGGAAAAAATTGACACTAGTTTATAGAAATTTATGACTAGTAGGACAAAGAATAATAAAACTTATTTGAAAATTAATGGACATCCTTGGAAAAATTGCCCACTTGCAAAGGTTTTTATTACCATATTTCTGCGTATACAGTGTCACCAGTAAAGTCCGCATCATATGGGATTTTTTTTATTAATAGTTTTATTCAAAATTTGACTTTGGCATCAAGTTCTGCTTCGATCGAGATGAAAATTAAGCAAAAAAATAGTAGTCACGTGATTCGCATTATCTGTCAAATTTTAATTTTTTCCAAAAAATAATTCAAAAGTGGGGTTATTTCTGAAAATGTCGAAAAAAGTTATTAGACAAAGTTTTTTTAAATGCGGTTTTTAGCCCACATTCAAAATTTCAGCTTCATAACATAATTTTGATTTTTTACCTATATTTTGTAAATTGCACCACTTTTGCAAAATAAGACTCAACGCAACCTACATAAAACTTCTTAGTTTTGACAATGCTTTATTTCAAATACATTTTCTTTAAAGTAGCGCCATATTAAATGTGTGTACAAAATCAAAATTGGGCTATTAAAATTTGGTCGCATGTGATGCAAAGTTGATTTGTTTTTGACCCTGTATAAGGTAACTTCATAAAATAAGTATTTTTGAAAACGTAGTTTGTGTCTGAAAGTAATATACCTTAATATTAAGACAAAAAAGAACACAGTGTCTTCAGTAAAGTGTTTTTAAGTGGAAAATAAATTTTAGTTTAACAACGTAAAGTTTATCTATTTTCAACGATTAAATTTAAAACCCCTAAGGTACTGTCGGGTCGTAAGGCCGGGCAGGTTATAAGGCCATATCATCAAAAATCCCACAAAAATTAATTATTGTATACGCTTAGCGCCATTTATACTTGGGATGACTTCAACTGAGCCAAATAACACGTGACTGGAGAGCGACAGTCACTCCGCTTGGCAACAGTGCGCTGCCAACAAAATCCGTTGAATTTTAAGTGCTGTGGTGTAAAATTTCTGGATAAAAGGTATGTGATATTTTCATTAGTTCAATATAGTTGTGTCTATATTTTGGAGCATCTGTTTATGAGGATGTCAGCAACACTTGCAGACGGTTTATTTAAATTATTTGTCTATTTTGTGAATTTATATAACCTCAAAAAGTATATTCTCACCAAACAGGTAATAAGGCCTTGGCCTTGGCCTGTTGTCTATCCATGTTTGGCCTTATTACCTAGCAGCGCCCAGAAATTGCGAACATTTTGCCGGTCCCTGTGTACTTACATATTATATAATACAACACGTAAAAACATTAACTTTAAAATAGTGGTAAAATCACGATTTTAAACATAACAGCTTCACATTTTTCAAGCCTAATATCAGAAATGTCGTTGTATAATTTTGATTGCCAACATTTTCTGTTTATTAGATAGATAGAGGGATCTTAAATATTTTATTTAAGGTTTTCCCACTCAAGTAAAATTTGATGTTTTTCGATACTTATATTGCGAAATACTTGCTAGGTAGTGGAATTTTTATTTTTTCAGTTATCTAGTTTTCAAAGTTCTAAAAGTACGGGGGACGGCCATAAGGTGGATAGCCTCGTATCTTTTAGATATAAGGCAGGTTGTCCGCAACCTAGGTAGGAAATCCATTTTTTTTTATTTTTATCATCTAAACGTTGGTATAATATTTTTAAGTTTATAATTTTTAACATTTTTAGGAATACTTACACATTTTTTTTTACTTTTTTATACGTTAAAATCAAATGTTTAGTTTGGCCTTATAACCTGCCTAGGTTGGTAATAAGGCCAAAATTCATTTTTTCGTCTTCTAGTTTTTACGCGTTAATATGTGTTTTTTAAGTTCCTGTGCCTCAATATTTTTGGAAAATAAAGAGTTTAGTTACGTTTTTTATATGCACAAAGTCAAAATTGTTTATGTGTTTTTAAATAAAAAATAAATAACGTTAACCCGGCCTTATTACCCGACAGTACCTTATATTATAATTTATTATTAAGCTATGTCATAATAACGTTAACGTGTATTACTTTCAAACACAAACTACGTTTTCAAAAATACTTATTTTATGAAGTTACCTTCTACAGGGTCAAAAACAAATAAACTTTGTATCATATGCGACCAAATTTTAATAGCCCAATAGTGCTACTTTAAAGAAAATGTATCTGAAATAAAGCATTGTCAAAACTGAGAAGTTTTATGTAGGTTGCGTTAAGTCTTATTTTGCAAAAGTGGTGCAATTTACAGAATATAGGTAAAAAATCAAAATTATCTTATGCAGCTGAAATTTAATTAAAATTTTTCTAATAACTTTTTTCGATATTTTTAGAAATAACCCCATTTTTGAATTATTTTTTGGAAAAAATTAAAATTTGACAGACAATGCGAATCACGTGACTACTCTTTTTTTGCTTAATTTTCATCTTGATCGAAGCAGAACTTGATGCCAAAGTCAAATTTGGAATAAAAAAATCCCATATGATGCGGACTTTACTGGTGACACTGTAGATATAGAAATAAATAATCGACTATTTTAATTGTTTTTAACGACTGAATTAATATTGTAAATTAATTTTACTTAACGAAAAATGTTCTATCCTTAATTACCCAAAAAGTTATTTACGTGACAGGGCTTTTCCTTTACATCAATTCAGAAATGTTATGTGGCATGTCTACAAGAAAATTATAAAAAGAGCTATTTTCCGCTAAACAATAAATCACTTTTAATATTTTTTACTTTCCTGGCAGAAAAAGTATTGTAGTCAAGAAATTTGTTTGTTGAGATATTATCAGACGTTGTCTGTTTGTTGGCTTGAAAGCTTAAAAACTACTTGACGAGGAGTGACGAAAATTGTTTTTCTACTACTTACTTGAGAAATCGTCATTATTTACTTTATTCCTTTATCGAAAAGTAACATTTCTTCACCTAGGTTAATAATAATATTAAAAAATTTCCTAGGTCAATAATGAAAAACAGCTGTTCAATGAGGTTGTTGCAGACAATTTTATAACTTAACTCACAGTTTTTTTAACATATTATTGATTTTGAGCCTTTTTTGACCATTTTAAACAAAGAAATTCTGGAAAACAGGATTAAATTATCAATAAACTAGGACTTTTTATTATAATTTTATTGGGAAGATACTTTCAGGAATGGTTCTGTG
This sequence comes from Polydrusus pterygomalis, assembly GCA_963969555.1. Classification (NCBI taxonomy): domain Eukaryota; kingdom Metazoa; phylum Arthropoda; class Insecta; order Coleoptera; family Curculionidae; genus Polydrusus; species Polydrusus pterygomalis. The sequence continues at coordinate 84,498,252 of OZ018376.1, forward strand.
ACCAGCTTTTTTTCTTACACACCAGTCCATTAATTGCGCGTATGCATTCAAGTATAGTTTCTTAGATTTCTCTGGTAACAGATCGCACTGTGCGCTATTTGCCGCCTCTCTAAGCTCGGGTGGGGTATAAATTTCCAATTCTTCACTCCAATTTCAGACATTTTATAATTTTAACTTTATATTATTATCTAACCCGAATATTTTCTACATACTGACAGAAGATCGCATTTGACAAGTAAAAGCCTAAGTGACTTGATTTTCAAATTTTTTAAAAAATTAGGTGAAAATGGGTAACAAAGATTTAAACGAATTAAAATATGTAATATTTTATTGTTAATAGTAGAAAAAATTCTATATATACCGCAGTTGAGAAGGCTATTATATAGCTCGCACATTATATCCCTCGGCGCTTCGCGCCTCAGTTTATAAAAGCGCTCGCTATATAATAGCTCACTTCTCAACCTAAGTATATAATGTACTGTTATTAATTAGGTATTAACCACAGACATGTAATATAGAGTAAAACGGGTGAATATGTCGCAGCGGGTAATACGCCTCACTTAGCTCCAAGCCCACTCAAGAGGGTTAACACCGCCGCAGTAAACATACCCGTTAGAAAATACTGGAAGAAGCACGTGTCTCAGCCGGTATTTGGTTCTTTTCCAATTTAGTGAAAATTAATTAAACATAATAATTGATAAGTGAACCACGAAAAAAAATATTATTATGATGAATTTATTGCGAGTTTACTGAATCACTGGCCATTTGAATGAAATATCTCTAATGTACGGCGAAATAGAACTTCTAACCTAACTTTTATCAAAAGATTTGTTGTTTAGGTTTACGCGTTAATTTTAATTTATAGCTAGAATATTTTTGTTGTAATCGGGGGCAATATGCCACATATTTTTGTTGTAATCGGGGGCAATATGCCACATAAAATCGTTAGTGCGGCATATTACCCAAAGTATTTTCTTGATAGGTACGATATATCATAATATGATTCATGTGTTTTTTGTTTGTTTCCCATTTACACAATGCCACGTTCTTATATAGCAGAAACCTTGAGGGCCCAGTGGTCAGAAGAAGACCTCCAGAACGCAGTAAGGGACATTCGTATAGAGGGTCAGTTCGAGAAATAAGTCGAACTTATAAAGTACCAGTGCGTACTTTAATGAGAAGAATGAACTCAGGAAATTTAACTAAAATTCCCTTGTTGCCACCATGTATAGCTGAAAAATTGTTTATGTTGCTTTTTATTAGTTTACAGTAAATAGAGTTTCATTTTTGTAGTTTTGAATCTTTTTTCGTGAATCATTGTAATTCACAATTTTTAAATTAAAAATAAATTTGGCCTTATTACCCGCAAAGAGTAATCGGGTAATATGGCACAAATGCATCATTGAACATAGTTGCTTGTTACATTTTTGTCAATGGGAATACGGCAACGAGCGTCTCGCGACACATACCTACATGTGTAAGCGCTAAGGTTCAGCCATTACGTTTCAGCTAGGTTCGTTAGATATTAGAATGTGATCCTTCAAAATTTAAGTTGCCATATTACCCCGTTTTACTCTATAAGGAGACCAAATTGTTTACATTTTGTCCCGATCAGAAATCGTTTCAATCAATCATTAATTATAATAAATTTCTACTTATTGCCCTAGATCTACCGCAGGTGTTTGAAAACAAAGGTTATATTATTTATATTAGATGTATGTGTGATGTGTACTTATTAAGTAAAAATAATATAATATAGGGTGCCCGGAAATGATGAGCATAACATTTAGGGGATACCTAATTCTAGAGCGAAAACAAGTGCTATCTCTTCCCATAACGTTTTTTTGAAAATTGATTATTAACGAAGGTACAGGGTGTTAAAGTTAAATTTTATTAGCAGTTTTAAAATACATAAGTTTCTAGAACAGTAAATTAAACATTCAAATTAAAGGTTTGAAGTGACGTCCATCCTCTTCCATGCATGAATTAATTCTTCTTAAAAAATTCCGACGAACTCCATAATAAATAAAAATGATTTCGTATTCATCACATGCAAGCAATGTTATTTTTGTGTTTTTCTCAAAAACGGTTAGATTTATCCGAGGGGGATTTTACCTAAGAATTTTGGTGTACAATGTAGGGAATTTAATGGGAAATTAAGGTATTTATGGTCATTTAAGGGGTATTTATGGGTATTTAAGGGTATTTAAGGGGTATTTATGGGAATTTATGGGTATTTATGGCCATTTAAGAGGAATTTATTATTATATAACGAGTTCTACGCATGCGCCAAATGGTGTCGCGCTTGCGAATTTTCAACAACGTATAGAACATACGATAGGATAGCCGATATAATTCAGATTAATCCATTTACGTGTGGCGCCATCTATTTTGATTAGGCAGAAACCTGGTAGTGCATCTTACCGCCATCTAGCGTATGCCTCTATGCTCGGCTGTCGTCATTTCACTTTATGTTCTAATGGGGATGTTTTGTGGGCTCATTACAACTTTTCACCATAAACGACGCGACGCGAGCGAGCTGAAACGAGCATAAAAGTAGTCTTAAAAAAAATTATAGGCGGATTCCTTCTAGGGCGGAGATTTCGGGAAAAATAAGCAAAAAATTCCACTGTCAAAATTTTGCACCTGTCAATGTCAATTTTTTTTTAAATTTTTTTCCGAGAAACGCCATACATTAGATCCTCGTCCTTGGGGAAAGAGAAACATGAAAAAAAATGTTTGGTGAAAATCGTATGTACCGTGCGAGCTGCACTTCTTACAATACGATCTTTCTAGATTTTATTTTCGCTCTAGCTTCGCTATAGTTTCTCCGATTTTGACGAAATTTGGTATGGTGGCTATGGAAGTGGTATACCACAAAACGTATATCTCAGATCTGTCAAAATATTATTGACAAGCGGTATATAGAAAACCTGTAAAAATGTCAAATTTGGAAATTTTCGATATCTGTCAAAAAAATAGCAGGTCGTATAGATAGTGACCCAAGGAATACGGGAAAAATACGCAAAAAATTCTCTTGTCAAAATTTGACAGCTGTCAAGTATAAAACAAAAAGGCGATATTGACGAAACAAAATGTGGGGTCCAATAGTATTTGATGCTGAGACCTTGGGAAAAATAAGCAAAAAATTATCCTGTCAAATTTTGACAGCTGTCAAGTATAAAAAAAAGTGCAATATTGACGAAACAAAATATGGTCGTATGGTATTCGACGCGGAGAGTTCAAGAAAAATACGCATAAAATTCTCCTGTAAAAAATTTACACCTGTCAATGTGTGTGATGTGTATAAAATCATTACAATTTTGGTGTACAATGTAGAGAATTTAAAGGGAAATTAAGGTATTTATGGTCATTTAAGGGGTATTTATGGGAATTTAAGGGGTATTTAAGGGGTATTTATGGGTATTTAAGGGGTATTAATGACAAAAGGGGAATTTTGGTGTACATATAATGGGGGGTGGTTTGCCCCTCGGATTTATCGATACAAAATTAGTATACCTTTTTTATGTCAAAAGGTCAGGAGAATAAAAATATTCAGTCAAAATGCGCATACAGTGTAGGACAAACAAGTTGGGACCATTCAAATTAAAGTATAGGTTCCTATGTGGCGCCCTCTACAAAATACGAAAAAACGGTCGGCAAATTTGTATTCCTCATCCCGAAAAAAACTCATATACGAGATTTCATCAAAATATTATGAGCGTAGCAAAAGATATTGCAAAAAAACTGCAAATAAAATTTAACTTTAACACCCTGTAACTCTGTTAATAATAAATTTTCGAACAAATGTTATACGAAGAGATAGCATTTATTTTCGGTCTAGAATTATCCCCTAAATTTGTTGTCATCATTTCCAGACACCCTGTATATAAAGAAATTTTTGATAATCATTCATTATTAAACGTTATAGTGTTGGTGAGCTGTGTTTGTGATCAATTGGGTTTTTCGATTAATTTTTAGTATTTTTTCTCAATAGAACTATTAAGTGCGTTTTATTATTATTTACAATGGTTCACCAATGCGTGGTGTGTAAGAGACCCGACTATTCTAACCGCCGATTAATATTTCGGCGGTAATTGAGGTTAGTTCGGTTATGTTTTTTTTAGCTTAAAAGCAATGGTGTAAATAGTTCTGTATTTTCAGTAGATGTTTCAAAATATATTGATTGTTTTTGATCCTTAAAAAACCACATGCCAATACAATGTAGGTTAGGTTAGGTTAGAGTGGCAGACCTCTGGCAATATCCAAACAGTCACACGTAGTCCTATAAGGACCATTGTGGTACCACACATGTTCCGCGGAACCTACCCGCATCAGCTTCCTGATGGTTAACGCGACATAGATCGTAGAAGAATCTTGACAGCCCATTCAAACCAGTCACTGCTGTTAATAACCTTAGTGAGTCGACCGAGTTGCAGGCTGCTCACTTTCTCCAGATCATTAAAGAATGGTTCGTCCAGGGCATTGAACCTTCTTCTCGCGATGCCGGGGTATTTACAGAAGAAATGCTGAATACTTTCCTCCTCTTCTTCATCTCTGCAGAAGTTGTTAGCTGGTATTTGCATACTTTCAGCGTGTCTACCCCATAGGCAATGCCCGGTGACTACGGCAGTGACGTTTCTTAGGTCCTTCCGACCGTGCTGTAATAGCGCTGCGGTTTTCCTGCCGTCAAGTAGGCGCCACAATTGCCTGGAGATGCTACAGGTTGTCAGCCCTGTTTATCTGCTTTGCCCCTTGAGTGTTAGCGTACTCAAGCTGATATTCGCTTTTTATTTAAAATTATCAACAACTATATTGATGATCCAAATTTGCTTCTCGGTATAGGTTTCAATATTCCTTCACGAAACTTTCGTCATAATAATCTATTTGCAAACTGTTTTCCTAAATCGCTTACCCACACGTTATAAAATTGTTTGTGTTTACCTCTATCAACATTTAAAAAAAAGGCTTAAAAATAATGCTATTGTTCTTAATTTTAATTGATGAATTAATGATAATATTACAATCTTAGTAATGGGTATAAATCTGTACACGACGTAGTAAACCGTTGGTGCCAAGCCTGGGTCATTGGCCTGTGGACATCTTATTTGTGCAAATAAATAAATAATGCATTTTTCCAAAAAAAAACTGTGCTGGATTTACTGAATTCATTCCAAGTTACACACTCACACTGTATATAAAAGGCTGCTCCATTTGTCTATTATAACGCTGTATGAAAATACCAGCCTTGCTGAAGTGACGTGAGAAGGCCCAATATTTCTGTCCCCGTGTAGGGCTCACGACCCTAGGGAGACCGACGCAGGGTAGCCTCACATTGCTTTTTCTTACGAAGGTCATATTTTATAAGAAAATTGTTGCCATTTACTTTTTAATATTTTAAACGAGGTACCTACATCATGTAAGGTAAAGCAAATATAATGTTCATTACACTAGTTTACAGCCAATTTGCGACTGTAATGTACAGGCAGTTTTTTGTTAATTTTTGGTCACTAAATGCAAAAATGATCGTAAAAACTTTTTAACACGGAAAATTTTTTAGTTGAGAATTTCATTCACCGTATTTTAACAATCAAATACCATAATTTTATTGTGTATTACCATGGTTATTCTATTGTTGCAAAAAATTATCCCGATAATTTTTTGACAGAAAAAAATTATCATGATAATTTTTTGACATATTTTTTTTGTCAGTCATAATGATACACAAACAAAACATTCATTGCATTTATACTAATGTTAACAAAAACAACAGGCATGTTATCCTATATTTATATTTTATTATAGAAGAAAAAAACAATATTAACAATCGTATAATAATATGAATAATTTAATTTTAATGGTTAAATGTGCAGTTATTATAATTGATTGTCACAGGACCTTTTTGTTGAAAATCTGACGACACATTCTCCAGATTACGGCCATCATTTTGTGTTGTTTTCAATGAAGTTCCAATATCTCTCATTTTAGTAACCAATGAGTTGTGAAATTCTGAGTCTAGCTGAAGATAAGGCTTGATGGAACTTACATTTGAGTGGCCACTCATCTTCATAACTTGTGACGCATCTACTCCCCTTTTTGATAGTTGGCTAATTGCTGTCGACCGGTGTGAATGGTTGGGAAATTTAACTTTTTTATTCATTGGCGCTATACCTGACTTTTCAGTCGATTTTGCTGTCCATTTTGAAATTTCGTTCCTGCCAATTGGTGAATTTTTAAACCATATTTCGTTTACTTTCCAGTCAAGATTAGGAGTTAAAAAAAATCGGTTTGTTTTATTGTTATGGCCCCTCTTAGAAATAAGCTTCTTATAAAGTCTAAGCGGGCAAATATCAGGATTTGCTTTATTCTGTACTAACCATTTGCTATCTGTTAAATTATGAGCTCCACCTTGTGCCGTTTTTGAAAATATCGGGTTATACTCAACACGGTTTAAGCCATCTTCCTTGAAGAAATCGACCAAACAGTTCACAGCTTCCCCACCTCGCCAAGCCAGTTCGTAGGAAACGATATGAAAATTTTTTTTCTGTAAACCTTCTGGTGTATTTTCATCCCAAATTTGTACCATTTGCAAATACTGCTTATGATTAAATGCAACTGCACTTGCTGTCCTTTTTTCTGGGTTTTTTTGTAACATTTTTCTTGCAGCATCGCGAGCATCTCTTGCTGGTTTGAAAGAAATGTCAGTAAAAGGATCTATCTTCCTGTTATATTCGTTGTAGTACTTTTCTTTTAGAAGTTTTGCAGTGACGTTCCACATTGTTTTGACGACTGCTTCCTTGTACTCACTACCATTTTTCTTGCGCATATTGGCTCCCCAATCTTTCAATAAAGTTACCAAAACTTCTTCAGCGGTGTCTGGACCTAATATATAACTTTTTTCCTCGTAGAATAGTTGAAACTGAGATCATATGGACTGCTTTGATCGTTTAGTATGTATGGGCGTTAGATTCTCAATATTTTCATTTATAGTTTCCATTGACTGGATTCCAAATCGCGACATTTTTTTGACAGATGCATTGAAATGTTATTTGGTTACCCTAACAATGTTATACCAGCCACTTTTCTGTGAGAATGACATAAAACGTTCAACTATACGTGGTAAAGCAAAATCCGTTCATGAAATTCTCCTACGAATATAACGCGGGCATTGATAATTATTGGTAATTTTAGGCAAATATGCCTTCATGCGATTTGGAGCAAGCAAAAGCATTCGTGCACTACGTGCACTCATGCTTTTTCTGGCTCCAAATTGCATTTAAACATATTTTTCTAAAATTACCGATAATTATCTATGCACTTGTTATATTATATATGATAATTTTTTCAGCAAAACAGCAAACAAAATATTGAATATCCGGATATTCTTTCAGCAACAAAACCGGTTCTTCATGAAGAAGATTTACCAATTCCAGCGCCCCCGGCAATTGGGGAAGAAGATTTCGAAATGAATGATGCCAACTATCGAGCAGTTTCACTTTTGCCGGCGGTGTCAAAGGTCTTCGAGAGGGTAATTTATAATAGAATTCTAGAATTTCTAAATGTACATAAAATCCTTGATGAAAATCAATTTGGATTTCGTCGGTGCAGATTCACCAAAATTGCTATATTTCATGCACTTACTTACATATATGAAAATGTAGATAAAAATTGTAAAGTGGCGGGCCATTACTTTGACCTCTCAAAGGCTTTTGACAGTTTGGAGGACACATTGCTTCTTCAGTAGCTACAAAATTACGGAATTCGCGGTAGATGCGCTAACTTAATACATGTCATATCTCCAACATAGAACCCAAACAGTATGTATAGCTAGGGAAAATCAAAACTATTACTTGGAGACTTATGATCGGCCAAAGGGTACCTCAGGGTTCTATCTTGTGTCCGCTACTTTTTATTTTGTGTGTGAATGATCTCTTTGCTGGGTTCGGCAGGGGGCTGGTTTGCAAGTTTGCTGATTATACATCTGTGGTAGTGGGTGAGCGTTTTCTGATGGGTCTTTCGGGGGTTACTCGCTTGCAGCTGAGAACATGTCTCGGTGGTGTGTCGAAAACTCTTTACGACTGAACGCCGAAAAAACGGGTATTTTGTCGGGTATAAGTGTCAAATATGTGGTGACCAAAAAGTCATAGGACTATTACTAGGGCTTCAGGGTACATTTACGAAGTATTGCTATTTTCTTTGTCTTTAGAATAGTAGAGCAACAGAGAGCCATTACCAAGTAAAAGAATGGCTTCTGAGAGATCAATATATTCCAGGTCAAGCTAACTTAAAAAACATACCTCTTGTTGATCCCAAAAAAGTTTTTTACATCCATTACACATTAAACTGGGATTAATGAAACATTTCGTTAAAGCATTAGACAAAGAATGAGATGCATTTTAATACCGTAAACAAATGTTTTCTAAACTAAGTGATGCTAAGCTTAAAGAATGAATATTTATTGGACCAGAAATTAGAAAAATACTTCAACAGTTTGATCAAAAATTAAGTGATGTTGAATTTGCTGCGGGGAGTGTTTAGGAAACAAAAAAGCAGAAAACTACGGAAAATAACTTGAAAGCTACTGCGAAATGGGCTGTCGTATGTCTCTTAAAATATACTTTTTCCAAGAAAATTTGGGTGCGGTTAGTGACGAATAAGGAGAAAGATTCCACCAAGACATACTAACAATGAAGCAACGCTACCTAGGCAGATGGGATCCTGCAATGATGGGGGATTATTGTTGGTTTCTTATAAAATAAAGCGATCAGGAATATAAACGAAAGTCAGCGTTTGCAAAAAAGTTATGTACAGGGTTTTTCCGTATATTTTGGAGCACCCCTGGAGCTTTTATTTAAAGACCTAGAAAAAACTTTAAATTACCAAAGTTGCATGATTTCTCCTGAACTGTCAGAATTTGTTATCGGACAAAACAAATAAACATCGTAAATTTGTTAAATAATGCCAATGTCGATTTTTTTAAATGGAACACCCTGTATATTATTTTTTTTAACTCCTCACTCTTTTCTGATTCCAAATATGTATATATGTTATATGTTTACTTTAGTCGTTTAGGCAAAATTTCATTTCAAAATATTGCGGATTAGAAAATCTAGATTGCCCTGAGAAACAATTTGGTTGTTATTAATCGCTTATGGCAACTGACTTATGTCTCAAAAATAATATTTCATACCTTGAATGGTCTTGTCTTGGTATAATGGGTTACTCTAAAGATGAAAAATTCAATAATTATTAATAAATCGCAATATTTTGAAATGAAATTTTGCCTAAATGACTCAAGTAAACATATAACATATATACATATTTGGAATCAGAAAAGAGTGAGGAGTTAAAAAAAAAATTAATATACAGGGTGTTCCATTTAAAAAAATCGACATTGGCATTATTAAACAAATTTACGATGTTCATTTGTTTTGTCCGATAACAAATTCTGACAGTTCAGGAGAAATCATGCAACTTTGGTAATTTAAAGTTTTTTCTAGGTCTTCAAATAAAAGCTCCAGGGGTGCTCCAAAATATACGGAAAAACCCTGTACAAAAGACTTACTATAATTGTATTTTTATGTGTATTTTTGTAAATAAATCCAGTTATCTTTAAAATTTATTGTTTTTTTTCTTGGTTTTAAACTTATGTATAAATAATATATAAAAATGTTTGTATCAAGTGAAAATAACTTTAATTCAAAATCTTTACGCGGTGGAAAATTTTGTTTGTTGAATGCTCAATCAGAATGCTTTAAACTCTCCCGTACAGTCATTATAACATCAGTAATTTTTTTTTGTATTCTTAGATTAGTGGTGTTAAAACTACTACGTGAAAAAATAATGGTACCTATTACTCTCCCTTATAAATGTTAAAAAGCAGTTTCCCTTTAAAATAAAATTAAACCCATGTATAAATAAAGTAAAACGTATCTCACGATCTTATCACCGTGTGACACAGAAAAAGCGACATCATTCTTAATCCCCCTCTGTTGCCAGGTGAATTACATTACGTGACACTTCTTGATTTACTTCTCTACTTAAAATAATGCTTTATATGTATGCAGAATACAGTATGTCCCAAATGTCAAAAATTAATTAAAGCAAAAGACTTTTTCTTGAAATACTTTTTAGCGGGTTCAGGTTTGCTCTTGTGTTGTACAAAGTAGAATTATTATTCCCCTTAAGACCTGTATTCTAAAAAAAGGCATCTCTAGGTAAGGCTGTCTTGTCGGGAAACACTGTGTTTAGTGCATAATTGTGTTATAGTGAGAAAAGTGCGTCAGCATAATAAAAACCGCGGTTTAAAGCATATTAGGGCTTATTGTTTGATCATAGGGTAGATTAGATTTGTTTTCCACAATACATTATTGTAACTGAAATGGTGTCAAATACTTTTTCTTTATTTCTGGGTTTCACAAAATCACTAGTTCAATTGTAAAAAGCAACTTTCGGGGTTTTTATAAACGTCGTGTAATTTGCTTATTCTTGGGTCATTTGGTGAATTTTGTGTATACGTCGTTGCCTAAGTTACTATAAATTTTCTGGTTTGATTACGGAAACTTTGGTTGACCCCAAAGGAAATAATATAGAGGATTAAGGTCTGGCGATCGTGGTGGCCATTCAATGGTACCCCGTTTTCCTATCTAGCGGTTTGTAAAAACACTTAAATATGGTCGAACATTTATGGCGTAATGAGGCTGCAACCATATTCGATCATCATGAAGATCTGCTTTTGCGTGCTAAGGAAATAAAGCATTCAAAGCTGAACTAAGTTCTCTTTGCAAAAAATCCAAATATGTATGGCCATTTTCAAGGAATATTAACGCAATGACGCGGTCGCCAATTATGCCTGCCAAAACATTAAGTTTTTTCGGAAGCTGGATGTTGTGTTTCTCGCATCCAGAGAGGAATTTCTGCGGACCAATATCGACAGTTTCACCATTTAGAACAAAAGTATACTTATCTGTAAAAAGGATCCAGTTCAAATCTACTAAATGCTGATCAAGTGCATTTATCATCACTTCACAGAACTGAAAACGAACTGAAACTTGTACCATTAACATTTTTTAAGGACGCATTTGACATAATTTTACTAACTTGAATGCAGACATATGGCTTATATGTTATTTTCTCTTGCTAGTTGCCGAACTGGAGTAATAGGATTTCGTTGGAAAGCAAGTAAAACGTTTAATTGCGTGTATTCATCTATTACTCCAGGCTGCCTTATTCTTCTCGATAACATCTTGCAATTTTGCTAATGGTGCCTTGGGAACAGGGCGTTTCGTGAAATAAAGCTGCTACTTCTGCTTGAGTACGCGATATGTCGCCAAAGCCAATCATCAGTAAAATTTCGATTTTGTGTGATTCAGTTAAATAACCCATTTTAGTGTAACAAAAATACTTCTTATTATAAAGTAACGGTGGTTAAAACAACAACAAAAAAAAAAGATAAGTATTCGCTTCTGCTAAACCGAAAATAACGTGACTATTGGAAATGGGCATAAAGTAAAGAAACAACCTTATTAATAACATGTTTCCTTTTTTTCTAAACAGACTGCGCTGGCAAAACCCAAATTGTAGTATCAAGTGTTACTAAAATGGCTAGATTTTTTTGCCTTCTAGATTACCGAAATGCAAAAGTAAATAGCGGGTCGTATTCCTTTTTTACGCCAAAAATAATATCAGGAATCCCGTGAATCACTTTTAGGGTTCCCTTGTCGGATCAGGCAATCACTTTACTGAACCGGATTGCGCAAGCGTAGATCGACAGTCAACTAATTCCGAGATCCGTGAACCGTCTGTTTTATTTTAGGAGTCGGATGTCCGAATTTTTTTTTAAGTGCCGATTTATTGAACCGGCTGAGATCCGATCCATCCACCGCTAATGACAGGTGTCTCAAGTTATTAATTTTGTAAGAGTGTGATGAATTCAAAGCTAATTAAATATCATCTTTAATTTAAAACGCGAAAATTCAATTGAGAAGTAAGAGAAAATTGTTTAAGGCTTTTGAATCAAGGTTTGTTCAACACATTGCTGTGTTTTACAATGTACGCCAAAGCATAAATTCAGGCTTAAAACATATTACAAACCTCTGTCAACGACAATAATTACCAACACGGCGGAGGAAATCGTTGATCGTTGATTACGTTTTACCCGTTAAAATCGAACAAAATATGTTGAATAATAATTTTAGAACATCTGTTCGAGTTTCTGAACGAGCTAAAAAAAATAACTTCAATAAAAATAACTTAAGGTACGCTTCAAAGTCTTTGGATCCGAAAAGAAGTAAATTAGTGTCGGTGAATTTAAGTAAGTGATGCCAATGAAAACTTTAATTATTGTAGAGGTAGGAGAACTGCCAATTACCGGATAATACCGAGCGAGCAAAAATTATTTGCATGAAAGAGGGCTTGGATTAAAAAACGTAGGGCTTGGTTTAGATCACAATGATATGGGGACTATATATCCAACCAAATCTAGGTTAAAATTTTGTCAAATTCATATTATGACTTGATATGCCAAACTAATGAGTAATAAAATAAGTAGACAAATGCCTATTTATTTTTGTTGTTTAGAAAATTAACAAAGTAAGAATATACAGAAAGAACCAGGCTTCATCCGAAAAAAATGTCAGGTCTAATAAATCATTTCTTTCCAATAAATTTTGGGTAAACCATTGAGAGTAATTCCTGCGTCTTTCAAAATCTGCGGCTTGTATTTTTTGGAGTACTTGCACTTTATAAGGAAATAAATTTAGCTGCTTCTTAAGAATAGTCCTGCATGTTCCATAAGATCTTCCCACTTCTTGGGACAGGCGTCTTATACAATTTGTTGGCGTATTTTGCATTATTTCACGAACGTTGGCAACAAGTTCTTCTGTTCTTACAGATGGTCTTCCTGTTCCTTTTTTGTGTTGTATACACCTGTTTCCCTAAACACAGCCACGGTTCTTTTCGGGCAATGATAAAAATCCCCAGCAATAAAAGCAACGTTAGGAAAATGTTCGTGAAAATCGTCTATGCACAAACCCGGATTGTATTGCCACTCACCATTTACTCTAACCCCGTTTCGAAAATACGCTTCAACCATGAATGTTTTGTGCTGTTCCGTAAAGCCCGTTGTGTGAATTGTTCAAGAAATTTGAAAAATTAGCGATGAATCAAATTACTTGTAACGACTGTCAAAGATGACGGAATAACTGATTGATTGTTAATTTATCAGGTAGTTACTGACACCCAACAGGTATTAAGCTCTACGACTAAGCATTACGTCCTTAGATGCAAGGCCCTCTTTGATGCAAATAATTTTTGCTCGCATGGTACTTCTATTCGGGCCGAAACGCCACCACACCGAAGTGGTGTTGCCGAGAGATAAAAGTATTCTGAGACATTAAGTTGTACTCAAAAGATTATACAACGAAATAAAATATATCAATTTTACGGAAGTAGTCCATTATTTTAAAGTGGAGCTGTTAAGCACAATAATATATTTGTGGAGCCGACTGTGGGTTTTTTCCCCTATAAAATATATCATATTTCATTTTCGTTTTTGTCTCACTTATTAACAATAACGATGAGTTGTATAATTCCGTTTATTTTTTGTATAGTGTAACAATTACTATTGGTGTCGCACCTCTAGAAGTTCATTTAAAGATTACCGAGAACGTGGGACATATTGTACACATATCAAAATAGCATTTTATAATTTACGAAAAAGGAAAATGCGATACATAACGAACGTGACTTAAATTCTTAGTCCCGGAGAGATCCCTGTTGGCTGTTTAGCTGGAGAAAATTTAAACCATGTCGGTCGTTGTCTACGTAAAAGACGAATTGCCTGAATACCTAATTCTGTACCCTCTCTATTTATGCCTTTAGTAGGAATTACCATAAAAAGAGGGGCGAAATAAACAGACTAGTTTTAAAGAAAATATTGTGGCATATCGGACAAGTGTATAACTATTTTTTTTTAGATTGGAATACACAGGGATCCAAGTTCAATGGATACCCTGGGGCGGGTAGACCACGACGGCCGTTTCGTCCTTGTTAGGACTCGACGGGCAGCCATAACCCAAGCAATTCCAAGAACGACGGAAAAATGTACTAAAAGCCTACTTGTAGAATCAAGGCGGCCCTCAATACACCTTAGCGCTATCCTACGGAACCAACTCCAATATAAAAGATAGTTACACTGGTAATAATGAAAGGTAGACAACTAAATAAACTACGAAGTGCATCACAATCCAGTATAGGGAACGCTATTTGCGTTTTTACCGAAAACATCTGCCATTTTGCAGACCAGAAAACAGATCAACGCTGGCACCCACCAGAATGCGCGCAATCCGCTTGAGTTTTAAGCCATAAAAATGTTTTAAAAAATGATATAATGATATTATATACCAGAAAACAGATCAACGCTGGCACCCACCAGAATGCGCGCAATCCGCTTGAGTTTTAAGCCATAAAAATGTTTTAAAAAATGATATAATGATATTATATACCAGAAAACAGATCAACGCTGGCACCCACCAGAATGCGCGCAATCCGCTTGAGTTTTAAGCCATAAAAATGTTTTAAAAAATGATATAATATCATAATATCATTATATCATTTTTTAAAACATTTTTATGGCTTAAAACTCAAGCGGATTGCGCGCATTCTGGTGGGTGCCAGCGTTGATCTGATTTCTGGTCTGCAAAATGGCAGATGTTTTCGGTAAAAACGCAAATAGCGTTCCCTATACTGGATTGTGATGCACTTCGTAGTTTATTTAGTTGTCTACCTTTCGTTATTACCAGTGTAACTATCTTTTATATTGGAGTTGGTTCCGTGGGATGGCGCTAAGGTGTATTGAGGGCCGCCTTGATTCTACAAGTAGGCTTTTAGTACATTTTTCCGTCGTTCTTGGAATTGCTTGGGTTATGGCTGCCCGTCGAGTCCTAACAAGGACGAAACGGCCGTCGTGGTCTACCCGCCCCAGGGTATCCATTGAACTTGGATCCCTGTGTATTCCAATATAAAAAATAGTTATACACTTGTCCGATATGCCACAATATTTTCTTTCTTTAATTATTTTCGCGGACATTATATCATTTTTTAAGACTAGTTTTAAGTTACTCCCGAGAAAAAAAGCTAGTTAAACAGTACAGGGTGTCTTTTTAAGGTCGACGAGCGGCCATATCTCGGAAACTACTAGGCATAGAAACTCAGGAAAAGAAAAATGATAATTAAAGTGGCCATGAGAAAATTCTGGAAATAATTTTTAAGTTCCGCATTTTGCCGCAAGAGGGCGTAATTGAAAAGTAAATTTTAAAATTTCACCTAACTCCGAAAATTCAACATTAAGGTATATGTTTGATAACATCATTTTAAAGCTTGGACAATTATGCATCATTTTGGTCCGATGCTCATTGGCGTACCGACTTTAATAAGAGTGGGGGAAGCGGTTGAAAGTGTAATCATTTAAATCGCTGTAACTTATAAACGACTTATCCGATTTTAGCAAACTAAAGACTGTTTGGAAGAGAAATGTATGCATTTTCACCAATCCTATTTAGTTGTCCATAATAGTTCTCAAAAAAAATGCTAGAGGGCGCAATTTGCAATAACAATACAATTTTTGATTTTACTTCGAAAAAATAAATCATACCTACGGTATAATTATGATACCATAATCAAAAAGTAGATGAAATTTGCTAGAAAAAATATTAAAACCGCAGCTCGATATCTCCGTTCGTTTCAGCGTTATCCCCAATAGAATAATTTTTAAAACAAATTGCGCCCTCTAGCAATTTTATTAGAAACTATCTTGTACCATTGGATACGACAATTGAAGGTACTTACCTTTTTTTCCAAGCAAGCTTAAATTTAGTAAAATCGGTTAAGTCGTTTATAAGTTATAGCGATTTAAATGATTACACTTTCAACAGCTTCCCCCACTCTTATTAAAGTCGGTACGCCAATGAGCATAAGACCAAAATGATGCATAATTGTCCAAGCTTTAAAATGGTGTTATCAAACATATACCTTAATGTGGAATTTTCGGAGTTATGTAAAATTTTCAAATTTTCTTTTCAATTGCGGCAAAATGCGGAACTTAAAAATTATTTCCTGAATTTTCTCATAGCCACTTTAATTATCATTTTTCTTTTCCTGAGTTTCAATGCCCAGTAGTTTCCGAGATATGGCCGCTCATCGACCTTAAAAAAACACCCTGTATATTATTTATTAAAAGGGACATCTATAGCCGAACAATAAAAATTCTTAAAGAAAGTACCCACCTACCGTAATATGTACCAATACTAATAAAAAAATATAACAATAATTGAACTAGATAGCTGAACTCTGTTGAAATGGCTTGTAATGCCGATGTGGCGTTAAAAACTGATAATTAACTGACACTGAAGTACTGACATTAAAGTAAAATTTCGAAGTCTGTAGTTATTAGTGTCCGACCGAAACAAGTCGACAGAGAAAAAAATCTATTATTTATATAGACAACACTGCCTACGAACCCACCCAAAGTTAGCCGAACGGTGCGCGACAATTCACGAACACTGAGTTTCGGCATGGCCGAAGGTTCGGCCGAAACCGAAACTGTCACCGAAACTAGATTTTTTGGCCGAAACTAGCCGAAACCGAACCTTCGGTCGGTCTCTAGTAGTTATATTTTATGCATGCAGGGTGCCCAAACGAAAAAGCATTGTTTTTGGGCCCTTAGGCCCATTATTTGAAAAAATGCTCGGACAAGGAAACTAAACTATTAAGGGGGACATTGCTGCGATTTTCAACTGTTTTGACGCACTGAGCAGGGGTGAAATATCCCCTAAAATTTTAAATGGCAAGGTGGGTTTAGTGACTCTTCTAATTCCAGCACTAACAAAACTTTCTAATTTTTGTACAACAATCACGCTAAAATAAACAATAATAACAATAAAATTACTTTATTAAAAGTCAAATTTCTCTAAGAACACGCCGCATCGTGGCTAAGTCTTTATGGCACCCTGTTGAAGTCTGGTCTATTTTACGTTAATATGTTGGCGATAGAGACAGGACTGGGCTAAGTTCTTTTACCATCGCATTCACCATATTTTAAACTTGTACGGGGGTCTTAATGGTTATTGGCATAATGGCTTGCCAAAATATAGCGTTAATGTTATTTACAATTGAAACATCGAACTCAACGTGCGATAGATTAAAACTTATGACGTTATTCATTGGTAAAACATAAGAAATTCATTCGACAGGCACTAAATTTACCAATAGAAACAACATACAAGAATTTCATCGCCCAACTATGGTACCTTCGAGCCAATCAAGCGGCAAGCGGTGCGTATGCGCATGTTTCGAGTTCAATGCTGCGTTGCCATATTATAATATACATATGTTCGCGGCGTAGTACAAAGCCGCCAAAATGCCATGTGTTTTTCAATACAAACAGCTGGATTAATTAATTCAGCTTGTTCGATTAAATGAGATGCTCGTCCTTTACATTTGCGAAAATAAAAAACGACTGTCCTTTTCTGATACATTATCGGGTTCTGCTTTATTATCATACATTTCTAAATCTTCCTCCCCAATAGGGAACTTGCATGAAAATTAAATTTGAAAAATAATGTCCTTAAGCGTAAGCTAATATCATTAAAAGATCCACAGTTCACAAGGTAATGTTTTTTTTAATCCTCTGGATTAAATAGAAGAGATTAAAGTTCGCTTGTGACGTCAAAGCGTACCAGAATACATAGCGCGAGAGCGGATTATTCATACTACGTGACGTCACATGGCAAACTTTAATTATTTATAAAAAAACTAAGAAGTGATATTTAAGACGTTATATTTTGTATATGTTGTTGTTTGGTGTGGTTGAACATATTTATGCAACAAAAAAAAATTGTGCAAGTTCCCATTGCCGGGGGCGCTGGAATTAATAAACCTTCTCCATGAAGAACCGGTTTTACTGCTGAGGGAATATCCGGATATTAAATATTATGTTTGCTCTTTCTTGAAAAACCAGAAATTTTTGTCATGCAAAAGTAACAGTCGTTAATAGGATTTGTTGGTTTTCGCCAAATCATTGGAATTATATGGGTTTAAATGGGTACTTCCGTTATTTTAAGCACTAGAGGGTTGAGACTTCGTGGTTGAGATGTCACCCTTAGACCACCCTCCCCCCCAAGCGCGGATTTCGGGGAGGAGTAGGGGGGGGGGGGGGGGGTAATTACCCCCCCTGGATCCTAAACCCAACCAAACTTGAGTGTCCTCTTATACTTATAAGTATTAAAACATCGTTTAATAGATTTAATTTTATAAATGTGTTTTTACTAAGTATTTGATTAATATTATGTTTCTTTTATTATCTTTATAAGTTCCTTTAAATTTTGTTGTAGGTTGTAGGTTGGTACCTATAGTACCTAATATGATAAATAGTTATTTATGCAACTAGTGCAAAAAGTGTAAGTTTATTGCACACGGCATAGAAGTTATAATAATTAATATTATGCCATGTGTAATAAGCATACTTTTTGCACATGTTACATACACTATTTTTTCTACGATCGTTTTTTTATTTAACAAAAAAGTTTAAAATCGCTCTGTATTACCTCTCCTTTGTGTGCAAAAGTTGTAATTCAAATTTGGCAATGGATCATAGATACCTTTGACTTCAACATAATAAAATTATGGCGCCCTGTCAACGTGAATTCTATTTCGATAGGGTATCGACGGTGTGCAACGCACAATACACATACTATAAACAAATTGTTTGTTTCCTAGGTAATTTACTTTATTGCACTAGGGCAAAAAGTACTTTTTCTAATTTTGTATCATAACAAATCTATTACGATAGGCATTTGCGTATCGTAATGAAGCTATTTCGATACGCGTTTTTTCTTTATTTGATGTTGGTAACATTTAAATGTTTTATTTCATTGACTTGCGCGGCCTTTGTGATTTACGAGAAAACCCATTTTTCGCAGAGGAAAAATAGCTTGATAACCCACTTTTTTAATTCTGTGTGAATAAAAGTCATGTATGTTGGTTGCATAAATCTATGAATCAATCTTTTGTAGATGCTTCAAGCTATCATTTTCTGCCAAATCCTATCCAAAATTCAATCTACTAACCTTCCAATGTCGATTTTAACTTCAACTTTATTTGAATTTTCCATCTTCCCTATACTAAATTGCAATGCCGTGACGTAAAATCACGTCTTTTGAAATTCGAAAAAAAGTAGCAAAATCGCCCGAATTTCCGAACGCTCTGTATATGTGCCGAATGTACAAGAATTACACAACGTATTCCGTCCAATTTCAAATCTCATATCGCTAAAATAACTTTAGAATCTCGTGGTGAAAATGGGTCAATAAATCAAAAAATGACAGTTCGCAAAATAATTTTTCTTGTCCAGAGGCTACTATGATAAAAAATAGTATTACCAACATAAAATTTAGACAAAAAAATTTATAAAATTTGAAGAATTTATTTTCTTTTTAAATATGTGTTTTTTATTGAAAAACTACAAATTAGAAAAAATAGTATAACGTACGTGTTATATAAAGCAGTTTTAAGCACTTGTCCCGGCGGCTCGTTTTTTTAACATGGACGCGTGCTATAAAATAATGCTTTATAAAACGTGTACGTTAATATATTGCATAGTATGTAATAAAGACCTACTTTTGTCATTAGAAATTCATACACAAAATGACATTTTTTGAACGATCGTAGAAAAATAATGTTTCGTTAATGTAATGGTTTGTTTATTTTTCAATAATTATTAGACAATTTGACACTAAAAATATAGGTACTTAAAAGATATGGGTTAACTATAACTATATTTAAAAAAATATCTTTGAGATTCAATTCCCCCCCCCCCCCCTAGATTTTGACCCAGATCCGCGCCTGCTCCCCCCCTACCCACACTGTGAACAAACCCGAACAAACCCACCCATACTGTGAGGCTAGATTGTGCACACATTCCATAACTTAGGGAATTAGGGAAAACGTAATTTGGCAACGTGGTGCTCTGGTATATTATAAATTACTTTTTAAAATAATGTAATTTTATTAAAATACTGTACTGAAGATTTTACGCCGATCATTTTCGGACTTAGAGACCAAAAATTAACAAAAAAACTGCCTTACATATTACATTCGCAAGTTGGATGTAAACTAGTGTAATCCTCAATAAATTTCCCCTACATCTACCTTGTTTCAAGCGTAAAGTAATAACTATTTTATTTTATTATGTATATATATTTATATAAAAGAACATTTTCTTTCTATCCAGGGAAACACCGATTTGAGCCTTTGGTCGCCAGACAGCCCCACCGACTCGGTGCTGCCTCTGGATCCTCTGAACGGGGGAATCGAAATTCCACGTTTTTCCAGCCCCGAATTAGACCGGTCGCCGACGGAAAGCGAAGATTAGCAACTGGACTGGGATCGCTCCACCAGAATATAAACAAAATCAAATCAATTAACGTCCGTGCAAAACAGTAAATCAAAGTAGATATTGAAAATTACTTAACACTGCCGCACAGTACTAGAGATTTTTTTATTGAAATAATGTTTTAACCTAATTAGTTGGAAAAATAAAAATTGATGATGTCCCTTTCGGTTTGAAAAAGTTTTTTATACAGGGTGATCCACGAAGGGTGGCGATCGGCTGTATCTGCAAAACCATACGGCTTTGGGGTAAAAAATGTTTACCAAAAAAAATTACTGGAAATAATTTTTAGGTTCCTAATTTTATCTCTTGGGGGCGTCTTCGCCATGCTACGATACAAATGCCTTAATTTCTACTAATAACTGCAATACAATGTAGGTCAGAAATTAAGGTTTTATATGCTCTGTAATATCCTCTATAAATTTTATAATAACAATTGTTTTGTAGTTACCATGGTAACAGCGTGGAGAAGGGTAACAACGAAATGTACTTAAAGAATGTAACTTCGATCTGCGTTGACCGAATTTAATAAACAATGGCTTTTATAGAGCGTTTTATCCTGATTGATCATTTATATAAATATTATTAAAAGTGCCCTCAGAGGGCACTTTTAAAAAAATATTTTTCTAGCTTCAATTTCTTAAAAAGTTTAAATGCAACCATTCAACCATTTTAACTCTATACCTTAGCTAATTAGTTAGCAAAGAACTGCAAAAACTGCAATTCGTTAGCTCTTGTCTCTTAAAAGTTATCGCACGCAAAAATAGTGAAAGAGTGTAATTCTATTTCGGCTTTTAGCAAGTTTTGCAATTTTTCCTATTTTAGAACGTTAAAATCCTACAGGAGTAGGTTTTTGGCATTATTTATTAATTTTAATCGTTTTAAAAATTAATTATGAAATTTACTTTTTTATTTATATATTTTATTTAATTGCCTAAAAAATGCAATAATAATAAAAATTTATTGCCAAGGCGGTCTTGAACAATTACGAAATAAAACAAAAAAATAACCTTATTGTCGTTCCGCCTATAACAATATTTGACAGTGAACTGTCGTGGCCATTATGTATTTTTTTGAGAAATAAGTAATATTTTATCAATAAACCTTTCACGAATAAGGAAGCCTACGATATAATAGCCAGTAATTTTTAATTATTTGAAAACGCAGTTTTGACCTCACGACAATTCGCTATGCCACAGAATATACAATGAGGACCAGAAGTCCTGCATAAATTCGAAAAAAAAATTAGGAATGCATTTTTCAACGACCCAGAAATACGTCATTTAAATATTCGCGCACTGCCCTACTAAAGTGTGGAGGCGCGCCCCATCTTGTTGAAACCAAACAAAATCTCCAGGAATATTGGGGTTGTTCGCATTTGGAAACAAAAGGCATAAGGCGGGTTTGTTCGATCAATTAATTTCTCAAAAACACCAAGTAACGTTCACCTGTTAGCGTACCATCGAAGAAATACGGTCTTATGACTCTGTTGCCCACAATATTCGCCCAAACATTAACAGACTGTTTATACTGGGTGTGAGCTTCAACAGCCCAGTGTGGATTAGTCGAATACCAGTAGCGACAGTTCTGTCTGTTTATCACCCCACTCAGACAGAAAGTCGACTCGTCAGAAAACATAATCCTACGTGAAAAAAAAATGATCATTATTGCAAATATTCATTAGAGTTTCGCAAAACTGTAAGCGACGATCTGGATCATCTTCGTTAATCTAGTGAATTAGTTTTATTTTATATGGATGATATTTTTCTATTTTTAAAATTATTTTTATAGATGCTTTTCCAATTTCGCTATCCAATGCTAGCTCTTGAGTGGGTTTATGAGGGTTTTCTTTAATGGATAGATAGATGTTTAATTTTTTATCTTCTGAAATTGAAGGCCAACCGGACATAGGAAGATCTCGTACCTGTCCAGTTTATCTAAATCTCTTCTCGATTCTGCTTACGTTGGACTGAAATATCTGTATGTCTTGATATTTTATATTAAATAGTTCACAAACTTTCCTTTTAGTCCTAATACGATCACCACATCCTATCATAATTAAGACATCTATTCTCGATAATCTTTCACTTTAGGCATAGGATATGCTATATCAGATATGTTTATAATGTTTATTAGAATTTAAAAAATCTAAAAATATACGGGGTGTTCCATAAGAAAAAATACCGAATTATGTCATATCTTTAACATGTCTGTGTCACCCTGTATACTAAAATTTCACGCAAAAGATGCGTAAATGAAAATAAAAGTTTACGTGTTCATGCATTTTTCCGAAAAATGCATTCCTAATTTTTTATCGAATTTATGCAGGACTTCTGGTTCTCACTGTATATAGCTACTATACAGTGTGTCCACGGATGGACCTAACTATACTTGTAAAAAACTTTATTTTCAATTTTTCGAAAAAAAGTTATTCTTCATCATTTCTTTTGCTTATTTAATAAATATAATTCACGTAAGAAAATTTCCATTTTTTTATACAGGGTGCACAAAAAATGTAAAAATGTAGATTTGCAAAATTAAAAATTTTTGATACAACTTTTTTTGAATGATCAAAATAAAAGAGATTGGAAAGAGAATTCGAAAAGCCGAATAAAGTTTTGAGATATGAACTGTGGTAACTACGATATTTTATATTAAAACTTTAATCTGAAGGAAAATATCAATAATTTATTTAACTTTAATATAAAATATCGTAGTTACCACAGGTCATATCTCGAAACTTTATTCGGCTTTTCGAATTCTCTTTCCAATCTCTTTTATTTTGATCATTCAAAAAACTTGGATCAAAAATTTTTAATTTTGCAAATCTACATTTTTACATTTTTTGTGCACTCTGTATAAAAAAATGGAAATTTTTTTACGTGAATTATATTTATTTAATAAGCAAAAGAAATGATGAAGAATGACTTTTTTTCGAAAAATTGAAAATAAAGTTTTTTACAAGTATAGTTAGGTCCATCCGTGGACACACTGTATATTCTGTGGCTATGCGTTATCCTCATAGAGTTCACCATTTCAGAAACGTTTTTCAGCGTTTGGCTCGCCGCTTAAGTTTATTTTAATTGCATAAATTATTAATTAATTCCTTTTACAAACTAATGACCTATTAAATAGAGTCAAAACCAATGATACCTGTTGTATCAGCCGCATGGAATTACAAAGTTTTGTTTTATTGTCCACGGCAGCCTTGACATTAAATATATAATTGTCCACGGCCGCCTTGACAATAAATGTAACATTTGGATTATTATTGCATTTTTAGGAATAAGAAAATAACCTAATAAATTTTTTTTAAATGCCTCAAATTAATAAATATAGAAAAAAATCCATTTCTGCATTATTTCAATGTTTTAATAAAAGAAAAATTGCAAAACTTTGATAAATGGCGAAATGGAATTATACTCTTCCACTATTTTTGCGATAATTTTCAAAAGACAACAGAAAACAACTTGCGGTATTTGCATTTTGCAGTTCTTTTATTAACTAGTTAGCTATAGAATAGAGTTAAAATGGTTGAATAGTTTTAAATCGTTTTATCTACAACCATTTAATAATAGGTGCATAATACTTCTGATAATAAGAGCATTTTGCTATCCATAATACAACAAGTGTAATTATCATAAAACAACAAGTGTAATTATTATATTTCCCATATGAACCAAACTTTTTTTCTGATAATAAGAGCATTATGCTATCCATATGAACTCAACTTTTTTTCAGGCACTGTATAAATGGATGGTTTTAGATAAAGTATAGTATTTGACTCGCGCCTAATGAACCATAATACACTCGGATGATTTACAACACTCGCCTTTGCTCGTGCCGTAAACTTCATCCTCGTTTTATTATGGCCTACATTATACGCTCGTTAAATAATATACTATTAAAGCATTTAAATTTTTTAAGAAGTGTAGTTTATAGCTTTGTAGAAGACACAATGGTATGGTATGGTATTTATAACTTCTTACTACTTCTACAAATACCGTATTAAAACGTCAATTTGTTCTTATGGATTTAAGTTTTATATTATATTTTCCTTATCTCCGGTTTAAAAAAGATATTGGGTTGCGGTTTTCACAGAAATTCGTCTTATATATTTTTCTTTTATCTTAATTTGAAAAATATAAACCGTTGCATTTAACATTTTTGAGAAAAATGAAGAAATAGTTGATTCTGCTACATAGCGCCCTCTAGCTGTCGCCACGGAATTCAAAACGACTTCGTTTTTTATTAAATTGATGAAACAAAAGAATTCCTGTTTAGCGAGTGTAAATTTGTCAAATTCCGATAAGCCGAATCCAGAATCTTTATTAGATTAATAAAATGCTACCTTTGATACATGTTTACTATGAGGATTTTTCCCGCTTTTTGTTTGGCCACTATAGTTACGCCCCCTAGCGGCCAACCTAGAAACTTAAAAACAATTTCAGCATTTCTCTTAGTCACTTTTGTAATAAATATTTTTTTCCGCAAGCCGTAGGGTAAATGCTTTCCAAGATACAGCCGGCGTCCCTTTTTAGTTCCACACCCGGTATCCCAGGGCCTCCTTTTCAAAAATTTATCAGACTGCTTGATACTTGGAGGATTTTACGAAAAACCGTAAATAAACTATTCTAGTTAGGTATAGGGACACCTTATATGGACAAATAGGAAATATTCTGCCTATTCATTAAATGAACCAGCAACGTCATTTTTATTTTATAATAAAGATCAAAAAATGTTACTTTTCCACTCCCCGTATATAAAATTCCATTTTCCGACAATTCAGTATCGAACACAATAATATCTTATTCCACAACCGGAATTTTGACTTTCATTCTTTAATCTTTAAAAAGATATCCAATTTTAGGCCAAATTGAATGTCAAAAGTTGAGAAAACCAATTTTTTAAATTGAACTTTTAATAAAAGTTATTGGATATAAAGAAAATGGAACGCAAAAAAATATATTATACAGGGTGCTCCATTTAAAATAAGCAAGTTTGAGACAACTTCCGGCATACCGAGAGGTTGCATAATATGGTCGCTTGAATAGAGCGTCTCGAAACCCATTATCCAAATTTCTAGCATTTAAATTACTTTCCGAAATATTCTAATGGAAGTACTTTAAGGCAAATGTATATCATACTCATGATCTTCTAAACAAGATATGACGCGGCGTCTACGACGGCGATACTGCGTCATGTGGAGCAGAGACTTTGAATGTGAACTGGATTCATCAACGCCCAGCCTAAACCACTAATCCTAGAATCATTAAATTTCGGGGATGTCTTCTCCTTATAACGTAGGCATCCACTAAGAAGGGATTTTTCGAAAATCAACCCCTAGAGGGGTTGAAATTTTTATGAGAATTTCTGTAGCTCAGAAACTACAACTGGTGTAAATGAGCCTTTAGACTAAAAAAACAATATTTTTCCTTAACATTTTTAAAAAATATCAAAGTTATTTGGAAAAAGGAGATAGAGATTGTACGTTTTGGAAATAACAATAATTGGAATTTGTCCATTTTGAAAATAATTTAAGGATCATTTTTCACACAATTTTTTAATCTTAAAAACAATACATTAAAATACAAAACAAATAGTAAACAACAAACAACCACTGTTTAATGCGTCACGCATCACATGCAACTAACTTAAAAAAAGGAAACTCGGAAGGGCTTGGACGCGAATTATTATCAACAAGTCTGTGCAGTCTTTGCACGCTTTGAAATAATTCGAAACTAACAGCAAAACAACCCATTGGAGATTGTACACTTTGATTTTTAAAATTGAACAGGAGATTGTACGGTTCGAAACCTAAATGTCAATGGAGCTTGTACATTTTAAATTTAATCGCAATCAAAATCCGTTGGAGCTTGCCCGTTTTGACAAGAAATTATGAGTTATTTCGATTCAGAGCTATGTAAAACGACATCTATCTCATTTTTAATGAAACATGAAGATTGTACACTTTGAATCTCTACTCCTCATATAACTTTCTATACTTTTAAGATATATTGCTGAAAATTGGTACTATGCTTACTGTGTTAAAATAAGCATGTACAGTTGACGACAGATAATTTCGTACACTAAACTGTGACATTGTAAATGCAACTTTTTTACCTTTATTACCTTTGTAACGTGTTAATTGTTATCGTGATATCTGTCAAAGTATTTTCATTATCTTATTTGATTTAAAAATGCTTCATTTAAGTATTATTGAAAAAGCAAGAATAATATTTTTAGTAGAAATAGGGTGGTCTTATGAAAAAAAAAATGTGTGTGCTTAAGACCTCACGACAGAAGTGAAAACTTCAACAAGGTGAAATAAATAATATCGAATAAATATATTTCCTAAAATTGAACAACCCTTGAAAAAAATGCCAGAACATACCTGAGACGCAACAAGTGTCTATCTTGTGATCTTAAACACACAAACAACGCACACTGTTTCCACGTCGATACTGAATGCGACTGATGCGGCATGCTCTTTCATATAACGTTCATTCGGGTCAGCGGATTGAATATAGGAGTCGAATTCGAGCGTAACACAACCGGCCGAGCGTTACGCGTGACGGCTCAGTTTAATTCAGTGCCCACAAAAAGTGCTAAACGCGCCTAAAGAAGTTTTCACTTCAAAAATAGCTGATCATTTTAGAGCACCTAGAAGTACTGTTCAAGGAATTGTAAAAAATGGCGCTATCATTAAACACTTGGGTCTGGTTTAAATAATAGAAAATCATGAAATGAAGAAGCCGGAAATTTGGTAGAGTATTTAAGGCAAAATGCCGCAAAATCCATTTTAAACTGCAGTATCCGCTATGCACATAACAGGATTCCCTGCTTGATCTAGAACTGCGCAACGCCGAGTAAGACAATGTTCCGAGTTAAGAAACCGAGCAGCTGAATGCAAAACCGTTTTTAAAAATTGTGTGTGCTTAAGACCACACGACAGAAGTGAAAACTTCAACAAGGTGAAATTAATAATATCAAATACAATTGTAGTTTTACTGCATACGAAAAAAGATATTTCCTAAAATTGAACAATCCTTGAAAAAAATGCCAGAACATACCTAAGATGCAACAAGTGTCTTATCACTGTTTCCACGTCGATACTGAATGCGACTGATGCGGCATGCTCTTTCATATAACGTTCATTCGGGTCAGTTCTATAGGAGTCGAATTCGAGCGTAACACAGCCGAGCGTAACGCGTGACGGCTCAGTTTAATTCAGTGCCCACAAAAGTGCTAAACGCGCCTAAAGAAGTTTTCACTTCAAAAATAGTGATAAGGAACAAAGAATTGGGTTTGCTATGCAATATTTACCAGAAAATGATTTTTTTTGGCAAAATGTTATCTTTTCCGATGAAAAAACTTTTTAGTCTGCATATAATAGAAGGATTCGATTATACAGTGCGTCCATAAAGTATTGCACAAATTCATTTAACATTCAGGAATTTACTATTTTTTTAAACGCTCGGACCCGTCAATTAGTGTTTTTATTTGCGCATTTTTTAAGGTAAAATGTTGTTATACAGGATGTCCCACGTAGGAGGTATGACGTCATCGATGATTTTTTCAAATGGAATACCCTGTATATTATATCAATTTTGAATTCTATGATGAAAACTTAAAACTTTTTATATAACCAATCATACCTCTGTAAATCACGGTTTTTAAAATATTCACAATTGAAAATTTACTTTAAAAACATTTATTGAAATAATGCTGATTTATTTGAATATTATTAGAATACATTTAAGTTTTCAAACGTGAAAATTTTAGAAACCGTGATTTACAGAGGTATGATTGGTTATATAAAAAGTTTTAAGTTTTCATCTTAGAATTCAAAATTGAAATAATATACAGGGTGTTCCATTTAAAAAATTCATCGATGACGCCATACTTTCTACGTGGGACATCCTGTATAACAACATTTTACCTTAAAAAATGCGCAAATAAAAACACTAATTAACGGGTCCGAGCGTTTAAAAAAATAGTAAATCCCTGAATGTTAAATGAATTTGTGCAATACTTTATGGACGCACTGTATAGGTAGACCACCAAACTCCCGAAATGATGAGAAGTATACTCAAAAAAAGCAAACCAGTGGACGTTTCTCCGTTAATGTGTGATCATGGATAAGTGTTTACGGTGCAGGTGTATGCTGGAATATTGGTGGAACACTAAACAGTACGTATATCTTCAGATTTTTGGAAAATGTTTTTCTTCCTTCTGCCGCGACAGTTTTTGAAGGAAATATATATTATATTTCAGCAGGATAACTGCCCCGTGCATACTGCAAGAAATATAGGAAACTGGTTTAGACAAAACAACGTAACATGTATGCCTTGGTGCTCAAGAAGTCCTGATTTAAATCCAATTAAAAATGTTTGGGGATTGATGGTAAAAAAAATGTACAAAATAAATTTTAAACCACAGAGTTATTTGATAAAATAGAAGAAATTTGGGGTAAACTCCGGATTACACCAGAAGAATTATTTTTTCAATGCCAAGAAGATTACGATTAGTGTTAGAATCCAGTGGCACAGCAATTAAATATTAGTATTTTGTTTGTGTTTGTTAATAAATTTACCTTTTTTGACTTTATACTTTTTTAGTTTTCCTGGTATTATTTTATAATTTTCTTATTTTGCGGCTGTAAATTAAACACAAAAATATTTAGAAATAACCATTATTACCTACTTATGGTAAAAAATCGTACATACAATAATTTACAGCTATGTATACAGGGTGTTCCTAAATATCATGTAAATACGAGAAGGGGTAATTCTATGGCTTATTTAATGACTAAAAATTCATATAAACATAGGTCTGCAATAGCTATGTTGCCAATCTACAGGGTGTTGAAATTTCAAGATTTTTTTAGTATTTTCTTTATAGCTCTTGTGGTTTTTGAGATATTTAGCTCTAATTTGGAATATAGGTTACGCTGTAGGACTTACATCATTGGGCATATCAAATGGTTTTAAGAATCTACAGGGAGATATTTTTTCAGGGGTCATGCCCCCTTTTCTCCCCATGAACTTTTTTTCGGTGCGCCGCTGGTGGATTCTAAAATACAAAATGCATTTTTTGTTTTGTTCTAAAGCATTTTAATTTCTTGTAATTTTTTCGTATTTACCACCGTTGTCGAGAAAAAAAAATAAAAGATTTTCTGTGTTTTCGGATGTAACTCGAAAGCAGGAAATATAGTTGTTCCAGTTTAACTGGAAGTTGATTTTTTGGGAAGATAATAAAAATTGAAGATAGGGACATGTAAGCCGTTTTGCTCTAAGACGTACTGTTAGAAAGTTATAAGCTGTCAAAGTTAAAAAATGTCACTTCTCGATAGTCAATATCTCGGAAACTATGAAGTATAGACTAATAATGCATTTATTAAAAAATAATTATAATTTTATGTGGAATTTAAAAATGTAAAAATATACAGGGTGTTCCATTTAAAAAAATATAGCTATCATTCTCCACAACTTTGTGGGCGACCCTGTATATTTCAATTTATCACCGATATGTAGATTTTTAACAGCCCTACATTTTTTATATAAGACGTTTTTTGATAACCCCTGTATATTTTGAAATAATTGACCGTTCTGGTAATTTTTCCTAACCCTGTATGATGTATCATACCTACTAATCAATATTATATGTTATATTAGGTTATAAGATAATTATAAACTGCTACTTTTAAAACTGGTGGATCGATCCCATCTGTTACCTATCACCGAAAATGGATTTTGGAACTGAAAATTACTTATGATGAATTTGTAATAATTATAGTGTTTACTGATAAAATCAACTATTTTTAAAAATCAAAAAATATATATTAGAACAAGGAATTGATTACAATTATTAGAAGGAAATAAAAAAAAATACTATATCACTAGTTAGAACATCTCAATTTTTTTGATGGCCGTTTTATATTCTGTTTTATAAGGTTATCCTTTTGTTGGCCTCGACAGTTTAGGAGTGTGTTTTTAATGGTACTGTTCGTACCTATTTAAGATCTTTGGTTTACTTTCGTAGATAATAAAATAATGGATTTTATATTATACAAGGTGTTAGGGAAATTATTCATATTATATTTAACCCCGTAAATCCTAATATGAAAACAAATGTCAGAAAAATAAACTGCCCATCACAAAGTTCAACAAATTGTTTTTTTAACGCCTTTATTACAGGTATGTAGTTCGGAAACGACATCACGGAGTTTAATGCCGTTTGCAGAGTTTGAAAGATTGGTTTTTGAAGATTATTAGTATGGGCCTATGACATAACCAATGCACTTTAATATTATATGGGGTGGAAAAGAAGGCTGTGCAAAAAATTTAAAATTTCAAGTAAGTCCCATTTTCTTAGTAGTTTTTTTTCGTGTAATACACGAAAATTATGAGCAAAAAAATTTAGGGGATAATTCTAGACCGAAAATAAATGCTATCTCTTCCTATAACATTTTTTCGAAAATTGATTATTAACGTAGTTACAGGGTGTTAAAGTTAAATTTTATTTGCAGTTTTTTTGCAATATCTTTTGCCACGCACGTAATATTTTGACGAAATCTCGTATATGGGGCTTTTTCGGGATGAGGAATACAAATTTGCCCACCGGTTTTTCTTATTTTGTAGAGGGCGCCACATGAGAGCCTATACTTTAATTTGAATGGTCTCAACTTTTTTGTCCTACACTTTATGCGCGTTTTGACTGAACTTTTTTATTCTCCTAACCTTTTGACGTAAAAAAGGTATACCACTTCGATAAATCTAACCGTTTTCGAGAAAAACGATAAAATAACATTGCTTGCATGTGATGAATACGAAATCATTTTAATTTATTTTCAACCTTAAACATAGCATAGCAAAGGAAGGAATATTCCATGGAGTTCGTGGGAATTTTTTAAAAAGAATTAATTTATGCATTGAAGAGGAAGGATGTCACTTTGAACCTTTGATTTGAATGTTTAATTTATTGTTCTAGTAATTTATGTATTTTAAAACTGCAAATAAAATTTAACTTTAACACCCTGTAACTTTGTTAATAATCAATTTTCGAAAAAATGTTATAATAGGAAGAGATAGCATTTATTGTCGGTCTATATAGAATTATCCCCTAAATTTTTTGCTTATCATTTCTGGACAACCTGTATTTTAACGTTTAATGCTCCCGGACAATTTCGGTATCACTACATAGTATAAAACAAAGTCGCTGTCGCTGTCTGTCCGTCCCTCTGTATGCTTAAATCTTTAAAACTACGCAACGGATTTTGAAGCGGTTTTTTTTTAATAGACAGAGTGATTCAAGAGGAAGGTTTATATGTATAATACATGCATAATATTGTAGAGAAACACTGATAAATTTAGAGGTTTCTAATGTGATGTCGTAAATAAACACATTTTAGACCCGCGTGCGAGCGTGGATCGCTAGTTTTTTTTATAATATGCCCTAGGGCAAAAAATATCCTATTTTTAAAAAAGAAGCAGCTGTTGCCGACATAACTGAATACATTAGCCCGTTGATGACTGGTTACTCTGTTTGTTTTCCATATTATGGTTTATTTCTTAAAAAAGAAAAATAATAAATAACCCCAACATATCTACCGGGTGTCCCAAATTATAAAGAGTATGATAAAATAAGGATAATTAGGTTATTCAAATTTAAAAGTTTTAACTAATTAGTAAGTAAACAGTTTTAAATATTTAGGGATAATCATTGATTCAAAATTAAAATTTTTTAATTATTTTGAAAGTATTATATCGAAGATTGCCGGAAAAGTAGGTTATTTTAAAAGAATCAGTTCTAATTAAGTTTGTTTTCTAAAAAAACTGTATTTAATACTATTATATTACCACATTATCTTTATTGTTCTTCCATTTTATATTGTGCTAGTGAGGAAATATTTGATAAATTAGAAATTTTACAAAATAAGGCAATGCGGATTGTTTTAAATAGTGACAAATATACAAAAATTAATTTTATGTTGAAAAATTTAGATTGGTTGAATCTCAGAAATTTAATTTTTTATTTAGTATGTATCTGTATACATAAAATTAAAAATAATTTATTTCCTGATTGTTTAAAAAATTTTTGTTCTTTTAATTATGACCATCATAATTATAAAACAAGAACTTATCAAAATTTGTATGTGGATAGAGTGTCTAAAACATTAGCTTATAAATCTATTTTTTATAAAGGTCTGATAGAATATAATAATTTGGAAAATTGTATTAAATCTCAAAAATCATTAAAACTGTATAAAAAAAACTTTAAAATTACGTTTAATTAAAAAACAAAATGATACGTAATATTTGATACAATTTACAAAATGTTTAACTTTTCTGGGACTGTTTTTGTTAAAAGAAGGTTGCGTTTTAAAATTTAAAAATAAATCTATAAAAATGTGTTAAAAAAATGTATTAAAAAATATTTAATTGTAGCTTTCGGCTAAATAAAACATGTTACTACTACTACTACTAATACTAACTAAGATATTTAAGCTGTAAATGGTATGTACGATTTCGTAAAAACATTGTTCTTATGCTTTAGTCGATATCTCGAGATGGTTTTAACAGTTTCTTATTTCAAGTCATAGGACTTATTCTAATATTATTGACGGGCAGTTGTTTTTAACACAGAAATTGAAATGTTGAAACCTAAGCAAACTAAGATTGCATTCCTATAAAATTTTTCTTCTAAGCGGGGGTTATAATTACTATTTAGCAAATGAATTGAAATAAAATACCTTCAATCTTATACCGGGTGTCACAAATATGTCCAAAACAGCTGTTTTTTAAAATACATAACAAAATTGTCCTGAGATATTAGGTGATAGGTTAAAAGTTAGTGGGTTACAGCTATACCTCCACTGCGACCATGCGGTCTATTGTGGCTCACACCTTATTTATATTTCCCCCAATAGATCTAACTTTTTGTTGAAGTTAATGATGGTATTGGGAGAGACATTTTTCATGTCATCCGGCAGCAGAGTCACCTCGCCAAATAGGGCGAATCTGATTATTCCTGCTGCGGGGCAAGCGCACATTACGTGTTCCGCTGTTTCTGCATCTTCCATGCAAAGCCGGCATTCATCAGTTGGGGCTATTCCAATTTTATACATAGATGGTGTCGCAGTCTGCAGTGGCCGGTGTACAATCCCACTAGTGCTTAAAGGCATGACCTATTGAGCACTAGTAGTTTGTCAGTTAGCTGTTGGTTTATACGGCTGTTTATAAATGCTTTTGAGTGTGTTAGACCTGGTAAATTTAACCAGTGTCTTTCCCATTTGCTTCAGCTAGTATTGTTTTCTTGGCCGTAGCATGTAATATTAACGGCTTGGGTCCTGTGAATTTTAGTGCTACACCTCTCTTGGCTTGACGAGCTTGTCGGCCAGCATCATTACCCTTCAGACCCATGTGTCCCGGTATCCATATTAAGGTTATTTTGTTGTTCAGACTCAGTTCGGATAGTGTTTCGTGACAGCTTCACACCGTTTTTGAGGTACACCATCTCGATTCAAGCGCTTTTAATGCAACTTGACTGTCGGAGAATATCTTGATTGACCTATGTGCGTACAGTCGATCTATCAGCAGTCTTGCGCACATTTTAATTGCACAAACCTCTGCTTGAAATATGGTTGTCATAGGGGTATTAAAATATTACATAAAAACACTAACAAAATGTGACTTATTTGAAATTTTAAATTTTTTGCACTGCTTTCTTTTCCACCCTGTATGATACTAAATTGCATTGGTTACGTCATAGGCGCACCACTCTATTAATCTACAAAAAACAATCTTTCAAACCGCATTGAAATCCGTAATGTCATTTCCGAACTATAGACCTGTAATAAAGGTGTAAAAAATAATTTGTCGAACTTTGCGATGAGCAGTTTATTTAATAAATGCTAAAATAAGCAAGAAAATTAGTCTTTTGAAATTTATGACCCGCCGCTAATGGAATGAAATGGCAAGTGAACACTTGGTTGTGTAGAGGTAAATGTGCATTTGGCTGGATTGTAGGGGGCCTCATCCAACTTTCTAGATAGTTGATTTAAAAAGAAGTATGGGTGTTTCGCTGGGATACCCAAGTGGTCATCCATTTAAATATAATAAGTCATTTCCGTAACACACTGTTTGGTGGCGGCTCATGAGGTAGAGCCACGGTGCCATGGGCCTACCTGTCCTACCATCAACAATTTATATTCTTATTTTTATAGCATTCAGCAAAGTATTTTTAAACTGGAACGCAGTCGGTTGCGCTTTATCAAAGCGATTATGCATAAATCGGTAACGTAGTTCTCGCGGGCTTAGCCCAGTACAAGGGTGCCAGATCTCACGATTTACCGTAAGTACTACCGATTTCGTATCAAATCTTACGATATGGGTATGCGAAATTACGATTTTTTAACTTTTGCTCACATTATATGATTAATCTGTAATTTGTAGCATTTTATTATTTAATAATAATAATAATAATAATAAAGACTTTTATTAATAGAAAATAATATGAACATAGCTGAAAGAAAAAATAAATTGACCAAACTCAGAGTGGCGAAGTCTAGCTAATTTTGTTTTGTATATTTCGGTAAGGGGAGCATGGGGGGCATCGGCGTAGCTAGCCTTAGTTTTCAGGGGGAGCCTGGGCCCCTTGTTTACATTATTGTAATTGCAATTTTTTTTCTATTGAATATTTCAGGGGGGCCCCAGGGCCATCAGGGGGGGCCAGGCTACGCCGATGATGGGGGGACAAGATACACAATGGGGAATAACAAACAAAAAAATTTATACAGGCTAATTTTAAGTGGATCTTGATTTCGTTTTTCTGCATAAGGCTTACCTAAGGATGCTCATGTATGTGTAATTAATAATTTTAATTGAAAAATGTTTCTCATTGCCCCCATAGGGGTAATAAGAATAATAGGGAGGTACCTAACTTTTTTTTTGCTTTCTACTTTAAAAGTTAAGTTATTTTTAATGGACACTCCATTTTTTTAAAAATATCGTTAGAACTAAAATTGGAAATTAAGGAGTTAGGGCGGCCGTTACCCGAATTAAAAATAGAAAAAAACTCTGGGCGAAAAGTGCGTTTGCGAAAAAAAACTATTTATACAAAAAATAGTTGGGTGTGCACTGTGCGGGTGTGATGTATTTAATAACTATTTTGTTTTATATGTGTATTATTTGGAGGGGAGAAAACTTGGTCCAGAAAACACACGAAAAATCAAAGGTACATAATATACCGGGTGTACAACTAAAAAAGGACGCCGGCTGTATCTTGGAAACCGTTTACCGTACGGCTTGCGCTGCTAGGGGGCGTAACTTTAGTAGTCAAACAATTAGCGGAATTTTTTCAAAAATCCTCATAGTAAACATATATCAAAAGTATCATTTTTTCAATATAATTCTGAATACCTTTTGTATTTGAGTTTTTGCTCTACTTTTTTATTTAAGAGGGGTGAGAGGGGACAAATGTTGCTATACAAAAATATACACAACTTTGGTTTGGCTTCTTGGAATTTGACAAATTTGAACTCGCTTAATACGGATTCTTTTGTTTTATTAATTTTATAAAAACGAAGTCGTTCTGAATTCTGATGCGACAGCTAGAGGGCGCTACTTAGCAGAATCAACAATTTCTTAATTTTTCTCAAAAATTCTAAATGCCACGATATATTTTTTTAACTTAAGCGAAGAGAAGAATAAATAAGAAAAATATCTGTGAAAACCGCAAGTCAATATTTTTTTTTTAATTCGGAGATATGGACAATATAATATAAAAATAAGAATAAGAACAAATTGACGTTTCAATATGGTATTTGTAGGCAAGAAGTTACAAATATCATACCATTGCAACTTCAACAAAGCCAGAATCATAATAACAGTTCTTTAATTCTTAATGTTCTGTAAATTGCCTTTATTTACAACAAAAATAATAACAGAGGATGGTTGCATTAGTGGAATAAAGTGCAGTAAAAATTTTAATAAGTTAAATTGTGATTTATTTCCAAAAAATTAAAATATAACCCATTAAAACTTGACACGTACTATTTCATAGTTTAAATTAAAGCTTTCTTACATTTTTTTTGTTTCACAGCCCACTTAAAATTTTACTGCAATTTGTTTCAATAATGTCATCCTCTATTATTTTTGTTAAATTTATAGAACATTGATTTAAAAAAATATTTTGTGAATTTTAGCTTTTTAGAAGACACAATGGTTGGTATGTGTAACTTCTTGCCTATAAATACCTTATGCCAGTTTTTTTTATAGAGCAGATATTTATATTATATTTTTCATATCTCCGGTTAAAAAAAAAGATATCGGTTTTTACAGATATTATTTCTATTTATTTTTCTTTTTACTTAAGTTAAAAAATAGGTATCTTAACATTTAAAATTTTTGAGAAAAATAAAGAAATTGTTGATTATGCTAGATAGCGCCCTCTAGCTGTCGTAATGGAATTCAGAATGACATTGCTTTTTATAAAATTGATAAACACAGGAATCCCTATTTAGCGAGTTTAAATGTGTCAAATTGCGATAAGCCAAACCAAAGTTGTGAATATTTTTGCATAGCAATATTTGTCCCCTCCTAACCCCCTTAAACAAAAAGGTAGAGCAAAAACTTAAAACCAAAAGTTGTACAGAATATTCATTAGAATAATAAAATGTTACCTTTGATACCTACATGTTTATTATGAGGATTTTTGAGAAAATTCCGCTTTTTGTTTGGTCACAATAGTTAGCGGCCATCCTAGAAATTTAAAAATAATTTCCAGCAATTTCCCTCAGTCACTTTTGTAATAAATAAACATACAACCGGCGTCCCTTTTTAGTTCTACATCCGGTAAAATAATGTTTATTTTTTGTGTGCTTGGTAAAGTTTCAGTTAAGTTAAATTATGCAAAACGAAAAAGTTGATATGTCTTAAATCAAACTATAAACTGCCTTCGTTTTACTAATAACTAAAAAAGCAATATTTGGGCGTAATATTTGTCGTTACCTTAATCATATGTCACGAGCCGCCACCGCCTGTAATAACGTTATGTTACAACTAACCTTTTTGTTTCGTACGGTAGTGTTACTAGTGTTCCTCACAACATGACCGTTGAAAATAGCATTAACCCCCATATTCACTAACCCTTAACGACATCGTTACCTATCGTTACGATAAGAGAGTCGTAAAATTAACGAGAAATTTAAAAAAAGGTATTCTGTAAAATCTGGACGGTTGTTAACAAACGACAAGTCGGTAAAATGTAGTCGTCAGTCGTTAAGAGTCGTTAAAACATAATCTTTGTTTGAAGAAATAGTCCATACTTAAAGTGGAGTTGAAAGTATGAGAAGGAAAGAAAACACAAAGTCTTCCTCCACAAAATTTAATAGAATAAAAACTCTAGTTTAAATGGTCTCTACATTTATTGAACGTAGAAACGTTCATCATCAGGAGACAGAAATCTATTTTATGCTGATGGTGTTAGCAAAAGAGAAAATTAGAACCTTAATGGAGCTTTTATGGACGTAAAAAATTTAGAAAATGATTTTTAAATGTAGAAGAAACATGGCATAAAGAAAATTGACAATGGTTGAACCATACTGAGCATTCAAAAACGTTATTAAAGTAGGGCTAAACCAACCAAACTAAATGGGAAGAAGAGAAAAATTCTTTAGGTGTCGAAAATTATTTAATTTTTGAAAAACATATCCAGCATAAGTAAGATATTATGAGGATAGAAGTGCAGTAGCACAATCTGTAAAAAATAGAAATTGTAATTAAAATTAAAGAGTGAATAAGTACCGAAATTTTTTTCTTCAAAAAAACAACAAAAAATCTATAAAAATTTCTTTAAAAAAGAAAAGTACCTCCTTACAATGTTGTTAGGTAGACAGAGTTTTTTGGGGTACTGAGGACTATTATTTATTATCGTGGGGTTACTGAGGTTTAGTGCCTGTACCCCAAAAAACTCCTGTCTACCTAACAACATTGTAAGTAGTTTTCTTTTTTTAAAGAAATTTTGTTCTAAAGTTTTTTTGAAGAAAAAAATTTCTGTACTTATACACTCTTTAATTTTAATTACAATTTCTATTTTTAACAGATTGTGCTACTGCACTTCTATCCTCATAATGTCTTACTTATGCTGGATATGTTTTTCAAAAATTAAAAATTAAATAATTTTCGACACCTTCTTATAAATAATTTTTTTCTTCTTCCCATTTAGTTTGGTTGGTTTAGGCCTACTTTAATAACGTTTTTGAATGCTCAGTATGGTTCAACCATTGTCAATTTTCTTCATGCCATGTTTCTTCTACATTTAAAAATAATTTTCTAAATTTTTTACGTCCATAAAAACTATTAAGGTTCTCATTTTCTCTTTTGCTAACACCATCAGCATAACATATACTTCTGTCTCCTGATGATGAACGTTTCTACGTTCAAAACATGTAGAGACCATTTAAACTAGAGTTTTTATTCTATTAAATTTTGTGGAGGAAGACTTTGTGTTTTTCTTTCCTTCTCATAATCTTTGTGTTTTTGGTATTGTTCTTACTTTTTTTGTGTGTTTGTGCTTGTTTTTACTTTTTCTGGGTTTGTTCGGCGATAATTAGGGAAATTGGAAACACCACGAATGAGCCGACAATATTACTACTTATACCGTGCGAGCAACAATTATTTGCATCAAAGAGGGCCGTGCATCTAAGGACGTAATGCTTAATACCTGTTGGGTGTAAGTAACTACCTGAATTACCAATCAATCAGTTATTCCGTCATCTTTGACAGTCGTTACAAGTAATTTGATTCATCGCTAATTTTTCCAATTTCTTGAACAATTCACACACAAAGGCTTTACGGAACAGCACAAAACATTCATGGTTGAAGCGTATTTTCGAAACGGGGTTAGAGTGGCAATACAATCCGGGTTTGTACATGGACGATTTTCACGAACATTTTCCTAACCTGGCTTTTATTTCTGGGGATTTTTATTATTGCCTGAAAAGAACCGTGACTGTGTTTAGGGAAACAGGTTCTATACAACACAAAAAAGGAGCAGGAAGACCATCTGTAAGAACAGAAGAACTTGTTGGAAACGTTCGGGAAATAATGCAAAATACGCCAACAAATTGTATAAGACGCCTGTCCCAAGAAGTGGGAAGATCTTATGGAACATGCAGGACTATTCTTAAGAAGCAGCTAAATTTATTTCCTTATAGAGTGCAAGTATTCCAAGAAATACAAGCCGCAGATTTTGAAAGACGCAGGAATTACTGTCAATGGTAGACCTGACATTTTTTTGCGGATGAAGCCTGGTTCCACCTCTTCGGTTATGTGAATTCTTAGAATACATGCATGTGGAGTAGTAAAAATCCCCATTTTTTTTTAATTCCCACCTAGATCACCTTGTTTAACGGTTATGGATTACCTCGTTTTTCCTCATTTAAAGAACACTATTTTTAAAACACCAGTTGCAAATTTAGAACAATTACAAGAAAGGATTATCCAAGAATGTGGTAACATTTCTCCAGAGATGCTGGTCAACACTTTCGAAAATATGAAGATACGTGTGAATTTATGCTTGGAGCATGGCGGTGGCCAATTTCAGCAATTTATGTAATTATTTTTCTTTTCCTTTCTGTATATTCTTACTTTGTTAATTTTGTAAACAAAAAAAATAAATTTGTATTTGTCTACTTATTTTATTACTCATTAGTTTGGCATATCATATCATAACATGAATTTGACAAAATTATAACCTAGATTTGGCTAGATATATCGTCCCCCATATCATTGTGATCTAAACCAAGCCCTACGTTTTTTAATAAAAGCCCTCTTAGATGCAAATAATTTTTGCTCACACGGTATATGGATATTTCTTCAACACTTTTAAGTTTCTATTGGACAAAAATGAAAAAAGACTTAATGACATCGTTATAACAGGTTTAGAATAACAGTAATTTCCAATTTTTACCATAAATAATTAATATTAATAAAGAGAACAACTAATTTCCTAGAATAATATTTTGCTTTCAAGACAAAGACGCGTTATGGTGAATCATCGCGCGTAGAAAAGAGATCGCGCCGCATGACGCAGCGCTATCGCGAGGCGCATCACATGAGACAACCTTAGTAGTCTTTAGATCTTGGACTGATTTAACATTAATCACAGAGAGTGTTCTTTTTCGAGGTCGATGGGCGGGTTAGTCAATGCTTCTTTCAACGGTTGATGTGTTGCTCGATCACACTGTATGAATTTGTTATAAGATGTATATTTAAATAACTTTATGTAACTGTTTTAAAATTAAAAATATTGAAAATACAACAAACGAAAAAGGTAGTAACACATAAAGGCTAGAAAAAATGTATATGATACGTTTAAAGAGTAGAGCGAAATGTCAACATCAGCAGAATATTATTTTATTACTTTTCAGTAGTCTAACCATAATTTTAAGTTAAACATAGTTTCTTTCTAACCCTAATACATTTCTAATTTAAAATGGTTCAATGGTGTGATGGGCTTTCTCACTATAACCGAATTTATCATCATCCTGAATTAGAACTTATTGATCCCAATAATAAAAATCTTCGTAAAGTATCAAAACGTTGCCCAGAAACAATTAAATAAAAGACGCCGGAAAGCATTAAGCTTGAAAACATGAGATCAGATACTTAGTAACGTCATCCTATTATTGACGCAATTCTTTTATTTGCCAGTTAAATAGAGAGACATACTCGAGATATCATTCAGATAGATGCCGGAGGGTCGACCTTCACACTCAATCCCTGTGATTGTTCGATTTGTGTTCTGACTTAAATCGTCAGTTTTGCGAGTGTTGATTAGAGTGCGTAACAAAAATTTCAAAATTTTTAAAAATAAAACTGTACAAAATTGTACATTTTTTCTTCCTTTATGACTCTATGCAATAGGATCAAAATCGAAATTTAGGGAAATAGCCCATTACTTAATCAACTAACCACAATGCCAAGAAAATTAAAAGACAACAGTTAGAGGGTTGCAAAAAAATTTAACAATAGTTAATAAACCAAGTCCAAGGGGTCGATACTTGAAACCTAATTCAAAATGTGAACTTTTTTACACTTACACTAATTAAATACGTAACTTTTTCAAACGCTGTTGTCTTAAAAATATTGATATTTATGACATGTGGACAGAAATAGGGGATAGTGATAGACATACCTTTTTTTACGCTAACATTTACACCTGTTTATGTCACTTTAGAAAAACATGACATATTTTACGAAAAAGGGTATTATTGGTAAGACATAATTGATTTCTAAATAAATTTAGTTAAAAATTACCTTGCGTTTAAAAAAATCGCTAATTTGTGTTTCTTATTACAAATCCTAAAATTAATAATACCCAAAAATTATCAAAAAGGAAAATTTAAAGTTTATTTTAAAATAGCAGGAAATTAGCAAAATAAAATTAAATTGAACAAAATATTACGATTTGCTAATACTATTAAATAACAAAAATTAGCGAGGGAGGGAAACTTTAAATAAATTT
The DNA here is from genome assembly GCA_963969555.1 of Polydrusus pterygomalis. NCBI lineage: Eukaryota > Metazoa > Arthropoda > Insecta > Coleoptera > Curculionidae > Polydrusus > Polydrusus pterygomalis. The sequence continues at coordinate 84,540,229 of OZ018376.1, forward strand.
ATCTAGAAAACCAAATCCAATTATGTCTTACCAATAGTATCATTTTTTCGTGAAATATGTCAGGTTTTTCTAATTTGACATAAAAAAGTATAAAAAAAGTTAGGTGTATATTTTACTCTACTATCCTCTATTTCTTTCCACATTTCTTAAATATCACCATTTTTAAGACCGCAGTTCTATACAGAGTTTACCAAAATATATAAATTTTAAATTTGTATCTACAAAGATTTCAAAAATATTTAGAAAAAAACAATCTTGTAGCTTCGTAGTAAGTGGACATACGACACAATTTTACATGAAGTTCTACGAAAATCTATTTTTAACCAATCTATTCAATCCCAAGTTATTGATCAGACCTTTTAGGATACCCTGATATATCGCACATCTAATGGAAAAAAGACCTAACTGCAAAATATTCCATTTTTAAGTTATAAGCGTCATAAGTGTCCTAATGCTATATTCTTTCTAATGGAATAACGACATTATTGTGTTGAAGCAAACAAACGGAGATGGCGGAAGTGTCACCTTTCTTTCGCGCTACTTTGAATTGGAACAGTGACCCAACTATCAGTTCGGCTTTAGCCTTCGACGCAGGTGCACGGAATTTTCAACACAAAAATGACGTAAGTACCAGTTGAGACGTTTTTCCTATAAATTTGGCAATATTTTTATTTTTGAAATTGACTTAATTGTAGTTTAGGTAACTTTTCTTTTATTTTCTTTATTTTTTGTTACGTAAAATACAAGTATATTATAGTTTTTTATTTTATAAAGTTACCATTACTTTTATAGTTTAAAGTTCCTCGTGTTTATGGTTACTTTCGTTTTAACCTTATATTGTTTATTTTTAATACAAAAAAATATAATAATGTCGTTTTATTTTAGTGTAACTAAGAAACAATCGTTAATTTTTTAAGAAGAAAAGCCTCAAAATTACATATTTTTGTTATTTACTAAAGCATTTAAAAAAAAAACTCAGTAATTTGATCATTATTAATAATTACTGAACAAACCTAGTCGCTGATGTTTATATTTTGTTTTTAAACCAAACTTTGTACCCTAAAAATTAAAATAATTCAAATTCAATTTTTAAAAGCGCGTTATCTCAAAACAACCAATTTTGCAGTTAGGTATTTTTTCCATTAGACGTGCGATATGATGTCTCTAATGTCGGGTTGCACAAAGATTTTAAATAATCATCCAACCATCAACTTTTGACTATAACATAAATGACATTGACAATCAAATCAGGCAACTTTGATTTTGAGTAAATATTGTTTGTCAATGTCATTTCTGTTAAGCTTCGGTTTCCTACAAAGCAGCACCGCAAAAGAGCGCCCGTAATTTGACAGCGAGCATCGCCGGGAAAAAACGTGTATACATGTACTTGCAAATCGAAGTGTGTTCCTTCAGAACGTTCGGCGCGAAAAATACGGCACCGTATTTTCTAAAGCGGCCGCTCTGTACCGGGTGGTCAAATAAGCGAGGACGTCGGCTTTATCTCGGAAACCATTAATCGTACACCTTTCGGAAAGATTTTTTTTATGGGTAAAGTGGTCAAGAGAAATTGCTGGAAATTACTTTTAAGTTCCTCATTACGCCGCAAGGGGGCACAATTAAAAATTGTTTTTTTAAATTTTAAATTTCTCCGAAAATTCCCATATTAAGGTATAACTCTGATTACATCATTGGAAAGCTTAGACAATTCTGCATCATTTTGGTTTAAGGCTCATTGGCGTACCGACCTTGATAAGAGTGGGAGAAGCTATTGAAAGTGTAAACATTAAAATCGCTGTAACTTCTAAACGACTTATCCGATTTTACTAAATTTAAGCTTGTTCGGAAGGGGAAAATAAGTATCTTCAATTGTCGTATCCAACAGCACACAATAGTGTTTAATAAAATTGCTAGAAGGCGCAATTTGTAATAATAACAGTTTTTTCGATTTTATCCCGAAAATTCAAATCATACGGTATAACTATGACACCATAATCGAAAAGTAGATGAAATTTGCAAGAAAAAATGTGAAGACTGCAGTTCGATATCTTTGTTGGTTATTGCCAAAACAATAATTTTTAATACAAATTGCGCCCTCTAGCAATTTTATTAGAAACTATCTTGTACCATTGGATACGACCTTTTTCTTCCAAACAAGCTTAAATTTAGTTAAATCGATTAAGTTGTTTAGAAGTTACAGCGATTTTAATGTTTACACTTTCACTTGATAAGAGTGGGAGAAGCTATTGAAACTGTAAACATTAAAATCGCTGTAACTTCTAAACGACTTATCCGATTTTACTAAATTTAAGCTTGTTTGGAAGTAACTTCAATTGTAGTATCTAATGGTACACGATAGTTTCTCATAAAATTGCCAGAGGGCGCAATTTATATTAAAAATTATTGTTTTGGCAATAACTCTGAAACGAACAAAGATATCGAACTGCGGTCTTCACATCTTTTCTTGCAAATTTCATTTACTTTTCGATTATAATGTCATAGTTATACCGTCCGATTTGAATTTTCGGGATAAAATCGAAAAAACTGTTATTACAAATTGCGCCTTCTAGCAATTTTATTGAACACTATCGTGTACTGTTGGATACGGCAATTAAAGATGATTATTTCCCCCTTCCAAACAAATTTAAATTTAGTAAAATCGGATAAGTCGTTTAGAAGTTACAGCGATTTTAATGTTTACACTTTCAATAGCTTCTCCCACTCTTATCAAGGTCGGTACGCCAATGAGCCTTAAACCAAAATGATGCAGAATTGTCTAAGCTTTCCAATGATGTAATCAGAGTTATACCTTAATATGGGAATTTTCGGAGAAATTTAGAATTTAAAAAAACAATTTTTAATTGTGCCCCCTTGCGGCGAAATGAGGAACTTAAAAGTAATTTCCAGCAATTTCTCTTGACCACTTTACTCATAAAAAAATCTTTCCGAAAGTTGTACGATTCATGGTTTTCGAGATAAAGCCGACGTCCTCGCTTATTTGACCACCCGGTACGTTGGGATACTGCAAGCACAATTTTTGACGGTGCGCCAGTGTAGTGATTGTATCGTTTTAATAATAATATTTAGAAATTAGTTGGTCTAGCGAACAAGATGAAATTTTAATCGACTTTGCTCGAACTCATGAGACAATTTTTAATGTAAAATCATCAGAGTACGACTCTTCGTTCTATAGAACTATTAAAATAGCCAGGTCGTCCAATTTGTAAACATCACACACAATTTTGAAATTGAACTGTCAACTGGCTCTTGCCGCCGTATTTTATCGAACTGTTATTATTGTTACTTTCCAATAATATTCACCGTCCAAAGCGACCGTACTACTGTTGGTAAAAACGGCCGCCAAATTACGGCCGCTCTTTTGCGGTACCGCTTGGAGGAAACCGAAGCTTTACAGTCAAAATTGCCTGGTTAATTTTTTTTTCTTTGTGACACCCAACATTAAAGGTTTATATTTTTTTTAAATTATATTATCAATGTTGTCAATTTTGGCTTAAAGTAAGTAATCAAATAGAATCATGTAATGGCGATTGTCACCATGATCCAAAAACTATTCATTTTGTAAAACGTAGTCGTTTGGCCCAGGCCTACCCAGTTCAAGTATTGGGCCCCCTTGTCGAATTTTGTGAAATTTTCTATTATATGAAGAATTGTTGTCAAATATGTTACGATCTACAGTCCGCGCAATAACTGATGGGACTGATGCTATATGAGTTTTGTGAACTGTGCTATACAGGGTGTCTCACGGTTACTGTCCAGCTGTATTCACGGTATCGGGTTGTCCATATCGTGCGCTAACTTCTCCCGGTTACTATTCTGTCTCTTTTTATCACATACAGTATTTAATAATGTCACGTTGATCGTTTGATACGAACACATCCATAAATATTGAGTTGCCTGTCTGCCAGTGTCGCAGTAACATGGTTTTATGTTTTATGGTGATTAATATCATGGACGATTTCTTTAATTTAAGACTGAAAACATAAAAGTGTAGAACTATAGGTACCGAGAGAAAATTATGTTTTGCATCTAAGACAACGTTAATAATGTTGGTAGGTTTCAAAAATATGTACACAAATGGAAATTTTGTGACTCGCTCGACTATCTAAATATTCAAAAATCAAATTAAAAAATATATAGTTGTAATAGTGTTTTCCAACTAATTTTACTTGGCATCATAATCGGAATCTTTTTGGTTGCCAGTTTATACAGGTCTAGCATAATATGATCCATTGGGTCGGCATTTGAGCGAGTAGAAGTAAATAAGAGTAATAATCATTATGTTCGCCACAAAGACGGGAGAACATTGACATAATTTTTTTATATTTATGTCAGTTAGCTCTAGCAAAACTTATCTGCGTGTTTGTTATTTATAGCTTTACCAGCGAATTCGATTAGTCTGCTGATGTAGATGTTTAAGCTTAGAATATTTATTAAACTAGCACTATGTCTCTTAGACTACTGAATTGTTATAATTGCACCACAACATAACATGTCCATAATAATCGTAGTAATAACTAAAAAATAAATAAAACTACAATGTGCCTAAATGTAATGATTTAAAAAATAAATATTTTGAAAAAAAAAAACAAATATTGTATATTATGTTGTATAAAATGTAAAAATACGAAGACAAAACGAATTATATTAGTGTTATTATGCATAATTATGTCAATTTTATTGTATAAAAATTATAGTTTACACGTTTAGGTTACCTACAAAATGCAGGGCAATTTTATTATTCTAAAAACGTTTATTTTGAGTAAAATAAATTTAATTTATATAACGCAGTTATGTTAAGAGTTACAATAAAATATTGATATAAAAGATATGAAATAAATATATAAATATAAGAAAAAAATAATGTTTGTTTAAATGTTACTAATCGTAAACTATTATCGATGTCGTAAGGAATCTTGAGTTCTATCGCATAATAATATACAACATTACGTTTGAGCTTAAAATTTTAATGTTTCTAAAATAATTTATACAGTGTGAGTTTGTAACTTGGAATACATTCAGTAAATCCAGTACAGTTTTTTTTTGGACCAATTCTTGGACACGGGTATTAACATTTCAACTTGTGTCCTTTTTTATAAAAAAAAATATTGATACAGTGTGTCCCAAATTAGAGATATGACGATATCGATAATTAGCAACCCTAGTTTTTTATTAACTGATTTTAAAATGCATATTAAGTTTCTATGCAGAAGTACCAAATTTCAAATTTTTTTCCTTGTGCGAAACCTGCAAATGTGAGGAATTGAAAGCACAAATAAGACATGAGTGTAGGTTATAATTTACCCCGAAGTAATTAGAAATGTTCAAAACAAATTTTACTTGCGTTTAGGATATTGCCAATATGCACAACATTTTGAGCATTTATTGACGAAAAAGTATTAAAGATGGATAGAAGTTTTTTTTTATTTTTCAATTAAATTCATTTGTGTTGGGCTACATGCTTGGTGAAACTGTTGTTCCATTGCACAGGAAGAAAAAATAATAACTACTTGTTATGTTTCACAAATTTAATCAGTTTCCTGACATGTGTTTCGGCCCTTGCGGGCCATTGTCAAAGGAGTACAAGGAGCTACTAAATTCTACGTGGCATTACAAAGGTATTTATATCATTTTATGGTAGTTATAAATATCTCATAAAATTAAAATTAGAAGATTGAATGGTCAACTGTGGGTTTTCCTAAGTTTTAAAGGTACAGCAGATACATATTTAGTCCTAAATCTAAAGGTATTTCGGTTTGATTATTAACAACATTACATTTGTTTTTTATGACTTTTTGATAGCTATTGTTTCTAAAAAAATTAGTTTTCTGCTTTTATTGTGTATGTATATGGGTTTTATGTTGTTGGAGATAGAGTGATTGTGTAATATGCAGTGATCAGCCAAACCTGTTTTATTTTAATTTTGAAGAAGTAATCCATACTCAAAGTGGAGTTGAATAGTATAGGGAAAAGAAAACCATAAAGTCTTTCTCCACAATTTTAATTCAATAGCTACGCTATAATCTACATGTTTGTCATTATCAGGATGTTGAAGTAAAAATTATGAACAGCTGATGTTGTTAGCAAAAGAGAAAATATAATAAAGTTAAAGGTGGAACTAATCCATAATGGAGCTTTCAATAGCACGTATAGGGAGTGAAAATATTTTGCAGTCAAGAGGCGGAAAATCTATCAGCACGCTGAAAGGTCAGGGACCAGTAAAAAGCCACTATGGGCGGGAAATGAAGAGAAAAACAGGACATATCAATACAATTCCATGTCAAATGAAGTGTTTTGTGGAAATCAGTTCAAAGTGTGTGTGATGAAAACATTATAGTTTGATTTGATTTAAAAAATTCACCTATGTCGAGGAGGTGTGAAAGAATAAGTCAGATATGAGGGGGGGAGAAAGAAAAAAATGTGTTTTTTATATTTGAGTATAGATGCTTTCTGTAAAAGATAAAGAAAAAAAGGGATGTAATGAATGAAATGTAATAAAATAAGTTAGATTAGCTTACCATTTAGCTTGAAGAAAAATGCTGTTGGGGCACTAAGCTTGTTACGGCCCAGTTACCCCAGCAGGAGTCAAAACTGACACATGGAATTGTATTGATATGTCCTGTTTTTCTCTTCATTTCCCGCCCATAGTGGCTTTTTACTGGTCCCTGACCTTTCATCGTGCTGATAGATTTTCCGCCTCTTGACTGCAAAATATTTTCACTCCCTATACGTGCTATTGAAAGCCCCATTATGGATTAGTTCCACCTTTAACTTTATTATATTTTCTCTTTTGCTAACAACATCAGCTGTTCATAATTTTTACTTCAACATCCTGATGATGAGTGTTTCTACACTCGAAACATGTAGATTATAGCGTAGCTATTGAATTAAAATTGTGGAGAAAGACTTTATGGTTTTCTTTTCCCTATACTGTTTTATTTTGTTTTTTTAAAATAGATGTTTTGTGTTCTTTAGCCTGGTGTAAGGCCAACTCAATCTCTAACAACATAAAACCCATATACATACACAATAAAAGCAGAAAACTAAATTTACTAGAAACAATAGCTATCAAAAAAGCCATAAAGAAAACAAATGTAATGTTGTTAATAATCAAACCGAAATACCTTCAGGCGCTTCCCTAATTCTTAATAGCACACTAATTTAGGACTAAATATGTATCTGTACCTTTAAAAGTTGACCATTCAATCTTCTATTTCCAATTTTAATTTTATGACATGTTTATAACTTCCATAATATGATATAAATACCTTTGTAATGTCAGGTAGAATTTAGTATCTTCTTGTACTCCTTCGACAATGGCCCGCAAAGGCCGAAACACGTGTCAGGAAACTGATTATATTTGTGAAACATAACAAGTAGTTATTATTTTTTTTCCTGTGCAAATTCATTTGTGTTTGATTACTATCTTATAAATGATAAGGAATAAAAATTTAAAATTTGGTACGTATGTATAACTTAATATATTATTATGCACTTTAAAAATAGGCTATAAAAAACTAGGGTTGCCATTTAAAGAATTTATCGATATCGTCATATCTAATTTGAGACGCACTGTCTCAATATATATATTTTTTTATAACAAAGACCACAACTTAAAATGTTAATACCTGTATTCAAGCATTTTTCCAAAAAAAAAACTATAAGTACTGGACATAAAACTTAATCAGTTAGTAGACTCCAGTGTAAATTTGATTTAAAAAAAAAATAAATGTTGCAAAATTAAATCATTAAAATTGCATTTCCACAAAATACGAAATACCTATTCCAAAAACCGTGAAGGTACGGTAAACCTCGATGAAACTATTTTTTATTTAGATCGTAGAAACCGAAACTAATATACAAGGCATTCCATTTTAAAAAATACAACATTGATATCTTTCGTGTTTTTGGGACGTTATGAAAATAATATACCTCCAACAGACCAATATTCACCCCGAAAATATCTTTTATATAATCAAAAAAACCGAGATTGTTGTATTATACCTTCAGCCCACTGGCAAGACGTTACTCTATTTTCATAATCTTGTACCTCTAATTCTTGTAATAATGAAAACATATCAAGATAGTCATGACAAAATAAAATGAACCACTGCAACTCTATTTAAGTTGGGATTAACGACGCTATTTTCTATCGTCAATTCGATCCGCATGCGCACTGCAAAGCTGTGTTGATCAGCCTAGTCATTTTTATGCTTTTGGCATACGAAGGAGAAAGACAGACATATTCTAGACCTGGTAGAGCAAGGCAAATGTTAGTCAGCCGGTCATAGTTTCGTTTACTTTCGTGTTTTGTGCAATTACGACCCCTTTCCTGTTAATACAAGCACATATTCTCTAGAATTCTTAGGAAGATAGACTAGAAAATATCGTGTTACCAGTAAATATTGTTGTTTTTACTTTCTGAAAATCGACGTGTATACTTTCAAGGATTTTAAGGTAAATTGTGGCAATTTTAGTAGGTTTTGCTTTTTTAAAAGTTTCTGTGCTTTTATTTTAAAAAAAACACCGGCATACTATTCGTCAATGCCTCCCTAAACAGCCCTTCCAAAATCAGATACTAATTTTTTTTTAAATAATTGCAAGGTTCCGGAAGTTACCACTGCATTCAAGCCATTTATAGGTCTTTTATACATGATTGACCTTGAGAACCGTGCCCTTAATATACCCAATTTCGTCCATGGCATTTTTGATTAAAATAATAAAATTGGTTGGGTGGATTTTCCCGCTATTGTAACCACTCCACTGTTTTCACTTACATCTTCAATAATCTAATTTTATTATACCCTGTTTATTTTCAATATTTAATATATCATCTGACGAAGCTACAGTGCTAGGGAAGCATGTCAATTTATTTTTATTATAGTGGAAATTTTAGTTCAACTTTGTTTTACTGTATTACATAACACTATCTTCTTATTCTTTTTGAGAAATTATTATCCAACAATACCGACTTATCCATATTATAATAATTTTTAAAAAATTATAATTTTTTTTTATCACGAACGCAAAGTTATTAGGAAATCTTAAAATTCAACCTGTTTAAGTACTTCCAGAATTGAGTTGAAACAAGTAAAGCAGCTATTCACAAGCAATTCAAAGATAATAATTCACTTACCTGTTCAAAACCTCCAAGAATATCTGTCGTATCCATCGCAGAAGTCACAGCCAAAGTTTTTAAAGTTTTTCCGGCGAGATTAGCCAAAGTTTTCACCACGCTGCTTTTGCCAACGCCCGAATTGCCAACCTGGAAGAAAAAAGTTTAATAGTTTTATAAGAGTTTGAAACTTCTCCGAAAGTTTGCAGCACAATTTCGTCAATCTTCCATCCGCAAAGTCGGTTTAAAGTTGTAATTAAATACAAAGTCTTATGGATAATCAAATCTCGCACTTTGGGTTTTAGCATTAATGAGTATAATAGAGTTAAAGTTAGAAAACAATTAAAACCGCTTAATATCAATGCAGAATATTCCTAATTTTAGCAGAACCCATGGAAAGTGTGACTCTAGATCAGTGGTGGCTCGTGAGGAATTATATTGGGTGTTCATACAAGTGGTCATACAAGAAAAATGTAAAGAGAAATATTACAAAAAAAAATCGGCAAATACCTTTGACCGGCACTTTCCTGGCTATACTTATAAAACTAATATAAATTTTTGTTTTTAAATATAAAGGATAATACAAGTAAGTAGCTTACTGAGACACAAATTGGACACAAACTCTTTACTAAGAAATTTTTTGATTCAAATAGCAAAATTGTGTCGCGACATATCTGTCCCGAAACGTTATTGACACATTTTCAAATTTTGTTATTTGAAAATTTTTTGAACAAATTGTTTTGAAACATTTTACAAACCACAGTGTCGATACATTTACCACACGCGGGATGAATATTTTTCGAAACACTTTTAGATAAAGTTGTGAAGTTATGTATGACATGCGTCCCCAAATTGTGGCGATACATTTTCGATTTGAGTGAATCAAAACAAATTGGTATTTTTTGCTTCCACATATCGTCGTTTTACTCATGTAAGTGCTTATCTCACTTTTACTGATTTTTCAGGAGAGCGAATGTAAGATTTTGGAGATTTTAAATTATTGATAGTCTCCAAAACTATATTTTTAAAACATTTAATTTCTTTTGTGATTAAAGTAGTAATGTTGCTGATCGTAATTATAACAAAAAAAAATTGATTTGTGCATTCTAAAACATAAAAAAAAGAATAATTAAGTAGATACGCCTTTACGTGTGGTATATATTATATATAAATATGTTTAACCAAACACGAGATACGCCCACGAAAAAAGATGCGTTTTATATATCTGTTATGTAGGTATATGGGCATAGTCGAGTTCAGTCCCGGGTCTATAATCCCGCGCTAATGACAGCCCAGTTCAGTCCTAACTATAGCCCAATTCAGTCCGGCTCTTTGAATTAAATTTTTAAAAAAATGCTCTGGGTAACAACGAACAAACCGGTTGCCGATATACCTTTTAGACCTGACCCACCCTAATTGCACTGGGACTGAACTCACCTATCTAAATTTTGGGCCAACGCATTAACGCAGGTAAACCGGACTGAACTCGGCAATCTTGAGGTATATTAATAGAAAAGTATTTACAAGCTCCTTGTAAATTTAAACAAAATTCATTTTGTCAGAAACTATAAACAAGAACAACAGGACTATTTAAAAAAAGGTTCATAAAAAAATTATTCTAGCTGAAAAATGTTGTTAAGTACGAGTTACAACTGAAAAAGAAATTGATAAAACTCATTTAGTAGTGTACAAAAGATCTAAAAAAAAACAGTTTATGTTTTTCCTGCCTAATAATCGGTGTACCAAATCCTGACACTATTCTTTGTTTATTTTGTTTGATTCCTTATTCAATCTATTTAGTTCATATTGTTTGATAGCTAGTTGATTTCGTATTAGTAACAAAGATTCGTATAAGTTCCTTGTGGCTCACTTTATAAAACAACCGACAGGGATCTTCTCATGAATTACTGGATCTAATAGATAAAATTCTTAGATCTTTTGACAACTGCTTAAAATCACGAAAGTCTTCGGTGTGAAAACTTTAACGTATAAGTAGGTACCGTTGCTTAACAAAATACAAGTTTTAGTTAGGACGGAATATACCTACATATTTCGAGATCTTTTAATGGCAGAACTTATAGTGCTATTCTGTTCTGCCCATGAAGCTTTAAAAAAAAACCTTAACTATATCTCGCTCAAATTGGGGCAATGACATACTGTATAATATAAAAGCATTGCAGCCATTACAGAGTCGTTATTCTGCGCTCTACATCTACATCCGTCTGAAAAAAGGTATACCTATTTCGTATTGGCGTAACTTAGGTCTCGTCAAAAGATTTTTTGCAAAAAGCTAACCTCGGAGAACACGTATGGGCTTAACTTGAGTTAGGCCAATAAGTGAGATCTTAATTTGTTATAATTTTAGATACGCCCATTTTTTTCAGTTGATATCTGCTATACCCTTATCTATTGAGATACCTATTCAACTGCGCGAGGTTAAAGGTTGAGTTTCTATAAGCTCATTATGGGGCAAAACAATTTAATTCTTACCTCGGATACAGTTAGTCATAAATATTTTTTATAATGATCTGTTTTAAATTCACGATTTTGCTTTCCTGTGCTTACGACTAGGCTTCTTAATTCTGCTGTAGACGTCTATTTTTCACTATAAGTTTGTTACAGTAATTTACGGAATTAAACGAGTTTGAGTCTGTCTACGATAGGTTACCCCCGACTAATAATTATTTCACTTAAATCTGAACGCGGAAACCTTGAATTTTTCACGAGTAATTTGTCGTCGTAGAAAAGTCTGCTAAACCTAAATTTAATAAGAAATTCTACAACATCCTTGTTGTTTCTTACAGATCCTTCATTTATTTCCATTAAAAAAAAATCAAATTAGTAAATTAAATTTAAAAACCCTACCCTCTTGCCTTCGATAACGCAACTTCATGTATCACAAAAATTATAAAAGAATTTAGAAATCCATGTATCCATAACCTACACTAACATAACGGCAACAGGTGTAACGACCCAGTTACAAAACCTAATTCGAAATTCACAAAATTGTATTGGTTTAAAACGCCTTGGGCGTGCTTGCCTCCCAGCCGCACTTTGCGTCATACGAAAAAGCTTACTGCGCTTCCTGAAACACATAATTATTTTGGATTTTCCTATTGTCTTTCCCAAAAACATTGACTGCAGGGGAAACATTTCTCAGATTGCCTCCGCAAGGTTCCGATAAAAAGCGATATAGTGAAGAGCGAGACAAGATGCGGTAATAATCGAATGTTAGAGACATTATAAAGAATTAATATTTCCAGGGGAGGCACTGCCGTGACGAGCCGCCACTGATGTAAGTCGATTTTACTTCAGCAGGCATTAGGCATGCAGAGCGGAAATACTAATCGAGTGGTCTAAAGGTTTATACGCCATAGGCGCCAAAACCGCAGGAACACGGGGAGTTAAGTCGGTAGGCGGCCGCCCCTTCAAGGGTTGAATCCGATACTACTCTGCTTCACAGGATGTCAGTCTTTAGAAGATTCTCCTCGTTAAAAAAAAATAGTTAGTTGGATTGTAGCTATAATTTCAATCAAACTTGTATAGCTGTTAACTAAGCACAAATTTCAAAATCGTATGTAAATTGTTTTTACAAGTAAATAAATAAGTTAAAAAAGAATGACACTTCGCTTAAGAGGACATATAATTAGAATTATGTCGGAAAAAAAGCAGTATGGGACGTTCCCTTCTGGACCAAAATTTGCTGTTTCACTGTTACCTCTCTCCCTACCTACTTTTTAAATATAAGTATATAATATGGAAATATTAGAAAATATAATATATTTTAGGTGTTTCGCCACAGGTATGGAAAAATCGAAATTTGTAATTAACAAAAGTAAGTAACGATGCCAAACAGCCTACTACAACTTACCAAAATAGCCATCCAATTCTGATTAACACAGTAAGTCAAACTTCTTAAAACCCCCAACTGCCCTCTCGAAATCAAATGTCCTTCAGCCTCATTCAGAACGTGATCATTTGGCTGATCCTGCGCCCTTTGAATGCTCGAATCGCCAAAAAACACTTTCACCCTATTAATGTACCCCACTGGTTGAGAGCCTTTTATAGAACATCCCATTACGTCATTAAATAGTTCTTCAACGCTCCTTTTATCTGTTAAACTTCTCATTCTGTCCATGTAGATTAATTGTACTGTACTTTCCGGGCTGAAAGTTTCGGTATCGGAAATATTGTTTACAGAATGGTACAACGTCGCTTGACACCAACGGGTTAGATCGCGCAAGTTGCACTCCCAGGGAGCGCCTTTGTTGCCGAATTGATGTGCATCAAGTTTTTCAGCTAATCTGTAGTTAAACTCAATCATCTTGGAGACGATATGTGTGGGTAACATCGGGAATTGGTTTGCAAGAATAACTTCCATATCTTTGGGGTTGAAAGGGCTGACATATACTTGGATGAACCGATTGAGGAATGATTTGGGTAATCCTCTTCGGGAACCACCTTGTTTCATTGGGTTTTGACAGCCAAAGAAACGTGTTCCTAAAATAAAAATAAATACGAATTAAGTATCTACTTCAACCCGTTAATACTAACGACGGCAGAGCAAGATCTACAGGGTGTTCGGAAAAAGGAGGTCAATCCGTTAACCATATATTCCTTGAGCAAATATAATATGACTTTTATAATGCCAATTTTTGTCCCTCACGTGGAAATTAAAAATTGATTTTTTTGAATATTTCGAGTATTTAATAAGATATATATTTCAAGTTTGGTACATTGCTTCAACATAAAGATTACATCTTTTGAGAAAAACAAAACAAAAAGTCAAATATTAAAAATAGGGGAGGGGGCAGTACCCGCTGATCACCCTATTTTTTAGTACGCGCGCCAGTGATTTCCGAACTATATTTTTGAGATACTTAATCGTTTATTTTTGATTATTTTTTGTCTATTATAAAATTTCGATAAGTTTTGAGCTTGACTTGCTAGAGTAATAAGAACATTTCGAGATTTTGAATTGGATGGAATCGCTACCTTGAACCTTCTTTTAATTTTATTGACCAAAATAGTTGCCTAAAATGTTTCAGAAATAGTTGTAATCTCGATTTTAAAGATGGCGTTCCGACATTGATAATCCGTCGCCACGTGGTCGGAGGTTGTTCGACATTTCGATGGTCGCGATTATTTTGTTCAAAAACGGGTAGAGCAAAACGATTTAAACTTTCTGGATGTAGAGAGGAATAGTAGGGGCACGTTCTGGGAAAATTTCCAATATACAGGGTGTGCCGGAAAAAAGTTATTAAAGTCAAAGTTTGAAAATATTGTTTTTTTCGTTGTAACGCGATACAGGTGGCAAAAATCATTTCAATCGATTTAAACTTTTTCGACGTGTAGACGACGTTGGGCTACAAAACACTGTTGTTTGTGAGCGCGATCGAAAGTTGGGAAGTCAATTTTTTGATTTTTTTTTAAATCAATGTAGAGTCATGTTGGATCGTTAATAAATCGAATTGGGTGCGTCCGACACACTTTTGGTTTGGATATTCGTTTAGGTCATCTGAAATACTACTTTTTCAAATACATTGTTCTATACCTAACGGTAATAGAAATGATCGAAAATTGTAAGGAAGTGAAATAAACTATTTTGACAAGATTTTTTTACGGTTTTTCTTTTTTTTCGTACGTACAACTTTTGATTGAAATGTTATATATCTTAGCGAAGTCAGACTACAATGAAAAATATGTTTTTTGTTTCTTCATTTTTAATATGGAAAAATCGGGAAGCTTTTGAATTCTTACAGCGACAATCCTCGGTACAAAAAAAAACTAACTTGGGTTCTGAAGAAACTAAACATATCTTTTTTATCGCAAATCGAAATGCTTTACAATTAGAGGTTGCTAATAAATGGTTTTGCAAAAAGTATGAAATAAAATAAACGAACCGAACAGTGCCCGTCGGGCACGGCACAATATCATTTTCACCAATTTATCAGCTACCTATGTAAGAATTATTAATATCATATATTTCCGTAACGAAAAGTCGTAGCAAATCGAACGAGACGGCATTGGAAACGGGACATCGAACACTATACGATGCCGTCTTCAAAAACTACCTATCTATACGAGAAAACGGAAATTTTGCACAACTTCTTTTTATTTTCTAGTTTTTGTCAGTTGTTATAATGACAATTTGGCGATATGTTTCCCCTTCACATTCCGCAGGAAGGTGAGGCAAAAAAGCAATAGAAAACATAAAAAACAAAGAAAATAAGAAAAATATTTTTTAATAAAAAATTTTAGTACTAATATTAGATGCACTTTCGGCTGACGATTAGCGATATGTACCCAGTCTAGTTCTTAAAGATGCACTTTAAAAATAGCCAATAAAAACTAGGGTTGCCATTTAAAAAAGTTATTGATATCGTCATATCTAATTTGAAACACACTGTATCAATCTTTTTTTTTTTTATAAAAAAAAACCAAAACTTAAAATGTTAATACCCGTTTCCAAGCATTTTTCTAAAAAAACTTTACTGGCTTTACTGAATTTATTCCAAGTTACAAACTTACAGTGTATTAAGTCAATACGTTCCAAACTTACCTGGTTTGACATGGAATGTTTTACCCAATTCGGGAATAAATATTTCGCCTCGATGATCTAAGCAGGCATTCAAACCTTCAAGAACTGATTGAGACGCAAGGTTGAGTTCATCTAACAGAATCCAACTACCTTCTTTTAATGCTTGTAAAAGAGGACCATCTCTCCAAGCGAATTGACCTCCAGTGCCTCCATCGACAGGTAAGTCGGCACCAAAAAGATCAGATATATCCTAAAAAAGATAAACAAGTTTATTCTTTATTAACCAACTATTTTGCATATTTTCGTAGAACCAGTGTGTCCCAAATTTGATGCTAACTATTGTAATTTCAGGTTAAGAGGAAGTAACCCCTTTTACCATAATGAAAATTGCCGAACGTTTTGCTGGTCAAACGAAAAGAAAAAATAAAAATTGAAAACAAAATAAATTCTACTTTAAATACCCCATCCAGAAAAGTAAATGACGATCGAAAATATTCCCAAAATTTTTTTTAGAAATTTTTTTTATTTTTAGTAATTTTGTAATATCTTAAACAATTCTTTATTGGTCAAAAGCAAAATGACTTTCCCGGGTGTAGAATGTTGTACCAAACAATTTTTCTTAAAGCCATTTTTCAATATCGGCCGTAAAGTGAATTTAAGCGTGTAAAGTGGGTTTACGCGCCCAAAGTTTTTGAGAAAAGTAAGGACGATATTGAAAAATGGCTTTAAGAAAAATTGTTTGGTACAACATTCTACACCCGGGAAAGTCATTTTGCTTTTGACCAATAAAGAATTGTTTAAGATATTACAAAATTACTAAAAATAAAAAAATTTCTAAAAAAAATTTTGGGAATATTTTCGATCGTCATTTACTTTTCTGGATGGGGTATTTAAAGTAGAATTTATTTTCTAAATATCAATTTTTATTTTTTATTTTCGTTTGACCAGCAAAACGTTCGGCAATTTTCATTGTGGTAAAGGGGGTTACTGCTCTTAAGGGATGGTTTAATTCTGCAAAACCGAAGCGACCATGGTGGCAATAGCGGTAAAACGATCAATAAAAAGATTTTAAGCCACCTTTGTGAAGGACGTTATCCGCTAAACGGTAAACTGAGCAAGCGCAGTCTGTGGCAAATGTTGGATATAACGATATAATATATTGGTATCAAATTATTGGGAAAAAAATGCTCGTTTTAAATATCTTAGTGAACTACCATCGTTCCATTTGGAAAAATGGAGTAAACGTCAAGAAAACAAAATTTAATTTTTTAAACGCTTGTGAAACCTAGAAAGTCAATTATTATGACATAATTTTAATTTTCACATAAAGTCTATACGATCTTGCTTGGACCAGCCCTAAATATGTAGTCCGTTAAAAATACCACAAAATACCGCATATCGAAAATATCAAAATATATATTGATCGGTACTGGTAGCAGAAACTACCTGCGGCTGGTATAGCAGAAACGGTTCCCGGCCCGTTCAACGATCGATTCTGTCAGACAGAGATAGGCCAGTGAGCGCGGATGGCGTGGAAGAGACGGAGATAAAATATACGTGGTTATGAACTATGGACGGGCCGGCGTCTAAAATCGGAGAATGGAATTCTGGTAAAAAAATTAAAGCATTTTCTGAGCAGAGTCATCGTACTCGTCGTGCCGTGTGTGTATAGAATTTTTGAGTTACCTTATATTTATTATTTTAATATAATATTATTATATATACAGTGGGTTCATAAAGTGTAGTATGTACAAACACCTAATGTAAAACAAACTTAAAAGTGTGTATATGTTTAAACGTTTGCATGTTATTTAGCAGTGTGTTTTTAAGTTTAAGTTGACAATAAAAATGGCGTTTTGGAGGCCTTGGAATACCAGTGGTAATGAGGAGAATTCGAAAGACATAACGCAGCCGGAGTTTGCTCATAAAGACTTGCATGTTCAAACTCAGAGGCTTATTTTAAATATGTACTCTTGTTTATTGGCTGAAAGTGATGAAAGCTTATCAGAAAATAAGATTTTACAGAGAATTTGTGAATTAACCAAACTCAGTCGTACTTCCATTAGGAGAGTTATTAAAGCTGGTGATGTAATTGACCATTCTATTAAACGTAAACGAGTTGGAGAAAAGTTTAAAAAAATTGACATGGGCACGAAAGAGGATATTCGTCGTATCGTATACGATTTTTATAAGAACAACAAAGTTCCAACATTGGCAATGATTCGGGACAAATTACAAGAATTTCCAGATTTTGGCTATAACTCCTTGGATACATTAAGGAATATTTTATTAGATTGCGGTTTCACATACAAAAAACTAGACAAAATAATGGTCATTATGAAATCTCCTCGTCTAGTAAAACACCGGCAAGATTACTTGCGTAAAATAAAGAATTATCGGGAGACAAAGAGGGACATAGTTTACTTGGACGAGACATGGTTCGACAACCATGTTCAATATGGCTGGATGGATGACAGTAAACATCCAATTTAGGCGGTCCCTGTTCAAGGGGTAAAAGAATTATAATTTTGCATGCAGGATCTGAAGATGGTTTTATACCAAATGCCTTATTGCTGTCAGCTAAAAACATAAAGCAGTCTTCAGCTGACTATCATGAAGATATGACGGCTGAATTGTTTGAAAAATGGGCTGAAAAACAACTCTGTCCAAATCTTAAGCCTAATTCTGTTATAGTTATGGACAATGCCTCGTACACCATTCTCGTATAAAGCCAGACACGAAAGTTCCAACCACTAGCACCAAAAAAGCGGATATAAGATTTATGGAGTGCAAAGGAATGGAAGTACCAACAAAGGCAACCAAAAAAATATTGTTACAAATGATAAAGGAAAAAAAAATTAAAAATGAATGATGAAATGATTAAGTGCATCTGTAATAGGTAATATAAGAACTACTATTGCAGAACTTGACAAAACCGACTTATGGAAAAATTGTGTATTCCACGTCAAAACTAAGGAAAATAATTATTGTGTTCTACAACCAGTTGCTCCGTTAATAATTAACGTTAATGGCGAATCAAGTTCTGAAGATTCTGATAGTGACAACGGAGACTTCTAAGGTTCCTCAATAATAGTATAACGTAAGTTGGTATCTTTTGACAGCTTTTATAGTTTATAGTTTTCTTTTTCAAAAAATGCGAAAACACGTGCAACCTGATAAAAACACAAAATCCAAGATCATAATGAACAAATAGGCAAACATAATATATTATTTCTTTGACAACTTCGCAAAGGACACATACCTACCTACTTATAATGTGAATCGAAAGCGTTAATTCGAGTTTACACGTTTTAAAACTAATTAATAATATTTACGCACGCCTATGCTTGTCAAAGAAACCGGCGACTATTAGCACTGGTTTAGTTTTTTTGCTTGTCCAAGTAACATCGTATAGACTTTACTACTTGACTATAAATTAACAGATTTAATTAATTTGTAACACTCTAGATTGAAAATAAGAAATAAACATAAGAATATAATATAACACGTCAAAAAATTACAAGTGAGGTGTCATTTTACTCAGAATGTTATGCTGAGCCCAAATAAGTAAAAATATACAAGATGTCCCATTTAAAATATTAAAGTCAAGGTCGCTTCCGGTCAAACCGGAACTGCTAACCAATTGAAAATGATGCCAAGAAATGCAGACTCATCTCTTATGCATTTGTATTTTACGAACAAGGCGCAATAATGTAACTATATTTTAAAATAAGGATGAAATAGAAAATGGTAAAATGAAACGTGACAACTTACCGTTTGATCAGAAAGATTGACTCGGAATATTTTGTGTCTGGAATATTTAGCCAAAGCAGTAACGAGACTAGTTTTTCCAACTCCAGGACTACCTTCTAGTAAAATGGCCTTGTTCAGTTGCATTCCTCTAAGCAAATTGAGGGTATTTAACACTGTAGTTGGCGCTTCAAAGGAAAATGTTATTTCGGAAAACCTTTCCTGGCCAAGGGGTATAAAAAATGGTTCGATCCCCAACTGGGATTCAGTGCAAACAATTGCACGAGTTATTTCAGTTACTTGAAAGTCCGGAATTTGGGATTTTATTTGGGCCTCCAGGACGTTAACGCAAGACTTTTTAAAATTTCTTAGTGAAAAATAGCTAAAAAAAAATATTGATTCACAAATTCAGCGTTTTAGATGCAAACATTATTTAAATTAGGCATTTCTTGTGCATTGTTCATACTGTCCACTAAAGTGTTTATAAAATAAAATTACCCCAACTTTAACAAGGAATTAATCCAGAAAAAATGAAAATTGCCAAAGTAACATCTGTATTTAAAACTGACAAAAGATATAAATGCAGCAATTACCGCCCAATATCTGTTTTACTAATATTTTTAAAGATATTAGAAAAACTAAATAATGCGATTGTCTGGAAAGCCAAAATTTACTTTTTGCTAGTCAGTATGGCTGTCGCAGATCTAAGGATACAGAAATAGCTGTACAGGGAGCCCGAAATTGGTGCGCGGAAACTATAAGAGATAGAAAGACGGTTAAATGAGAAAAGGTCTAGGCAATTAGGTTAGCAGGTTATTGGTGCTTGCGGATTGATTCTTGTTCTTTTGGTTTTTGAGATATTTTTAATAAACTAAAATGTTGTATTTCCTTAGATCCGTTGTAACTATGTTATTCCCCAATATTTTTTAAATCTGGAAACACATTTTCTTGGTAACTTTTTACATAGTTACAAAGTTTTGGTTTCCTGGAACCATCATCAATTTAATTTTTTCTTATGACTGCCATATTAGATTATTTATTTATCGAAAAGTACTTAATTTTTCCTACAGTATGATACTAAACACTATTATAAATTAAAATTTTATAATCTCAAAATAACTATAAATAAAGTTTTCAGACCGACATATCGGATGAACCTTTTACCTAAGAATAAAGTTAACTTAATAACAATATCTGTCTATACAGGGTGTTTCATTAAGGTCGAAGAGCGGCCATATCTCGGAAACTATTGGGCATAGAAATTCAGGCAAAAAAAATTAACAACTAAAGTGGCCATGAGAAAATCCTGGAAATAATTTTTAAGTTCCGCATTTTGCCGCAAGGGGGCGCAATTGAAAAGTAAATTTTAACATTTTAGATATCTCCCAAAATTGCACATTAAGGTATATGTTTGATAACACCATTTTATATCTTGGACAATTATGCATCATTTTGGTCTTATGCTCATTGGCGTACCGACTTTAATAAGAGTGGGGGAAGCTGTTGAAAGTGTAATCATTTAAATCGCTGTAACTTATAAACGACTTATCCGATTTTAGCAAACTAAAGACTGTTTGGAAGAGAAATGTATGCACTTTCACCAATCGTATTTAGTTGTCCATAATAGTTCTCAAAAAAAAATGCTAGAGGGCGCAATATGCAATAACAATACATTTTTTGATTTTACTCCGAAAAAATAAATCATACGGTATAATTATGATACCATAATCGAAAAGTAGATGAAATTTGCTAGAAAAAATATTAAAACCGCAGCTCGATATATCCGTTTGTTTCAGCGTTATCGCCAAAACAATAATTTTTAATACAAATTGCACCCTCTAGCAGTTATTTTATTTATAGTTATTTTATTAGACACCAATTGAAGGTACTTACCTTTCTCTTCCAAACAAGCTCAAAATTAGTAAAATCGGATAAGTCGTTTAGAAGTTACAGCGATTTTAATGTTTACACTTTCAATAGCTTCTCCCACTCTTATCGAGTGAAAGTGTAAACATTAAAATCCTCGTTAAAATCGCTGTAACTTCTAAATGACTTATCCGATTTTACTAAATTTAAGCTTGTTTGGAAAAGAAAGGTAAGTATCTTCAATTGGTGTATCCAATGGTACACGATAGTTTCTAATAAAATTGCTAGAGGGCGCAATTTGTATTAAAAATTATTCTATTGGCAATAACTCTGAAACGGATGGAGATATCGAACTGCGGTTTTGACATTTTTTGTAGCAAATTTCATCTACTTTTCGATTATGGTATCATAATTATACCGTATGATTTATTTTTTCGGAATAAAATCAAAAAATGTATTGTTATTGCAAATTGCGCCCTCTAGCATTTTTTTTTAGAACTATTATGGACAACTAATTACGATTGGTGAAAGTGCATACATTTCTCTTCCAAACAGTCTTTAGTTTGCTAAAATCGGATAAGTCGTTTATAAGTTACAGCGATTTAAATGATTACACTTTCAACAGCTTCCCCCACTCTTACTAAAGTCGGTACGCCAACAAGCACAGGACCAAAATTATGCAAAATTGTCCAAGCTTTTTAATGGTGTTATTAAAAATATACCTTAACGTGCAATTTTCGGAGATATCTAAAATGTTAAAATTTACTTTTCAATTGCGCCCCCTCGCGGCAAAATGCGGAACTTAAAAATTATTTCCAGGATTTTCTCATAGCCACTTTAGTTATTAATTTTTTTTTCTTGAATTTCTATGCCCAATAGTTTCCGAGATATGGCCGCTCTTCGACCTTAATGAAACACCCTGTACTATTCTGAATTAAGGTAGAAGTGTTATTATAACTATATCAATTGAATAACGTGTGGCAGGCAGACAAATACAAACATTTTTAGCGGAGACTTTCGGTGGAAAGTTAATATTTACCGGGGGCATTGTGCATGCACCGGCCTTCTAGGTCCCCGGATCTTTTACCCCATTAGACCTTTATTTATGAGGATTTGTCAAAAATGAGGTATACGAATTTGAACCCCCTGAAACCCGCCAAGTTCTTGAGGAACGAACTCGGGACATTTTTACCATTCATCATGTACCTATGTCGAAAAAAAATGTCAGCGATGCATTGAAAAAATGGTCGACATTTTAAACCTTTGTATTAGTTCGTTATTAATTATAACGTTTTAATTAATTAAGAATAGTATAAACACATATTGTTATTAAGTTCACTTTATTCTTAAGTAAAATGAGCATCCGATAAGTCGGTGTTGCCAAATTTGTTCGAAATTTCCATAAAAATTTCATTTTTACTTATTTTGAGGTTATAAATTTTTAATTTATAATGGTGTTTAGTCTCATTATAGGAAACATTAAGTACTTTTTGATTAATACAAAATCCAATATGGCGGTCATAAGAAAAAATAAAATTGATGATGGTTCCAGGAAACCAAAACGTTGTAACTACAATCGTACCAAGCAGGCATATTATATGTAAAAAAATACCATGAAAATGTGTTTACAGATTTAAAAAATATTGGGAAATAACATCTCAGGAGATGCAACATTTTAGTTTATTCAAAATATCTCAAAAGCCAAAAGAACCAGAATCTCTTATAGTTCCCGAGATCGCAATACTGTCAGCACCAATTTCTGGCACCCTCTGTATATAAGGACATCATAACAGAAATTCAAGTAAATGTTGACAGCACGAAACATGAAACATGATGGGGTAACTGAACTTAAAATCCGCAGCAAAATCGCCATATAAAAATATTAAATTGGCAATATTTCGAAAATCAAAAATTTTCGGAATAGACAACCTTCCACAAACTTACCCTTATTATTAATTTTAAATTTAGGGTTTTCCGTTTAAAAATGCTGATTTTTTTGCAGTTTTTTCAATTTCAATTTTTTACTTACTGTTTGAACACCCTGTATTAATAGTTATTTAAATAATATAAAAAATGTATTCCTTTCAACAAGGAATCAAACCCAAATTAAATAATAAAGGTTTCCTTATAGAAAAAAGTGATAATTATTACAGCTGCAAACGTCATTTTTGACATAAAAACAAAACACGTTTAGACTTAGATATAGGACATAATATACGAAATCTGCATATAATCTTGCGTAGAATCTAAAAATGTAATAATATATAGGGTGTTCCATTTGAAATAAGCAAGGACACCTACTACCGGTATAACTGGAAATAATAATAATAATAATAATAATAATAATAATAATAATAATAATAATTTTATTTAAAATTTAATAATATAATAAATATGTTTATGTTGTTTTCTATAAACTTATTCTTCAATCCCCTGAAGCTGAGCTTGTTAGGGGGAAATCTTATTTTTTGTTTTAGTATGTAAATTCATAAATCATAAATAGGTTTGCATTAAAAATTAAGTTTTAAAGTAAAAATGTTAATTTATAGTATAAACGCAGTTTTTTTTGGAGAAATATATAACCTATAATAAAATTATTAATTTATAATTTTTAAGTAAAAAATATTACTTATATAAATTATTCAGAACAATATTAATTAATTAAATAATTAATTAAAGCATTTCTAAAAATATTTTCAAATTGTCTGTTTTTAATAGCCCTGTTTTTATTTCGACTTTTAATTTTTTGAATGAAATCAATTTTTTAATTTTTGTTAGTAAGGGTATGGTCCGAATATCACCACCAGTAACCACGGTTAACCTCGACAAATGACAGATCAACCATAAAAATCCGGTTATATTCGGGACGAAAAATCACCATGTTCGTTAAAATCATAACCTTTAATTTTGAAAAGTTCACGACAGACTGATAATTTACAGAAATGCTAAATACACTTACTTATAATTTCATTAAGATTCATTAATTGGCTTAATAATTTACCAACCATCGGCCAAATATTTTGAAATATTCATAACAATATTTTATAATGACAAGTGACAGGAGAAACCACTTGTAACCAGCATTTAAAGCCGGTGAGCATTTTGACATTTGGGTGACGTCGTATCCGAAAACCGTGTTCCAAAATAAACCTATTTTTTGGTTACCGCTATCATTTGGTTAAATACGGAACGCTAAACCACGACACTAGTTACTTTCGGACCATACCCTTAATAATCGTTTAAATAAAAACGTAAATATTTTAAATTTTTTTGTCCTATGGACTTATTTATTTTAGGTTTTATGGTTATTTAATTTTTATGACGTGTATTATGATTATGGTTTTTAAATTGTATAAGGTTTTTATTTTTAAATATATTATATTAAGATGTTATAAATGTAAAGTTGTCTTATGTTCAACTTATTTGTTTCTGAATATAATTCTTTTAAAGGATAAAGATAATCTTTATTGATTATAATTTTTAGAAACCTTTTTTGTAATATTTCCAATTTTTTAACTAAACTTCTATTTATTCCTCCCCAACCTAAAATTCCGTAATTTCAATAAGTTTTAACTAACGCGTAATATAATATTTCCATGTCTTACATTTAAAATTTTTTTAATGTTTTTAAAAATCGGTAGTAAACTTCTTAATTTTTTAATTAAGTGAAAATTCCAATTTAATTTACTATCAAAAATAATTCCTAAATATTTTATTTTATTAACTTTAAAAATTTGAATGTCATTTATTTAAATACTATTCATATTTCGTGGTAGGTTATTTAGGTTTAAAGTAAAAGGAATATAATTTGTTTTATTAAAATTAATTGTTAACAAATGCCAATATTGAAAATATTTTAGCCGGTTTTCCCCCATCAACAGTAGCATAATGTCAAATTTTCCAATTGTATAGTTTACCATAATTCGTTCCTGTCGAGACAAAGTATCGTATGCACCATTGGAGTAATTTTACCGGAAACACAAAAATTGTTTAATTTAAGAATATTTATATTATTTTCAAATGAAGTAATAGGAGAGATAATAGTATATGATTTTAGGGCTAATTGCTTAAAACTGTACGTATTGGGTAAAATGAGGGTCGCTTAGGATATTTCAAAAAGGCATTTTAGGGATCCCGTGGAGTTTAAGATAGTTTTAATGTTAGTTGAGATGTTGTATGTGTTATTTTCATAATATCGTAAGCACCAAATGTATTGGTATTTATTGTATCTTTATTTTTCAAGAAAATTGCAGTAATGTAGTAACTGTAAGAGTAGAAAACAGAAATTGTAAGTTCTTTTGATGATATTATTAAAAAATGGTTTGCTATTATTTATTTCCAAATTATAGTTCTTAAATTTTGAAAACAAATAAGTTTCAAAAATATCGAGGTTCTTCCAGGTCTTTTGTACAGTACAATTTCTGGGATTCAACTGCTTCTTTACTTTCTAAGCACCAATTCAAACACATTAATCGCAAAGACATTATTTTTGGACAAATTTATTTTAAAAAAACTGTATAAATAACAAATACAAACTAAAAACACGTCCGCTTTCAACAAGTTACGATAGAAAATTGAAGCGGTTCAGCGCCTACAATTATGTAACTACCGACGCGACTGACATGCTATTGATATGCAAAATATTGTACGCGACAGGCGCATACGTTAATTAACAACTATGGAGGGCTTTAGGTTAGGAGTCCGATCGCAATACATTGGTTTCGGGCAAAGTTTTGGATCGGTAAAGCAGCTTTAAAAATTGCCGTCAGGGGCGCATGTGTTCCTTTAAATCTGTAAAATGCATGGGTTCTTATGGGATAATCAACTGTTTTATTGAATTTAGTTAACTTAAACCCTCTACAGGCTGAGATATGTATATATTATATCTAATAAAGCTTATTTTATTAATTATTGGATAAAAATACCGCTGACGTCTATCAAAACCTGTAAAAAGTCAAACTCTTGACGATCACTGCGCCGCGACCGGGAAACAGCGAACTAACTACTAAACAGGGACGTAAATTTAAAGAACAGCCATTTTCGATCGGACTCCTTCCTAAAGCCCTCCATATTAACAACATAAAAAAAATATCGTATGCGACGGGCGAATACAATGTATATTGAATGTTGTGGGACTTCAGACGTTAAAATCCTGCAACGAGTAAAAGGTTTTAGGACTTTGACTATAGAATAAAATGGGAAAGAAAGAAAAAACTAAAAATCTTCCTCCACAAAATTTAATAGAATAAAATTCTTCAAGGGTGTCTACATGTTTCGAACGTAGAAACATTCATCATCAGGAAACAGAAAATATATTTAGTGCTGATGGTTTTAGCAGAAGAGAAAATGGTGAAGGACCTTAATGGAGCTTTAATGGAATTAAAAAATGATGTGTAAAAGAGACATAATATGGAGAAATTGATAAAAGTTAAAACATACCGAGTATGTAAGAAGTCAGTAAATGGGGTCTGAACCAACCAAATAAACTCGGGAAGAAGAAAAAACTTTTCTAAAAAGAAGGTGACGAAAATTATTTAAATTTTTTATAAAACATTTTTAAGTATATGTCTATAAGACATTGTGAGGATAAAATTAGTCGTAATTATCAAGGTAACACAATGAAATTACATTCAGCAAAAGTGTTTTGTGGGGTACTGAGGTTTAAAGCTAGAGGTTAATAAAATCAATAAAGTTAATAAAAAATTTGCACATTTTAAGAACTTAGAGGTCAAAGAGGTTGAACAACCATTAAGGTCCTT
This sequence comes from Polydrusus pterygomalis, assembly GCA_963969555.1. NCBI lineage: Eukaryota > Metazoa > Arthropoda > Insecta > Coleoptera > Curculionidae > Polydrusus > Polydrusus pterygomalis. The sequence continues at coordinate 84,567,275 of OZ018376.1, forward strand.
CACTATTTTCTCTTCCGCTAAAACCATTAGCACTAAATGCATTTTCTGTCTCCTGATGATGAACGTTTCTACGTTCGAAACATGTAGAGACCCTTAAAGAATTTTATTCTATTAAATTTTGTGGAGGAAGACTTTTAGTTTTTTCTTTCTTTCCCATGGTTGGTTGGTTGGTTGGTTAAAGGCGGGGGTCGGGTTCGACGTGTGGCCCAAGCTTCTTACACTGCAGCCTTCTGGCTTATTGTGCGCCCCAGTCTTGTTAGAAAAGATTTGTTCCTTCTACGAGGTCCAGTAGTTTCCTTCCAAGTTTGTCGTGCGGGAGGTTGTCGCCACGTCGAATGTTTCCGAAGATTTCGAATCTTTTACGGTTTAGCGGTTCGCAGCTGTAAATTATATGGGAGGCGGTTTCGTCCTCTTCGCCGCAAAGTCTGCATTCAATGGGTCCATTATAGACTCCCATTCTTTGAAGGTGCCTTCTTAAGTGACAGTGGCCTGTTAGTAGGCCGGTCACTTGTTTTAACTGAGGACGCGTCAAGAGCAGCATTCCAGCTGATAGCATCTTCGAGGGCCTATCAATAACGGCCCGTGCGTGTGCCTGGCCAGGTGTACCATTCCATCGAGATAGATGTTGCTTTTGCGCCCATCTGTCTAATGTTGTTTTGGTTACCTTTTTTGATATTCCAAAGGCGGGTTCTGGGCCCCTGAAATTTTGACCAGATCCGGTTCTTGCCAGTTCATCTGCTTTTTCGTTGCCTTTTATCCCTGAATGACCAGGAACCCATAGGAGTTCAACCCTGTTGTTTCTGGCTGCCAGGTCTTTTAGGTCGTTAAGGCACTCCATTGTGATTTTTGATGTAAATCGGAAGGAGTTCAGAGCCTTCAGAGCAGCTTGGCTGTCCGACAGGATATGTATCTTTTAGTCGTGATAGCCCTTTTCAAGATTCTTTTGTATGCATGCTTGTATCGCATGAACTTCTGCTTGGTATACTGTGGCGTAGTTTTCCAGGGGGATGCTGATTTCCATTCTGGGTCTTTCCCCAAATATACCTGCGCCTACTCCGTTGGCCGTTTTCGACCCATCAGTGTACCAGACTAGGCCATTGTCTAGTGACGGAGATTTTCCTTTGGACCACATATCAGGGTCACACCTGACATTAAATGGTTTTGTAAAGTTGTATTTCGCTTTCATGCGATCGGTTTGCATCTCCAGGAGCTCGTCGTTGATAAGGTCCGTGGCTCTTGTGTGCCCTATTTTCTCGGGGCGTTGTTTCCATTCCCCGTTTGCTTTCATCCTGGAGGCGCTGCAGTTAGCCTCCATTTTGATAGTGGTGTTAGTCCTAGTCCCATACTTTTAAGTCCACTTTAAGCATGGACTACTTCTTCAAATTATAGAATAAAAAGTAAGCGACATAACCTTACGATTATTTAAAAAAACTCTGGTGGATACAAAGTGACAATATTATGTTGATAATATTGGAGTTCCGGTGGGACACCCTTTATGTCTACTAACAAACGGACAAATAGAAAACGTTTAGGTTAAAACACATAAAATGTAAAAATTAAGAACTAAATTAATTGTCAGTACATACCTCTCGTTACTGGTAATACCAGTTCCCAAGCTATCAAGAAATACCAAGTATGCTCCATGCAGATACGCATCGTAAACAGAAAGGTTCTTCGTACAACCATTGATAAAATTGACCCAGGTTAAAATATCTCTGATACTGATTGTAAATCTAAAAAATACATTATTCTAAAACTTCTACTAGTAAATTAGAGACCGACCGAAGGTTCGATTTCAGCTAGTTTCGGCCAAAAAAACTAGTTTCGGTGACAGTTTTGGTTTCGGCCGAACCTTTGGCCATGCCGAAACTCAGTGTTCGTGAATTGTTGCAAACCGTTCGGCTAACTTTGGGTGGGTTTGTAGTAGTGATGGAAATAACCGACTTATTTTAATAACCGACTACAGAGAATTCAAGTGATTTTTTAAAAAAACCGAATTATTCAGGTTTTTGAAAACACCGGAATATAGGTTATTTTTCACTTGAGTTATCCCAACACTAGTTCGTGGGCAATGTTGTCTATATAAATAATAGATTTTTTGTGCCTTAAAAAAATTGCATGCATGCATAACACTGCTATGCAAGCAAAACTTTCCACCTGAAATTTACCTCTTTCCAATCTCTGTGTTCCTAAACCACTCTATAAAATCCATCATTTTTGAGCCAAAACTATATTCCTTTAGGTTCACATTTTTGTCTACAATGGCAATTAAATCCTGTCGGTCGGTGCACGAATCGCACCAAATCTCCGTGAAGCGGTTTCTTAAAGCTGGAGAAAGTTCCTTTTTGCCATAATCACCACCTGGATTCATCGTTCCGATGAAGAAAAAATCTGTGTGCGCCACAACTGTCTCTGAATTGTTGGGATTATTTAAATCGATGCCTTTTTCGGCAAGTAACAGTGTTCTTTCGGGTTCTAAAAAAAAACATATAATTATGAACTTGTACCGGATGGTCCCAAGCCCAAGTAGCATTTTTAGATACATACTTCAGCTGAAATTTCAAAAATTACATACCTAGAAGAGAATTTAACCTTTCCAAGACACTGTCGTCTGCCAGGGAAATTTCGTCTGCCAAGAAAATACTTCCTTTAAGCATTGTCTGTAAGAGTGGCCCATCTACCCATTCGAACAATGATTTACTCTGGAAAAAATGTTTTTATTAATTTCAACTCATAGGTATAGTACTTATGCAATATGCAAAAAACATTTTCACAGGTAGAAATTAAAAATTATTTTGCTCTTGGGAATATAGCTTTTGGTACAAGACCGATAAAAATATACATGTTTGTAAACATGTAAACATACAGTGATCGGTAAATGTAATGCAACAAGTCCATAGTAATTGAAAAAAAAAATCGCAAAAAAATTGAACCCGTAAATTTCGAATTTTTTTACATTAAGCTGGATATAGAAATCTAATTTCTAAACAAAGTTGTTTTTACTAATGATATTGTTGTACGCCTTTGGCTTATAATTACCTACTACTATACAGGTGTTAATGAATGTCACGTAGATATTTGAGAGAGTGATAGTGCTCCTTAAGATAGAAAATAAAAATACCTATAAACATGCAGTCAAAGACTTCATTTTTGATATACAAGGTGCCAAGTTTAATTTTTTTTTCGTTTTATTTTCAATTTGTTACACTTATTGGTTTTTAAAATATCTTCAGGAAAATGTCAAAATTATCAGATGCAGTATACAGGTTAATATATATTTTTTCGCGCTGCCGACAATTCCACTCTCCAGTACTTTTCTTTGGAAACCTTGTATAAATACTGATCATAATTTGGTTTCACGTTCTGTTTTCATTCTTTTTGATTCCCTACATTTTTGTCGTATATGTCATCAATTTCTAGTTATTTCTGAAAATAGGCGTCGATACAATACCGATGCAAACCAAGTCTTATTGAAGTAATACAATTTCTCCGTTTGTTAATTTTTTTTATGTTTATGTAAAATACTTTTGTTAGTGTTCTGGGGACATTTAAAATCATTGGTAATCATACTCCCATCCTGATACAGTCTACGATACAAAGAGTTGATTCTTGCATATTAGCCAGAGGAGGTCATTTTCAGCCGTTCTTATAATTTTTTTAGTTTGTCATGTAACGTTAGAATTAAATTGTTAATTAATTAGCAAACCAGATTTTTTTAAACTTTTGTTACTTCTATAATACTTGGTTTGCATCAACGCCTATTTTCGAAAATAATTAGAAAACGATGACAGAGAGAACCAAAAAGAATAAGAAAAGAACGGGAAGCCAAACCATGATATCGGTATTTATACACGGTATTCCAAAAAAAAAAGCGCAGGAGAGTGGAATTGTCGGTGGCGCAAAAAATATGACACAAATGTTAACATTTTTTTGTATAGATTCCAAAAACTAATAAGTGTACCAAATTATTATGTGTGAGAAAAATTAAAACTGACACACTGTAAAGTCAAATTTCTCTAAGAACACGCCGCATCGTGGCTAAGTCACCTGTCATTTATGGCACCCTGTTAAAGTCTGGTCTATTTTACGTTAAGATGTTGCCGACAAAGACAGGACTAGGCTAAGTTCTTCAACCATCGCATTCACCATATTTTACACTTGTACGGGGGTCGGAATGGTTTATTTAGCATAATGGCTTGCAAAACTTTTAAAATAATTTTATTTAAATTTGAAACATCGAACTCAACGTGCGATAGATTAAAAGTTATGGCGTTATTCATTGGTAAAACATAAAAATACATTTGACATGCACTAAACGTACCAATGGAAAACGCTATGAACAACCCTGACAACATACAAGCGTTTCGCCGCCCAAATATTGTAGAAGAGTCAAACAAGCGGCAAGCGATGCGCCTGCGCATTTTTTACGTTCAATGCTGCGTTGCCATATTAAAATTTACTTTCGCGGTGTAGTACAAAGCCGCCAAAATGCAATGTAATTTTAAATACAAACAGGTGGATTAGTTCTCAGTGAGCGCAAGGTTTGGCAACCTATTGTACCGTAATTAACATGGATAAACTAATAATAATAAATTTATAATAGCAAATGATGATAAATGAAATGTTTGTTATTAGAAATAGGAGAGTTAATTAACCTAAACTGGTTTATTCTACTCACCATTCAAGTTAAATAATAAACACCAAGAAAATGTAGTCTCTGATACCTGACGCGTGAGCTTGCTACGGCCCCCTACTGAACTGGGAACTTTTAGGAAGAAACCAGTATCAGCTGCTATGTCACATGTGGGTGTCGAAACGCTTTTTTTTTAGAAAAAGTTGACTCTACTATATCAAAAATGAAGCCTTTTTGACCGGATGTTTATAAGTATATTTTTCCAATTTTGAGGAGCACTATTGCTCCTTTAAATATCTGTAATTACGTGACAATGAAACAACAAATTTATTAAGGATTCAAAATATTATAATTTCATTTCGAGCGATTTTAAATTTAATAAAGTGAAAGGAACAAAATAAATGGGACCCGTTAAGTTATCCTCCACTGGTATATTTAATTTAAGAATTTCTAAGAATTGTAAATTCTCTACATGTTTCGAATTTATACACATTCATCGTCAGAACAAAAAAATATTAGAAATTCAAAAGGTGCATATTGTCTTAACGGAGCTTTAAGATGATAAAAAGGACTCGGGTAAGATTTCTTAAAGAAACGTCAAATGAAAATACCAAAAGAAATAAAACCTTAGGAGACCATTCATAATGTATAGAACATAATAAAGGATATTATTTTTAAGGAAGATGAAAATTGAAGCAGAATACGTGTGTAAACGTAAAAGAAATATTGTCATTAAAATGAGAAGAAAATTGGCATTGAGGATATTGGAGGGTTGTCATAATGACACCTTGCCCATTTAAAGAAAAGAGCGCGGTGCTAATAGACAAATACCTACACATAAGTGTGAGGAAGAAAATATTTAAAAACAGAGGACACACAAGTGTGAGAGAGAAAATATTATAGAAACTTACCAATCAGGCAACTGTGTTTGTGAGTAATTAATATCTACCAATGTCACATCACAGTCAAATCTGGCTGATTAGTTAATTATTGTTAAAGATCATTGAGCAACCCAACATTAGTATTTTACAGCCGTTAGTAGCTTACGCAGACAAAATTACTGCTACTTTGACAAGCGTCTAGGTACACCCCAATGATATCGATAGATGTGATTCGCGCACGCGTAGTTTGATTTGAATTGATGTTCCTCCACTTGTCGTTACTAGCTATTTTGGCTTTTAACGGTTTTGTGGATATGTGGATAACAATGGAACTGTGTTGTGATGGTGTGGCTCTCAGTCGTGTAATTGGATTGTTGTAATTTGTTTGTTTTTTGTGTTGCTTATATTCTAATTGGCCGATCGAAAATGAATTTGAAATAGTACTGCCTTAACCACCACCACCACCACCACCTGAACAAACCCGTTCCAAATCATCTTCTAGTGCCGACTTTATACAGTGACCGGCAGAAAGTGCGCAGCATATGGGAAAGTTTTTTATCTTTAACTTTAGAAAATAATTTTATTTTAGGATCTGCATGTTCTCAAACCAAAATAACACCCATTAAATCCCGTAAAAGTCTTATGGTATACGAGGTAAGATCAAAAATTTGAAATTCCGCTAAGAGTAAAGTACCTCCATCTTTCATTTTAGAATATTTTTTTTACTAAGAATTATTGTTTTAATTTCAAAGTTATGGCCAAATTCCAAAATTTCGCTTATTTTGGACAAAAAAATGGATTTAATCGTGTTTTCTGAATAACCCTGTATAAAAAATACATGGCAACCGAACAGTACGAAAATAAGATTTTCTGCAGACTTTGTTAGAGATAACCGTCGATCATAAGTCCGATTAGTTTGTTTTCATAATATTATGGCTTTTTCAAATAAAAACATAAAAATATTAAATATTTTTGCTGCACACCGTATTTTATTTTCTGAGGGAACAAGTCAATTTTATCTAACTGATATTTTTTGATTTACATTGACTTAAAGCATCTCCTAATTAGTTTTTTATACATTGAAGTATGCATAGAAAGTTTCCATTTGATTTATAAAGAAAAAAAATTTAATTCAAAATATATTTTTAAACACGATTAAATCAATTTTTTTGTCTAAAATAAGCGAAATTGGGAATTTGGGTATAACTTTGAAATTAAAACAATAATTCTTAGTAAAAAAATATTCTAAAATGAAAGATGGAGGTAACGTGCGTTCAATTTATCTTGATATCATTTTGATTCACTATAACTTTTTTGTTTTTAAAGATATGAAGGTAAACAAAAAAACAAAATGTAGGGTTGGTTGCCAAGTTTTTTCCTAAGTTACATATAAAACAAAACACTATTAATTTTCTGACATATAAGTCTACCTTATGTTTTTTTAAATGGAACACCCTGTATATTTTTACATTTTTAAATTCCACATAAAATTATAATTATTTTTTATTAAATGCATTATTAGTCTATACTTCATAGTTTCCGAGATATTGACCCTCGAAAAGTGACATTTTTGAACTTTGATAGCTTCTAACTTTCTAACAGTACGTCTTAGAGCAAAACGGCTTACATGTCCCTATCTTCAAATTTTATTATCTTCCCAAAAAAATCAACTTCCGGTTAAACCGGATGTAACTCGAAAGCAGGAAATATAGTTGTTCCGGTTTAACTGGAAGTTGATTTTTTTGGTAAGATAATAAAAATTGAATATAGGGACATGTAAGCCGTTTTGCTCTAAGACGTACTGTTAGAAAGTTAGAAGCTGTCAAAATTCAAAAATGTCACTTTTCGAGAGTCAATATCTCGGAAACTATAAAGTATAGACTAATAATGCATTTAATAAAATATAATTATAATTTTATGTGGAATTTAAAAATGTAAAAATATACAGGGTGTTCCATTTAAAAAAACATAAAGTAGACTTATATGTCAGAAAATTGATAGTGTTTTGTTTTATATGTAACTTAGAAAAAAACTTAGCAACCAACCCTACATTTTGTTTTTTTGTTTACTTTCATATCTTTAAAAACAAAAAAGTTACAGTGAATCAAAATATTATCAAGATAAATTGAACGCACGGTACATACTTTACTCTTAGCGGAATTTCAAATTTTTGATCCTACCTCGTATACCATAAGACTTTTACCGGATTATGGGTGTTATTTTGGTTTGAGAACATGCAGAACCTATCTAAAATAAAATAAATTTTCTAAACATAAAGATAAAAAACTTTCCCATATGCTGCGCACTTTCTGCCAATCACTGTATTATATTATTTTTTTTTAATTTATTATATTATATATTTATATTATCTTTTTTGGTTATCATTCTCTTAGAAAAAGTTTACCACCAAAAAGATTCGAACCAGCCACCATCTGGTCCAAAACCTAGCGCCTCACTGTTCAGGCTAAACGTCTTTGTCAGAAATTACAGTAAACATCATTTAGTAACGTCATAAGGAGGCGGAGCCTAGACAATTGGCAACGCCATCTTCATTGGGTTATCTATGACGCGCCAATCATGTCAATCGATTTCATCGGGGTGTACCTAGACGCTTCTCTACTCTATCACAAGCAAAATATCATAAATATTACACAGATTACTTACATTTTCAGAGTGATCCCTAATCGGTCTTAATCCACCAATAAAATCGCTGCTCTCAGTATGCATATGACAATTTACAATAACCAACTCTTGGCCATTATTTTCGGCAATCAGCTGACATATTGTGGTTTTACCCCCTCCAGTTTCTCCGACCAAAAGAACGGGTTCTTTAAATTCGAGGGCTTTGGCTACAAGTACGGCTAATTTGCGCATGTTCAAAGTCCAAACTATGTGGGGATATCGGGAGCTGTTATTTTCTATTTTTTGTAAAATGTGCTTGGTCACTGTGGATGTATTTTCATGCACTAAAAAAAAAGTTATAGTAAAAATATTATATCGTAAACAGCCACTTAAATGCACATTAAAATATAATATAAACAGAACGATGAGTTGTCGCTGCATAAACGGTGCCGATGAACGTTGCTAACTTTACACATATGATTTCTTGTTGTTTTCTTTGCTATTGTGGATTGTGAGTGTTTAATATTTATGGATTGCTAGTTTTTGTGTAGTTCACTGAATTGTGTTTGTGCCTTTAGTGACCCGGAAACAATGACTAGGAAAGACCATCGTACGATTCTATTATACCCAAATAGGGGTAAAATACCGAGTATTTCGTATTTTCAGAAAGTATGAAGTAGTGATAGTTCTTGATATGTTATTTTATTTTTATTTAACTTGGTCTCATTTAAGAGAGGAGTATTTTATTTACAAATTGTGCCTTTTTCATTATATCCTTGAACTTTACCTTCGCCGCTAGATGGCGTTAACTGAGATATAAGCGACATTAATTATAAATGAACAGACAGTTACAAAAAGTGTTAACTAAAAAAATAAAAAATATTATTGAAAACTTTACCTATATTTTCACAATTTATAGTAAATTATTTATAGTGCAATTTACTTCTTTAAAATCGCACACTAAATATTGGGGGAAAATGTATTAATGACGGCCCAAATGTTCAAAATCATTATTAATGCAAGCCTGCAACCTCTCCTGCGTGTATAAAACAGCAGTTTCGATTTCCGCAACTGATATATTTCCTAACGCCGCTGTAATTTTCCCAATGATATTTTCTCTGCTTGTAGGCCGATTGGAAAAAACAATGTCCTTAACCCTCCCCCACAAATAAATAAAAATCTAGGACTGTGCGGCATTCTGGGGGGAAAAATCGTTGGACTCGTTTTCTTTGACCAAACTCTCACTGGAGTGGTTTATTTAAATTTTTAAGTAAATGAGCTGCCGCTTCTTTTAACAGATGTTGCTTTGGATGTTCGCAGTGACATGTTTTTTCAGCACGATGGGTGTCCACCGCATATTTCTGTAAACGTACGGGAGTTCTTAGATCGGGCATATCCTGGCAGGTGGATTGGACGGGGAAGTTTATTTTCCTGGCCAGCTAGGTCATCGGACCTCACCGTCCTAGATTTTTATTTGTGGGGGAGGGTTAAGGACATTGTTTTTTCCGATCGGCCTACAAGCAGAGAAAATATGATTGAGAAAATTACAGCGGCGTTAGGAAATATATCAGTTGCGAAAATTGAAACTGCTGTTTTATACACACAGAAGAGGTTGCCGGCTTGCATTAATAATGATTTTGAACATTTGGCCGTCATTAATACATTTTCCCCCAATATTTAGTGTGCGATTTTAAAGAAGTAAATTGCAGTATAAATAATTTATTATAAATTGTGAAAATATAGGTAGAAGTTTTCAATAATATTTTTTATTGTTTTAGTTAACACTTTTTGTAACTGTCTGTTCATTTATAATTAATGTGTGCGAAAAGCATCCAATATATAAACTAAAAGGCCGTTAAAACGAAAAAATACGATATATTAGTCTATTTTAGTCAATAACTCCGATTCTATAAAAGATACGAATATGAGGTTTTCTCGAAAATGTTAAGAGCTTAATTATCTATCTGATCCTGTTAAAACAGACCTATCATTGTATTTAACTTTGTCGCGAAAAAGCCTAATAATCGCTTATATTTCAGTTAACGCCATCTAGCGGCGAAGGTAAAGTTCAAGGATATAATGAAAAAGGCACAATTTGTAAATAAAATACTCCTCTCTTAAATGAGACCAAGTTAGTTAAAATCGGTTATGCCAAATGGGAGTAATCGCAGTTTATGTAAAAAAAGATTTGAATTCCCCCCACCACTTTATTTCACTAGATAGAGAAATTTGTGAATTATAAAATTTATAAAGAAATGAGGGACTGATTTCCAAAACTGCTCTAATCCAGAATTGTCAATTTTGAATATTCCAAAATAACTTGTAGCAACCGAACTAAATAGTTTATAGTTTAACCCTTTGTACAGTTTATAGTAAAGGCGTCACAGAGTTACTTTACAAAAAGAGAATTAAATTCATTAAGTCATTTAATTTTTATTGGAAACTAATAAATGGAAAAGATTAGTTTTGCTACAAAACAATGGATATGACAAGTTATGGAAGCAACAACATTGGATTAAGACACTTTTGAAAATAAAAATGACACTGCTACTACTTTTAAGTAAAACATAGTATTTGTTTTAAACATATTATACCTTATCTTTTTGAAACGCAAAAATAATAACAACGTTCCCCACTCAACGCCGATAGAATAACGAATACCTAATATTAAAACTATGGCAAATTTTAGCGGCAAATTTGCACAAGCAGGATAAAACAAGTTATGTTGTAAAAGAACAGTTTTGGAACAAACATTTTGCGCGCAATTTGTAATGGACAAAGTAAGTTATGGTGTAAAAAAGTATAATCAAAGGTGCAGGGATACAGTGGCGCAGCCAGAATTTTGTATTAGGGGGGGTTTTCAAAAAAAAGAACAGGATTTCAAAATTTTAAAAACTAAAATTAAACCAGGCTCGACAATTTTTGAAACCAAAAAAAATAATAGTAGGATGAAACCCATTGGAAAAGGAAGAGAATATAACAAAAATGAAAGGAAAAATAATTTACGGGCGATTCGAGGTCGGGAAGTGAAAGGGGGTGAGTTTTTAAGGGTAGAAAACGATGTATCTCGATTTCCGGCAAAACTACAAGTCCTATGGAAAAACGTTAAATGGCAAAGTTGTAGGTAATAAAAAGATTTACAACTTTTGTATTTACACCTTTTTCACATAACCTCAAAATTTATGTGAAAAATTCAAATAACCAAGTTTTTGGTTTTTTATTTTTATCTTTTACGAGAAAAATAAATTTGTTGAAAATTTATCTTTTTATGTCCCAAACACACTGTAATTTTTTTGATTTAAAATATTTATTTTTTCACCTTATTTTGACTTAATATCGAAAAAGCACCCTGATTTTCAATCGAAAATTCTCACGTCAAAATATCTGCTTTTTAAAAAAAAGTCGGTGGGCTTTTTGTTCGTTGTAATCGCTGCTTTCTGATGGTGTAAAAAAAATATACATTACTATGGTAAATGTTCTCAAAAAATGCAAAAAAAACGAAAAAACCTCGAATCCGATTTTTTAAAAAAATTATTATGTACAATTTTGAGCTATTTATTAAAATTTACACTTTAATTACTCGAAAAACGTAAGATTCCATGTTACATTGATAAACAAAAAAATTACAAATCCATAAAACATAAAGAACGCAAAAAATATGCGAAAATAGTTGTTCTAAATATAATTATTAAAGGTAGGATTTAAAGGAGATTTCATCACATTGACCATAGTAATGTATATTTTTTTTACACCATCAGAAAGTAGAGATTTCAACGAACAAAAAGCCCACCGACTTTGTTAAAAAAGCAGATATTTTGACGTGAGAATTTTCGATTAAAAATTAGGGTGCTTTTTCGATATTAAGTCAAAATAAGGTGAAAAAATAAATATTTTAAATCAAAAAAATTACAGTGTGTTTGGGACATAAAAAGGTAAGTTTTCACCAAATTTCGTAAAAAAAATTTTTTTTTGTAAAAGATAAAAATAAAAAACCAAAAACTTGGTTATTTGAATTTTTCACATAAATTTTGAGTTTATGTGAAAAAAATGTAAATACAAAAGTTCTTTCTTTCTTTTTATTACCTACAACTTTGCCATTTAACGTTTTTCCATTACGACTTGTAGTTTTGCCGGAAATCGAGATAAATCGTTTTCTACCCTTATACTTCCCGACCTCGGATCGCCAGTAAATTATTTTTCCTTTCATTTTTGTTATATATTATTCTCTTTCTTTTCCAATGGGTTTCATCCTACTATTATTTTTTTTCACTTTTTACCATTTTCAAAGGCTTCAGCCCTGGTCTAAACCGTAAAAAACCATCTTAGTCTGGGCGTCTGGGGGGGGTTTTAACCCCTAAAACCCCCCCCCTCGCTGCGCCACTGCAGGGATACCAATACTATTAATAAAAAAAATGTGCGGTAAAATTTAAAAAATGGATAAGATGAGTTTTGGAACTCAGTCCCTCAAATATCTAAGCATTAAAACAAAAATGTTTTCGGTACCTCTTATTTAGTCAAAACACGAAGAAAATCTTAATATTTGCAGTGGTCATGACTGTGATGCCCTCTTGCGGACGTTTTACAAACTCGAAAACAATTTCCAATTTTCTTTTCGGAACTTTTACTAAAAAATATTTTACTTAAAAGCTCTATGACTTCCAGTTTCTGAGATATAGCCGACGACCATACTTAGTTGTTCACCCGGTACATACATTTTAAGCCGCCCCTGTTCAGTGTTTACATGATCTACAAAATGATGTGAAATGAGCAAACTTCGTTTCACGCTTTAGTCCTCCATTGGGAAAGCAGTCAATATCCTGCGGGATCACCCAGGCCTGAGAGGAGCTGCGTCTATAGCTATCTATATAGACAGTCAAGCAGCCAAAAAAGCAATTTGTTTCTGCAGTACTAATTCAAAATTAGTAAGGCGCTGTCGCAACAATCTTTGCACACTTGGTGCTCAGCATCGAATTACCTTGTGTTGGATTCCTGGTCACAGCAATATATTATTATATGGCAACGAAACTGCTGATGCGTTCGCCAGGGAGGGCGCAAGCAGGTCTGTCGAACTAGCAGAGAATACTGTGAAGAGGAGATAGATAGCGGATAGCTAAACAACTTGCGCAAAGCAGATGGACAGGGCTGACAACCTGTAGCATTACCAGGCAATTGTGGCCCTTACTTGACGGCAAGAAAACCGCAGCGTTATTAAGGCACAGTCGGAAGGACCTAAGAAATAACACTGCCGTCGTCACCGGACATTGCCGGTTCGGTAGACACGCCGAACGTATGCAAATACCAGCTAATGACTTCTGTAGAAGTTGCAGAGATGAAGAAGAGGAGGAAAGTATTCAGCATTTCTTGTGTGAATGCCTCGGCCTCGCTAGAAGCTGGGTGAACCATTCTTTAATGATCTGGAGGAAGTGACCAGCCTGCAACTGGGTTAACTCACTAAGTTTATTAACAGCAGTGGCTGGTTTGAATGAGCCGTCAAGATTCTTCTACGGTCTACGTCGCGTTAACCATCAGGAAGCTGATGCGGATAGGTTCCGCGGAACATATTATGTGGTACCACAACGGTCCTTATAGGACTACGGGTGACTGTCTGGACAATGCCAGAGGTCTGCCACCCTAACCTAACGTCCATAGGGAACACAATATTGTAATATGGCATTAACATTACTGGTTATATACAGGGTGATTCAAAAGTACTTTGACAAACTTCGGGAGGTAATTGCTGGCAATATTTTAACATGAAAAGTTTTTATAAACAGTGGTCCTTGGCGACTTCGTTACGGAGATACAGGGTGTTGAAATGTTAAAAGAAATAGTAATAATTTTTAAATAACTCCTTAACTAGTTATTTTTTTTATGAAATTTTGTGAATTAAATAAGCATGTGAGGACACTTATTTTCAAAGTACAACACGTTCGTAAATTTAACCAGTGGCGTCGGTACAAAATGTTACTATCATATTTTTTGTGAAAACTATGCTACACCACTGACTTATTTTATTTTAACTTTTTTCTTATAAATCCCCCCTTTATTTACAACAAAAAAGATTACGTGTGTTTTTTGATATGAGGGACGGTTTAAGCATAAATGATTATTTTATTTGAATATACACAAATATTAAAAAATGTGTTTTAAACTGATCAACCACTCAAATATTTATTAAAGTATTTTAACGAATACCTACATACATACTTACTAATAAACAAATATGCCTAAGGAAGGTATCTGAGGATGCCTATTTTCTAAGTATAACACGTTTTCAGTGGCATACATATTTATTTATTAGTATGTTATTTTTTAATATTTTGTATTTTGACAAGGCGGCTTTGGAAATGCATTTTTTGTCGATAAATTAAAACATATTACATACATACGATACATTTTAATTTATCGACAAAAAATTCATTTCCAAAGCCGCCTTGTCAAAATACAAAATATTAAAAAATAACATACTAATAAATAAATATGTATGCCACTGAAAACGTGTTATACTTAGAAGATAGGCATCCTCAGATACCTTCCTTAGGCATATACATATTTGTTTATTAGTAAGTATGTATGTAGGTATTCGTTAAAATACTTTAATAAATATTTGAGTGGTTGATCAGTTTAAAACACATTTTTTAATATTTGTGTATATTCAAATAAAATAATCATTTACGCTTAAACCGTCCCTCGTATCAAAAAAACACACGTAATCTTTTTTGTTGTAAATAAAGGGGGGATTTATAAGAAAAAAGTTAAAATAAAATAAGTCAGTGGTGTAGCATAGTTTTCACAAAAAATAAGATAGTAACATTTTGTACCGACGCCACTGGTTAAATTTACGAACGTGTTATACTTTGAAAATAAGTGTCCTTAGATGCCTATTTAATTCACAAAATTTCATAAAAAAAAATAACTTGTTAAGGAGTTATTTAAAAATTATTACTATTTCTTTTAACATTTCAATTTTTCAATTTCAAAATATCTTTATTATTTAAATTTTATAACATGTCATTAAATACTACATTTTTACATTATATAATATAATATATAAGTATATGATTCCCTCTGGACTTTGCCCAGGACACGCACAGACAACGCCTGTGGGGCTGTTTTTAACCCTTGGTAGTTTTAGTGACGTACAGCAAAGCTTAATCTGGTCGGTTCCGTAACCCTCTACCGCCATGAAAGAGTTTTGTTTTCATACAAGTATTTGAAGTGGTTTGATTAAAAAATTTTTGAATGATAAAGCTTATGATTTGCGACTACTGGAAAAATAGGGTGAAAAACCAGCTCAATTCTATCAGGTACAAGGTAGCACATAGTTGTCTTTCGACTTGAACGTAATAAGTGGGCGGATCCCCTAACATTTCAACACCCTGTATCTCCGTAATGAAGTCGCCAAGGACCACTGTTTATAAGAACTTTTCATGGTAAAATATTGCCAGCAATTACCTCCCGAAGTTTGTCAAAGTACTTTTGAATCACCCTGTATATATGTAATAATGCCAGACATAACTCTGACACATAACATAAAAAAAATTGCACCGTTTCCCGTCAACTTTACCAAGTTTAAGCATACCATTAAATATACAGCAGGTACTTACAAGAAAACAAATTGTCAAGTATAAGTTTCCGCTGCCAATGTTTTTCCAACACATCTACTATCTCTTTTTTCTCATCATATTTTCTCACTTTAGCAGCTAGAACTAAGTATCCTTCATCAGTTAAGTGTTGGTTCCAGTCATATAGCTTGCTGGAATTCTGCGCTAGCCTGTATCTCTCTCCCCAACGAAACAAATCTCTCAAAGTAATAAAACCTTGTTTTCCTGCGAAGGCTGCTGAACCTCTTCGTCTAACCTATAATATACAAAAATAATTAAATTTAAAAAAATGTTGCAATAGAGTTTATTCCAAGCTTTTGATATCATGGCAAACATTATTAATAGTCCAGGAGGTGATCGCATGAAACTCCTCGTCTTTGAACATCAGTTTGTTTGACTAACTTATTTTAAAGTATTGTCACGAATTTTTTTATTATTTTCTAAATTTCGTCACAAGTCATGTTTGGCAAAAGAACTGTACTTCAGAATTCACACATAGATATGGAATTGTCACTGAATTGGTTAGAAAGAAGGCAGCTACACGCTGAGACAGAAGGATTTAGAATTTCTATCCATGACGGTGTCATTCGAACAAGAAACTATAACAATTTTCGTGCAGCTTAAATAGAAATAGCTTTTATTTAGTACATAGTTTTGTCTTAATTTATATTTGCCCTAGGTAAACAAAACAAATAGTTCAGAGGCGCCTTAAATTTTTTTAAGAAACATTTTTTTTGCTATGAAATGGGTTTATGCGATAACTAAATTTTAAAATGAAGTTAGTGTGATTTTTTTTATATAATAATAAGATTATTTAAAATTTAATAATATAATAAATATGTTTGAGTTGTCTTCTATAAACATATTCTTCAATCCCCTAAAGCTGAGCTTGTTAGGGCAAATCTTATTTTTGTTTTAATTTGTAAAATCATACATCATAAATATGCATTAAAAATCAAGTTTTAAAGTGAAAATCCTAATTTATAGTATAAACGCAGTTTTTTTGAAGAAATATATTACCTATAATAAAACTATTAATTTATAAAGAAAAAAGAAAAGCATAAAGTCTTTCTCCACAATATTAATTTATAATTTTTAAGTAAAAAATATTACTTACTTATATAAATTATTCAGAACAATATTAATTAATTAAAACATTTCTAAAAATATTTTTAAATTGTCTGTTTTTAATATCCATGTTTTTATTTCGATTTTTGGTGGTAAATAATCGTTTAAATAAAAACATAAATATTTGAAATTTTTTTCTTCTATGGACTTATTTATTTTAGGTTTTATGGTTGTCATTTTTATGAAGTGTATTATGATTATGGTTTTTAAATTGTATAAGGTTTTTATTTTTAAATATATATACAGGGTGATTCACGTTGAGTGGCCTATTAGAAGATCTCGGAAACGAGTAAAGTTATATTTCTAAAAATTTGGTAGCGGGCATGATTGGCTTTGAACTTTTAAAAATATTATATTTTGACGTTTGTATCACTTCTGATTATACCGGAAATTATGGCCAACTTTGGTATTTCAAATGAAATACCCTGGATATTTAAGCATTTTTGAATACCTTATTGAAACCTAAGTAACTTTTAATAACAATGATCTATACCTATCTCTAACCGTTTTTGAAATATGAATTATAAAATGCATTTTTTATGTAAAGACCTTACCGAGAAGAAAGTTCAGTAATTTTGAAATTAATAAAGCTAAACATTTAAAATTTTGTAGTCTTTTAACTAAAACATAGATCTTTAGACTACATTACTTAAGTTTCATGTTTTGCATACAGGGGGTTTTTAAAAGTGTGCCAATGTGGCCATTTAGATAAATGTGTGCAAGTCAATTTTTGCAAATGGAACACCATAATTTTTATTTTAGTAACGTGTAGAGAATCAAATTTCCCATCTAAATGTTTAATATGTCAGTATCAATATTTTTAGTCGTTTTGGAATTATGAGCAATTTAAAAAAAAAAATATGTGTTTGTGTTAAGTTTATAAGACATTATTTTTGTAAAGAAGGCTTTGACTCCGATTTTTGTTTGACTTTAAGCTTTGTTACGAATTAGTTAAGTAGGCTTTGACTAAAATTATTTTAAAGTTGACACTCACCTTATAGGCCTGTTGTCATAATCTATTTTACTTATGTATTGAAAATTACTTTCATTCTTTATAATCTAAGAATGGCAAGTAATAATAATTATTCTAATAACGATATTTTAAATTTATTTTATATTCATGGAGAGTGTCTACGAATCATAAGCAGAACATGCAGAGTGTTTAATGCGAATTAGCGATAAAGAATTTAGAAGAATTGATGCCAAAGTTTGGTCATACAAAAGCCAAAAGGACATTTCCGATGTCTGTTCTGAACTCTGAGGAAAAGCAAGTTACTGTTTTAGGATATTTTCATGCCTATCCAGATGCGTCTATTTGATGTGCGGAAAATGATCTGGGTAAGTATAACGTATTCTTTCTCATTTTTGGGCATCCGGAAACCCAAAATTGGTTAGAGAAAGAGAACTTCAACAGAAATTTAGTTTTAATGTTTTTTGTTTATTAATGAATAATCAGTTTGCTTTTTGTATTTATGAGGGAAATTTGAATTCGGAGAAATATTTGGAAATTTTAGAAACAAATGTTACTGACTTTCTGGAGACTTTACCACTGGATCTATATCGGAGTTGTTGGTATCAGATGGACGGTGCTCCAGCTCATTGTACCCATGCAGTTAGTGAAGAACTTACTAATTTGTTTAAAGACTGGTGGATAAGACGTTTGGGTCCGTGGGACTGGCCCCCGCGGTCACCAGATCTCCACCGCTTGATGCGTATTTATGGGGTGTCGTAAAGGAGAGAGTACCGGTAGAAACGAAACAGGATTTAGAAAACCGAGTTAGACTTGCATTCCGAGAATTGGATGGTAGTGAAATTCAAAGGGCAACAATTTCCAATGTCATGCACTCCATTGAATACTGCTTAAGAGCTAATGGAGGTCATTTTAAACAAAATAATTATTAAAATAACTTTAACATAGTTCATGTTGAAAAAAATATAATAAATTGCCGTTTTATTATATTTGTTTTTGTTTTCCTGTATAAAAACGTTAAGAATATTTTGTCAGGTTACTCAACTAATGCTATCATTAATTTTATTTAAGAAATAAGCAGAAATAGTTAAGCAACGAATAACGTAGGCACTTATATTAACAAAATGCTGCCATTAAAGCATATTTTGTCAAATTGGTAATAAAGCTCAAAGTTAAACAAAAATCGAAATTAAAGCCTTTTTAAAAAAAAATTATGTCTTATAAACTTAACACAAATACATATTTTAAGATATTTTTTTTAAATTGTTCATAATTCCAAAACGACTAAAAATATTAATACTGACATATTAAACATTTCGATGGGAAATTTGATTCTCTACACGTTACTAAAATAAAAGAGATGGTGTTCTATTTGCAAAAATTGACTTATGCACATTTATCTAAATGGCCACATTGGCACACTTTTAAAAACCCCCCTGTATGCAAAACATAAAACTTAAGTAATATAGTCTAAAGCAGCGGTTCTCAAACTTTTTTGGTGACGGAACCCTTTTGGGAAGCAAAATACTTGATGGAACCCTACAATAAAACAATAGTTTTTAAAAGTGTATTCTTTATTAATAAGCATAATAAAAGTACAATTTAACAGTTACTAATTATTACTTACTTTACCACATGGCAAGTACAATAATAGAAGATATTAAAAAAGAAAAAATCTAACTAATGGGAGGTATGAAACTGTTTTTTATTTTTCATCAATTGGTTGATATCAGGTTTGATAGAAGACAGTTAAAGTCTCATATCAGGTTCGGCGTCCAGTCTATTGCGATATTTTGTTTTCGTGGCTGCATAGGTTGAGAATTCTGTTTCGCACAAATATGTTGTTGGGAACGGGAGAAGAATATTCAGAGCCATTTTGCCAAGCATTGGATATTCATCACGGATTCTGCACCAAAAATCGTTGAGAGGCGTCGTATTGAACAGTGACTCCATACTTGTGTCTGATGACATTTCTAAAAGAGATTCATATATCTCGTTTGACATACTTTCGGACTTTTCCAAGTTGGGTAAAAAAGGATTATGAATCCATGAATTCAGTTTCATTTTTGTATTCTGTTCTTCGGGAAAATACTTTTCCAAAGATGCGCGCATCGAACTGAGATATTGGACCAATTCTTCAAACACATCATCTTGAAACATTTCTGAGTCGTTATCGCTAACAAACTCACTTAGTGACGTAAAGCTTTCTATTTCTTTCTTACCAACGCAAATAATCCAAAAATCTAATTTTCTTTTGAAGGCAGTTATTTTGTTATAGGCCTGAAACACTGTTGTCTGTTTACCTTGCAATGATAAATTCAATTCGTTCAGTTTTTGAAAGATATCCGCCATAAAAGACAATCGGAACAACCAAGTTTTATCATACAAACGGTCCTTCAAATTAAAAGAAGTATCTGCTGAAAGAAACATTTGTAACTCGGCTCTAAGTTCAAATAGCCTTGTTAATGTTTTACCCCGAGACAGCCATCGCACTTCTGTATGGAGCAGCAGTGTTTTATGTTTGCTGCCATAATCTTCACACAATAATTAGAACAATCGGGATTGTAGTGGTCGTGATTTCATAAAATTAATTATTTTTACCGCTTCATCCATAACTAATTTTAGATTTGACGGCATTTGCTTCATCGCAAGTGCTTGTCTATGCAGAATACAATGGCTGGAACTACAATTAGGCGCTTTATTTTTTATTCGTGACACTGCTCCTGCTGTTTTACCTGTCATCGCCTTGGCCCCATCTGTACAAATGTCAATGCAATTGTTCCAACTGAGATTATTTTCTTCAAAAAATATATTTATTTTATTAAAAATTTCTTCCCCGGTAGTGTTTATGAGCAGCGGTGAACACATAAGCATGTCTTCTTCAAAAGGACTTTCATATGGATATCTCACGATAACCAGCAAGATAGCCAAACCAGCGACATCAGTTGACTCGTCCATTTGCAAGGCGAATCGTGTTTTCTGTAGACGTGTAACTAGTTCTTGTTTGACGTAGCTTGCCAGATCATGGATTCGCCGTGAAACAGTATCGTTTGATAGCGGCACAGTAGAAAGATGCTTTGCAGATTTTTCATCGAGCATACATTTTGTTATGTCTAATACACATGGCTTTATTAAATTCTCAGCGATAGTGTGCACTTCACCTGCTTGTGCAATGCGATAGCTAACTAAATATGATGCCTCCGTGGCCTTTTCGTTGATCGTTTTTGATACATGCATCATATTTTTTTGACTTTCCAATAACGAACAAACAATTCTTTATTCTTGTCTTTAGACTCGGGGTGTACAGTTTGTAAATGTCGGCGCAATTTGGCAGGTGCCATGGAACTATTAGGAAGCAGTTTACTACATAGCATGCAGAGAGGTGAGCCGTTGGAATCAACAAATCCGAAACTGATATATGATTCATCATACTTCCTTTTTTTCGTCTTTGAAACCGTCGAGCTTGACGTCGTGGCATCATCGTCTGGATCGGTGATTGCTATATTCTCCGCGCGTACTGCTTTTGAACATTCAGCGTCATTAGAAGATGTTGTTGCAACACGTTTAACACCTTTAAGCCAACGTTCCATTCTTCTTTATTTATAATGTTACACGTCAGGATGGTGGGGTCTAAATAATGCACAATCGTTACTGCGTATAAGAGACTAAGTTTAGTACAATGAAGAAATGTATAAAACTGAGACAACAGAATACAGCAGGCAGTAGAACAATGAACACTAGTTTCTCGCTAGCGAGCTTGTAAGTTGGTAGGTAGGAACTTATCGCTCCGAACGCTAATCGTCAACTGACTGACGAGGCGCGACGCGCGATCGCCGCTTTTATACTTAGTCCTAGACTCGATCTCGAATATTCTCGAAAATACTCGAGTCGGCGCCTTTGATAAACAAAAAACAAAAATAAAAAGAGAAATATAAAAATTGCGTTGTAAACAATTCAGAGGCGGCTTTTATCAAAGGGACTGCGCGCTCACAAGTATACAAGTATACATGTTGATACCAAACTTATGAGATATTGTACCAGCTATTGTAACACATGTTTATACAAATACAAATAAATAAATAAATATACCTACGCGCGGCCGCGGAGTCAAAACGTTCGACCAGAGAGAGGTGTTTTGATTTTTTTTCTAAATTCTTGAGGAACCCCTACAGAGGTATCGCGGAACCCTAGGGTTCCGCGGAACACACTTAGAGTATTGTTGTAATTTCAAACATTACCAGTTTTATGGGAGACCAGTAGACTGCTTAGGTGTAACAAAGCGAAAAAGTTCCACCTGTGACCTGAGCGAGATAATGACACTTTTGTGACGTGATCGAAAATTAGACTTTCAAAACGTATTAACGTATCGGTATTTTTCTTGAGTTTATGTTAAAAGCAACTTAGCGAATATATATTGTTCTACACATTGTTACGATCCAGTGGTTTCATTTCAAAGGAATTTAACGTAATAATTCACATTGGTGCCGAAACCAGGGAATGTGTTGAATAATTTCTACGAGTAACGGAGTAAAGTTTGGAAAATATTTGCTAGTACGCCGGTATCGCTGTTTTAACGATTTTAACGAAGAATAATGACAGACCCGGAAGTAAAAGTTGCTTTAGCTCTAAGAAAAAATTACCGATCCCAACTAACGAAGTTATGTCTTAAAGTTAAAGACATTTTTACGGAAGAAATTTCTATCGATGAGCTCGCAGTGTTATGTGAACAAATAAAATCATTACGAGTGACTTTGAACGAACAGAACGCAAAATTAACACAAACTTTCACGGACGAAACTATCGATGCTGAGTGCGAAAGAATAACCGAATATGATTGTAGTGCCATGGAAGCAATAGCAAGTTTGGACGTGTGCATAAATAAAAAGAAATTGTATGGAAATCGCCAAGCTATTACCGATGATGGAGCGATAGGATATACAGGGAATGACGGAATGACGTTGCCATTGCCACAGCCGAATGACTCAGTTAATTTAGGTAACAGAAATCAACAGAGAACGGTAAGATTACCTAAACTTGATTTGTTAAAATTTAATGGGGAGCTAGAAGCATGGCCAGCCTTTTGGGAACAGTATAGTCAGGCAATTCATAATAATCCGGATTTAGATGATAATTCTAGATTTACGTATTTAAAATCTCTAGTAACGGGTAAGGCTGCAGTATCGATTTCTGGCCTAACGTCTAGTCAGAATGCATATAACGACGCAGTCGAGCTTCTGAAAGCTGAATACGGACAATCTGAACGAATAGTAGACTGTTATGTGCAAAAACTATGGTCTATACCGCCGGTAAAATATGATAAAGACTCAATTGCTTTACGAAGACTATACAACGCGGCTTCTTCCATAACGCGATCGTTGCAAACTCTTGGTATATCAGCCCAGCAATATGGTTTAATGGTAAAATCTATCATTTTTAAACTATTACCATACAATTTACGAGTGCAGTTTAACAAGTATAAACTTAATATTGTTCAAACTGATACTGGATCGGTTCATAGCTCTGAACACAGTTCAATTGACGTAACTTTTGATTATAATAAGCAGATAGCTGATTTATTGCAATTTATTAAGATTGAAGTTGACTCTTTAGAGCATGCACATAACGTTTCAAACGAATATAAGGATAAGGGTTATCAGAAACCAAAACAGGGGTTTAAATCGCTAAAAGACAATACTATAACTGCACAGGGCTTGCTAACAGTGTCAAAAAACTTTTGCTTGTTTTGTAAAAATAGAAACCATGACACTAAAGACTGTAAAGATGATTCTGTTTCAATTAACGATAAGAAGCAGATTTTAAAAGAAAATTCACGTTGTTTTCGCTGTACCGGTGTAAATCACAGATCAAAATTTTGTAAATCTAAATACATTTCATGTGTAAAATGTAAGGGTAGGCATGTTACCGCTTTACATGATCCTAGTTATAAACCAAATGAACGAAATATAGAACAGACAACCGTATCAGCATTTGCAAGTGGACGTATCGAAGATGTATATCTGCAAACTGCATGTATTTATCTTAAATCCACAAACGATGACAATAATGACATTTTAGTACGAGCAATAATTGACGGAGGTAGTCAGCTTACCTTTATAAAACAATGCATATCACGTGAACTTAACTTACCTGTTGTAGGGACACATAAAATTTCAATTTGTTCTTTTGGAAGTACGAAACGAGGTGTTGCCAAGTTATGCAATAAAGTTAAAGTTACTTTGAAGAGTCAATTTAATAACGATTTGATAACGATTCATGCTATTGACGCTCCTGAGATTTGCTTTGATTCTATAAAGCCTCCTTCACAAAACGATCCAGTCGTTAAAAGGTTTTCTCTGAAGCACCTTCTAGCTGATTTTGCCGTAGAACGAATTGATAAGAGTGGTATTTCGTTGCTAATCGGAGCCGATAATTACTGGTCTATTGTAAATGATGAAATGCGACATCTAACGGAACGATTAACGGTTATTAATACAAAATTTGGATGGACGCTACATGGAACTCATGGTACTAATACGGATATTTCTATAAACTTTAACGCAGCGACTATTTTACACGCACAAGTTATAGAAAATGATATTGAACTCTCTAAAGAGCTAGATTTAACGAAATTCTGGGATTTAGAGACTATTGGAATTAACGCCTCGGAAATAAAAACTACAAATGGTTTTACTGAGAACTTTCTTGATAAGAGTGTGCATTTTGAAGATAACCGATACCAAGTTTCGCTACCGTGGCAGTCGGATAATAAACTAGATTCAAATTACGAGGGTGCATTCTTACGCGCAAGAAATTTAACGAAAAAACTCTGTAAACAAGAAAAAATTATCGAATACGATAACGCCATACGCGAATATGTAAACTCGGGGTGCGCGGAGCTAGTTAACGAGACTGATGTGAAGCGTAATGAAGCCTATTATATGCCGCACAGGCCAGTGTATAGACTGGATAAAGAGACTTCTAAAGTACGTGTAGTTTTTGATGCGAGCGCACATGCACCGGGTATGCCTTCATTAAATGATAAACTTTTAACGGGCGAAAACTTAGTTCCAGACTTATCGAAAATATTGTTAAATTTTCGCATTGGTAACGTGGGATTGATAGCCGATATCGAAAAGGCTTTTCTGCAAATTTCACTAAATGAAAATGATCGAGACTTTCATAGGTATCTTTGGTATGACGAGCCCATTAAAGAAGACATGGTTTCAATTACGCAGTTACCGAAGCTAAAAACGTTTAGGATGTGCAGGGTGTCATTTGGTGTGACTACTAGTCCTTTCTTATTAGCAGCTGTTTTAAGAAAACATCTTCTTAGTTATCCTGATCGGGAAAAAGGACAACAGATGCTAAACTCATTTTATGTTGATGACTTTGTGATAGCTGTTGGTACAAATAAAGAAGCCATTGAAGTCTATGAGCAGTCAAAAGAATTTATGTGTACCGCCAACATGACTCTAAGAAAATGGTGTTCTAACGATCCAGAAGTAATGAAACGAATATTTAACGATTCAGATGATTTAAAAGTAACTGAAGTCAAGAAAGTTCTGGGTATAAAGTGGTTTACTGTTACTGATCAACTGGTGGTAGATTTACATAATATTGTTGATGATATTATAGTTAACGAACCAACTAAGCGTATTATTTTACAAACTGTGGCCAGAATTTTCGATCCTCTTGGTATCTTAGGGCCATTTACTGTTATAATTAAAATTTTATTACAGAATATCTGGAAGCTAAATTTGAAATGGGATGACATGTTACCAGTTGAGATAAAATTGAAGTGGTCACAATGGTTACATGATCTGCCAAATTTAACGGACTTTTCGATACCCAGATGTATGCTTGGAAGTAAAGAAAATGTCACCGAACTACATATTTTTGCAGATGCTAGCCCACAAGCTTATGGTGTGGTAGCCTACTTAAAATGTTTATTGAGTGGTAATTGTAATTTTTTAATGTCAAAGAATCGAGTTGCGCCACTGAATAAAGCACTAACGTTACCGAAACTAGAATTAACTGCAGCGCTCTGTGCTGCTAGATTACAAAAGTATATATTAGAAGATATTGAGCTAAACATAGAAGAAGTTTTTCTATGGTCAGATTCCAAAATAACGTTGTATTGGATAAAGGGAAGAAAAGATAAATGGAAACCGTTTGTACAGAATAGAGTTACTGAGATACGAAATATGGAGCATGTGACTTGGAAGTACTGTCCAGGAAAAGACAATCCTGCTGATTTATTGACTAGAGGTGTCACATCTGCCAAACTTTTGAAACTATCACAATTGTGGCTTCATGGACCGCCATGGCTGCAGTTAGAGAAAACCAATTGGCCGAACGACGAAATGGTGGAAGAAGAATCACCTGAATTTATTAATGAGGTCCTGTCCTGTTTTATAGATGTAGTGCAATCTAACGAAAATAGTAAATTTCAAGCTATTTTATGTATAGAGACATATAGTAATCTTGAGAGGGTTTTACGAATAACCGCCTTAGTTTATCGGTTTATAAATAACGCCAATAAACAGAATATTAAGATTTTTGGAAAATTGAAAACGGAAGAAATGAAGCAGAGCAGTACTGGTTCAGACATGTACAGACTTTTCAAGGACGAGATGGTAAAACACGAGCGTGTGAAGTAGTGACGAGCGAAGGAACGCGACTGAAACGAAACGCCCATACAGTTATATCCTCTGGAGATACGTAGTTTCGCGCCGGGGGAGGATGTTGTAATTTCAAACATTACCAGTTTTATGGGAGACCAGTAGACTGCTTAGGTGTAACAAAGCGAAAAAGTTCCACCTGTGACCTGAGCGAGATAATGACACTTTTGTGACGTGATCGAAAATTAGACTTTCAAAACGTATTAACGTATCGGTATTTTTCTTGAGTTTATGTTAAAAGCAACTTAGCGAATATATATTGTTCTACACATTGTTACGATCCAGTGGTTTCATTTCAAAGGAATTTAACGTAATAATTCACAAGTATAGCTGGTCTAAAGATATATGTTCTAGTTAAAAGCCTACAAAATTTTAAATGTTTAGCTTTATTAATTTCAAAATTACTGAACTTTCTTCTCGGTAAGGTTTTTACATAAAAAATGCATTTTATAATTCATATCTCAAAAACGGTTAGAGATAGGTATAGATCATTGTTAATAAAAGTTACTTAGGTTTCAATAAGGTATTCAAAAATGCTAAAATAAACAGGGTATTCCATTTGAAATACCAAAGTTGGTCATAACTTCCGGTATAACCGGAAGTGATACAAACGTCAAAATATAATATTTTAAAGTTTAAAGCCAATCATGCCTGCTACCAAATCTTTAGAAATATAACTTTACTGGTTTCCGAGATCTTCTAATAGGCCACTCAACGTGATTCACCCTGTATTAAGATGTTATAAATGTAAAGTAGTCTTATGTTCAACTTTTTTGTTTCTGAATATAATTCTTTTGAAGGATAAACATAATCTTTATTGAATATAATTTTTAAAACCTTTTTTTGTAATATTTTTAATTTTTTAACTAAAGTTCTATTTATTCCTCCCCATCCTGAAATTCCGTAATTTAAATGAGTATTTTAAATAAACTGACACAAAAGAGTAAAAAAAAGTGACGATAAGTTGAATTTTACTTATAATTTTTAAACAAAAATTTGGGTATAGACGTAAAATATGATGAGAAGCAATATTTTCTTACACCTTTTTTTCGTATTTCTAAAAAAAAAACTACATTTTTGCCAGTTTGAAACTTTTAAATGGCATTTGACAGGCGTAACGCACGTAACAAGTCAAAAGTTTTAAGCTTTTGTTTTGTTTTTGGTCATGCAGAACCTAACACCAAAAACAGATTTGCAAAAAGAAAAACGCATAAAAAAGTTTTCCATATGGTGCAGACATTTCCGCGGACACTGTATACGATGGCCTATGGCGTTCATTTTGAATTTAATGCGTTAACGTTAGAGTTGACTATATAACCTACCTGAAGATCTGTCATAACACTAATCATCCTCTTAGCATAACTGGGCGGCATAGCACACCTCTTATGCAAAATGAATTCCAACTCGGCCGGTGGAATTTCGTTGAAATGCAACTCCACAAATCTGTTTCTAAAAGCTCTGGATAACATTTTTCTACCGCCATAGGCACCCGGAGGATTCTGAGTAGCGAAGAGCATAAAGTTCGGATCAGCGTTAACGGTCTCTTGTGTCTCTGGTATAAAAAGTTCTCTATTGTCGTCCAGGACTCGGTTTAGAGCTTCGAGTACATCGGTTGGAGCTAAATTTAGTTCGTCGAGGATTATCCAGTGTCCTTTTCTCATTGCTTCAACCAGTACACCTTCTCGAAAGACCAATTTGCCGGTTGCATCTGCTACATAAGAGCCGATGTATTCTTGTAAATCGGTGTGTTCGTGGTTATTGATGCGAACACATTTGTTGCCACTCGATTTGGCTAAATATGTTATTAAACTGGTTTTGCCAACTGACGTATCACCCTAAAAAATAAGTGATTTCTGGTAAAAAAACAAAACTTCAAACTATACAGCAGGGTGTTCCACTAAAATCGGCAAGGTACGATATTATGGAAGCCATAAACTCTTTTGAGAAAAAATTATTGACCAAGTACAATAATAAGTTATAAGTATAAAGCATTAAGTTTCCAAAATTACCGCCAGGGGGCGCAATTACAATGATATAACTAAAAATTCAAATTTCCGGGAATAATCCCTATTAAAAGGAAATAAAAATATCATTAACTCTTGCCTATAGTAGTAGATTGTTCCTAAGGCTTCTTCCTATCGTCTATACTAAGGGTGGGGGAAGCTTGTAAAAATGTATTATAAAATTGATGTGTCCACCCTACCATACCCTTTATCCAATTTTAATCAATATGGGATCGTTTTAAAGATGTTACATTTATGAAAAATTTGACTGTGATCTTAAACGTTAGTTCACACGGTATCTTCTAGATGGAACTGCTTAATTAAGATTCTGTTTTTTTAAATTTTCTCAATAAAATTAACTAGCATAATATTTCTATTACGGCGCTTTACGAGCACAAAAGTACCTACATTTTGACACAAACCGTAATTCGATATAGATATTTATTATAATTATTTACAAATAAACATTTTATTCAAAAAAATAATGTTACTTAGTCATTATAGCCAAGGAAACAACTTTAACACTGCTGGTTGCTAGGCAACCTGAATATTAAGTTAATTTGATATTTTTGCGTATTTAAATCATTGATTACAACAATAAGCTAGTGAAAAATGAGACCACTATGCAGGACGTTACCGGGATAGTGAGCATGCGCAATATGTAGTATAAACAAAAAATGTCAATAGAATAGCTGAAGAATACTGACATTTTTTGAGTTGAAACTTTATCTTTTGGGGTTCAGCCTGCTTGGGTAGAAATTAATTTGTATCATAATTTTAGTTTCGAAAAATCAAGTATGTTAGTAAAGTGCTTACTTTCTAGGAATACAAAAAAATGTTATAAGGAAGATGTTTAGAAAGGAAAAGCGAGTAGGAATTTAAAATTTTAAAATCCTTTTTTTAGAATATAATTGTCATAACATTTGTGTTATAATTTTTATTTTTTCTTAATAATTTTTTTTTGAATTACCTACTGATATTTTAAAATATATTTTATAATATAATTAAAATATAACATAATAATATGTACTTCTTCATTACACAGTCGAAAAGGTGTGTTAATCTCTGATTTTGTGATGGTGCTTTATAAGATTTAGTTTTTATTAAAAACAATTTTATACAGTGAGCTCAAAAAGGTTGGAATAATTTCGTTTTAAATTCAGGTGATTATTTTCTGAAAAAACGCTTGGACATGTCGATTATTATTATTAATTGCCAATTTTTTGACATAATAAATGTGTGTACAGGTTGTCTCAAGAAGAACATATACCGTTAACATTATTTTTTTTAAACAGAACACCCTGTATATTATATTATTTTTAAATTCTACGATACATTCTGAGCACTTTTTCTATAACATACCATATCTCCAAAATCAACGGTTTTCGATATATTGACATTTTAATATTTTTCTGAAAAAATGCTGAGACAATTATATTCAAGGTCGACCTAGGATTTCAGAAGATGTGCAGTTAAACGTCCTCTTAGCTGTCCAAGAAAACCACCATAGTGTTACTCGCGGTATTGCCACGGAAAATAATATTTGTCAATCAACCGTGTTGAATTATTTACACAAAAATAAATGGCATCCCTATAGGGTACAGTTGGTTCATGAACTTAATGAAGATGACCCGGATTAAAGAACAGAATTTTGCGAAATAATAATGAACAGATACATTGAAGATCCTCAAATTTTAAAAGGAATTGTGTTCTCTGATGAAGCAACGTTTACTCTAAATGGGCACACGATACCCGCAAAAAGTGAATGTTTGTGCTGGAATTGTTGATAACAGGATTTTAGGTTAATTCTTTTTTGATGGTACGTTAAATGGCGAACTGTATCTAGAATTTTTAGAATTTGAGTTGTTAATACCGGCACTTGCTGTACTCTATCCAAATCCAGATGAGCCAGACATTCCCAACAATAACTTTATGATACCAGCAAGACGGAGCACCAGCCCATTACACACGCCCGGTGCGTGAGTACTTGGATACAGTCTTTCCTGGCAAGTGAATTGGTCGACGGGGTCCAATAGAATGGCCGGCAAGGTCACCAGATTTGACCCCGCTAGATTTTTTTCTGTGGGGCTATTTAAAATCTAAAGTATACTTTAACAGACCTAACAAATTAACTTAAAGCTAGAATAAGGCATGAGGTTAGATTGACAGAACCCCAGGTAATCCATAACGTTTTGGAAGAATTCAAAGATCGACTTGCATATTGCCAGGAAGTTGGTGGCGATCAATTTCAACATTTATTAAAATAAAATTTAATATAGTCTATGTAAATATTATAGACTAAATAGATGTAAAGAGTTCATTTTTAATTGTAGTTTTCGTACCAGAAAAAATGTCAATATATCGAAAACCGTTGATTTTGGAGATATGGTATGTTATACAAAAAGTGTTCATAAAAATAAAATAATATACAGGGCGTTCTATTTTTAAAAAATCGATGTTGACGGTATATGTTCTTCTTGAGACAACCTGTATACACATTTATTATGTCAAAAACTAAATTAAATTAAATTAAAAATAATAATCGACATGTCCAAGCGAAAATAATCACCTGAATTTTAAAGGAATTTATTCCAACCTTTTTGAGCTCACTGTACAATCTTATTACAAATGGTACCTGTAACTAACGCTAAACAAACTGTTATTATGGAAGAATAAATATATACCTGCAAAAGAACTGGCAATTTGCCAATTGACACAACTCTTGCTAGATCTTTTAAGTTCTTTCTTACGGAATTCGTCAAGATATAGTTTTCAGGAGTGTTCGGTTCCAAGTGACCCTTTTTTATCCAGTAACCTTCAAACTCAAGAAAAGTACTATTTTTCTCTGTCGGTTCAGGAATTGATTGCTTTAAAATTGCCTTTAAATGCTTTTCATCCCCAATCAAGTACCTAAAACATATAAAAAAAAATCAATTCAGCCGGGTGGTCCTTGCCTCACTTTTTAGACGATGGATATTTTAATAAAGTATGAAGTATTTTCCTAAAATACCCAATGAGTCACCCAAGGCCGTAGCCAGGGGGGGGGGGGGATCAAGGGGGATTGATCCCCCCCGAAATAAAAAAAATATATTTATTTTAGACTTTTAATAAGTATTAATGAGACTGCAGTTATATACAGTACGCCCGTCTCACTTTGTTGTTAAACAACATAATAGTTAATCTTATTTAAGGGCTACAATGGTTGCAGATCGCCTTCATGGTCTGGCTTTCCTATATGTCCACCGTGATATAAACGTTGTTCTTTGCCTAACCGTTGGCTAGCTACCCGCTCGCCCGGCCTAGACGTTCGAAAAATTAGGAACAATGTTTTATAACTAAAAACAATTTTATTATCCGGCAACTCCGGCAAGTTAAACTAATTTTTAACAATATTTTTGAAGTCCGAACTATATTTTTTTTTACATTGACTTGACTACCTTAAATTAATTACTGGTTCATAACAAACTTAGATGTAAACAAAATCATAAATATTTTCTCTTCTAAGAACAGGAAACATGATTTTGTAATTTAGTACAAAGTAAGTAGGTATATAGGTATTTCAGATATTTTTTTTGTTCTTATTGTTTATTTTTCGTTTTCGTTCTTATTGTTTGCTGTTTTTTATCTTATTATTACATAATATAATTTATTATAATTAATTAGGTATGACTTAAGGTGGGAGTATCAACATGCTTGCCAACCTATAACCTATTTCGCGTAGATTTATTTATGTTTTCTAGCCTTTATACAAAATTTAAAGAAAATCAGTATCGACTTGATATTCTATAGGTAGTAATTGACATATTTAATAAATATCAAGGAATTTTATAACTTATTTTAGGAGAATTGTATAGCGAAAAAGATCGGGTAAGATTTTTTTTTAACATTATTATGTCATTGTCACTCATTGTTCTTTCACTATACAATTCTCCCAAAATTAGCAATGAAATAAATTGGTATTTTTGTAATATATCAGATACTACCTAAATAATGTACTGACGATACTGATTTTCTTTAAATGTTAGTTATTAAAATAATAAACTTTACGGTTATTTTACCCAAAAAAGGGCGTGGCACCCAAAAATGTTCTCCTGCGGCGCAAAACAGCGCCTTCGGCACAGTTCCCTTTCGCATTGTCATTGTAAGGCTTTTGACACCGTAAACCATGATATTTTATTAGGAAAATTATACAGTAGGTATTGGGATAAGGGGAAATACACACAAACTACTTCAAAGTTATTTAAGCTATCGTAAACAACTTGTTCAAATTGGCGAAAGAAAAAGTTCGGAAAAAGAAATAATATGTGGAGTTCCACAAGGATCAATATTAGGTCCGTTATTATTCTTAATTTACATTAATTCCGTTTCCAAATTGACTTAAAGGGCAATATAAAGCTATTTGCAGATGATACGACAATTATTTATTTTGCTGAAACTCTTGCAGAAATGTTTTTTGATATTAATAATGATTTAAAAATACTTCTTTCTTGGCTTCAATCAAATAAACTTACGTTAAATTTTAAAAAATCTTCTTTTATGTTTATAACTAAAAATAAAATAAATTCCATCATTAACCCCTTAACATTTAATAATGAAAATATTCAATATTCAAAAACGACAAAATTTTTAGGATTAGTTTTAGACGAAAATTTAAATTGGAAATGCCATAGCCAGCATATTATCAACTCGATATCTCCTTTGGTATCTGTTTTGTACAGAGCTAGATATTTTATTCCTTTGAAATACTTTAAAAATATATATTTTTCATTAATATATTCAAAATTACAATACTTAGCTTCTGCATCGGGATCTGCTTGTTTATCAAACTTAAAACCATTACAAAAATTGCAAAATAAAGTTATTAAATGTATACACAAATTACCACATTTAGAACCAACTGTTAATCTATATAGACCGAAAGGGTATTTACGCGTTCAAAACATTTATAAATTAAAAATTTGTATTCTAATTCACTCTATTATTTTAAAAGAAAAAAAAATCAAACAACACTTCAGGAGAATAAGACATTACATGATCATAACACCAGATGTATAAATTATCAAACTATACCAGTAAAAAGTAATTTTGGAAAAAAATCGCTTTTATATGACGGAATAATAAAATATAACAATCTTCCAGAAAATATCAGAAAAATTAAAAAATCGGCAATTTTTAAAAAACAATTAAAGTTATATTTACTATATTAAATTATTTATACTATTTTTTTTTTAAATTGATTTTATTAATGAATTAAATTGGATTAACTTTCATTTCTTTTATTATTATTTTTTTTATGGTTATTATTTTCTATATTATGTTGTCACTTTCCATGTAATGAACTGTAAAAGTTAGTTTGGAATAAAGACATTTTGAAAGTTAATTCCAGCGAAATTCGAACAAGCTTTAAGACTAAACAAGAAGTTGAGTTGAGTGAGTAAGAGCAAAGTCGCTTTTATCTACATAACCTAACCAAGCGAAGGTCATGTTAAGCTTGCAGTGACGTATTTTTCGCCCACACAACAATGTACAAGTATTGACGACCGTAAAAGTATTGTGTCCACAGATAGCGACCAAAGTATGGAATCTCCTGGAAACAACAGCAATGACGTTAAAATAGAATGGTGCGAATTTCTTTCCAATTTTAATGAAGATGTCTTAAAAAATTTGGAAGCCGATCTAGTAGGCTTTAGTCCAGCCATTGAAAAATTTATGAAAAATTACAATAAAAATATAAATAGTAGTTCAACAGTTATGAGTGGTATACACAGTGCCTTCAAATTTGAACACTTATCGCGCTCTTTGACTGTAGGTTCAAAAAAAATTACAAGGAAAGGAAAAAAATTGCAGTTCAGCCGACATCTGTGTCTCGGAGAAAGGTAAAAATGACAGGTAGAAGATCAATGCAGGCAGGAAGAAAAGTGGGAAGCCTTAAAAACAAAAAGTCTATAACTCCCCATTCTCTTAATACTGGTGTGAATAATAATATTGGACTCGGTGAGAATAAATTTGCGAAATAAATCTTTTCGTAATTACAAAAAGTACACTGTATAGTATGTCCGATTTTTCACTTACGCCACATTTAATATTTACATTTTAAGTTTCTGATATAAATATTTTTAATTTAATAATAAAATGCGTAGTGTTTTTTTTCAGTTAAACGTTTACTTACTGTTGTTTTATTTGCCAATAATTCCACAAGTCATTATTTGTAAGGTATGGACCAAGATTTCGGCCTAATCGAGCGTACGGTAGTCCGACTGTTGTCGTAGTACCGAGTGCTCGATACGTGCCGAAGTCGAGCATCACGGAATGCGGTTTACTAGACGCTCGATACAAAAATGCTACCGGGTGGCGTATTTTCAAAACATACTTAAGCACAACCCAACTAGCATCAAAGTTATAGAAACCCTCACTGATTGACACTGTTACTTGTTTAGGTAAAAAAAAATAGTAATTGATACCAAATAACTTACTATGAAGTCTAAGCCTCTGGTAAGTCAGAAAAATTAGTGGAATTTGCGTAACACCTACCTGATTTTGTGACCATATAGGGCCATTACTTTGTGGTAAGTTTCAGGGTTGCTAGAACCGTGTCGCGTCAAGGTTTAGCTACTTGTATAACACCAAAACTTTAAAGTAAAAAATATTTGTCGCTATAACGACAAAAATGTGACTTTTAAGTCGGCGTGACCACAAAGTGTTTTTAAAGGTACCCACAACCACATAGGGACAATAAAAATACCATACAGTTAGCCACTTCTATGTAACATTGTAAAGTAACCGATTCGTAAGCGTTTCTGTGTTTTTTACTATAAAGTAATATTGACCTTTTAAACAATTAAAAAATTACCTTATAGTAGTGGCTACAAGACCAAATTACTTTAAAGTAACTTTTACCGTAAATCTTATTCAGGACAGAATTCCTTTTCAATATAAATTTAGTTCTTAGCAGTACGCGTGTAGTATACTGAAGCGGTAAAAAAGTGCACGATAATGGAAGCTAGACGAAAAATAATTGGAGAACGAAAATATCGTCATTCTTCTACATTTTATAGAAAAGTGAGAACTTAATAAATAACACTGCTGGCATCTTGCCTTAAGAGTTCCCTCTGGGATTAGGCGAGATGTTCTGCCCAGAAAATAGTTTTATTTTTTTCCCATTGGTGTGAGTGGTGTGGGACAGCGGTAAAATATACCCCCGCTTTTCCTTCGTTGCCACAATTTTAAAACAAGCCATGTTGACTCACACAGACAATACACAATTAATTTTAAGGTTAGTTTCGAGCGGACCTTTAAAGAGGCGCGGCTAAAAACCCGACAGGGCTCCTGTCAAGTGCACGTACTCGGGTTCGGCATAATTTAAAGAAGTAACGGAAATAACTACGAATAAGTTCCAAAACTGACGAATTATTACTTTAAAGTTCCAAATAGGAACTTTAATGTAACGATAACTTCAAGGGATAATTTCTAGGTAGCGCCTCCGTGTTTGTTACCACAGAGTAACAAAAATTTGAATTTTTAGGTAACAAATTCTACTATAGAGTAAAATAAACTTTAAAGTAGAATTTTTTGTGAACTCGCTACTTATGCATAAGTAAATTCTACTTTAACGAATTAGAGGTAATATTCCGCCATGTTTTATAGAAAAATTGGGGCGCCAGTTGTGGAAACATTTTAATTTGCGTAAAAGTACACAATATACGTCCTATATTATCTGTTCAATAACAATAATACAGCGCACCCATTAGCCAATCCTGAAACAAAAAAAGGAACAGCATTGCGCTACCCCTTAAATACCACCAGAAATAACCGTAATATTTTTTACCAACATTTTTAAAAAGTTTACCACCGACAAGATTCGTACCAGCAATCTACAATTCCAAATTCTAGCGCCTTACCACGTCCTTGCGAGAAATTGCAGTAAATATTCTTCAGTTGCATGTAGAAAGGAGACGAAGACTACAGTTAAACGCTACCTATTGGCCTAAACTAAATTACTGGCAATGTCTTGGACATCCGGCATATCCAAACAACGAAACATAACGTTTTTATACGAATGCGACAAGAAAAATACCATTTTTTTTTTCTTTCAATCCTCATCAGACTTAATATAAATATTCCAAGAGGTTTTATATATTATCTGTTTTTTCAAAAACTATTGTATCAGCAAGGTTTTCATTAGAAACGATAAAATGTCTAAAAATGTCTATTCATTATTAATACCTTGCAATTAATTCTTCCACAATCCTATACGATTTCGAATCCAACTGCGTTAAAAAACTTAGACAAAATGCTTCATAAAGACTTCTCTTAAACGTTCCACAAGGATTCTTCGCTGCAATCGTCAACGCCCTACACAAAGATCTCAAAGAAAAATGAGGTTTGTGACCCAAACCATCGCAAAGGGTGGACTGCATTTCTTTTCTTATGTTTAAATAGAAGTCTACTATTCTGGTGACGTCTCGTTCTTTAAGAGACATAGCTTCAAGATAACTATTCACCAATAAGATCAAATCTGATTTATCTGTTAGTTCGTCCACGTAAAATTCCGTAAAGCGATTCCTCAATCCTACAAATTAAAAATAAAACAGTGGATATATTAAATAAATATAAAAACCGTCGGAACTGCTACAAAATTTTACTATTTCTATTAAAAGCAAACATTACTTATGCATTCGTCATTTCATTTTCTTATCAATATTTCGTTTTCTTCAAAAAGCGGCCGGATACCAGTCTTTGCATAGCAATTACCTACAGTTTTAATTAAGTTTAATATAGGAGTTCTTCAAGGAAGTATACTAGGTCCAATATTATTTATTTTATACATCAACGTTAGTTTTAAAAATGTGTAAGTTACAAATGTTTGCTTATGACATCTTAATTTACATTAATGTTTTAAATATTTTTGATGGTCTAAATACTCTAAATTCTGAGATAAATGTATTATTAAATTGGGTAAAAGTAAATAAATTAAAATTAAATATTTCAAAACCTAAATGTATGGTTATGGGAAATAATTTAAATGTCAAAATATAAATGATGTGATTGGTGGTGAAAAATTGGAATTAGTAAACAGTTTTAAATATATAGGGATAATTATTGATTTAAAATTAAAATTTTTTAATTATTTTGAAAGTACCATATCGAAGATTGCCGGAAAAGTAGGTTATTTAAAAAGAATCAGTTCTAATTTAAGTTTGTTTTCTAAAAAAAACTGTATTTAATACTATCATATTACCACATTTTACAAATTTTACAAAATAAGGCAATGCGGATTATTTTAAATTGTGACAAATATACAAAAATTAATTTTATTTAAAAAAATTTAGATTGGTTGAATGTCAGAAATTTAATTTTTTATTTAGTATGTATCTTTATACATAAAATTAAAAATAATTTATTGCCTGATAGTTTAAAAATTTTTTGTTCTTTTAATCATGACCATCATAATAATAAAACAAAAAATAATCAAAATTTTTTTGTGGATAGAGTGTGTAAAACATTAGCTTATAAGTATATTTTTCATAAAGTGTTGATAGAATATAATATCTTGGGAAATTCTATTAAATCTCAAATATCATTAAAACTATTTAAAAAAACTTTAAAATTACATTTATTTAAAAGACAAAATAGCTTATAAGTATATTTTTCATAAAGTGTTGATAGAATATAATATCTTGGGAAATTCTATTAAATCTCAAATATCATTAAAACTATTTAAAAAAACTTTAAAATTACATTTATTTAAAAGACAAAATAGCCTATAAGTATATTTTTCATAAAGTGTTGATAGAATATAATATCTTGGGAAATTCTATTAAATCTCAAATATCATTAAAACTATTTAAAAAAACTTTAAAATTACATTTATTTAAAAGACAAAATAGCTTATAAGTATATTTTTCATAAAGTGTTGATAGAATATAATATCTTGGGAAATTCTATTAAATCTCAAATATCATTAAAACTATTTAAAAAAACTTTAAAATTACATTTATTTAAAAGACAAAATAGCCTATAAGTATATTTTTCATAAAGTGTTGATAGAATATAATATCTGGGGAAATTCTATTAAATCTCAAATATCATTAAAACTATTTAAAAAAACTTTAAAATTACATTTATTTAAAAGACAAAATAGCTTATAAGTATATTTTTCATAAAGTGTTGATAGAATATAATATCTTGGGAAATTCTATTAAATCTCAAATATCATTAAAACTATTTAAAAAAACTTTAAAATTACATTTATTTAAAAGACAAAATAGCCTATAAGTATATTTTTCATAAAGTGTTGATAGAATATAATATCTTGGGAAATTCTATTAAATCTCAAATATCATTAAAACTATTTAAAAAAACTTTAAAATTACATTTATTTAAAAGACAAAATAGCTTATAAGTATATTTTTCATAAAGTGTTGATAGAATATAATATCTTGGGAAATTCTATTAAATCTCAAATATCATTAAAACTATTTAAAAAAACTTTAAAATTACATTTATTTAAAAGACAAAATAGCCTATAAGTATATTTTTCATAAAGTGTTGATAGAATATAATATCTTGGGAAATTCTATTAAATCTCAAATATCATTAAAACTATTTAAAAAAACTTTAAAATTACATTTATTTAAAAGACAAAATAGCTTATAAGTATATTTTTCATAAAGTGTTGATAGAATATAATATCTTGGGAAATTCTATTAAATCTCAAATATCATTAAAACTATTTAAAAAAACTTTAAAATTACATTTATTTAAAAGACAAAATGATACGTAATATTTGATACAATTTGCAAAATGTTTAACTTTTCTGTCTGTTTTTGTTAAAAGAAGGTTCCGTTTTAAAATTAAAAATAAATCTATAAAAATGTTGTTAACAAAATGTATTAAAAAATATTTAATTGTAGCTTTTTGCTAAATAAAACATGTTACTACTACTACTAAAAAAAATTAACTATTAACTTAATAACAGCAAAAAACGAAATGTGGTCAAACTTTTATTTATGTAAAACTGTAGGTAATTATTGTAGTCCCAAGATGGGTATGTGGTCAATGTTTGGATAAAGCGAAGCAGTAAGGAAATATAGATCAAAAACAAAATGGCGAATGCGTCCCTAGTGTTAGCTCTTAAGGGGCTAAGTTTTTTCTTGTTGTCGCATTTCTAAATTTAAATTATTTAATATTAAATTATGCAAAACTCGGTTAAAGGTTTTTTCGATGTAATATAACTTTTTCGCGTGCCGCCGCAGAGTAAGATAGTAGCGTAAACGTTTGGATTTTACATCCAAAACAATCAATTTCTAAAAAGAAATTGTGGCAGTTTTAATCACATATCGTCGTTCTACTTTAAAAAACTCGTATGTCTTTCACAGCAAATTTTATAGGAGACAATAAAAATTTTACAGTAGTTTCTGGTATACAAACAATATGTTACCGAATATTTAAACCTTGTAAGTCTTATATTGGCGCCATAATTTTGTTTTATACTATTATTAGAAACAAACCTGCAGGATTGGGTATATTTATTTATAAACATGTTACTTACCTTAGTATTTACTGATTTTTCCATATTTTACGATTTAAACCCTTCATTTAACACGGAAAAAGCACTAATTAAAACTTATTTATTTGCGAAGGATCAAACACAAGTCGACTTACGATTTTAAATTAAATATTTCAGTCGATTAGACATACGTGTTTTAAAAACTTGGCAATATATGGCACTACAGTTTAGGCCGACTAACCAGGTATTAGGGGATGATGTAAACAGAAATTTATAACCGTAATACGTTAAAAGCTCGTTTTTGAAAAAAAACGGACTTACGAAGTTTTTAAAGTAAAACGACGATATATATTACCAGTATATTGCCAATGGTATGCGACTAAGCTTGTGAAAAATTAGGCCACTATGCAGACCAGAACTGGGATAGTGATCATGCGCAATATGTAGTATAAACAAATGTCAATCAGCTGTTGCTTTGATGCGAACCGAACCGGTCACTCCGTATTTTTATTTTGGTCTTGTGCTGTTTGTGTAAATTTTATCATCAGTGTTATAAAATGGAGTTAAAAAACCAAATTTATTGAAACTAACTCCCATCAGCGTCATATTTGTATTACCACCACAATGGCAAAAACAAAAATTTAAAACATTTTTAGTTATTTATAGGAATTTAATTAGTATTTTGTGTCATTTGCTCTATGTCTATTATACACACAGAACATCTTATAGCTCTGCCTGCATTTAAATTGCGATAAATTTTGTATCGACTGCTCCCTACCGTCCTTGCATCTAGTGATGTGAGAGGAGAATATTCT
The DNA here is from genome assembly GCA_963969555.1 of Polydrusus pterygomalis. NCBI lineage: Eukaryota > Metazoa > Arthropoda > Insecta > Coleoptera > Curculionidae > Polydrusus > Polydrusus pterygomalis. The sequence goes on from OZ018376.1 coordinate 84,608,121, forward strand.
CGAGAGAATATTCTCTGTAAGAAAATTCTCCCGAGAATATTCTCTAGAGAATCTTCTACATAATTTACACCGCCTCGATTTACACGGAAAAATTTTGCAATGATTTTTAAAATTTTGAGTTTCCCTAACCTTTTCTATAACTCTGGCAACAGTGTTTTACGTCTGGCAACAGTGATTCAGGGAAATCCCCTAAAAGCGCGAACGTATACTCGTACGTTTTTAATAGTTAAATGTGATCTTTCTTTATTTGACTGTTTTTTTGTTTAGTTTTTAGTTATTGTTATGTTTTTTAAATAAAAAATTTATTTCTTTACGTTTTGTTTGATTAACGCCGTTTGACATTTGCCGAAAATAAGCAGAATAGGTAATTTTTAATTTCTTTTTATTGCTATTTCTAGCGGTTTCCTTACCATTCTCAGAAAATTCTCTAACTTGAGAATATTCTTGAGAATATTCTCCAAAAGATTATTACCGAGAATTTTACATCACTACTTGCATCTTTATTAGAATTAACGGCAAGTTTGATTTCTTGGAGATTATCGGTTCGCATTAGAACAGGTATACTATGTGATTATTCTACTTTTATTTTATTATAAGTTGAATTATGAACTAGTGGAAAAACATTTTTTCTTTAATCTGCATCAATTTCGATCATATAAATGCTCTTATAGTCTTACCTATGGGAAGGTCCTTTTTTCCCACATTTGTGGCTGGATTCATGCAAGCAAAAAGAGTAAAGTTAGGATTTCTTTGAACAGGTTGCTTGTCACCTCTTTCCAGTAAGCACAAAGATCCCTCTGTACCTTCCAATAAACCTAAAAAATACGTAAGTGTTTGAGTTTAGGAGTCTAATTACGACCATGACAACATACAAAAATTTCGGCGCCAAAACTGTAACTACGAGCCAATCAAGCGGCAAGCGGTGCGCCTGCGCACGTCTCGTATTTAATGCTGCATTGCCATTATAATTTACCTTCACGGAGTAGTATAAAGTCGCCAAAATGTCATGTGTTTTTAAATACAACCAGCTGGTGAGTTCTCAGTTAGCACAAGGTTTGGCAACCCAATATACCGTAATTAAAATAGATAAACTGATAATAATGAAAGTCCAAAAGTAAAATATTTAAAATGTACACTATTCAAAAAAATAGCCACAGAAGCACTTAAAAAACACCAACTTATTATATTGTCATTTTCCATATACAGTGACCGGCAGAAAGTGCGCAGCATATTATGGGAAAGTTTTGTTTATCTTTAAGTTTAGAAAATTAATTTTATTTTAGATAGGTTCTGCATGTTTTCAAACCAAACTAACACCCATTAAATCCGGTAAAAGTCTAATGGTATACGAGGTAGGATCAAAAATTTGAAATTTCGCTAAGAGTAAAGTACCTCCCCTCCATCTTTCATTTTAGAATATTTTTTTACTAAGAATTATTGTTTTAATTTCAAAGTTATACCCAAATTTCGCTTATTTTGGACAAAAATGGATTTAATCGTGTTTTCTGAATAACCCTGTAAAAAAAAATGGCAACCGAAAAATACGAAAATAAGATTTTCTGCAGACTTTGTTATAGATAACCGTCGATCATAAGTCCTATTAGTTTGTTTTCATAATATTATGGCTTTTTAAAATCAAAACATATTTTTGCTGCACACCGTATTTTATTTTCTGAGGGAACAAGTTAATCATCTAACTGATATTTTTTGATTTACATTGACTTAAAGCATCTCCTAAATAGTTTTTTATACATTGAAGTATCCATAGAAAGTTTCCTTTGGATTTATAACGAAAAAAAATTAAATTAGAAATATATTTTGAACTGATTTTATTCGCTACGCAAAATAAGGATCAATAATATGTCTATTTTTAATTTAATTTTTTTTTATAAATCAACAGGAAACTCTCTGTGTATACTTCAATGTATAAAAAAATATTTAGGAGATGCTTTAAGTCAATGTAAATCAAAAAATACCAGTTAGATGAAATTAACTTGTTAAATATTTAATATTTTTATGTTTTTATTTTAAAAAGCCATAATATTATAAAAACAAACTAATCGGACTTATGATCGACGGTTATCTCTAACAAAGTCTGCAGAAAATCTTATTTTCGTACTGTTCGGTTGCCATTTATTTTTATACAGAGTTATTCAGAAAACACGATTAAATCCATTTTTTTTATCCAAAATAAGCGAAATTTGGAATTTAAGTATAACTTTGAAATTAAACCAAAAATTCTTAGTAAAAAAATATTCTAAAATGAAAGATGTAGGTACCTTTCGGAATTTCAAATTTTTGATCCTACCTCGTATACCATAAGACTTTTACCGGATTTAATGGGTGTTATTTTGGTTTGAGAACATGCAGAACCTATCTAAAATAAAATTATTTTTCTAAACTTAAAGATAAAAAAAACTTTCCCATATGCTGCGCACTTTCTGCCGGTCACTGTAATAAACTGTAAAAGTTAGTTTGGAATAAAGGCATTTTAAAATAAAATATCGCTTGAAAGTAAGTTAAAGAATCGTATTAAAACTCTTCAGAACTCAACTCTTACCTGATAAACATTCCAATGTTTCGGCGTTGGCAAGGTTAATTTCGTCCAACAAAACCCAAGAACCTTTCTGTACGGCTTTCACCAAGCTTCCTTCAATAAAAGCAAAATAAAGAGCATTTGCCTGTTTCAGTTGCATTTCCACTTTTTTCAGCTTTTCACTAACCGCTTGCCATCTCTCCAAGAACTTCTGATCCTTTTGTCTCTTTTCGGCAGTAGCAGACGTATCTTGTACAAGAGCTGTCAAACGTGTTAACGCAGCATCCGTACTTTTTTGCATAAATTTGACTAGATGTACAAAGTTTTGCTTATTAAAAGCAAAAGCAATTTTGCTTAGGAACGCCCTGTTCGATTCCACATTAAAATAATCCCTGAACACTTTCTCAAACTGTCTTCTAATTGGAGACATAATTATTTTTAAATCTACTGGTTTAAAACCACCAAGAAGATCTGCGGAGTCGGATTGCTGGTTCATATTAATGACCACCAGTTGTTTACCAAGAGAATGTGCTAAAAATTGAACTGATGACGTTTTGCCTGTACCAGTCTCGCCTACCAGCAATACAGGCTCTTTTACCTTTACACAGCACATAATGCGTTCTAGCAAAACTGCTGCGGGTGTTGTAAAGCAAAACTTCGCTTGCTTGCTATACATTGAATGTTCTCTATTTAGTGATACACGACCTGCTATCAAACTGTTTGAAGTTAGCTGCATAGTTGGCTTGTAACTTTTAAAGTAATAGTCAGCTTTCTGATTAATTATGCCCAAGTGGGTGCTTATTTCTTTGGCTAAGTTTAAAGCTTCTTCGCTGTTGGGCAAAGAACAACAAAAAACATCAATAGCATCTTGTAGAACTTTTAAAGCACTTGCTTGACTTTTAACATCGAAATCAATAGCTGCTCTAGAACACCACTTAAAAAAATCTCTGGTGGATATCAACCTACTAGTCTTGCGGATCAAAGAAGTATCTTCGTTTTTATTAACGGAAAACAGTTGAAACACACTGATAAGTCGATCACTGATGGTGTCAAATTGTGGATACGAAGCACTTAAAATGAGCTTTAACTCGTCACTAGTTAGAGGGTCAATTGTTATCTGTAAAAGTTGTTTTTCTAATAAATTGGTGGCGTTTGAATGCTTCTTGTGATGCCCAGTCATGGTAGTAATCAGCCTAAAAATGAAATATTGCAATAAAATTTCTATAAATACCTAAACTGTAACAAAACTATATTTATACACATTTGCTTTATAACCTCTTGCTGTCTATCTACCTTTGTGTCACAATAAGTTGAAATCCTGGGGTGATTGGAAGCAAATCTCTGTAACCGGGAACAGTAAGAGCATTATTTTCCAATAAACTTGCTAGAACAGATGCAATGTCCATGCTTGCTAAATCTATATCTTCAAGGAGTAGCCAACTTCCCTCAATCACAGCCTAAAGAAATAAATGCTTAGAACAGAAGATCATAAAGAGTATAATAAAATTAACCAGTAAAACCGAGAGTATAACCATTAATTTCAAGATATTTGACAGAGTATATTATTGAAACATTGAAATACTCAAGTCAAAAAATATCTTTTCCATTATAAATTTTAATAACCAACCCCTTTTCATCTTGTGTTTAGAGTATTTATGCTGAGTTTCGGAAAAATTCGTACCAAAAATATTTTTCCAAAATAAACTTTTAAACACCCTTTTCAAAAAAATAAGAAATGCGTGTTTTACGTGCGTGCGTATAGAGTATTTTTGCTAAATGTTAAGAAAATCTGACAAAAAATATTTTTTCATAGGAATGTTTATACCCCCATTTCACCCCTTTAGGGGGCCGATTTTCAAAAAACTAAAAAAAATACGTATTATTTTAGAGTATTTATACTGAGTTTCAAGAAATTCGGACCAAAAAATTTTTTTTCAATATAAAATTTACACCCCTCTGTTTCCACCCCCCTAGGTGCTAAGCTTTAGTAAATGATTAAACACATATTTATTTTTGAAGAAGTAGTCCATACTCAAAGTCAAGTTAAATGTATAGAAAAAAGAAAAGCGCAAAGTCTTCACAAGTTTATTAGAATAACTAAGTAGGCGAACCTTGAATAATTCATTCAACATGTTTTGAGTGCAGGAAAACAAAGTAAATAGTACAATGCTGATGTTGTTAGCAATAGAGAAAATAATAAGTGGGATTGAGCCCTAATGGAGCTTTCAATGGTGTACATGAGGTGTAAAAAATTAATAGTCAGAAGACGGACAAGCCTGCAGCATACTGGAAAGTCAAGGGCTAGTGCAAAGGCCATGTCTTGGGCAGAAAAATGAAGAGAGCAAAAGAAAAATTAGAGAGTTTTAACAGACTTTGTGAAAATCATTTAGGCACCTATAAGTAGTGAAAAATCTTATGAACTTTGTCAGAGACATGTAAAGGTAGTGAAATGGAAAGAAAAAATTTGATTTTCGTAAAAGTCAAAGCATCATTTAGCTTGAAGTAAAATGCTGTTGGGGTACCAGGCTTGTTACGGCCCAGTTACCCCGGCAGGAGTCAAAACATACACATTGTGTGCAAAATTAATAGATTTAAGTAAAAGATTTTTAAAAAATTTTTAGTTTTACTAGAACCTTTTCATCTGGTAAAACTAAAATTTGCTTATTTAAACAGAGTAATTATTCAGCAATATAGCTTAAAATTATAGATAGTTACAGGTACCCCCCTCAAAATAGGCTATACCCCGTTTTTCAACCTCTAAGTAAATTTTGAAAAAATTGCGAAACAAGCTTATTTTATTAAACAAAAAAAACATTATACCAATTTTTAGACCTTCACCAGTTTTAGTTTCGGAAATACAGAAATTCCTATAAAAATTTCAACCCCCGTTTTTACCCTTTTAGGGGTTGATTTTCGAAAAATCCTTTCTAAGTGAATTCCTATACGTTATAAGAAGACATCCTCGATAGGATTAGGGGTTTAACTAACTGGGCGTTGATGAATCAGTCAGTCACTTTTTCCAATTTTATATATTAGTATAGATAAAATTTTCTTAAAAATCAGTAATAAAACAGTTTCCCATATTTTTCATTTTCTGGATATTGTATATTTTTAACAAAAATTTAACGCAAATTCTATGCAATGATTTGAAACAGATTTTTAATATCGATTGATGAAGAGAGGAAAAAGTAAAGACAACAAATAACCAGTCAGTTTTGTTTATCAGATAGTTTTAAAGTTTCCGGTATTATATTTGATTGTAATGACCAAGAAATATATTATATTAATATATAATTATATTATTTGATTTTTTGTATATAATTTTAATTTTGGATGGAATGGTGAATGAAAGTGACCGAAAAACCGAATAAAAAACAACTAAATATAAATAGTTGTACCTGTGTCAAAACTCCAGGTTGCCAAATAAACTCCCCAGGAGTATCAGTGCACCTATAGGTGCCCAACAACATTTTGCTATCAGTCTGATCGCCCCACTGGATTTTGACAAACGTATCTCCTAGCTTTCTTCCTGTTTTTGCCGCTAAGTGATCTATCAGACCTGTTTTGCCACAGCCCACCGGTCCTTGAAGACACAGCGCTTTACTCGATGATATTCCAATGGCAATTTTTCTTAAGTTATTCAAAGTAGAAGGGACTTCCACTAATAAATCCTTCTTGGGGCCGTCTAGCGCCGGTATATATATGCCAGATATACTGACCACCTCGGTAGAGTCTTTAGTTTTTACTGGAATGTGAGGCTGTTGGTTCAAAGCTGGAGTATCTTGGGATTGTTTGGTAAAACCGGAATTTACATTAAATTCTATGGTAAGTTTTACATTTACATCAGCTGGTAATCTTTGAGCTAATAAAGATTGTAGGCTTAATTCGTTTAGGCCTAATACAATTCCAATAGTGTGACAAGAAAGCCTAAAAAAATATATTCAATAAATATGTAGTATTTAATACATGTGGATATGTATTTGCGTGTAAGTATTGAAGTAAATAACACTGATTGTGGTGTCAACCAGGACAAGATAACATCAATATTGCCATTTACGTAGCGGCAGAATAAAACCGCAACAAGTGAAATAGAACTTATCCCAGTCATTAATACCGTCCTTTTAAAAGGCACATTCAAATTTCGCGCTAGATTGGTAGCTGAGAATTTATTCAATAGATAGCGCCACTCGTTTTACTTTCAGAATACTGTACTAAGGTAAAAGTTAGCACGTGCTTCTGTGAGTTAGTGCCAGCTTTAGGAGAATTTAGTGTTTTGTATATTGTTTTTTTTTACCAGCTCAATGTATAATTGGAGGTAGGTACAAAGTGCAAGTTTATTATATTATCTTTATGAAAATAAAGTTTCTGGGTCGTATTCAGGTGTATAATATATACTTGTACACGTGAAGTGGCCAAAATGTTTTGGTTTTGCTACGGGGGGTCGCTAAATATTACCGTCCTTTTAAAAAGACGGTTCAGCCAAAAAGAAAAGAGACACGTAAATATTGATCAGCCAAAAGTCATTAAGAGTTACAATTCATACATGGGCGGTGTTGATCGCAGTGATCAAAACATTAGCTTGTACCGTGTATCAATCAGGGGAAAAAAATGGTACTTCCCATTATTTGCCCATTGTTTGGATATGTCAGTGCAAAATGCATGGCAGATTCATAGACTAGAAGGAGGCAAAATGAATCAAGTAGATTTTAGAAGAGCAGTTGCCACAAATCTTCGGGAATCAAACCAATGCAATCAAAGGCGAGGACCATCAAAACGAAACGTGTTAGCAAACATTCATTCAAGACATGATGGATTAAACCATCTAGTGATGTATCAGGAATTACAGGCAAGATGCGGTTTTTGCCACAAAAAGGTTCAATTCCGATGCGAGAAATGTGAGGTTCCATTACATCCCAAGTACCGTTTTAAAAGTTATCACACAAAATAAGTTTTTTAAATACATTATATAAGTTTGTTAACAGCTTTAGAAGGGTTTTTAGTTTGCGGTATTTATGATCCCTATTTTACTACCGTCCTTTTAAAAGGACACCATTTTTTTTCTGTAATTAATAGAAAAATAATAAAATTTAGCCTAAAACTCGTTTTCTTATACTATTATTAGTTTGGTTTAATATATTGCGACTTTAAAGAAAAAAATAGTTTCAGTAATATCTGGGTTATATCAACGTATGCTGACCATTGCATTACATATTACATTTTTCTTATCTGACTTTACCTGGACTCAGTTAGCAACAATTAAAGTAGGATTAAAAAAAATCATTTTATTGCCAGACATTTCTAAAAACATCCTGTATAATTAAAAACATATTGAAGCAACTTTACATAGTGATAGTGGATAATTCGAAGTATACTTAGTCTTTGCTAAGGCATTTGATAGTCGACTATAATCTGATACAGGCTAAAATTTAGTTCTCCTTAGAGATTTTTTTAAAATACCACTTGATAAAAAAAAAAGCTCAATTTAACCATCTTCATATATTTTACAGTTTTCAAGATCCCTATGTGCGCACACAAATTTGTTGCAGTCTGTATATTTTAGTTGGATAAAGCTAGTTTTTAAGTCTCGCTCGTGACGTCAAATTGTGAGAGAAATAGAGAATGAATGCGCAATATAAAGTAGGTATACCTATACCGTGCAGCAGGGTTGCGACGATTTAAATCATGATTTAAATCAACTGATTTTTTCAATTTTAATCATGATTTAAATCAAATTATAAATTGCTGTAAAAACAAGTCGCCGAAGCAAATCCATCAGAAAATTCAAAAAAAAGAAGATAGTTTAATTAAAACTAAGTGTTTACATACATTATATAAGGGTAAAAACATAACTAATCGTCATCAGTCCAACGTAAAAAATATTCATAAATTAAACTTAAGAAAACACGAACAGTTTACAACAATAAAAACAGTTTATAGTAATATAATATGAGTCAATTGTAATTATTATACAGAAAAACTAATTTAGCGGCCTTTTCTGTTTCCAAGCGATTTTGAAGTTGGAATGTACCAAACCAAATGTCGAAAACACTCTTTCGACAGATGCTGAAGAAGCTGTAGCAGATAACAGTTGTTTAATGGTGGGCAGTAGTTTTTGAACAGCATCGATATTCTGTTGGGATTTCCACCAATTTAAAGTTTTTGGTACACATTTTAGTAAAAAGGATTTTTGCTCGGATTTTTAATTGTTTTAGGGGGTTGAGGGACATGCAAGGAAACGGTTTTAAAATTTTTTCTCATAAACGAACCATGCTACGAAAAAGTTGAGGTGGCGAAAAAAATTAACTATTAATTGCTTAATCTAAAAAAAATACTAAACATATAAAAAAGCAGTGGCGTACAATGTTTTTTCCCTTTAATTTCAATCGGATTACCCTCTGGGACGCCAATGGAATTAACATGTCTATTCTAATTACATTAAAGTAAGACCCGTTTTACCGCAAATAAAAGTGCCAAGTTTTATCAAAATCGGCCAAAATGTTTTTGAGTAATTAATAAATACATTTTTTTTTTAACTTTGACACCCTGTATCTAGAAAACGAAGCATGTTAGGCCACATGCTTATAGAAAAAAAATCTTATTTTTACCTAAACAAGCGATCCTGAACGTTTGGCCGCTTAACCCTGGGACACCTTGTATATTGATAAAAATAAAAAAAATCATGATTTAATCAAAAAAATCTGATTTTTTGATTTTTTCAAAAAAATCTGATTTTTTGATTTTTTCAAAAAAATCGTGATTTTTTGCAACCCTGCCGTGCAGTGGCATAAGAAGTAGGATAGGCAATATATTTTTTAACCTACTTACCCATTAGAAAACCGTTGATGAAATAGGTTTTCTTGATGAAGTTTAGAGTGAAAGATTGTCTTTTAATTCACACAAATTTATTAAAATGTGTTACCAAATTAGGAAACAGAAAAAATTATTTTTTATAAATTAATTCAATACGGCGGTTTTTCATCAAAAATGCATTGGCCATCATAAAAAGTCGAATTACGTTTTAAATCTAGCAAGAATTCTTTCTTCGTCGACCGCCAATTCGATTTCGTAAGCTTATTATCACTATAGGTGCTGCCTTCGTATTTCAATATAATCTTTGTGTGAATGTGTACTGATTTTGACAAAAAAAATTTGACTCTTTATATTAATACTAATAATAATAAATACCAAGAATAATCAGATTGACATACATACCATGCAACTTCAGAGTCCTTGTGCAATGAATACTTTTTAATAAAAGTGCTCCATTTCCATTTTTGTCTATAAAACTTCGGATCGCTTTTTAAAAGAAAATAACAGGCTTCGACAACATCTATGTCTCTAATAAAAATGTTTTCTGTTAAGGCAATCCTACTTCTTTTGGGGGTTGGTCTGGTATCGTCGTCAAATGGAGAGGGATATTTTTTAAAGTATTGCAAAGCATAACTAAAAAATAAATGTAAATTTTTCTCCATAATTTTATATTTTTATTTTTATAATATAATAATAAAACATACCAGTTTATATTTAATTGTAAATAAGATTAAGTAATTTGATAAAAAAAATTATGGCAAAAGATTTGGGCTAACTGCTCTGAAGCAAAGAAGAACTGTACTTTTTCAGTTTATTCAAAAATCTGCCAAATTCCCATTTCTGGAGTTATGTTACCTACAGTTTTACATTAAAAAAGTTGTATTTAAAAATTAATAAAAGCAGAAAAGGAAGTAGGATGTCCAAATTTGACAAAATTTTGTTTTATGCTTATTATTTTTTTAATTAAAACTGTAGGTAACTAATAATAATAATAAGTTTATTTAAAATTTAATAATATAATAAACATGTTTATGTTGTCTTCTATAAACTTATTCTTCAATCCCCTGAAGCTGAGCTTGTTACGGGCAAATCTTATTTTTGTTTTAATTTGTAAAATCATAAATCATAAATATGCATTAAAAATCAAGTTTTAAAGTAAAAATGCTAATTTATAGTATAAACGCAGTTTTTTTTTAAGAATATATTACCTATAATAAAGTTATGAATTTATAATTTTTAAGTAAAAAATATTACTTATATACAGTAGAGCTTCGCTAATCCGGATTAATAAAAACCGAGGCAATCCGGATTAGTGAAACATCCGGATTATTGGAATCTTTTTAAAGGCTATAAAAATGCACCAATAAACACACATTGCTGTAGCATTTATTAACACAAAAAATTTAAACATTTTTAATTTTTGTAAAATATCATGTTTTTCGGCTAGTGTTAAAGTTTTTTGTGCTCTCTTTGGTGCCATGATGCTTTTTAACCTCTAAAAAATCTCGACTCGTCTTTTGCGGCTTTTTAATAATTAGGGGATTCACCTAGACAACACCATAAAAGTTACATGAAATTATCGAAGAACACATGATCCGGACTATGGAATACATAAAATACATAAGAAATCCGGATTATAGAATACATAATGTAATATTTAAATTTTGTCCGGATTACTGGAGAATCCGCGGATTAGTGGAGTTCGGATTAGCAAAGCTCTACTGTACTTAATAAATTATTCAGAAAAATATTAATTAATTAAAGTATTTCTAAAAATATCGAGAAAAATATTTTCAAATTGTCTGTTTTTAATATCCATGTTTTTATTTTGACTTCAAATTTTTTAAATGAAATCAGTTTTTTAATTTTTGTTGGTAAATAATCGTCTCGATAATCGTTTAAATAAAAACATAAATATTTGAAATTTTTTTATCCTATGGACTTAAAAGTATTTATTTTAGGTTTTATGGTTATTTAATTTTTATGATGTGTACCTACCTATTATGATTATGGTTTTTAAATTGAATAAGGTTTTTATTTTTAAATATACAGTGTGGTTTTTTAAGTGTGCAACATATGGGAATTTTTTTTATTAACGATTTCTCAGAAAATTTTATTCTTGATAAAAGTTGGTGCATGTTCTATAATCATATTAGGTGCACTTGGAATGGTTGCAAGTCAAACGGCGTACAGGGTAGGCAAAAAATATAAAACTTTTACAAGAATAAAATTTTTTAATAAACATTTAAAATTAAAATTTTGCACTTTAAATGATGGTTTTTTAATTAGCATATTATCATTACTATTGCTTTATCTTGTTAAAACTAATTTTTAGAATATTTTAAAGTTGTGTTTAATATAGTTGCAACAAACATGAAGTTTGTGTGATTCCTAAATAAATTAAAAATTCAAGTAACTTTTACAAATATGCTTGAACTTGAACAAAAATATGCGAAATTGATTTGATTTTGATTAATTTATGAAGGTCTTTATGGTGAACATTAAAAAAAATTTTTTTGGGAAATTATTAATGTTTTTAAAAAAAATATATTTTTTTATTTTAGGAGGTCACGTTTTTGAATCTATGCATAACTTTTAATTCTAAACAACTTTTTTTAATAACATTTTGCTGAATTTTTTGAAATAGGGGTACTTTATTCTTGTACAAGTTTTATATTTTTTGGCCTACCCTGTACAGGGTGTCCAGTTTTCGACACTTTTGACGGGTATCTCAGTTATTAGTACAGATAGAATGATGCGGTTTTCGCAAACCTGTGTCACTTTTTTATGAAACAAACGATGCCCTTAACGGATTTATCATGGCCATCTTGGTTTTTGAGATACAGGGCGAAATTAAAAACGGTGCATTTTCAGACACCCCTTGTATTTTAGTTATCTTATACCTTATCGAAAATGTAAGAACGTGGTGTTATACAGTTTTTTACGTAGAATCCAGTGGCGTAGTTAATATTTTTCCAGGTGTCCCCATTTTTGAGAAATATACCAAAGTTATGTTATTTTAAATGGAACACCCTGTATATTTTTTCATATTTGCATTCTGCTTACTTAGAGCTTTCCAAAAATATATAATAGTTGGCACTTTGTTTTAACAGGAAGGTTAAAATTCATATTTTTTAAATAACTAGCTTTAAGTTGACAGTAGGCCGTGTATTTTACTTTAATAAAAATAAATTGACGATACACTACACCATCAATATTACTTTATAGTTTAATTTCAAACTTTTAAGTTTTTTAATACTTTCAATAGTAAAAAGTCATTTCCTCTTATTGTTACGTAGGTATATTATCGGAATAGACAAAAACATCTAGTAGGCCTTGACTTATCCAGGCTATAAAACAAAATTTTCATAATGGCGTTTAGCTCTTGTCAGAATTGTATTTAGGTAGGTATTTAAGGTTGAAAAGTTACTCATAATTTATTTATGATATTGTTCAATTTCAACGATGGCCCAAAAGTATGAAAATTATGAAAAATACGATATGCTGGTATGCTTTATACAAGCCAGTAACTTTTCAACCTTAAATACCTAAATAAAATTCTGACAAAAGCTAAACGCCATTATGAAAATTTTGTTTTATAGCCTGGATAAGTCAAGGCCTACTAGATGTTTTTGTGTATTCCGATAATATACCTACGCAACAATAAGAGAAAATTACTTTTTACTATTGTAAGTATTAAAAAACTTAAAAGTTTGAAATTAAACTATCAATTGCCAAACCAATTGATGGTGTAGTGTATCGTCAATTTATTTTTATTTAAGTAAAATACACGGCCTACTGTCAACTTAAAGCTTGTTATTTAAAAAATATGAATTTTAACCTTTCTGTTAAAAAGTGCCAACTATTATATATTTTTGGAAAGCTCTCAGTAAGCAGAATGCAAATATGAAAAAATATACAGGGTGTTCCATTTAAAAAAACATAACTTTGGTATATTTCTCAAAAATGGGGACACCTGGAAAAATATTAACTACGCCACTGGATTCTACGCAAAAAACTGTATAACACCACGTTCTTACATTTTCGATAAGGTATAAGATAACTAAAATACAAGGGGTGTCTGAAAATGCACCGTTTTTAATTTCGCCCTGTATCTCAAAAACCAAGATGGCCATGATAAATCCGTTAAGGGCATCGTTTGTTTCACAAAAAAGTAACACAGGTTTGCGAAAACCGCATCATTCTATCTGTACTAATAACTGAGATACCCGTCAAAAGTGTCGAAAACTGGACACCCTGTACACCGTTTGACTTGCAACCATTCCAAGTGCACCTAATATGATTATCGAACATGCACCAACTTTTATCAAGAATAAAATTTTCTGAGAAATCGTTAATAAAAAAAATTCCCATATGTTGCACACTTAAAAAACCACACTGATACATTGTGACCAGTAAAGTTTGCATCATATGGGATTTTTTTTATTAATAGCTTTATTAGAAATTTTACTTGGACATCAAGTTCTGCTTTGATTAAGATGAAAATTAAGTAAAAAAATAGTAGTCACTTGGTTCGCATTATCTGTCAAATTTTAATTTTTTCCAAAGAATAATTCAAAGTGGAGTTATTTCTGAAAATATCGAAAAAAGTTATTAGAAAAGTTTTTTTAAATGCAATTTCTAGTCCACATGTAAAATTTCAGCTGCTAAGGTAATTTTGATTTTTACCCACCACTAAAATTTATTTTCCACTTAATGAACACTTTACTGATGACGCTGTGTTCTTTTTTGTCTTAATATTAAGGTGTAGTACTTTCAAACACAAACTACGTTTTCAAAAATACTTATTTTATGAAGTTACCTTATACAGGGTCAAAAACAAATAAACTTTGCATCACATGCGACCAAATTTTAATAGCCCAATTTTGATTTTGTAGAAAAACACACATTTAACATGGCACAACTAGACTTTAAGTTTTAGGTAGGTTGCGTCGAGTCTTATTTTGCAAAAGTGGTGCAATTTACAAAATATGGGTAAAAAATCAAAATTATCTTATGCAGCTAAAATTTTGCTTGTGGACTAGAAACTGCATTTAAAAAAACTTTTTCTAATAACTTTTTTCGATACTTTCAGAAATAATCCTACTTTTGAATTATTTTTTGGAAAAAATTAAAATTTGACAGATAATGCGAATCAAGTGAGTACTATTTTTTTTTGCTTAATTTCCATCTGGATCGAAGCAGAACTTGATGCCAAAGTCAAATTTCGAATAGTTATTAATAAAAAAAAATTCCATATGATGTGGACTTTAATGGTCACACACATTATGATGTTATAAATGTAAAGTTGTCTTATGTTCAACTTTTTTTTTTCTGAATATAATTCTTTTGAAGGATAAATAAATAAATAACTGCTACCTACCCAAACACGGGTATTTGGCCGCTTTTTGGAGAAAACAAAATATTAATAAGAAGATGAAATGGCAAATGCATCACTAGTGTTTGATCTTAAGAGAAAAATTCCCGGTCATAAAACGTTTGTCACCATCAATCTCTGGGGCTACTAGCTGTCCATCGTTAGACACTTTTTTTTATGTATAAGTATGCATGTTTGGTTTTGGGAACTTAATTCTTTTAATAATAATAATAATACCTACTTAATAATATACCTATTTATAATCTTATTGCTTGTGTAAAGTTATACCTTGTACCTAAGGATTCATATTAACTAGGTCTAGCAAGAATTAGTTTGTTAAGTTATGTAGGTAAATAGCTAAGCAAAATATACCTTTTGAGATCTGGTCTAACTTTAATAACTTTGGACAACAAAAGACAATTAACAATATGTCTTGGCTGGCTGAAAAGAGAGTCACTGCTAAAAGACACTGCCTTGAAAAGTAATTTCGGAATCTCGGCTGGAAAAGTATCAATAACTGAGGAAACATATTGTGGAATGATAAATATCTCTTTGGCAATATATTCTGATAAGCATTTATTCTTTTCCTTAAGATTAAGTGCCTTCTTAGACTCTACAGCCTAAAAAAAAAAGATTAGCCATTAGCCTTTAAAACAAATTTTAAAATCGATTTCTTTACTTTAAAACTTATCCTAAACTGCGCATTGATTTCACTGTAGGCCTTTAATTTCTTGTAAAGATCCTCTTCAATTTCCATTTTTCTTTCGGTATTTGTCTGAAAGGTATTTAATTTCCTTTAAATAAGCTGTTTTTTAGGAATTTCGGCGTAATTTACGAAAAGGTAACCTAAAAACACCATGCCTTCAAACAAAACTCCCGTTCAATTATTCGATTCGTCCCCGTCGCCGACACGTTCGAACGCGCTTAATGAACTGAGTTGGCCACACAAATAAAAATTAAATACCCTAAAATGAATGTCCGTTCCAAGAAGGTTCCAAGGTTCCATGCTTGAGCGATTTGTGGTTCCATGCTATTGGTTATGGCCCTCTAGAATGTTTAAGAGTGCACTTAAAAAGAAATTTTACCACGGCAAAATGTCGTTTTGATGGATCCCGGGGTCGGGAGGTTGAGGGGTTAAATATCGCCTGAGGCTCGCTACTATCATTTCATAAATAAACAATTAAATTCCGGTGTCAATTTCAATTCAATGTGTTGTCAATTTCACTTAGATTACCGAACTCCGTGCGTCTCTCATTTCCCCCAACCACCCCGCTATACGCTTTGTCATAGGTTGGGCCTCCTTTTTTTATGTGCATCGGCCACGGTATCAATTGTTAATACAGCGAAAAAATAATACGTATATTTACACTGAAGCATGACCTTCTTTGATGGTAAAGGTGTAGTCCACAAGGCAAAGTTCTCCCGGGTTCCCCGGTACCACCAAAAAGGAAAAGGTACTTTCCATTTGCTTTTTTTAAATAGCGAAACCAAGCAAATATCTTTGCTGAGCTAAGTTGTTAAAGGATCACTTCGCGAACATCTTCGTATAATGCAGATGTAAATATATTCTTTTCTATGACATACTTTTTATTAGCTCTATTGAAAATATTGATCCTAAAAAATTATTAAAAATGTCTTCAATCTGGTTTAGTCAAGAACTCAAAGTTTAGCTTTTAAGAAAGAAACAAGCCACAAGCAGTTTAAAGTAAGCAAATCAATGGATGACTACTTATTGTTTTGCAATAAACGTTCGCATTGAAAAAATAGGGCCCGAATTGACCATGCATCATATAAAGAATATTGAAAATAACCTGAACAAGAGAAACAAGATATAATTAAACTTGTTTTGGAAATTTATTTATTCAAAAAATAAATCTAATGATATTCCTTTAATAATGAAATATAAGAATGTAAATTATGATAATGGAAAGAAGGACATTGTCAATGCCTTTGTTGAAATTGTTTGGTATTGAGGTTCTCTGGACCTGACTTAAATATCTATTCATATTATATTTCAATAAAAGTGATATTTTTAATAAGTTAGAATCACTCGATGTACCTAAAGGTCCGCCCCCAATGTTATATCTGCTTCTTTCCTCAAAAAGTGTGCATTTCCATTATCGATGCCAGAATGGCTGTTATTTAATAAATCTCTCTCTGGTGGATTAATTCCAGAAACCTAGAAAACTTCTTATAATGTACCCATCTTTAAAGTGGAAGTAGAGAACACATTGAAAACTACCGACCTATTTCATTAACGTTACTTAATTGGCTAATATCACTTGATCCAGCGCAAGGTAGGGAGGAAAGGGGTTATCCATCCGAAGATGATTTCTATAGATGTGGTTAAATTTTTTTCTATTACTTACTTTATGCCGTTGCCTACGTTAGATCTAACGTAGGCAACGTTTATGCTTTAAGTATTAACTTGTGATATACTATAATTAGTTTAAAATCTGACTTTATTAATACAAATAATGCATCTACGATGTACGTAAACACAAATACAGAATTCTCAGGCAACGACAAAGTGTATCAGCGCGGATTCCAGGGCCGTAGCCAGGGGGGGGGCAGGCAGGGCGCCGCCCTTCCGAGAGAAAAATTCGCCCTTCCTGGAAAAAAACAACAATTGTATGACAATAACCCTTTCTGGATATTTTAAAATTTTTAATTAAAATGTTCATTCAATACTTACTGCCTGACCTGATCTTTCTGGCCTTTGAAAGAAAACAGACCGAAAAATTAGATTGTGAATCTTTTAAAAAAATTTAATAAAAGAGGCAACAGAAAATTACAAATGTTTTAAGTGTTAAAACAGTTGTAATTATCTAAACGTGTTTTAGAATATTTTTTGATTTATTATGTTATTTTTTTTTTCATCTTAATCTTAACATACTTAGTATAAAACAAAGTCGCTATCGCCCGTCTGTCCCTATATCCCTATATGTGCTTAAATCTTTAAAACTACGCAACGGATTTTGAAGCGGTTTTTTTTAATAGATAGAGTGATTCAAGAGGAAGGTTTTTATGTATAATTAGCGACCCGCCCCGGCTTTGCACGGGTGCAATTTCAGAAAGTGGCATGCCGGGTACTAATATATCGGGTTTGTTCGGGTTTGTATTTACACCATTTTACGCAACGCATGCCGGGTACGCGCTAGTTTTTATATAAAATACTTACCTGTACTACCTTATACTAAAATAAAAAAAAGTTCGCCCTTCCAGAAATGTTACCGACCCTTCCTATAATTCAAGCCTGGCTACGGCCATGGCGGGTTCGCTAATCGTCAACACTGGTTTGCCTATTATATTAATAAATTATCAGTTTGACAAGCGGACTCCAGGCTAACTATTGGGCGTTTTCACACTAGCCGAAACGATACCGGCACGATCACGACACGGTAGCAACACCGACACGATAAATCGGCGAGTATTTTCACATTTGCCGACAGCCATCTCTGTCGTGTCGTCGTGTTGTGCCGGTATTCGCAGACATGGCTCCTGTAAATAAATTGTATTAGCTACATTTATTGCATTTAAGACTCAAAAAGCGAAGGCCGCAAAGAAAATTTTTGATACATCCAATAGTAAAGGTGCGCTACTTACACGGCACCTATTACACTCTTTTTGAGACATTGACTAAGGATTCTGACAAATTTTTCGACTACTTTCGAATGAGTCATGAAACATTTAACTATGTGCTGAGCAAGTTAATTGACGAAATCAAAAAAACCAGAACAGAAACAACTAGGAAAAGGAAAAACCGCCAACGACACGAGTGGAGCGCTTGCTGCTCGCCGACCTGTCGGCGCCTGTAACGACACGATAACGATATATCGGCAAGTGTGAAAGCATTCCCTTTACTTACATAAGATTACGCGTCCACCGGTGTCGTTGTCGTTGTCGTGTCGGTATCGTGTCGGCTAGTGTGAAAACGCCCATTCTCCAACTTAAGAGAAGTGAATGCTCTCTCTCGCGAGAAGGGACAATTCACATCATATGCTCACATCGTATGGAAATGAATAGACATTTTAAGTTTCAAGAATACAGTTTAATCATTCTTAAGAGAAAAACTAATCACTTCTCTTGAAAATCATTCGCCTATTTCGAGAATAGACGTCCTGGCGTCGTTCGGCCTCTGAAATCATCCTGATCCGATCCCATAAAAATGTAGTAGATTATTAGAAAATTCCATTTCTCAATTTAGAGCTAGGTGTGACGGAGAATGTTTCACTGATTCCTCCTTAATCTCAGAAGCAGGCCATTGCCGTAATTCAAAATCAAATTCAAAAATTCTTATATTTAGAGAAATACTATTGTATTTAACAAAGCTGATGCGTCAAATGGTTAGGTACTAAAAATAATTACAACAAACAGAATTTAAAATAAATTTAAAATAAATACAAAACTTTATGCCACATTAAAATTTTCAAGAAAATTAAAACAAAGATACATACTTTCACGACATATTAAAATTCTCGGTAATAACTAAGCATAATTAAAACTTCAATCAAAGTAAAGCACATGATACAAAGAAATCATGAAAAGGTGGCCTATATCGCCGATGACAGAAACTCTCCAACACTGTTAGGGTTCTATCGCAATGATATATTTTAATATAAACCCTTTATTTTTCTGTGTACTCTTGAAGCAATGCAAGCTATTCGCCTGCTTGAGCTCCAAGGAAGTTTGTTGTAATATTTTATACAGGAAAAGGCAAGACCGCGAACATCACAGACATCAATCACACCTACTTTTTTTTATGTGTTTATTTTAAGTTGGTGGTTGGTACGACGCACCCATGATGCGCTTATCCCCAAGCTTTCATGAAGATTAAAGAAGAAAAAAATTGGCTGGAGGCTGAAAAGCTAGAGGCCATCGCAATCCTCGAACAGAACAGAACAGAACATATTCTGTGGTTTGTATGTATTTTTGTTTGTAAAATGGGTGAGATTACAGAAAATGCATACCTGCAACTTTGCAGATCTGCAAATATGGCGGACTTGCAGACGCAAAATAATTTGCAGAAACTTGACATTCCAAAAACCATTTGCAAATCCGCCATTTTTACCGTAGTTAAACCGTTTTACTACTACTGGTTTATTAATATTGACTGACAAATATGTGAAGTTCTAACCTCACCTCACATTTTAATTTAAGTTTTTTGCTCCGAAAAAAAAAAGGGTAAAGGGTCTGTCGAGAAGATTCTGTTCAAATTGTTCTGCTTTCAAATAATCAAAATTCTGAATATCATTTTCTTCATAATTCACAGGGAAGTTATTGTAGGCCTGCCTTATGTAACATAACACAAAAGATATTATAATTCTTATCACTTTTGAGGGTTTGTAGAGATTTCCTTACACGAGTAAATAGCCCAAATCCATGGCAATAATTAATTAATGTTCCCTTCTCTTTTTTTATATAATTATTATTGCAAAAAATATAAAATTACTACCATCCGTCAAATCCCCAAAATATAGGTTAGTTTTTAATAAATTTTATACATTCTGCAAGTTTGCAGCACCTTCCGACCATCTGCAAATTTGCAGACGACTTGCAGACGCAAAGTATGATAATCGTTTTCTGGAATCCCACTTCTGTCATTTGCATCTGCAAACTGCTACTTGCAGCTGCAGGTGTCAGATGCAGAGCTTCTGTAATGTCACGTGGTCTTTTTGCTCTGCTACGAGGCAATTTGCCAGCTCATTTTCTGTGGTTGGTAAGTTTCATTAAACTCTTTTTTTTTCTGTGAGTTTCATTTTGACTTTGACAATTTGACATTGTTGTATTGTGAAAATAGGTTATGTTTACCTCTTTTCTGTAGTTTCACTAGTTTCCGTACATGTTCCGTACATGTGTTTAAGGGGATTTTGTTTACAATGGCTATAGAAAAGGGTGAGGCCCATAGGCCTGGTGTTTTTAAGCAAACCAATAAAGGCCATAAGCATGGCAAACATCGGTCAAAAGGATCAATTAGTATATCAACTAAAGGTAAGCAGTATTGATGGCATATATGATTAACGAAATGCTTAACTGGTAAATCTTGTAGGTAAAGTCTCTATAAAATCAATCTCAAAAAAAAATAAACGTGAACTAAACAGGGATCAAAGACGCCATCAGTCTTCACAACTTCGTAAAAAGAAACGATATGAAGTGTTAGCTAAAAAACGTACACTTGGTGGACTGGAGTATGCTCCATTTCTAGTATGTGTTATACCATTAAATAGAAGCTTTGATCCCACCACTGCACTCTCTATACTTACTCAATGTGACGAAGATGCAATAGTAAGAAAAACCTCTACTGGAGTTACCCACATTTGGTAAAAAAAATTAATAGTTGAATACTTAAATTGGGTTAAACATAACTTGTTTTTTTATTGCAGCATACCCAGGTTTAAAAAACGATTTTCATTTGTTGTTCCTCCAAGAGATAATGATTTAGATATACTTGATACTCTTAAAGTTGCTGACACTGTGTTATTTCTTCTATCTGCTGTAAATGGTATGGAAGAAAATGAAGAAATAATAGACAACTGGGGAAATAAAGTTGTTATGTCTACTTTGGCTCAGGTACATAAGTACTTATTAATATTGATTGCTTTTATATTTTATAGCCTTGTTATATACAGTGTCACCAGTAAAGTCGGCATCATATGTGATTTTTTTTTATTAATAGCTTTATTCAAAATTTGACTTTGGCATTAAGTTCTGCTTCGATCGAGATTAAAATTAACCAACAAAATAGTAGTCACATGATTTGCATTAGGTATCTGTCAAATTTTAATTTTTTCCAAAAATTAATTCAAAAGTAATTTCTGAAAATATCGAAAAAAGTTATTAGAAAAAGTTTTTTTAAATGCATTTTCTAGCCCACATGCAAAATTTCAGCTGCATAAGATAATTTTGATTTTTTTACTTATATTTGGTAAATTGCACCACTTTTGCAAAAAAGGACTCAACGCAACCTACATAATACTTCTTAGTTTTGACAATGCTTTAATTCAGATACATTTTCTTTAAAGTAGCGCCATATTAAATGTGTGTTTGACTACAAAATCAAAATTTGACTATTAAAATTTGGTCGCATGTGATGCAAAGTTTATTTGTTTTTTACCCTGTATAAGGTAACTTCATAAAATAAGTATTTTTGAAAACGTAGGTTGTGCCTGAAAGTAAAAAAATAAAAAGAAAGGAAAGGGGTTTTAAATTAAATCGTTGAAAATAGGTAAACTTTACATTAAGTTAAACTAAAATTTATTTTCCACTTAAAAACACTTTACTGAAGACACTGTGTTATTTTTTGTCCTAATATTAAGGTGTATTACTTTTAGACACAAACTACGTTTTCAAAAATACCTATTTTATGAAGTTACCTTATACAGGGTCAAAAACAAATAAACTTTGCATCACATGCGACCAAATTTCAATAGCCCAATTTTGATTTTGGAGAAAAACACACATTTAATATGGCGCTACTTTAAAGAAAATGTATCTGAAATAAAGCCTTGTCAAAACTGAGAAGTTTTATGTAGGTTGCGTCGAGTCTTATTTTGCAAAAGTGGTGCATTTTACAAAATATAGGTAAGAAATCAAAATTATCTTATGCAGCTGAAATTTTGCATGTGGGCTAGAAACTGCATTTTAAAAAACTTTTTCTAATAACTTTTTTTAATATTTTCAGAAATAACCCCACTTTTGAATTATTTTTTGGAAAAAATTAAGATTTGGCAGATAATGCGAATCATGTGACTACAATTTTTTTGCTTAATTTTCATCTTGATCGAAGCAGAACTTGATGCCAAAGTCAAATTTTGAATAAAGCTATTAATAAAACAAAATCCCATATGATGCGGACTTTACTGGTGACAATGTATATACAAAATGTTTAAGATAATCGTCTGTAAATTTTTTAGGGTCTACCGACTCCTGTGGTTGCTTTAACAGATTTAGAAAGTTTGGCTCCCAAAAAACGAAATGAATTCAAGCAAACAATACAAAAGATGGTTAACCAGTGGTTACCAGAAGAAAAAATTATTACATTAGACAAGAATGTAGATGGAATAAATATCTTGCGTAAAATTGGTGATCAAAAGAGCAAATCAGTTTTATACAGAGATCGCAGATCTCATCTCTATGCAGAAGAAATTGAATACTGTCCAGATAATGAAGGTATGGGTCTTCTGAGCTGAATATAATATATGAGTATTTATTTATTTAGGTATTTACGGATGTGCATTAGTTACACATTTCATTTTAAAACATACATATAACAGGCTCAGAGCCAAACAAATTAACATTAATATTGTTATTAAGTTAATTAGCACTATTCAACGTAGTAATAGGATAATTCTTGCCATAGTTAGTTGGGTGAAACGGTATAGAGAATGCATTGATGTTCGTTCATATCTTTCCCGGTACCTACATTAAAAGCTATGAAATTAAGCAATTCTGGGCACTTAATGCCATAATTATCAGCATTATAAAGAAAGCATAGATCAGCTATACATACCTCTTTTCATCTCCAATAAAGGTTTAGCTGAAAAATAATATCACTACATTGATACTCTTCCCTTTGATGACCATAGCGATAAGCAATTACTCTTAAAAACTTCCTCTGAACCCTCTCCATTGCCTCCACATGAACAGTATAGCCAGGAGACCAGAGAAGTCTGTTCTTATCCTGTTTTTATACAGTATGCTTGTCCTTTTAAACCCCTTCAAATCAAAATATGAGTTATTGTCCAAGAAGTCCCTATTGACAAAGCTTATACAACAATATATAATTTCAATTAATATCTTAAAAACAATTATAGATAGGTATAATATCTGTAATAAAACCCAGTCATTTAGACAGTTTAAAAAAATGCTTAGGATATGAAACAAAATATACCTACCTACATATTTAGAAAGATACTAGAAACATAATAACATAAAATCACAAACATATCTGAAAACAAGTGATTAAAAGTTATCATTATAAAATTCCTGGATGCTATATGGGCTTTAAACCAATACATTTTTAATAGAGCTTTTAAAAGCTCCATCCTCCCGAACCTGCTGCAAGGCCAACGGCACATGGCTGTACAATTTAATGCTTTCAAATGAAATTGAATTTTTTGTAAGTGCCATCCTAGGGATTGGCATAGGTAAACTGTCATTATTATGCATGTTGTAAACTGTGAGATTGACATAACTTTTATACTTCTTATGAATTAGGCAAACAGTTTCTACAAGTTACCTTAATCTAAGCTTTATTATAAAAGTACATAATATTTATATTTGTTTTATATTTATCAATTCCACGTACGTGAATCTTGATAACTTTTTAAAAATACGATTTTCATCTTTTTAACTACTACTAGATATAATACTATTTTAAGTATGTACACAATAAATACAAAATAGAAATGTATCAAAAATTCAAATCCTTATGTCTCATTAGTCCCCAGGGGTGGAAAAGATTGGGCCGTGGGGTAGGTTGGGCATAGTAATAGATCAAAAATTTATATTATCTTTGATTAAATACCTTTATACCACTACAATAAATGTATGAACATATTTAAGCGACTACAGTATGAATCACTTTTAAAGAAAAACCATTATTTATTGTTGTCTTCAAAATTGAGGTCACACACAGGAACAGATAGATGAAATTACATAAAATATGTTGATAGAAATTAGAAAATAACAGAATTATCTCATATACCTACTTTTCAAATTTTTTTAAGGAGTATTTGTGTTCTTAATATTTATAAAGCTCTTTTCAATATGATCAAATAGACAAAAACAAATACTAATTTGATTTTCAGTACTTACCTAACCCTTTCTGGCCAGTATGAAAAACAACAAAACACTTGTATAATGGCGCTTTATGCAGTATGTCAGATTTCTTTAAAACGTAATGACAACTTAAGGAGACACACCTGTCATTTATTATATGGTGCTGAAATGAATTTTATATTTAAAGTGCCCACGAAAATTAAACTGTCCCGATCCTCTACCCTCTTCCCTACATACAATTTCCTTCATTTTTTATTTTAGTTTTGCTTTTATATATCGGATTTATAAAAGCCATTCCAATTGTAGGTACCATGGGAACTTTGAAAGTTACTGGGTATGTAAAAGGAGCAGTATTATCTGTTGATCAGTTAGTACACATACCGGGATTGGGAGATTTTCAAATGTGTCAAATTGATGCCCCTTTTGATCCTAACAAAGTTGAGAAAAATAAGTAAGTAGAGTCTGGTGCACTTTGGGGACCCTCGTAATTTCACAACTTTTGAAAGTGCAATAGAAAGTCCTGTTTGTATAGAACACATTAATGGGCAAAAATTCATGGAAGAGACTGTTTTTGTTTTAAAAAAAAGAAGTTCGCCTTTGACGGCTATTCATGGAAGAGACTGTTTTTAAAAAAAAAAAAGAAGTTCGCCTTTGACGGCTATTTTTATGCGTAAACTCCCCGTTACGTTAGTCATTCCTAACAATGTTGCCAGATTTGGTATAAAATAAAAATTGATAGGAAATTCATAAAGGTTTGTAGGCTCGGTTGTAGGAGATTGACCATTAAAAATCCTTAAATAAAAAAATATAGATAACTTCCTTCTATTATGAGTGCTGTAAAAATCAATGAAACCCAAAAAAAAAAACTTTTAATTATGAGCTACTGACAATACTGTAACTTGTTCACATTATTCTAAGCAAAACTGTTTTTAGGAATTTAGTTAGTAACGCTATGGACGATGAAACTACCACTGTTAAAGTTTTAGCAAGATGTGATCCTGCAAAGCAGGAATCTTTAGATTCTGAGAATGTACCCGATCCCATGGATGCAGAGCAGACATGGCCGACCAAAGAAGATTTTGAGATGGCGGAAAAAGAACAGCAGGTAAAGTGTATGGGTCTTTAGTGTTTGCTCACTAAACTATATAAGTAAAGAACAATAATTATTCGTCTAATAACAGAAAGAATCAGTTCAGAATCAATCTAGAACTAAATGTTACTTCTCCGCAAACAAAAAACGCTGCATCTCGTCTGGTATAAATGCGCTTTCACAATAGTTGATTTTTATTGACTTTAAGACCTATTAACACTCAGTTTTATTTAAACTTTACTAAACACATTTTTTAGCAAAAAAAAGTAAAAAAGGTTCCAAAAGGTTGGTCGGATTATCAGGCAGCTTGGATTCCTGATGACGACGCAGAGTTCCAAGAAGACGAAGACAGTGAAACTGAAGATGAATCAGAAAATGAATTTATGGACGCTCGATCAGAGGAAAATTCCGAATATGATCAAGCTGATGACCAAGATAAAGATAATGTTACAGTTACCGAATCAGGTAAAATTTATTTTTCCCCTGTTTTCTCTTCTACATAAAGAGTTGTTAGAAATGTTGAGAAAAACGATTTTCTTATAATTTACCATAACGATTTTTAAAAATTTTAGTAATTTCAAGTTAAACAATATGTTTACGAGCAATCATCTAAACCCAACTTTAAAGAAAACGATAAAATATAGAATTTTGCCTAAATTAGTACAACAGTTTTTTAAATTTAATTTTCACAATATTAGTAGGTGTACTATACCGGGTGTCCACGGAAGGTGGTTCGCCCATCTAACTTTTTTGTTTTTCAAGATAATGAAATACAATTTGGGGGATTTGTATACGACATAACACTGCATTATTTGACAGGTGACTCAACATTATGGATCTTCCGGTTTAACCGGAAGTGACATAAACTTTCGATTTTTAAATGGGACACCTGGTATATTTTTCCTTTTTTTGACTCCATATGACATTCTAAATATAACGATGTGTCATTTGTCACTTTTTGTCGCCAAGAAAATATTTTTTTTCCAAATTTATTGTTTTATCTATAGGGCTGTGAGTGAATACGAATACCTTAAAATCATTTATTTCAGTTCTTTAATCTTGGGAAAAATACAATTTTACTATTTTTGGTTCAATGCCATGTGCTGTGTAAAATTTAATCTTTAAAGTTGTATAACTAATTTTTTTTAAACGGCAATATGGTGGCTCGTCGGGTTAAGAAAAAAGAGGATTTTATTGATACCATACACTATTAGTTTTAGAAAAGCTGCCATTAAAAAACTTTAAAAAGTTAACTTGGAACTTTCCTAAAATGAAGCATCTTTTGAGAATAAATTTAGATTTAAATGCATCAAGTGTGACCAGCAAAATTGATAAAACAAAAATTGAAAATGAATTATTTCTACATTCTTCAAACACTAATAATATATCAACTTTTTCACTCCTTGTAAAACTATTATTTTCCATGTTTTTAAACAACAACCTAATTTGCAGAAGCTGTCGGCATGTCAATTTTCTTCAAGGCATGATTTTGTTTTATCAGTTTTGGTGGTCACAGGCTACTTAGTACATTTAAATCTAAATTTATTTTCAAAAGATGCTTCATTTTAGGAAAGTTCCAAGTTACTTTTTAAAGTTTTTTAATGGCAGCTTTTCTAACACGTAATAGTGTGTAGTATCAAAATAATCGTAATAAAAT
The DNA here is from genome assembly GCA_963969555.1 of Polydrusus pterygomalis. Classification (NCBI taxonomy): domain Eukaryota; kingdom Metazoa; phylum Arthropoda; class Insecta; order Coleoptera; family Curculionidae; genus Polydrusus; species Polydrusus pterygomalis. Next base: position 84,635,371 of record OZ018376.1, read on the forward strand.
CCTCTTTTTTCTTAACCCGACGAGCCACCATGTTGCAGGTAAAAAAAATGAGGTATACAACTTTAAAGATTAAATTTTATCGGCACTATGGCATTGAACCAAAAATAGTAAAATTGTATTTTTCCCAAGAATAACTAAAGAACTAAAATAAGTGATTTTAATTTATTTTAAGTTATTCATAGCCCTCTAGATAAAACAATAACTTTGAAAAAAAAATATCTTCTTGGTGACAAAAAGTGACAAGTGACACATCGTTATATTTAGAATGTCATATCACTTCCGGTTAAACCGGACGTTCCGTAATGTTGAGTCACCTGTCAAATAATGCAGTTTTATGTCGTATACAAATCCCCCAAATTTTATTTCATAATCTTGAAAAACAAAACAGTTAGAGGGGCGAACACCAGACGTTGTATAAATTATTAAACTATACCAGTAAAAAGTAATTTCGAAAAAAAATCGCTTTTATATGACGAAATAGTAACATGTAAAAATATCAGAAAAATAAAAAAATTGCCAACTTTTAAAAAACAATCTAAGAGATATTTACTAAAGTAAATTATTTATAGTATTTTTTTTAATTGATTTTATTAATGAATTAAATTGCCTTCCATTTTTTTATTGTTTTTTTAATGGTTATTATTTTATATATTATGTTATCATTTTCCATGTAATGAACTGCAAAAAATATTGATATATTATATCATATTGTTTTTGTAAAAGTTAGTTTGACATAATAATGGTAAAAAAAATCTTAACCGATATTTTTGCTATTCAATTCTCCTAAAATAATTTACAAAATCACTTGATATTTATTTTAATATGCCAATTATTACCTATAGAATATGCAGTGGATATTAATTTTATTTAAATTTTCTGTAAAAGCTAGAAAAACTAAATAAATCTACGCGAAATAGGTCATAGGTTGGCAAGCATGTTGATATTTCCAGCTTAAGAAATGTTTATGTACTTTTCAGAGGTAGCCGTAAACGACGATAAATATGACCAAGAAATGGATTTAAACGCGGAGAAGCAAGAATTACAAAAAATTAAAGCAGCAAAGTCTGATTTGAGTTTTCCAGATGAAGTTGACACTCCAGCAGATACACCTGCTAGAGTCAGATTCCAGAAGTATAGAGGATTAGAGAGTTTTAGGTATAGCAGGATTTAATTTAATACATTTTTTTTAATGGACCTAACTATACTTGTAAGCTTTCCTCTTTTGCACTTTAAGAAAAATAGTAGTTTTTTAACAGGTTATTCTTATGCTGAAGAGTAGAAATATTTTCGGCAAAGATGATTCTAATGTCATTGATAAAGAATTAAAATACTACCGTTAGGTCCATTCGGTAACATACGGTATAAATCCGTAGCTAGTAATTTCAAGTCAAAATGTTTTAATGTTATAAAAAACATTTTTATCGACAAAACTTTTAGAAAGAAGAAAACTGACAATCATATTTAATATAATGAAAATTAAAAATACAAGAATAAAAATTGCAAATAACTGATGACAGATTATCAACAAAAATTCATATTCGGTATAGGCTTTTTCCATTATTTTTATGGTTTTAAACATTTTAAAATTTGGTATTTCTTTTTATAAAAACTGGATGATAATTAAAAAAAATGACAATCATAAAGTAGGGATTTTTTTACATACCTGATAGCTCTTTTTGCAAAATAAAAGGAGAAGAAAAAATATTAGATTTGCGATTGCTGTACAGGGTTCGTCACAAACAACATTTTTAGTTTTTTTGATCTTTTTTTTTCAATTCCTTGATTTATTAAATGAATTTTGCTTGTGTTGAAACTACAATTTCAACTATTGGATCTGCGATTACTATATAGGGTTCGTCACAAACAACAGTTTTTGTTTTTTGGATTTTTGTTCAATTCTAATTTTTTGGCTAAATCATCACTTTGGAAACAAATGGATTGGAAGGTACCTATGGTCCAAATCAGTTGGCACGTAGGAGTCCCGATCTCACAATTATCGACTTTCATTTATGGGGATATCTGAAGCCACATGTGTATAAAACCAATTTCAATAATTACTTAGATCTCTTGAAAGAAAAAATAAAAGTAGTTATTGCAAATATCCCAATATCAGTGGCGTGCAGTGACATTGGAAACAGGGTAGGCATAAAGATTTGGCTTGGAAAAAGGAAAATCGCCGGAGGCAATGCAAATTTTTTTATGCCACGCCCAAATTTCGTTAAAAATTCTGTCAACTATTATTAAATTTCTAAAGTTAAATTAGATAAACACGGCCAACAGAACATTTTATTAACATGACTGCAGCCTGTAAGCCACTTATGATTATCATAAAACTTATCGCTAAAATACCTGTTGCAATTTTTCTTTTGCTGGACCATTTTAAGGGAGGGAAGAGGACGCCCCGTTAAAATTATGGCTTGATTATTTTCAAAACTTCTGGACCGAAACGGAATTGTTATGGGTAACAGGGTAACAAACACTAATTATCTGTAAATTAAAAAATATACGGGACATTAAAAACGCAAAATTATTATTAAAAAAGAAATATATTTATAACGCAATAATTGCAAATCGCGCACGTGTCTGGACTGCGTCGCTGGGCCGCGCTGGCGATAGTAAACAGTTAATTTCCGCAAAATCCCTAACGGAACAGCAAGACTCTTTTTTAAAAAAATTCCGTAAAAATATAAAAGCTGTATTAAGTCAGTTCTACAGAACCGAAAACAATGCGACCTGTCGTTTCATACGTGACAAAATTAATTGCGCTACGACATTTGCCAATCGCTCTGTCTCGTTTTAACATAAGGCGCTACATCCTACATCCCTGCCTTTAAATCCGTACTTGAAATCTGAAAATAGTGCTGCCTTCAAACGAAGCTATAGCCTTCATAAAAAAATTTAAAACCTTCGTCCTGCTCATATGGGCCACCTACAAAGGAAATATTATGCTGATTTCGGTCGGTTTTAAATGCGATTATTACATTTGTTTGATGATTTATGTTTATGTTGGGACAATCCTTGATACTATTATAGAAATATAGTAATAGACGATTAGTAGTTTCATAAAAACGTAGATAAGGAAACGCATAATAATATGATTTTCTGTAAAAAATAAATTGGGAAATGTTATAATTTTTTTTTGTAAATTTATAATTTTACTAGGGTAGGCAATGCCTTTTTGCCTACATTGACTGCACGCCACTGCCCAATATAGCAAGTTAGGAACTGTTATCGGGAATTCAGATGTCGGGTTGAATTATGCGCTAACTCGGTGGTACCACGTTTGAATAAAAGTTTTATAATTTATGAATTGAAAGAAATATGGCATGTAATAATTAAAATACTTAAAAAGTAGGCAAATAAAAAATGGTTTTCTTACAACAAGATCGTTACTCGGCCAGATATAAAATCATATTCGAAGTAAGAAAGCAACAACAGTTGTTTGTTTTCGTAAATATATTTTAAACGAAATCCAAAAAACTAAAAATGTTTCTCACGTACCTCTGTATAGTAATCGCAAAGCGCATATTCGAAATTGTAGTTTCAGCACAAGCAGACGTTTTTATAAAGAATGACTTTTTCTTCTATACCTACTAATAAAAACATTTTTTCCTCTTCCAAACTCTATCCGTGGACACACTGTATGTTGTTTTTCGTTTCCTTTTTATACAAATTAATGTTTGTTTTTATATTAATTTCATACGTTTTTAGGAATGTTTAGATGTACCTATTCATATAATTTTTAATTACTATTTTTATATTAAATAATTATTAGATTAGTAACTATATGATAACGGCCCTCTTGTAGATTTTATAAAAAATAATGTTAATTTAAAAAAGATTCCAAGTAATGTAGATTCCTAAAAATTTTATATATTTGGGGTTGCAAATTATTTGACGGTAAAAATTTATGTTATTAGTTAGTAACCTTTTGACTACTGATATCAAAAGAAAGAAGGTTAGTCACACCACAATTTATACTATATATTTTTAATTATTTTAATTAATTCAATTCAATATTTACTATGCCATAGTATCAGGGTTGGTTGAATTCGTCCAAGTGGACATAATTGGACGATTTTGTCCAATTATGTCCGTCCGGACAAAATCAATTGTTCTGGACAAAATGGACAAAATTGTACAAAATCAATTAAACACATATAAAATTAAAAAAAACTTTATTATATTAGGATTAGGGTGTCAAACAAAACTTAAACAACAATAACCGGATACCGTCGGATCATCGTGCCGTCGGATGACGGACGCATGAAAATTCACCTTAAGGCCCCATAATGAAATAACAAACAGCCATTTTCTGGAATTTTCAATTTGGTATTTACTGTTTATATAATACACAATTCAAACGTGTATTTTGGGTTGCCTAAATCAACAAATTTAATAAAATGTAATGAAATTTGATTTTGTCCAATATTGTCCGATTTTGTCCGTTTTTGTCCAATTTTGTCCATGTCCTGGACAAAATCAAAAAAAGTGGACAAAATCACAACCCTGCATAGTATTGTTTCTATATTTGTTCTTGAAAGAGCGGTGTTTAATTACAAATTGCAGCCGACTATTTCCATCAACTGGAAACTGCGGTTTGTGAAAAAACAAGTAAGGTCTTGGGAGTACCTACTCCATGCAGGAGGACCTCATTTCTTTTCCGATGTTTTATATTTGGTTTTTATTTAATTTTTTTTTATATTTCCCAGAACATCTACATGGGATTCAAAAGAAAACCTGCCCAGTGACTATGCAAGAATCTTTCAGTTCCAAAATTTCGACAGAACGAAGAAGAGGGTATTAAAGGAAGAAGAAAACAAAGATGGAGCTTTGGTATGTTAATAAATGTTATATTGGACGAGGAAGATGTACATTTTAAACGTATTTAGGCCATAAGTTAATATTTCTGAAATTCAAATATGCATATATGTAATATGTAAAATAATTTTTCTCCCCTTCATAAATAAATTACTAGATTTATGGGAAAATACTTGAACACAAATCCCACATTGTTATATTTCATTAACCCTTAACATATTGCTGCTAGCTTAATTTTTGTGTCTGAAAATACAGGCAAGGGACTGCACTGGCCACTATGTATGACATATAACTATAGCGAATTATTAAACCAGTTTTCCTTTTATCATCGTTTACCCTTGAGGCATTTCATGTCAAATCAGACCCCTATTTAAAACAAGGGCAACTGGCATATACCGGGTTAGTATAAAGTACCGAAGCACTTTAATATCTTCAAAACCGCTAAAGCTATGCTTAAAATATTCGGTATTTGGAGGTTTCTGGGTATGAGGAATTGAACAATGATATAGACACTGTTACCAGATTTCCCAATTTTGCGCTATACATAGTCGTTTTGTTATCTTAAATGGAGTGCCCCATTTATTTTTACTGCAATGATTGACTCTTTTGAGGATTTTTTTTTATTATTCATAAAAACATAATAATTTTAACGACACTTTTAATTAAATGTTTAAACTGGACCCCATTTTTTGACAGACAGTACCCAAGTCGATCGTAAAACTCTCTCAGTGTGTTACTCAACATATTCGGTGATATAAGTGCAACTTCGATGCGAATTCTTTCGCAAAGTTCAACCAGATTTTCTGGACGATTTTTGTAGACACGATTCTTTAAATGACCCCACAAGAAAAAGTCTAGTGGAGTCATATCAGGTGATCGAGGTGGCCATTGGCAGGAACTATACGTTCTCTAAGGAGCTCCAAATACTTTTGTCTTATTAATGTACCTTCTATGAAAAATGGTCCGATAATATTGTTACCCAATATTCCAGCCCAGACGTTCACTTTCTCAGGATATTGGGTGTGAAGTTCTTGCATCCACTGGGGGGGGGGGGGGGGGGGGTGTTATCTCTAGACCAAATTCTACAATTGTGCCTATTAACTTGGTCGTTTAAGCAAAACCTACAAATGCCAAATTTTTTAAGCGCAGCTCTAGCGGCTTTGAAGATATTTAAGCATTCCGGTACTTTTTACTGAAAATGCGATGTTGTCATATCCTAGCAACTAGTAGGAATAAAATTTTGAAAATTTAGGGTATTACTAAGTTTGAGACGATCAATTTATTGCAGTAAAAATAAATGGGGCATTCCATTTAAGATAACAAAACGACTATGTGTAGCGCAAAATTGGGAAATCTGGCAACAGTGTCGATATCATTGTTCAATTCCTGGTACCCAGAAACCTCCAAATAGCGACTATTTTAAGCATAACTTTAGCGGTTTTGAAGATATTGGAGTGTTTCGGTACTTCATACTAACCCGGTATAATGAAAAATGCCCAGAAAGAAGGCAACCTACAAGACTTAATTTTGATAGACTAATGCAAAGATTTCATAAGACAGGAATACCCGTATTCACTAAAGAGTTTTAAATTTAGTCCTTTAAAATATTTAGATCTGCTACTCTCCCAGTTGTGTTTTCACCGTGTCATTGTTTGAGTACGCCGTATAACGTTTCCGCGTTAATTTGATTTTTTGCAATTAAATCGTTTTACCAATAAATACTTTTACCGGGATGTTGTTACCAAAATAGTTTTAGTTCCACTAAAGGAAACAGTCTCTATCAAAATCTATTTACTTTAAGAATTTAAAGACAAACCAAAAGAATATTTACAAAACGATACTTAGTTGACTAATTCTTGTCATTTCAACGTAGAACTGTCAATTTAAGATGGTTTTAAATTTAGACCCGTTTAGTGAATACGGCTGTACATGTTTAGTTTAAAAAAAATGAGCGGACCAAGACAGTTTTTAATGAAGAAAATGAGCTAATCGTGAATTAGAGGTTGTGGAGAATCCTGGCATAGGTCAACGTGTTATAGCCGGAGAAACTGATGATAAATAATAAATTTCAACTGACAATGATACGCGCCTGTAAATACATATTATTACTTTGTATATCAGGGCCTTCTTGCCAAAAATTTACAAGACTGCTTGATATTTGGAAGATTTTGCGAAAAACCGTAAAGGGTTTAAAACTATTATAGTTATTTATAGGGCCACCTTATGTGGATAGGAAATGTTCTCGCCTATCCCTTGAATGAACCAGCAACATAGCATCGTATCTAAAAAAAAATTAAGATTTTGAAAGTTTTATAACAAAGATTAAAAATTGTTTCACTTCCCGGTATTTAAAATTTCATTTCCGACCATTCATTATCAAGCACAATAGTATCTAATTCCACAACCGCAATTTTTTGTATTGTTTAAAAATATTCGGTATAGCCGGAAGTCGTACCGTGCGAGCAAAAATTATTTGCATAAAAGAGGGCCTTTCATCTAAGAACGTAATGCTTAGCCGTAGAGCTTAATACCTGTTGGGTGTCAGTAACTACCTGAATTAACAATCAATCAGTTATTCCGTCATCTTTGACAGACGTTACAAGTAATTTGATTCATCGCTAATTTTTCCAATTTCTTGAACAATTCACACAATGGGCTTTACGGAACAGCACAAAACATTCATGGTTGAAGCGTATGTTCGAAACGGGGTTAGAGTAAATGGTGAGTGGCAATACAATCCGGGTTTGTGCATGGACGATTTTCACGAACATTTTTCTAACGTTGCTTTTATTGCTGGGGATTTTTATCATTGCCTGAAAAGAACCGTGGCTGTGTTTAGGGAAACAGGTTCTATACAACACAAAAAAGGAGCAGGAAGACCATCTGTACGAACAGAAGAACTTGTTGCAAACGTTCGTGAAATAATGCAATATACGCCAACAAATTGTATAAGACGCCTGTCCCAAGAAGTGGGAAGATCTTATGGAACATGCAGGACTATTCTTAAGAAGCAGCTAAATTTATTTTCTTATTAAGTGCAAGTATTCCAAGAAATACAAGCCGCAGATTTTGAAAGACGCAGGAATTACTCTTAATTTACTCTCAATGGTTTACCCAAAATTTATTGGAAAGAAATGATTTATTAGACCTGAAATTTTTTTCGGATGAAGCCGGGTTCCACCTCTCCGGTTATGTGAATTCTCAAAATACACGCATGTGGAGTAGTGAAAATCCCCATTTTTTTGTAGAGTCCACATTGCACCTTCAAAAAATTGGTGTCTGGTTAGCTGTTTCCCGAAGAAGCATTGTTGGTCCTATTTTTTTTCATGACACAGTTACAGCACAGCGGTATAAAGACCATATTTTGAATCCATTTGTGGAGCAATTACTTGACGACGAACTACGTTTTGGATGTTTTCAACAAGACGGTGCAACCGCCCATACAGCCGCCGAAACTTTTAACTACTTACGCAATTTTTTCGACGACAGATTGATCAGTTTTCGATCAGACATTGAATTCCCACCTACATCACCTTGTTTAACGGTTATGTATTACTTTGTTTTTCCTCATTTAAAGAACACTATTTTTAAAACACCAGTTGCAAATTTAGAACAATTACAAGAAAGGATTATCCCAGAGATGCTAGTCAACACTTTCGAAAATATGAAGAGACGTGTGAATTTATGTTTGGAGCATAGCGGTGGCCAATTTTAGCAATTTATGTAATTATTTTTCTTTTTCTTTCTGTATATTCTTACTTTGTTAATTTTGTAAACAACAAAAATAAAATTGTATTTGTCTACTTATTTTATTACTCATTAGTTTGGCATATCATGTCATAATATGAATTTGACAAAATTTTAACCTACATTTGGTTAAATATATCGTCCCCATATCATTGTGATCTAAACCAAGCCACACGTTTTTTAATCCAAGCCCTCTTTGATGCAAATAATTTTTGCTCGCACGGTATATGGTCGCTGTTATTTCATTTGGAGAAAGCGCTTCCGAACACCCCATTATCCCAATTTGTAAGTTTCAAATCGCATTACTTTCCGAAATATTCTAATGGACGGTCACAGTAAAACACCCTGTATATTACATTCGTCTTCATACCAAACACAAATAAATAAAAACCCTAATTTTGTGACTTCCTTTATTTTTAGCCCGGTTGGTACATTACAGTTCACATTACAAACGTGTCTCAACTAATGTGGTCCACGTTTGAAAAGACCAAATCGCCGATTGTCCTGATGGGCTTATTTCCTCATGAACATAAAATGTCTGTGTCCAACGTAGTTTTAAAGAGAACCCAGCATTATGGATTTCCTATAAAATCGAAAGAAAGGCTTATATTTCAGTGTGGATATAGGCGATTTGTTACTAATCCAGTGTTTAGTCAACATACAAATGGACAAAAACATAAGGTAATACTTAACAGTATATAAAAAGCCCAATGAGGTCAGACAAAATTCATAAAAATCGATGTTATGTCGAATTTACGAAACAACTTGTATTTGTCTAAATGTCTAAAACAAATTCCACTCTCGTGAGGTAATTAACTAGGTATGCTATCCAAGTTCAATATTTCGGTTAATGACTGATCGCTTGTCAAGCCAATATTTGAGGTAGCAAAATCAACATATGGCCAGTCTGGCGGTGTATATGTCGTAGGCTAATGGTAGTTTTAGGCAAATGCTTTTGCCTGGAGAAATGCTTTTAGGTAAATGGCTTTTGCCTGGAGAAATGCTAAGGTATATCGGCAACCGGTTTGTTCGTTGTTACCCAGAGCATTTTTTTTAATTCAATTTGAAAAAATTAAATTAAAAAAAAAACGCTCTGGGTAACAACGAACAAACCGGATATAGCTTTTGCCTAAAACTTCCATTAGCCTACGATATATACAGGGTGTCCGGTAAGTATATGGCATACTCTCGGAAGCGTATAGGGGAGGTCAAAATAACTCTACTTTGTCATATAAAAAAAACCCAAAGTGCCCCCTTAACTGAGATACAGGGCCCCAAAGAGGTACCCAGCGACTTACCTTTCCGGCTTTAACTTTTGAACCGACACGTATAATTTAATGAAATTTTAGTATTTTGTGTAAGCCATAGAGACTCATAAAACTGTACTACATTAGATGTTTTACATCGTCAGGGAAGTCAGGAACGGACTTGCCACGACACTCATTGAGCCAAAATTTTGGCAGGTGTCATTCACAGAGCTAAAAACTGATTTTTTAAATACTTTAGTTATTTTTATTTAAAAAGGGTTCTCTACATTTGTCTGGATGGAATTAGCAGTTTTCGAGAAAAATAAGGTTTTTGTATATCACGTTTTTCGCCCATTTCGAAAATCTGCTCATGTAAATAAGAAGCAAAGCTTTTACATTTTTAACATTTTTGCGTTTAAGTGATTTCTGAAATGTCAAAAAGTTCAGTTTTAAGTGCTTTTTATAATTTCACTTTTACCTGTTTCTCTTAAGGTACGATCACACAACTATATTTCCTGCTTTCTAGTTACATCCGGTTTAACCGGAAGTTGATTTTTTTGGGAAGATAATAAAAATTGAAGATAGGGACATGTAAGCCGTTTTGCTCTAAGACGTACTGTTAGAAAGTTAGAAGCTGTCAAAGTTCAAAAATGTCACTTTTCGAGAGTCAATATCTCGGAAACTATGAAGAATAGACTAATAGTGCATTTAATAAAAAATAATTAAAATTTTATGTGGAATTTAAAAATGTAAAAATATACAGGGTGTTCCATTAAAAAAAAAAAATAACGTCAACACTTGACAGTTGGTGACATTACTGACATATGGTATAATAGTCAAATAGTAAAATTTTAGTCCTATAGATTGCCCAAAACCCGGATCCGATATCACTTTTCGTTCGCCTGTAATTAAGCCGTTCCGGAACATTTGCCCAACCCTGTATATAATAAAGAGGATTGAGCCCAATACCGTGCCCTGCAGTATACTAATTCTTACCCTGAGTTCACTACTCAATGTGTTATTCACCCTGACCATCTGACGTTTATCACTAAGGTAGTCCCTCACAAGCCTTAACACTGTTCCTCTTACTCCGTTATGTTCTTTGGGGTCCTGTAAAGGGGCACTTTAGGTTTTTTTATATGACAAAGTGGAGTTATTTTGACTTCCCCTATACGCTCCCGAGAATATGCTATATACTTACCGGACACCCTGTATAGCAGCACTTTTTTTCACATAATTTTATTTTTAGTTTGAGAGATTTTTTCAACCTAATTCTACATCAGTTGCGACCTTTTATGCCCCAATTCAATTTCCTCCCGCGCCCATTTTGTGCTATAAGGAGGTTGCAGGGACTTTGGTACTGGTTGCAACAGGAAGTCTTCTATCTTGCAACCCAGATAGATTAATTATTAAAAGGCTAGTTTTGTCAGGTAAGAAAATGTTTTAGTGTGGTGTAATTCACTAACTGTTAAGGTCGAAACACAATTAAAAAATAAACATTAGGCGATAAGCAATAAGCAACAGAAATAAGATTTGATACGAAAAAACAAATCAATCGCGACACAATTATGTTTTAAGGTGGAATTCTAAACGTCATTGAATCTATTGCCAACATAGATATTTACCTTTAGATAAGCAAACAATAATAACGAAAGTGACAAATTTATGGCCACGCGCATGTAAACAAAGCTACACACGATTAGACATGCGCACTGCAACATTATCATTTGACGAATGGGAAAATGGACAGGTCCGGGCTTAAAGTTTTAAGTTCTTGCTCAAGAAATTGTAAGAGTTGACATTCAATTTATTTTTACGTGTAACCTAAAATTTGTCGCAAATTCTTACCAAAAAATTTGAATTTCTTCTCAATTTTTGATCGTTGGGAAATAAGGTAGTGATTTATGGCATTTTTAGTAGTTGCAAACCTATCAGATTTTGAGGATAGAAAATTGTTTTAATGGGTCTGTTTCTAAAATTTGTTTAAAAATGATTCGTCGTCGTATTTTTAGATCAAAAAGGAAGAGAACAAGTCAAATAATAACTCGAACAAAAAACAAACAAAACCAGGAAAATAACCAATCTTCGACCTAATCACGTACCTAACTTCAAGTCAAATATTAGTTGGTATATAGTTTGTATTGATTTTTACAATTTGGTTAAAACGGGTACCTGTAAAAGATTTTCAAGCACAATTTCTTGTTCAAAAATTTAAAAAAGTTTTTTCCCGAGAACGTGACCCGTGGAATACTTTCAACCTTGGATTAATATACACATACCTAGGTATGTATTAGTGTCCGACCGGAACAAGAGTTTCAGTTTCGGCCGGAACCGAAACCGAAACTTATTTATACGTGTTAAAAATTTTATTGTAAAACTAAGAAATCCGTAAATATTAAACACCCACAATAAACAACAAGGAATTTACAGAGAAAACTTAAAACACAGAACAAAAATGGCGCCGAGCCGGTTCTGAAGTGTATTTTGAGCATGTCGCTAAACAAGAACATGCCGATAACAAGAGGTTTGCTATACGTATCTAAGGGTAAATGTCTATGATTGCCAACCCATAACCTATTTCGCGTTGTTTTTTTTTAGTTTATTATTTTATTAACTAAAATTTAAATAAAATCAATTCGTCGGCATATTATTGAGGTAGTATCTGACATAATATTACAAAAATATCAATTTATTTCATTGCCAATTTTGGGAGAATTGTATAATGAAAGAACAATGACAATAACGTTAAAAAAATCTTACCCGATATTTTTCGCTATACAATTCTCCTTGATATTTTTGTTGCACTTTTATGGCATCAAGTTCTGCTTCGATCGAGATGAAAATAGTAGTGACGTGATTCGCCTTCTCTGTCAAATTTTAATTTTTTCCAAAAAATAATTCAAAAGTGGGGTTATTTCTTAAAATATCGAAAAAAGTTGTTAGAAAAAGTTTTTTTAAATGCAGTTTCTAGCACATATGCAAAATTTCAGCTGCATAAGATAATTTTGATTTTTTACTCACCACTAAAATTTATTTTCCACTTAATGAACACTTTACTGATGACACTGTTTTTTTTTGTCTTAATATTAAGGTATATTACTTTCAGACACAAACTACGTTTTCCAAAATACTTATTTTATAAAGTTACCTTATACAGGGTCAAAAACAAATAAACTTTGCATCACATACGACCAAATTTTAATAGCCCAATTTTGATTTTGTAGAAAAACACATTTAATATGGCTCTACTTTAAAGAAAATGTATGTGAAATAAAGCATTGTCAAAACTAAGAAGTTGTATGTAGGTTGCGTTGAGTCTTATTTTGCAAAAGTGGTGCAATTTACAAAATATGGGTAAAAAATCAAAATTATCTTATGCAGCTAAAATTTTGCATGTGGGCTAGAAACTGCATTTAAAAAAACTTTTTCTAATAACTTTTTTCGATATTTTCAGAAATAACCCCACTTTTGACTTATTTTTTGGAAAAAATTAAAATTTGACAGATAATGCGAATCACGTGACTACTATTTTTTTGCTTAATTTTCATCTCGATCGAAGCTGAACTTGATGCCAAAAGTCAAATTTTAAATAAAGGTAATAATAAAAAAAATCCCATATGATGCGGACTTTAGTGGTGACACTGTATGTCATATTATTAACCAAATACTGTGCCGACGATTTTGATTTTATTTAAAGGTTAGTTAACAAAATAATAAACTAAAAAAAAACCAAGGCAAAATAGGTTTGGCAATAGATTAAATGACGTTGAGAATTCCACCTTAAGATTTTTTATATCCTTAACCGTTATCAGTTGCAATTATCTATAAACCTATGTTCGTACTTTTTGAGCGTTTTTGGAACAGGTTTTATTTTTTATGAACATTTAAGAAATTTAGAAGGAAAGAAATAAGAACACAAAGTCTTCCTCCACTTTTATATTAAAGAAATAATTAAGGGTTGAAAAATTCTCTACATGTTTCGAATGCAGAAGCATTCATCTTCAGGAGAATAAGTAAAAAGAAAAAATTATTAGATATCACCTTAACGGAGCATCAAAATTTGTAGGCACAAAGAAACCGGTTCAATGAATAGAACGGAGAAAAAGTCATAATGTAACTTGCATTATGAAAAGGAAAGAAATAAGAATGTAAGGGTTTATGGCTTAGGGCACGTAAGAGTGCAAATGCAGAACGAAGGGTTCAGCATTTGTATAAGAGAAAACTAAAGGTAGATTATATTGAACGAGATGTAAAATTGAAGAATTATTTAAGAAAAATCATTATGAAAACTGTGAAAATGGAAGTTTGAGGAAGAAAAACTATATTAATTGTTCTAACTTATAGATGCGAATCTCATAATGAAATTTTTAAGAATAAGTATAACTGAAAAGTTGTAGCATTTTAGGCTTAAATGCCATTATGGTAGTTAAATTTTAAAAAAACGAGTTTAATAAATTCTTAAGCAGGATCCAATACCACGTGTCACGTGGTATTGGATCCTGCTTAAGAATTTATTAAACTCGTTTTTTTTAAATTTAACTACCATAATGGCATTTAAGCCTAAAATGCTACAACTTTTCAGTTATACTTATTCTTAAAAATTTCATTATGAGATTCGCATCTATAAGTTAGAACAATTAATATAGTTTTTCTTCCTCAAACTTCCATTTTCACAGTTTTCATAATGATTTTTCTTAAATAATTCTTCAATTTTACATCTCGTTCAATATAATCTACCTTTAGTTTTCTCTTATACAAATGCTGAACCCTTCGTTCTGCATTTGCACTCTTACGTGCCCTAAGCCATAAACCCTTACATTCTTATTTCTTTCCTTTTCATAATGCAAGTTACATTATGACTTTTTCTCCGTTCTATTCATTGAACCGGTTTCTTTGTGCCTACAAATTTTGATGCTCCGTTAAGGTGATATCTAATAATTTTTTCTTTTTACTTATTCTCCTGAAGATGAATGCTTCTGCATTCGAAACATGTAGAGAATTTTTCAACCCTTAATTATTTCTTTAATATAAAAGTGGAGGAAGACTTTGTGTTCTTATTTCTTTCCTTCTAAATTTCCACTCCACTTCAAGTATGGACTACTTCTTCAAATTTAAGAAATTCTTATTCACTTAAGTAGATATTTACTAAAAACCATTTTTTAGGCCATCCTGTAAAAATTTACAAAAGGTCAGCAGTCATTAGATTTATGTTTTTTAACAGAGAAGACATAATGTACTTTAAACCTTGCAAACTAAGAACAAAAATGGGCAGAACCGGACATATCAAGGAACCATTAGGTAAGTTAAATAATACCAACTAGGTATAGTTCAGTTAGCCTTTTTATGGGTTATTCTCACTCAAATAGCAAAAAAATATTTCGTCTTTTTTTTCTGCTTTTTAACCTTGTACCGTGCGAGCAAAAATTATTTGCATCAAAGCGGGCCTTGCAACTAAGGACGTTATGCTTAGCCGTAGAGCTTAATACCTGTTGGGTGTCATGCAGTAACTACCTGAAGTAACAATCAATCAGTTATTCCGTCATCTTTGACAGTCGTTACAAGTAATTTGATTCATCGCTAATTTTTCCAATTTCTTGAACAATTCACGCAATGGGCTTTACGGAACAGCATAAAACATTCATGGTTGAAGCGTATTTTCGAAACGGGGTTAGAGTGAATTGCGAGTGGCAATACAATCCGGGTTTGTGCATGGACGATTTTCACGAACATTTTCCTAACGTTGCTTTTATTGCTGGGGATTTTTATCATTGCCTGAAAAGAACCGTGGCTGTGTTTAGGGAAACAGGTTCTATACAACACAAAAAAGGAGCAGCAAGACCATCTGTAAAAACAGAAGAACTTGTTGCAAACGTTCGTGAAATAATGCAAAATACGCCAACAAATTGTATAAGACCCCATTTTTTTGTAGAGTCCACATTGCACCCTCAAAAAATTGGTGTCTGGTTAGCTGTTTCCCGAAGAAAAATTGTTGGTCATATTTTTTCCATGACACAGTTACAGCACAACGGTATAGAGACAATATTTTGAATCCGTTTGTTCCATTGCAATTACGTGACGACGAACTACGCTTTGGATATTTTCAACAGGACGGTGCAACCGCCCATACAGCCGCCGAAACTATTAACTACTTACGCGATTTTTTCGACGACAGATTGATCACTTTTCGATCAGACATTGAATTTCCACCTAGATCACCTTGTTTAACGGTTATGGATTACTTCGTTTTTCCTCATTTAAAGAACACTATTTTTAAAACACCATTTGCAAATTTAGAACAATTACAAGAAAGGATTGTCCAGAGATGCTGGTCAACACTTTCGAAAATATGAAGAGACGTGTGAATTTATGCTTGGAGCATAGCGGTGGTCAATTTCAGCAATTTATGTAATTACTTTCCTTTTTCTTTCTGTATATTCTTTGTTAATTTTATAAACAACAAAAATAAATTTTTCTTATTTTGTCTCGAAACAGATCTATTTCGAACTTGCTAGCGCCTTCGAAATACATCTATTTCGAACTCCGAATTTTATTATTTAAAGGTTTGGCCCTACACCTTTCACCGTTTAGCATAGCATTCTAGATAACTAATATTTTTTAGTCCAAATATGCAAAATACTACACGAACCCACGTATGTATGTTTGGTTGCCTAGATCTACAAATCTGTATGTATTGTTTTAGTTCATTAAAAACCACATATGAAATAATAACTTTATTGACGGAGAACTATTTTGCTTTTGTAGATGCTTCAAGCTATCATTTTCTGCCAAATCCTATCCAAAATTCAATCTACTAACCTTCCAATGTCGATTTTAACTACAACTTTATTTGAATTTTCCATCTTCCCTATACTAAATTGCAATGCCGTGACGTAAAATCACGTCTTTTGAAATTCGAAAAATAGTAGCATAATCGCCCGAATTTCCGAACGCTCTGTATATGTACCGAATGTACAAGGATCACACAACGTATTCCGTCCAATTTCAAATCTCATATCGCTAAAATAACTTGAGAATCTCGTGGTGAAAATGGGTCAATAAATCAAAAAATGACAGTTCGCAAAATAATTTTTGTTGCCCAGAGGCTACTATGATAAAAAATAGTATTCCCAACATAAAATTTAGACATAAAAATTTACAAAATTTGAAGGATTTATTTTCTTTTTAAATATGTGTTTTTATTGAAAAAACTACAAATTAGAAAAAATAGTATAACGTACGTGTTATATAAAGCAGTTTTAAGCACTTGTCCCGTTATAAAACTCGCCGCAAGCGGCTCGTTTTTTAACATGGACGCGTGCTATAAAATGATGCTTTATAAAACGTGTACGTTAATATACTATTGTATTTGTCTACTTATTTTATTACTCATTAGTTTGGCATATCATGTCATAATATGAATTTGACAAAATTTTAACCTAGATTTGGTTAGATATATCGTCCCTATATCATTGTGATCTAAACCAAGCCCTGCGTTTTTTAATCCAAGCCCTCTTTGATGCAAATAATTTTTGCTCGCACGGTATTAGAATGTATATTGTGCTACCCTCAATTATTATTGGTTCTCCTATTAATTTTACATAAAAATTGTCTTAGACGTTTATGACGGTCCTTGTATCATAGACTCGCACACCGATTTTTATTATTTTCGAATAAGCCAATTATTTATCAAGTTATTTAGAAAAAATTTAAAAACGGCGTTTTATATTTCATTAGTTTCAACATGTTTTACAATATTTAAGAAAAAAATATTGTATTAGTTTAACAAACTCAAGTATTTAAAACGAAATATTGAGAACTTTATTTATTTCAACATTATTTGAAGACAAGTGGAGAAACAATACTTAAAAAAAAAACGTATTAAAACAACAACTAATTTAAATGGAAACTTATGTTTTTTAATCAGATGCTCAAACAATCCTCCGTTTACTGCCAAGCAATGTCCTAACTAAGCGTCTACGTACACCCCGATGATATCGATTGACGTGATTCGCGCGTCATGGCTAGCGCAATAATAATAATAATAATAATAATAATAATAATAATAAGTTTATTTAAAATTTAATAAATATGTTTATGTTGTCTTCTATAAACTTATTCTTCAATCCCCTGAAGCTGAGCTTGTTAGGGGCAAATCTTATTTTTTGTTTTAGTATGTAAAATCATAAATATGCATTAAAAATTAAGTTTTAAAGTAAAAATGTTAATTTATAGTATAAACGCAGTTCTTTTTGAATAAATATATTACCTATAATAATATTATTAATTTATAATTTTTAAGTAAAAAATATTACTTATATAAATTATTCAGAACAATATTAATTAATTATTTAATTCAAGCATTTCTAATAATATTTTCAAATTGTCTGTTTTTAATATCCATGTTTTTATTTCGACTTAAGATTTTTTTAATGAAATCAATTTTTTAATTTTTGTTGGTAAATAATCGTTTAAATAAAAACATAAATATTTGAAATTTTTTGTCCTATGGACTTATTTATTTTAGGTTTTATGGGTATTTCATTTTTATGACGTGTATTATGATTATGGTTTTTAAATTATATAGGGTTTTTATTTTTAAATATATATATTAAGATGTTATTAATGTAAAGTTGTCTTATGTTCTACTTTTTTGTTTCTGAATATAATTCTTTTGATGGATAAAGATAATCTTTATTAAATATAATTTTTAGAAACCTTTTTTGCAATATTTCTAATTTTTTAACTAAAGTTCTATTTATTCCTCCCCAACCTAAAATTCCGTAATTTAAATGAGTTTTAACTAACGCGTAATATAATATTTCCATGTCTTACATTTAAAATTTTTTTAATGTTTTTAAAAATCGGTAGTAAACTTCTTAATTTTTTAATTAAGTATTCTAAGTGAAAATCCAATTTAATTTACTATCAAAAATAATTCCTAAATATTTTATTTTATTAACTTTAAAAATTTGAATGTCTTCATTTATTTGAATACTATTCATATTTCGTGGTAGGCTATTTAGGTTTAAAGTAAAAGGAATATGATTTGTTTTATAAAAATTAATTTTTAACAAATTGTTATCAAACCAATTTTTTATAATTTTAAAATCTTTTTTAATTTTATTATTTAATTTTTTCCAATTTGTATCGGTATAAAAAATTGTAGTATCATGTGCAAAACTATGAATTTGTCCATCGCAATTTATACTAAATAAGTCGTTAATCTAAATTAAAAAATAATGGTCCCAAAATTGTTCCTTGAGGAACACCATACTTAAATACTGTTGGATAGCTTTTTTCTTTATCTATTTGAACATTAGTTGGCCTTTTTTTCAGATAATTTTTAATTAATTCTAATTGCTTTCCTCTGAATAATAGCAGTAAATTATGGCTAACTGTATCAAAGGCTTGTGCTAAATCTAGAAAAATACTAATACAGGGTTTTTTATTATTTAGTGCATCATATATTTGTTCTGTTAGATAGCAAATAGCGTTTTGCGTTGATATATTTTTTTGAAACCCAAACTGTTTATTCGAAATAAAATGTATTTTTTCCAAATAATTTTCAATTCTTAATTTTAAAATTTTTTCAAATACTTTTGCTATCGAAGATAATAATGTTATTGGTCTATAATTACTAGTTTTACTAGAATCTCCATTTTTAAAAATAGGTTTTATTATACCAAATTTGAAAGCTTCTGGATATCTGGTAATAAAGATGGCGTTGCCAGTTGTCTAGGCCCCGCCTCCTTATGACGTTATTAAAGGATATTCACTGACATTTCTGACAAGGACGTTTAGCCTGAACGTTGAGGCGCTAGGTTTTGGACCAAAAACTTGCTGGCTCGAATCTTTTCTAGTGGAGGAACATCAATCTTAATCAAACAAACTACGCGTGCGCGAATCACATCAATCGATATCATCGGGGTGTACCTAGATCCTTGTATATCCTAAACGGTCACAACATTCAGCTCTTACATTATTAAGTTGATACACAGAGATTTGAGAATCTTTAGTTCTTCCAAATTTTGATAACGCGCATTTTTATAAACAACATTTTAAATGATCAGAAGACCTAGCTGGCCAATTTGTGGTGTAATTTAATCCTAGTGTGCGTCCATCGAAAACGTTTTTGACATACGTATTCTCGTGCATTGTGCACAAGACAACCGTCCATTTGAAGCCAAATATCTTCATTGTCAGAAGCAACTTCTTCTAATGCAGGTCCAATTTAATTTTGTAAACGTACCATAATATATTCGTTTCCTAAATTTTGTCAAGAAAAAAAAGGTCCAATGTCCAAATACACTTCGTCTATTAATTATGGAATAGGTAAAAAAGTACTCAAATTTTAAACATCCATGTCTTCATATCAATCCACTCAATTTTTGGTTGATTAGGTAGGCCGTCCCTTGGACCGACCTTTGACCTTACGTTATGTCTTTTTTATACAGGATAATGGCTAAGATACCATGCCGTGTAAAATGTGCTGATTTTAAAATAAATATTTGTAAAATACGAAGCAATGAAAATTGCATTTTATTAGTGTAATGGTTACAGCTTTATGTTAGGCACTTACTGTACAAATTATAGCGCAATGCTGTTCGTGTCAAATAAAAAAAAAATTAACAAAATCTGTATATTGCACATTATATTGACTGAAAACGTTTTACTTTTATTTGAATTTACGTTGCTAGTCAACCAATTGCCCTTGTCAATTTATCAAGATTTTAAATTTGTTATTGTATTTGTGATATTGCCAGAATCATGAATAAAACGCAAGGGGCCATATCAAAAATTTTAAAACGGTATCGAGAAGATGGATCGAATAAAACAAGAGCAGGGCAAGGCCGAACAAGGAAACCAACTGCTAATCAGGATCGGTTTTTAACAATGCAATGTGTTCGGGAGCGATTTACAACAAGTACCAAGCTACAAGCACGGTTGTCAAACGTTCACAATGTTCGACTATGTAAGCAAACAATACTTAATCGCTTAAAAGAGGTCCAACTGAAACCGTATGAAGCAGCGATAGGACATAAAGACATAAAGTAAGGTCAAACACATTGTGCTAGGTAGTCCAAGGGACGGCCTACCCAATAAACCAAAAATTAAGTGGATTGATATGATTTTGATGGAGATCTGGATGTTTAAAATTTGAGTACTTTTTTACCTATTCCATTATTAATGGACGCTTGTATGTCCGCCCAAACATTTACCATATCAGGGTATTGAGTCTTTGTTTGTGCACATCTGTGTTTATTGTTTAATGTGAAGGTGCATTCGTCGGTAAAACAAACATTGCGTCAGAATTCCCTGTCGTTATTTACCCTTTCCTTAACTTCAAATCAAAAGTTTGCTCTTCTTATTTTATTACCTTCCTTCCTAATGTTTTTGATATTAATACTTCATTTTTACAGTGACGCTTTCCTACATTTTTGCCACGAAACCTGGTACTAATTCCATTATTTTCTTCTACATAGAGTAAAAGTTCATTATTTTCTTCTGCTCTATCATCGATTACATCATTATTTGGCTCTAAAAATTAGAATTTATTAGTTACAGTACCTTTACTCTCAAAATTAAAAATATATTCAATTGGTCTGTCAGAAAACTTCGCAGAGAGCATTTCGGGTACTCTCCGAGAACTATTTTCTATATGGTACCACTTAATCATTGTTATTTTTTCTTAAATACTGTAAAACATGTTGAAACTAATAAAAAATAAAAAGTCTAGTAATATTTCACATTATAATTATTATTATACTGGTGGTTTCATTGAGATAATTTTATGTACATAAATATTTACATTTAGATAAGTAAACAAAAATCACGAAAGTGGCAAATTTATGGCCTCGCGCATGTAAACAAAGCTACACACGATTAGACATGCGCACTGTAACATTATCATTTAACGAATGGGAAAATAGAGAGGTCCGGGCTTTCAAATTTCAGTTCTTGCTCAAGAAATTGTAAAAGTTGACCTTCAATTTATTTTTACAGTGTGTAAACAGCTAAAATTTGCCCAAAATTCTTGCCAAAATTTTTTTATCAAGTTGGGAAATATGGTACTTAGTGATTTTTAGTAGCTTCAAACCTATTAGATTTTAACGATAGAAAATGGTTTTTAAGGATTTGTTTTTTTAGTTTAAAAAGGAAGAGAAAGTCAATTAAACTGTAATACTTTTCGAATATAAAAAACAAACAAAACGAGCAAAATAACCAATCTTCGATGTTATCGAACCTGACCTCAAGTCAAATATTAGTTGGTATATAACTTGTATTAATTTTTACAATTTGGCTAAAACTTGGGTAGGTACGTGTAAAAGATTTTCAAGCACTATTTCTTGTTTAAGAATTTAAAAAACTATTCGCCCGAGAACGTGACCCATGGAATACTTTCACCCTTGGAATAATATTAACATACCTAGGTAAAATATTTACTTTTTTCTTTTATACAGGGTGTCCCAGAATATGTGGGCAATCTCCCGGATTCGGATAGAATATGAAAAAATAATATGACAAGTTCCCATAAAAAAATTTCCTACAGGCCCTCCCTACTGAGATATAAGCCCCTGAAGGACGCCTCTGGAAATCGGTTTATCTTGAATAATTCTTAAAGTACTTGGTGTAATTTAATAATTTTTCAGTATGATGGTTGCTAGGTAAGTCTCCTCAAAATGAACCATTTTAATTTTATTCGGCTTATTTAGTTTTCCAGGGACGGACTAACTTTAACAGAATAATGCTTATTCTTTTTACACCCTGTATGATAGAGGCATATCAATAATACTATTGAACAGCTGAAACCTTAAACTAAAAAAAAGGTACTCTTCATCGACATCGATAAAGTAAACCGTTTACGAGAAAAACATTTTTGTTCCATATGCCTTTTTTTTATAAAATATTCGATAAATACCATATTTTTACTGATTCATTTTGGACGTCGGTTCAACATGAGCTCCTTCTACTGCAATGCATTCCCTACATCTTTTAATTGTAGATTGTTGGATCCTCCACAATGCGCCAACATTATTCCTTATTTCGCGACAATGGAAGTTAATTAGTTCCAATAAGTGTTCCCGATTTTGTATTGGATTGGCGTATACTAAACATTTTAGATAGCCCTACAAAAAAAATCTAATGGATTTAGGTCTGGTGATCGAGGAGACCAAGCCGCTGGTCCTCCCCTTCCTATCCATTGATTTTCGAAGACCCTGTTTAGGTGTTCTCGAACTACTAGACTAAAATGTGGCGGAGCCCCATCATGCATGAACCACATATTATGTCGTAGTTGCAGAGTTCTGGCAGATTGTTTTGAAGAAATTCCAAATACCTTTCTCCATTTAACCTTCTTGGCAATACAAATGGTCCAATAAAGTGTTGTCTGATAATTCCGGCCCACACGTTGATGGGTTCAAATTGGTGCTGATGATGCGTTACAATAGAAGCATGGGGATTTTCCTCTGCCCATAAATGTAAATTATGAGAATTTATGATGCCGTTTTTGGAAAACCCAGCTTCGTCCGTGAAGAGAACTGAACCAATGAAATTTGCATCGTTTCTGTGCCGATCTAAAACCCAGTTACAAAATTCCATCCTTCGCGGAAAGTCTTCAGGAAGAAGCGCGTGGACTTTTTGAAGGTGGTATAGATGTAACTGTTGCTCTCTAATGATTCTAAAGACCATTGATTTTGAACAATCAAATTCGGCAGCCAATTTTCGAACACTTGCAGCAGGATCTACTTCTACGGCATTAAGGATGTTTTCTTCAAGACCATCAACGCGATGGTTTTGATTTCCACAATTGTGACTGGCTTTGTCAAACTTTCCTAAAATTATTTACGACCTAAATACTTTAAATCAAATCTTTATCATCCGATAAGTACAAATAAAAAATAAAACAACTTAGTTTTTACCTGTCTCTCTTAAACGACGATCTACTCTTTCAAAGGTTTTTCTGTCAGGAATTCTTCAACAAAATTTTTTTTTCTCGTAAACGGTTTACTTTATCGATGTCGATGAAGAGTACCTTTTTTTAGTTTAAGGTTTCAGCT
Source organism: Polydrusus pterygomalis (assembly GCA_963969555.1). NCBI lineage: Eukaryota > Metazoa > Arthropoda > Insecta > Coleoptera > Curculionidae > Polydrusus > Polydrusus pterygomalis. Next base: position 84,659,243 of record OZ018376.1, read on the forward strand.
GTTCAATAGTATTATTGATATGCCTCTATCATACAGGGTGTAAAAAAAATAAGCATTATTCTGTTAAAGCTAGTCCGTCCCTGGAAAACTAAATAAGCCGAATAAAATTAAAATGGTTCATTTTGAGGAGACTTACCTAGCAACCATCATACTGAAAAATTATTAAATTACACCAAGTACTTTAAGAATTATTCAAGATAAACCGATTTCCAGAGGCGTCCTTCAGGGGCTTATATCTCAGTAGGGAGGGCCTGTAGGAATATTTGATATGGGAACTTGTCATATTATTTTTTCATATTCTATCCGAATCCGGGAGATTGCCCACATATTCTGGGACACTCTGTATAATATAAGTATAGAAAAAAGTATCTTTTAAACTCTTTGAAGCAATATATTTCCCGAAAAATACCTAATTAGATTGCAGGGCTGCAAATAAAATATACCAAAACATGCATCGGGATAATCTCTCTTGGTGTGTATTTCTCTTTATTTTCATACCTTGTTTGTGTGGCCTAGACCTAGTTTGATGTGTCTAAATTGATCATAATAAAATAAACTTATATATCAAGATATACTAAGTGACATAGAAACCCGAACACCCAGTAAAAATGATTTAATTTTAATATTATTTTGTATACAAGTTTATCATCACAAAAGGAAGGTATGATTAAATTTTTAGAACAAACCCGAACAAACCGAATAAACTTAGTCTGTCTTTAAAGATGAATTAAAATTTTAATCATTTCCTTACTATGACCCTCCGGATGTTTATGTAAAATATTATTGAAGTTAAATAATGTTTAACGGGTGTTCGAGTTTCTATGTCACTTAGTATACCTACATCACTATTCCATACTTAATGAAAATACGAAATACCCGGTATTTTACCCCTATTAAGGCATATAAAATAATATAAATGTCTATGGATATGTATCACATCCGTATTTTCTTTTTAAGAATTTTACGAAGACTTTTTTCTAAATAACTTTTAATTTAATAAATAAAATGGGTTGGAGTATCAACATGCTTGCCACAATATAAACCTATAACCTATTTCGCGTAGTTTTCTTTATTTTCTCTAGCTTTTACACAAAATTTAAATTAAATCAATATCGACTGCATAACTGCATAAGGAATAATTGACATATTAAATAAATATCAAGGAATTTTAAAAATTATTTTAGGAGAATTATTGTATAGCGAAAAATATCGTGAAGATTTTTTTAACATTATTATGTCATTGTTCTTTAATTATTCAATTTTTCCAAAATTAGTAATAAAATAAATCGAAATTTTAGTTATTACCCAAACAATGTGCCGATGATATTGATCTTATTTAAATGGTAAATTGTAGCGTTTAAAATTTTAACGCAACCCTGTTTAATATTTTTATTCTATCTTAGAAGTACTTTTATTTCCTAGCGCATTCACCACGTCGTACTACATGCAGGTACGATGACGTTTTATACCTTTAGTTTTTATTTAAGCGTCGATAGCAGGATCGCTGGTGATTTAGGTCGTCGGTCTGCCACGAGATTTGCTGCAAGCAGGATACCTTCGGGTCTTTATAGTTTTCAATTAATGGGTGCCAATTTCAGCACTAAAATTTTATAGTATGTTCTAAGTAGTTAATTGTTATATCTAGCATATTATATGCGGTATATACCTCTTGTTCCTGTGTGAGATAAGTCCCAAGCTGTATGTGCCATGATGCATAATCTGGTGAATTCCCTCAACCTAGAGGGTGTATCCATGGGGCTTAATGTCCAAAGTTTGTATTGCTGTATTTTCCAATGTCTGTAAGACCGTGCTACCTTCTTCATTTTTGGGCTCAGGCCGCCATTTTCCACCTGGGTAACTGCCCGATGATCCAATCCACCTAAACTCAACAATTGGGGTCTTTCTACACCACCAGGACCTTCATTTAGTATCTACTGGATGTTTCGGATGCTTTGGATTTAAGGCCAGTTTATTCAATTTTTTTAATAATATCGCTCTTCATAGCAATTTGATTAATGAACTTAAAAAAATGTAAACCTTTCACTTATGAAAAGTTAATAAGTAACATAATTAAGTATCGTTTCATAATTTTTTTATTATAATATTGTGAGCGAGTTTTCTGATTTTACGGATTCTTTAATTTTATTAGCACGACAGCATACAGTAAAAATTCTGTATATTATATTATATTATACAGGGTTGGGCAAATGTTCCGGAACGGCGAACGAAAAGTGATATCGGATCCGGGTTTTGGGCAATCTATAGGACTAAAATTTTACTATTTGACTATTATACCATATGTCAGTAATGTCACCAACTGTCAAGTGTTTTTAATGGAACACCCTGTATATTTTTACATTTTTAAATTCCACATAAAATTATAATTATTTTTTATTAAATGCACTATTAGTCTATACTTCATAGTTTCCGAGATATTGACTCTCGAAAAGTGACATTTTTGAACTTCGACAGCTTATAACTTTCTAACAGTACGTCTTGGAGCAAAACGGCTTACATGTCCCTATCTTCAATTTTTATTATCTTCCTAAAAAAATCAACTTCCGGTTAAACCGGATGTAACTCGAAAGCAGGAAATATAGTTGTTCCGGTTTAACTGGAAGTTGATTTTTTTGGGAAGATAATAAAAATTGAAGATAGGGACCTGTAAGCCGTTTTGCTCTAAGACGTTCTGTTAGAAAGTTATAAGCTGTCAAAGTTCAAAAATGTCACTTTTCGAGAGTCAATATCTCGGAAACTATGAAGTATAGACTAATAGTGCATTTAATAAAAAATAATTATAATTTTATGTGAAATTTAAAAATGTAAAAATATACAGGGTGTTCCATTAAAAACACTTGACAGTTGGTGACATTACTGACATATGGTATAATAGTCAAATGGTAAAATTTTAGTCCTATAGATTGCCCAAAACCCGGATCCGATATCACTTTTCGTTCGCCTGTAATTAAGCCGTTCCGGAACATTTGCCCAACCCTGTATATATAAATGTACATAGCGAGGGGTATACCTTTGGCCAAAGAAGGTTATGCACATATTAATTCGGTAAAGAAAAAACAGGTTTTGATGCGTAAAGGTTTCATTTTATAAATTGGTTTATCAGAAATCGAGCAAATTTAAGTACATAGTGTTTTCTACCCTTTTATCCATTTTGAAAAAGAGAGCTTCTCAGTTGATAAGCTCTATAAACTAAAAGTAAGAATAGTAACTGAGTGGCGCCCTATATACATAAGCATCACTTGCCTGTGACCATCTGTTCTACCAACGAAAAGCTGCCGTAAGCACGTGAGTACCTTTTTGAGGAAAATTTAATTTTTCCCCTAAAAAGTACCCCACAAGATAATAAAATAATAAACTAAAAAATACAAAGCGAAATATAGCTTGAGTGACGTTGAGAATTCCACCTTAATAGAAAATAATAAAAAATTGTGAAACTGTGTGAGAGTAATTTTGATGTAAAATTAATAGGGAGCCAATATTTGAGGGTAACCAAACTTCCATGGGATTTGCCATGGCCAGTCTGGCGGTGCACCATTGCACCAACTTAAAAAAACAAATTCGGTGATAGCGAAGCTCAAACATGTCGTTTATTTTACTTTAGAAACTCCTAAATCATTAAATTTATTCCTGCATAAATAATGTTTATTTTAGGTACACGCGGACATATGAAATGTATCTTTGATGGTCAGCTAAAGTCTCAGGACACGGTACTGCTGAACTTGTACAAAAGAGTTTTCCCAAAGTGGACATACGAAGACCTAATTGTGAGCTGTGCTAATACTGATACTATGGAAACCTAATGAGATAAATAAAACAGTTATTATTTGAAATTCTTGTTACCTTATACCCAGTTTGGTGGCAAATATTAAATTTCGTTGGAAAAATTGTGTTGTGTTCTAAATAACTACCGTAAATATATTTAAATATGAGTTACGGCACGTGAAAGAAGTGTGTCAAGGCTCGAAGTACCCCAAGAATTACTTACGCTTTTTTTTAAATAATAAATTCATTAAATAACTGCAAAATGCAAATTAAATTACAGGCTAGTAATTGAAATGTTTTGGTTTTTTTAATGCAAATTGTAGTACGCAGTGGCGTGTGATGGAAATCCTCTATGCACTATTATTTTTACTGCCCTCGCAGAGAAAGTATTGTAATCGCATAAAAAATATTTTAAGATTTCCCATGTGGACGTTTTAGGGTCCTTAGATCAGAAAGAACAACAACAATCAACAAAGTTGATAATTTAAATGTTTCATACCGGGTCCGCCAACGAAGCGGGGACGGAAGATTAAATCCTTATCGATGAACATCAAAACTACGAAAACAGCATAAGGTATGGACGTAAAAGCGGCATATTTTAAAAATATTTTACATTATACAGGGTGGCCCAAAAAAGTGTGGCGGACTAAACTTAAATTTTTTTATTGGAACACCCTGTATATTATCGGCCCAAAAGATGGTCATATAGCCGCTGATCATTTTAATATAAAGTTATGTGGGTTTATTAATAGTAGTTTTAGATATAATAACGATTTTATCTTAAAAATTGTCTAAGTTTAATAGCCATTTTTAAATTACTAAAAACAATCGATTAAAAAGTAAACTAAAAAACAAATATTTTAGAATATTGTCTATCTTTACGATGAAAAATATTCGTGTTTAGTGCATTTATTATACAGGGTGATCATATTATACAAAATACAAAAAATCTCTCTTTTTAAATGGAACACCCTGTATATTTTTTGATTTCTAGAAAGCCCTTTTTATATCCTTCTTACTGATACCAATTTGATACCTTTTAGAATTTACCGTATTTTAGTTATTTCGATATTAACTTTAAAACTCTACATTTTTGCTTTATAAGGACTTAATCTTTCGTCCCCGCTTCGTTGGCGGACCCGGTATATTCCTAAAACCCACCGTTAACAAGATAAGATATTAGCCAGAGGTGTGTTCGATTGGCCCAGAGATTTGGATCGATCTGATTTTAAAAATCAGTTCAGTGATCCAAGGTGATACCCGGATTTTTATGTCAGTTATTCGTTTGGGTTTCGATTTTGACTTAACCTCATTGTTCATGTTCAAAAATTAGTCAAGCGAGTAGCGTAGTAGTATTTTATAAAGCGGGGAACTAAAGTAAAACAACTGTAACATATATTATTTCCACTCTTCCCATTCACGTAGGTAGGTACAGGGTCTTCCAACGAGGACTGAACAGGGGCTCATTTTTGAGCTTCCTTGTATTTAAAGAAAAATCCAAAATAGCCAATCGATGTACTTTTTCCTGCAGAATTCAAAAATAAAACCAAAAATTTATTTAAACCAGAAACAAAAGAGTTACGATATGGATAAGGTGTTTTTTAAATGGAACATAGCTTTTTTTATACGATTTTTGGAACGAGTGATTTTTTTTTTGTCCGTTCTGATTAAAATATTTAATATTGTGACAGCTATTTTTATTAAATTTTAATGTTTTATCCAGTATAATACAACATACACTAGGTAATAAAGGTATTATCACCTTTGAATCCTTCAAAGTCAAAAAATTTGACAAATTTACTATAATATTGCCGAAATGAAATATGCATTAGATGAGAGATTGCAGATTGTTATCTTGTTCTACAAATGCCAAGAAAATGCAAGAGAAGCAAGGAGAAGATTTATTGCAAATTTTCACAGAAATATATCCGTCAATACTATTCTAAGGATAAAGAACCTATTTGAGGAAAATAAAACATTACATGACAGAAAAATAAATCAAGAAAGGAATAGAAATCGAGACCGTGCCATTGTGAATTATTTTCGACTGAATCCAACCAAATCAATTTCGGACGCAGTTCGGGACGTTCAATACGGCGGCGGTGTAAGACGCAGAAGAGTTACCCAAGGAACTGTTCACAGGACTTTAAGAAATCATAAATTTAAGTCTTATCATATCCTTTCACTTCAACATCTAACACCGGCACAAAAAGAACTTCGCTTCCAATTTGTTTCCCAAATTGTGATTCGGAAAGAAAACGAAGACCCTAATTTATTCAGAAATATCTTTTGGACTGACAAAGCCACATTCACAACATCGGGGGTTTTCAATAGACATAATAGTCATCACTGGGTCGTTGGAAATCCAAGAAAATTTCAGACAATTAAATTTCAAGGAAGGACTTCAATCCATGTTTGGTGTGGCATAAAAAATAATAGAATTTTGGGACCAATATTTTTTAACGGGACTTTAAATGGACAGAGATACTACGAGTTCTTAGAAAACGAAATTGAGAACTTTTTGGAAGATTTACCATTGGAAGAATATCAAAATTTAATTTGGCAACATGACGGGGCCCCTCCGCATGCCGTGCGTGAGGTTACTCAATATTTAAACGGACGCCATGAAGAATCGATTGGTAGAAATGGAACCTATGCTTGGCCACCCAATAGTCCCGATTTGTCAATATTAGACACATTTCTTTGGGGGCCATTTAAAGAACGTGGTATACAAGCAGCGAAACCACGATATTGAAGAGATCATGCAGAAAATTGTGAATGAAATAAATCGTCTTAACCAGGAAAATCACCGTATAACAGCAAGTTTGGAAAGGCTACAAAGAGGTTATCGCACTTGTTTCGAGAACAACGGAGGTCACATTGAACAATTAAATTATTAATGTTTTTTTTTTAATTAGTAGATATAGAGTTGGATTTCTTTTTCTGTCATGTAATGTTTTATTTTCCTCAAATAGGTTCTTTATCCTTAGAATAGTATTGACGGATATATTTCTGTGAAAATTTGCAATAAATCTTCTCCTTGCTTCTCTTGCATTTTCTTGGCATTTGTAGAACAAGATAACAATCTGCAATCTCTCATCTAATGCATATTTCATTTCGGCAATATTATAGTAAATTTGTAAAATTTTTTGACTTTGAAGGATTCAAAGGTGATTATACCTTTATTACCTAGTGTATGATTCAAACAGGTTAAAGTTAAATTATACTTGATAAAACATTAAAATTTAATAAAAATAGCTGTCACACTATTAAATATTTTAATCAGAACGGACAAAAAAAATCACTCGTTCCAAAAATCGTATAAAAAAAGCTATGTTCCATTTAAAAAACACCTTATCCATATCGTAAATCTTTTGTTTCTGGTTCAAATAAATTTTTGGTTTCTTTTTGAATTCTGCAGGAAAAAGTACATCGATTGGCTATTTTGGATTTTTCGTTAAATACAAGCAAGGTCAAAAATGAGCCCCTGTTCAGTCCTCGTTGGAATACCCTGTACATGAAATACTATGTACCTAGTTGGGTTCAAAAAGACATAATTCATTCATTTCTACTTCCACATCACACTAAATTTTCTTGAAAAAATACATAATCAAATAAATACCCAACGAAAATCTAAAAACAGGGACAGAATGGAACTATAACTTCCAAAACCATAAAGTAAACAAATCTGATTTTGGCGATTCTGCAATTTCCCAGGTTAACTTGGGATAACTTTGACGATAGTGGGGGAACAGTGATCGTTTGCCAATCGAACATAGGTCAGATCAGTTAGATCGATCCGGATCGATCTAAACCAGCGAATTTAAATGAAAACTTCCTATTTTTTTCTTCTCTAAAGAATGACTTATTAGGTTATATTATGATACTAATAGTCCGGCTATGATTTTTCAAATATGTGCATTTGCTTACCTAGAATTGAAGCAAAATAATAGAAACCAGTCTAAAATTTTTTTTTATTTAAAATGCGATTTACCAAGCACCTACGTACAACTAAATTAAAACGTTCAATCGTGAGTGCCTTAAACGAGATATTTTCTTACGTATCATATAAGATTTTTTCTACGAGCGTGTGAAAAATACAAGATTTTTACTATGGGCGTGTGAAAAGTTAGACTTTTCACCCGGCGTGTGAAAAGTAATTTACTTTTCACACTAGTGCGTAAAAAGTAAAACGTTTCACACTGAAACGGGTGTAAAAAGTCTACCTTTTCACACGCTCGTAGAAAAAATGTTAAAAATGGTCTCCTTAATTTTATGGAATTAATGAAAAACAAGGTCTATTATACTCAGTGTATATTATAGGTTTTTGTAGTGTGACATTTCCTAAATATCCGATAATAAATGCACGTGTACAACAAAATATCGTTTATTTAAAAAAAATACAATTTGGTAACCTTAAGTCTAACATAGTAAAGATTCTATATATTTATAACTTAAATACCAGTTTATAAAACCGTTTATTGAAAAATTATACATTTCCTTATGTAAATATGATACAATGTTTTATTTAATCGTGCAAATATGTTATTATTACCATCATCTGTGATGTTGGTAATGTAAAAAAATTAAATCGTTACTATTAATTCATAAAACATTTACAATATTATTTAAACGGACACAGAGAGCAATATAAAAAATATTATTACAACCTCTTTAGTAGTCATTATTAAAAGAAAAAGTCCATTAATCGGATGCGACACTTTTAGAACTTTGCGCACATCATTTTTTTCTACAAGACACAAAAATTCGTTTTTGCGCGTACTATTAAAAGACAGCGCAAAATTGATTTTTATACTGAATCATAAAGGTATTATTCATTAGGTCTATGACTGAGTGAACCTAATAGGCATCATCTTACACGATCAGTTTACCTTAGAATTTCAAACTAGGTAAATGGGGAGGAAAAAATCATTGCTGTTCTAAGTTATATTTTAAAAAGGAACGCCCAACTCGCCAACCGAAGAACTTTACTACTGCTACTGCTACTTTCCATTTGCTTCTTTTAAACAGCAAAGCGATGTAAAAATCTTTGCTTAGCTAAGTTGTGAGGGGAGGAATGCTTCGCGAACCAATTCGTATATTATGTATAGGAAATGGAGAGGGGCATACTTGTTTCTTCTTCGTCTAGAACGACTTACGTAACGGTAGATATTGTCAGTTTAACACTGTTTTGTTCTTTAGTTTTCGAAATTTAAAAGTATTATTTCGTGTCATTAGTAACGTAAAAATGATGAAATTGCTGATAAGTTGAGTGAAACGTTGCTGTAATTTTCACTGACCATATATACTGATTTAAATATGATAAGCAGTGACACCATTTCAGGTTTTAGAGGGGGGGGGGGGGGAGAGGTGGAAAATTTAAAGCGCCGAGTGCCACGCCCAGTAATATCAACAAAGTTTTTTTAAAAGAAATATAATTTTATTTGAAGTGAGAACTCGGACTCGAGTCGGAGTCAACTCGTTCCTCGCCATCGTCTTACCGAAGCCATGCGCGAAATATTAGGAATTTTTCTTCACATCCCGTAATTTGGATTAAATTTTTATATTTGTTCATTAAGTTACCATAAGCTCCACTGTTATTATTTTTTAATTTGTACAGTTTGTAATTAATTAGTAGAAACTCTGATAAAATATGGCAATATAAATTGTAGCATACTTTTCCGATGATCTGGTACCTGAAGATGAAACAATAACAAATGAGCCTATTAACAAAATCGTATTCCATTTCGTAAACCAACATACAAATTTCGCCTCTCCACTTTGTTTGCCAAACTTCCGTTGTTAAAAGTATAACATGATGTGAGAAATTTAAATCTTTGTCTAAAACCTCTCTGCAGTATCGCAACGCAGCAGTAAAAGATCCGCCCCCAAAAAAGTAACCGCCACGACATTGGTCTGATGCCATGATGACGTTTGTTTCATTAATTTCCGTTTAGGGATGTGCACAGAAAATGTATCGCGGAAAAACGTCGATGTTTGCAATGAATGGAATTTAAAAAAAAATATATTTAGAATTAAAACACAAATTACAAATCTAATTATTCTAAGCTCACACCATAACTGAAACCAAAGGTAAAAGGTATAATCAAGGTCGAGAGGCAACCGCAAAATAATTACTTTGCGAACAAAATTAAGGTATAATATACATTAATTATAATTAAATATGCTGATAACAAAAACAACTCAGGACATTCATAGGATATAATATGTAAAGAATTAACCTATTGAAAGAGTAAGAGAATACAAATTCCTAGGCACAAAAATTAATGGAAACAATGACGGCTCCCAAGAAATACTAATCACAATCGAACAAGCCAGAAACACATTTACAAGAATGAAGAGACCTTTCTGCTCCCGAGATCTAAACCTTAAATTAAAAATACGACTGATGAGATGCTATGTGCTGTCTGTACTATATTATGGGATGGAGTCGTGGACACTAAGGGGTGACTGATATGAGAAGGCTAGAGGCATTTAATATGTGGATATAATACTGAGGATTTCATGGGTGGAGAGAATAACCAACGTTGAAGTAATGAGGCGTATGCACAAAGAGAGAGAAGTAATTCCAACAATTAAGAGAAGAAAACTACTGTATATGGGACATGTCATGAGGGGAGAAAAATATAGAATTGCAAATCATTATGCAGGGAAAAATCCAAGGAAAGAGATCTATAGGAAGGAGACGAAACTCATGGCTGAAGAATCTTAGGGAATGGTTTGGATGTAGTAACAATGAACTATTTAGAGCTGCGGTCTTAAAAATAAGAATCGCCCAGATTATTGCCAACCTTCGTAGCGGAGACGGCACCTAGAGAAGAAGATACATTAATTAAAATATGTCGATGCATCGACAAATACCACTATACCACATGACCTCGATGCATCGCTTAAAAACGATGTATCCGCATTGAAAATATCGATGTGCCGACGTCTATCGAACAATCCTATTTTCGTTTCGTATTTTTTGACAGCGGTTTTGAAATCTTCTTCAGTTTACCGGTTTTGTGTAACACAGCAATAAGTAGCTGTGTTTTTAGTGTTTTGTGATATGTAGTGGTATGCAAGTAATAACTGCAGTTACTTTTCATAGGTGAGTAAAAAGAACATTGGGCTATTTGTAGGTTAGTAGCATGGTTACATTCAAATGTAATTCCACAGAAATCCCTACTCCCTGCCCCACCCAGCTTTTCATCCCCTCTCTCCAACAAACAATGTTGTCAACACATTTTAATAGCATTTATGTGACATAGGTATCAGATCATTGGCTTTTTTTCATTGACTTCAGTTTATAAATGTGTTTTGAAGCAGGAAATTTGTTTGTTTAATTAAAAAAAAAATAACGCAGTATAAAGAAATGCTTCATAAGATTAATCGTAAAATAAGTTGACATAATTGGTAGCTTATAATGGATGTAATATAAAACTAAGCTAGAAAGTCTGTCCAGATTTAGTTTACACCTGGACAACTTTTTTATTTTCAATTTTAACGCAAAAATGTATTCTTCATAAAAGTTTGCTTTGGCCTAAAAATAATAATGCTAAGAAAGTTAAGTTATATTATACAGAGTTCGAAAAAAGTTATATATCTTAAAGTGCAAAATTTAAAAAAATCTTATATAGGTACCATATTAAAACTCTAGTGGATAATAGAAATGCAAAGTGGAATTTACACTACAAAAATTTATATTGGTGATAATCTACAGAGTAAGAAAATATATATGTACCTAGTATGTAACTTATAATCACAACCAAAATATTTTGTAACAATCAATGAATTGACCTAAAAAACAGACTTAGACACATTGTATAATACAACTTACATTTTTTAGTAATTAGATTAGTTTTTGTCCGAACATAATATTTTTTATGAATATTCTCTTTCCATGCAGACATGATTTTGAGGTATTTTAGGTTTTTATTGCACCCTGTATAATATAACTTAAATTTCTTAACGGCAATATTATTTAAAAAAAAAAAAAATTCGAAAAAATTGGCATTAAAAAAAGTTTCCCATAATATGTTAACCAAATCTAGACAGACACGGTACCTATATTGAAAAATATATAAAACTCAATTTTATTGCAATTTTAAATTTTAAAGAGCAAACACTAGTGACGCATTTGCCATTTCGTTGTTTGATCATTACCTGCTTCTTCGTTTTATCCACACATTTGCCGGCACCGACACCATCAATTGCCGGTGGACGCCAAATTTCATGTGAATTAAATGAAAGCTATGCTTTCACACTTACCGACTTATCGGTGTCGTGTCGTTGCAGACGCAGACTTGCCGTCAAGGAGCAGCCACGTGAAAACGCTCTTTGATGTATAATTACCTACAGTTTTACGTTAAAAAAGGTTGGATTTATAATACAAGCAGAAAAAGAAAGCGAAAAATAAACGTAATATTAATAAGGAAATGAAATGACGAATGCGACACTAGTATTTGCTCTTATTTAGATAAAACTGCGTCCAATATCCGCATATAAGTCCAAAGACTTGGTATCAAGAAGACATGTCTTTGTATAGGTCACTCCAAGAATCATCCATTTTTTATATCAATGTCATGGCGATTTCTCTGTGTGTCGTTAATTTTCTCAGTTGATTTTAAATATTTGCCAATGCACATTTTATATGTTCACGCGTCTAAAGCTTTATAAAACAGCAATTATCAAATATATTATGTAGTTCTAGACATTTCTGTCTTTAGGAGTTTAATCTTGGCACATATAATACTTTTTAAAAGCAGGAATTTTAAGTTTTATTGATAGGTCGCATCATTCTTTAATATCGCTCTCTGGGGCCACCTCCATGTGGAAACCATGCGCAGGATGTGCGTCGTAGTTCATCATTCTAAATTGTCCTTCTTTGTCGTAGTAACCGAAGTGGCCCTTCACGATACCTTCCTTATCTCTCTCTTCGTATCTAAACTGCCTGTTGTGCCTGAGAAGAGAAATATCTAATTACAAAATTTACATACAATAAAGTTAATGTTTAATAACGTTGCCACCCACCACACCCACCCACCCACCCAGGTTGGGTATTTTCAAAACTTACTTAAGCACAATATCGACACGCCCACCAAACGCTGTATTGGCTATTTCAAAAGATACTTGAGCGCAACGCTATCTTTCAAAACATACGCGGTTGCAGCGCATCCCCAAAGATTGTACTAGTATATACAGCTCTGTATGTAGCCAATCCAAACCACATGACTTTTAATGGCCGCTGAGGTAAAAAAAAAGCATTGCGCCACCAGTTAAATACCACCAGCAATATCATTTTTATGGTTAAAAATATTGACAACATAAATCAACAAACCCGTCCAATTTACTTTCTAGTGCCGACGTCATATTATAAATTAAATTATTTGTTCTAAAATTTAAAAAAAAGTTTGCCATCGACAAGTCTCGAACTAGCAACCTTCTATTCCAAAATCTTTCTTTTCTTTCTTAAACTCTTTATTTTTACATATAATATGTTACAACGTCACTCATTACATCAATAATATTTCGCGCCATCCCGTTCGAGCTGATCGTCCTTCCAGACAACAGGCAATGCTGTTCTCATTGTGTTATCTTTGTCCTTGCATATTTTCATGGGCGTATCTCGCGTTGTGCTTAAGTATGTTTTGTAAATAAGCTGCCGGAGTTTGCATCTAACATACTCGTAGTCTACGGAAGGATGGACTGCCTGTCAAATATGTCAAGAATAGTCCTACAATTTTTATGCCATCATAGACGAAAGTGATCCCTTAGATATCACCCACACATGTGATTTTCGTAAATAAACCCCATCATGCCCCGTATCCGGGGCTAGATGGAATAATTGTTTGTATTTACATAAGTATAGTTTTTAGTATTCTGGTGTAAGTTAAGCCAAACATTTTTATGCTAAAAGAGTTCTTGATGGAATCCAAATAATTTTTAGAATAAACTTTATTTTTTGATAAATTGGTTTTATTTTTATTGATATAAATGCTTAGCGTCCCCGTCTTGCCCCTGCTTCCCCTACTGGATTTACAGAATTTATTTAAAGTTACAAACTCACACTGTATAGGAGTGGGGTACACCGGTAAAATTTCCATTTTAAACGTAACTTTCTTTAGAAAAATGGCATTTAATTATGAGTTGGGTGTGCTTTGTAGAAACAGAAAATCATTGTTAGCAGTCTTATTTAAAAACAATAAAAAATTATTTCCTATTAAATTAGCATAAAGAGTTTTGGCTTGGTGAATTATTCGATAAAATAGTTCCGTAGTTAGGTGTATTTAGTCTAATAGATGGAATTATTTAAAGTAAGGAAAAAGCATGCTTATGCAATAGGAAAGTTGTGAATTATAATTGCAATAAGTCATTTATTTGATTTCATTATAAAAACTATGTATTATGTTATTGAAATTAACTAAAACAGGAAATTGATATTAATAAGTCATTTCCTACTAGAAGATCTCACATTTTATCGTTTTTGTTATTTGGGTCTATTTAGAACTTTTAAATGGGATAAGACAGTTTTGGTTGCACTTTTGGATTTTATTCAATATTCCAAGCATATTTTGTATAATTACATCTAAAATAATAAATTTTTGAGGTACCTACAAACATTTGAAAAATGACAGTTATTGCATTTAACCAACCAAATCAACTAAGACACTTTTTCTATATTTTTTTTACGGTAAATAGAATAAAAAATTTGCCATTTTTTTTTCGAAAATTGGGGAGATTTATATTTTCTGTTAAGATTTTACACTACACACTATCAAAATGCAACAAAGTTAGGAAAATGATGTTTGTGAAATTATTAAATGAGGCAAAGTTTGTTTTTGTACAACGTTGTCACAAAAAAACATGCTGTTTAATGATGTGGAAAATTAATTGTAATATTCTTTTTGTGCAAAAGTAGTTTCAAAAACCATCGTCATAGTAAAAAATTAGTCGTTGTGGTAAACAAAATACTTGCTATAAAAAATCCTTGGCTTAAACAAAGAAGTAGATTGATATATCTAATTATTTTTATAATAGACATTTTTAGTGCATAATAAATTATACATAAGTACAAAATATCAAATTTTTTTCGCTTGTCATATACAATGTCCATGCCAATCTATTTTTGGCATTAGGTTCTGCATGACCCACAACAAAGCTTAAAACTTTTGATTTGTGACGTGCGTTCCACCTGTCAAATGTCATTTAAAAGTTTCAAACTGGCGAAAGTGTAATTTTTTTAGAGATTATAAAAAAATATTGCTTCCAATCATATTTTGACTCTATATCCAAGTTTTTGTTTAAAAATTTTAATGTAAGTACATTTTTTTTTTTAATTTTTGGAAATTCAACTTATCGGTATTTTTTTTACTCTTTTGTGTTAGATTATTTAAAATACTTAGTTTGAATCAGATTAACTGCCTTTTAAAATTTAGTTAACCTATTTTATAGTAAAAATAAAAAAGCTATTATGTATTGAAAGTGTATTGAAATTGAAAAAAATTAAACCTTTTTTTTATTCCATACAAAAAAAATTAAACTTTTTTTTCTTTCAATACATAATAGTTTTCTTAGTACATATTTTTGTTTAAATTTAAATTTGTTATAGGCAAACAAGGCAAATAGTCCAGAGGCGCTTTAAATTTTTGAAAAAAAAAATTTTTTTTGCTATAAAATGGGTTCATATGCCATAATCTAAATTTTAAAATGCAGGTAACTATCTGATTCTAAATAAGTATTTTAAATAAACTGACACAAAAGAGTAAAAAAAATAACGATTCTTAAGTGAAATTTCCAAAAAAATTAAAAAAAAATTTTAGAGATTATAAAAAAATATTGCTTCCAATCATATTTTGACTCTATATCCAAGTTTTTGTTTAAAAATTTATATGTAAGTACATTTTTTTTTTAAATTTTTGGAAATTCAACTTATCGGTATTTTTTTTACTCTTTTGTGTTGGATTATTTAAAATACTTAGTAATTTGAATCAGACTAACTGCCTTTTAAAATTTAGTTAACCCATTTTATAGTAAAAAAAATAAAAGCTATTATGTATTGAAAGACAAAAAAAATTAAACCTTTTTTTCTTTCCATACAAAAAAAATTAAACTTTTTTTTCTTTCAATACATAATAGTTTTTTTAGTACATATTTTTGTTTAAATTTAAATTTGTTATAGGCAAACAAGGCAAATAGTCCAGAAGCGCAATTTTTTTTTTGCTATAAAATGGGTTCATATGCCATAATCTAGATTTTAAAATGCAGGTAACTATCTGATTCTAAATAAGTATTTTAAATAAACTGACACAAAAGAGTAAAAAAAATAACGATTCTTAAGTGAAATTTCCAAAAAATTTAAAAAAAATTTTAAACAATAATTTGGGATTAGACTCAAAATATGATGAGAAGCAATATTTTCTTGTAACTTTCTTTCATATTTCTAAAAAAAAATTCACTTTCGCCAGGTCTGAAACTTTTAAATTACATTTGACAGGTGTAACGCACATCATAAGTCAAAAGTTTTAAGCTTCTGTTCTGTTTTGGGTCATACAGAACTTATGACAAAAACAGATTTGCAAAAAAACGCATAAAAAATTTTCCATATGATGCAGACTTTTCCGCGGACACCGTATACGTATGAAATAAATAGAAATTAATTTAATTAAAAATATAAAGTACTAATTTAGGGAAATTTTCCCCTAAGTAACTCAACCTGATTAAAGCGAGTTTTACTTGCGTTTTGGATATTGCATGATAAATTATGAATGAACAATATTTTGAACATATTAACGAAAAAGTATTAAAGATGGATAGAAAGTTTTTTATTTATCAATTAAATTAATTTTTGTTTGTTTTATATCTTATGAATGACAAGCAATAAAAATTTGATATTTGATACTTATCCAGAACTTAATATTATGCTTTTTTAAAATGGTCAATAAAAAACTAGGGTTCCCGTTTAAAAAAGTTTCGATATCTTCATATTCCTAATTTGTGACACACTGTATCAATATATTTTTATAAAAAAGGACCACAACTTAAAATGCTAATACCAGTGTCAAAGAATTTTTCCAAAAAAAACTGTAGCTACTGGATTTACTGATTTTATTCCAAGTCACAAACTCGACACTGTATTTTTATTTACCTAACGCTGCAGAAAATGTTTTTATCAATATTTTGTTATTATACATTGTTACTTCTTCGTTTTATCGAATAATCGGCCAAATGTCCCTCTTTGGAGTACAATTACCTATAATTTTGCTTTAAAAAAGCTTAAATTTATAAATTAATAAAAGCAGAAAAAGAATTATGTGCAAATTTGAAAAAAAATCGTTTTATGCTTTTATTAATTTATTTTTTCTTAAAACTGTAGCTAATTGTTACCCAATAATGGGTATTTGACCGCTTTTTTGAGAAAACGAAATATTGATAAGAAAATTAAATGGCAAACGCGTCACAAATATTTGCTCTCAATCATTTTTGTAGAATTAAATATGAGTTAGAGTGAATCATGCCATGAAAAAAACAGCTATTTTACACATGCTTAAATTAGTATATCCACTATCACGATCGCGTAAATTACAAAGGCTATACAGGGTGTTACAAATTCGACATACCAGCATTGGAATCTCGGAAACCATAGGAGTTAGAGAAACGGTTAAATGGGGGCAAAGGTGTGCAATTCGGTGCTGATTATAATGCCGCTTTAAAAGTTTTCAAATTCCGAATACTTCCGATTTTATTCGAAAAAAACCGAAATTTTGCAAAATCGTTTTTATTTTTTCCTGAGCTCATTTGACTAGCTATTTAAAAATAAATGACAGTTTGTCATTGCCACTTTTTCTTCTCTACAAAATGACGTTACTAAACTAAAGTCTCCAAGCGGCCATCACCAGCTTTACTTTTTTAAATACGGACTTGGATTTGTTTTAACCGATTTTTAAACCCTACCACCTTCAAAATGTAATGACGATATTACAAAAACTTTATTTTTATTCTTATATTATAATATTTATATTTTATTTTATATTTATATTTCTTTTTATGGGGGGCATTAAAAAATGTTATTTATAAAAATGATGTAGATACCATGGAAGAACGCATACAGGTTGCATTTGGTAGGATAAGGAGAAGATCGGTTGAAAGGGCTGTCGCCAAAATTGGAACAAAAATCGATCGTTGTATTGCGCAAAACGGCAATTTCATAGGATGTATAATGATTAGTAAATTTAGAATTATTAGAAAATTCTTATAAAATAAATTATACTACTTATTTGTAAAGGTTTTAAATAAAATAAAGTTTTTAATTAATATTATGATTCGTTGCCAGGACCGGACTGACAAGAAGTGTAAAAAATATGAATTTAAAAAATAAGCACGGACAATTCATCATTATGAGAAAGTTATATCGCCATTACAGTTTAAAAATCGGTTTAAAAAAATCCAGGTCCGAATTAAAAAAAGTAAAGTTGGTGATGGCCACTCGTAGACGAAACGGCGGATCTTTAGTAACGTCATTTTGTAGAGGAGAAAAAGTGGCAATGACAAAGTGTCATTTATTTTTAAATAGCTAGTCAAATGAGCTCAGGAAAAATAAAGACGATTTTGCAAAATTTCGATTTTTTTCGAATTAAATCGGAAGTATTCGGAATTTGAAAACTTTTAAAGCGGCATTATAATCAGCACCGAATTATACAACTTTGCCCCCGTTTAACCGTTTCTCTAACTCCTATGGTTTCCGAGATTCCCATGCTGGTATGTCGAATTTGTAACACCCTGTATTCTAGTAAAAAAAATAAAATCTTTGTTACGTATGTACGTTGACAGTACGTATACAAACGACAGTTCTTATACTAACTTGACGTTTTGAACTCTATCGTATTATTGACCCTATGAAGTTTATTATCTTTTCTAGTCAGAATAGGCCCAATGACTTTAAATAATATGATAATCGAATAAATGCTACGACGACAGAGCATAATATCTTTTGCCTTGAAGTGTCTTACTTACATGTTTGCTATTGATTTCCCTTTTCCAATGACCAGTTCTGGAGATATACAACGTCGAACATACTCAGAACTCAAAAAATAAGCAAATAAAATAGCATTTTTTTTTAATTTCAATAAAATTTGTTATGTAAGTTCATTTTAAGGTTAAAAATAAATATATTTAATGCTTCACAGAGTGCTTCGAATAATTAGGAGCCTACTTATTATTTTTGGATAAAATAATTTGGATATAAGTAATAAATTGTTCATAGTTTTTATATATATTTCTTATTTGCAATACAGTGTTAGAATAGGTACCCTAATTATTCGAAACACCCTGTATAGCATTAAATATATTTATTTGTAACCATAAAATGAACTTACAAAACAAATTTTATTGAAATAAAAAAAAATGCTATTTTATTTGCTTATTTTTTGAGTTTTGAGTCTGTTACGACGCTGTATATCTCCAGAACTGGTCATTGGAAAAGGGAAATCAATAGCAAACATGTAACTAAGACACTTCAAGCAAAAAATATTTAAAAAAAACGAAATTTAACCGATCCATTTTTAATATACCGGGTGATTTATAAATACATGCAATTTTATGTTATTTTCCTATCGCTTATCATCGGAAACACCCTGCATAACCTTGATAATTATATTTATTTGGAAGCATACGATAAGCGACAAGTAGTACATAAAGAAATATCTACAAAATTTTTTCAAAACTAATAAAAAAAATATTAACTTTTTTGAGTTACCCTGTATAAATATAAATAATATAAATTCTGATAGCTCCAAGCTAATGTCATCTATAGTATTAATTTGTAAACATTTAATTTAATGCGGAAAATACAATAATTTAACAAAAAATATTAAACAATTTTCGTCACTCACCCGGTACATAATACATTTTTTTTAACTATTTTTATAGTATTCTATCCTATCTACGACAGGGCCATCAAAAATTTAGAAAAACAAAACGAATTCATATTATAAACTAGGAAAATATAATGTAGGTACTGTGAATTCATATTTTGCAACTTGGACACCCTGTATCTCAAAAACTGGTCGGCAGATATTGTTGTGGCCATGAACACTTTTGATTAGAATGGTATTCTCTACAATATACTAAAAATTTAGAAAATGTAACCGAGGGCCACTTTTCATAAGAGAAGTGCGGGGTTCTTTACATGGAAACAGAAAAACATTCCACTCTACCTTTTCTCGATGTTCTCGTCAAACGAGTGCCGAAAACATAAAAACTGTGTACAGGAAACCCACTCACACGGGGCAATACCTTCATCACGGATCAAACTCCATAAAACAGGGCATAATTCAAACTCTTTATCACAGAGCATCTGACGTTTGCAACAATCCGGAAGACCTTAATATTGAAATTTCAAACATCAAAAAAGATTTAATACAGAATGCTTACCCTGAAACCTTTGTAACTTTTACCATCTCAAAACTTAAAAATCGCGAAGTGAATACTAATACAGAAACGAAAGAGGAGCAAATAATTCTTACAATACCTTTTGTTAAGGGGATTTCTGAAAAAATTGGAAGGATAACCAACAACTATAATATCAAAACAGCCTTCAAATCCGGAAATACGCTTAGAAGCTTTCCGAGTTAAAGAACATTTGAAACATACTCAAAAAGGTGAAACTTCGAGATCAGGACTCGGTACAGCGGAACATGTATGGACCAACCAACATAATATACAGTGCAGTGAAAGTGGATAAGTATTTTAAAAAGTCAATTTTCTTAGATTTACCTCACGGGCCTCGTTTGAGGGGGGCCAGGTGGGGCACTTGCCCCCCCCCCCCCCTCCCCCTGGAAGTTGACTTATTGACAGAAGTTGACTTATTGAGGTTTAATATGGTTTGATTGCATTTATGAATTTATTATTTCGAGTTTTCCTTTATATTTTTGTTATTATTTTGGGGTAGTAAAGACTTATTTTAATAAAAATAAACAGTTTTAATGCCAAAACGACTATGAATGTTTGAGAAACAATTTTAGCTCATTAAGTGTTGAGCAAAAAATTGAAATTAAAATTAAGGGAAGACCTAAACTCTCGAAATTAACTTGATACATACCACAAAGTGTAAATCTAGGGACTTTATTGTTATTGATAAGTTTGCTGCAAATAAAAACAGATGAATGAACTTTACTTTTAACCAATGTACCCACTAATGAAAAATAAATTAGCCTTTCTATTTTTTCTTATTTCATTTTCAATAGAATAAGAAGGTAATCATAAATTTTTAAAATATTTACTATAATAATTATTGACCAAATTTGGGCGTGGTCTTAAAAAAAATTCGGCTGCGGCGCATTTCGCCTACAGCAGGCTTTTAGTACACCCCCAAGTTAACAAGTCACAAGCCGCCAATGCCCCCCCCCCCCCCCCTAAGAAACCGTTTAACGACTCCCATGACTAGGCTATTGCGATCTTCCCTGCAAGAGTACCTGTTAAAAAAGCTCCAAAGTTCTAGAAAAATGCGTAACTTAAAAGTTTATTAAAAAATTTGCTTCCAGCACTGGTTGGCGGGCCCCCCCTAACATAAAATCCTGGGTGCGCCGCTGTACAGTGGTCAGAAGCCAAGGTTTTGGACACAGAACAGCACTGGAGAAAACGAAAATTCAACAAAGCAGCCTTTATGAATCAAAATACCCATATATTTAAAACCGCACATACAATTTACTTCAATTTAAAAATATTGAAAGACCTATTCTTAAACTCTGTTTCTCATTGTAGCAAATTTTTCGATTACCCTTCCGTTTTCAAAATATACTATCATTTGTGTTAATATAAATAGGCCAACTTTAAAAATTATTTTCTCACAAAGAAGGGCCTAAATTAAAAATCTGTTGAAAGACAAACAACGTTTGAACCTTTAGCTTTCCAGTGATACCAAATTTATACCTGTTTAATTAAGTTTTTGAGATACGGGGTCTAAGTCAAATGTACAAAAATTACTTTATTATTTCTAAATAAACAAATAATATATCTTGAAATAAAATCGATAGGTTTAGAGGGTTTCGAGTAAATGGTATAAATGCATGTAACGAATAAAATCGATGGTAGAATTTTAACTAAATTTCCTATATAATCAGACTAGGTACCTTATAGTTAGTGAATTATTTTTTTAATTCTTCCAACCATGAATATTAATCGTTCGGAGAATGGATATACCTTTTTAAAAGTTACTGTTAGCACCTAATGTTACCCTTTGCCAGTGTCAAATCCCCACTTGTAGCTCATTGGCCCATCATGCCCCACCATATGAAATAGCACTCTGTCTTGTCCACCGTTAGCCCCGTGACTGGAAGTAAGCCCCAATGAGTCAGTTATTTTAGGTGAGAGCCCCCTTGTAAATTTGTTTTTGTTACTTTCAGGCTCACTGTCAATGTTTTGTGCATGTGTCGTTTCAGAGTTGCTGGAGTCTGTCGGGATTTTAAAATCGTTTCTCGTCTTCGTAGGGCGGCCGGTAGTAGGGATATGTGATTTTGGAATCACTTTTAGTGACTTTGTCTGTTTGGTTGGGTGGGGAACACTGTCTATCTGTTTGTGATTGTCCTGAGGTTGTACCCGGGGTTTAAGAATACGTATAGGTACCTTTTCAAGCTTAATTTCCTTTTGATTTTCTTTCTTGTTTAAGTTTTCCAAAGTCTTGTGAAGGTCCTTTTGTTTTTGGTTATACCGAGCTTCACTGATAGGTTCCAAGGCGATTTCTTTCTTGGGAGCTACGGACAATGGCTTGATTTTACTGTGGAGGTCCTTGTTAAACTTCTTAGGATATTCATTTGTAGGATAATTTTCCTTGGTAATGGAAGCAGGAAGCTCGTAATAAAGAGTAGGGTCATCGTTAGGATTCCAAAGATCTTCAGTGGGTGCACTCAGATACTCTGATGGAATTGGCACCTGATAGAAATTGGGTTGAGGGTTGCGATTGAACTGAGGTGCCCTTAGGTAAGTTTCAGGCTGAGCTGGGAAGAATGGTGCTGCAGCTTCTTCACGGGGAAGTTGAATCGTGAGGGGTAATTGTTGGGGAAGATTTTGAACAGCGTACGAATCGAAAGTCTCTACACTACTTTCGGTAGGCTTCTCGGCGCTCTGGTTCGGAACTGATGCTGATAAGGCCGTCGTTGCTAAGGCAACGATTGTTACCTAAAAAAGTAACATAAGTATACAGTATACAGTGTCACCATTAAAGTCCACACCCGGAACTCTTTTATTAATAAGGTTTGTTCAAATTAAGTAACGGCAATCGTTTTTGCTTTAAGGTGGGAGTATATCAACATGCTTGCCAACCTATAACCTATTTCGCGTTTTTATTTATTTAATTTTTCTAGCTTTTACACAAAATTTAAATAAAATCATTATCGTCTTCATATTTTATAGGTAATAATTGACATATTAAATAAATATCAAGGAATTTCATTAAATATTTTAGGAGAATTGTATAGCGAAATATATCGGGTAATATTTTTTTAACATTATTATGTCATTCTTCTTTCACTATACAATTCTCCCAAAATTAGCAATGAAATAAATTGATATTTTTGTAATATGTCAGATATTACCTAAATATTGTACCGACGATATTGATTTTATTTAAATATTAGTTATTCAAATAATAAACTAAAAAAAGCAACGCGAAATAGGTTATAGGTTGGCAATAGATGGAATGACGTTGAGAATTCCACCTTAAATTAGACTAAACATTATTTTATTTGAAGAAGTAGTCCATGCATGCTTAAAGTGGAGTTGAAATTACGGGAAAGAAAAAAAAAACTAAAAGTCTTCCTCCACAAAATTTAATAGAATAAAATTATTCAAGGGTCTCTACATGTTTCGAACGTAGAAACGTTCATCATCAGGAGACATAAATTATATGTAGAGACCCTTGAATAATTTTATTCTATTAAATTTTGTTGTGGAAGACTTTTAGTTTTTCTTTCTTTCCCATAAAAATTATTTATTCAACTGTCGGCATCTGTCTTTTGGTAGGTAGGTACCTGTCAAAAATGATATGTTTTTTAGGAAAACTTTGGGAAATACCATTTATTTACCGAATTTCTAAAAATGTATGTACTGAATCAGAAAAAGATGTTTCTAGTGTAATTTTAGGCTTATGTACAAAATTTAAGATGTCTAGGACCATCAGGTATTTTCAAATTAACAAGTTTTTTTCATAATGTAAATTGATTTTATGGATATTACACTATTCGTTCATCATATTTTATTTACTCTTGATGACTCTTTTTTACTGCTATGACCTTTTTTCAGAAATATAAAATTATAGGCAAAAAAAATTGACACAGGTGCATCATTATCATACTGTCACACAATTTAAATACAATTTAATTTTGAAAACGTAGTTTGTGTCTAACACAAAAAAAACTTATTTCATGAAGTTACCTTATACAGGGTCAAAAACAAATAAACTTTGCATCACATGCGACCAAATTTTAATAGCCCAATTTTGATTTTGTATAAAAACACACATTTAATATGGCGCTACTTTAAAGAAAATGTATCTGAAATAAAGCATTGTCAAAACTAAGAAGTTTTATGTAGTCTTATTTTGCAAAAGTGGTGCAATTTACAAAATATAGGTAAAAAATCAAAATTATCTTATGCAGCTGAAATTTTGCATGTGGGCTAGAAACTGCATTTAAAAAAACTTTTTCTTATAACTTTCTTCGATATTTTCAGAAATAACCCCACTTTTGAATTATTTTTTGGAAAAAATTAAGATTTGACAGATAATGCGAATCACGTGACTACTATTTTTTTGCTTAATTTTCATCTCGATCCAAGCAGAACTTGATGCCAAAGTAAAATTTTGAATAAAGCTATTAATAAAAAAAAATCCCATATGATGCGGACTTTACTGATGGTGACACTGTATACTTAAGATTTTGTAAATTACCCTTATTGTACCTAATTTAATTTTTTAAATCCTCTGTTGGATTTTCCCGCCTTTGTACCCCTTCGACTGTTTTATTTACATCTTTAATAATTTAATTTTATTGCACCTCTTTTTATTTTTTATTTTCAACTTTATTAAATCGTTCTCAACGGACGAAGCTACAGTGATAGCGAAACATGTATTTTTCTTGGTAATGTAGTGGAAATGTACAAGTTCAACTTTGTTTTACTGTATCCCATAATACTACTATAATTATGGATTTCCACCTAGTATGGGCTGAATCAATAAATTTTTTACATAATTTTTAGTCTAATTTAAAGTAAAAACGATTGCCGTTATTTAACTTGAACAAATTTTATAAATTAAAGAAAGACAAATTTTATAAATTAAAGAAAGTTCTGTATGGTGCGGACTTGAATGGTGACACTGTAGGTTTTAAAAATATTGTTTGGTTGAGTTTATTCTATTTACTAATTCGTTTTGTAAATGAAGAGGTTGTTGGTACTATTATTACAAAGGAATCATAAAAAATCGAGTGCTGTAAATACAGGTATACATGCAGTGTATAGTGCATCAGGCTTCAATCATAGCTCCTAAACGAATTAGGTTTAAATTGTAATGAAGTATCTGTGGTGCAAAAAGACAATCCCAAGAATTCTCAAAAAACGTCATTGGATGAAAATTACTTTTTTAAGAAAATTGTCTTTTAAACAACAATATAACGTTTAAGGTGGAATTCTTAACGTTATTTAATCCATTGTCAACCTATAACCTATTTCACCTTGTTTTTTTTTACTTTATTATTTTATTAACTAACATTTAAATAAAATCAACATCGTCGGCACACTATTTAGGTAATATCTGACATATTACAAAAATCTCAATTTATTTCATTACTAATTTTGGGAGAAATGTATAGTGATAGAACAATGACATAATAATGTTAAAAAAAATCTTAACCGATATTTTTCGCTGTACAATTCTCTTAAAATAATTTATGAAATTCCTTAATATTTCTTTAATTTGTCAATTATTACTATTATTTGGGTCTGTGAAATGAAGCCATAGAAAATTTAACAGGGGAAAAATGGAAAAATTATGTAACACACTAATAAAATTAGAAATGTAGTATGGGAACGGGAAAGATTTATTAATGCTTCAGATACTCTTCCCCTTATTATTAATCTGATCATGGTAATTATCCTTGCATCCTTATTTTAATTATTAAATATATATTTGTTGTAGTGGTATAATTGTATTTTGTTGTCTTGTCATTTTTTATTATATTATCTTCTTGATAATCTTATAAATAAGTTTTATTTATTTTTCAGTAAGTTTAAATTAATTAAAAATTTCATACTGATTTCAAAAACAAAATATTTCATCCCATGATACCTTTTACCCTAAATAAACTGCTTATTTCTGACTTCATTAACGGTATAAAAATAATAATTAAAAATTTGAAAAAACGCGCTTGTATTTTACTTGTTCACATGCATCCGACTTAATGTAGATCAAACCTAAGAAAACCACCGGTAAGTCAAAGTGACTGAATTAATTTACGACGTACCACAAATATGAAAAATATGACGTAACGGTCAGCGGTCATTGAACAGACTTTTATAATTGTTCTCTAAAGATGGGTATTTGGCTGATTTTTGGAAAATAACGAACATAACATAACGAAATATTGATGAAAAAAAACAAAGTGGCGCATGCATAAATGAAAATGATATCCAATTTTTTTTTATTTATACAAAATATTTATCCTTATACGTTAATTAGTAGGTAGGTACATACGTAACCCGAATTTGTAACAGTAAAAGCTGGGAAGTAATTTGGTAGTTATATTTGCAATTTGCGAAAATAGCTTTGGGTGTGTTTGCTTTTATTTTATTTGGTATTTACCATTTGCGAAACATATACCTAATGGAAGTTTAGAAACGAGACAAGATAGTATTACGTACAGTGTGTCCCCGGATGGACCTATAACTATTTCGTAAACTTTCCTAATTTGCATTACAGTAGCGAAAGTTTTTATTTATAAGAAATTTGCTTATCTATAATTTAAACTTAGAATAACTGTCGTCGGGCGTTAATTTATGGTTGGACAAGCAATAATTGTCTTATACAATAAAATAAGGGTAATTATACAAGGTATTCGAAAAATAGGTGTACTAAATACTACCACATATTTCTGAAGCTAAAGTATAAGGATCTAGCACCATTTACCCAGTGGCGTAGATATGGGGGGGGGGGGGGGTCCAGACCCCCTGCAGAGATAGTAAGACAATATCACGATACGTAAGTTAAACAATTACAATCAACATATTCAAAGCCACAAAGGAAAAGGATTGTTGAAAAAAATTAAATTATCTCCTTTTAATTCCATTAGTGCTTATCAAAATAAAAACGTCAAAACGTTCGCGTTACGTTATCTAAGAAATAGGTATATTTAAAAAAAAAAATCTATCCATTTCAAAATAACAGGGAATACTTTGTTGAATTGATACTTTAAAGCTACATTTTTGAGAGCTCAAAACAAAATTTTAGGGCGTGGCACCCCAAAAATTTTTCGCCTCCAGCGGGAAAATAGCCCGAAACCCCCCCAGAATGAAAAGCCATCTACGCCACTGCCTAAGTCTAAAAGAGTCCACAGACTTGTCGAACCGTTCGAAAAACGCTCTATTCGAACAAAAACACGCAGTGTGATTCCGTATGGATAGCAGTACCATAGTAGCCTACAGACTGCAACCTTATAGTGTATGGTATTAAAATAATCGTAATAAAATCTTCTTTTTTCTTAACCCAACGAGCCACCATGTTGCCGTTTAAAAAAAAATTAATTATATAACTTTAAAGATTAAAATTTACATAGCACATAGCATTGGACCAAAAATAGTAAAAATTGTATTTTTCCCAAGATTAAATAACTGAAATAAGTGATTTTAAGGTATTCATAGCTCTCTAGATAAAACCATAAATTTGGAAAAAAAATATTTTCTTGGTGACAAAAAGTGACAAGTGACACATCGTTGTATTTAGAATGTCATATGGAGTCAAAAAAAGGAAAAATATACCAGGTGTCCCATTTAAAAATCGAAAGTTTATGTCACTTCCGGTTAAACCGGAAGTTCCATAATGTTGAGTCACCTGTCAAAAAATGCAGTTTTATGTCGTATGCAAATCCCCCGAATTTTATTCCATTATCTTATAAAACAAAAAAGTTAGAGGGGCGAACCACCTTCCGTGGACACCCGGTATATAGTAGCTGTCGGTTTTGACCAGCCGTTTTTTTTAGATAATCGAGTTATCGTCTTATTGCGTACTATGAAACTCATCGTAAACCCCCTACAGGGTTTACGGATGGGCTTTAGAAGATGACAAACAAACCAAATTTTGAAAAATATATAAAAAATACCACTTCTAATAAAAGTAAATTTTTTTATAAATTGTAAAATAAATAAGATACACTTTATTAAACATTGGGACTAAACAGTGGCGGACATAGGGTAATATATGTTATAATATTATGTAATATCGTTTGCATAAACGATTTGAAAATAATTATTGTAGAGAAATTAATATATTTTATACCATTTTAAAATATTTGCCATTTATATAGGTACTAATAATATATGTCAACTTGTTGTCATGATTTGACTATCCAAACTATTCATAGGTATAGGTACGCTATGTATCCGTTTAGAAGTGATCCAATTAATTTTTTATTTTTCACTAAAATATATTTAACAATAACCTTTTGTGAACTACTGTGAACTCAATAACATTTTTTCATTTTCATTTTTAGATTATCCCTACTTAATTTTAATTATAAGTTGTAGGTAGGTATGTTACGCCTTTTTATTCAATAATAAATAAAAACTCAAGCTTTCAATAATTTTCGGAATAGTCTGAATTAATTTGTTCAACTCAAATAGAAAATAATATTTATTACGTAAATCAATTAAATAAATCATAATTGTTCAATTTGTTTAGGTGTTTATTATGATTATATAATAATAATGCCAAACAAAAGTAAATATTATAATGTCTATAGGAAATAAAAGAAGTAGGTACCGTAAATAACAGACTCACGTCTATTCAGGTTATATTGCTGCTTGACAAATTTAAATTAAATTGTGACAGAATAAAATAAAATTTTGTGTGAAAGATTTTTACCCCAGTAGCACATAAACGTCCATGAGACTTACGTTAAGAATGCATTAGATTCACCGCATGCATATAAAATTATATTATAGGCAGGTAGTAGAAAAAAGAATTCCCCTACTAACATAAAAGGTTTACTAATTAAGATGCGAGAGCTACTAGCTCTCTAAACCGTGGTTAATATATTTTTTCACTACTAACACATTCACGATATACATTTTAACAGTTAGTATTAATGATAATTAAAAAAATATATATATGCTAATATCATTTATAAAGATGTCATGGTTTTCCAAACATATAAGATTCAGTGTATTCGTCGCGATTATGATTTGGATCGGTGACCGCTTGGGAACTCGAGTGGCCGAATAGAACAGCAGATGAGACGTCCCCGAGGATATAGTACTAATAGTAAAGAAAAGAAATAATTATGTTTTTCCCAAAATCAAATTACCTCCTTTTAAATAGATAACTTGATTTTTTTATTCTGCAACAACAACATGGAAGGTGATAATTTTTTTTTATTGATATACTAGGGCCTATTCCCAAGCGGATTAAAAGTTATGGCATTATTCATTGGTAAAACCTAGAAATACATTTGACATGCTCTAAACTTACCAATGGAAAACGCTATGAACAACCCTGACAACATGCATACAAGCGTTTCGTCCCCCAAATATTGTAGCTTCGAGCCAATCAAGCGTCAAATGGTGCACCTGCACATGTTTCGCGTTCAATGCTGCGCACATGTGGATGCCAACTGTCGAACCGCTTTGTTTTTAGAAAAAGTTTGCTTCTAAGAGCGATTGTTTTTTTTAATTTTAGGAAATTTAAATGTTAGGAACTTTAACAAAAACAATATGAAAGTTGAGGAAATTTCAATTTTTAAAAATATAAATATATCCAACTCGTTATGTGTAATAATTATAATAGCCAAATAGTCAACTCAATTGATTCGAGAGCCCAAAAATATTTATGGGGAATTATATTCTATTTTTTATTATTTATTTTTCTCGTCGCTTATTTTTTCTCATTACTTTTTATCTCAACGTTATAGTATGTCTAGTATTCACGATCACTGTATATGTTTTTTTTTCTTTGTAATAAATTAGCGGCCAAATATAAGTGTGGTTAAGCAAGCATGCCCAAAGTTTTTACTCAGGTATGGCAAATTATCATATTTTATAAGACAGGTAATCTCATACATCAGTGAGTTGATTACGAGAAGTGTTTTATGTCAACAATACAATGTGAAAGTTATTTATCACATTTAAGTATGATTTGCCACATCTAATAAAATTGATTTATTTCCGTGATTATGTTTGAATTTGCTTCATTAAATTTCTCAAATGGTTTTTATTTTGGCGAATTAATAAACAATTACAATAAATAATTTTATTAAATGTATAAACAAGGTTTATTAGGATTAATTAATTTCGCGATTATTATTATTAATATTTAAACTTTAGCTTTAAATTTCCAAGTTTAAGAAAATATTTCCTAACGTGTACTGGGTGTTCAGTAAATAAGATTAATACTGTTCTAGTTAGGTAAAGGGATACCTTGTGTGAACATGTAGAAAATATTCTCGCTTATGCATTGAACGAATCAGCAACATGGCATCGTATTTAAAAAAATTAAGTTTTTTAAAAAATATTGATAGAGCTCATAAATTATTACTTTTGCACTTCTCTATCTAAAATTCCATTTTCCGATAATTCATGATTAAAAATCTAATCCCACAGCCGAAATTTCGAGTTTCACTCTTTTGTCTTTGAAAATATATTCAATTGTAGTTGAGGGGTAAACCGCCGTCAAAATTCTTGTACACTATATAATGCCTCCAATTCCTTTTTTTAATTAACTATTACCCCTAATTTCTCTACAAATGCCCAGTAATGCCCACCAATGCCCACTACTGCCCACCAATGCAATGCCAACTAATGGCCACCAATGCCCACTAATTTCTCTAACTCCAATGGTAAATTTCACTTTAAATAAATAAAAAATGCAGCTTTGTATCTTAAAGTCTGTAAATTTAAAAAATGGAAATTTATTTGACAACTTACCTAATATTTGAATAAAAACCAATGACCGAGTGTCTAAAAAAAATACCCACTTAAATGTAAATATGTAATATAAATAAGTAAATTCATAAATTTATAAAAATTTATTTAGAAAAAAGCCTTTTTATTTTTTTATGGTTGTGCGGCCGCCACTGCACATAAAATATATTGTCTTCATAATAACAAAGTTTTCAGTTAAACTGGTAAACATTACCGCAGTCTCTCGTACTCCATTTTTTTCGCCGAGCAAAGCAGACAGCAAAGCCGCAGTTTGCTCCTTTACACTTCAACCAGTATAGTCAATAATGTATAAATTTTGCCTGCCGGCAATATAATGTCGCTCCAACATCGCCATGCATGTTGTTGTATTTTAAATTAGGATTTAATTTAAAAGAAAATATTTAATGTTTATTAACATAATTATTTTAAAAGCGTAAATTAAATCGAGTGTAATGTTTAGCGGCAGAAATTGATAATTGGTACCTCAGCGGTAGAAAGGCAGTTCATACATCAAAACGGTAGATTTTCCACAAAAACTGGATATTGCAACATTGCAGACCACTTGCAGATATATGCAATGTTGCCAACCTTACTAAAGAGAGAAGAGGCTTCCAGATATTAAGGATATCTATACTTGGTTTACTAAATATATGGATATTTTGATTCATGAAAGCTACTTCTTGGAATTTTCGTTTTCTCCAGTGCTGTTCCGTGTCCAAAACCTTGGCTTCGGACCACTGTATACTATGTTGGTTGGTCCATACATGTCCCGCTATACCTGATCTCGAAGTTTCACCTCTTTAACTAGTACGGGAAGAGGTCTTTTTGTTTCTCCAATGTACAATTCGCCATACTCGCAAGTGGTTAGAAGCCAAGGTTTTGGACACGGAACAGTACTGGAGAAAACGAAAATTCAAAGATGCAGCATTTACGAATAAAATATATTAGTGAACAAAGTATAGATATCCCCAATATCTGGAAGCCTCTTCTTGTCCAAAACCAATAGCTCTTACTTTAATAAGCACGTAGGCGGAGTCATCAAGCTGCACATGGATAGTATTTAAGACAGTAGCCTTAGGATTAAAATTTAGTTTACACTTGAAAACGGTTAGAGATACTAACTAACCGAAACGTTGTGTTAAGTAACAAAATAAAGACAATGGAAGTCCGACAAGGTCATTTTTTTGATACTGTAAACCAAGTTGAAACTAATAAAAAATGAAACGCCTAGTAACATTTGACATTATCGTATTATTATTGGTGTTTTTTTTCTGAATAACTTGTAATTTGTAGCAAAGGGTAGCAAAATTTACATGGAATGACCAGTCTGGCAGTGTATTACCTAATATAAGGACTATTATAGTTTATAGTTAGATGTTTTATGTAGGTATACGAAAATTTGGTATTCTTTGACTTAGATAACAAAGTTGTTTAAAAAGAAGAAAAATTGTCCCCTCTCCATATTCTACCATGTATCATGTATCGAAGCTTGTGGAACTGTAGTTGCAATTCATGTTTAACTTATGGGTTCAAAATTGGGGCTTTAAAGACTATTGTGTAAAATATTTTTTGTTCTTAGCGGAATCGTTTAAACGTCAATATAAAAAAACAATTAAACGTTTAAAAACGAATTGCCAATTGTATAAAATAGATATAAATCTATTTTTATATTTATTTAAAAAAGCACTTAAAATTATAAAAAAAAAACAATAATTATCAAAATTAAAAGTATGTTTTTATCAGGGAAGTTTGAGAATCTCCAATTTCCCTGGTTTTTATTCGCTTATATTTCTTATAATTATTTACTACTGTTCACACTACTTATAGAGTGGCATAGTCTTAAACATATGACTGATTTATAATTGAACGCCGAAATCGGGGACTCAAGTATATTTTTCAGCAAAGTTTTCTGGCTCTCGGCTGTAGCCGAGGAGGAGGTAATGAGGGTTTGTTTGGGTTTTGTGTACAATTTTATACTTACCTAACCTCATGTCAACTATTAGTTGGTATATAACTTATATTGATTTTTACAATTTGGCAAAAACTTGGGTACGTGTAAAACATTTTCATGCACAATTTCTTGTTCAGGAATTTGAAAACGTTTTTGCCCGAGAACTTGACCTGTGGAATGCTTTCACCCTTGGATTAATATAAACATACCTCGGTATTTACTTTGTTCTTTTATATAATATGAGGATAAAGAAAAGTGTCATTTAAACTTTTTAAAGCAATATATTGGCCGAAAAATAGGTGTCCCTTATTAGATTAGGCTGCAAATATACGGTCCTTATAGGACTACGTGAGACTGTTTGGACAGTGCCAGAGGTCTGCCACACTCTAACCTAACCTAATATAACAAGCATTGTTAAAACACAAGCAAATGTCATTATTATCACCCGACATCTTAGCTTTGATAAAAAGATTTTTTTTTAATTTACAGTAGAACCAAAAATTTAAAAAATATATTTAGTTGTATAAGGTTGTCCGGTATGGAAAGTGTAACTATTAGGATTATGCGTGATAATATCTGTATAATAATAATTTTTTAAACTGCATAAATACGCATCGTGCCTATTATAATGTCTATTTATTGTTTGTATTCTCATTTTAGACGTTTGCGCCACCATATACAGTGTGTCCACGGATAGAGTTTGGAAGAGGAAAAACTTTTTTATTTGTAGGTATAGAAGAAAACTTTATTCTTTATAAAAAAAAAAGTCTGCTTGTGCTGAAACTACAATTTCGAATATCAGATTTGTGATTACTATACAGGGTTTGTCACAAACAACAATTTTAGTTTTTTGGATCTTTTTTTTTTAATTCCTTAATTTGTTAAATGAATTTTCCTAGTGTTGAAACTACAATTTCAACTATTAGATTTGCTATTACTATACAGGGTTCGCCAGAAACAACAGTGTTTGTTTTTTGGATTTTTTTTTCAATTCTAATTTTTAATTCCTTTTGATGATTGGCTAAATAATCACTTTGGGAACAAATGGATTGGAAGGCACCTAATGGTTCAAATCAGTTGGCACGTAGGAGTCCCGATCTCACAATTATCGACTTTCATTTATGGGGATATCTGAAGCCATATGTTTATAAAACCAATTTCAATAATAACCGTAGAACTAGGCTATTCGGGACAAAATTTTAACAATTTTATTAATAATTTTTTTCTCGTGTATCATAAAATTATATACGATATATTTTTGGAAGGATAGGGGTAGGTACCACATTTACCTAAAGTATTAGTCTCCCCTCCCAAGTAGGGGGGGTAATATATTTTTTTAAGGGCTTGTCCCAAATTACCCCATAGGGTGGGGGTATTTGGGATTTCGTATAAAATGCATTAAAACTCAAATAATTACCCCGTTTGGGGTTATTTGGGACAACAAAAATTGTTTTTAAAAAAATATAATGTATTATTAAGTAGGTATAGGGCAGCTTCTCGAATATTTAATTTTTTTTCCTGGTGTCCTCTAGTGCTTTTTGTAGATTTTCCTCTGAGTAGGAATTGTAGGGATTATAATTTTTTCCCCTTCTGTAACTACTGAGATAGTTCTTACGTATATTCTAACCATTTTTATTGTCTAAAATAGAAAAAAAATCTATTTGGTTATTTGTCCCAAATTGCCCCACAGTACAAAAATGTTTATAACAAATTCTCTTCTATGTCAATATTCTCAAAATTTTTTTTAGGATATCTAGAAATATGTAACAATTAGTCAACGATCCTAAACTTACCGTGAAATAACGAGGAAACCGCCAATAACAAGAAGTTGGCACATAAATATTTTTCGCGATTTTTCTAACGGCTTTTTCGGGAGCTCTAAAACATAGTACAGTACCGCACAGCGAGTGAACAATTACCAGAGAGGACGGTTAACCAATGCCAGAACGCGAGGCCACGATGCCGATTAGTTGAGAACCACGTGGCAAAAGGCAGGTTTGCCAGAATTATTTTTTTTTGGCATTTCCCAAATAACCCCCACAATCCCAAATAGCCCCATTCTAAGGAACTTAGATCTCTTGAAAGAAAAAATAAGAATAGTTATTGTAAATATAGGAATAATACCTACAGCAAGTTAGGAACTGTTATCGGGAATTCAGATGTGGAGTTGAAGTATGCGCTAACTCGGTGGTAATAAAAGTTTTATAATTTATAGTTAGGTAAGTATAGCGCCCTTAGTTAGTAATTTAAATAAGTATAGCGGGAATGAGGGCAGGCAACGAAATGACACAACTGTATTTATCACAACGTTTCGTTTTTAATAAAAACTTTCTTAAGGGTCAATAAAAAGGTCTTGAAGCCTGTATATTCATAATGCGGAATATAACCACACATTTTCTTGAAGAAAACACATTGGATATAAGAATATATCCGAACTATCAGTACTACCTTGACACGCCTGCCCTCATTCCCGCTATACTTATTCGAATTTATAATTAATGATTGAATGAATTGAAGAAATATGACATGTAATAATAGAAATACTTTAAAAGTAGGCAAATAAAAAATGGTTTTCTTACAACAAAATCGTTACTCGGGCAGATATAAAATCATATTCAAAGTAAGAAAGCAACAATAGTATATATATCGACGTTGTGGTCTAGTGGTCAGTGCAGCGGCCTCTCGGATCGAAGGCCCGGGTTCATTCCCCGGTGCCGGCAAAAAAAAAACTTCGATGTTAAATTTGGAATTTGGTTTAAGAGCTGCGCCGTCTTTCGGAGGAGACGTTAAAGTGTGGGTCCCGTGTCATGGATGTTGGCACGTTAAAGAACCCTACCCTCGACAAAGAGGGATTCGGCAAAATTACCAGATAGTGTGTGACAAATTCCCTGGCGTCGGTGATTGGCCTCGTTGCGGAAATAGACCGACGTAAAAAAAAAAAATCAATAGTATATGTTTTTACATGTTTTTACGTAAATTTATTTTAAACGAAATCCAGAAAACTAAAAATGTGTCGTTTCTGGCGAACCCTGTTTTACCTAGTAATCGTAAATGTGAAATTCGAAATTGTAGTTTCAGCACAAATAGACGTTTTTATAAAGAATGACTTTTTCTTCTATACCTGCTAATAAAAAAGTTTTTCCTCTTCCAAACTCTATCCGTGGACACACTGTATAATTTTTTTTATAATTTAATTATGTAACTACTTATACATACATTTAATTCGTGATGTTACTCTTTAATTCATCTTAATTATTTTATTTTACGCCGCAATCCCACGTTACATTGTCATTTTAATTTGGAACAATGCGATCTAAACTTGGCATTCTCAGATGGATTCCTTGTCTAAGGATAGAATCATTTCCTTTACACTTTAGTCACTAATACATTATTCATTTCATATGTTGTGACCTTATCCTTCACATCGTAATGCCACTATAAATACACTGGTCAACAAATCTTACATAATATTATTATTCTTTAAATATCAGCATTTAATTTAAATGCAGATGAAATAGACATTTTTGTTTGTTGTTTTTATAATCTCAGGGGGTGCGCATCGCGCAATGCACGTTTGATTTAAAAAAAAAGTCAAATGTGTATATTATTGCCTCTGTTTGTTGTTAGGTTTCTAATGTGTACCCCCCCCCCCCCCCCTCCGGATCCGCAATTGGCACTATCGCCACGATAAATATTTAAATAATGGTTGCAGGCGTTCGGCTATCAACAAATATATATAACAAGTAAAATTTAATAGACAACCCGTGGGCATATCCGTGTAGTCTATAAGATATTGATAGGAGGGACATTGTAGATCATTTTACTTCATGTTCAACGTTATAGTTGATATATTTGCTTGAGCACAATCATTGCAATTTTTAAAATTTTTGGACATTCATTTATTTTGTGTTCCTCTGCTCAGTGTGCACAAGACATTTTATTGGTACAGGAACTACCTTTGTGATAATGTTCTTGACAATTAAAACATCTTTAAATAGTTAAATCGTTAACTCGTCATATAGGACATCTTTCCCAGCCTATGCATATTTTTTTAACATTCATATATATTGTGGAGAGTTTCTGATTTCCCATTTTTGCTTTTTTTGTCAAATTCATATTATAACATGATATGCCAAACTAATGAGTAATAAAATAAGTAGACAAATACAAATTTATTTTTGTTGTTTACAAAATTAACAAAGTAAGAATATACAGAAAGAAAAAGAAAAATAATTACATAAACTGCCGAAATTGGCCACCGCCATGCTCCAATCATAAATTCACACGTCTCTTCATATTTTCGAAAGTGTTGACCAGCATCTCTGAAGAAATGTTACCACATTCTTGGATAATCATTTCTTGTAATTGTTCTAAATTTGCAACTGGTGTTTTAAAAATAGTGTTCTTTAAATGAGAAAAAACGAAGTAATCCATAACCGTTAAACAAGGTGATCTAGGTGGGAATTCAATGTCTGATCGAATACTGATCAATCTGTCGTCGTGCGTAGGTAGTTAATAGTTTCGGCGGCTGTATGGGCGGTTGCACCGTCCTGTTGAAAATCCATGCTTTGTCCGAAAAAAAGTCAGGTCTAATAAATCATTCCTTTCCAATAAATTTTGGGTAAACCATTGACAGTAATTCCTGCGTCTTTCAAAATCTGCGGCTTGTATTTCTTGGAATACTTGCACTTTATAAGGAAATAAATTTAGCTGCTTCTTAAGAATAGTTCTGCATGTTCCATGTCTTATACAATTTGTTAGAGTATTTTGCATTATTTCACGAACGTTTGCAACAAGTTCTTCTGTTCTTACAGATGGTCTTCCTGCTCCTTTTTTGTGTTGTATAGAACCTGTTTCCCTACACACAGCCACGGTTCTTTTCAGGCAATGATAAAAATCCCCAGCAATAAAAGCAACGTTAGGAAAATGTTCGTGAAAATCGTTCATGCACAAACCCGGATTGTATTGCCACTCACCATTTACTCTAACCCCGTTTCGAAAATACGCTTCAACCATGAATGTTTTGTGCTGTTCCGTAAGGCCCATTGTGTGAATTGTTCAAGAAATTGGAAAAATTAGCGATGAATCAAATTACTTGTAACGACTGTCAAAGATGACGAAATAACTGATTGATTGTTAATTCAGATAGTTACTGACACCCAACAGATATTAAGCTCTACGGCTAAGCATTACGTCCTTAGATGTAAGGCCCTCTTTGATGCACATAATTTTTGCTAGCACGGTATTTTACTTCCCATTGCAAGAATGAAGTACATTTTAGCGATAAGTAGTAAAAGCTGGTTGACCAGTGTTTTATTTTAATCATTATCCTTAAATTATCATTTAACTAAACCTTACATTAATTACAACACTATTTGTTTAAATTAAGTTGACAGGAATGCATTTTTTAATCCAAATGCAATTGAAATCATTTTTCTTCCTATGGCCTTGCCATGCAGGTATAATGAGTGTAAATAGTTGTCTTAGGTTCTGTCATACTTCAATGGGTAATAATTATCAGACAAGAGTTTAATTTATAACATGACATTAAAAACACTTGTAACAATGAGACAATATACATAAGTCGTGATTTTTTACATCTCAAGGTGGTTATTATATTTTATGATAATATATTGTCGACTTGTGTGATTATTAATATGCTGCAAGTGGAAACGCTTTAAGGAAATCAAGGAACACATTTGTGAGGAAGACTACGAACCAGTATTTAATAAAATTGACCACACCTGCAACAGGTTACTACTTACTAGAAACAATATCAAGCAAAATAACGAAGTCGTAACTACTCTCCAGCAGGGACATTGTAATTTAGGGGTAGGGAAAGAGAGCCCTATATACAGGGTGATTCATTAAGGGTGGCGACCGGCCATATCCCGGAAACTACTAGGCATAGAAACTTGAAGAAAACCAAATTATGATTAAAGCGGTCATGAGAAAATTCTGGAAATTACTTTTAAGTTCCGCATTTTGCCGCAAGAGGGCGTAATTGAAAAGTAAATTTTAAAATTTTACATAACTCCGAAAATTTCACATTAACGTATATGTTTGATAACACCATTTTAAAGCTTGGACAATTGTGCATCATTTTGGTCTAATGCTCATTGGCGTACCGACTTTAATAAGAGTGTGGGAAGCTGTTGAAAGTGTAAACATTTAAATCGCTGTAACTTCTAAACGACTTATCCGATTTTAGCAAACTAAAGACTGTTTGGAACAGAAATGTATGCACTTTTACCAATCGTATTTAGTTGTCCATAATAGTTCTCAATAAAATTGCTAGAGGGCGCAATTTGTAATAATAATAGTTTTTTTGATTTTACCCCGAAAATTCAAATCATACGGTATAATTATGATACCATAATCGAAAAGTAGATGAAATTTGCTAGAAAAAATATAAAAACCGCAGCTCGATATCTTTGTTCGTTTCAGAGTTATTGCCGATACATTAATTTTTAATAAAAAATTGCGCCCTCTAGCAATTTTATTAGAAACTATTGTACCATTAGATACGATAATTAAAGGTTCTTCCAAACAAGCTTAAATTTAGTAAAATCGGATAAGTCGTTTAGAAGTTACAGCGATTTTAATGTTTACACTTTCAATAGCTTCTCCCACTCTTATCAAGTGAAACTGTAAACATTAAAATCGCTGTAACTTCTAAACGACTTAACCGATTTTACTAAATTTAAGCTTGTTTGGAAGAGAAAGGTAAGTATCTTCAATTGTCGTATCCAATGGTACAAGATAATTTCTAATAAAATTGCTAGAGGGCGCAATTTGTATTAAAAATTATTGTTTTGGCAATAACTCTGTAACGAACAAAGATATCGAACTGCGGTCTTCACATCTTTTCTTGCAAATTTCATCTACTTTTTGATTATGATGTCATAGTTATACCGTATGATTTGAATTTCCAGGATAAAATCGAAAAAACTGTTATTATTACAAATTGCGCCCTCTAGCAATTTTATTACACACTATCGTGTACTATTGGTTACGACGATTGAAGATACTTACCTTTCCCTTTCAAACAAGCTTAAATTTAGTAAAATCGGATAAGTCGTTTTCACGTTACAGCGATTTTAATGTTTGCACATTCAATAGCTTCCCCCACTCTTATCAAGGCCGGTACGCCAATGAGCCTTAAACCAAAATGATGCAGAATTGTCTAAGCTTTTCGATGATGTAATCAGAGTTATACCTTAATATGGGAAATTTCGGAGAAATTTAGAATTAAAAAAAAAAAAATTAATTGTGCCCCCTTGCGGCGAAATGAGGAACTTAAAAGTAATTTCCAGAATTTTCTCATGACCGCTTTAATCATAATTTTTTTTCTCCAAGTTTCTATGCCTAGTAGTTTCCGAGATATAGCCAGTCGCCACCCTTAATGAATCACCCTGTATATCTTCCGTCTTAAATTAAAAAGAAGGAATATAGGGTTTTCTTTCCCTACCCCTAAATTATCAAGGAAAATTACAAAGGCTTCAACCAAATCATCAAATAGAACCCAGAACGGACACGGTAAGACCAATAATCAACACTTCGAGACCATTGAGCGATGCCGAAGAACCACTATTAAGAAAGAGTCTTAATTTTTCAATCACACCTAAACATTTACCAACTCTAAATATTATAGCATCCATAGAAACCTTGAACATTCTATCAGCAGACGCAGACGAACTCCGATACGAAGTACGAGTTGCCATAGAGAACCAAAGAGAATCAACAAGAACGTTCCCAAACAAAAAGTACCAGCACTAAGACACCTTCAAAAGGACAGTTTTATAAAAATTCTTCTAGCTGACAAAGAAAATGCCACTGTGATCATGGACATCGAAAAATATGACTACAAGATTAAAGAAGTTTTGAGGAGAATACAGGATACAAGGAACCAACAGGAACGATTAAGGAAAGGATATACAGTGTCCGCAAGAAAGTCCGCATCAAATGGGATTTTTTTTTTATTATTAGGTTTAGGTAAAAATTGAAAAAGCGGTTAGTTTTTGCTTACCTAAAAACCAAAAATGACGTATACTGAAGCAGCTGCACGATTTGCGTTACCTGTCAAATTTGACATTTTTAATAAAATAGGTTCAAAAATGCCATTATTTATCAAAATATCGAAAAACTATATTCGAGAAAGTTGTTTATTTAGGTATTTTTAGCTTCTGTAGGAAATTTTGACAGTCTAATACAATTTTTATTTTTTGCCAGATTTTTAAAAATATTGATCATCCCCCGTAGATTAACTTTTATACATCGATGTAAAACCATTTGCCTTTACTTCATTTGTAATCTTAATGCAATTTTGTGTAAAATTTTTTTTTCCAATTATTTATTTTGCTTCAAAAACTGAAATTGTTAATGATCAGTATGTAATGTTTGATGCAAAGTTTATCTAATTACATCAGTTTTGCCAAAACCGACGTTTCTCATTTTTCCTAAGTTAGTAAACAGATGTACAAAGAGAAAATATTAGGAAGCTTTCGTTGAAATTTTACTTAATTAATATTGGATCAAAAAGAATTAATCGCTCCAAACATATTATTCAACAAAAATATAGTTTAATATAATTAATTTAATTTAATATTAATTAAGTAAAATTTCAACGAAAGCTTCCTAATATTTTCTTTTTGTACATCTGTTTACTAACTTAAGGAAAATGAGAAACGTCGGTTTTGGCAAAACTGATGTAATTAGATAAACTTTGCATCAAACATTACATACTGATCAATAACAATTTCAGTTTTTGAAGCAAAATAAATAATTGGAAACAAAAATTTTACACAAAATTGCATTAAGATTACAAATGAAGTAAAGGCAAATGGTTTTACATCGATGTATAAAAGTTAATCTACGAGGGTTGATCAAAATTTTCAAGAATCTGGCAAAAAATAAAAATTGTATTAGACTGTCAAAATTTCGTACAGAAGCTAAAAATGCCTAAATAAACAACTTTCTCGAATAAAGTTTTTCGATATTTTGATAAATAATGGCATTTTTGAACCTATTTTATTAAAAATGTCAAATTTGACAGTTAACGCAAGTCGTGCAGCTGCTTCAGTATACGTCATTTTTGGTATTTAGGTAAGCAAAAACTAACTGCTTTTTCAATTTTTACCTATACCTAATAATAAAAAAAAATCTCATTTGATGCGAACTTTCTTGCGGACACTGTACAGGGTGTCCCAAATTCGAGCCTCATCATGGGGATCTCGGAAACTATAAGAGATACAGCATCGGTTAAATTGTGGCAAAGTTGCGCAATTTCGTACTGACCAATATCGCAAAAAAATATCTGAACTATCTTTTTGAGTTTTTGAAATTTTTGCAAAAAACAAAAATTTTGAGTTTTTGTTTTTTTAAACTGCTTGACTTATTTTATCCGCCACAGAAAAACAAGCACAATATTGTGAAGGCAACTTTTTACGCTCCATATTGTGACGTTTTTAGAATTTCGTTACAACGTTTCGTTTTTATGGAACTATTATCAACTTTAATTTTTTAAATACGGACCTGCATTTTTTATTTTATTTTTTGATTGCCCTTTAAGCCCTGAATTCAACCATGTACCACACTTAATTATATTT
This sequence comes from Polydrusus pterygomalis, assembly GCA_963969555.1. Lineage (NCBI taxonomy): Eukaryota > Metazoa > Arthropoda > Insecta > Coleoptera > Curculionidae > Polydrusus > Polydrusus pterygomalis. Next base: position 84,701,762 of record OZ018376.1, read on the forward strand.
AGACGTTTTGATGTAATTATTACATCTTCAGGAATGTGATAATTATTTTTAAATTCGGCCCTGGTGTTAGTTACTTACTCTTTTTACCACATACAACATGTAAATGGATCCGGAATTTTATACAAATAATTGACTATATTTAAGTTTTTATATAAATTGTAACAAAGTAAAAATAAAACCAAACAAAACGAAGGTTGCTATGACAAGAACTTTTACTTGATTGTTTGGCTTAAGGTGGAATTCTCAACGTCATTTCATCTATTGCCAACCTATAAATAAAATCAATATCGTAGGTACAATATTTAGGTAATAGCGGACATATTACAAAAATATCAATCTATTTCATTGCTAATTTTGGGAGAATTGTATAGTGAAAAAAGAATGACATAATAATGTTTAAAAAAATCTTACCCGACATTTTTCGCTATAAAATTCTCCTAAAATATTTAATGAAATTCCTTGATATTTATTTAATATGTCAATTATAACCTATAAAATATGAAGACGATAATGATTTTATTTAAATTTTGTGTAAAAGCTAGAAAAATTAAATAAATAAACGCGAAATAGGTTATAGGTTGGCAAGCATGTTAATACTTCCACCTTAATTATCTTGACAACTGCAGTCACCATTTATACTGAATATTTCAGCAAAATTATGTTTTCTGCTTTAGAAAAGCGCGACATGTTACGAGTTTATTATTCTTCCAATAGGAATTCACAAACTTCTTGTGACCGTTATTTACAGGACTATCCTGAACGCTTGCAGCCTCATTATAGTTATTTTGCTACGCTTGATACTAATTTAGCCCAGTATGGTGGTTTTAATAAACCAAGCGTCAAATATACACCAGGGCCGTATTTAAAAATAATGATCACATTCCTGAAGATGTAATAATGACATCAAAACGTCTAAATATAATTAAGTGTGGTACATGGTTGAATTCAGGGCTTAAAGGGCTATCAAAAAATAAAATAAAAAATGCAGGTCCGTATTTAAAAAATTAAAGTTGATAATAGTTCCACAAAAACGAAACGTTGTAACGAAATTCTAAAAACGTCACAATATGGAGCGTAAAAAGTTGCCTTAACAATGTTGTGCTTGTTTTTCTGTAGCGGGTAAAATAAGTCGAGCAATTTAAAAAAACAAAAACTCAAAATTTTAGTTTTTTGCAAAAATTTCTAAAACTAAAAAAGATGGCTCAGATATTTTTTTGCAATATTGCTCAGTACGAAATTGCGCAACTTTGCCACAATTTGACCGATGCTGTATCTCTTATAGTTTCCGAGATCCCCATGATGAGGCTCGAATTTGGGACACCCTGTACAGTAGGGTGGATCGGTCTACATAAGAAAAAGTAAAATTTTTACCAAATAAATATTGGCCATTAGGCAAAAGTTGCTCCATCAACTACATGTTCTGAGTATAAAATATTTACCAAAAATATTTATGTTTAATACTGCCCCAAGGAGCTTAAACTTTTTGTAAAACCGTAAAAATCGTCATTTTTTCTTCTTTTTATTTTGAATTGATTTTTCTTCATATTAAAATTGGCCATTATGGAAGAGTTTCTCCATCAAATACATCTTCTAAATATAAAATATTTACTGAAAAATATTTATGTCCAGAAGTTTCAAATTTGAACATAAATGTAAATATCGTTAATCTTATTTTTTGTTATGAACTACTAAATCGTACTTAAAAATCATTGTTGTACACGAAATTTACTTAATTATTAATTTAATTATAATTACTCAAATTACGTCACTAGTATCAGTCCTTACGCCGGCACTGCGCTACGCAGCCGCATTGTCTTGGACTTGACATTATTGCCTTTATTTTAGTAGTATTGCGGTTGGCGGTTATTGTTTAGTTTAGTGTTTACGCCGGACGAACGTGTGTTGGTTTGCTCTACACGATGTCCGTGTTGCGAAGTGATTTGGTATGTCCTATATTCGGCCATGGACGAGATTTACCACCGGGCAATTTACCATCTTGTGAAGACGTTTTGTTATGTTATTTGTTAATTAGTCGAATCAAGAAAAGTCAATATAAGAACCTAGTTGGTGACACGTACGTGTATCGAATTTCCTCAAACTTGATAAGGCAGTGGGAGTTGGCTTCAATTCCTGTAATAGACCATCGTGCCATAGTAAAATGACTCAAGGCATACCACAATAAGTACAGGAATCTATTAAAACCCTTTCCGTCCAGAAAAAACGTCAAAAGCTACCAAGAAAGGATCGCACTGTTCAAAGAAGAAGCAAAGTGCCTTTTTGATATAGCATCATGCAAATGTAAAGAGTTTTGATTCTTGTAACTGTGAAAAACCAAACAAAATACCTTTAAGAGAACGTAGCTTTTTGCTCGAAAGATGGCTATCGGCAACGTTGACTTCAAGGAAACTAAAAGAATAACAAATAACCTTAGCAGAAAGAGACAACAGGAGGTGCTTCAAGAAAAACATCACGCGGAATCTTTTCCAGACATCAGTGTCAGTGTCCGCGCTGAAATTCAATGTGGCCCTTCAACTAGTAAATTGTTAGAAGTATCTCATGAGCCTGAAATTTCAGAGAAGTTCCAGAAACTTAATGATCTTAGTGCAGTTGCCAAAACTTTGGATTGATTTGGGGTTTTCGATAGAGCTGATGGAGCCGCGATTGTATCAGCAACACTACAAAATGTAGGCCTCATTTCTGAGGATAATTTATCCAATGTTGTTGACAGAAACAGAATACGTCGTGCTCGTCAAAGACAGAGGACAGGGTTGACTGAAGCGCCCCTAACTTTTGAAGGCGACAACTTTGGGTTGTATTTCGATGGACGCAAGGACAAGACACTTACAATGGAGAAGTCTAGAAGGAAGACCATAGTCCAAGAACATATAAGCTTGCTCAAAGAACCTGGTTCCGAATATATGGGACACCTGGCATTAACATCTGGAAAGGCCATGCACGATTATCAGCCAGAATATTGCGAATTTTTAGAAACCAATAATATCGATTGTGATAAGCTTATAGTGGTGGGGTGTGATGGGACTGCTGTTAACACTGGTAGCAAAGGAGGTGTTATACGGTGCTTGGAAATGAAATTGAGCAAACCAATACAGTGGTGCATCTGTCAATTGCATGCAAATGAGCTCCCCCTTCGTCATTTGTTTGAGCATCTTGATGGTACTACTACTGGACCTCAAAGCTTTACAGGACCTATAGGAAAAGCTTTAAAAGATTGTGAGCGGCTTCCCCTTGTGCCATTTTGATCCATCAACTGTACTTTGAATGATGTAACAAATAACAAACATTTAAGCACAAACCAACTTTATTTGTACGATCTGTGCGAAGCTATTAATTCTGGTTCATGCCCCGAAAATTTGTCTAAGAAGAATCCTGGAAAAATGGTGCATTTAAGGTGGCTTACGACAGGTAACAGAATTCTTAGACTATACGTTTCCTCGCTTGAACCAACCGAAAATTTGCTGATATTGGTGAATTTTATATTACGGGTTTATGCACCGATGTGGTTTGCAATAAAAACTAGACCACTTTGCATTTACGGTGCCAAGCACTTACATCAAACCATAAGGTTATCGCGATACTTGCCAGACCAGTTAAAGGCAATCATCGATCCAGTCATTCAAAAAAAAGGATTTTTTGGGCACGCAGAAAACATCTTAATAGCTATGTCGGCTGGCGAATGTGAGGCTGTAAGCGTACTGGCTTTGCGTAGAATATTTGAAGCTCAACAAGCGAAAACTATTACTCCCTGCATTCGTTTCAAAATTTAATTTTGATGCAGAAAATTATATAGACCTTATAAACTGGATTGAGATTACTGTGACTGAGCCGCCCTTGACAAAATTCATAAACCAGAATGACATTTTACTATGCATCGAAAATCCAAAGCTGATAGACGATCTCATTTTGCCTAGGATTTCCAACTTCCCATGTCACACACAAGCAACCGAATGGTGTGTAAAAATCGTCATAGAATCTGCTATAGCTGTTTGTGGTCCCGAAAGAAGAGACGGATTCATCAAGACAAGGCTACACTCTCGCAAGATCATGCCAGTTTTTACCACAAAGAAAGAGTATCGACCATTGTGATTTTGTAACTTTTTATTTGCTGCACTTCTGTTTTATGAACTTTTTTGTTAATGTCGTTATTGTTTATTGTCAAATAACAACATGCTAGAGAAATAATAAAAAAATTTAAACCCATTTTATCCATAATATATTTTTAATTTTCATACCTACTAATTTAAAAAATTCTCAAAACTTTTAGGTCATTGGGGCAGTATAAAGTAATTGAATTTAGCAGCTATAGGTTAGGTTAGGTTGAAAGTGAGTGGGTTACAGCCAACCCTCCACCGCGACCATGCGGTCTATTGTGGCTCACACCTTACTTATATTTCCCCCAATAAGTCCAACCTTTAATTAGGGTAATGAGGATATTGGGGGAGACATTTTTCATGTCATCCGGCAGCAGAGTCATCTCGCCAAATAGGGCGAATCTGATTCTTCCTGCTGCGGGGCAAGCGCACATTACGTGTTCTGCTGTTTCTGCATCTTCCATGCAAAGCCGGCATTCATCAGTTGGGGCTATTCCAATTTTATACATGTGGTGTCGCAGTCTGCAGTGGCCGGTGTACAATCCCACTAGTGCTTTAAGGCATGACCTGTTGAGCTCTAGTAGTTTGTCAGTTAGCTGTCGGTTTATATGGTTGTTTATAAATGCTTTTGAGTGTGTTAGACCTGGTAAATTCAACCAGTGTCTTTCCCATTTGCTTTGTGCTTCAGCTAGTATTGCCTTTCTGGCCGTAGCATGAGATATACTTATTACCGGCTCGGGTCCTATGAATTTTTGAGCTGCACCTCTCTTAGCGAGCTTGTCGGCAGCTTCATTACCCTCCAGACCCATGTGTCCCGGTATCCATATTAAGGTTATTTTGTTGTTCAAACCTAGTTCGGATAGTGCCTCGTGACAGCTCCACACCGTTTTTGAGGTACACCATCTCGATTCAAGAGCTTTTAATGCAGCTTGACTGTCGGAAAATATCTTGATTGTTTTATGTGCATACCGTCGGTCTGTCAGCAGTCTTGCACACATTTCAATTGCATAAACCTCTGCTTGGAATATGGTTGTCATAGTTCCCAGGCTGATAGTTAGTTCTATTTTTGGGTTTTCGCCATAAATTCCGGCTCCAATACCTTATTTAGTTTTGGAGCCGTCTGTGAATATTCCAAATTCCGCCTTTAACAGGTCGGCGCTGTTACTGACCCATTCATCCCTTTTTGGGTGGATAATTTTGTAAGGCGGTTCGTTGTTGGATTTTCTTGTCATTATGTCTGAGGGCATATTCAACATGTCGCAGGTTAACATGCCGCCCAACAAGTTGGTGTCCTCCATGATACATGACTGCGGCCTGTTAGTAGCTGCTTGATATAGTCTGTAGGTGGCCCATTTGGCCTCCTTCTCCAGGTATATGTGACGTGGTATAAGTCCTAATAGGACTTCCATCGATGCCGTTGGTGTTGTGCGAATGGCTCCAGTGATCGCAAGGCATGCGTGCCTCTGCAGTCCGGATAGTTTCGCTTGAGCCTGTCGTTGTTGGCCCTTTTTCCACCAAACGACAGAGCCGTACGTGATCATTGGTCTGATGACCGTCACATAAAGCCAGTATAGTTGTTTTGGTGCCATGCCCCAGGATTTTCCGCAAATTCTGCGACATGTCCATAGAGAAAGATTTGCCTTACGGATAGTCTTTTCTATATGAGAGTTCCAGCTTAGCGTTTTGTCTAGGGTTACTCCCAGATATTTCGCTTCTCTTGCAAATGGTATACTCTCTCCTTTTAAGGTAGGCGGTCTTAGATTTCCCAGCTTCCTTTTCTTGGTAAATGGCACAATTACCGTTTTGTGAGGATTGATTGACATTTCCTCTCTCAGGCACCATGCATAAATAGTGTTGAGGATATTTTGTAGAATATTAGATATTCGTTCCTCCGAGGTTCCTTTAATTAATATGACTAAGTCGTCCGCATATGCCTGCAGACTGATCTTCCAGCTATAAAGACATGACCATAATTGTGCTTCTATGTAGCATGTATCAAGCAATGGCCAAAAACGAATTCACTGAAAAACAGTTCAAACCACCATGCTGAATTTTAGGCAAATTTCATGATTTAATATTTTTTTCAAGTCTACAGGGCAGTATAAAGCAATTGAATTTATAAAAAATATTAACACAGTCATAATTCTGTTAATATATAGCATCTTTTCCGCAGTGGCCGAAAATGCATTTCGAAAAAATAAAAATTCGATCCACCCTAATATACCTACAGAACGTTAAAAAAATATTTAGCCTACATCCCAGATGCCATCCGAACAAAATTAACACCACATCACAAGAAACCTCGTTATCTCTACGGTCTTCCTAAATATCATAAGAACATGCCGCTAAGGCCAATCACCAGCTCCATCAGGGACTCTCCTATACAAGCGCAATATCAAAATTTCTTCTTGAGATAATTAAAAACATGAAATCGGATACTTATATAGTACACGTCATCCCATTAACCGCGTAATTTTTTTATTTGTCAGTCGTGAGACTGGTTATTTATCTTTGTTTCGATAACTTAAACAGAAAAGAACAGAAGACAGACTCGAGATATAATTCAAGTAGATGCCGGAGGGTCCCTGCGACTAGTCGATTTATTTGTGACATGGATAGATGGTTTCGCCAGTTTTTATTAGACTGAATATTTTGTTTACTTATTTTCTAAGTAAATATTTGAAAATTCTAAAAACTAAAAACGTAGAAAATTTTATTTTTTCTTGCTCTATGCCAGAGGTTCCCAAACTTTTTTTCTCATAGACCACTTTAAAAATTTTGCTGGTTCCTGTGGACCCCCTGCAGCTATTCCCAAAACTCGACAAAAAATGTAAAGATTAGATCTAACTATGAAAATTGGCCTTGCTTGCGTTAATTAATTGATTGTGCTGTGAGTGGATGTCAAAAAAGTAAAGTTTGCCGATAAAAAAAGTGATTACATACAACTTTACTTTTTGGCATCTACTCACAGCGCAAGAAACCAGTCAAGTCTCCCTTATTTTATTTAGAAAAGTCACGGAGTGGTAAAAATAAATAGAAAAATAGTATATTTTCTTGTGTTGTATTTATTTAAATGTCATTATTACACTATTAATTATTATTGTTATCATTATTACATTGTAAGATTTACATTACATTGTAATATGATAACAGTCGTAATATAATTAAAAATAAACATTAATAACGTAACGTAACTTCTATAAAAACAAAAAGTTTTAGTTCTTCACTAGCGAAACCAGACAAATTTTCGTGGACCCCCGCTTACGAATTGTGAACCCCCATTTTTTTGTCACGCCAACGTAGACCCCCTTCGAGTCTCCCGTGAACCCCTGGGGGTCCACCTGGACCACTTTGGGAATCACTGCTCTATGCGATAGGACAAAAATCAAAATTTAGTGACAAAGTCAATTCCTTATAGACCAGGGTCGATAATTTTTGAAACCAAAAGAAATAATAGTAGGATAAAAACCCATTGGAAAAGAAGGAGAATATAACAAAAATGAAAGAAAAAATAATTTACGGGCGATCCGAGGTCGGGAAGTGGAAGGGGGTGAGTTTTTAAGGGTAGAAAAAGATTTATCTCGATTTCCGGCAAAACTACAAGTCCTCTGGAAAAACATTAAATAGCAAAGTTCTAGGTAATAAAAAGATCTACAACTTTTGTATTTAGACTTTTTTCACATAACCTCAAAATTTATGTGAAAAATTCAAATAACCAAGTTTTTGGTTTTTTATTTTTATCTTTTACAAAAAAAAAATTTTTTACGAAATTTGGTGAAAACTTACCATTTTATGTCCCAAACACACTATAATTTTTTTGATTTAAAATATTTATTTTTTCACCTTAATATCGAAAAAGCACCCTAATTTTCTCACGTCAAAATATCTGCTTTTTTAAAAAGTCGGTGGGCTTTTTGTTCGTTGAATTCTCTACTTTCTGATAAAGATCTTTATTACCTACAACTTTGCCATTTAATGTTTTTCCATAGGACTTGTAGTTTTGCCGGAAATCGAGATGAATCGTTTTCTACCCTTAAAAACTCATCCCCTTCCACTTCCCGACCTCGGATCGCCCGTAAATTATTTTTCCTTTTATTTTTGTTATATTCTCTTTCTTTTCCAATGGGTTTCATCTTACTATTATTTTTTTTCACTTTTTACCATTTTCAAAGGCTTCAGCCCTGGTCTATTATACTTAAATACGCCGGTTTAACGTAAAACCGGTTAAACAATTTTTCCCGGTTTAATAATTAATAAACCTGTATCTACAACAGTTTCCCCCGTACCTACATTTTAAAAATATAACCAAAAATACTTACAATTAAATATTTACTAGGCGATATTGAATTTGTGGTTTTTAATTTTTTGCATTGAAAAAATGCAACAAAGACTCCAATTAACGTTTCTAAAAATTAAAGAAAACGCTAACCTCGAGTGAATGTGCTATATCGTTAATTTATTTTTTGAAAATGACAATGAGATCACAAAATTTATTTTAATTAACTATTTAAGTTTTTACAAAAAGCTCTTAAAAGACAGAGGATTAAAACAAATAAAAGAGAAACTGTAACAAAAAATATCGCGGATATATTATTTTTTGACATAATAATTTAACAATACCGAAGGAGAAAGTAAAGAATTGCATCGTAATAGACAAATTTGTCATCATATCTGGTTATTGTTTCAAGTTCAGTGCTAAATATCTTTGTTTTATTTTAGTGAAAGGAAAAGGATGATTAGCCGCATCACGCTTGGGTTAATAGATTCTTTTGTTATGTTATTGCTCCGTTATGTTTTTGTAACAATTTTGCAATCGTCGGGGGCGTATGATTTAGATAAACGGTAAAGACGATATTGTTATACAGAAGAAAGTTAGGGTCCTAAAAGGTATTGTTGTAAGTGCCGATAATAAGCCTGTCACTTTCGCTGGCAGTTGTATGTATATGTTTGTCCCTCTATAGAGGTATCTTAAATTGAAGAAATATTACATTTAGGTCTCTCTCTCTCTTTCTCCCTAAATAATCATGTCCTTAGCATATAATAGGCTTAACAATTTGCCAAACTCGTAACTTTTCTTGGAACAACGTAATCCTAGTTAATAGGAAAAAGTTAGTTTTACTGAAATTACGTAAAAAAATATCGGGTTGGACAATGCTGTTTTTAATGTTAAAAATGTCATTGACGTCTTAAAACAAAAAAAAACTAACTCAGAAAATGAGCTCTCATCAATAATCCAAAGTGCTTCTAATCTCTTAGAAACTTTTGGTCTAGAATTACAGGTTCCTCGCTTAACATCTCGACAAACTCAGCGGGTCAATATTCCAGCTTTAAACGCGGTAGATTATTGGAGGAAAGCAAGTTTTATTCCTATTTTAGACTACATTATATTAGATTTAACCGAAAGATTTTCTGACAAAACGTTACATTGTTTTTCACTTAATGTATTGCTTCCCATAAATTTACTGCTTTTGACGGACTACAGCATTCTTAAAGAAAATATTACATTAATATGTAATCAGGTTTTAGGATTAACTGAAAGTGTTGAAAATGAGATCGATATTGTTAGGGGAAGTACAAATTTATCAAAAAACCATTGAAGAAAATACGTCATGTCAAACTGCTACTGAAACACTAGTCAAAATAGAGCAAAACTTTTATCCCATTATCGCAAAGTATTTAGAAGTTTTAGTAACGTTGCCAATATCAGTGGCAACTTCTGAAAGAAGCTTTTCCATATTACGAAGGGTTAAGAGTTGGATGCGTTCTCGTATGACACAATATTGTTTGGATGGATTGGCCTTGTTGCATGTTCATAGAGACATAGATATTGAAGTTGACAGGGTTATTGATAGATTTGCTAAGGCATCTAGAAAGTTGCAATTTGTTATATAGTAATAATTATATATTATCATAAAGCAATTTGTAATTGCTCTACTGCTATTTTTTTTTGTTTGTTTTGGTTACTTTACTTTTAAGTATTATTTATTTAACAAGATTCCCTAAGTTCGCTTATCTTTTTCTTTAGACTTCTCCATTACATGTTTTATAGTGTTTTTTTTATTAATTATGAAACTAATGTTATTTTGTCTTTTATGTATTATGTTTGCTTAAAAGTAAAATAAAAGGTAAAAATAAATTTTGTCATTAAGTTTTTTAATATACTATTTTAGGAGTCAAAAGAATTTTCCGAACATTGCGTGTATATGTATTTTTAGAATCGCCCCTTCCTCAGAAAAATTCTGGATCCGCCCCTGCTTCTGTCCCTGTCTTCAGTACGAAAAGTTTCACTTTGATCATATTTTGCCGGTCAAAATAGTACTGTAAAAGCAATAATTATTAAAAAAAATTATATGTTTGTACCCTACAAGAAAATGATCTATTTCCCGCAAAAAAAAGGAAATTTTATTTTGTAACAAGATTAACATGTTCCCAGGGCTTCCAGGACACTTCTATCCCACTTGACAATTTCATGTCTGCTTATTCACAAGGGGACACTGCTGTTGAACAGCATCGCTTAACTGGTCAGTTCTCGATGGTGTTCAACAGTGAAATGTTGTTCTCTTTCGGTTTTTAAATTTTTTTGAATGGGGCCAAAAGTGAAAAGGTATATCTAAAAGTAATTTTATTTTTTAATACATTTTTTAAACACATTTTTATAGATTTATTTTTAAATTTTAAAACGCAACCTTCTTTTAACAAAAAACAGACAGAAAAGTTAAGTAAATTGTATCAAATATTACGTATCATTTTGTTTTTTAATTAAATGTAATTTTAAAGTGTTTTAAACAGTTTTAATGATTTTTGAGATTTATTAGAATTATCCAAATTATTATATTCTATATCAAACCTTTAAAAAAAATAGATTTATAGGCTAATGTTTTAGACACTCTATCCACATAAAAAAATTGATTCGTTCTTGTTTTATAATTATGATGGTCATAATTAAAAGAACAACATTTTAAACAATCAGGCAATAAATTATTTTTAATTTTATATATTATGAAGATACATACTAAATAAAAAATTAAATTTCTGACATTCAACCAATCTAAATTTTTCAACATAAAATTAATTTTTGTATATTTGTCACAACTTAAAATAATCCGCATCGCCTTATTTTGTAAAATTTGTAATTTATCAAATACTTTCTCAATAGTAGTCAATAGCACAATATAAAATGGAAGAGCAATAAAGAAAATGGGGTAATATAAAAGTATTAAATACAGTTTTTTTAGAAAACAAACTTAAATTCGAACTGATTCTTTTAAAATAACCTACTTTTCCGGCAATCTTCGATATAATACTTTCAAAATAATTTTAAAAATTTAATTTTGAATCAATGATTATCCCTAAATATTTAAAACTGTTTACTAATTCCAACTTTTCACCATTAATTACAACATTTATATTTTGAAAATTTAAATTATTACCCACAACCATACATTTAGTTTTTGAAATATTTAATTTTAATTTATTTACTTTTAGCCAATTTAATAATATATTTATCTCAGAATTTAGAGTATTTAGACCATCAAAAATATTTAAAACATTAATGTAAATTAAGGTGTCATCAGCAAACATTTGTAACTTACACATTTTTAAAACTAAAGTATGTAAATTTACAGTTATTGATCTTGCTATACTAAAATAGATAAAATTACAAACATTCAATCATTATTTGAAGGTTTATCATAATCTAACATTTTTTAGTGCAAGAAAACGTGATAAATGTCTCATCTGCCACTTCTGTTCATTTTAGTAATTTTAGGAAACCTTTTTACAGAAAAAATCGACCATAGGATTTTCAAGGATTTTTGTTTATGAATTTCCCGATATTTACCCATTCAACTATGAAGATGTCATGGGAAAACTAGAAGAACCAAAAATTTTTAGTCGTGGATTACTAAAATTTAAAATTCATACCAATATCTTTTAAATACTTTACTCAATAATCGATCCTAATATGGCTTTTGTATTTTGGAGAATAATATTTTTTAATGTGTTTAATCAAACTTATTTATATTGAAACTCTATTCAATAACCTACATTCTACATTGATAATTAATAGCGGTTGAATTATTTGGTCACACTCTGTCTGAAGTTATGCTCACACAAATCAATATAGTGGTGGGCAACTTCGCAACCTCGAAAAGATACAACAAAAAATAAATTATTATAAAAATACAACTTATTATTTTAGTGTTCACACCTGTGAAGTTCTTCGTGAATTTATTCACGAATCAAAACAACTTCAATTTTTTCATTAAATTTTTAGTCAATTCGGACGTACCAACATCCGAACTTTTCGAACAGTTGGTAAAAAGTTAGGTTATTTTTATAAATTAAAAATCAAATTTTACAATTCCTTCTTTATACCCTAGTCAATTATGTTTGAAAGTTTTTGAGAAGCAAAATTAAGATTTTACTGTGTAAATGCTACCGACTTCACAAATAAATTTACGAATAAATTCAGGAAGAACTCTACAATCTACAGGTATAAAGACCACTTAACACACAAAATTCTTCTTATAGTGTAGGTATACTGATCCGCTTTCTCATTCAGTCCATAATGACCCTTCTCGATAGTAGATATGATTTTGTTATTCTCTGTTTTTTTTATAACACAAAATAAAAAATATGAAAAAAACATCTTCATTGAGTTCTGATTTCTTATTTTTCTACATGCCCTTAGGGCGTAACTAAGTTTTTTTGACGATATTATTTCTGTTCTAAAATGAAAATTTAAAATTCGGTCACGATCAATCTCTGCGGCTACTATAGTTGCTCATCTTTGGGGAGATAAGAGAATAAAATTATTTTTAAAAAACACTTAATATTTCCGAAACAGTTGAAGATAGGTGTTTAAAATTTTCTGAACAATCCAAAAATTGAATAATATACAGGGAGTTGCATTTAAAATAAGAAAGTTGGTATTGGACACTGTTACATGGACACACCCTGTATAAAAAGTTTTTATTGAAAAAACTAGAACTAGAAATACCAATCGACGTGTCCGAGTATTTTTTCGGACACGCCCCCATGTATTTATTATAGAATTTATTCCATTTGGCTGATACACACTGTATAAATAATGTGTTTTTTTTAGTACAAACTCTTTTATGAATAAAACAATTTAGGTGAATTTCGCGTCTAAATTTAATTTTGATGATATTATGTTGTCTATAGGTTGGTGTAACAGGATCGTATTTTTGAAGAGTAGTCAATAATTAAAACAATTATTTTGTAATATTTGTAACTTTTGTTTGATTTTATATCATCGCATCATAGTCTAAACCAGTTAAAATAATAGAATTTACATGCAACCCTTTAGTGATGGTGGCCGATTTTCGCTTTTTATTATTCTAGAACAGAAATATTATCAGAAAACTAAATTTTTATGCCTGGAAGGCATAAGGGAGGTGATAGATACGCTTTAAAACTTCCTTTATACAAAAATTTAGCTAATAAATTTAAAATGCTTAATATTGGTTTTATGCTTAAGTGCGCGTAATGTTCTGCAATTAATAGTCTTTGTTTAAAATTATTGCGTAGAAAATACTGAAATTGTAGGTGTTTTTAAATATAGTAAGCAGTTCTAGGAAACAAGTTATTTAATATGCTCTTAGCAATTATAACAATAAATAACCTTTTTTTTTACAAATTATAGGCTATACAATATGCTCATGCAAAACGAGAACTGAAAAATTTTAATAGATAATATAAAAAAAATGTGTATTTATTCTATGCGGGGAATATGTCCAAATTTTTTTACTATATCTAGCGGTTGCGTTAGAAACTTACAATTTCTATCCCCTGAAAGGAAAATTTTCCAAAACATCAAAACACGTCGGTTGTTTATTTTAACAGATTAAGCATAGTACCAATTTTCACCAATGTAGCTTAAATCGACAGTTGTACACCCCCTTTTTCAACCCCTAAGTAATTTTTTTTTAAATGACGAGACACGTATTCCAGTTGTAGTTTCTGAGATCCATAAATTCGTATACTAATCCAAACCCCGTTTTTACCAAATCACGTCTTAGTCTATGCTTAAAATTAGAATCAATTCTATAATGTTATATAAAACTAATAGGTAAAATTTTGGCTGTAGAAGACTGCACCCCCGGTATAATCCTCACTAGATGCGCCAGTATCGCCCATATTTAAAAGTAAGAACAACAATAATTCTGAAGGCATTATCAAAACAACATGGTTTATAAAACCTGTATGGTCTGGTCGATATCTAAATTTTGAATTTTATACCCCCAATAAATATATTAAAAAGTGTTATTAATTCAAGTTGATAGAGCTACCCTGCTTACAGATTCAGAATTTAGACCATAAAACTTAAACGAAATTAGAACAGTTCTTCAAAAAAATTATTATCCAAAGAAATTCTATGAACCACTTATTAAACATAGAATAAACAAAATTTATAACACAATCAAACCAAACTCAATACTGAAGAAAATAATAAGTTTATTTCATTACCATACATCCTAGAAATAAATAAAAAAATAAAAAAAGTGCTTAACCGCATAAAATTTGTATCGCAGAAAAACCCGGGAATAATTATTGTAAAATTCTATTCGCAAAATTAAAACAGGAATTACCTACACAAACCTCAATTAAAAAATTGATTATTCAGACTGTCCAAAAACTTATATTGGACCAACTAAGCAATATCTTAAAAATAGAAGAAAATAACTCAAAAACACAAATCAATCTATCACCATGCAATTGAAAAAATTCATAATTTTAACTTTAACAACGTTTAGATTCTTGACTACGAAAATAATTATAATAAATATAGTTTAAAAAAACTAAAAAACACGCTTTAATAATTAATCAAACTAAAAAGCGGAAAATAAATATAGTTTAAAATAATTCTTGAAATTCTTAATATAGGCAGAAAATAATAATGAACGATAAACATTAGTATTATTGTAAAAAAAGCGTGGGGTGCTCGATATACGAAAAATATAGCACAAAGCGTCTCACGCTTTTTTCACAATAATACTAATGTTTATCGTTCATTATTATTTTCTGCCTATATTAAGAATTTCAAGAATTATTTTAAAGTATATTTATTTTCCGCCTTTTTGTTTGATTAATTATTTAAGCGTGTTTTTTAATTTTTTTAAACTATATTTATTTTTCATTTTTTAGTTTGAGTTATTGTTAAGAAAAACTTTCTTTTTTAGCAGAGATAGTCATAGAGAGGTTCGGAGTAGAGATGGAATACTGTCACTAATTTAACAATAGTAATAGATTTAAAGCAGTGGCAATTTAATAATACAATAAAATGCAAATTTTTACACCTAACCCTAATATATTTTTATAGTATTATATTATATATTCCTAATTATAATCCAAGAGATATATTCAAGAACGTCATTAATAAATAATGAATAAAATAAATAAATATATATATATTATATACATAACGTATTGTATCTTCGTATGTTATAGTGATATAAAATATACCAATAAAATATTGTCATATTCGTTTTATATTATAATCTAGTTGTGCCTGAATTATGAAATATATTTTTTAAATTAAATATTATATTATTATTTAATTTTAAATTTATATTTAACGTATTATTATATTTAACTCAATACAAGTATTTTACTTCTGAGTTCGGAATTGATAGTTTATCCAAAAAAATATATATTAGCATTAAATGTAAAAAAAATATTTGAATAAACTTTTATTATTATTATTATTATTAGTTACCAAGGGATTTTTCAATGAATTATCCCTTGTTCCTACTTATACCGAGTACTGACACAAATAATTATAATTTTTAGAATAGTCACTTTACTTCTACTAGAAACATGTTAAACTTCCCTTTAAAACTTAATTAAAGCTAACATTAGCTTTCTTTGTAGTTCTGAAGATGGTTGCATAATAAACAGAAACGTAAACTAATTAAATATTGACCGAAAGCCCAGAAAAAATTTACTATAGTAATAACAATTATTTTCTTTGAAATTGTGACGAAGGTTTTAGTTTAAAGGAGAAGCTCACAATGGATAATCCTTCCGGGCATCACACTCCCAATCCGCCACAGTTACCCGATGTTCTTAATGTAACGCACACTAAAGAAGAAAGGCCGTGACCGCGAAAGTCATTAAAGATTTTAAAAAACGTATCGCTAAGAACACGACAATAGTAAAGGTATTATTCTATTAATTAATCAATGGTTTTTTCACAAAAAGTGAAATTAAATATTTAATTTCAGCCCGCACATTCTTTATTCGTTGCAGCGAGTAATCACTATGAAATCAGTCCTTAAAAAAAAAAACCACAACCAAAAAGTCCGTTCACTCACCAGTAAGATTGGTAAACTCATTTTAAACAAAAATAACAAAAAAACAAAGTACAACCTAACACTTATTCGCACCGATAGAACTTAACAATAAACAGTGTAATTTGTTGCACGGTGGTTTATATAGATTAGGCTGCCATTTCTCCTCGAAACATTTTAGCTACTTAGAAGCAAGCTATTGACGAAGATATAGGTACAATATAATAATGTTATTCTCTATTATCTACTGGCCAATAGGGCGCGGACGGGTCAAAAATAGTACCTATATTTATATAGCAAAGGACTAAAATGACCCATTGAATCCCGCGAGTGGAAACGGCCGATTGTTTCAAAAGATACAAGAGATTCAAAAAAGTCTTATATAAAAATTGTAAGGCTTTCATAAAACTGCATTATCTGTAATAAATGGTTTGTTGGTAACAGGTTTGCCCAAAAAGTTGTGGATAATTAAGTTATATATTTTTAAATGGAATGCCCAGCATATATATTTTTTGTTAACCACAAGTTATGCCTAAATTCATTAATTTTCTAGATATCATGACATTTTGATCAGTTACAAAACGCAAAATAAATTTTAATAAACATGCAATTTAATAAGTTAACAGGAAAAAAATCGGTATAACAAATCATGGAAAACGGCGCTATTTTTAATAAATGTTCAATGACAAAGATATAGATTGTCACAAAAATGTCTTTGGGTATTTAAAACCATTTCTTTTATTATTGAGCCTAATGAATAAAAATTAAGCAATCACTTGAAGCAATTAGGTACTTTTTAGTAAAAGCAAAGCAAATGCTATAAGCAAAAGCAATTATTGCTAGATCTGGATATGAATTAAATTTTCAAGCAATTGCTGTTTTTCTTACACCTCTGTAGCAAATGCTTATTCAACACAAGTTCAGACGTGGCTTATCCACTTGTTCAGTCAGATTATGCTGTTGTGGAAAGAAAGTGGTTGGACTTATATAATCTAACTGGATTGGCAGAAGAGGTATAATTGAGTGGCCGCCAAGATGACCTGGTCTTACACCTATCGACTTATTTTTATAGGGTTAAGTTAAATAACCAGTTTACAAAAAACAGCCGGCTTCTCTGGAAGAATTGCGTCAGAGAATAATGGGATGCTTGTCGAAGTATTCCAAGAGACATTTGCAAAGATTTAAGAAGGAATTATTGAAATTGACTTTATTTCTGTTTGGAACCAAATTGAAAGTATTAGCACTTAAAATAGTTTAAAAACGTAAATTACGACAGCCTCAAAACCAAATAGTTTACTGAGGCTAGTTAGCTTATGTATAAGCGGTGCAATGAGGAGCACCCCCACCGCAGCAATAAAAATCATATTACGTCTAACACCCCTAGATGTAAACATCCGAATGGAGGCAAAACTGCAGCGCGTCTAGGAAA
Organism: Polydrusus pterygomalis; assembly: GCA_963969555.1. NCBI lineage: Eukaryota > Metazoa > Arthropoda > Insecta > Coleoptera > Curculionidae > Polydrusus > Polydrusus pterygomalis. The sequence continues at coordinate 84,719,614 of OZ018376.1, forward strand.
AAAATTAATTAGAAATGGAAGCAACACCCTGAGAAAATAGGGCACACAAGAGCCACAGACCTAATCAACGACGAGCTCTTGGAGATGCAAGCCGATCGCATGAAGGCGATCTACATAACCATTTAAAATCAGCTGGGGCTGATATATAGACAAAAGATACACCTCCGTCATTACATGGACAAAGACCTAGTTTGGTACACTGATGGATTAAAAACGGCCAACGGAGTAGGCGCAGGTATATTTGCGGAAAGACCAAGAACAATGAAGTTCCTAAACCACCTGAAAGTTCCAGCAGACAGGAACAACAAGGCCCTGATCACTCACGGATAAAAAGTGCTCTAAATTGCAGGGGCCCTGAACCGGCACTTGGAATATCAAAACGGGCAACTAAAACAACATTAGACAGATAGGCGCAAAAATAACGTCTATTTCGATAGAAAGGCACACGCACGGGCAGTAATTATTGGTAAATCCTGGAAGAAACTGTCAACTAGAATGCTAGTTCTAACGCGTACCCATCAGTTAAAACAAGCGACTGGTTTATTAAGAGGCTACTGTCGCCTTAACGAATAGGAATTTACAATGGACCCATTATATGCAGACTTTGCGGTGAAGATGACGGAACCGTCTTTTATATTATATACAGCTGCGTAGCACTAACAAGCAAAATACTCAAAATCGGGAATATTCAATATGACAAACTGGATAGGAAGCTATTGGACATTGGAAGGGACAATCTTTTCTAACAAGACTGGGTTGCACAATATGCTAGGAGGCTGCATTGCATGGTTAAACCAACCAATGGGTCAAATTACTCCACAGGGTTTTTGCATAGACTTATAAAATACAGTGTTGTTTCATTGTTTATCTGTTCCGCTGGCCAGTGTTGCGCTACGTACGAAATACTAAGCATGAGCGCTCGACTCGCACTTGGCTATTCTTTTTAATGATCGTTAAATAGAAAACGGATAGAATATCTTCGTCTAAAAAGGTTTCCGGTTTGACGGAACCCCAAAAAGTAATGGCGTTCGTGAAAAACTTGAAGCGTATTGAAATTTCACTCAATTTCAAAGCCATTAACCATTTTTGTTTATTAATTATTATGTAATTGCAAAAAAATTGTTAAGCGACCCATGCACAATAATGTCAAATGGTTGTTACAGAGTTAACGAATTATTGTGGTTTTATTTTCTATATATTGTATTGTTTGGCATCAGGGCAATGTGAATCACAATCGGACATAATGTAATACGGCAGAAAATATATTTATTTTATTATTTCGCCCCGAGTCTGCTACATTGATAAAAGTATTAGTTACCTTATTTTTTAAATATATGTATAGTGTGTCCACAGATAGAGTTTGAAAGAGGAAAAACTTTTAGTACGTATAAAATAAAAGTCATTCTTTATAAAAACGTCTGCTTGTGCTGAAACTACAATTTTGAATATCAGATTTGCGATTACTATACTGGGTTCGTCAGGAAGCAGTTTTTGCTTTGGATTTTTTTTTCAATTCTAGTTTTGATGATTGGCTAAATCCTCACTTTGGGAACAAATGGATTGGCACGTAGGAGTCCCGATCTCACAATTATCGACTTTCATTTATCGGTATATCTGAAGCCACATGTGTATAAAACCAATTTCAATAATAACTTAAATCTCTCGATAGAAAAAATAAGAGTAGTTATTGCAAATATCCCAATACAGCAAGTTGGGAACTGTTATCGGGAATTCAGAGGTCGAGTTAAACTATGCGCTAACTCAGTGGTACCTACCAAATTTGAATAAAAGTTTTATAATTTATGATCGAATGAATTGAAGAAATATGACATGTACTTAATAATAAAAATACTTCAAAAGTAGCAAATAAATGGTTTTCTTACAACAAAATCGTTACTCGAGCAGATATAAAATCATATTCGAAGTAAGAAAGCAGCAATAGTTATTTGTTTTTTACGTAAATTTATTTTAAACGAAATCCAAAAAACTAAAAAAGTTGTTTCTGACGAACCCTGAATAGTAATCGCAAATATGATATTTGAAATTGTACCTATAGTTTCAGCACAAGCAAAATTTAACAACATTTTAGAAATAATATTGTATCTATTAATATGTTTTGACAAGTCATTTTTTCAATAACTGTCCCTATGGCGCTAAATTTGCCATTAAAAAATTGCTTGCTTACTTTATATAATATAGTATTTACCTAAATGTAATGACAGCGTTGCCGTTGTCATAATATGTCATTTCTAGTAACATAATGTTTATATACCCTAAACAATGGTCTGGGCCGGACTTTTTTGTTATTATTTATAAACTTCCACACAGGGCCGTTTCTGAGTGGTGTGCTGGGAGTGCCCCCGCACAAGGGCGGCCAAAGTTATAGGGCGGCGAAAGCCGCCTGCAGTTTCACAGAAAAAAATGTTAGACGTAAAAAAAAATTCTAGGAGTTTTCATAAATATGAAGGGTCAAATAAGAATGGTAAATTCAGGTTTCAAAAAAAAATTATGCAGTAGCTGTCAAGAATGAGGCAGCCGCCCTTTGTGTTAATTAGAGATTTCTTTTTATAGATAGATAAGTATCGGAAAAATAAAAGAATTCTCAACGGAGGTGGCCGCCCTGCAACCCACGTCAATTACATGTTGTCTTAGGTATAGTTGAATTCACATAAACTTTTAATGCCGTGACATTTCAGTTCTGTCATACTTGGCAAATACTGCAGCAACTCATATAATATAAATTTCTAATGGCTAAATTTAATTAGTATAATTGTACTGCACACAACGTATGTCTATCTTGTATTATTTCATACGATTAAAAAGAGATAGAAATAAAAAGAGTTGGCCGAACAATTCCAGAAAAGAAAAAGAAAAAACACTGACCAATCTCAGCTGTATAAGAAATTTAGTAAGTTGGTGAAATCTAAAGTAACTAGACAATGACAAGTCTTGACATTTGGCATTAAAACTTTATGTGAATTTGGCACTGAAACTCAATGTGAATTTTTATTTTTCGATTTTGGATATTTTTTTTGCCAGGGAGGAAACCCTTTATGGGCACCGGTTACTTGTTCTTTGGTTATTGCGATAGAATCAATTAAGGAGAGATTCGTTTCACTTAATAAGTGTAATGAAACTTTTGGGTTTTTGTCGAACTTCTATGAAGCTAATGCCATAAATGACGAGAAATTGTTAAAATCCTGCAAAGATCTCGATATAGCGCTTCAATAGCAAGGAAGTCCCAGAAACAAAGATATTGATCGCTTCGAGCTCGACCAGGAAATTTTGTCGTTCCAAGAAATTTTTCCAATAAAACGTACAATATAATAATTGTAGATACGCTAAAATTCATAGCTGAAAAAGATTTAATCTCATAATTTCCAAATCTTTGTGTTGCGCTGAGAATTTTTATTACTCTGCCGGTTATTGTTGCATCTATCGAACGTAGTTTTTCAAAGTTAAAATTAATTAAAAATTACTTGCCGTCAATAATGTCCCAAGAAAGGATTAGTGGCTTGGCCCTTATCGTCATTGAAAGCCAAATTGCTGAGCCCCTCTGTAGGTAAGTATGAATAAAAGAAAAATATTAAAAATATACACCTATTAAAGACTTATTTTTCTGACAATTGCTTTGCGCCATAATTTCAGGTAGGTAATTGTAAAATAGTAACTGATTTGATTTAAAGGGCAGCCAGTTCATATGTCGCACAAGGGCGGCCAACAGGCCAGAAACGGTCCTGCTTCCACACTTAAAACCAACAATAAATTTAAACAAATTAAATGTATACGTATTTTAATATAATTAATAATAGAACACATTTCTTAACCCCTCGGAGGTGTTTTATAAACTGTATTATCTTCGTAGATTGTATAGTGACAAAGGCAAAAGTATAACATAACATATAAACTTTCTGAAATTATAATAAAATCATTTCAGTCCAAAAAGTATGTTATTTCGACACGGCAATAGTAATTTACGTTACAAGTCCGGAAAATACTGTTTTTTTGGACGAGTCGACAAAATTATCTCTGGAAGTCTGCTAGTCCAAAAAACCTGTTTTCGGACGTGTTGCGTACACTATTTTTTCGGCGACCGTGTAGAATAACAAATCAATGAGACAGATTTCTTTATTATATTTCTTTGTAGAATAAAATTTCGAACATTTTAATTCTTATTTGTATTAAATATTGAAATTCGAACAGAAGATAGGTACTAACAGAAACATTCTAACTCTTATTTATATTAAAATTCGAGCAATTGCTAATATTGATATGATTCTTCCCGGCCTAGTCCGAGAAGTACGTACTTCCCGGACTAGGCCGGAGAAATGCTAATTCCTCAAAGGAAATGCGTCTGGGAAGTGGGTACTTTCCGGACGGTTGCCGAAAAATGATTTTTATAATGATTTCATCTTGTCACGCCAGATGATAAAAATATGTTTTGTATCACATTATAAATAATTTGGAAAATTCTATAAATTTATTTTCAACCAATTAGAAGGCTCCTTTTTGTTAGCGTTGCTTATAGCGACGGGAGACTATCGCGATATAGCCTATTAACCTAATAAAATTAATAAGTGATCATTTTTCTGTCAAAAATGAAGTGCTTTATTTTTTATGGCAAACGTCACTTAGAATAAAATCAAAATACATTTTGTTGCTAACTTATAATTTTTATTGAGAATAGGTCGTAGGTCTCATCATCTCATCATATTAAAAGAAACTCGAATTTATGAAATTTTCTTACCGAATCTCCCACGCAGCAGAATTAATTCCCGATGATTCTGCTGCTAGGGAGATTATAAGTAAAAATTTATTGAAAAATAGGAAAATAACAATAAGGTTTAAAAGTTCTCCTAATTTTGATTAAAATTAGTTCTATCCTTGGCCTTGGAACTAACTGTGCAATAACCAACCTGCAAGCCATAGTTTTTTTTTGTATATTTGAATTGGTGTCCGATTCTCCAGGACTTTCCCCTACATTTAAACCCAAATGTCGATTACAAAGAAACTAATCAGGTGTTAATTTTTTTTACTACTAATTATCTCCGGAGTTACTTTTAAGCAAATAAACCACCATTGTTCTTAGAAAAAAAAAAACGCGTAATTTACTAGAAATCCTACATGAATGTAATTACGATAAGGTTGTCTTTAATGGAATTATACAATGTATCCCATAATGTTGTCAATATGTCAATGAAACGAAGTTATTACATTTGCTTTGAGAAAGTTTCACAGTTTTTGTTGATAAACTTTTATTTTATAAGGAAAGCATTTTCATTAAATTAGCAGGCTTCCCACGACTCTGGAAGCATGGCAATCGTGGCTTTTCTACTTTTAGTGTGCAGTCGATCACACAACGCTTTTTTATTTGCACATTGTTAACTATATTTACGTCTAGAGAGTATCCAGAAAAAATAACGTGACCACGACAAAAAAAAATATTTTTAAACTTTTTTTCTTTTAAGTGTAGGTTTGTTACTCATTATTCCAATGGCCCAAAAAACTACTTCAGAATTAATGACATACTTAATCATGGAAAACTTCTAATTTAGGCATAATGATGTTTTAGAAAAATAAATCTAGATAGCCGTGAAACAAAATCGGCAGATTTAATTTTCATAGGTGTTGACAAAAGTTTCTCCTTGATTCTTTTTGAGTTACTTCTTACCTAATCAAAACTATAGGCTTGCCGTATATTTTGAAGGTTTTCAATGTGTTGTCAACACCTATCAAAATTTAATTTACCGATTTTGTTTCACGGCTATCTAGATTTATTTTTTAAAACATCATGCCTAAATTAGAAGTTTTCCGATGCGATCGGTACAGGACAGCATTCAATTTTCGCATTTGAATAAACACGTTTTGCGATTATATTGTAATTTCATTTTGACCAACATTATTTTTTTTTCAATTATTTAGAGTTTGGCATAATGCAGTGCTCGTTGTAATGGTTAACGTAAAGTAATCCTTAGGTTTAACCTGGGATAGAAATATCAAATACATAAAAAACTGCACCGATTCCCTTAATAATTCATTTATTACTAATGATTAAATATAAATTATTTTTTTTGTGTATGGAGCGCCTTTAAAGATCCAGTAATTATACGAACAATTATTATTTTGCTTAAGTGTTAAAGTGACCTCTAAATATGTTCATACACATTTCTGTGTTTTTATAACAATAAGATCACGTTTCTTAAGCACGATGATAATCAACCTTGTTTTTTATGTTTTATAAACTGTAAAAATCTTTCATTGAATTGTTAAATGTTCTTCTATGCCTGTTTGCTAATGCACTTTTATCTTCCTTATACCATTAACAATTTCAGGCCCAAATTATTAATATCCTGTAAATACTAACCGTTAGATAAATGGGGTGAGTCGCAACTGCTGTACCAAACGCAACGATTTTCAGGAAAATAATGTTTTATTTTTTTTACCAATCTATTTACTTTTCAGAAACTTAAAACTTTTTTAGCAAGTTCCTGGGACCTTTCCCTAATACGTAAAGGACAAAACGAAATCTCTGAGAAAAAAGGGCTTTGAGGTTATAATGTTTAAAAGGGATATTTTTTTATTAAGTTTTTGTTCCTGAAAAAACTTTATCTGATAAACCTACTTAACATTTAAATTTAAGGTAAAGCGCGATAACACAGGTCCTTAGTACCATCCTACTAATAATGTTTACATTTGGCAACATCGCAAGTTAAACGTAACGATTCTATGAATTTTTAAATATGATTGGTCAGAAATTAGTAAAAAGTGGGGTGAATCGCAACACGTGGAAACGCGACAGGTGGCGAGCTGTTGGTTAACATATCGCAGAAATTCTGCAATGTTATACATCCTGCACATGTCCAATTTCGACCCCTGATCGCCTCTTGAAATTTTTTGTCTATATAAGCTGCTACATTTAAAATGTGTATGTATGTTGTCGTCGTTGTCGTCAGATTCGACATTTTCACATTTGCGATTTTTTTTTCTCGGAAACGGTTAGAGCAACAGTTAATTTGCAGCCTAAAACGGTTTTTAAAAACATAAAATGTGTTGCTTTTCACCTCGTAGACAATGTGAAAGCCATCTGATCTGAAATTAAACGGGTGTTGTTATTCACATCGGTTGTAAGGTGAATCGCAACACACCATTATATATTATTTTTACAGTTATTTTTAAAGAAAAAAAATACATATAGGAATCCTTACAGAGGACACCGAGATCTATTATTGGCATATTAAATATTTATTTTACGCATAATACTAATTGCGGTATAGATGCATTAATGCTATTCACCCCATTTTACGGTAACTCTTAAAATAATCCAAATAATTATCGGCCAATATCAGTTGTGCCAGTTTTTTCGAAAATTTTAGAAAAAGTTATAAACAACAAAACAACAGATTTCTTAGATAATCAAAATTTAATTTCTGATTGTCAATATGGTTTTAGAAAATCTAGAGATAGGTACTGAAATTGCTGTTATGGATATAATAACAGATATTCAATTAAAAATAGATCAAAATAAAAATGCTGTTTATTATCTTTTAAGGCATTTGACACAGTTAACCATAATATTTTATTACAAATAATTCTTACCATTGGCATAAGGGGAAATATTTATAATTGGTTTAAAAGATATTTAAGCAATAGAACACATCAATACGTTGAAATTAATAACAGCAAAAGCACTCAAAAAAATATTAAATGTGGTGTTCCGCAAGGGTCAATTTTAGGTCCAATATTATTTCTAATATATTAACAGCATATCTAAATTAAAATTAAATGGCAACATACAATTATTTGCTGATGATACAACTATTATTTACTTTGGCGATGATTACTTTGACATTCAAAATCAAATAAAAAATGATTCAAACATAATTTTTTCCTGGCTTCAGTCATATAAATTATTAATTAATTTTGCAAAATCTTCTTTTACATTTATTACTAAAACAAAAAAAAAAAACAATTATTTGATAATAAAATCATAAAATATGCTAATTCTATTAAACTTTTGGGACTATACAGGGTGGTCCTTAAGTACATCAAGAAAATCTAGGATATGATTCCTGGCATCAATTTAAGTTGAAAAGTTCATATGGACTTATGCCCTAAAATGCTTACCCTCTAAGATACAGGGTGTTAAAATATTTTCCATTTTCCTTTAAAACTACCATTTTTTTCAAAAACATAGTAGACAACTTTTGTTCCGCTTATATCAGTAATGCATAAAAATGCATCAGAGTTTAAAAAAAAACAGTGGCGTATCACATATTTTCACAAAAAAAATATTGATGGTATCTTCATGCACGCCACTGGTGGAACTAGGCAAACCCTTTTTTAACCAAAAAGTGCAGTTTAATACGAAATCAATCGACATCAATTTTTAATACCGTATCTTCAAGGAGTTTCGAAATTAAAAAAAAAACAATTATTTTTTAAAAATATTTTAACATCCTGTATCTTAGAGGGTAAGCATTTTAGGGCATAGGTCCATCTGAACTTTTCAACTTAAATTGATGCCAGGAATCATATCCTAGATTTTCTTGATGTACTTAAGGACCACCCTGTATATAGATGAAAGTTTAAGTTGGAAAACACATATCGAATATATTAGAAAAAATACATCTCCTTTGATAGGAATTTTATACAAAATTAGACATTATTTACCAATTACACTTCTGAAAAATATTTATTATTCTCTAATTTATTCTAAATTGCAATACATATATAATTTCAATATGGGGATCTGCTACCTCTACAATAATAAAACCTTTAAAAAAATTACAAAATAAACTTATTAAATGTATATAGATACAAGCTTCCCTTTTTGGAACCCACAATAAATTTATACAAACCACTGGGATATTTAAACTTAGATAAATTCAAAATATGTGTTATTATTCATTTAATAATCATTCAAAAATCATATTATTTTAAAAAATTAATACTTTACATAATCATCATATTTACCCGGCAAACTGAAACTCTTTTGGCAGTAAATATTAGAAGTAATTTCGGTAAACGATCATTATTATATAATGGGATTATGATCTATAATAACCTACCAAATAAATATAAAAACATTAAAAAATTAATACTATTTAAAAATCAGACTAAATTGTATTTTTTAACAAAATAAATGATTCATTTTTTTAAAAATAATATTTGACTTTTTTATTGATATCGTTAAATATATTTATGTATTTTTATAAAAATTGTCAATTTTTAAGTTTGTTATTTTTAATAATTTATATTCCCTGTAATGGACTTAAGTTCGTTGGGAATTTGTTAATAAAAAAAAATTTGAAGAGAATTACTCTTTTTTAACTAAACGTCAAAATAATTTACAGTGAAACAAGTTGTCTGCTAAAACGAAAACAAAGAGAACACAAGGTAGTTTTTCACGACACGAGAAATCTTGCATTTTTTAAAAAACTCTCGTCTCATCTCGCAAGTCGAGAAAATATTTTTTCCAAATTTCGCCTCGTAAACATCTCGCAAGATGTTTTCTCGTCTCGTTTCACAAGAGTCTCGCAATTACTCGTTCTCGGAATATGAATTTATAAAAAATTCTGCTAAAGCTCCAAGTACCTACATACCGGTTTTGATTATTACCATTACCGTCTGAGTATTATAGACGCATCTTTCTGAAACGATTTTTAAAAGTGTTTCATCTGGTAGTTCTGGCTACAAGCGTCTAGAGTCTGGTTGTGGTCTTTTCAACCGCCCAGTCAACGTTCGCAATAAAGCGCGGGAAACTTAAAAATAAATGTGTTAGAATGCGCACATAAATCATTCTATTATTTCTTATTAAATGGAGGCGAAAAAATTGATAAAATAAAAAACTAAGCGAATTACCTTAATTTTCGCAGACGTAAAAGAGTGAATATGGAAATAATTCCTAGTTTAGATTGAAAAAAATTGTATATTTTTACGAACGCTTTAGACTTAGTGATGTTACAACCTTTCCGAGTGTGACTATTTTGTTTGACTAAACCTACTACTTACCTAGGTTAATAATGTACTTACTACATTATTTACAGGTTTTGATTTTTGTTTTGAGAAATCTTATTGGAAAATACAAAATAATTAATAAAACAAAAAAAAAAGGAACACATGCGAATTTTCGGTTTCTTTTAAAATATTTTTATTAAACAATTCTCATTACGTAACAACATTGAAACTGTTAATCTTTTGGGGTTAAATTCAAATAATGGCGTATACTTGTTAAATGGTCAATTGTATTTATTCTGTAATGTTGCTATTTGTAGTACCTATGTATACACTTGTAAGTCTGATTATTCCCATGTATGTACGTATGTACCTAATATTATATTGCTTCCTTTCATGCCTTAAAAGACTCTGTTGATTGTTGAATTGTTTATTATATTCACAACACATTTTTTTGTGTGATAAACTTTTGAGAATTTTGAAAAGGAGTGTTTTTGGCATATGTGACGTTTCAAAGAAACCTATATAGGTACCAGTATTAAAATAGCATTTTATGTTCCTAATTTACAACAACCGGTTTTACATCGCTTAATCTCAAAATTACTTTCTTTAAGACGGCGGCCTATGATTGGCCGGTTGAAAAGTCCATAGTCAGACTCTAGACGCTTGTGTTATGGCTTAGTGTTGTTAACACTCAACTCATAAATGACCAAAATAATAGTACTAATACTTATATTACCAAACAAATACGCATGCGTAACTGGAACCGAATGCAAACGAAAACGAACGACTACTGTGCTCTTCGCGCCGTTGTCTTTAAATTTGAATCATGATTTTAGGGTTGCATAGACAGTGGCGGCTCGTGACTAGCGAGTCAGGGGGGGCGCTGGCTTTAAATAAAAAAAAATTAAAATGTCTATTATTTTCAAAAGTACGTGTCTGTTTTTTCTAACTTTCTCGTTGTAATTTTTAATTTTATCAGCAAAATACTACTTAAACAAGTTAAAATATTAGTTTGTCCTAACATCTCAAAACTTACCACATTACGACGATGTTTTGCACTATTTTCATGTTTTTTTATTTTCTCTGAAAGATGTTTTAAGTCCTGCACCCCATTTATAGTACAATTATCATCCCCGTCAAAAAGAAGACACACGAAACAAAAAAAAATAATTTTTGTCCTCACAACCGCATATCCAGGATTTTTTATTATATATTTCTTTGTCAAACTTACGCGTAAACTGTGTCTTACTTTTACATTTTGATTGCACTTGTACTATGTTCAATTACTAGTGGCCGCCCGCATATTTGTAAATAACACCCAGGATCGCCAATCGGCTTTCGCCCGAGCATGTCTGGTGAATGGCGGACCATATGACAAATCGGATGACAAATGAGGATGGGTTTGTTCGGGTTTTTATATGATTTTCGTTCTATTTTATATTTCCTATTAAATTGTACCTTATAAATAATTTAAATTTATAATTGTCTGTTCAATATCGACCAAATTTGCGATTACGGGTGTTAGTTACCCAATCAATTTGTCATATCGTCTGCTATTTACCAGAGGTGTTCGAGCGAGGGCCGATTGGCGATCCTGGGTGCTATATACAAATATGCTGGCCGCCCTGCATTTTTTAAATCAATTTTTTCACTTAAGCTCAGAGAACTAAACACAAGCTTCTGTAAATCACTGACCTTCATATTACACTACATTTTCAAACAACAACAACGTAACTAATAAATCAAATCAAAACAAAACGTTGGCGCCTATAGCGGCATTGACAGGTCGCCTCGCCAGAGTACATAATATATTGATTATTATTCTACCGTGGCATCGCGAATAGCTGTTGTTCGGCGTGGAAAATTGGAGCTCATCGTGGCCGCTCGTTGTGCGATGTGTAGGTGACGTCCCACCTCTGTCGTCATGGCAACTCGTCGAGAAGCCGCGTTGAATCGGGACGGATAATCGGTCGCCCGCCCGCGCTTAGTATAAAAAACATTGAGAGCGCGCAACTCGCTTGTCTATGAGTATAACCTGCCCGTTGGAATAGGGCTATGTTTGGTTTGAATTTATGCCCGCGCTTAGTATAACCTACCCGCTGGAATAGGGCTATGTTTGGTTTGAATTATTTTAATGGATTGCTTACATAGATTGCTTTATTGGTTTTTTAAGTAAAGTATTTTTGGATTCTGTTTGAAATAATTGCAGGGAGGGCGGCGCCCCAGAGCCCTTCATTAACGAGCCGCCACTGGTGCATATATTATGTATATGTCGTAGGCTGATAGTGAAATCCGTCATTTCATGAAACGCCTAGTCATATCATCAAGCGTGGCTAAAAGGTATATTGCAACTGGTTTGTTCGTTGTTCCCCAGAGCATTTTTTTCAACTAATATTATTTTATAAAAATAAAATTTAAATTAAATTTAAAAAAAATTGAAAAAATGCTCTGGGTAACAACGAACAAACCAGTTGCAAATATACCTTTTAGCGTGCAGCATGATATGACTAGGCTTTTCATGAAATGACGGATTTCACTATCAGCCTACGACATATACAAAAATAGAATTTTAGAATGTTAAAGTAAGATAGGCCCTTTTTGAGTATTCAAGACACAAGACGGAAACGCTGGTTACCTGCACGTGGCGGAACAGAATGCACGCAAGTGCCAAAATAGGTCAGTTACCGGCGTCAGAATTCTAAAAACACGTGTCCGTTTTGTTTATATGTCTTTTTTTGGTAAAAAAATTTGTGTAATATGTTTTAAATATAGTCTAAATTATAGTTTAATGCTATTTTAACTGGATAGTTAACAAACCGTATTTTTTTCCATAAACCATTGTGAAAATTTAAGTTTTTATTGCTGGTTGTAATATTCGTTTCGTATTTGCGTATGTAATAACCTGACAGCAAAAAGCAATTTTGAATGTCTGTGTTATAATATTGTAGTTTGCGATAATATTATTGTCTGTATGCAAATAGTGAAAAGGATGCTAGATTGTTTTGATTGACAACGGCATTATTTTAAAATAATCGTATACCGAAAACAATAGGTAGGTACTTGCAGTGTTCCAGGGTGCAAATCAAATTACCATGGCTCATTAAAACAAGTTAAGAAACTTCGGTTTTGCACATTTTGCTTGCTTTTTATATCGTTTGCTTTTGAGTGGTATACCCCAATACCTACGTAAACCCTTTATTTTTGGCATTCCGCACAAGATCGTTCAACTCATTACAACAATTTTTTAAATGTACCGAAACACCGAACCGTCCTTTTTCCACGTAGTTTTTCCTATATACTTAGCTCCTAATGTTCACAATGCTGATATAACAACCCACTAAGCAAAAAACAGCTTTGGTACGTTTCGTAACGTTTTTTAAAAGTAACTTATATAACGTTTTAGTTCAAACGTTCTTTTATCATCGTTTTTACATTTTCTAGGAACGTATTTAATATTTACGTCTCTTTAACATAATCTCGTTACTGTACTTGTTTCATTGAACAAATAAACATATTAAAACCGTATATTTTATGTACTCTTTTATTAACGTCAACATGTTTCCATTAAAAGAACGCTCTTTTAATTGCGTGCTCGTTATGCTTTTTCTAAACGTTTCAGATCAGGAACTATTTTGTTTAAACAGATAACGTTACCCCTGCACCGTTACTATAATGATTTTTTATTTTCAAACCCGTTATGTTCGGGAGATAACTGATAGATTTCGTCGCAAAAATGTAAAACAAGTTTCATGTCAGTTTCGTTTTCTGAACGCAACCCTGAACGGAACTCCACCGTTGACGACAACCATTCACCGAACTAACCGAACCTCACTTTTTCCCAGCCCGGTGAGACAAAGATTGGCGGAATGGAAGCATGTGACGTCAGAGTGTGACGTCACATATGCCAGACAATTGTCAATAGAACCGCCCAACGTTTACCGTCCCCATCCTTGTCGTCTATCCTTGTCTAAGGTCCTCATCATTTATGAGTTAATAAAACTCCTACGTCGTTATTTGTTTAAACTGAATGTGTTTACTAAGAAAAGCGACCTTTCTTCGTTCGACCTATACTTGTCTCTCTTTATATAGCGAAGGTAACTTGATGCAGACAGAGACAGATCTATGCTACAAATTACCCGAGCCATTAAATTATTTTTAAACGTTCAGTGTCTTCGTGGTGTCTTCTTGGACTCGGCCAGAAATAATGGAATCGCCCAGCCCAACCTCGCCTTAAAATAAAATGATAATGGCTGACAAAGTTTATGAAAGTGTTTGTATAACTTGATCTTTTCTATTAATATTGTTCATGAACACGAGCCTGTTTACATTTCATTCTACTAAAGGTAAGTTTGCTAACTTTGATTAATTATTTTTATGATTTATAGGTACAAATCCAAATCATAACATACATTTTTTATTATTATAATTGAACAAAATGTGCCGATTATTTTCTCCTAAATTTTGGTAAATCTATAAATACGCATATTTTAATTACTAAACCCTACGATACTAATTTAAATCTTGCTGATTCTTGCCCTCTATGTATGTATATTATACGATCTATTTTTTTGATCTTTTTTAAACCTTTTGTAGATTCTCTGCCTACTAAACTCAAGGGGAAATAATTTTATTTTAACCCACTCGGAAGTGTTTTTTCCATGATCTGATCAGTGGTTTTTTTACATTGTGGTATTTTTGTTTTAGATTAGCTGTTCGTTATGTGAAAGAATGAATTTTGGAGACAAGATTTTGTCTTCACCTTAAGGTTAGCTATAAAAAGTTTTTACCCAGGCCTTTCCGCTTTCCCAGGCTGACAATGGAAATATGTATTCTTATTCAAAATGCACATTGCTTAGAAAGCTTCAAGTAGAGAATGAATGAAAAACCAGTTAACGAGGAACTCGATCAGCAGATTACGAGAAATTATAAGACAGACTCAAATGGTAATTATTGTGATTTTAATATTTTAATAAAATTATGTCATGTGCATTTTTGAGTTTTATTTTTTATTTTCTTCGAGGCTAGACCAACAACAATATAGAGTATTTTATTTTAAAGTGATATTTAGTCGAAAAGGTTATTCAGAATGCTGCTATTTGATTTTTACTACATATAAAATCAACTAACGGGATTTTGAATAGTTTTTTTGGCTTAAATATTACTTTAAAATATTTCGCCAGAAAAAAATAACAAAACTATGGGCGTTTAAACGTCCCGCCTCTAGCCTTGAGGTTCCAACCAGACACGATGGTGGCGCTCTTTTTGGCAGTTTTGACATTTCTTTAATGACATTTTTGCTTCGACCAATTAACATGCTTGTTTGTCTTCTTCCTGGTATAAGTATTCGTTGCTTTTTCCTGTCCCACGCGTCTGCATTTATTTGTCATCGGCTGTGCTATAATTTATTTTTTGTGGTTTTGGAGGTTTCCGAAAAGAACAAAAAATGGTTAGAAAGGTAAGTACATTGCATTAGTTTCTATAAAACAAAAGTTATTGATATATTTGCATTGTAACCTACAACCTACGCCTACAGATAGGTACCTACTACCAGCGAGGCTACAAGATACATGTCTATAATTTCCTTTTAGTTTAAACTTTATGCTAGTAAATTAAGGTCTCGTTCTAAAGTGCTGCATTTATATTTGAAATTGTCTGTTTCTATGTTTGGTACAATGTATTCAATTCTAAGTGCCAAGACCCGAGACTGAAAGCCATTAAAATTCGTTAAGAATAAACCACATGTATGAATTATTGAACTTAAATAGCCCTGCCCCCATAAATATTTTTAAAACTATCTTTAAATTAATTGCTAAACATGCATATACAGGGTCCTGCAATAGTGCGTCAGGCTTCCATAGCTCCTATACGAATTTAGTTAGGAATTTCATTCATACGCTAACTTATACTGTATCATACGGGGTACTTCAGGAAAATATTTTCTCATATACAGGATGGCCCAAAAAAGTGTGGTCATAAAAAGTTGTAATTTTTTTAAATGGAACACCCTGTATATTTTAACATTTTTAAATTCCACATAAAATTATAATTATTTTTTATTAAATGCATTATTAGCCTATACTTCATAGTTTCCGAGATATTGACTCTCGAAAAGTGACATTTTTGAACTTTGACAGCTTCTAACTTTCTAACAGTACGTCTTAGAGCAAAACGGCTTACATGTCCCTATCTTCAATTTTTATTATCTTCCCAAACAAATCAACTTCCAGTTAAACCGGAACAACAATATTTCCTGCGTTCGAGTTACATCCGGTTTAACCGGAAGTTGATTTTTTGGGAAGATAATAAAAATTGAAGATAGGGACATGTAAGCCGTTTTGCTCTAAGACGTACTGTTAGAAAGTTAGAAGTTGTCAAAGTTCAAAAATGTCACCTTTCGAAAGTCAATATCTCGGAAACTATAAAGTATAGACTAATAATGCATTTAATAAAAAATAATTATAATTTTATGTGGAGTTTGAAAATGTAAAAATATACAGGGTGTTCCATTAAAAAAATTACAACTTTTTATGACCACACTTTTTTGGGCTACCCTGTATATGAAAAAATATTTTCCTGAAGTACCCCGTATGATACAGTATAAGTTAGCATATAAATGAAATTCCTAACTAAATTCGTATAGGAGCTATGGAAGCTTGACGCACTATTGCAGGACCCTGTATAGTACACATGTATGGCTGAGGGTTGCTACTGTTTCCTCTTGGTCTGACCTGGAGATTTTTAATTTGATTAATGTCTAGGCTTGCCAGGGCCAAGCAATAGGTAGGTTTGACCTGGAGAAGTTGTTGCCAAATTATTCATGAATAAGTTAACATAAATTATAATAAGTTTTAATTTCCAAATATTTAGATGCAGTACAACAAGTATTCACAACCAACGACCGGGACCTAGAGTCAGGGAGTCAGTCATCATGGAGTGGTTTCGTCGCGACAATCAACGACTCAAGAGAGAAGAGGTATGTGTAGTTAGTAAGAAAGTAATATAATTTACTAATCAAACTTAAAATTATTGCTCTAATAATCACCATTTAAAAGTACATATTTTTACTTGAACTATTAAAGAATTTTAATTTTTAGTTAAGACTTTAAAATAAAAAAAAATACGTTTTTTTTTACCAAAATCTTATTGGCTTCAGCTGTCATACACTGGAATATTTTGTAAAATAATAAAAATATAGAATCTTGGTTACGAAGTATTTTTTCTAAATTTTTTTATTAGTTTCTTAAAGAACCCTCGGTTAAATTTTCTAAATTTTTAGTATGTTGAGAATGCCATTCTGATCAAAAGTGTTCATGGCCACAACAATATCTGCCAACCAGTTTTTGAGATCCAAGTTGCAAAATATGAATTCTCAATACATTATATTTTCCTAGTTTATAATATGAATTTGTTTTGTTTTTCCAAATTTTTTATGGCCCTGTCGTAGATAGGACAGAATACTATAAAAATAGTTAAAATGTTTTTATTATAATATACCGGGTGAGTGACGAAAATTATTTAATATTTTGTGTTAAATCATTGTATTTTCGACATTAAATTAAATGTTTACAAAGTAATACTGTAGATGACATTAGCTTGGAGCAAGCTATCAGAATTTATATTATTTATATTTTTTACAGGGTAACTCAAAAAAGTTTATATTTTTTTTATTAGTTTTAAAAGAAATTTTGTAGATATTTCTTTATGTACTACTTGTCGCCTATCGTATGCTTCCAAATATATATAATTATCAAGGTTTTACAGGGTGTTTCCGTGTTTCCGATGCTAAGCGATAAAAAAATAACATAAAAATGCATTTATTTATAAATCACCCGGTATATTAAAAATGGATCGGTTAAATTTCATTATTTTTTAATATTTTTTGCATGAAGTGTCTAACTTACATGTTTGCTATTAATTTCCCTTTTCCTATGACCAGTTCTGAAGATATACAGCGTCGAACATACTCAAAACTCAAAAAATAAGCAAATAAAATAGCAATTTTTATTAATTTCAATAAAATTTGTTATATATTATGGTTAAATATAAATATATTTAATGCTGTACAGGGTGTTTCAAATAATTATGAGATTCTAACACTGTATTGCAAATAAGAAGTATATATATATATATTTGATGCCATTTCTTTTGTGTTGGGTATGTTATTTTTTATGATGTATTAACACAATATGAAAAATAAAGTTTATTATTATAAAAACTATGAACAATTTATTATATCCAAAAATAATAAGTAGGCCCCTAATTATTTGAAACACCCTGTATAGCATTAAATATATTTATTTTTAACCATAAAATAAACTTATATAACAAATTTTATTGAAATTTAAGAAAAAATTGTTATTTTATTTGCTTATTTTTTGAGTTTTGAGTCTGTTCGACGCTGTATATCTTAATTTTTTTGTAATGACATGAAATAAACAAATACAAATTACTAAAGAATCGGTCATAGGAAAAGGGAAATCAATAGCAAACATGTTAGCAAAACACTTCAAGCAAAGAATATTAAAAAATAACGAAATTAACCGATCTATTTTTTATATACCGGGTGATTTATAAATACTTGCAGTTTTTTGTTATTTTTCTATCGCTTATCATCGGAAACACCCTGTATAACCTTGATAATTATATATATTTGGAAGCATACGATAAGCGACAAGTAGTACATAAAGAAATATTTACAAAATTTCTTTCAAAACTAATAAAAATTTTTTTAACTTTTTTAACTTACCCTGTATAAATATAAATAATATAAATTCTGATAGCTTGCTCCAAGCTAATATCATCTACAGTATTACTTTGTAAACATTTAATTTAATGCCGAAAATACAATGATTTAAAAAAAAATATTAAATAATTTTCGTCACTCACCCGGTATATAATAAAAGAGTTTTAACTATTTTTATAGTATTTTATTCTATCTACGACAGGGCCATCAAAAATTTAGTAAAACAAAACGAATTCATATTATAAACTACGAAAATATAATGTAGTGAAAATTTATATTTTGCAACTTGGACACTCTGTATCTGAAAAATGGTCTGCAGATATTGTTTTGGCCATAAACACTTTTGATCAGAATGGCACTCTCTGCAACATACTAAAAATTTAGAAAATTTGACCGAGGGCCATTTTCCATAAGAGAAGTGCGGGGTTCTTTTAAGCTCTTCAAATTTATTTGTAGCTGATTATATTGTAAAGTATATTAATTTATAATTTTTTTTTCAGGTTCACAAGACGTTGATTTATTACTTTTTTAATTACATATTTATAACATTACATGTATATGTTTTTTTAATATAATCTTTTAATCCATGATGTGCCTAATTTACTTTAGGAAATAATTACATTTAACGGTTTACAAAAATATTACATTCTCGAAGGATGAATCTAATTCGTCATCAATATAATGTTTATTGTGTCTGCATTTATTGCCTTTTTAAAACAAAATTGGTTTGTTATAGTTTCGAAACAAAAACATCTTATAAGCAACGTAATTGTAACTTTTTGAAAAGTCCTTAATATAAACATCTCAAAAACGAAACCAGTTTGTTATAGTTTTCGAATCAAACACGTTGATTTCTAAATGCAACTGCGATTTTGTTATGTTGGCGGACATTACGACCAGTACGTTTCGAAATAGCGCCGTATCAAAACCTTTTTGTACAACGTAACAATGTAACGTAAAAACATAAATTTAACGAAATTGGGTTGTTTTTTTGCTTAGTGGGAAATTCCTTAACCTAAGTTCGAATTCATTTAGAACCAAATATCGTAGATTTTTGCTGGGAAATTATGTTTGAATTGTGTTTAAATATGTGTAAGATTGTAAGATCAATGTCTTATTACTTTTTAAGTAGCCATTTTTAAGTTTCTTCTTTAATTAGATTAAGGTAGTAGGTATTACTCGAACTTAGTAGGTATTTTTTCTTTGTAAAATTCAATTTTTTGTATTTTTGTATACATACTCGGTTAGGCAAATAGTTGTTGCTGACATTCGCCGAGTCGAAAATAAAGACGTTTCTATCTAAGTATCTATTTATCTAATTAAGTCACTAGCCGGCGTGATTAATAGCTATTTATGATATACTAGCGTGTACCCGGCCTGCGTTGCAGCCCGGCATTATACGACGTGAGATAATAAGGCGAACGAACCCGAACAAACCTCAAACTCAACCGTTTGCCGGCCCGTCCACAATTCACATCCATGCATAAAACATAGTCTGTCTTCGTCTATTCCGGCTTCGGTGCTTCGGATCGATCGTTGAACGGGCCGGGGACCGGTTAGGTTGGGTCGTTCGTTCTCCCTACTCTAATTTATCAGTGTTTATCAGTGGTTCTCTATAATAGTATGCATGTATTATACATAAAAACCTTCCTCTTGAATCACTCTATCTATTAAAAAAACCGCTTCAAAATCCGTTGCGTAGTTTTAAAGATTTAAGCACATATAGGGACAGGATACGGGCGATAGCGACTTTGTTTTATACTATGTTAAGAAGTGTGAAACTCGTTTAAGGCACGCGTATGAAAATTTGCGGAACTCGCTTCGTTCGTTCCGCAATTCATATGAGTGCCTTAAACGAGATATTTTCTTACGTACCTATATCATACAAGATTTTTTCTACGAGCGTGTGAAAAGTACAAGATTTTTTCTACGAGGGTGTGAAAAGTACAAGATTACTATGAGCGTGTGAAAAGTACAAGATTTTTTTCTACGAGCGTGTGAAAAGTTAGACTTTTCACCCGGCGTGTGAAAAGTAATTTATATTTCACACTAGTGCGTTAAAGTAAAACTTTTCACACTGAAATGGGTGTGAAAAGTCTAACTTTTCACACGCTCGTAGAAAAAATTACTTATCGAAAATTAACCAAATCTACAACAAACACTTAAGCCATATTCAACGCGGGAAAATTATCATCCCGCATTATCGCATGCGATCCGCCGCATATCCCGCTACAGAATAATGTCCCGCAATCGATTCGCTCCCGTTCCTGTTCCCACAGTCCAGCGTTGGTTTAAAAAAACGCTTACTTAAATGATTGATGTGAGGTTTTTATGTCCTGCTTGTGGAAGAACTAGTTGTGAGTGTCGACAAAATGTTTTGAATAATGGGATTTTGTGTAGGTTCATATTTTGTACAACTCTGTAATTGTTCTAACATTTAATTTTCCATGTATGTCCGCATTACGGGCTTGATATGACATCAAGGGGTTTTATCTAAGAATTTCGTTTAATCGGAATGTTCCCTTTACTGCATTTGGAGGCTCGACTCCATACTCTACCTGGATACCATCATACAAACTGTTGTGAAAGCCGGAAGGATATCCGTTTTTTACAATACCCAAAAGAATTGCATTTTCTGAATTTGTACTCTCAAATGTACAAGTACTAAGTAACAGATTTCACTGTCGATAATCAATTTGTTCACAATAGCATGTGATGCAATCATTAAGGATATTTGCTACTAGGCATGCTCATGTTTTTCTTTTTATCTAAATATTTTAATTAGGGTCATTAAATCGAGCTTCCTTAATCTCATTGCTAAAGTTATGGCAATTAATTTGTTCTATTGTTTTTAACTCTATACAACGAGATTCTTGCACAAGGTCAACCAGATTATCCTATATACCTGTCTATAGTACAGGTGCTTAAGCCTAAAAATTGTTAAATTAACTAAAATAAGGTATTTATATACAAACGGAAGAAGACGTTTCCTTTAATTTCGCCAGATCCATCCTTAGAAGCGTATCGCCATATCATGGCTCATCAATAGGGCTAGAATCTAGAGGTGGGTCGTTTGCGAACGATTCGTTCAACACGAACGAATAACTTCACTGAATTGACAGAATTAATTCATCGTTCAAAAAAGATTCGATTCTTTTTTGATTCACCAATTCACTCGTTCATTTCGTTCATCTTACGACATTTATTTCCAGCACAAGTGGTGTATAAACCATGCACGAATACCGAAACTGGATTAAACGTATTTTTGATAAATTTGTCAGATTCCACCTTCTTGCTTAACACATCAGTATAGAAAAGTTCCTTACTAATAAGGTACAGATAGTAAATAATATTTTCGCAGCAGGAAATAATCAACAAAATAACACTACTAAATTTGATGTTTCCCCAATGCCCAATATTCATTATTGTCAAACAAATATAACTATTAGTGTGAAAAATATTTAGCAAAATAATTCTACTAGTCCCCGTTTTCTTTCAGTGTTCAATACTTGTACTAATTAATTGTTAAATAACTGTAAATATAACGATTAATTAATTTTAAAATGCGTTAAAATTATGAATTTCGAAAAAAAAATTCTCAATTACCTATTTTTTTAGTTTACAAATAACTGTAAAGAAATAATACATCCTTCAGTACAAAAGAAATATTAGCTTTTTCTTTCATTTTATCAAAAATATCAATATTTCCGATCGATTTTCGGAAAAATATTTCTTGCCGATGCAATAATAGTCTGAATGATTACATACGCAGCCGTACTATTTGCATTTTTACGTATAAGACAAAACATAAATTTTCCTCTGACCAACAATTATACAATTTTTACTGCATTTAAATACCTGGTTTAGTATTTTGTAGTACCTACGCAAATAAATTTAATATATTGAAATGATGTTGATGAAACGTATTTGTTAAAAATGAGCAAGAAAATCGTATGTAGATATAGCACGACGTATCTATGTTCAATATAATAATAACATTTATTTGCGTCTGCATTATTAACTTCTGTCAAATTGTCATGCATATTTTAGAGTCGTCAGGTATGTACCTATCTGCAAAACGTCAACAAAATTTCACATTGATTGGCAGCCTTTTAACACTGTTAAAATGTATAAGATCTTAGTTGACAGACCAAAAACTAAAAAAAAATTGATGACAGACTTGTCAAGTCCACGTGGACTATCAATGGAGCGATCAATACAAATTTTGTTATATTTGTATTGTATTTCAGTGTGTGATGCAGTAAATTGATCGTACCGCCAATATTTACGTTGTCTCAACTGACTTCGTATGATGAAGTATACCAGACATGGTATTCCACACTTGATATAGAGCCCTGCACGGGCCGGGTTTTCATCTTGGGCCTCTACGCGACCCGGCCCGACTCTCGGGTTCGGGTCGGGCCACTTAATCAATATAGGTTCGGACCGTCAAGCCCCAATAAATGTTTTCGGACCGACCGGACTTTTCGGACCGGCTGGGCTTTTTACGTTTTATACGGTACGGTACGGTACAGGGTCTTCCAACGAGGACTGAACAGGGGCTCATTTTTGAGCTTCCTTGTATTTAAAGAAAAATCCAAAATAGGCAATCGATGTACTTTTTCCTGCAGAATTAAAAAATGAAACCAAAAATTTATTTGAACCAGAAACAAAAGAGTTACGCTATGGATAAGGTGTTTTTTAAATGGAACATAGCTTTTTTTATACGATTTTTGGAACGAGTGATTTTTGTCCGTTCTGATTAAAATATTTAATATTGTGACAGCTATTTTTATTAAATTTTAATGTTTTATCCAGTATAATTTAACTTTAACCTGTTTGAAACATACACTAGGTAATAAAGGTATAATCACCTTTGAATCCTTTAAAGTCAAAAAAATTGACAAATTTACTATAATATTGCCGAAATGAAATATCCATTAGATGAGAGATTGCAGATTGTTATATTGTTCTACAAATGCCAAGAAAATGCAAGAGAAGCAAGGAGAAGATTTATTGCAAATTTTCACAGAAATATATCCGTCAATACTATTCTACGGATAAAGAACCTATTTGAGGCAAATAAAACATTACATGACAGAAAAAGAAATCCAGAAAGGAATAGAAATCGAGACCGTGCCATTGTGAATTATTTTCGACTGAATCCAACCAAATCAATTTCGGACGCAGTTCGGGACGTTCAATACGGCGGCGGTGTAAGACGCAGAAGAGTTACCCAAGGAACTGTTCACAGGACTTTACGAAATCATAAATTTAAGTCTTATCATATCCTTCCACTTCAACATCTAACACCGGCACAAAAAGAACTTCGCTTCCAATTTGTTTTCCAAATTGTGATTTGAAAAGAAAACGAAGACCCTAATTTATTCAGAAATATCTTATGGACTGACGAAGCCACATTCACAACATCGGGGGTTTTCAATAGACATAATAGTCATCACTGGGCCGTTGGAAATCCAAGAAAATTTCAGACAATTAAATTTCAAGGAAGGACTTCAATCAATGTTTGGTGTGGCATAAAAAATAATAGAATTTTGGGAACTATATTTTTTAACGGGACTTTAAATGGACAGAGATACTACGAGTTCTTAGAAAACGAAATTGAGAACTTTTTGGAAGATTTACCATTGGAAGAATATCAAAGTTTAATTTGGCAACATGACGGGGCCCCTCCGCATGCCGTGCGTGAGGTTACTCAATATTTAAACGGACGCCATGAAGAATGGATTGGTAGAAATGGAACCTATGCTTGGCCACCCAATAGTCCCGATTTGTCAATATTAGACACATTTCTTTGGGGCCATTTAAAGAACGTGGTATACAAGAAGCGAAACCACGATATTGAAGAGATCATGCAGAAAATTGTGAATAAAATAAATCGCCTTAACCAGGAAAATCACAGTATAACAGCAAGTTTGGAAAGGCTACAAAGAGGTTATCGCACTTGTTTCGAGAACTACGGAGGTCACATTGAACAATTAAATTATTAATGTTTTTTTTTTAATTAGTAGATATAGAGTTGGATTTCTTTTTCTGTCATGTAATGTTTTATTTTCCTCAAATAGGTTCTTTATCCGTAGAATAGTATTGACGGATATATTTCTGTGAAAATTTGCAATAAATCTTCACCTTGCTTCTCTTGCATTTTCTTAGCATTTGTAGAACAAGATAACAATCTGCAATCTCTCATCTAATGCATATTTCATTTCGGCAATATTATAGTAAATTTGTCAAATTTTTTTACTTTGAAGGATTCAAAGGTGATTATACCTTTATTACCTAGTGTATGTTTCAAATAGGTTAAAGTTAAAATGTACTGGATAAAACATTAAAATTTAATAAAAATAGCTGTCACAATATTAAATATTTTAATCAGAACGGACAAAAAAAATCACTCGTTCCAAAAATCGTATAAAAAAAGCTATGTTCCATTTAAAAAACAGCTTATCCATAGCGTAACTCTTTTGTTTCTGGTTCAAATACATTTTTGGTTTCATTTTTGAATTCTGCAGGAAAAAGTACATCGATTGGCTATTTTGGATTTTTCTTTAAATACAAGGAAGCTCAAAAATAAGCCCCTGTTCAGTCCTCGTTGGAAGACCCTGTACCTAATATGCAAAAGCTGATAGGCCGAAGACAATACATCATAGATTCTGATAGTTTAGACTTCATTTTTTTATGTTATGGTATGTCACTTTACCAGTTAAACAATAGATTAAACGTCACTTGAAAAACTTGTGACGTTTAGTCTATTCTTTAGATGTCATAAATGTCAAGGTAAATTTTTTCAATTACCTTTCCGGCCGGCTGGGTTTTTCGGGCCGACCGGGCTATTTGGGTCGGTCGGGCTTTTTTGCTCTTAGTTAATAATTTCTTCGGGTCGCGTCAATGTCTTGGTTGCCGGGACGGGTCGGGCCGTAAAATTTCGGCCCGTGCAGGGCTCTACGTTAAATGTGCCACAAGCAACAATTTTAAATTAAAAACAAGTGATTATACCTTTATTACCTAGTGTATGTTTTAAATAGGTTAAAGTTAAATTATACTGGATAAAACATTAAAATTTAATGAAAATAGCTGTCACAATATTAAATATTTTAATCAGAACGGACAAAAAAAAAATCACTCGTTCCAAAAATCGTATAAAAAAAGCTATGTTTCATTTAAAAAACACCTTATCCATATCGTAACTCTTTTGTTTCTGGTTCAAATAAATTTTTGGTTTCATTTTTGAATTCTGCAGGGAAAAGTACATCGATTGGCTATTTTGGATTTTTCTTTCAATACAAGAAAGCTCAAAAATGAGCCCCTGTTCAGTCCTCGTTGGAAGACCTTGTACAAAAAGTAATAATAATTTGTAATTCAGGCCGATTTGATATCATTGGTCATAGATCCACGACTCGTATACTTGACAGCCTTTTTGTATTTAATTCTACCACGATTATTTTACAGTTGATTAGGTTGCACGTTACCTTAAAAATAACGGTTCAAAGCAATATTGCAGTTGATTCTTGCATATTGCACATTTCGGTTTAAGTTACAGACCCAGTTATTAGGTTGCAAAATAATGTTTGGCTGCCTTTATTCATAATATTTCATTTGCCTTGAGTATTATTCCACAAAATAAAGTTTTTTTTGACGGAAGAATTACTCTAGCGAATAATGTTAAAATGTACAAGTTATTTACAAATTACACCACATAATGTGCGTGTATTTAGAATAAAATATGTTTTACTTTTTTAAAGAAGACCGCAGTCAGTGTCGCGACAGGATTTTCGTTAGTGGGGGGCGGGGAAGATCGATATTTTTTTTCTAGAAATTTAGTTGATCGACAAACTAAGTATAGAATTTTTCTGTATCTGATTGCAAAATCTATGTTATGTCAAATAGTATTTTATATATACAGTGTCACCAGTAAAGTCCGCATCATATGAGCTTTTTTTTTTTATTATTAGCTTTATTCGAAATTTGACTTTGGCATCAAGTTCTGCTTCGATCGAGATGAAAATTAAGCAAAAAAAAGAGTAGTCACGTGATTTGCATTATCTGTCAAATTTTAATTTTTTCCAAAAAGTAATTTTAAAGTGGGGTTATTTCTGAAAATATCGAAAAAAGTTATTAGAAAAAGTTTTTTTAAATGCAGTTTTTAGCCCACATGCAAAATTTCAACTGCATAAGACAATTTTGATTTTTTACCCATATTTTGTAAATTGCACCACTTTTGCAAAATAAGACTCAACGCAACCTACATAAAACTTCTTAGTTTTGACAATGCGTTATTTCAGGTACATTTTCTTTAAACTATCGTCATATTAAATGTGTGTTTTTCTACAAAATCAAAATTGAGTTATTAAAATTTGGTCGCATATGATGCAAAGTTTATTTGTTTTTGACCCTGTATAAGGTAACTTCATAAAATAAGTATTTTTGTAAACGTAGTTGGTGTCTGAAAGTAATACACGTTAACGTTATAATACACCTAGGGGTTTTAAAGTAAATCGTTGAAAATAGATAAGTAAACTTTACGTTGTTAAAATAAAATTTATTTTCCACTTAAAACACTTTACTGAAGACACTGTGTTCTTTTTTGTCTTAATATAAAGGTGTATTACTTTTAGACACAAACTACGTTTTCAAAAATACGTATTTTATAAAGTTACCTTATACAGGGTCAAAAACAAATAAACTTTGCATCTCATGCCACCAAATTTTAATAGCCCAATTTTGATTTTGTAGAAAAACACACATTTAATATGCGTTACTTTAAAGAAAATGTATCTAAAATAAAGCATCGTCAAAACTAAGAAGTTTTATGTAGGTTGCGTAGAGTCTTATTTTGCAAAAGTGGTGTAATTTACAAAATATGGGTAAAAATTCAAAAATGTCTTATGCAGCTGAAATTTTGCATGTGGGCTAGAAACTGCATTTAAAAAAACTTTTTTTAATAACTTTTTTCGATATTTTCAGAAATAACCCCACTTTTGAATAATTTTTTGGAAAAAATTAAAATTTGACAGATAATGCGAATCACGTGACTACTATTTTTTTGCTTAATTTTCATCTCGATCGAAGCAGAACTTAATGCCAAAGTCAAATTTTGAATAAAGCTATTAATAAAAAAAAATCCCATATGATGCGGACTTTACTGGTGATACTGTATAGCGTGAGATATCCTTTTAAGAACAAACACTACTGACGTATTTACCGGTTCGTTTTTTTTTTAAATCAACATCACAAGTACAAGTCAAAAACACAAATAAACGAACTACATAAAGGACGATTCGCCATCAGCATATTTAATGATCTAAGGTCTAACACAAAGTTTTGCTTTCAATAATATTTCACGGAGCTGTTTGACTGTGTTTCCATAAATGCCTATTGAACCCAACATCTGACTTATCTGAGGCGTGTTCGATTCGCAGGTTCAAATCGATCCGGATCAATCTAATAACTGATTCCAACTGATCTAATTTGTGTTCGATTGGTAAATAATCGCACGGTCAGTGGCGGCTCGTGACTAGCGAGTCAGCTGGCTTTAAATTAGAAAAAATTAAAATGTCTATTGTTTTCGAAAGTACGTGTCTGTTTCTCGTTGTGAATTTTAATTTCATCAGCATAAGCACTACTTAAACAAGTTAAAATATTAGTTTGTCCTAACATCTCAAAACTTACCACATTATGACGATGTTTTGCACTATTTTCATGTTTTTTTATTTTCTCTGAAAGATGTTTTAAGTCCTGCACCCCATTTATAGTTCAATTATCATCCCCGTAAAAAGAAGACACACTAAACAAAAAAAAATAATTTTTGTCCTCACAACCGCATATCCAGGATTTTTATTATATATTTCTTTGTCAAACTTACGCGTAAACTGTACCTTACTTTTACATTTTGATTGCACTTGTACTATGTTCAATATTGGTAGTGGCCGCCCTACATTTTTTAAATCAAGTTTTTCACTTAAGCTCAGAGAACTAAACACAAGCTTCTGTAAATCACTGACCTTTATAACGTAACTAATAAATCAAATCAAAACAAATAAACAAAACATCAGCGGCATCGACAGGTCGCCTCGTCAGAGTACATATCGATTATTCTACCGTGGCATCGCGATTCGCGAACAGCTGTTGGGCCGGTTGGGCGCGGAAAATTGTAGCTCATCCGTGGCCGCTCGTTGTGCGATGTGTAGGTGACGTCACGCCTCCGTCGTCATGGCAACTCATCGAGAAGTCGCGTTGAACCGGGACGAATCTGTCGCTCGCGCTTAGTATAACTTTGAGAGCGCGCAACCAATAACTCCTAGAGGAGTTGTTGGCGCAACACGCTTGTCTATGAGTAGAACCTGCCCGTTGGAATAGGGCTATGTTTGGTTTGAATTATGCCCGCGCTTAGTATAACCTACCCGCTGGAATAGGGCTATGTTTGGTTTGAATTATTTTAATGGATTGCTTACATACATTGCTTTATTGGTTTTTTAAGTAAAGTATTTTTGGATTCTGTTTGAAATAATTGCAGGGAGGGCGGCGCCCCAGAGCCCTTCATTAACGAGCCGCCACTGCGCACGGTCAAAGTAATCTGAACTGAATTTTAAAATCAGATCGATCCAAATCTATATGTGCCAAACGAACACGCCTCTTGTACCTATAGATGGCACATGTCATTCATAAACACTACTAAAATGTGTTGACATCGCTTGTAGGAGAGGTGGTGAAGAGCTGGATTTACCTTTGAATGTGACCTTACTACTATAGTTTAAACCTAACCTACAAATTACCCAACTTTCTAGTTACTCACCAATGAAAAGTAATTGCAGAATTATTATTTTTTGAATTCTCGCATACTTGACACTTGCGACTCATATTAATTAATTAGTCTTCAAAAAATACCACAAAACACTAAAAACAGCAATTAATAATAATAATAAGTTTATTTAAAATTTAATAATATAATAAATATGTTTATGTTGTCTTCGATAAACTTATTCTTTGATCCCCTGAAGCTGAGCTTGTTAGGGGCAAATCTTATTTTTTGTTTTAGTATGTAAAATCATAAATCATAAATATGCATTAAAAATCAAGTTTTTTAAGGTAAAAATGTTAATTTATAGTATAAACGCAGCTTTTTTGAAAAAATATATTACCTATATTAAAATTATTAATTTATAATTTTTAAGTAAAAAATATTACTTATATAAATTATTCAGAACAATATTAATTAATTAAAGAATTTCTAAAAATATTTTCAAATTGTCTGTTTTTAATATCCATGTTTTTATTTCGACTTAAAATTTTTTTAATGAAATCAATTTTTTAATTTTTGTTGGTAAATAATCGTTTAAATAAAAACATAAATATTTTAAATTTTTTTTTTCTATAGACTTATTTATTTTAGTTTTTATTATTACACAAAACCGATAAAGTGAAGAAAATAGGGATGTTCGATATACATCGATGCATCTAAATTTTCAATGCGATAGGTGAGTCAACCATTGAGTAAAGTTCATTATCTCATTTGTTTCGGGAATTGCCAAAAAACGTTAAATACAAGAGTTTTAGAGAATGTTAAGATGTCCGGTTTAAAATTATTTTTGAGTATACAGGGTGGTCCAAAGAAGCGTGGCAAATGTAACATAAGTAGAGACCAATCGAAGGTTCGGTTTCGGCTAGTTTCGGCCAAAAAATCTAGTTTCGGTTTCGGCCAAAAATCGGAAGAACCTTCGGCCGCGTCGAAACTCAGTGTTTGTGAACTGTCGCGCACCGTTCAGCTGTGTGTTCATGGGCAGTGTTGTCTATATAAATAAAAAATTTTCTCTGTCGACTTTTTTTTTTTTAGGTGAGAAAGTTCAATCCGTTCCCAAGATCGATCCCGTCCTATATAAAATAAATTAGATTTCAGTATACAATTAAATTTTTAACATGTATAAATAAGTTTCGGTTTCGGCCGAAACTGAGACCAAGGCCGAAGTTTCGGTTTCGGCTGAAAATCTTGTGTCGGTCGGACACTAAACATAAGTTTTTTTTAATAGAACACCCAATTTTTTGAATTATTTTTAGATTCTGCGTGAAATTTTATAACTTTTTTTGTTAATACCTAATGTTATATACCCAAACCTCTAGTAGTTGTTCTAATATTTTAATTTTTTTAGAAAAATATTAGTTTTGATTGATACTTTCGCCATTGTTTCCTAAGGTGAAATACGCATATTTGCTACAAACGTTCTATTGGGATGATAAAAAAAACATGTACCTACCTATAGTTATACTTGAGAGCTATTACACCACCTTTCGTTCGATTGTTTAACGGTACGTTAAAATAGTAGGGTTCTAACTTATATTACGGTATCATACAGGGTGTTTCATTAAGGTCGAAGAGCGGCCATATCTCGGAAACTACTGGGCATAGAAACTCAGGAAAAGAAAAATGATAATAAAAGTGGCCATGAGAAAATTCTGGAAATAATTTTCAAGTTCCGCATTTTGCCACAAGAGGGCGTAATTGAAAAGTAAATTTTTAAATTTTACATAACTCCGAAAATTCCACATTAAGGTATATGTTTGATAATACCATTTTAAAGCTTGGACAATTATGTATCATTTTGGTCTTATATATGCTCATTGGCGTACCGACTTTAATAAGAGTGGGGGAAGCTGTTGAAAGTGTAATCATTTAAATCGCTGTAAATTATAAACGACTTATTCGATTTTAGCAAACTAAAGACTGTTTGGAAGATAAATGTATGCACTTTAACCAATCGTATTTAGTTGTCCATAATAGTTCTCAAAAAAAATGCTAGAGGGCGCAATTTGCAATAACAATACATTTTTTGATTTTCCTCCGAAAAACTAAATCATACGGTATAATTATGATACCATAGTCGAAAAGTAGATGAAATTTGCTAGAAAAAATATTAAAACCGCAGCTCGATATCTCCGTTCGTTTCTGAGTTATTGCCAAAACAATAATTTTTAACACAAATTGCGCCCTCTAGCAATTTTATTAGAAACTATCTTGTACCATTAGATACGACAATTGAAGGTTCTTCCAAACAAGCTTAAATTTAGTAAAATCGGATAAGTCGTTTAGAAGTTACAGCGATTTTAATGTTTAAACTTTCAATAGCTTCTCCCACTCTTATCAAGTGAAACTGTAGACATTAAAATCGCTGTAACTTCTAAACGACTTAACCAATTTTACTAAATTTAAGCTTGTTTGGAAGAGAAAGGTAAGTACCTTTAATTGTCGTATCCAATGTACAAGATAGTTTCTAATAAAATTGCTAGAGGGCGCAATTTGTCTTAAAAATTATTGTTTTGGCAATAACTCTGAAACGAACGGAGATATCGAGCTGCGGTTTTAATATTTTTTCTAGCAAATTTCATCTCCTTCTCGATTATGGTACCATAATTATACCGTATGATTTATTTTTTCGGAGTAAAATAAAAAAATGTATTGTTATTGGAAATTGCGCCCTCCAGCATTTTTTTTGAGAACTATTATGGACAACTAAATACGACTGGTCAAAGTGCATACATTTCTCTTCCAAACAGTCTTTAGTTTGCTAAAATCGGATAAGTCGTTTATAAGTTACAGCGATTTAAATGATTACACTTTCAACAGCTTCCCCCACTCTTATTAAAGTCGGTACGCCAATGAGCATGAGACCAAAATGATGCATAATTGTCCAAGCTTTAAAATGGTGTTATCAAACATATACCTTAATGTGGAATTTTCGGAGTTATGTAAAATTTAAAAATTTACTTTTCAATTACGCCCTCTTGCGGCAAAATGCGGAACTTGAAAATTATTTCCAGAATTTTCTTATGGCCACTTTTATTATCATTTTTCTTTTCCTGAGTTTCTATGCACAGTAGTTTCCGAAATATGGCCGCTCTTCGACCTTAATGAAACACCCTGTATATAAGAAGATACATTTAAATGAACATTATTTTTTCTTTATGGAGTATGGGGGTGCACGTGCTCCTCTGGAGAAATCGGCACTGACTCCATTTAAAATAATCAAATTTAAAATAACTTTAATAATTAATAATAAGTCGCATATTGTCGCTGTTATTTTATTTAAAGAAAGCGTCTCCGAAAACTCCATTATACAGGGTTAGTTGAAATAACCGGAGCGGCTAATTTTCCTCAAAACTTCCAATGCTAAATCAATGAATTTTGGTACAGGTGGATAACTTAAAAAATTTAATTAAAAATTGACAATTGCGACGTTGCCAGATTTTTAGTTTTTTTTTGTAACTTAAGGAATGTTTTTTTTTTCAAATGTAACACTACTCTTTTTTTTATTGAATTCGATTCCTCCCATCAACATTACCATTTCCTGATAGTATCAAATTTTTATCTCAAATAGTTCTATGGGAAAAAAAGTTAACTCTAAAAAATTATCTATTTCCATTTAAAAACGTTTCAAATAATGCGAAAAGTAAGGTTGGTAGACATAATGTACCTAATAGTATCAATAACGATAATAACAACAAACAAAACTGCTAACAATAACATAGCTAGTAAAAATTACTTACATATTATAGTACACAACATTAATTTGATTATGAAACCGATAATATGTAAGTAATTTTAACTAGCTATGTTATTGTTAGTAGTTGTTTGTTGTTATTATCGTTATCGATACTATTAGGTAGGTTTACAAGGGCGTCGCCAGAGGGGGGCAGGGGGGGGGGGCAGCTGCCCCCCCCGCTGCCCCCCCCTAGAGGTGCTAAAAATACGGCTTACTGGAATTAAAAATAAAATTACGCTCACCCGGCTAATCGAAACAATAACCGAGAATTTCCGGGAATCAACGGCAACACTGCATCGGTTCGCGAAGATTGCTCGTCACATAAGCTCAATCTGGTCATCAATGATCTGAACGCCCTGCCCGACATCAGAAATACCGTTGGGACCATCAAGGATATAATAACATTTTTTCGAGAATCGGTTCTAAGACGGAAATTAATACCCAATATTTCCCGGTTATGCGAAACAAGATGGAGCGAAAAACACAAAAGCATCAGAGTTTTTAAAGATAATTTTTGTGCTATAATGGAGGCTTTAGAAACATTGTCACGAGATGGCAATAATGCGACAAGGAAACATGCGTATCAGCTCCATGCGGTAGCTTCCAAAGCTTCATTTATTTTTAGCCTCGTATTGATATCCAAATATTCCGGTATTATAGAACCCACAGTAAGCGTGCTCCAATCAGTATCCTTGGACACGGTTCAGGCATCCCAGCATATTAGTCGCATTTTACAACTGATCAAAGACCACCGTAACGATCCCGAAAAAGTTACAGAAGATATTATCAAAGATGCTACTGCTATTGCGGAAATAATTGAACTGACGGAAGATATGAAATCCATACCCCGTACTGTTGAAAGACAACAACACCGCAGCAACCACCCGGCAAAAAGCCATTCAGAATTCTGGCGGAGGTCTATGACAATTCCTTATTTGGACTCAATTATAAATTCCCTCGAAATAAGGTTCTCTGAAGAAAATAGACCATCCTTTGCCCTAACAAAACTACATCCTGCGCAAATGAAAAACATATCTTTGGAAGACCTTAAAGAAGCATGCCAGGAATTCAGAAACTTTTACGGTATTTTGGATATCAAGAATGAGATAGAACTTTGGAAAAAAATATGGGAGGAAAAACCAGAATCGACCAAACTAAGTATTGTGGAAGTCCTTAAGGAAACTGTCGATTTTTTTCCTGCGATAAAGAAGGCCTTGAGGATTCTTATTGCTTTACCTTGTACCACTTGTACAGTTGAAAGGTCATTCAGTAGCTTGAGGAGAATCAAAACCTGGTTGAGGAGCACGATTACTGGAACTCGCCTCAATGGCCTCGCCATGATGAGTGTACACAGGCAAAATATTTTCAAGCACTTGGACGATTTTATAAACAAAGTAACCAACAAATTCGCTAGCAACTCTAGACGATTATGTTTAAATTGATTTTGTATGTAAATAATTTATTCGTTTTCTATTTTTTTTTAATTAAAACTTTTCTATCTTAATGTTTTCTTCAGTTCTTCTATGCTGCCCTTCCCTAGCTCGCTGGCTGGCGACGCCCTTGGGTAGGTACATTGTACGTTATGTCTACCAACCTTCCTTTTCACATTATTTGAAACGTTTTTAAATGGAAATAGGTAGATTGTTTTTTAGAGTTAGAGTTGTAACTAATTGTAACTTCTTTTCCCATAAAACTATTTAAGATAAAAATTTGATACTATCAGGAAATGGTAATGTTGATGGGAGGAATCGAATTCAATAAAAAAACGAGTAGTGTTATATTTGAAAAAAAAAACATTCCTCGAGTTACAGAAAAAACTAAAAATCTGGCAACGTCACAATTGTCAATTTTCAATTCAATTTTTTAAGTTATCCGCCTATACCAAAATTCATTGATTTAGCCTTGGTAGTTTTGAAGAAAATTAGCCGTTCCTGTTATTTCAACTAACCCTGTATATCAAAATTTGCAGGAATAATATCGCATTACTTTCCGAAATATTCTAATGAACGGTCACCGTGAGACACCCTATATGAAGTCCTAACGTCAGAAGTAACTTTCATTTAAAATGTCTTTTGTACAATGGACAAATAATTTAATTTAAATTTAATAATTTACAATATTCTTGGTACGGGTAAAACGAAATAAGTCGTTTACTTTGGCATACTGTTTTTTTTATTGCATTTTAAATTGTTGTTGAACAATGATAGTGACAAAAGATGCTTCCAAGGTTACCACTGAAATAGTCACATTCCTAACATAACTTCCCCCTTTTAAAGGGTACTGTGAATCAAGTCTTAACATTAATAACAAGTTTATAAAGTTCACATAGTCACAGAACAGAACGAAAAAATTAAAAATATTTATCAATCTCTTCATGAAGGGTTGAGGACACAAATTTTCTTGTTGATCTGGTAACTTTATGGGTAAGGACTGAGTTCTCGATCTGTCTTGTGCGCAACCCACAAAATCCTCAAGTCTCTTCCTAGATTTGACAAACTGTACTGTTTGGAGAGCTGTGTTCAAAACTGTTGACATACCTTTTGAACATGTTGTATTCTGGTTAGTTGATTAAATTCAACTTCTTGCAGGTTAGGTTCAGGGATAGAATTTCTGGATCGTCTAATTAACAAACGAGGAAGGAGTAATTG
Organism: Polydrusus pterygomalis; assembly: GCA_963969555.1. NCBI lineage: Eukaryota > Metazoa > Arthropoda > Insecta > Coleoptera > Curculionidae > Polydrusus > Polydrusus pterygomalis. Next base: position 84,755,514 of record OZ018376.1, read on the forward strand.
GAGACAGGTCATTGGGATTACTTGACATAGAAAACAAAGGTCTAGAGTTCAAATACCTTCTACTTGAATAACTATACAGGGTGATTCACGTTGAGTGGCCTATTAGAAGATCTCGGAAACGAGTAAAGTTATATTTCTAAAAATTTGGTAGAGGGCATGATTGGCTTTGAACTTTCAAAATATTATATTTTGACGTTTGTATCACTTCCGGTTATACCGGAAGTTATGGCCAACTTTGGTATTTCAAATGGAATACCCTGTATGTTTTAGCATTTTTGGATACCTTATTGAAACCTAAGTAACTTTTATTAACAATCAGCTATACCTATCTCTAACGGTTTTTGAGATATGTATTATAAAATGCATTTTTTATGTAAAAACCTTACCGAGAAGAAAGTTCAGTCGTTTTGAAATTAATAAAGCTAAACATTTAAAATTTTGTAGGCTTTTAACTAAAACATATATCTTTAGAATACATCACTTAAGTTTCCTGTTTTGCATACAGGGTTTTTTTAAAAGTGTGCCAATGCGGTCATTTAGATAAATGTGCATAAGTCAATTTTTGCAAATGGAACACCATATTTTTTATTTTAGTAACGTGTAGAGAATCAAATTTCCCATCTAAATGTTTAATATGTCAGTATAAATATTTTTAGTCGTTTTGGAATTATGAGCCATTTAAAAAAAAAATATTAAATTACGTGTTTGTGTTAAGTTCACTACCATCCAATTCTCGGAATGCAAGTCTAACTCGGTTTTCTAAATCCTGTTTCGTTTCTACCGGTGTTTTTTAAACTCTAAATACGCATCAAGCGGTGTGAGATCTGGTGACCGCGGAGGCCAGCCCCACGGACCTAATCGTCTTATCCATCGGTCTTCAAACAAATTAGTAAGTTCTTTACTAACTGCATGGTCACAATGAGCTGGAGCACCGTCCAACTGATACCAACAACTCCGATATAGTTCCAGTGGTAAAGTCTCCAGAAAGTACAAACATTTCTCCGTTTTCAAATTTTCCTCATAAATACAAAAAGCAAACTGATTGTTCATTAATAAACAAAAGAACATTAAAACTAAATTTCTGTTGAAATCCTCTTTCTCTAACCAATTTTGGGTTTTCGGATGCCCAAAAATGAGAATTCCTTAGGCACTTATATTAACAAAATGCTGCCATTAAAGCATATGTACAAAAATAATGTTTTATGCACTTAACGCAAACACATTATTTAAGATTTTTTTTAAACTGCTCATAATTCCAAAACGACTAAAAATATTGATACTGACATATTAAATATTTAGATATGAAATTTGATTCTCTACACGTTACTAAAATAAAAAAATATGGTGTTCCATTTGCAAAAATTGACTTATGCACATTTATCTAAATGGCCACATTGGCACACTTTTAAAAACCCCATGTATGTAAAACATAAAACTTAAGTTATGTAGTCTAAAGATCTATGTTTTCGTTAAAAGCCTACAAAATTTTAAATGTTTAGATTTATTAATTTTAAAATTACTGAACTTTCTTCTCGGTAAGGTTTTTACATAAAAAATGCATTTTATAATTCATATCTCAAAAACGGTTAGAGATAGGTATAGATCATAAAAGTTACTTAGGTTTCAATAAGGTATCCAAAAATGCTAAAACATACAGGGTATTCCATTTGAAATACCAAAGTTGGCCATAACTTCCGGTATAACCGGAAGTGATACAAACGTCAAAATATAATATTTTAAAAGTTCAAAGCCAATCATGCCCGCTACCATATCTTTAGAAATATAACTTTACTCGTTTCCGAGATCTTCTAATAGGCCACTCAACGTGAATCACCCTGTATAATGTCTTTAATTCTTCGAAAATTACATTAGTATTAATAAGGGCTCGTTTTAAATGGTGTTTGGCGCTTTTTACCGCTGCCTCTCATAAACCTCCAAAATTTGGAGTATACGGATGTATAAAACCCCAACAAATATTATATTGGCTAATTTATTGAATAATTTTATTGTTTTTCTTTAGATTGTTATAATAAATTGTATTTCCCTATTATAAACTGCAATTTTAAAATATAAATAATAATAATAATAATGTAAGTAATTTTTTTATCACCTAACTTAACCATTTAACTAACTTAAATATATTTATATATTAACTTTTACAATTTAGTACTATTTAGTAATATTGTTAATTATTGTTTTTACATATTTACTGTAATGTTGTGACCAAAACAGCTCTTCTTTCAAAAAAATTAAAACAATTCTTGTCCTGGAGCATAAAACAAAAAAATATCAAAAATGTCCCGAGATTGACTGAGGTCATAAAACGGCGTGATAATATAACACGAAAAAATAGCACTGTGGTGAACAGTTTATTATGAAGTTTGCACCACAGTTAACGCTTATTTTAAATTAAAAACTCGATTAAAAATAAAACTTTTAAAACAAATATAATTATATTTTATTATAAAATCACCAGAAAAATAACAAAATAAATTTTGTACCTACGATCATCACTTTAAGTATAGGCGAAACATTTCCTATCCCATGGAAAATTCATATGCAGCAGGGTATTGTCCAGTAACAAACTGGTACAAATTGCATTCCAAATCAGCAAGAAGTCCTGAGGCTCCAAATCTAAACAGATCGGGACTCAGCCAATCATTGCCAAGCAATTCTTTTATTAACACTAACCATGACAACGCATCTTTTGCGTTTCTTACACCGCCTGCAGGTTTCAAACCTACCTAAAAAAAAACGAAAATATTTTATTAACTTACGGCCATTTGAACCAATATTTTTCACAGAACAATTGTTTCTAAAAATAAAGCGTTTCAACAGTTGAGACTAGGGTTGCCAACTCGGAAGAGAGCAAAAGGAGGACATGAAGACAGGACACTACGAATTTTTTAGCAATAAAAATATATGTAATATTAATTGATCTATAACTACAAATTTCTCAGTAACCAGGAAATACAACAAATATTTTTTTACAAAACATATATTAATAAAGTAACAAAAATAAACTTAAACGTTTTTCTGAACAATAACAAAAAATATACGAAATAAAAAACATAAAATTTTAAATATAAAAACAGACTTTATTTACTTAAACTACTTACTACTACTTAAACTTATATTTTTTTGCGTTTTAGCTGCGTCCAAAAATGCTGCATCTGATTTAATAATATCAAAAAACTCCAAGCAGCTGCTTTCGGAATTAGCAGAGACAATTAGTTCTGATTTTATTAAATCCAACAATGCTTTATTTCTTTCATCCCGCCATAATGACCATTTTTGACTAGTTCTGTAACCATGCCAAATGTCTGTTTTGAAAATAGTTTTTTTAATTAACATAATTTCGTCAAATATTTTGTCCTGGTTAACAGTACTTTGTAAATGTAATTCCTCTATTAAATTTACAAAAATGTTAAACGAAGGAAACTTCTTCATAACTGGTTCTAACGAAAGATTTCCCAATTTGGCCAATATGTTATCATCGGCAAAATCAAATTTTTTTTTATATAGATAAGAATATTTTCATAAAAATGTAAAAAATCATTTTCCATTTTTATTTTTTCATCCTTATTTATACAACGATTAATCATATTTCTTACTTCAAAACCAAAGAACCTTTTACTTTTTCTAGTATCAATTTTAAATTTAAAATCTTTTATATGTTTAAAAATATCGATACATGTAGTTTCATTGGCTTCCAATTTTTTTATTGTTTCCTCAAAAATTGGAAAAACATGACTACAAAAAAGAGATAAATTTCAATCTTACTTGAAATTTGAAAGTTTTCGTCCATAATTAGTATTTTTTTTAGTGCTTTTGATGTATTTTCGCCTAAAGATTCAAAATAAGACTTAAGAGCAGGCCAGCTTTTGAGAACTCGATTGATACATGGCAAAAGTGAAAGCCAACGGGTAACAACATGTCGAAGTAACTCGCTAAATTCAATATCCACAAAGTTGTGAAACTCTTTAAGTTCATCTCTTCGTTTTGCTGATACCGAAAAATGTGAATAAAATTTTAAAATGACGCCTTCAATATCTATATCTAATTTTTCTATAGCATGTTTTAGACAATTATGGAATATATGCGCGTGACAGTTAGCCTTAAATATATTTTTATTCACAGTTTTTAAATTAGTGAATACCGAATGGTTTTTACCAAAATTAGCGTTTGTATTATCGGCCGAAAAAGCAGATACTTGGTCAATACTTTTAGTCCTAAATTTTGAATGGAGGAAATTATAGCTTGAAACATTCCAGTCGCTGTCTCGTCAGAGTTTTCATAAAAATCAATTATTTTGTTCTGAATACCATCTTTTACAGTAAAGTACTGAACACACAGTGGAAACATTTTTCTATTTTTATGATTGGAGGCATCTAATTGTATAGAAAAAAACTGACTTATTTTTTAGCACTCCTATTACATCTTCCAACATCTTATAAGAATGGCTTCAGATTTGGTCCTTCCACACGATATCTTTGGCGAAATTTTCGAATCGGAGATACCTTTACTAATTAATTTTAATCCACAATCCAAGGAGTTGTAAGACAAATTATGTTTACAACAGTGGTAAACATTAGCCACTTCAAATGAGGTTACAAGGCGTTCTTCTAACGAATTTTTTTGAACGAAAAACGTTGTTACTGACATTGACAAAGAATTGCTTCGAATTTTCTTTTTGTGATTATCTGAAATGTCATGCTGTGTAACAGCTGAATAGCCTTTGTATGCTACTGTAAAAGATATGTTACAAACTTTACAGTATGCGTCTCCATTATTATTGCGCTTTAACCAGGGCCGAGAAATCTCCCATGCTGTTTTATAAATTGAGATACGTTTCATTTTCTTTTTAGGCGGTGTGTTTACATTAACTCTATAGTATTGTCATTTTCAGAATTCTCACTGTTCTCAGACATTTTTGAAGAATAATTAAGTAAGTAACTAAAATGTAAAAAAAATCCATGTTTAACTAGGTACTTTAATTGAAAACAAACGAACTTACCTAAAGATTGTAGTATTCATATCGTAACACTCCAAAGGTCCAAATAAGTGCCCGTACTACGACCATGCAGCAAAATTCGCAAAGGAACGACAAAAAACAAGTGAAAATGCCTTAACGCGGCTCATAAAAAGATTCAAATAAATACTCCGAAAACATAAAAAGTACCGGCGAACAGGCGAACCGCACCTGCGAAATTATTGAGCGTTGCCAGACCTAACCTAACCTAGGAGGTGTTCTGGTTAACACAACATTCGACGTTGCCAGTTTGCCAGGTCGTGCGCCAACAAATAAAATCTTAATTTTTTTTTGTATTCTATTTATGGAATTTTAGAACATTTTAATGTAGGGGAGGACAAACTGCGTCCTCCGAGGTACCTGCGGAGGACGGAGGACATTTAGATCGAAAGGAGGACTGTCCCCCTGGCTGAAGGACGGTTGGCAACCCTAGTTGAGACCCATATGCGACATTAACAGCTGATACTGGTTTCTTCCTAAAAGTTTCCAGTTCAGTAGTTGCTAAGAACTAATCCAGCTGTATTTAAAAACACATGGCATCTTGGCGGCTTTGTACTACGCCGCGAAAGTCATTTATAATATGGCAACGCAGCATTGAACGCGATACATGCACAGGCGTATCGCATACCGCTTGATTGGCTCGATGCTACAATATTTGGGCGGCGAAACGAAGCGTTTTAAATTGGTAAGTTTAGTGCATGTCAAATATTTTTCTATGTTTTACCAATTAATAACGCCATAACTTTTAGTCAATGGCGAGTTCGATGTTTCAATTGTAAATAAAATTAACGCTGTATTATTGCAAACCATTAGGTATGCTGCAGACTTACCTGCAGGTTATTAAATGGAAGAAAAACAGTAGGAAGACGAAATCATTTCGCCATAATGCATTTGTCACAAGTGTATTTTCTATAAGTTATGAATTATTTCACTCAGTTATTGCGAAAGAGAAATAGTAATTCAGCATTGAATTTTTAAATCGCTCGGAACTTTTTTGCATTTACAATAAAAATATTTTGCGAAAAATAAAATTGAAAATATTTTTCAAATTTTACTCATTTCTTTTATAATGTGACAACTTGCGGCCTTTTTCAAAAGATGCAGGAATTTAATTTTATTAAAACCAATTTTAACAAAATAAAAGCTCATTTGTCAAAATGGCCTCTAGAATGCGAGATATTATTCTGGTTCAAAAGGGAGTCGAGACACGATTTCTAATATTATTTCTTATTTCTATAATAATAATAATAATAATAATAATAATAATAATAATAATAAATTTATTTAAAATTTAATAATATAATAAATATGTTTATGTTGTCTTCTATAAACTTATTCTTCAATCCCCTGAAGCTGAGCTTGTTAGGGGCAAATCTTATTTTTTGTTTTAGTATGTAAAATCATTAATCATAAATATGCATTAAAAATCAAGTTTTAAAGTAAAAATGCCAATTTATAGTATAAACGCAGTTTTTTTTTAAGTAATATATTACTTATAATAAAATTATTAATTTATAATTTTAAAGTAAAAAATATTACTTATATAAATTATTCAGAATAAAATTAATTAATTAATTAAAGCATTTCTAATAATATTTTCAAATTGTCTGTTTTTAATATCCATATTTTTATTTCGACTTTAAATTTTTTTAAAAATCAATTTTTTTATTTTTGTTGGTAAATAATCGTTTAAATAAAAACATATATATTTGAAATTTTTTTGGCCTATGGTCTTATTTATTTTAGGTTTTATGGTTATTTAATTTTTCTGACGTGTATTATGATTATGGTTTTTAAATTGTATAAGGTTTTTATTTTTAAATATACAGGGTGTTATTTAAGTACGGGGCCAAACTCCAAGGGGTGCTTCTTTAAGTGATTTTAAGAAGAAAAGTTTATATAAACATGGGTACGAAAATGCATAGTTTTTACGATACAGGGTGTCAAACTTTTAAGAAAAAATTGGATGTTCGTAAATATCTCAATACTCTTTTATTCGATTTTGTTGAAATTTGGCAATTCTGTTTGTAATAACAAGAGGATAATGTAGCCTCAATTATATTAATATTATTAAGTCCAGTGGCGTCACGGAAGACAGTCTAACTAATACTTTTGACAAAAAAAATGCGCGCCACTGACTTTTTTTAAAATTATGTATTTTTCTAGAATTAAGCAACTACAAATACAACTCTTTTATCTCTTGAGTTTTTTTCATATCTGGCTTTGTTTTCGAGAAAAAAAATAAAAACCACTTGATTGCTTGTCCCCGGGAAAATAAGCTAATTTGATTTTTACATAAATGTCATAACTTAAAAGAGTGACAAGTAATTACTTGAAGTGTTTTTAACAGTTTTAAGATTATAAAATTATTAATTATTGTAAAATGGTCCAATTTACCAACTCAGAAATGGCCGATATGCATTTTGTTTATGGAATGGCCCAAGGTAATTCCACAGAGGCTGTGCGCATTTATCAAGAAAGATATCCACATCGTATTGTACCAAATAGAAAAACATTTGTGAGAATACATTAAAGGCTCTGCGAATCAGGCACCTTTCAAAGGTCGACTGCTGTAATTGGGAGACCTGCCACAATAAGAACAGTGGAGATGGAGGAAGCAGTTCTACATGAAGTTGAACGTAGCCCTGATACAAGTACACGCAAAATTGCAGAACAATTAAACATTTCCCACTTTACTGTATGGCAGATTTTAAGGGAAAATCAACTGTATCCTTATCACATACAACGTGTTCAAGCGTTATTACCTGCCGATTATCTCCAACGAGTTGTTTATTGTACTTGGCTTTTGCAACAACGTGTAGCATCTCCGAGATTTCTATCGTGTATTTTGTTTACTGATAAAGCGTGCTTTTCCCGAAATTCCATTATGAACTTTCATAATAATCATGTCTGGGCAGAAGAAAATCCCCATGCGGTTACAGAAACTAATTATCAATACGTTTTCCGTGAATGTTTGGGTTGGTATTGTAGGTGATTTTCTCATTGGACCTCATTTTTTACCCCCGAGATTAAATGGTCAAGAGTATCGTAATTTTTTGGAATTTATTTTACCTGGACTTTTACAATATGTCCCACTGGTAGTAAGAAGAGCAATGTGGTTTATGCACGATGGGGCTCCACCCCACTTTAGCATAGTAGCAAGACAATTTCTTGATGCAACTTATGGAGAAAACTGGATAGGTCGCGCAGGTCCACAGGCATGGCCACCCAGATCACCGGATTTAAATCCTTTAGATTTTTTCCTTTGGGGGCATTTAAAGTCTCTCGTTTACAAAACTCCAGTCAACACTGAAGAAGAACTAACCCAAAGGATACGGGATTCATGTGATCAGATAAGACATACGCCGCGAATATTTCGACGAGTTCGGAAATCAATGTATAGACGAGCCAATGCTTGCATTGAAGTTAAAGGAGGGCATTTTCAGCAACTATTATAGGGTTCGTCTTATTTTCTGTTAAATACATAAGTAAACATCGCAGTAATAAATACCGTTAGGCAGTTGTTTATGTTTATTTCTTTTATCGAACCCAATTTTATTCTGTGCAAAAAAATTTCAAAAGAGGACTCGTGTAATTTTAATTGCTTAATAGTTTGGTAAGTAGTTTAAATTTTTTACGCTTATTTTCCCGGGGACAATCAATCAAGTGGTTTTTATTTTTTTTCTCGAAAACAAAGCCAGATATGAAAAAAACTCAAGAGATAAAAGAGTTGTATTTGTAGTTGCTTAATTCTAAAAAATACATAATTTTAAAAAAAGTCAGTGGCGTGTTTATATGAACTTTTCTTCTTAAAATCACTTAAAGAAGCACCCCTTGGAGTTTGGCCCCGTACTTAAATAACACCCTGTATATATTAAGATGTTATAAATGTAAAGTTGTCTTATGTTCTGAATATAATTCTTTTGAAGAATAAAGATAATCTTTATTCAGTGGCGTATTTAGGGGGGGGGGGGTCCGAGGGGTCTGGACCCCCTCCCCGTGGGCTCAACATTAAAAAAAACTCAGAACAGATCAGATGCCTTGTTGCATTTAATGTAGACAGGGTGAACTGAACCTCGCCCGATAACACAATGTAATAATTTTCTATTTTACAATTTTTGAATAAAGACCTTTATTATTATTATTATTATTATTAAATAAAATTATTAAAAAATTGAAATGATGTTCACTTAGTTTTGTAATTTTTTTGCAAACTAGAACTATTAGCAATACTTTGTTTTTACAAATAATTAAGTAACTGTGTCACAGATAACAAAACAACATGGCCAAACTTGGCAAAAAAAAATGGCAAAAATAACTTGAAAACCAATCATTTTCGGAATCGGTCATATTATGTAGAAATATATATTTTTAAACATAGATATTTAAAAAAATATATATTCCCATTATTGCGTTTATATTTAAAAATTTCTTAATTTCTTCCTTTTTTGGGTTCAGCTATCAAAACATAGAAATTATAAATTTTGATAGTTCAAAATAGGGCGTGGCACCGAAGAAATTTTCGCCTGCGGCGCTTTTTTAAAGAAAGAAAGATAAAACGAAAGGTATAGACCCCCCCCCCGTGGCAATATTCTAAATACGCCACTGTCTTTATTGAATATAATTTTTAGAAACCTTTTTTGTAATATTTCTAATTTTTTAACTAAAGTTCTATTTATTAACTAACGCGTAATATAATATTTCCATATGTCTTACATTTCAAATTTTTTTTATGTTTTTAAAATAAATAATGTATCGAAAATAATGCGAAACAAACGCAACTAAATTAGAAACGACTTACATAACCTAAAACAAGAAGAACCCACCGAAATATTTGATATAAGTTATAACAAATAATGTAAGGTGATTCAAAACAAATAAAATTAAACATATTCAAAAAACCAAACTGAACACTATTTAAAAAATATTATTGAGGGTAGATATTAAAGTCTTTCTGCTTAGACATTAACAGTTATTATTATAATTTGTTCCGATCGACGAGCAGGTAGTGAGTGGTATATGTTGCTGAACGTTTCGAAAAAGAAAATATTTTCTTTACAAGTTTCGTAAATGAATAAACACCATAGTTTGGTAAATATTTCGAAGCAGAAAAATACCAACTTGTTTCGATTCACTTAAATCGACAATATGTCGCTACAATTTGGAAATTATTGAGATTACATAACTTCACAATTTTTTCTAAAAATATTTCAAAAAATATTCACTCCCGCGTGTGGTAAATGTGTCGGCACTGTGGTTTGTAAAATTTTTCGAAAAAAACAGTTCAAAATTGCTTCAAGTAACAGAATTCGAAAATGTGTCAAAAAAGTTTCGGAACACATTTGTCGCGACACAATTTTGATATGTATTTGAATCGGAAATGTTTCAAAACGTTTCTCAGCAAAGAATTTGTGTCCAATTTGTATCTAAATATGCTACTTGGGGGAGAATATTTTCTGCATTCTTTAAAAACTTCTTGAAAAGTCTGCGACCGGAAAGCCACTTGTGTGCATATTAGGAATATTTTCAAAAACCGGTTATGTGCATGTTTTATATACACAAAAAATGTTTTGTCAGACTATAAATTCAAAAATTGACAGAAAAAGCCTAATGATAACAAAGAAGTTTAAAAGGTTATTCCTATTTTTAAAAACAAAATTAGGAAATTTTGAAAAGAAGTTTTAACAAATAATATTCAGAAATTTTTTTTTTAAAAAGAACTTTGCTTTTATAAAAACGCTAGGTTGTATTACTTTTTATAATATTTTCTACAGTGTAACCAGTAAAGTTCGCATCATATGGGTTTTTTTTATTAATAGCTTTATTAAAAATTTGACTTTGGCATCAAGTTCTGCTTCGATCGAGATGAAAATTAAGCAAAAAATAGTAGTCATGTGATTCGCAATATCTGTCAAATTTAATTTTTTTTCAGAAAATAATTGAAAAGTGGGGTTATTTCTGAAAGTATTGAACAAAGTTATTAGAAAAAGTTTTTTTAATGTAGTTTCTAGCTCACATGCAAAATTTCAGCTGCATAAAATAATTTTGATTTTTTACCCATATTTTGTAAATTGCACCACTTTTGCAAAATAAGACTCAACGCAACCTACATAAAACTTCTTAGTTTTGACAATGCTTTATTTTAGATATATTTTCTTTAAAGTAGCGCCATATTAAATGTGTGTTTTTCTACAAAATCAAAATTGGGCTATTAAAATTTGGTCACATGTGATGCAAAGTTTATTTGTTTTTAACCAACCCTGTATAAGGTAACCTCATAAAATAAGTATTTTGAAAACGTAGTTTATGTCTGAAAGATACACCTTAGTATTAAGACAAAAAAGAACACAGTGTCATTACTAAAGTGTTTATTAAGTGGAAAATACATTTTAGTAGTGGGTAAAAAATTCAAATTATCTTATGAAGCTGAAATTTTGCATGTGAACTAAAAACTGCATTTAAAAAACTTTTTCCTATAACTTTTTTCGATATTTTCAGAAATAACCCCACTTTTGAATTATTTTTTGAATAAAATTAAAATTTGACAGATAATGCGAATTACGTGACTACTATTTTTTTGCTTAATTTTCATCTCAATCGAAGCAGAACTTTATGCCAAAGTCAAATTTTGAATAAAGCTATTAATTAAAAAAAAATCACATATGATGCGGACTTTACTGGTCACACTGTATATTAAGACTTTTTATAAATAAGGGTTTGTGTTTTATAAAATTAAATTTTCAAAAAATAACCAGGTATTGGAAATCAGATATATTTAATCGAAGGTTTTTAGAATTTCTTTTTTCATTGTTTTTTTTTTAATTCCAAAAACTTTTTAAAACTTCATTGTCACTGTCATGCTATTTCATTAAATTTTCCGAATCATACATCGTCCATACCATACCATACTCTTATTGTACAAACTACTATTACCGACGTCCTTATTTAGGTATATCTAATTTTTACCTTATAACCCATTTTCTGATAATATTCCTTGATGGCGCGGCACATAACTATGCCAAATTGCAAGGTTGCATTGACCGACTCTTTTCCTGTTGACGTTTTAATAAAATCCGAACCGGCCATCATTGCAACTAAAGATGCTTTATAAACCTAAAACAAAATATAAAAAGTAAAATAATAATGTACAAATACCATCCCACACCCAGAAATTGCAGATATATTATCGTGACACCGTTCGAGCAAAAATTATTTGCATCAGAGGGCTTGGATTAAAAACCGTAGGGCTTGGTTTAGATCACAATGATATGGGGACGATATATCTAACCAAATCTAGGTAAAAATTTTGTCAAATTCATATTATGACATGATATGCCAAACTAATGAGTAATAAAATAACTAGACAAATAGAAATTTATTTTTGTGTTTACAAAATTAACAAAGTAAGAATATACAGAAAGAAAAAGAAAAATAATTACATAAATTGCTGACATTGGCCACTGCCATGCTCCAAGCATAAATTCACATGTTTCTTCATATTTTCGAAAGTGTTGACCAGCATCTCTGGAGAAATGTTACCACATTCTTGGATAATCCTTTCTTGTAATTGTTCTAAATTTGCAACTGGTGTTTTAAGAATAGTGTTCTTTAAATGAGGAAAAACGAAGAAATCCATAACCGTTCAACAAGGTGATCTAGGTAGGAATTCAATGTCTGATCGAAAACTGATCAATCTATCGTCGAAAACATTGCGTAAGTAGTTAATAGTTTCGGCAGCTGTATGGGCGGTAGCACCGTCCTGTTGAAAATATCCAAAACGTCAAGTAATTGCTCCACAAATGGATTCAAAATATTGTCTCTATACCGCTGTCCTGTAACTGTGTCATGAAAAAAATAGGACCAACAATTCTTCTTTGGGAAACAGCTAACCAGACACCAATTTTTTGAGGGTGCAATGTGGACTCTACAAAAAAATGGGGATTTTCACTACTCCACATGCGTGTATTCTAAGAATTTATATAACCGGAGAGGTGGAACCAGGCTTCATCCGAAAAAAAATGTCAGGTCTAATAAATCATAACTTTCCAATAAATTTTGGGCAAACCATTGAGAGTAATTCCTGCGTCTTCAAAATCTGCGGCTTGTATTTCTTGGAATACTTGCGCTGTATAATAAGGAAATAAATTTAGCTGCTTCTTAAGAATAGTCCTCCATGTTCCATAAGATCTTCCCACTTCTTGGGACAGGCGTCTTATACAATTTGTTGGCGTATTTTGCATTATTTCACGAACGTTTGCAACAAGTTCTTCTGTTCTTACAGATGGTCTTACTGTTCCTTTTTTGTGTTGTATAGAACCTGTTTCCCTAAACACAGCCACGGTTCTTTTCAGGCAATGATAAAAATCTCCAGCAATAAAAGCAACGTTAGGAAAATGTTCGTGAAAATCGTCCATGCACAAACCCGGATTGTATTGCCACTCACCATTTACTTAAACCCCGTTTCGAAAAGACGCATCAACCATGAATGTTTTGTGCTGTTCCGTAAAGCCCATTGTGTGAATTGTTCAAGAAATTGGAAAAATTAGCGATGAATCAAATTACTTGTAACGACTGTCAACGATGACGGAAAAACTGATTGATTGTTAATTCAGGTAGTTACTGACACCCAACAGGTATTATTAAGCTGTACGGCTAAGCATTACGTCCTCAGATGCAAGGCCCTCTTTGATGCAAATAATTTTTGCTCGCACGGTATATCCACTATTATTCCCAGGATAAACGATTTTAAAGGTGTAAATGAAAAAAAAAATTAGTTGAAATTCGACCTGCTTGATTAAATAATAAATTTACCACTAAATAATCACATTGATTTTTTTTGTACTTTTTTTAACCCAAAAAAAATTGTACCGGGTGTCCCAATAAGGATGGACGCCGGCCATATACAGTGAGACCTCGATAATCCGGACTAATTAAAACCGCGGTGATCCGAATTAGTAAATAATTCGGATTACTGAAGCTGAATAGTTTAGTACAGTCTATGTATATGTCGTAGGCTGATAACGAAATCCGTCATTTCATGAAACGCCTAGTCATATCATGAAGCGTGGCTAAAAGGTATATTGCAACTGGTTTGTTCGTTGTTCCCCAGATCATTTTTTTAAATTTAATTTAAATTTTAGTTTTATAAAATAATAATAGTTGAAAAAATTGAAAAAAATGCTCTGGGGAACAACGAACAAACCAGTTGCAAATATACCTTTTAGCGTGCAGCATGATATGACTAGGCTTTTCATGAAATGACGGATTTCACTATCAGCCTACGACATATATAAGTCTTGGCCGAATTACCGAAGAATCCGGTTTATTGAAGGTCCGAATTATATAAGTCTTGGCCGAATTACCGAAGATTTCGGTTTACTGAAGGTCCGAATTATCGAGGTCGCACTCTATCAGAAACAGTTTGTCACAAAGTTTTGACAAATTACAAAATCGACCAAGAGAAATTGCTGGAAATTATTTTTAAGTTCCTAAATTTACGTATAGAGGGCTTTCAACTCAGACCATGGTGCTTGATCTGAGGCTTTCAACCTATGACTAAGAAGATTATCTTCGATTATCGATAATATGTCACATAAAGTTATATCAAAATGTGTTTTATTCTTCGTCAGGTGTTCCGCAAGGTCCCATTTTATTTATCCTTTTTATAAATGACTTTTAACAGTTTAACAATGCTTCGAAGCATCTTACTATCTTAGCCGTATTCGATTCGGACAGAGATTTTTCGAAATTCGAAAATTCAAACCATACGGTATAATTATGATAACATAATCGAAAAGAAGATGAAATTTTCTAGAAAAAATATTAAAACCGCAGCTCGATATCTTTGTTCGTTTCAGAGTTATTGCCAAAACATTAATTTGTAATACAAATTGCGCCCTCTAGCAATTTTATTTAAAACTATTGTGCACCATTGGATAAGAAAATTAAAGGTACTTACCTTTCTCTTCCAAACAAGCTTAAATTGAGTAAAATCGGATAAGTCGTTTAGAAGTTACAGCGATTTTAATGTTTACACTTTCAATAGCTTCTCCCACTCTTATCAAGTGAAAGTGAAAACATTAAAATCGCTGTAACTTCTAAACGACTTATCCGATTTCACTCAATTTAAGCTTGTTTGGAAGAGAAAGGTAAGTACCTTTAATTGTCTTATTCAATGGTACACAATAGTTTCAAATAAAATTGCTAGAGGGCGCAATTTGTATTAAAAATTAATGTTTTGGCAATAACTCTGAAACGAACAAAGATATCGAGCTGCGGTTTTAATATTTTTTCTAGAAAATTTCATCTTCTTTTCGATTATGGTATCATAATTATATGGGTGTCCCAATAAGGATGGACGCCGGCCATATACAGTGAGACCTCGATAATCCGGACTAATTAAAACCGCGGTGATCCGAATTAGTAAATAATTCGGATTACTGAAGCTGAATAGTTTAGTACAGTCTATGTATATAAGTCTTGGCCGAATTACCGAAGAATCCGGTTTACTGAAGGTCCGAATTATCGAGGTCGCACTCTATCAGAAACAGTTTGTCACAAAGTTTTGACAAATTACAAAATCGACCAAGAGAAATTGCTGGAAATTATTTTCAAGTTCCTAAATTTACGTATAGAGGGCTTTCAACTCAGACCGTGGTGCTTGATCTGAGGCTTTCAACCTATGACTAAGAAGATTATCTTCGATTATCGATAATATGTCACATAAAGTTATATCAAAATGTGTTTTATTCTTCGTCAGGTGTTCCGCAAGGTCCCATTTTATTTATCCTTTTTTTAAATGACTTTTAACAGTTTAACAATGCTTCGAAGCATCTTACTATCTTAGCCGTATTCGATTCGGACAGAGATTTTTCGAAATTCGAAAATTCAAACCATACGGTATAATTATGATAACATAATCGAAAAGAAGATGAAATTTTCTAGAAAAAATATTAAAACCGCAGCTCGATATCTTTGTTCGTTTCAGAGTTATTGCCAAAACATTAATTTGTAATACAAATTGCGCCCTCTAGCAATTTTATTTAAAACTATTGTGCACCATTGGATAAGAAAATTAAAGGTACTTACCTTTCTCTTCCAAACAAGCTTAAATTGAGTAAAATCGGATAAGTCGTTTAGAAGTTACAGCGATTTTAATGTTTACACTTTCAATAGCTTCTCCCACTCTTATCAAGTGAAAGTGAAAACATTAAAATCGCTGTAACTTCTAAACGACTTATCCGATTTCACTCAATTTAAGCTTGTTTGGAAGAGAAAGGTAAGTACCTTTAATTGTCTTATTCAATGGTACACAATAGTTTCAAATAAAATTGCTAGAGGGCGCAATTTGTATTAAAAATTAATGTTTTGGCAATAACTCTGAAACGAACAAAGATATCGAGCTGCGGTTTTAATATTTTTTCTAGAAAATTTCATCTTCTTTTCGATTATGGTATCATAATTATACCGCATGGTTTGAATTTTCGGGATAAAATCAAAAAAACTATTATTATTACAAATTGCGCCCTCTAGCAATTTTATTGAGAACTATTATGGACAACTAAATACGACTGGTGAAAGTGCATATATTTCTCTTCCAAACAGTCTTTAGTTTGCTGAAATCGGATAAGTCGTTTATAAGTTACAGCGATTTAAATGTTTACACTTTGAACAGCTTCCCCCACTCTTATTAAAGTCGGTACGCCAATGAGCATAAGACAAAAATGATGCATAATTATCCAAGCTTTAAAATGGTGTTATCAAACATATACCTTAATGTGAAATTTTCGGAGTTATGTAAAATTTTAAAATTTACTTTTCAATTACGCCCTCTTGCGGCAAAATGCGGAACTTAAAAATTATTTCCAGAATTTTCTCATGACCGCTTTAATCATAATTTTTTTTATCCCAAGTTTCTACGTTTAGTAGTTTCCGAGATATACCCGACGACCATTCTAAGTTGTTCACCCGGTACAAAGTGGTCAATGGCCACATAAACTGAGAGCGGTTATTAAGTTTGGTCTCATTTCGTGTCCCAGTAAGAAGGACCAGACAACTCCAATTGTTTTTGGAACCGACACATAGAAAAAATTCTAGTAGAAGTGCTTTCATTGAAAGGACGTTAAGTACAAAAGACATTTTGCAGATTGCGATTTTTTGGAATGAGTTGGGGCGCTAAAGAGACATTGATTAATTTTATAGATTGTACTCTACCGGGTGTTTCTCAAAAGACGTTCACCCCTATAACTTTTCTGTATTTATAGATATTAAAATGAAATTTTGAGATTATGCATAAGAAATGAGTCTGCATTTATTGGCATAATCTTCAATTTGTTAGCACTTCCGGTGACCGGTTGACCGTAGGTGACCTTGACTTTGGTATTTTAGATGGAATATCTTGTATATTTTTACTTATTGGGATTCAGCACAACATTCTGAGTAAAATGGCACCTCACTCGTCATTTTTTGACGTGTTATAACATTTTTATGTTTATTTTTTACTTACAATCTAGAGTGCTACAAATTAATTAAATCTGTTAATTTATAGTCAAGTAGTATATGAAAATTAAAATTATGTCATAATAATTGACTTTCCAAGTTTGACAAGCGTTTAAAAAATGAAATTTTGTTTTCTTGACGTTTACTCCATTTTTCCAAATGGAACGATGATAGTTCACTAGGATATTTGAAACGAACATTTTTTTTCCAACAATTTGATACCATACACTGTTATGCTATTTTAAAATTGACACTGAAAAATTTGCCTTAAATCCCAATCGCAAATTTAAAAGCGTTATGCATTATTGCCCTGTCTTTTCAAAATAAATATAAAGGCGGCTTGAAAAACAATGGAATGGTTTTGAAAACCAGTATGGTTTTAAATTGTAATGTTATTCGTTTATTGAACTTACATTGTAAATCAGATAAAATGGTTAGTTTTACTAGAAATAAACAAATTGATATGCTCCTAATTTTTGGAGTGACCAGAAAATTCTTCTGAAGCCGCAAGATTGTATGTATTGTATGTTTTATAAACGAATGATATAACAACTTTAAATTAAGCCATATTGCTTTTTCAAACTATTTCATTGTTTTTCAAAGCCGCCTTTATATTTCTTTAGAAAAGAGAGGGCGGCAGTAATGCATAACGCTTTTAAATTTGCGATTGGGATTTAAGACAAATTTTACAGTGTCAATTTTAAAATAGCATAGGAGTGTATGGCATCAAATTGTTGGAAAAAAAAGCTCGTTTTAAATATCCTTTTGAACCAGCATCGTTCCATTTGGAAAAATGGAGTAAACGTCAAGAAAACAAAATTTCATTTTTTAAACGCTTGTCAAACTTGGAAAGTCAATTATTATGAAATAATTTTAATTTTCAGTCAATACTTGACTATAAATTAACAGATTTAATTAATTTGTAGCACTCTAGATTGAAAATAAAAAATAAACATAAAAATGTTATAACACGTCAAAAAATGACAAGTGAGGTGTCATTTTACTCAGAATGTTATGCTGAATCCCAATAAGTAATATACAAGATGTTCCATTTAAAATATCAAAGTCAGTGCTAACAAATTGAAAATTATGCCAATAAATGCAGACTCATCTCTTATGCATAATCTCACAATTTCATTTTAATATCTATAACTACAGAAAAGTTATAGGGAACGTCTTTTGAGAAACACCCGGTATATTTAACAATAATGCTGTGTTGTTTTTTATTTACCATTTGGAATTTACGATTCTGTAGAGTGCAACTCGCAAAATTGACTTAGGGGACGAGGAAGAATCTCTTTTGAAGGAAATACTCATAACCCCTGTTTGCGTTTACCAAATTTGACAGACCTGATTTCATTGGAACGAGCTTATCCTATAGAAATATTTACAATTTTGTATGACTATTTTTTGTTATATCCATCGCCGCTAGAGGGGGCTATGTTCACAATCATTCGATTTTTGAGGCGCTGGCGCTGCATCAACTGTGCTTACCAACAAATTCCAGAGGCGGCGCGAATTAATCAAAAAGAGGAAACGTAAAAAATATCTAAAATAATTTTTTAGTAATCGAACCAACTACATAAAGGTTTAGTGGATCGATTGTGAATATATTTAATCTAAGATTTTAGCTCATATTTTACTAATTTATTGTTATAAATATTATTAGTATTGAAATTGTTTAAACTTACATTATTTAATGTCCCCAGTTCTCCAGTAGACAAAATGGCTTTCATGTGAGCACTACCACTAGCTTCTTTCATTTGTTGTATTTCTCTGTAAAGCTCTTCCCACTGCCCAGTTAAAACCAGTGCTCTATCAATTACAATATCAATTTCTTTGGCTCCCTTTTCTACTGAGAACTTGATTTCTTCAAGTCTGGTTTTTAAAGGAGTCTGACCACAAGGAAATCCAGTAGCAACTAAAAATAATCGGCAAATTTTTAACACATAACAACTTTATTTTTATTAGATTTCTAATAAAAGTTTTGCTAATTCTAAGTAATTTTTTCAAGGCGACACCCTATATTTTAGGCAGCAAATTCCTGTGTTAGTTTTTAATTATTTAAAGTCATAAAGTTTAATACTCTGAACACAGAGAAATGATAGGTCGGTGCTGTTGTTGGATCAACGAGAATAATTATTATTAAGCATCGTGGGTCCGAACGTCATCCCACAGTGGAGCCTTACGCGGGCCGGGTTTTCATATCGGGCCTCTACGCGGCCCGGCCCGACTCTCGGGTTCGGGTCGGGTCGGGCCACTTAATCAATAAAGGTATGGGCCGTCGGGCCCTAATAAAAAATTTCGGCAAGGCCGGGCTTTTTACGTTTTATACGTAGGTAAGTAAACAGTTGATAGGCCGAAGATAATACATCATAGATCCTTATAATTTCGGCTCATGTTTCATGTTATGGTATGTCACTTTACCAGTTAAACAGTAGATTAAACGTCACTTGAAAAACTTGTGACGTTAAGTCTATTGTTTAGATATCATAAATGTCAAGGTAATTTTGTTCAATTGCCTTTCCGGCCGACCGAGTTTTTCGGGCCGCCGGGCTGTATTTTTTTCATTTCGAACCCCCTATTTATTTCCTTATTACTTTCTTTAACATTATCCAATACCTATCTTTTATCGTTTCCAAAATAATAATTAGATTCCATTTTTTTTGCCAGAAAATGTTAACTGAAAAAAATGTTGCTATTTATTTTTTAACTGTGAAATATTAAGTCACTGAAGTTTGATGGACAGTTAGATAATACCAGAAGGATTTCATCCCTACACCCCAATCTTAGTTGCGATATACAGCGTGGTATAAACCTATAGTCAAGTTTTTAACTTATAAGCGATTATTTGTAAAACTTTCTCGACAATTTAATTTGTATTCGATTTTTAGTAAGAATGCCATGACAAACTCTTGTTTGATAGAAAAATTATGTCACTTTGGTTATTGTTGTGGGATTTTGTTAATTATTACCAATACAGGTGCTGAATAACATAAGTTTCTGATGATCTATGGTAGGGGAGCCCACGAT
Organism: Polydrusus pterygomalis; assembly: GCA_963969555.1. Lineage (NCBI taxonomy): Eukaryota > Metazoa > Arthropoda > Insecta > Coleoptera > Curculionidae > Polydrusus > Polydrusus pterygomalis. The sequence continues at coordinate 84,776,077 of OZ018376.1, forward strand.
GCTAAATGAGGATTTACTCGAGCGTCGTGGGGACCTATTGGATCTTGAAGATTTGATGGTAGAAAGAAAAAAATGTCATATCATGTGGACCCTTTCACCGGTGGGGGTAGTTACTACAGGCTTTCAAAAATGTAAAAAAAAAACAGTCACATGGATATACTCGAGCGCGTCAGATATTAATAGTGTATATGCCCCACGTGACTCTCATGACGGAGGTACATTAATCTGCCGGTTTTGATGGTGGGGATGGAATGGGAAAAAAAAATTACTCGAGCGTGTCAGATATTCAGAGGGGATGTTAAGGGATCCCTAAGATAGCTCCCATTCAATAGACTGACGATTCGGATGTGACGCAAGCTCGTGGCGATTTTTCGAAAATGCAAAAAAAACACGCTATTTTGACATACTCGAGCGCGTCAGATTTTCATACAGACGTTTCAGCTTGGTGTCCTGGTCGTGCTGATTCATAATCTGACGATTATTTTGAGGGATTTTGTTAATCTGACCGTTTAAAAAAAAATTCATGATTTGTTTTTCTTAAATCTTAAAAATTTAATTCACTTACAAAAATATTTCGGTACAAAATTCGGAACGAGCAATAACAATAAGAGTGGCAGACTGCGATATAAATAAAGACAAAATCCATAGCAACAAAACGGTTTCATAACTATCTTGATGCTTTTTAATAATATTATTTTTACATATTTTTGATGGAATTAAGAGAAGAATTCATTAAGTATGTTATATTTTTGAAATCGGAAGAAAAGGAACCATTTAATGCGCTTCTAATATACAGAGTGTCTCATTTAAAAAAAAATGTTTGGTTTTAAATGTGACATGTGACACCTACTGTAATTTTTGACAAAACCCATAAATACTTGGCCAAAAGTTCTACATCCTACTTTTTGAGTGAACGCGCTAACTCAAAAAACAAAAAAGTTACAGGCTTTTAAAAGTGGGACAAACTAAAATATAAAATAATAACCCTGTACATATAATCCCACGAATGCTGTGATCAGCCTGTGATGGCGTGATGGCTGACGGAAAGTAGTGTGGGGATGGTGCGAGAGAGTGAGTGATAAAGGAAGAGACATTGAGGCGCGGAGTGCTTCACTGTAGCTGCACGCGCTAATAAACTTTATTGACGATTTTTGTTACTTCGGCTTGTGGTAATCGGCAGATTATATTTTTCCCGTTATTCTTGAATTATTTCCTTTAAAATAAAAAAAAATTGACCGCGCTCGAGAATGTCCACGTGACGTTTTTTTTTTGCAAGTTTGTGACCCTCCCACTCCCTTACGTCACGCTCAAATCGTCAGATTATTGAAATGCAGAGTCTTTAGCATGTAATTAATCCACCACACCTTAATCTGACGAGCTCGAGTAAATCCAGCTATCGATTTTTTTTTACTATTCTGATCAGCTGCCGTACACGCGCGGCACTATATAGAGGGCTTAGACATGGCAGAGGTACTCAACAGGGTGCAAGGTATCCCCCATGTGTTAATCTGTCGCGCTTGAGTAAATCCCAAAATCCCCTGTTGGGCTCCCCTACTACTAGATGTACTGGAAATTCTACAAAATGGCGTTCCAAGGAGAGTGTACGATAGGGGAAACTTATACTTCGATGAAATGGATAATTTAACTTTCTTTAAAAGATTTCGTTTAAGAATATTAAATGTTTTGGAGCAAACAGGGACCTAATTTTTTCCACCCAAATTATTCTACGAGTAGAATTACGAGTTGTTAATTTGTCAAAAATGATGATAAATTCGAACCAACAACGTTCAAAATCGTGTAAACGTAAAAATCCAAGAGAAAAATCGTATGTTTTAATTTTTAAGAATGGAAATGTTTAATAACGATCTAGATGTAGGTACTGGAAATTGTGCAAAATGGCTTTCCACGGAAAGTATACGATAGGGGAAACTCATATTTTGATGAAATGGATAATTTAAGTTTATTTAAAAGGTTTCGTTTAGAAAACAAACAGTATTAAATATTTTGGAGCAAATATAATAGGTCTGAGTATGACTTTAAAAGGTATAAAAAGTCTCAATAATTTATTGTAATATACTAATAACAAATATTACATTGTACGAATAATAGTGTCACTCATTGATCAGATTTTAATGTGTCTCAGATTATATGCTACTGGCAGCTACCTCAGTTTACTTGGAGAGTTTATGGGTATGGACACGGACACGGTCTCAAGAATTATTAACAAAGTCACAGATTTGATAAGAGTCTGACTATGAACTTTTCAACCGGCCAATCATAGGCATATTTCCATATACACTATTTTTCGTCTGCGAAAATCAAGGTAAATCGTTTAGTTTTTATTTTATTTGAACAATTTTGTCGCCGTAATTTAATAGGAAATAATGCAATGATTTATGGGCGCATTCTTAACTTATTTATTTTTAAGTGTCCCGCGCTTTATTGCGAACGTAGATTGGTCGGTTGAAAAGTCCACAGCCAGACTTTAGACGTTTATCCTAATTACATGTGCATTTAGTGTTAATGTACCTCTTTGAGTACACTACATAAAAGCTTAAACTTAACTCTTTCATTATTAAATGGAAAATTTAAATAATCACCCTTCAGTACGACTCTGTCATTTACGTGTGATACATGATGTATCTTAACATAGTATAAAACAAAGTCGCTGTCGTCCGTCTGTCCCTATATGTGCTTAAATCTTTAAAACTACGCAACGGATTTTGAAGCGGTTTTTCTTAATAGATAGAGTGATTCAAGAGGAAGGTTTTTATGTATAATACATGCATAATATTGTAGAGAAACAGTGATAAATTTAGAGGTTTGTTCGGGTTTGTATTTATAAATCTTGACGTGATGGTGAACTCGCCTTGCTATTTCAGAGAAAGCGACGTCGTATAATGCCGGGCTGCAACGCAGGCCGGGTACACGCTAGTAATAATAATATTTACCGGAAGCTACATTCACTTTATCATAATATCCAAGCTTCTTTAAAGTCTGAACTGCGTCATCTACCCTTGAAGGATAAACACATACGGCTGCTGTTCTTATCGGGCAATTGTCATCATAATTAAAACCGAGCTTAGCAAGTAGGTCTTCCGCAATAGGTTTTGTTGCCTAGAAAAAATACATGTAATATTTTTAAATCGGACCATTACCAGGTATATAGTTATGATTTTTAGCTAGATTACATTATATTATTAAAATAAGTAATAGCACCTTTTATTCACTTTTCGTTATTTGCTCTCACGGTAATATTAAATTACTCTTGTGCATCAAGTGCTCAGATCGTCTTCATGCTCCGGCTACAAGTCATGAAACATTTGTACATACATAGACGTGATAAACTATCGTCTTTAGATTTAAAAAAAATTAAAAACATCTCTAACACAGAAACAATTTTAAGCAGAATTATTTCAGTTCCTGTATTTCAAAACGATTAGAGATGTTACTGGAACTTCATGGAACATAAAGGTCGCGCGAATTCTCTAATCTGGGAGCAAAAAGGGCAGCAAATGGAAGTTGCTATTATAAGTATGTAGTAGGTACACACCTTAAAACATAACCTTGATACATTGCTTTGGGTATCATCACCAGCTAATGTTGTTAAATCAATTAATGTGACAGCTTTTAAAATCCAAGCTGCACGGTGTTCATTTTTTAAATCCCTTGATTGAGATATCTTTTTGGCTAACTCATTAACTGCTGTAAGGTTTATGTTAACACTGTTTAGCCATCCAATATCTGAAAATAATTATTTCTCTAGTATTATATTATCGTGTAACGTATTTACACACTAACAAGTAGTGTAAGATATGGAAATTAATGTACAGTTGACCAGAAAATACTCCAACTGAAATTTCCAGCACAGTTCTGGGTTACATACATCATAAGGTCCAAAGAACTGGAGAATTTAGTGAATATGTATACATTGTACAGTTGCAGTGACCTGACAATTTAAAGGGCCTAAATCTACTGTTATGAAAAGGTGTTAGTTTAAACTAAATTTGGCTGTAATATCAGCTTCTGTATCGTGCCCACTTCCTTGACCAATCCGATGACCTGACATGAACTTATCCGAGCGGCTGGATAATGTTCTGACCAAGTGAGGGGTTATAACACTAACTATTTGCGGGGTTCGGAAGATTCCTGTGCTTAGTTGCAGTATCAACAACACAAGAATTTTTATGTGAATTTACCCCTTATTCACACCAATTACCAACCCTGTAATCCCTCTTTAATGAAAAATGCGTTAAAAGCAATTTATTTAAGACAACTCTTATTTATTAAAGCTTTTCCTTTATAACCAAAGAAATTAAACACACAATTCTATTTAACTTCTTCAACGTCTACATTTACCTTTCAACAACCCTTTTATTAACACATAATTATTTTAGGATACACAGTGGAGCCACCCAGTATTACACACCTTTACATTTCTTAACAGGAGGCAATAAATTCACTTATTTATTTATATCCCTGACAAAAACACTACTTATACAGGATCCTGCAATAGTGCGTCAGGCTTCCATAGCTCCTATACGAATTTAGTTAGGAATTTCATTCATACGCTAACTTATACTGTATCATACGGGGTACTTCAGGAAAATATTTTTTCATATACCCAAAAAAGTGTGGTCATAAAACGTTGTGATTTTTTAAATGGCATACCCCATATTTTTTTGCATATTTAGATTTATGCTATCGTCCTTTATAAATGCCTAAAATTTTGTTTGATTTGCTTTGGTAGTTTAAGAGCAATCAATTAAAAACTAAAAAAAAAATCTAAAATTAGTTTTTCAACCACGGTATTAAGTGAGTTTTATGACAAGAGGTTTAAAGGTACTATGAATCGAATAGTATTTATTTATTTTATACAGGGTGTTCATAATACGGTTTCAAAAATGACATATTTCAATCCTATTTTTCTCAACTTCTTTAAATGGAACACCCTGTATATTATTTCGGTATTTTATATAAAATATACAAGCAATTTTTTTTGTAGTTAAAGCATATAAGTTATTTCCAGCCGTTTTCGAAATAAATGCAAATTTCATAAATTATGTTGATGAAACAGATTTTATTTTTAAAATTAAGCGTAGACGACTAGACTAATAATCAAAAACTACAGTAATTGTTCAAAATGTCTTCCATTTTGCTCTGTGCACAAGCTAACATGTTTTAGAAAAGATCTGTTTACTTCCCTTAACATTTCAGGGAAAATGCTAGCAAACACGTCTCTTATCCTTTGCTGCATGTTATTAGCAGTTGTAGGTGGATCATTGTAAACAATAATTTGTTTTACGTGTCCCCATAAAAAAAAGTCTAGTTTTGTAAGATCCGGCGATCTAGCTGGCAGGGAGGTCCGTTTCAATCGATCCATTGGTTCGGTGAGGTATTATCAAGATAATTTCTTATAATTTATTCGCCTGATATTACACCTTACAACTAAGTATAAGAATCCATGTTTTATTTCAAAGCCTACTATGGGTTTTAGAGATAAGCCTTATTAATAAACCTCTTTGCTGATATTGCAATTGAAATGTTAAAAGGAAAATAAACAGATGTTTTCAAAAACATGTTGGCTTGTGCACAGAACAAAATGGAAGACATTTTGAACAATTACTGTAGTTTTCAACATAATTTATGAAATTTGCATTTATTTCGAAAACGACTGGAAATAACTTATATGCTTTAAATACAAAAAAAAATTGCTTGTGTAATTTATATAAAATACCGAAATAATATATAGGGTGTTCCATTTGAAAAAGTTGAGAAAAATAGGTTTGAAATGTGTCATTTTTGAAACCTTATTATGAACACCCTGTATAAAATAAATAAATACTATTCGATTCATAATATCTTTAAACCTATTGTCATTAAACTCACTTAATACCGTGGTTGAAAAACTAATTTTAGATTGTTTTTTTTTTGATATTTCACTTAAAAAAAATTTTTTTTTAGTTTTTAATTGATTGCTCTTAAACTATCAAAGCAAATCAAACAAAATTTTAGGCATTTATAAAGGACGAATGCATAAATCTAAATATGCAAAAAATATGGGGTATGCCATTTAAAAAATCACAACTTTTTATGACCACACTTTTTTGGGCCACCCTATATATGAAAAAATATTTTCCTAAAGTACCCCGTATGATACAGTATAAGTTAGCGTATGAATGAAAGTCCTAACTAAATTCGTATAGGAGCTATGGAAGCCTGACGCACTATTGCAGGACCCTGTATATCTGTTATCAACACTTAAATTCCTGTCATCAACACTTACTTCTTCTTGTAACAACCGTAACTTTTCAAAACTTCCGACTACCGAATTTCTTTACTTTTACTTAATTTTTCGGGACAGGTTCGTATTCACGTAAACGCATGTAATGCTGGACAATGACTAACTTATCTAGGTCCGTGTCCGTCATTTATACCCAATTTTCCCCATTAATTTCCTGCTTGCTATCTGACAGTTTTATTACCCTATAATTCTTCCTGAAATTCCCAGAAACAGGTGTACAAAAAAATAATTTATGACTGTATAAGGTTCATTTTCCTTTAAATGTAACCATATAAGGCAACGAAAAAACAAGAGAAAATGAATCCAAGCAATTAACGAGCGCTTCACCTTTCAAAACTCAGAAATCATATACTAAATATCACGAATAGTCTCGTTTTAAAACAGATGACAGCGGTTATTTGTCATCGATCAGCTGATATTGGGACATAATAATATCCCTAGATTTGTAGCGGACCGTAATGAGCCTAAACACCGAGTTATGAATTGCGTTTTTGTTACATTTAATTACATTTTAAAAATTTTAATTTAGTTACTTTTGTGTAAGTACCTACAATTATTATTCATTTGACCAAAAATTTAGATACAGGTTAAAATTTTTTAATTCTTTTGCATTAGGGATCACAATTATTAATGTGTGCCTTGCTCGTTAAGTTGATTTCATCTATAAGTAATAAGTTTTATTTCATCTGAACGCCGTTTTTGTCGAAAAGTTAGTTTGTAAAATTTTTGTTCTTAAAATGTTTGTTCGTTAAGGTTAGGTCTCTAATGTATAATTTTCGCATTTTACATTATCTAGGTATCCTTTTCTGTTTCAAGAAAAATAAGTAGAAATTTGTATTTCCCTGACGTAGGAGAGAGTTGGACAAAACCGGGTAGGTTAATAAAACCGGGTATCGCCTAGTTCTACCATATGCCAAAACAGCTTTCCATATTATTAACCTTTAAAAAGCAGCTATTTGATTTTGAAGGAATTATTTTTATTATTGTTATTAGTAAATATTATTATTGTTTGGCAATAGTAAGGTAATAGTAAGTAACATTATGTTACTATAGTAGTTAAAATAGCTAACCATATTAGTATGTAATAGGATAGCGAACAAATATATAATTCTATTTTCTGTGTCTACGTACCTTACATAAGTGAAATAATTATTTGATATTACTATTATTATTGTTTGTATGACAATAAAATAAAGTTTTTAACATAAAGTTAGCCTACATACAAGTTTAGAAATGTAACTGTATCAATAAATTGCATTTTAACAAACAAATTCCATAAAAACCACTTTTGGGTCTACGTACCTTACGTAAGTCAAAAACTGTTAAAGTAGGGTTTCCACTGACAGAAAAATTTAATCCCTGGCTAAACTAAAGCTTTTAACTTTATGTTAGCCTACATACAAGTTTAGGAATGTAACTGTATTATAACCAACAAATTCTATAAAAACCGTATTTGGGTCTTCGTACCTTACGTTAAGTCAAAAACTGTTAAATTAGGGTTTCCATTGACAGAAAAATTAAATCCCTAGCTATATTGAAGCTTTTAACTTTATGTTAGCCCACATACAAGTTTAGAAATGTAACCGTACCATAGCCAACAAATTCTATAAAAACCATATTTGGGTCTACGTACCTTACGTAAGTCATATATAGGGATTTTCTTGACAGTGAATGTAATAACTTGAATTCAATTAGTTTATGTTAAACTGTAGGTATTTTACCTATAGGTATAATCTGAACAAATAAAACAAAAAAAAATCTATTCTAAATATGAGTGACAGAATCCTATTTTAAGTTGTGTTTCAGTTAGTTTAGTATTTTTAAGGTTTGGATATTTATAATATTATAAACTTTTTAAATCTATTTTGACACTTTATCTTTAAACCATATAGAAATTCATGCTTATTACCTATTACCTACCTTAAATTATAATATTTATAAAACATAACTTTCAAAAGAAATTATTACCTAATACTTATTATTTGGCAATATTAAAGCGGTAGAACCGATGAGGCTATTGCATAAATTGTTTTAGAAGGTATCACATGTATAATTTTCAAGTCCGGTCCTGTAATTTATGCCAACTTATAAAAATTTAATAGACCAAAATTGACAGAGTGTCACGTGACTTTGCCCCCATCTTGCGAGAGTATTCAAGATTTTTACTATACAAGGGGATACGAAATTTCTCCGTCGCAGGTGTTCACGGAAATCTAGAAATAACCGGTTAAATGCGGTCACCGGCCACTTACGTGTCATAGGGGAAACAATTTATTACCATCTATATTTAGATCAGGATGACTATTCCCCGGAAAACGCAGGTGGAGTTGCGGAGTGGGGCAACATCTTTCTGGTTAGTTAACCCGAAGGGTGCGATTAGTTTTCATTGTTTCGCGCTCGTAACCAGTTGACACAAGGATTTAATTTAAAAAGTTTAAAATGTTTTTTAATTTATTTGATACCACTTGTGACATAATTCTATGGATTGATTTATCCTTCATAAACAGTGCGTTTTAGTTATTTTAATTTAATTTTTTCTTTCTTTTACCCTCTTATTAAATTCCTTACTGGAACTTTAAAAATTTTAATTTTTATTCGTTAAAAATATTTAAAATTATTTTGTTAAAAAAAAATAATTGTTTAGAATTTCTTTTAATCAAATTTTAAAATTTATTTTTCTTAAAAATATTTTCCAAATTCTTTAATTAAATAAAATAAATTTTATTTAAATTTGTTTTTTTTATTGATACCCTATTTCGCTTATTTAAAGTACGCCTCAGCGTGTTTAAATCCCACTTTCAAAAACGCGCGTGTTTTAAAGTTACCATGGCAACATCAACAACCCGTGAAACGTGAAGTCTAAATATGTCAACTTTTTAATTATTGATTTGACAGAATTACCTTTTAACGTCAAATAAAATATTTTTTTAAGCAATACACAACCAATGTCAATGGTGACAACAATGAATCTTATGTGACAGATTGGAAGTTATTTTTTGTTCTCGTCATTTTCATGACAACGACAGGTATATCACATCACGAATTCGACCATTTCACTTACTTACTAAGTTATTATTTCCATTTTTTGTAATATAAATACCAATAAGTGTACCAATAAAGAAAAAATAATGTAAAGTATTCGTGGATAACTGGTCTTTAAAACACTTGCTCTATTTCAAGCACTCCGGCTGCGTCGTCGTGCTTGCAAAATCGCGCGTGTTTTAAATACCTTAATATCCACTTATACTTTAATATACTATTTTCTTACTTTGATGTAAATACTCTTACAATTTATCTTTTGGATATTTTTAAAAACATTTTAAGGTTATTAATTAAGGAAAATTATGTTGCCAATTTATTTTTAAATAAATTTCAATCATCACAATGAATTAAAAAAAAAATCTTTTCTCATTAAAGGTGGATCAATTTTTGGGTTCACTACACCACTCCCCTTTTCCACAATAAAATATTTCACAATAAAATGTATTTCGACTTGAAAACATTTTATGTAAACAGTAAACAAACCATTAACCTCCTTGAATATAGGTTAACAGGTTAACGTACCCTAGGTCTCATCGTCAATGCTTAGATTTATTGTCTTTAGCGCACAGCTGGGCTAGAAGAATGGCGCTCCGAAGAAGCAAGTGTTTTGACCTTTTCCTTTTGTTTATTTTACCTAAACTATTAAGTGGTGCTACCCTTATATTATTTATATAAACGTTCATGCATTAAAATAAGTAGATACACAATATAATTTGCTTGTGTTGGAACATGGATCATGCTAATTTAGATGAAATATTTTGCATTATTGCAAAAGAATTTTCATGTTCCATGTGCCTATTAAGCCAATTCCTTTTCTTTGTGTGATGACTTAATAACTAGGTTCACTCGTCCTTTTTAGGATTTTAATTGATATTAACAAGGTAATATTAAATTTATCTATCGCTATTTAATCAAATTCATATTTATGACCATAAAATTAATTTTAATTTTCAGACATATTAATTCTCCGTTATTTAACAATTTTCATTTATAACTAATAAACAATGTTTTTAAATCATAAACACTTAATAAATTTTAAAAATTTTGGTAATTTAGTCAAAAGTGATTAATTTATAGAATTTCGGAATGTCATATGGAGGTATAGGTATATATACGAGTATATTTTATTTTACATGCTTATCACTACATAGTTTGGTTTTTTTTGTTTGATTTATTTATTAAAAAGAAAATCCTTATAACATACCTAAATTTTACCTTACATAATAAAATGTGTGTGTGTGTCTCCTGGATTAGTTAGCTTATAATTCAATTAAGTATATAATTTTCCCAGGAAAATTATTTAAGTAAGAGCTTATCTTTGTAGAGAATTTTTCTCTTTTTCCGTGATTTTGTGAGGTGGTCGCTTAAATAACCAATTTTAATTAATTTTCCTTATATTTTATAATTTGGTTAAAACAACTAAACTACGATCAATAGCACCACTGAAAAAAAATTTCTATATACTTAGTTATTCTTACTTTTATACGACCTAGGTGACCTCATGCCGTGGTCCCGGGCTAGGACTCGGTATTTCACGAGAGGTCGATGGTATGGCATATCTGCTTGTGTTGACCCACTCGTTGGTCCTCTCCATTCTAGTGAGAGGGCTGTTTCCCTCAGTTGGAGGTCGGCTGGGTACAGGTTGCTCTCCCGGTTCACTCTCTGGCGTCCCGGTTCAATCCTGGTTCCTGTCTGCTGGTCGGCTTCTAGCAGATGTTGAGCCGTCGGTAGTGCAGGCGGAGGATACTGGGGAGATCGTGGTATCCACGCAGGTGCATAACATTCGTCACAGAAGCATCCTGTAAGCTCTCCCAAATGCCAATGCCCAGTCGGTAAGGAATATTTCGTATTCCATAATATGGATCAATGCTAACCATCCCGCCACTGTCGCTCTATACGGAATGAACTCTTGAGGGCCCGGTTGGTTTTTTCCTAGCTGATGGTAGAGATCTCTCAGATGGTATAGGTAGAGTCATTCGTAGTATGGCGTTGACCATTAACCAGTTTCCTTTTATCATCCTGGCGTAGGTAAGGAATAATATCATCCATTCCATGATGTGATAGTCTTTGCTTTTTAATTGTCTATGTTTATTCCCGACATCTGTATCAGTGTAATAAAAATTGATGTTAGAAGTTAAGGGTTAAAGAAACTCTTTAACTCTAATAGCCTGTTTAAATTAGGTGCAGTTAATGCAATTGCAATAAATCAGCTGATGCAATTTTATTTGCATCACACGAAATTAGAAAATTTTCTAAGTTGATTGTAGATAGCATGCATGCAATTTTAGTGATTTTTCTAGTAATAATTTCAATACCAACCTAAAAAAATAGTAACTATAACCTCCACAAAATTATTTTGTAAGTTTCTTGTTGATTCCTGTGAATATTAAGATCAGTAAGATAACTTCACGGACCTCGCCACCTATATCCATTTTTTTAATTAACAAAATAACAGAAACACACTTTTACAATAAAATCAGCTGACACTGGATGGATTTTAAAAGTTGGTTACATTTGTTGTCAAGATACTTGCATAAAAATAATTGCTTCATATGGCAACTGTTAGGCAATGCAATTAATTGCCTTGCTATAACTTGCATGCAGTGATTGCACCTAATTTAAACAAACTTTAAAAGGTATTTTCCCCGGTATTTTCATCCTTCTAGAAACACAATATTTTAATTCTATATATCAACATGCTGACAACCTATTCAAAATATTATTTACTAAAGCTACACTTTATATTTTTGTTTTGTTTAATGCCATTATTCTGACAGCAGCTTCAGCTCCCCTGGATGCAATGTCCGCTAGGCATTAGTAACAGAAAACAACTCTTTTTTATGTTTTAAATGTAGGACCAACTGTTGTAAATATTTATTTGTTGTCAACTAAGTATGTACCTATGTACATACAGTGAGGACCTAAAGTCCGTCCTCCCCCCTCTAACTTCTAAACCGTTCGGTATATTTTAATGAAATTTTGAACGATAATATTTGAGCAAGTCTTGCACTTTTTGACATACCAATGACAGCATTAAATGTCAAGATGACAGCTGGGTCCGCTTTTGGAATATTTTTTTAAATGGAACACCCTGTATATTTTTACATTTTTAAATTCCACATAAAATTATAATTATTTTTTATTAAATGCATTATTAGTCTATACTTCATAGTTTCCGAGATATTAACTCTCGAAAAGTGACATTTTTGAACTTTGACAGCTTATAACCTTCTAACAGTACGTCTTAGAGCAAAACGGCTTACATGTCCCTATCTTCAATTTTTATTATCTTCCCAAAAAATCAACTTCTAGTTTTTTTAGATATTTTTTTTACTGCGATGGAAGTAAAGTATATAAAATATAACTTATAAAAGTGCAATAAAATTTAGGAGCTGGTCCGCTTTAAGCATGTGTCACTTTTTTTCTCAAGCGGGCGCTGTTTTTCATATTACTAGAAAGCCGAGCGACAACGGTCTTCAGCAGTGGACACTTAAGCCATTCCTGCCGTCGGACAGTATTTTTAAGAAAAACCCATCACACCGTTATTTGTTCATCAATTAGGTATAAATTACCGTTCTACAGGCAACATCATACCAAATAATTATATTCTGATAACTTTACTTGTATAATATTGTCAAATAAAATATTGCCCTTAATTAACCCTCCCCCATTTCTTTACCTAGCATTGCAGATTAATATTATTTTATAAGATGGCATTAACTGTGTAAGAACGTCCACCCTTTGTTCTCAAGTACCATAAAAACCCAGGGAGATAAAACGACATCTGTTACAAGTTATTTTACCTAAACAAAAGGTCTGTGTCTGCGACTTGACCCATATTTTACAACCCTTAGAAAGCAAAAGTGTATTCATATTGTTACAGTTACAAAGAATACCATTATGCTCTGGCCACATTTTTATTTTAAAACAATTAATAGCCAATTTTGTCTTGCAGACATGTTGGCTGAACTTTATTTGCCCCCCATTTATTTATGGCTTGATAATTTTGTGATTAGCACTTTTGATAGAAATATTTGTAAGAATGAAATTGAAGTAAAGAATATTTAGATTTTTATATGGTGCGGCCGTTAAATAATTATGAATTTAAGATTTTTGCTGTCTTTGTTTATTAACTGCAATCGTCGGGTTTTTCTACTGCATTTTGGCGAAACAAGCACCATGAGCTAACGTAGTGAACCGTAAACGTAGCTTGGCGTCGATGTTGTCTGGTCAATTTGGAGTTGTACCTTGTACCTTGTACCCAATAAAAACCGGGTGTCGATTTCGGATTGGGGAACCGTGCGGTCGATCGGCGCTGGAAGAGATCTAGGATAAGTAGAAAAAAATCCAATAATTTGTTATAAATAATAGATTACCAACACCAAAGAACAAACTGGCAGCGTAACGACCTTAACTTGTATATGGGAAATATCGAGTCCTCTAGCATCGTTTTGTCCGCTTTTATATGCTCGCTCTCGCTTTTGGCTTAGTTAAGCGTCGCGTACATGGCCATGTGTTTTTCTAAAACTAAAGAAAACTTGACGTGCCCGACCGTTTTGTCGATAAGAGGGTAAAATTTTACACTTTTTGTGGATTTTAAGCTCTTTTAAAACAAGGGGTTCCTCTGCACATATTATTGAACCTAAAATATTAGTTATTTTATTTTACCCTTAAGAAATTTTGTGGAAATTATTTACGCGAAAAACAGCCCCGGGTCTGGGGCGTTTCAGTATTTAAGTGTTTGTTTTATTCACGACATTTAAAAAAATTGAACTAAGTAGATAAACTTATTTAGCTTTAGTAGGTAAGTACCACACTAATTTTTCTTTAGCCCTCCATCTCCTAAACAAAGCTGTGAAAGAAACATGGTTTATTGGAACTTTCATCTTCTTAAAGTAGGTACCATCAGCAACCACATCCCATAGTTTGTCAAAAGTATTTTTGAATCATCCTGTCTGTCGATCTTAGAAAAGGTACTTACTTGCAAAGCGGTGAACAAAGTGACAAAAACTCTTTGACATTGTATTAGGTACCATTAAATTTCTATAGTAGTTCAAGAATGGTAGTCAATAATATAAATAAATTTAACCACTTGCTATACAAACAATAAAGACAATAAGTACCACTTGTTTTTAGAGAACATAAAACATTATTTGTCAGTGTTCTGTGTTAAACATGTTTACTTAATTGTTCTGACACACAGTTTCTGTTGTCTTCATTAAAACACCCTTTCAGTAGTATAAATAGGTAATAATAGCCCTTCTGTGAAGTTCTTATGCTAAGATGAATAGAAATCCTATACATAAGGGTAGAACTCAGGGTATAAACAAATCTATAAAGTAATGCCAACCTAGCTCACAACCTGGGTTTCTTATACACAAGGGTAGAACTCAGGGTATAAATAAATCTATAAAGTAATGCCTACCTAGCTCACAACCTGGGTTTCTATCAATTTCTTTCATGTTTGCAGCGTATAGAATTATATAAACTGATAAAAAGCTACGTCATATAAACGTGTTTTAAAATTTTGTTAGTTTAAATTATCATAGAAAATTTGATGATGATTTGAAGATTTACTTTATCAATGAACCATCAATTTCCTTATCACATCACAACTATTGAAATTATTTAACTGTTTGTTTATTGTTTATGATTTTGTGCTGTGTTTTGATTTTGAACTGTCACTTTTGGACAGTCGTCAAATGTCAAGAAGTGGTTTTTCCAGCACAGAGGAGAAATGGGGGCCACCTACATTCTTCACTAAATTTTTCCTCTGTGTTATGTCACCGCTACCCATACGAGTGTATATTTATGTATGAGTTCCATTTCGCCATGAAGGCTGAGTTCCTTTTAGTTACTTTCTAACGGAGCCAATCCAACGGCTTAGTTGAGCGTTCCTATTACGAACTCACAGCAAAAATTTTTTTTCCTCCTACCTTGCCGCGCTTAAGTGTGCCCCTCTAAGGGCCAAATTATTAATCTCCTGGTATCTTTACCAAGGACATAATTACTGTGGAAACGATTGTTGAGACAATTGTATCTATGGAAAATATCTTCTTGGTAACTTTACCAGGAGATTGATAATTTGGCACTTAGGGAGGAAAAATTTTGGCTGTCCTAAGTTAAATTTTTAAAAAGATTGCTCAAGTTAGCGGTGGCTTTGCTTTGCTATTTAAAAGTAAATTAAAGGATCTCTGCTGTTATTGCGATGCATGCCTACAGCTTTAAAAAAAACAGTTGATTCTGAATGAAGTATAGATATCCTTTCCATTTGCTTTTTTTTTAGACGCCTAAACAAAGTAAAAATCTATGCTTAGCTAAGTTGTTAAGGGAACGCTTTGCTAATAACTTCGTATAATCCGTGTGGGAACTAGAGAGGGGCATACTGAACCGCGGTTAAGTTAAATTTTTAAAAGGAACGCTCAACTTTGCTTTGCTATTTAAAAGAAACTTAAAGGAACTCAGCTAACGTGCTATATACCCGAGCCACCCGAGTAGGGATGCACAAAATTCGAAATCCATCGATACATCGAAAATCGATATATCGAATTTTGACCCATCGATGTAGCAAAAACATCGACATTAATCCATCGATATTGAAAAAATATCGACCGAAAAACATCGATATATATCGATATATCGAATTTTTTTTTTCGCAATTTGCAATAAAAGAAATAATAAAAGACGTGTATACTTAATATTTTAAAATTGGTATATTTTAAAAAAGTACAGAATAATACATTATTTTGGAAGTAAAAAAAAAAAATTCTTACCTATTTAACACTTTAAAAACTAATAATGTGTACCTCAAAGTGATTTTTTACATCTGGAACGACCTTAGTTCATAAAGCACGGCTTTTATTATTTACAGGTTGGCAGCACCAATACGCGCCGTAATTTCCCTAGTATTTAGCGCCAGTGCATGAAACAAAGAAATTAAGATGACGCTAGAAAGTAGCAACACTTAAAATAGTTAAAATATATTTTTTATATCTATAAAAAATACTAAATGATACCAATCTTTTGGTTTAATAACTTTGAAAACGATGTATTTTAAGAAACATCGATACTTCGATATATCGATCTAACCTCCATCGATGTCATGAACCATCGAGTCAAAATCCATCGATGTAAAAACATCGATATTTTGCTCCGATGTATCGATGTTTTCGATATATCGAAAACCATCGTGCATCCCTACACCCGAGGTAAATTTCTGATTCGGTTGTCCAATAATTCCCCGTTGCTCGGGAGCGAGAAGAATTTAATTCTTTTGTGGTGCTCTCTGTCTAACTAAGCCACTAATATTTGGTAAAGTGAGTAAAGCATAAGTCAGCAAATATAAAAGGAACTAAAAAAATAGTGTAACAGTCAGTGATTATGATTAAATGAACAAAAAAATAATTATTAAGAAGAAAAACGGCAGACATACGATCGTGCTGTCGAATGGCGCTAATCGCAGCCGACGCCAAAATAAAATGAAGAAGAAGATACCCGATAAATCCTTTTATTTTTCTGTGGTTTGATTTTGATTTGAGGTTATATAAATAAAAATATAATATGAATGAATATATTTATATGAATTATATTATATCATGTTATGTTTTGATTTTGATTGTTTTGTGAATATAGGTCTGTGGTTATGTGGATTAAGGCTTAAGAGATTCGTTGTTTAAGAGTCTTAGGACATAAATAAATACTTAAAGGGAAAACAAGATGAGATAAGGTGTTTGTGGGTTTATGAGTGAGATTTTGTGTTTTCAAATTTGTTGAGGCACTCCGCTTTCTTACATTTTAAAAAGGCTTAATCAAGAGGCAATACGTTTAGTTTTGTTGATTTATATTATATTTTAAGATGATGTTTACGAAAGTCTCTACGAAAAAATCAAGTTTTTCGTTTACCAACTGTAAACGACGTTTAAAAACATTTTCTAGTATTCCAGGCCCCACTTCAGTGCCAGTCCTTGGAACTTTGTACAAGTACTTTCCAGTTATCGGTAAGTAGGCACTGTATAAAAGGTGAACACTATTGTTATACAGTTCTTATTAAAATAAATAAAAAATTAGATATTATATAAATATGCATTTTTGAGTCATGGTTGCAACAGCTGCATGTTATGATTTTTTAAAGCCTATGCATCAAAGTCCTGATATGTCCACATTAATGATTTTTTTAATTTGAAATTTGGTTGGTAATTTTTTGTTTTAATATTGATGCAATTTGACAGAATATACGGTTAAAAACGCTGCAACTTTCACTCACATAAAAATGCATAAATGTGAATCCCAAAATGCTGGGTGAAAATGCATAGGTAGGTAAGGATCAGCCTCAAAATGAAAAAAAAATCATCTTGAAAGTAACTTTGGATCATCCTAGGCATATGATAATTTAACACTATTAATATAACATAAAATAATCACTGTCACTTTATTTCACAAAATGGGGAGCCTACTTATTAAGGTTTATGTAGGTACTTTGAGGACACTGTTTTTTTACCAAAAAACAGAAATCTTGACATACCTAAGGTACTTAAATGTACCAGTGCTTGACACCTTAAGGGAAAAAAATCCATTTTTAAATGTAAATTACATATTATTAGTCTTGTTACAACTTTATTCAGACATTAATATTACTTTGTTTCATTAAAACTCTTAAAAAACAACAAGCTAATATTTAAATTAAAAAAATATTTATTGTTGTAAATGTCCCAGTAGTTGGCATTAAGAAAATATGCCTTCACCAGTAGTTGACATATTCTTGACCCAGTAGTTGTCATAGGGACATTTCTTAACCCTCAACTTCTAATGGCTTATTAAAATTGTATTTTAAACGGTCACCAGCTGATGTTATATTAGGAAATTTAAGTTTTCCTTGTATCTGGTTAAAACTGATAACACTAACATCATCTGGGTTAAGTTTGAAGGAAGTTTTGGTATCATTGCAGCAAGCCATTGCTACAACTTCAGCTTCAGTCTTTGAAATAATTTCCTGAATTACACAGACATATTTGTGAACTCTCTTTTTCCCTGGAAACTCCACTATTATATAGTCACCTTCTTTAAATATGAATCTTCCAGTTTTTTGTTACCTGATGCAATGTTGCTTAAAGCGTCAAAACTCGCATCGGTAACATCATCAACACTATCGCCTGACTCAATCCATTCTTCATCAGATTCTGAATCAGAGGAAATGTCTTTTTCTTTTTGTTTTTCTTGTTGCACTTTTCTTTTGTTCTAGTTTATACTTTTGTTGTAGTTCACGTTCTTCTTTTTTAGCTTGCGTTTCATAAGCTCTTTTTTTTGTTTTCTTCCTGTTGTTCCTTAGCTCTTTCCTTCTTTTCATGGTAAGAGTTTTGACGGCCTTTGCAACAGGCGCTCCTGTTAATACAGCTGCTATAGCAGCCTCTATTTGTTCGTTTGAATAGGACAACATCTGACCTTTGATTGGTGACATGTTGAAGTTCACCTATAGAACCAGTAATTGACACTTACTTGAACCAGTAGTTGACATGGTGTCAATTACTAGTACCAGTTATTTTAAACGTTTTAAATTTATTTTGCAATAATCGCAGTTATCTATTAAAGACAACTAATGCAAAACAAGCAAGTAATGTAGCATACTGCTCTTGTACTAGTAGTTGACAGTGGAGTCAACTACTGGTACATCTTAAAAAATGTGTATCAGTAGTTGACACCTCTTCCACAAAATGGTTACTGTGTTATATTGCAGCAATAAACATAAGTAACTAAAGAAATTAGTTTCTTTTAATTCCTAGGTGTTTAATACTTTTCAAAAACATGTAATTTAATAAAGGAAAAAAATTATGTAAAAAACTTACTTCTTATCACTTTTGCTTAGAAATTAACTAACAAAACAGATCCACATGCAAACGTCGAAAAACAATAACCGCCATTTTGACTTCCTTAAATTGTTGAATTTTAAACTTTTACCATTAAATCATAGAGGCCGCAAGTAATCCTTTTGGTGATTTGGGGAGTTTTAAATAGAAGGACATTCTTAAAATTCAGATCTAATGTAGTAGGTGTCAACTACTGGTGCAATGTCAAGTACTGGTACATTTACATTATCTACCTAATAACAGTGTGTCATGGTATTTTGTAAATTGTTACCCATACAGGTGCTGAATATGTAAGTTTCTTGGCTGTTTTAAAGTTGAACTAAACTCAGTAAAATTTTTCTGGATTCGTAAAAATTTCCTGAGGTTCATTGGCGGTACATTTGGGTACATTTAATTAAAGGTTATGCACTTGGGGTTGTAGGAACAAGCTGTTTTTATAATCAAAGTGTAAATATACAAAATTAAGCAAATCTCTAAATAGCGTTGTAAACTCGGTTGGAAATAACTGACATGATCCACTCTGTCGAACGCCTTTTTAAAGTCAAAGTATATTGAATCAACTTGTTCTCCCGAGTCCACAAGTGTCGACAGGTAATGTGAATATATACACAAATTCGTCTGACATGATCGCCCAGGCAGGAAGCCATGCTGACGTTCTGAAATACTGTTGTGTAGATTTGATAGTAACTCGTCAACGATGATGGACTCGAGAACCTTTCCCATGCAATCAAGGCCAGGCAATAACATTACTGTTTACCTCACTGGTGCGAACACATCTAGAAAATGGATACAGTGTGTGGTCCCCCTATTAGAATATTTATCAAGATATGTTAAATAGTGTTCAGAGGAAATTTCTTAAATATGTAGTTTACAAAGACATATTATATTATACATACGCTACCAGGTTTAATGTTAAAAGAAACTTACAAATCCCAAACAGCATGACAGACTTAAATCTAAGATCTATTAACCATCTTGGAGTCAAAATATACAATATTCTGCCGCCGGCACTGAGAGTGATAACTAATAGAAAGGTTTTTTTTTTATCAAAAATGTATAACTTTTATAGCAAATAACTTTGAAAAGTTTGCAACATTGTTCTGACTAGTTTAAAATAACCATTCTGTTTTTTCTACCATTTTTTCTTTTCCATTTTCTTGTTTTTTGAATTTCTGCTTCTATTTTGTATGGCCTTTGTAAGGCTGGTTTATGGGTTGTATTGTCTCCTAATGAAAATCAAATGATGTAGACTTAAGAATCGTTTGAACTATTGAATTTTATAATTATGTTGGTACATACAGAAATTAAATTTTCTAGGTACCTGCCTGAATGCGTTATAATTTATGTAATTAATCTACTTCATATAAAACTGTCTGTAATTTTTTAAAAATTTTTTGTAATATATTGAGTATTGAGTATTAATATATTGAGAAGATAACATTACCTACTATGAACTGGAGAAGGATCTCAATATAGGCTCTTTAAAAAGCAGGCGAAATAACATGAACAGTTTTTAAATTGATTAATGGTTTATGTAACTGTCCAGAATTACTATCCAAGTACGGCTTTTATGTTCCACCTAGATCTCTTCGAGAAAATAAGATTTTTGACCCTCAGCATCATTGAATTCGATATGGTCAAATCAGTGGGGCGAACAGAATGATGAACAACTGTAATAATGCCAATATTGATCTGTTTAATGCGTCTCTAGCCAGTTTGAAGGGTTATTTAAAAATAAATAATTAAAAGGGAAGGAATGAATGTGATCTGTAATTGTATTTTGTAAATTACAATATTGCCATTAATGTATGTTATTTTCGATGTACAAATTGTATATAATTTGAATTTCATAGCTTGTATTTTATTGGGCAATGCCCGTTTATTTGAAAATAAATAAATGTTCTAGTAATAATATAAAAAAACATTTATTTTCCAATGCGGAAATGTGCGAAATTATCTAAATGAACAGTTCCCTGAACGTTGGATAGGCCGTGGTGGCCCCTTTTCTTGGCCGGCGCGAAGTTCGGATTTTAATCCAATGAACTTCTGCATTTAGGGTTATTTGAAAACCAATGTTTATAACGAGTTATAATAGCCGCGTTCGGCAATTACCTCAGACCGCTTGGATTGATCTAAATCGTTCGTTTATGACATCTAAATGGAGGGGAAATAAATCTCAACAGTTCGGCAATTAAATTCGGAGCGCTCCGAGGATAATCTTTTTGCTCGGAGTATTTTGACCGAGGAAAGCGATTAATCTCAGCTGAATTTGTGAGGTTAAGTTTGATGTTTATATTTAGGTTTAAAATTTTGGTAGTTTGATTGAACAAAGCCTTTATTTTTCTGTGATTTGACTGAAAATAATATGCAGGAAGTGGAACTATATGATGTGGAAGAACAAAAAATTTCCAGGGTTTTCATCAACTTTATCGGTAAATATAATCCAATAATACCAGCTGGTATTAGATCGCTGGGAACCCTTAAAAAATTTAAACCGGCTGTGAAGGCGTTTTTGCTGGAAAAAGCCTACTATACAGTGACCGAATTTTTTGACGATCGTTTTTAATAATTTTGTAGGTCTTGTTTAAGTTTTATCATTTTAAATATTAGTATTGACTTTGTTGTAATGTACCTATATTCCTTTTTTGCTGTTTATTATTATTATATATATTTGTGTTTTTGGAAGATATGTTTAAGTGTATGTATTTTGTAATTTATTTGTTCACATGTTTATATTTATTTTTATTTATTGTTAATGTAAGGACACACTTTGTTAATAAGAATGTAATTTTCTTTGAACAATAAAGTATATTGATTGATTGATTGATTAAATTGATGTCCATGAACAATAATCACTACGCATTGTTCAATAGTCACATTTATCTGATTCATATTTATATCGCGAAGAAATTAAATAAAAATTTGTATAAACTATAAAAGAGGAGGTTAGGTTTATCTATGCCATAAAACAAACATAAATAAACACCCACAAATCCAATTCTGAGCCACGTTCGTTTATTACCGATCGCTCCGTCTAATCTAGAGTCACGTGACTAAAAATCGCTCCGTATCCAGATTATAATACCGAACGCGCCTAATTAAGTTAAATCAAAAAATTATAAATTCTCTTAATCTGCTCAGAAATGATGAAGATCTCTTGTTTAAAGTCCGACAGTCTTTTGTAAAACGTATAGCGAAATGTATTGAGGTCAATGGTGGCCATTTTGAACAATTGCTATCACGACGTTACCATTTTTATTTCAAACTATTTTGTTACTTTTAAATGTTATTAAACTAAGTCTTAAATAAAATTTTTGATTAGAATAAAATTAGTAGATAATTCCGTATACGAAAAAACGTTTTTATTAAAAAAAAAAATAGTCAACCTTAAGTATCTACATTAACTTTGACACTTAGCAAATGTAGCTGATTTACAATAATTTTAAGTCAGAAATTCACCGTTGCTCGATTTTCCGTTGCTTTTGGACCACGTACTTAGTTGCCTTGGACCTATGAAATGCGATTATCTCGAAAATGGTTGCTCCTAGCGACTTCAATAAGTTATACGTTTTTGATGTAAAATAAGTAAATTAACTTATTTTTTTAATAGTTGGATCGATATAAGAAGCCCAAACAAAGTTATGCTGCTATGTCGTTTCGTTAAGAAATAATCGCAAAAAAACGAAAACAAAATTAAAACTTTTACACCCTGTACCTTGGTTGTTATCAATTTTGGGATTAGGCAAGTTTAAATAAATCGCATTATTTCGCCTTAAGGAGTCTGCTGTTGCTCTGTGTCCCATTACTTTTGGGACACCCTGTAGGTATGATATACAAAAATAAAGAGCCAATTTAAGTAGCTTTTTTAATCAGTGATTATAAACAGGGTTTTACCTTTAAAAAAAATATACTTACGGTAACCTTTTGAAGTAACCAAAATAACTGTATTTTTAAACCACACTGTATATCGCAACTCAGATTTGGGTTTTCCAATAAAATACATGTGTTGCCACGGTGACCTTTCCAAAAAACCGATCTTTATTGGTTAAAACGTTCTGGTTTGGAATTTTCAGGTAAATACAAGTTTGATGAATTGCACCACAACGGCTTAAAAAAATATGAAGAATATGGACCAGTCGTTAGAGAGGAGATTGTCCCTGGGGTCAGTATAGTATGGCTTTTTGATCCAAATGATATTGAAGTAATGTTTAGATGTGAAGGAAAATATCCACAGAGAAGAAGCCACTTAGCATTGCAGAAGTTTCGGCTCGATCGACCGAACGTTTATAATACAGGAGGATTACTGCCAACGTAAGTTTAAAGAGTGATGCATAAAAAGTTTTTTCTATTTTACGTTCATAATAAGCTCAGTACGATACGCATTTGCGTATCGTAATGAAGCTATTTCGATACGCGTTTTTTCTTTATTTGATGTTGGTAACATTTAAATGTTTTATTTCATTGACTTGCGCGGCCTTTGTGATTTACGAGAAAACCCATTTTTCGCAGAGGAAAAATAGCTTGATAACTTACTTTTTTATTCTGTGTGGATAACAGTCATGTATGTTGGTTGCATAAATCTATAAATCAATCTTTTGTAGATGCTTCAAGCTATCATTTTTTGCCAAATCCTATCTAAAATTCAATCTACTAACCTTCCAATGTCGATTTTAACTTAAACTTTATTTGAATTTTCCATCTTCCCTATACTAAATTGCAATGCCGTGACGTAAAATCACGTCTTTTGAAATTCGAAAAAAAGTAGCAAAATCTCCCGAATTTCCGAACGCTCTGTATATGTACCGAATGTACAAGGATCACACAACGTATTCCGTCCAATTTCAAATCTCATATCGCTAAAATAACTTTAGAATCTCGTGGTGAATATGGGTCAATAAATCAAAAAATGACAGTTTGCAAAATAATTTTTGTTGTCCAGAGGCTACTATGATAAAAAATGGTATTACCAACATAAAATTTAGACATAAAAATTTACAAAATTTAAAAGATTTATTTTCTTTTTAAAATGTATTTTTCTTGATTATAAAAGGTGAAATAGAAAAAAATGTTAAAGCACATGTTTCATAAGGCGTTTTAGCGCACGTGTTAATAAAAAACTCGCCACTTTGTGGCTCGTTTTTTAAAATAGACGCGTGCGCTAAAACCGCTTCTTATGAAACGTATACTTTAATATACTATTAAAAACTTTTCTAGGCATGCGGAACTTTTCATATTTTTAAAGTAGAGTTGAGCTATTCTTAAACTCTGAGACCAAACATTTGATCAATTTGCTAATTTACTGATAGAATGCAGCACTTTTGTGCACTGTTTCTTGATAAAATTAATATGTTGGAACGGGATAAAATTCTGGACAAAAAAGGGACAGTTCAGCTAGTTCGTAAGACATTTATACTTCTGTTATTACCGTGCGAGCAAAAATTATTTGCATCAAAGAAGGCTTGGATTAAAAAGCGTAGGGCTTGGTTTAGATCACAATGATATGGGGACGATATATGTAACCAAATCTAGGTTAAAATGTTGTCAAATTCATATTATGACATGATATGCCAAACTAATGAGTAATAAAATAAGTAGACAAATACAAATTTATTTTTGTTGTTTACAAAATTAACAAAGATATAATATACAGAAAGAAAAAGAAAAATAACTAAATAAATTGCTGAAATTGGCCACCGCTATGCTCCAAGCATAAATTCGCACGTCTCTTCATACTTTCACCAGCATCTCTGGAGAAATGGTACCACATTCTTGGATAATCCTTTCTTGTAATTGTTCTAAATTTGCAACTGGTGTTTTAAAAATAGTGTTCTTTAAATGAGGAAAAACGAAGTAATCCATAACCGTTAATAAACAAGGTGATCTAGGTGGGAACTCAATGTCTGATCGAAAACTGATCAATCTGTCGTCGAAAAAATTGTGTAAGTAGTTAATAGTTTCGGCGGCTATATGGGCGGTTACACCGTCCTGTTGAAAATATCCAAAACGCGGTTTGTCGTCAAGTAATTGCTCCACAAATGTATTCAAAATATTGTCTCTATACCGCTGTGTTGTAACTGTGTCATGGAAAAAAATAGGACCAACAATTCTTCTTCGGGAAACAGCTAACCAGATACCAATTTTTTGAGGGTGCAATGTGGACTCTACAAAAAAATGGGGATTTTCACTACTCCACATGCGTGTATTCTGAGAATTCACATAACCGGAGGGGTGGAACGAGGCTTCATCCGAAAAAAATGTCAGGTCTAATAAATCATTTCTTTCCAATAAATTTTGGGTAAACCATTGAGAGTAATTCCTGCGTCTTTCAAAATCGGCGGCTTGTATTTCTTGGAATACTTGCACTTTATAAGGAAATAAATTTAGCTGCTTCTTAGAAATAGTCCTGCATGTTCCATAAGATCTTTCCACTTCTTGGGACAGGCGTCTTATACAATTTGTTGGCGTATTTTGCATTATTTCACGAACGTTTGCAACAAGTTCTTCTGTTCCTACAGATGGTCTTCCTGCTCCTTTTTTGTGTTGTATAGAACCTGTTTCCCTAAACACAGCCACGGTTCTTTTCAGGCAATAATAAAAATTCCCAGCAATAAAAGCAACGTTAGGAAAATGTTCGTAAAAATCGTCCATGCACAATCCCGGATTGTATTGCCACTCACCATTTACTCTAACCCGTTTCGAAAATACGCTTCAACCATGAATGTTTTGTGCTGTTCCGTAAAGCCCATCGTGTGAATTGTTCAAGAAATTGGAAAAATTAGCGATGATTCAAATTACTTGTAACGACTGTCAAAGATGACGGAATAACTGATTGATTGTTAATTCAGGTAGTTACTGACACCCAACAGGTATTAAGCTCTACGGCTAAGCATTACGTCCTTAGATGCAAGGCCTTCTTTGATGCAAATAATTTTTTCTCGCACGGTACTTCGGGAATTGAAAATTAGATAATGGTTATTATGAATATTCAATATTTACGATGTAGGTACCATGTATAGTCCAAAGCACCGTTCTTGAACAGCGACGTCTGAGGAAGCAGGGACGAAAAATACGTTAAAAAACGCCGATTTACTATGTCGGCATAGGCGTAATATATATTAATTTTTATATTTTGTTCGATGGTTAAGACACAAAGAAAGATATAAAATGATTTATATTATGATTATGGTTATGTTGTAAAATAATATAAACAACAACCAAAGGTATAGCTGTATTTATAAAAAAAGCGTACACGAATTAGAATGAGAGGAAACCTTAACCATATTTGCGTAAAATCGGCTTATCGCTTGTTAAAGGTTATTAAAAATGCAAAGCATTGGCGTTGTGCGTTAGTTCAATAGAATAACAAAAATTATTTTTTTTTTATTTTATAATATATTTCAACAGTTTTATAAAAATTACAATAGAAACAAAAAACGTTTTACAAGAATAAATAAAATCTAATATTTGGCCATATTATATCCCTGTTTCCCTATTTATTTCCCTGTTTTTCTATTACTTAAGCCAGTCTATTCGGAATTGACTGAATTATATTTGATACAATATTTGGGTCAAGCTCTTCCCAGCACGCATGTATCATTTATTATTTCCCATTAATCTTCTTAATTTTGTGGCCTAAAATTTCGATTATATATTTTTTTTACGATTATACCCCAAATATTTTCAATTGGATTGATATCGGGACTATAAGCGACCACTTCCACATTATGGGTTTGAAACCAGTGGGTTACAGCATTGGCAGTGTGAACCGGACAATTATCTTGTTAAAATTTATTATGAAAGTATTATTGGGATATATTTGCTCAGCAGATGGTAACAATATGGTTTCTAAAATGCTCATGTAATTTTCGGCATTAAATCTTCCCTCTATTCGCCAACAAACACCAGGTCCATGAACACTTAATAATAATAATATATAATAATAATAAGTTTATTCAAAAATTTAATAATATAATAAATATGTTTATGTTGTCTTCAATAAACTTATTCTTCAATCCCCTGAAGCTGAGCTTGTTAGGGGCAAATCTTATTTTTTGTTTTAGTATGTAAAATCATAAATCATAAATATGTATTAAAAATCAATTTTTTTAAAGTAAAAATGTTAATTTATAGTATAAACGCAGCTTTTTTGAAGAAATATATTACTTATAATAAAATTATTAATTTATAATTTTTAAGTAAAAAATATTACTCATATAAATTATTCAGAACAATATTAATTAAATAATTAAAGCATTTCTAAAAATATTTTCAAATTGTCTGTTTTTAATATCCATGTTTTTATTTCGACTTTAAATTTTTTTAATGAAATCAATTTTTTAATTTTTGTTGGTAAATAATCGTTTAAATAAAAACATAAATATTTGAAATTTTTTTGTCCTATGGACTTATTTATTTTAGGTTTTATGGTTATTTCATTTTTATGACGTGTATTATGATTATGGTTTTTAAATTGTATAAGGTTTTTATTTTTGAATATATATATTAAGATGTTATAAATGTAAAGTTGTCTAATGTTCAACTTTTTTGTTTCTGAATATAATTCTTTTGAAGGATAAAGATAATCTTTATTGTATATAATTTTTAGAAACCTTTTTTGTAATATTTCTAATTTTTTAACTAAAGTTCTATTTATTCCTCCCCAACCTAAAATTCCGTAATTTAAATGAGTTTTAACTAACGCGTAATATAATATTTCCATATGTCTTACATTTAAAAATTTTTTAATGTTTTTAAAAATCGGTAGTAAACTTCTTAATTTTTTAATTAAGTATTCTATGTGAAAATTCCAATTTAATTTACTGTCAAAAATAATTCCCAAATATTTTATTTTATTAACTTTAAAAATTTGAATGTCTTCATTTATTTGAATACTATTCATATTTTGTGGTAGGTTATTTAGGTTTAAAGTAAAAGGAATGTAATTTGTTTTATTAAAATTAATTGTTAACAAATTGTTATCAAACCAATTTTTTATAATTTTAAAATCTTTTTTAATTTTATTATTTAAGTTTTCCCAATTTGTATCGGTATAAAAAATTGTAGTATCATCTGCAAAACTATGAATTTGTCCATCGCAATTTATACTAAATAAGTCGTTAATATAAATATTAAAAAATAATGGTCCTAAAATTGTTCCTTGGGGAACACCATACTTAAATACCTTTGGATAGCTTTTTTCTTTATCTATTTGAACATAAGTTGGTCTATTTTTCAGATAATTTTTAATTAATTCTAATTGCTTTCCTCTGAATCCAATATTTTCAAACTTTTTTAACAGTAAATTATGGCTAACTGTATCAAAGGCTTTTGCTAAATCTAGAAAAATACTAATACAAGGTTTTTTATTATCTAGTGCATCATATATTTGTTCTGTTAGACAGCAAATAGCATTTTGTGTTGATTTATTTTTTTGAAACCCAAACTGTTTATTAGAAATAAAATTTATTTTTTCCAAATAATTTTCGATTCTTAATTTTAAAACTTTTTCGAATACTTTTGCTATCGAAGATATTAATGTTATTGGTCTATAATTACTAGTTTTACTAGAATCTCCATTTTTAAAAATAGGTTTTATTATACCAATTTTAAAAGCTTCTGGATATATACTGGTTTTAAAAATATTATTTATAAGAAATGTTAGTGGTCTAGAAATAGAAGTTTTAATAGTTTTTAATATTTCTGTTGTTATTCCGTCGGCACCAGGAGATTTCTTTAATTTTAAACTATCAATAACATTTTCAACTTCTTTATGATTAGTTTCTTCCAAATAAAATGAATTTATATTGTTTATTTTTTTATTTGAAAATGTGTTATTACCTTTATTGATTTTGTTTGCTAGCTTTTCTCCTACTTCAGAAAAATAGTCAATAAAGCTATTAGCTATACTTTTCTTATCAGTAAGTGATTCATTTTCAATTTTGATTTCGTTTATATTTTTATGTTTTTGATTTTTATTACATATTTTTTTAATAGTTTTCCACATATCTTGATTAGAGTTTTTACATTTATCAATTTCACGTTTATAAAAATTGGTTTTTGTTTCTTTAATTAGTTTAGTGAGTTTGTTTTTATAAATTTTATATTTATATAATAAATATCGGTCATTATTTTTTTGTAATTTTTTATAAAGTTCATTTTTTGTTTTAATAGAATTTAGTAAGCCGTTCGTAATCCATTCTTTTCTCTTTTTAATTTTAATTTTTATTCTATTTGTACATTGTTGTACATTATTTTGGATTTCTTTTATTAAATTATTGGATAAGTCATTCGTTTCAGAATAAGAGTAAAAATTTGTCCAATCTATTTTTGTCATTTTTTCTTTTAGTTTGTAATAATCAATAACATTTTTATACATTGGTAAAGGTTCATTATTAGTTTTATCAATAAGTCTTTTTTGTAAAATGGTTGGGTAATGATCCGTTATTTGATATTTAATGATTATTGATTGGAAATTATCTAAATTTTCTTTTGTTTTTACAAAGATATGGTCAATACAAGAGTTATGTTCTTTTATTTCTCTTGTGTTTTTATTTATAAATGATACAAAATTATATTCACTTAATAAGTTTAAATATTCGTTACTGTTTTTAGAGTTTGAGGAAATATCAATATTTATATCACCTACTAGAACTACTGTTTCATTTTTACAAGTATATTTAATATTATCAAAATTTTTTTTTAAATTCATTGTAAATTCGAAAACATCTAGTGGAGGAGGTTTATAGATACTTATAATATTAATTTTTTCTTTTCCGATTGATAGTTTCAAAAAGATTATCTTTATTTTTCCCATAGATATAATATCAAAAAAGTAATTATGTTTATTTTTAACATACATTACAATACCGTCACTTTTATTGAAATTTCCATTATTATAAATTATATCATAATTATTTAATTTAAATAAATCCGCATTTAAAATTTTCCAAGTTTCTGTTAATACGATAACATCAAAATTCTGATCGAGTTGATATAAAAATAATTTAGTTTCGTCAAAGTTTTTAGAAATGCTTCTAATATTATTGTGATATAATGAAAAATTATTATTTGATTCATCAACACTATTATTAAAGTAATTTTGATCTTCAACAAGCTGTGTTTCAACGTTGGTAATTTTAAAATTTGAAATATATTTATCTATCTTTAATTAGAAATATTAATAAGTTAAGTATATAGAAAATCAATGAAAATATATAATATGTACTTACTTATAGTACAGAAAAATAAATAAAATTTAAAAATCAATAGAAAATAATAATAAAAAATAATAATATTTTAATTATAAGATGTACCCCCTGTTTTTAAGTTTTTTTATTTCTTCTTCATTTGTAATTTGAATTATTTTTTCTTCTTCATTTTTCCTGACAAATATTTTTCCATTTTTGCACCATATAAATTTATAGTTAAATTTTCTTAATTCTTTAGCTTTTCCAAGTAAAAATTTGTTTCTCATTGTCAAATGTTCATTGATATAAATATTTGTTTCTGGTCCTGGTAGATTAAGATTTAAACTAGTGATTTTTCCATTTTTCTTGAAATATTCTTTTGTTTTTTTAAGAACTTTTTCTTTTGTTTCTTGATTTTTAAAATTAATTTGAATGGTATCGTTGACTCCCTTTTTAATTTTTTTTCGTTGTATCATTAATATATCTTCTTTTTTAATGTCGACTCCAATTTTGTTTAAAATTTGTTTTGCTATATTTCCATCATTTTTAAATTCTTGATTTTGAATTCCTTTAATTTCAATATTATTTATAATTTTATTTTGTTCTTCATTATCTACGTTTGTGGTTAAAAAATTAATTTCTTTTTTAAATTTCATGACTTCTTGTTTAAGTAAATCGTTTTCTAATTTGATTTCTTCTTTTTCCCTTTTTATATTTTTTAATAATTTAAATATTTCTTTATTTTTTCTTTCCATCTCGTCAAATTTTTCTGATAAAAAAATAACAGATTTCTGCAATTCAATTATTACTTTCGCCATATTATCTTCATTTATAGAACTTACTATATTCCTTTTTTTAATTACAACATTTTTTATTAATTCATTTTCTTTATCGTTATCGCTTTCTATCTCTAAATGATCACAGGATCTGCAAATCCATTTTAAATTTTTATTTTTTCCAAACTTAATATACTCTTTATCATTTAATCCACTGCAGTTTTTATGAAACCATTGGCTACAGGGTCCAGTGCATAAAATACTGTTTTGTTTCTGCGTAATATTTTTACTGCATATACGACAAACCTGTTTACGTTGCTCAGGTTGTACTACTTTAGATTGACCAGCTTCCTTTTTATCTTGGGATGAAATAATAAATTCTTCTAATTTTTTTTGGCATCGTTGGCTAGCTTGAGGGTATTTACATGGAAGATATGAAGATTCCTCATCGTCCGATTTAATATTTTGAGAGTTAGTCGGTTTTCTTCCCATTTTCCTTGTATACTTTGATGTTTTTACTGACAATGACTTTTGAAATAATTACACGTCAATTTTAAATATTAAAACTCTAAAAATGGCTTTCAAGGTATTTATCTTACTAAATCTTTTCTTCTTATTGGATTAGGACTATTGTATTATTGTTTTCTTTACTTCAAATAATTTTTCTTGCTTTCCTTTTTAATAAAAATCGATTAAATTTTGAGCGATTTGACGTTCAGATGAGTTAAAGGTTATTCATTTTGACGTATACTTATCCAGCCCCATACATTTATAGAGAAACGCCTGTCTAGAAGTGAGGGGGTTAGTATATCGCTCTTTAATCTTGGTATTGGTTGGACGGTCCACACAATTTTTTTTTATTTATTTATTTATTTATTTATTTATTTATTTATTTATTTACAATGTACTCTACAGAATCCTAAGTTCCAAATGGTACATATATTAAGATACATAGTTACATTGTATAATTATTCAGTGTCTCTTTAGCGCCCCGAGACTCATCACAATCTGCAAAATGTCTGTTGTAATTACTTAACACCCTTTTAACAAAATCACTTCTACCGTAATTTGTCCGATGTGTCCGTTCCAGGAACAATTGGAGTTGTCTGGTTCTCCTTACTGGGACGCGCAATGAGACCATATGCAGTAACCACTCGCAGTTCACATGACCATTGATCACCTTGTATAAAAAATTTGTCCGTTATAAGTCGACTGGAACGTCTTTTCATCAGTAAAAATGACCCTGTTCCAAAATTATTGAGGATTGCGGTATACAGGGTTCCCCATTTAAAACGAAACAGGCTAAATATCTGGTTCCACGTTAATTTAAAAAAAAACGCTCGGACCCGTCGATTTTTATTTCAAGGGGTACATCTTTTGCGTATATTGTCAATCTTGTTACTTCAAGCCCCTAGGAGGGAGGGGGGGGGGTAAGATCTGAATCTTAAATGGATACCCCTATTTTATATAATTTTTTTGGATTCTGCATAAAATTCTGAACATTTTTTAATAAAAGCATTATTAGTCTATACTAAACAGTTTCCGAGATATTTACTCTTGAAAAATGAGATTTTTGAACTTTGACAGCGTCTAGCTTTCTAACAATACGTCTTAGAGCCAAACGGCTTACATGTCCCTATCTTCGATTTTTATTATCTTTCCAATAGTGTAAACTTCCTGTTAAACCGGTTGTAAGAAATATAGTACTTCCGGTTTAACCGGAAGTTGACACTATTGGAAAGATAATAAAAATCGAAGATAGGGACATGTAAGCCGTTTTACTCTAAGACGTACAGTTAGAAAGCTAGACGCTGTCAAAGTTCAAAAATCTTATTTTTCAAGAGTCAATATCTCGGAAACTGTTTAGTATACAGGGTACGCCAAACTCGATGGCCCCTTAGAAGTATCTAGACAATGAAATAAGTTAGGAATTTAAAATTTAGGATTTGTTTATAGGAGGTCATGATCTCCAATTTGAAAATAGTTTTAACATTGCGGCGTTGCCAGATCTACTCTTACTACATACCAACTTTGTTATTTCAAATGTAATGCAATGTATATTTTCACATTTTTGGATACCGCTGGAGATTCTAAAACTTTTCTGTATAACCGATAGTATGCCTATCTGGAGCCGTTTGACAAATAAAAATTATTTATTAAGAAATTTAGCAACACGCATCCCTCAATAAAAAAATAAGATTTTTCGCAACGGACAAAGACAACCGACTGAGATTTTGGCTGTTGTTCCTTAATAGGTTGTTTTATCATACTATGTCAGGCAAATTAAATTATTTCATACAGGGTGTCTACAACATCATATTCATTTTGTGCAACATAAAAATTGTAGTTATGCAGTAATTTTAAATGGAACACCCTATATTCTAGAGTGGTAACTAAAAGATCCATTAATTCTCTATCTAAAAGTATTATGTGATGTCATACCTAATTTTTGCCGTTTTGGACTTATAAGCAAAAAAACAAAATAATGTAATTAATGTAAATATAATTTCTTATTAGCAGAAGAAGTAGGCTATGACTTCAATAAAAAACGTTTGTCAAAATGTCACTGTCTATTTGGCAAGTAAACGCTGTACTTACGTTCGTAATATATTATCTGAATATGGCGAATTCTTATACAAACGAGGAAATTTTAAAACTGTTCTACATTCATGGCGAGTGCAACAGAATTATTAATAGAACATGCAGAACATTTAACGAACACTATCCACACTTAGTCCCAATGAACAAAAAGAAATTCAATAGGATAGAAAATAACTTTAAGAACAATGGTCAAATAAAGCAGGAAACAACCCAAATTAAACCTGTAACAGGTAACGAAGACAATGAAATAAATGTTCTTGCATATTTTGTTGCATTTCCTCATGCATCAATTTATTCTGCCGAAAAAGACTTAGGAATATCTTATAAATCGATCGATCGATGCATACGGAATGCATAATTATAAATTTGTGACTCTTCAAGCCATTGAGCCTAATGATCCCCCACAACGTGTTGAATTCTGTGAAATGGTATTAGTTCGCACACAAGAAGATCCCAATTATTTAAACAAAATTATTTGGACCGATAAAAGCAAATTTACCAGGGAAGGCGTATTTAATAGGAGAAATTCACATTACTGGGCCGCAGAAAATCCGCACTTTGTTAAAGAGGCGGGGTTTCAATATAAATTTGGCTTTAATGTATTCTGTATAATGATGAATGACAAAATTAAATTTTGCTTTTACGATGAAAATTTAAATTCTCAAAAATATTTGGAAATATTACGCACCATAGTATCAGATTTCCTCGAGGATTTAAGTCTTGAAACGCTTCGACATTGTTGGTATCAGTTGGATGGCGCACCAGCTCACTGCACCAATGAAGTTACCAATGAACTTACTCAGATGTTTGAAGATCGCTGGATTCGTCGATTGGGTCCATGGAATTGGCCGCCGAGGTCACCAGACCTTACCCCACTTGATTTTTATCTTTGGGGTAGGATTAAACAACTTGTTTACGTTACGCCAGTTCACATCAAAGAACAGCTTCAAAATCGTGTACGGGAGGCATTCCTGTCTTTGAAGGCATGTGAGATCCAAGCAGCAACAACAGACCATGTTATGACGGAAATCCTCAATTGTTTAAAAGTTAACGGAGGACGTTTTAAACAATTTAGTTATTTATTTATTAATTTTTTTCATCCTTATTTTTTGTGTTTTATTTTAAAATTTTGACAAACGTTTTTGAAGTCATAGCCTACTTCTTCTGCTAATAAAAAATTATATTTACATTAATTACATTATTTTGTTTTTTTGCTTATAAGTCCAAAACGGCTAAAATTAGGTATGGCATCACATAATACTTTTAGATAGAGAATTAATGGATCTTTTAGTTACCACTCTAAAATATAGGGTGTTCCATTTAAAATTACTGCATAACTACAATTTTTATGTTGCACGAAATGAATATGATGTTGTAGACACCCTGTATGAGATAATTTAATTTGCCTGACATATTATGACAAAGCAACCTATTAAGGAACAACAGCCAAAATCTCAGTCGGTTGTCTTTGTCCGTTGCGAAAAATCCTATTTTATTATTGAGGGATGCGTGTTGCTAAATTTCTTAATAAATAATTTTTATTTGTCAAACGGCTCCAGATAGGTATACTATCGGTTTTACAGAAAAGTTTTAGAATGTCCAGCGGTATCCAAAAATGTGAAAATATACAGGGCATTACATTTGAAATAACAAAGTTGGTATGTAGTAAGAGTAGATCTGGCAACGCCGCAATGTTAAAACTATTTTCAAATTGGAGATCATGACCTCCTATGGACAAATTCTAAATTTCAAATTCCTAACTTGTTTCATTGTCTAGATACTTCTAAGGGGCCATCGAGTTTGGCGTACCCTGTATATAGACTAATAATGCTTTTATTAAAAAATGTTCAGAATTTCATGCAGAATCCAAAAAAATTATATAAAATAGGGGTATCCATTTAAGGTTTAGATCTTACCCCCCCCTCCCTCCTAGGGTCTTGAAGTAACAAGATTGGCAGTATACGCAAAAGATGTCCCCCTCGAAATAAAAATCGACGGGTCCGAGCGTTTTTTTTTTTTAATTAACGTGAAACCAGATATTTAGCCTGTTTCGTTTTAAATATAATATAAGTATATAATTTAAAGCAAAAATAATCCTTGGTCGCTGTTCTTCAGTAAGAAACATTTTTTTCGCAACTGGGCGACATTTTAGTTTAGATTCCTTGACTCTCTTGCTGGCGGTAGGTTGGGAGGCAGGAAATGCTGTATCAACAACAGCATCCCTTGCAGTTGCAAAAGGATTATTTCTTAAAAATATCCCAGAAAAGCAGCATCTTGTTCAGGGTTGGAACGTTTGGGACGACCTGAACCAGTTTTCCTCTTTAGGGATTATTCTTGTTCTCAGCGTTGCTTAATTTTCAATAAAGTTTTTTTAATTTCTATTATACAACTGCGCTACAGCACGGATTAGCCATCCTTTTTCGATTCTTGATACAATTTGAGCCTTTTCAACTTAAGACAATTGACGACGCATTTTTATGTTCTTCTGTCAAAGTTTATCAAACGTTATCACCATGCAGCTTCAAAATTAATTACACCGACGCCAATGCTTTGCATTTTTTTATAATCTGTGACGTGTGATAACCTCCAATAAACAATCATTTAGACTAGCCGGTTTTCCGAAAATCGCATTAACATTAATACTAATTTTAAATTATTCAAAGTAGACCTAGCACATCAATAAGTTAAATTATTCAAGAGTTGTGTTTATAGCATGTTGCGGTAAATAAAAGAACATGTATCTGACGTTCAGATAACAGGAATACTAATTTAAAATATTTTACACCAATTTTAATAAATTCTTCTAACACAATGTTCTCAAAAATACATATTATATTGTCACGAAGTTCCCTTCGTGGTCCGGGGACGTAGATAGAGTCCGGGGACGTAGATAGAGGAATAAAAGTATGGAGGTTTACAAAACGGCGTCTATTGGTATCTTCTTATTCTTTACCCTAAAAGGTGAACCAGCATGTCTTGTCAGATAGCGCGTAGGTCGGTTAGGGCAATGAGCGAAGGCTTCACTTGGCCAAGACCAAGGCTTGTCACTGGAGGTCGTAGTAGAAGTAGTAGTTTTGACCGGGCAATGATCACCGATACCTGCTGCTAAAACTGGTCCAGTTTATATAGCCGAATAAATGCTGAGGTCGTGTCGCACTTGACCCCAATCTGTGTACAGTGGGACGCGACCTCAACAACGTACAGTGGTCGAGTATCCAAAATATACCGGGCCACTGTGTGATTTAGTTGACAATATACATTATTTATACAGGTTTATTTATAATTATTTTAGAAATGGTCCTGATTGGTACAAAATTCGTAAAATATTCCAAAAGGGGCTAAGTGGTCCACTAGCAGTAAAACGGTTTTTAAATGGATCAGATGACATAATCAGCGAATGGTTGCAACGTCTAGAGTCAATCAGAAAACAACCTGATCTTGATTACTTACCTGAGTTATCAAGGCTTTTTCTAGAATGTATGTACTGCTTCTTTACAAGCAATTACTGGTAGGCAATTTTCGACAGAAGCCGGCTTTATCAATCTCTGGTTAACGCTAACAATTCTTTATCTATCGTTATGAAAACAATAATTATTGATGCAACAATGGTTTCTATGACTGTTTTATTGCTGTTAGCTTTAACAGAAACGTGATATAGGCGGCAAAAAAGCATGTTTTTAAATTTTACTTAAGAATCTATATGCCAAATTCTATTCGGATCTAAACTCTGTTTATTTTCAACTGGCAGGGACAGTAAACAAGAACCTAACCACGAAACGCCCGATGCGATCGGTACAGGACCGCATTTAGTTTTCGCATTCAAATAAACAGGTATTGTAGTTTTATCTTGCCCTACATACTGTTCCATTATTTTTGGTTTTGCATAATGCAGTGCTTGTTGTAATGGTTAACGTACCGTGCGAGCAAAAATTATTTGTATCAAAGAGGGCCTTGCATCTAAGGACGTAATGCTTAGCCGTAGAGGTTAATACATGTTGGGTGTCAGTAACTACCTGAATTAACAATCAATCAGTTATTCCGTCATCTTTGACAGCCGTTACGAGTAATTTGATTCATCGCTTTGCATCGCATTGAAAAGAACCGTGGCTGTGTTTAAGGAAACAGGTTCTATACAATACAAAAAAGGAGCAGGAAGACCATTTGTAAGAACAGAAGAACTTGTTGCAAACGTTCGTGAAATAATGCAAAATACGCCAACAAATTGTATAAGACGCCTGTCCCAAGAAGTGGGAAGATCTTATGGAACATGCAGGACTATTCTTAAGAAGCAGCTGAATTTATTTCCTTATAAAGTGCAAGTATTCCAAGAAATACAAGCCGCAGATTTTGAAACACGCAGGAATTACTTTCAATGGTTTACCCAAAATTTATTGGAAAGAAATGATGTATTAGACCTGACATTTTTTTCGGATGAAGCCTGGTTCCGCCTCCCCGGTTATGTGAATTATCAGAATACACGCATGTGGAGTAGTGAAAATCCACATTTTTTTGTTGAGTCCACATTGCACCCTCAAAAAATTGGTGTCTGGTTAGCTGTTTCCCGAAGAAGACATGTTGGTCCTAATTTTTCCATGACACAGTTACAGCACAGCGGTATAGAGACAATATTTTGAATCCATTTGTGGAGCAATTACTTGACGACGAACTACGTTTTGGATATTTTCAACAGGACGGTGCAACCGCCCATACAGCCGCCGAAACTTTTAACTACTTACGCAATTTTTTCGACGACAGATTGATCAGTTTTCGATCAGACATTGAATTCCCACCTAGATCACCTTGTTTAACGGTTATGGATTACAAAAACCAGTTGCAAATTTAGAACAATTACAAGAAAGGATTATCCAAGAATGTGGTAACATTTCTCCAGAGATGCTGGTCAACACTTTCGAAAATATGAAGAGACGTGTGAATATATGCTTGGAGCATGGCGGTGGCCAATTTCAGCAATTTATGTAATTATTTTTCTTTTTCTTTCTGTATATTCTATCTTTGTTAATTTTGTAAACAACAAAAATAAATTTGTATTTGTCTACTTATTTTATTACTTATTAGTTTGGCATATTATGTCATAATATGAATTTGACAGCATTTTAACCTAGATTTGGTTACATATATCGTCCCCATATCATTGTGATCTAAACCAAGCCCTACGCTTTTTAATCCAAGCCTTCTTTGATGCAAATAATTTTTGCTCGCACAGTAGTATAATCCTTAGGTTAGGGGACTTTAACCTTAGGTAGAAATATCAAAAAAACCGATAATAAAATAAAAACTGTTTCTTTGTTTGTAAGTCGACTCTTGGCGATCAATTAAATAAACAAAATAAAATAAATTCATTTTAAATCACTATTACTGCATTTACCCTCATACAGCCTTTACACTTGTCTTATTGTGTCCATAGACATTTACCTTTACGCTTTCCAGATTATCTCGTGCGCAAACAAAAGTTAAGTTTTATGGGTGAAAAAATGTGTTCGTGCGCATAGCTCGCCAGCCACACGTCTTGCCGCCCTACAGGTATGGGCATGCGCACAACCATCTTGGTATTAGGTTTTCCTTGTTTAACGACATCCTCAAAATACACTCCAGAACCGGCTCGGCGCCGTCTTGATATCAGTTAAGATACCAATGTTTATGCAGCAACGGCATTTTTTTGGGGGTAATTATACTTCTTGACGTCACGACCCGTTTTTACCCGTTTGGGATAATTTGAATTTTGGGATATTTTTCAATCTTGCTAGCGGTCTTTTGGGACGAAATATGTTGTTTTTTTGCTGCCATATGTTTTATGACAATATACAGTGACCGGCAGAAAGTGCGCAGCATATGGGAAAGTTTTTTTATCTTTAAGTTTAGAAAATTAATTTTATTTTAGATAGGTTCTGCATGTTCTCAAACCAAAATATCACCCATTAAATCCAGTAAAAGTCTTATGGTATACGAGGTAGGATCAAAAATTTGAAATTCCGCTAAAAGTAAAGTACCTCCATCTTTCATTTTAGAATATTTTTTTACTAAGAATTATTGTTTTAATTTCAAAGTTATACCCAAATTCCAAACTTCGCTTATTTTGGACAAAAATGGATTTAATCGTGTTTTCTGAATAACCCTGTATAAAAAATAAATGGCAACCGAACAGTACGAAAATAAGATTTTCTGCAGACTTTGTTAGAGATTACCGTCGATCATAAGTCCGATTAGTTTGTTTTCATAATATTATAGCCTTTTAAAATAAAAACATAAAAATATTAAATATTTTTGCTGCACACCGTATTTTATTTTCTGAGGGAACAAGTTAATTTTATCTAACTGATATTTTTTGATTTACATTGACAAAACATCTCCTAAATAGTTTTTTATACATTGAATAAAAATAGAAAGTTTCCTTTTGATTTATAAAGAAAAAAATTTGAATTAAAAATATATTTTGAACGGATTTTATTCGTCACGCAAAATAAGGAAACTTTCTATGCATACTTCAATAAATAAAAAACTATTTAGGAGATGTTTTAAGTCAATGTAAATTAAAAAATATCAGTTAGATAAAATTAACTTGTTCCCTCAGAAAATAAAATACGGTGTGCAGCAAAAATATTTAATATTTTTATGTTTTTATTTTAAAAAGCCATAATATTATGAAAACAAACTAATCGGACTTATGATCGACGGTAATCTCTAATAAAGTCTGCAGAAAATCTTATTTTCGTACTGTTCGGTTGCCATTTATTTTTTATACAGGGTTATTCAGAAAACACGATTAAATCCATTTTTTTGTCCAAAATAAGCGAAATTTGGAATTTGGGTATAACTTTCAAATTAAAACAATAATTCGTAGTAAAAAAATATTCTAAAATTAAAGATGGAGGTACTTTACTCTTAGCGGAATTTCAAATTTTTGATCCTACCTCGTATACCATAAGACTTTTACCGGATTTAATCGGTGTTATTTTGGTTTGAGAACATGCAGAACCTATCTAAAATAAAATTAATTTTCTAAACTTAAAGGTAAAAAACTTTCCCATATGCTGCGCACTTTCTGCGGGTCACTGTATACTTATGATTTATAGAATTTTACCCCATTTAAAATTTTTGCCAAGTTCCCTATTCCGCCTGTAGCATTTCTAAACGAATTTTAATTTTTTTAGTGGCGAAGATTAAAATTCTACCATTTGGATTTATCGTCTTTAGTAAACTACCCCAAAAATACAAGTTAAAAATATCCTTGTATTTATTTCTAACACTAACTGGTGTTAAAAGTAATCCACTTAACATCAGTGTCATAAAATTACATTTTAGACACTGAGAACAAGCGTTAACAAGTCTACTTTGAATATAATGTTTGTAGATAATAACAATTTAACAACTTTTAATAGTTTTTATGTAGTATTGTTGGAACTGTGGCACATCCTTAGAACCAGTTTCTAACTTTTTTTAAATCGCAAAAGTGACCTATTTATTTATTTAACATTTATTAATCCCAAAAAACTTGCATAAGTTTATGAAGGGGCAAGCTCAGCCAAATCAGAAATAATATTATCTAAGAATTTTTAATTTTATTTCTTAAAACTAAAATCTGAATCGTTTGTCTGCTTAAATCTGTTACTACGACTGTAATGAGTGTAATGGGATCTATTTTGCAGACTTTTCTGGCAGTCGCCTCCTTTAGACAGCTCATAGTGCCTGGCACTACTTAAAATATATAATTCAAATGCAAAATACCAACGTCACTGAAATTACATAAAGGTATTCATTTCCTGCGCGTTTGTAGGGCTTGGAACTCTACGCAGACTAGGTATATTTTATTTTTGGTTTTTAACTTTATCAATTTTGAAACCTCAGCAAAGCAAACGTATATAAAAATGTCGCCAGATCTCAGGCTACAACCATTTCATAATTATAATACTATTTATTTGATTACTATACTATACAGTTTAGAATCGGCTGCGATTGCGAATGGATGCGAACGAACACCAATTGCTAGATAAAACTGTATATCATTTTTTAGTAACTGGATATGCCACTCTAGACCTACGATTAAATAGTTTTGCCAAAGAAGGGTTACATCGGAAATCCAGAGCGTCCAAGCTAATCAATGCTGCTTTAGTAACAAATTCTTGCATATTGAAGCTGGATAATGGACCGCAATTGTGGAAAATATTTGATACCTTGATGTATCGAAAGCTTAAGAAATCTCAGTTATATATGGAGGAGTAAGTTTCGAAAAAAATTTTTACCACAAATATTTAGTTATTTCATTTATTTATTACGAGTTATAAGTATAACTATTAATATGCCACAGGTTTGAAGTAACGACTACATTTATCAATTAATTTTTTGATTAAGAGTTAGGGCATTTATTTTACTATTTCAGGTTTTGGAATAATATTTCGTCACTTCTTCGTTTTATCAAAAAAGTCCGCATCATATGGGATTTTTTTTAATAATAACTTTATTTAAAATTTGACTTCGGCCTCAAGTTCTGCTTCGATCGAGGTGAAAATTAAGCAAAAAAATAGTAGTCCCGTGATTCGCATTATCTGTCGGATTTTAATTTCTTCCAAAAAATAATTCAAAAGTGGGGTTATTTCGGAAAGTATCGAAACAAGTTTTTAGAAAAAGTTCTTTTAAATGCAGTTTCTAGCCCACATGCAAAATTTTAGCTGCCTAAGATAATTTTAATTTTTACCTATATTTTGTAAATTGCACTTTTGCAAAATAAAACTCAACGCAACCTACATAAAACTTCTCAGTTTTGACAAGGCTTTATTTCAGATACATTTTCTTTAAAGTAGCGCCAGGGGATTGAAGAATAAGTTTATCGAAAACAACATAAACGTATTTATTATGTTATTAAATTTTAAATAAACTTATTATTATTAAATGTGTGTATTTCTACAAAATCAAAATTGGGCTATTAAAATTTGGTCGCATGTGATGCAAAGTTTATTTGTTTTTGTCTCTGTATAAGGTAACTTCATAAAATAAGTATTTTTGAAAACGTAGTTTGTGTCTGAAAGTAATACACCTTAATATTAAGACAAAAAAGAACACAGTGTCATCAGTAAAGTGTTCATTAAAGTGGAAAATAAATTTTAGTGATGGGTAAAAACTCAAAATCTTATGCAGCTGAAATTTTGCATGTTGTCTAGAAACTGCATTTAAAAAAACTTTTTCCAATAACTTTTTTCGATATTTTCATTTTTTTAATTATTTTTTGGAAAAAATTAAAATTTTACAGATAATGCGAATCACGTGACTACTATTTTTTTGCTTAATTCATCATCTCGATCGAAGCAGAACTTGATGCCAAAGTCAAATTTCGAATAAAGCTATTAATAAAAAAAATCCCATATGATGCGCACTTTACTGGTCACACTGTATATTCCAATAATTAAAATCTTCCAAGAAACAATTAAAAAGACTCCGCGAAAGCAGAAAGTTTGACAACATGAGATTAGATCAGATACTACCTAGTACGTCACCCCATTATCCGCGCAGTTCTTTTATTTGCCAGTAGTGCGACCGATTATAATGGCATCTCTGTTTCGATAAGTTAAATAGAAAAGAACAGGAGACACACCCGAGTATTCAGGTAGATGCCGGAATCCTTGGGACTGGTCGATTTGTTTGTGACGTAGAAAGCTGGCTTCGCGAGTGTTTATTTTCTCAGTAAATATTTAAAAAATTTCAAAAACTAAAACCGTCGAAAATTTTATTTTTTCTTCCTCTCTGCTATGCGATAGGATAAGAATCAAAACTTAGTTAAAAACGCCATTGTACCTAAAGTAGCTAAGAAGTTTATAGACTTTATTTATACAGCATTTTTTAATTTTTTATAAGATAGAAAATTAACCAAAAAAATCCTATTTTATACAAATAAAATTGGCCCATTTTTTATTATACAGCGTGTTCGGAAATAATGAGCCAAAAAATTTAGGGAATAATTCTAGACCGACATTTTTTCGAAAATTGATTATTTTCGGAGTTACAGTTAAAGTTAAATTCTATTTGCAGTTTTAAAATACATAAGTTACTAGAACTATAAATTAAACATTCAAATCAAAGGTTCAAAGTGACGTCCTTCCTCTTCAATGCATAAATTAATTCAAAAAATTTCGAACAAATCCATGGAATATTCCTTCCTTTGCTATGTTTAAGGTTAGAAAAAAATTAAAATGATTTCGTATTTATGACATGCAAGCAATGTTATTTTAGCGTTTTTCTCGATAACGGTTAGATTTATCGAAACAAAAGCAGTACCTATACCTTTTTTATGTCAAAAGGTTAGCAGAATAAAAATATTCAAAAATGCGCATACAGTGTAAGACAAGAAAGTTGGGACCATTCAAATTAAAGTATAGGCTCCTGTGTGGCGCCCTCTACAAAATGCGAAAAACGGTAGGCAAATTTGTATTCCTCATCCCGAAAAAGCCCCATATACGAGATTTCGTCAAAATATTACGAGCGTGGCAAAAAAAAACTACAAATAAAATTTAACTTTAACACCCTGTAACTCCGCTAATAATTAATTTTCGAAATAATGCTATAGAAAGAAATAGCATTTATTTTCGGTCTAGAATTATCCCCTTTATGCTTATCAATGTATACAGGGTGCAGGGTGTCCGGAAAAATGAGGTCAATCCATTATTCCTGGAGCAAAAATAATATGACATACTGCCGTTTTTCATTTTTGACCCTCATGTTCGATATACAGGGCGTCAAAGTTTAAAATTAAAAACTGATTTTTTT
Source organism: Polydrusus pterygomalis (assembly GCA_963969555.1). Classification (NCBI taxonomy): domain Eukaryota; kingdom Metazoa; phylum Arthropoda; class Insecta; order Coleoptera; family Curculionidae; genus Polydrusus; species Polydrusus pterygomalis. The sequence goes on from OZ018376.1 coordinate 84,820,619, forward strand.
AAATAATGCTAGTTTTAATAATATACAGGGTGTCCCACTTATAATGGAAACAAGCTTATAATTTCGGTATTTTTAAATTGATTGTTTCGAATTTTGGTGTGGTTACGTATGATCCTAGGGCGCACTTTTCTATTGCCTAAAATTTTTAGGTAACCCATTAGCGTACGGATTTATAGGGGTTTTAAAATATCATTTAAAGAGTAAAGTACCTTTAGCGATTATTTTATATCAAAACTAATATCAGAAGTCGATTTGGCATCCATCAAAACGACCAAATACAAAGTTTTAATAAATTGAAACAACCATTGGCGTGCGTATGACCAAATTTATGTTTATTTCTTTGCAAAAATATTGATATCTAAAATAAGAAATAAGGTAATTACCAACAATGTTGACCATTTATCGGCTTCATCTAAAAAATTACATACGGTAGAAGCAGTGGTGTACTGTATTTTCTGCTATAAAATTAAATTTTATACATAGGACATCTAATATTTTATTACTGCAATGTAAAAAATTAAAAGAAAATCAAACAGGCATAAATAAGAAAATTTAAATCAGTTGGCCATGTAAACAAAATATTATTTATTGTCAACGGGAAAATCATTGTTATGTCAAAGTTAAATTATTAATATTTGTGCTGTATGAAAAATAGCAGATATGCGTTTGAGTTTAGCTGAGAAAGTAGAAATAGTGAGATTAGTAGGAGATAATGCGCGAAATTGTAGAGAGGCCGCCCAAGAATTCAATCGAAGACACCCTAATCGCTTTATATCGCATAGCACAGTTTCTAAAGTGAATCAAATGTTCAATCAACGCGGTTTGGTAGTGCAAGAAAAGGTAAAACGGCCAAGAAATCATCCAGGGGATGAAAGAATTTTAAATCATTTCCGCGTAAATCCAAAATCAAGCTTAAGAAGCTTTGATATTAGGCGAAAAAGTTCTGCGTCAAGATGCTCAAAGAGAAATGGTATTAAACCATTTAAACCAAGATTTTTTCACACATTGCAACCAGGTGATAACGAAAGAATAATGGAGTACTGCCTAACAATGCAGGCAAAATTTTATGAAGACAATGGTATTTTTGGAAAAATATTGTTCACCGACGAGGCAATATTTTTCACAAACGGGACCGTGTCATCTCAAAATATTAGATTTTGGAGTGAGGAAAATCCAAATTGGGTTATTAATTGTAAAAGCCAATACTCTGCCCGTATAAATGTGTGGTGTGGTGTATTAAAAGATCGTATTATTGGACCTTTTTTTTTTGATACAACTTTAAACGGTGTAAGATTTCTGGAGTTGTTGGAACATAATTTTTGGGATGCAATCCACGGTTTGCCGCTAGAATATAGGGAGAATTTGTATGTTCAGTTAGATGGCGCTCCAATTTATAATTTTGGACCTGTAAGAGGATGGCTTAATGAAAATTTTGAAAATAAATGGATTGGTCGCAATAGCCCCTTTGTAGCTTGGCCGCCTAGGGCTCCAGACTTGACCCCGCTGGATTTTTATCTATGGGGTACTATAAAAAATAAAGTTTCCAGCGCCGTTACAAGTTTTAAAAGACCGTATAAAACAAGCGTGTGCAGAAATTTCCCGTCAAGAAGTTCGAAAAGTATTTTTAAGGGTTAGAAAAATTTATGAAAAATGCATAAGAAATTATGGTCGAAGATATTGACTTTTAATGAATTTAGATACTAGTTCAGAGTTGTACACTCAATCATGTTTAGTTATTGTTGTTTTCAAATAATTATTTTGTTTTATTTACATGGGCAACTAAGTTTTTATATTTTTTTGTCACTTGCGTTTTAATGAAGTTCTTGGTATTCGATTACCTTCCAATTTGTCACATTACAAATTTAATTTTATAGCAGAAAATACAGTACGCCACTGCTTTTACCGTATGTACTTTTTTTTAGATGAAGCCGTTAAACGGTCAACATTTTTGGTAATTACCTTGTTGCTTATCGCGCGTATTTTAGATGTCAATGTTTTTGAAAAGAAGTAAACATAAATTTGGTCATACCTACGCCATTGGTTGTTTCAATTTATTGAAACTTTGTATTTAGTCGTTTTGATGAATGCTAAATCGACTTCTGATATTAGTTTAAAAATAAAATAATCGCTAAAGGCACTTTACTCTTTAAATTCTTATTTTAAAACCTCTATAAATCCGTACGCCAATGGATTACCTAAAATTGCAAGCAATAGAAAAGTGCGCCCTAGGATTATACGTAACCACACCAAAATTCAAAACAATCGATTCAGGAATACCGAAAATATAAGCTTGTTTCCATTATAAGTGGGACACCCTGTATAAATTTCAAATTTGGTATATTGCTTCACGATACAGAGTTACATCTTTTGACAAAAACAAACCAAAAAACAATTTTTAAATATTGAAAATAGGGGAGGTACTCGCTAACCCCCCTTATTTTTCAGTAAGTGACTTCCAAACTATATTTTTTCAGGTCAATCATTTATTTTCGATTATTTTTTACTCCTATAAAATTTCGATAAAATGATGCGTTTTGGAGATAATTTGTCTGTGTTCTTAGCTGATGTCAACGCGGCTTGCGGTAATCTCATAATTTTCAAATGCTAAATCAATTCAGCCGTTGTGGCATTACCTTACTATGGATACAAGATATAATTAAATAAAACTTTGCAATAGCTGACAATACCGAAAGCAAAGGACTAGCAAAAATAATGTAGACAGTGGCGTACAGATAAAAACCTGTTGTAGTAAACCAGTAAAATGAAATTATTTTATTGCCCTACTAAGAACTTACTATTACTAATTTTCTTCACATAACAGTAAAATGCCACTGTTATCACTCGTTTTAAGGACAATAATCTACTATTACCTATTAAATAAATTTGATACATTATAACAAGATAATAAATATTCAAAACAAATTATTTTCATAAAATTACGAATACGCTATTAACAAAAAACAAACAAAATTAAAAAAAAGGTCTAAAGAAATAACTCGATAGCACCTCCATTTTTTGGATACACATGCAAGTTATCTTTATTAAAGAAAATCTTAATCTTTGGAAAAATATGTAGTTTTAACCTGAACTGCTCTCCAGCTTGAATGATTCTTTCTATTAAATTATTCTCGCTCAAAATCGGAACCATATACACAAAATCTTTAATATACCCCCAGGCTGAATTTCCAAGGGAGTAAGGTCTGGGGAACGGGGTGGCCATTTAACAGGAGCCTCGTGGCCCCGACCAATCCAGCGATTTGGTGTAAATAGTTCCTAACTTTTCTAGCAAAATGCGGGGGATCATCGTCTAGTTGTTGAAATCAAATATGTTGTCTTACTACTATAGAGGCAAATCATCAAGTAAATCGGGCAGTGTGTTCTGAAGAAATGGAGAAAACGAATGACCAGTCAAAATTTCTGATAAAATTACTGTTACGTGAAGAAGATTAGCAATAGTAAGTTCTTAGTAGGGCAATGAAATATTTTCATTAAACTGGTTTAGTACTACAGGTTTTTATCTATACGCCACTGTCCTGACATTATTTTTGACTAGTCCTTTGCTTTCGGTATTGTCACCTATTGCAAAGTTTTACTTAATTATTTCTTGTATCCATGGTAATGCCACAACGGCTGAATTGAATTAGCATTTCGAAATTATGAGATTACCATAAGCCGCGTTGGCATCAGTTAAGGACCCATACTTTTCAAATTATCTCCAAAAACAAATGATTACCGTAAAATGGGGGGGATTTGACCGCTGGGGTGAATTTGACCAAAAACATAAAAAAATATTCATTGGGGTTTGCTTGTGTCACCCTGTACGTTTTTTGGAATAAGTACTAGAATTTAGGTTTTTTCGGTTTAAAAACCCCTTCTTTTGTTTTATTTTGGTGTATTTCTGTTTTATGTTTATGATTATATTTCACTTTTTAACATACATCTACTAAACTGTGTTTTATTTGGTCAAATTCACCCATATTGCACAGAAAATACTTTTAACATGCAAAACTCCTTTACAGTCAAGTTCACCCCAAATGGGGTGAACTTGACCAAAGTCACTTTTTATTTTTTTTTCAAGTTATGACGATTTTTTTTGCAATTTTTATGTAGCATACTTAAAGTGAACAGCGAAACCCATAATATACTTGCACACACAAAAATGTAGCATAATTTAAAATATGATTTTTATAGGGTCAATGTACAAAATCGGTCAAAGTCACCCCATTTTACGGTACCTGAAAAAATAGATGGAAGTCACTGGCGCATGTACTAATAAATATGGGTCAGCGGGGTACTGGGGGTATTTGGCGGGTATTTTGAATATTTGAGAATTGTATTTTGTTTTGTTTTTCTCAAAAGATGTAACTCTTTGTGGTGAAGCAATGTACCAAATTCGAAATTTATACAGTGACCGGCAGAAAGTGCGCAGCATATGGGAAAGTTTTTTTTATCTTTAAGTTTAGAAAATTAATTTGATTTTAGATAGGTTCTGCATGTTCTCAAACCAAAACAACACTCATTAAATCCGGTAAAAGTCTTATGGTATACGAGGTAGGATCAAAAATTTGAAATTCCGCTAAGAGTAAAGTACCTCCATCTTTCATTTTAGAATATTTTTTTACTAAGAATTATTGTTTTAATTTCAAAGTTATACCCAAATTCCAAATTTCGCTTATTTTGGAAAAAAAATGGATTTTCTGAATAACTCTGTATAAAAAATAAATGGCAACCGAACAGTACGAAAATAAGATTTTCTGCAGACTTTGTTAGAGATAACCGTCGATCATAAGTGCGATTAGTTTGTTTTCATAATATTATGGCTTTTTAAAATAAAAACATAAAAATATAAAATATTTTTGCTGCACACCATATTTTATTTTCTGAGGGAACAAATTAATTCCATCTAACTGATATTTTTTAATTTACATTGACTTATAGCATCTTCTAAATAGTTTTTTATACATTGAAGTTTGCATAGAAAGTTTCCTTTTGATTTATAAAGAAAAAAATTTTAATTAAAAATATATTTTCAACGTCACGCAAAATAAGGAAACTTTCGATGCATACGTCAATAAATGTATAAAAACTATTTAGGAGATGCTGTAAGTCAATGTAAATCAAAAAATATCAGTTAGATGAAATTAACTTGTTCCCTCAGAAAATAAAATATGGTGTGCAGCAAAAATATTTAATATTTTTATGTTTTTATTTTAAAAAGCCATAATATTATGAAAACAAACTAATCGCACTTATGATCGACGGTTATCTCTAACAAAGTCTGCAGAAAATCTTATTTTCGTACTGTTCGGTTGCCATTTATTTTTTATACAGGGTTAATGAGAAAACACGATTAAATCCATTTTTTTGTCCAAAATAAGCGAAATTTGGAATATGGGTATAACTTTGAAATTAAAACAATAATTCCTAGTAAAAAATATTCTAAAATGAAAGATACTTTATTCTTAGCGGAATTTTAAATTTTTGATCCTACCTCGTATACCATAAGACTTTTACCGGATTTAATGGGTGTTATTTTGGTTTGAGAACATGCAGAACCTATCTAAAATCAAATTAATTTTCTAAACTTAAAGATAAAAAACTTTCCCATATGCTGCGCACTTTCTGCCGGTCACTGTATAATATTAAATATACTCGAATTATTAAAAAAAATCAGTTTTTAATTTTAAACTTTGACGCCCTGTATATCGAACATGAGGATGTAAAATAAAAAATGGCATGGTAAAAGTCATATTATCTATGCTCAAGGCATATACAGTGTCACCATTAAAGTCCGCACCATATGGAACTTTTTTTTATTAATGAGGTTAGTTAAAATTACCTATCAGCAATCGTTTTTGCTTCAAATTAGACTAAAAATTATTTATTCAATTGTCACCATATGTCATTCGGCATCTGTCAAAAATTACATTTTTGTTAAAAAATGCTGAAAAATGGCATTGTTTTACCGAATTTCAAAAAATGTTATTAGAAAAAGTTGTTTCTAGTACAATTTTAGGCCTAAATACAAAGTTTCAGATGTCTAGCGCAAAGTAGAATTTTTTGCAATTTTTTCAAAGTAACTTTTTTTTTATATAATGTAAGTTTGCTTAATGGATTTTAAACTATTTGTTTATACCATACTTAATATTTTATTTAGTTTGTATGCTTATTTTTTCACTAGAATACCATTTTTTTTCGAAATATAAAATTAGAGGCAAAAAAAATTTACACGGGTGGTGCAAAGTTATCATAATTTAAAAGTTTTAACAGATAGACGTCATATGTTCTATTTTTTTGATAGTACATACATGTAAAAATTAAAAAAAACTTATAATTAACATTTCAGATATCAGATTAGTTCACAAATGTCAAATGACAAATTATATTATTTAATATTTCATTAAAATGTTATTTTATACTAAATATAATTTGTCATTTGAAATTTGTGAACTAATCTGATATCTGGAAATTTAATTATAAGTTTTTTAAACTTTTTACGTGTATGTACTATAAAAAAAATAGAACATGAACATCTGTTAAAATTTTTAAATTATGATAACTTTGCACCACCCGTGTAAATTTTTTTGTCTCTAATTTTATATTTTGAAAAAAAATGGTATTCTAGTGAAAAAATAAGCATACAAACTAAATAAAATATTAAGTATGGTATAAACAAATAGTTTAAAATCCATTAAGCCAACTTATATTATATAAAAAAAAAGTTACTTTGAAAAAATGGCAAAAAATTCAACTTTGCGCTAGATATCTGAAACTTTGTATGTAGGCCTAAAATTGTACTAGAAACAACTTTTTCTAATAACATTTTTTGAAATTCGGTAAAACAATGCCATTTTTCAGCATTTTTTAACACAAATGTAATTTTTGACAGATACCGAATGACAGATGGTGACAATTGAATATATAATTTTTAGTCTAATTTGGAGCAAAAACGATTGCTGATATTTAATTTTAACTAACCTCATTAACAAAAAAAAGTTCCATATGGTGCGGACTTTAATGGTGACACTGTATGGTTAACGGACTGACCTCCTTTTTCCGAACATCCTGTATAAACTAGATCCTTCAGATCGCTTCTCCTATTTATCTATTTATTTATTATGTCTAAATCCCGAACCATAATTCGCGCTACTCTGATGATGACCTTCTCTAAAGTCAAAACGTGTCCTAATTTTTGATCTTTCACTATAATGTAGAGATCTTCATTTTTACTACATTTGTGGTTTCGACCGACTTTTATTCCTACCATTATAATATACATTACATACTGCGAGAACGGACTACTTCCTGAACCTTGAATAATATTTGAATCAATTTTAGTGTAGCGATAGATTTGCTGTCCTTAAAAATGTCACTATTTTCGGAGAGAGACAATTACAAAAACACAACATTATTAGAACAGTATTTATCATGTCCGGATTTGGAATTTAAAGATGTTATTGGAATGGTATGCGACTTTTTATTGGCTGGAATCGACACTGTAAGTCAAAATTAATATGTATTAACTAGATATTTCATATTTAAATTTAAGGCATTTGAATTTGAGGATAATTTGGTAGCAGATTTCAATAATATATTTTGGAAATTTTATTACAAATTTTTCGTAAAATGGAAATAAACGAATAAATCGGAATAAATAGTTCCTTGCATTTAATACCGTGCGAGCAAAAATTATTTGTATCAAACAGGGCTTGGATTAAAAAACTTGGTTTAGAGGCAATGATATGAGGACGATATATCTAACCAAATCTAGGTTAAAATTTTGTCAAATTCATATTATGACATGATATGCCAAACTAATGAGTAATAAAATAAGTAGACAAATACAAATTTATTTTTGTTGTTTACAAAATTATAATACTTGCACTTTATAAGGAAATAAATTCAGCTGCTTCTTAAGAATAGTCCTGCATGTTCCATGATTCCACTTCTTGGGACAGGCGTCTTATACAATTTGTTGGCGTATTTTGTATTATTTCACGAACGTTTGTAACAAGTTCTTCTGTTCTTACGGATGGTCTTCCTGCTCCTTTTTGTGTTATAGAACCTGTTTCCCTAAACACAGCCACGGTTCTTTTCAGGCAATGATAAAAATCCCCAGCAATAAAAGCAACGTTAGGAAAATCGTCCATGCACAAACCCGGATTGTATTGCCACTCAACATTTACTCTAACCCCGTTTCGAAAATACGCTTCAACCATGAATGTTTTGTGCTGTTCCGTAAAGCCTATTGTGTGAATTGTTCAAGAAATTGGAAAAATTAGCGATGAATCAAATTACTTGTAACGACTGTCAAAGATGACGGAATAACTGATTGATTGTCAATTCAGGTAGCTACTGACACCCAACTGTAACAGGTATTAAGCTCTACGGATAAGCATTACATTCTTAGATGCAAGGCCCTCTTTGATGCAAATAATTTTTGCTCGCGCGGTACGTTAGTTAAAATGTACTTAAGCTACTGCATTTATTTTAAGATAAATTTGATATTAAGGCTCTACAATGCGCAAAATTATAGGATGATTAACACTGTTTCGCTACTGCAGGATTCTGGAAAGCCTATTTGAAATGACTGTCGGGACGAATCATATTTTAGTAAAGGAATGTTTCTATTTCTAAGGTATAGAGCCCTTTTTGCAAAAAAATAAGAAAATATATGAAAAAATGCTCACTGAAAGTACGTATTTTTAGGCATTTTCCAGGGTTAATACCGTCGCGAATAATTTTTTTTTCAAAAAAATCGCTCTATACCTTAGAGCTTCCATGTCTTATGTTTACTATTCCAAAAATTGAGACTTAAATATCGCGTAATAAGACCGTTATCCTGCAGCGCGCGAAACGGGTTTCAGGTAAATTTTGTTAAAATGTGTTAGAAGTTGCCTATCTATAGCTTTATTTATTTCCTGCCGACGTGATACTAGATAAAATCATGATACACTGAGAAAATGTTACATAGGTTAAATAATTTGGAGATGATTTCGTGCTAATTGTAATTTTCTTTTGTCTGCCAATAACAGAATATAGGAGCGTTAATTTTAGAGAGGTAGTAAAGGAAGGAGGTGATTCGTTTCGCCTCCACTAAAGGCGTACCTGTTAATTTTGGGTAAGCATACATCTTTCGGCTTAGACCGGAACGGTTTATAACGTGACACAGGACCAAAAGTTACAAAGCGCGTTCGCCATTTTTTCAACAAATGATGTTTTAACTTTTAAAATTGTGTTTTTAATGTTTGGTAAAGGATAAAAATTAAACGAAATGCAGCCGATTTGTTTGTGTATTGAAATCAAAAATGGGCTATCGGATTTTTAATTTTTTATGTTGCGTTCTTCCTCGAAGTGAGTGAAGTCTCTTGATAGTAAAACAAATATATAAAGTTAAATAGCTGATCGCAACAGACATCGGGACAAAGCCATTGAAACTGGTTATATGTCCCGGTAAACCGGGACGTATGGAAACCCTATATTAATTGTTAAAAGTTTCATGTGCATTGGCAAAGGTTCACAGGTGCAATAAAATTAAGCTATTTATGAACTTTCTTAGTTGGTACGGGAGCGTAAAAAGAAAACGAACTGTTAGGGCGATGACACACACGGCGTTTTTGTAGCGGTTTCTGCCGAAGCGGCGGCCGACGCTGCTGCAGCAGTGACAAGACACACGTTATGGGTTCGGCGCGGTTTCTGTCAAGGCGGCGGCCTTGGAAAGACAAATCTAGGTTAATTTTTTAATTAAATAAAATAATTTGCTTTGTGTGTGTTTTGCGTCAATTAACAACTCATGTACCGAGATTTCTGTGTATTGACAAGGCGGCTAAAAAGCTATACTAAACATCAATTTTAGTAATGGGAGTACAAGTACAAGAAGTGAAGTGAAGTTCGATTTCCAAAAAAATCGATGGGATTCGAATACCGCTCGGAATCGATTATAATGATAATCAGTAATTCTCTGGAATGGATTTTTTTATTACAAATACCTTTTTCGAGTAGGAAATCTTTATGTGTGGCGACCTTCTTTTAGATTCTTTAAGAAGCCATTTTTAGTATTGAAAATACTAACTGGTCGCATATATACGGGTCTATTTCATGAAAAATGAACGACATCAGCAAGCGTCACGCTAGAGACCGCGTCGGCTTGGCGGTTGGGTAGGTCAAGGTTGCACGGGGGTAAAGAATTTAAAAAAGTGGAAAAAAACTAAACCGTGAATGTCTCTGAAACAAAGCGATATAGCGCGGCGGTGTTGGCGTATTACACAGAAAGTCAGGGGTGAAGATTTCAAAAAAGCAGAAAAAACTGAAAAGTGAATATTTCTGGAACTAAGAATATTAGCGTGGCGGTCTTGAAATATTACAAAGGAAGTCGGGGGTAAGGAAATAATAAAAAGTGGAAAAAACTAAAAAGTAAATATCTCTGAAACAAAGCGAAATAGCGCGGCGGTCTTGACGTATTACAAATAAAGTCGGGGGCGAAGATTGCAAAAAAGCTGGAAAAATTAAAAAATGCAAATCTCTGGAACTAAGAACAATAGCACGGCGATCTTGAAATATTACAAAGGAAGTTGGGGGTAAAGAATTGAAAAAATTGGAAAAAACTAAACAGTGAATGTCGCTGAAACAAAGCGAAATAGCGCGGCGGTCTTGGCGTATTACACAGAAAGTTGGGGGAGAATATTAAAAAAAAAACCGAAAAAAACTCAAAAGTGAATATACTGTATGTGATAAGTATTTTCAATATGCCTATGATACTTGCGTAAGAGGTAAGATCTGTGGATTTTTTTTTCAAGAAATGGAAGATGTTTATACGGCATTGACGACCATCTTTTTAGAAGTTCTGGCCCCTTGCGAGCTGATAATCACTACTCAATAAAGTAATCGATTCCTAAAAGTACGTAATTTTAAACTATCCGATTCATGAGAATATCCGACTCTGTCCACCACTAATAAATTGGAAAGTATGTCATGTAGAGTATAAAAAGACATTGCGTTGGTAGGCATGGCCGTTCACAGGGAGGGGGACAGTGTCTATATTTTTTACAGCCAGGTTTTAATAGGAGAAGTTTTACGGTTTTTTGGCTGCCCCCTTCTGAAATGTAGCAGTCAAGTGGTATTATTAGGTTGAATACCCTAAATAAGGCACATATAAATATTGTAGTAAATTTTTATTAAAAATATGATTTAACAATGACAGTCTATTAGATAGCAGAAATAAATGAAAATTGTCTTTAATTTTTCTCTTGTTTGAGTATTGTGGATTTATTATTTCGGGAAGAAGGCAACTGAAAAAAAAATTTTAACTTCCATTTTTCCTTGTCAAAACCGGTCATCTCTGTATATGAAACAAAATAATTATTAAAGGAAAATAAATAAACTTTAAGTCTTTCTCCATTGGTATAGTAAAAAACATAAGTTTCAAGGTTTAATACAGGGTAATTCTCTACATGTTTCGAACGCATCAGGAGAATACAATAAGGAGTTTAGAAATATAATAGGTGCAAACAGTTCTAACGAAGCTACGAGATGATGGAAAAACAAGCAAAGTGCTGGGAAAATCTTTCAACGTAATGGTAAACCTACCGAGAGGCCAGACATTTTTTTTTAAACTTTAATTTTTTTTTATAGAAATCCTATTTGCCCCAATTTGTAGCACTGTTGTCTGCGAAATTGCTATAAGGAATGGCTTTTACGTAACGTACTTTTACGTAATTTTTTACTTTGTAAAAATCCTTCTACAATGATTTCGGATTCCATAGCTGTTGATGCTCTGTCCCCGTTTTTGTTGCAGATGTGATCTTTTGCGGTTTAGGTTTTTAACATAGGAACATTTTTATTACTTCTCTAGACGAAAAGTACAATTTAGCAGCTAAATAGTAAGTACAAGACTTTTCGCCGCATGGTCAAATGTTCGCTGACGCTTTCATTATATAGACGGGAATATCCATCGGTTCCCGCCTATTGTCGCATTACTTTTGTAATAACTCCAGAAAAATACCGCAACAAAATACCGCGACTTTGTATTGAATCGACACTGATACTGGAATGCTTTATTCCATTTTCGTAAGTGTGACGATACGGTACCTTCTTTCTTGTTTAAAAAAAGGTCGCCAAATGTAAAACGATTACTTACCTTGTTCTCTTTTGAGGGGTAGGCAGCACAACGGTTCCTCAAAAATAAAATGCTCTAAAGAATTAAATATAACGGAACGCGACAAAAAAAATAACGCACGAGAGTCAATGACAGTTTCTACATTTTGTTATGTATGAAGTTATCCCCTAAATACAATTTAAGTTGGCACCTTTAGTTTCAGGATGGGCCAAGATTTCAAAACTTTTATTACCTACCTTCTTTTAAATCATTATAATAGGTAGAGTTTTCCAGGGAATTCATAATACCTAATATATGTAGGTAATTAGAATCATAACAGATCTTTACTCACAAAACTTTTTGCTATCCCAAATTTTATTTTTTAGATACCTATGAAACTTACAAATTTTCTTTGATTTCATTAATAAAATAAAATAAAATAAAACAAAAAAATATAAAAATCATACTATCCATAGGATTAGGTATATTATTTTGTCTAATTCTACCTATTTTCTATAAAATAAAATTCGTTTCCGAAATAAAATCAAGTCAAATGTATCTTCATTTATTTAGAAATAAATCGATGAAAATAACAAATTCTCGGAATTCGATCGCCTCGCTCGCGGTGAAGACTTCTGATTTCAGTGGATATCGGTGTTTATGGAATATTTTCCTACACGGCGTGATATCGCGAATATGTCCAGCTCGGATGAGTCTTTGTCGCAAATAAATTCCTTTCTCAACAAAGTCGGGCCTTAAGAGATAACGAGGAAATTTTTGTACATATTTGGTTTTTGTATTATTGACACAGAGAGACATTTCAAAATATAACACTTAATCTGTACTATTATATAAAATTGTAAAGGGACTGACTGATTCATTTAAACCACTGAACCTAGAATCATGAAATTTCGAGGATATCCTCTTATAAATAATGGCAAACCACTAGGAAGGGATTAGTCAAAAATCAACCTCTGAGAAGGTAAAAACGGAAACTAAAATTTTTATACGAATTTCTGCATCTCAGAAACACTGGTGGAGGTCTAGGGGGTGCAAAAAGGGGAAAAATTATTTTTAATTATATTAATAGTTGTTAATAATAGCTGGCATTTTAAAGTATTCTGATATTGAATTTGACAATAAACGAGTTTGATTAGTTAATAAGATCTAATGACCTTAAACCAATGTGATACAAGGCAGATCACAACTAGAAAAGTAGTATATTATATTATAATGATCCTTATAATTTTTTTACGAGCATTGTTGATTCGGGTTTGTTCGTATGCAAAATTGTAAGAAAAAAAAGCATTTTTAGTCCGTGTGATATATACCATTTTTTCTCGAACCAAAATCGTTAATAATTTGAATATAAATTTGAATATTATAACAGTGATGGCAGGTAGTCATGGATATATGGTGATATTGTGTCAAGAAGACATGTTTTTTTCTTTAAATTTTAATTTAGGAGCACATATGCAATTACTTTTAATCCTAGGATTAAAAGTTGAACATTTAAAGTTAAACCTAGGATTACAATTTTTGCGTAACAACGAGCACATTTTTATACGTAAAAAAATTGTTAGCTTTTACACCTGCAAATAGTACAAAAATGTTATATAATATTTTTTGACGGATGAAGAAAAAGATTTTCGTACGTTAACATTGTTTTTCGCATATTGACTGCTAATATGCTATTTTACTAAATTCAAAATGCTTAAAATTAGTGGCACTTTACTATACATATAGTAATATAATTGTTAATAAAACACAGTTTGACAGAAAATTGTTTATTTAAATATTGGAAGCATTGTTATACAGGGTGTCGGGTAATGATGAGCAAAAAATTTAGGGGATAATTCTAGACTGAAAATAAATGCTATCTCTTCCTATAACATTTTTTCGAAAATTGATTATTAACAGAGTTACATGGTGTTAAAGGTAAATTTTATTTGCAGTTTTTTTTGCAATACCTTTTGTCAAGCTCATAATATTTGGACGAAATCTCATATATGGGGCTTTTTCGGGATAAGGAATACAAATTTGCCCACCGTTTTTTCGCATTTTGTAGAGGGCGCCACATAGGAGACTATACTTTAATTTTAATGATCCCAACTTTTTGTCCTACACTGTATGCGCATTTTAACTGAATATTTTTATTCTCCTAACCTTTTGACATAAAAAAGGTATGGGTACTACTTTTGTTTCGATAAACCTAACCGTTAAACATAGCAAAGGAAGGTATATTCCATGGAGTCCGTCGGAATTTTTTAAGATGAATTAATTTATGTATTGAAGAGAAAGGACGTCACTTTGAACCTTTAATTTGAATGTTTAATTTATTTTTGACTAGCGTGTACCCGGCCTGCGTTGCAGCCCGGCATTATACGACGTGAGATAATAAGGCGAACAAACCTCAAACTCAACCGTTTGCCGGCCCGTCCACAATTCACATCCATGCATAAAACATAGTCTGTCTTCGTCTATTCCGGCTTCGGTGCTTCGGATCGATCGTTGAACGGGTCGGGGACCGGTTAGGTTGGGTCGTTCGTTCTCCCTACTCTAATTTATCAGTGTTTCTCTATAATATTATGCATGTGTTATACATAAAAACCTTCCTTTTGAATCACTCTATCTATTTAAAAAAAAACGCTTCAAAATCCGTTGCGTAGTTTTAAAGATTTAAGCACATATAGGGACAGGACGGGCGATAGCGACTTTGTTTTATACTATGTTAAGAAGAAGTAGTCCATACTCAAAGTGGAGTTGAAAGATATAGGAAAAAGAAGAGCATAAAGTATTTCTCCACAATTTTTAATTCAATAACTAGGCAAACCTAGGGTAGAATTGACATGTTTCGAGTGTAGAAACACTCATCATCAGGAAATTGAAGCAAATATAGTGAACAGCTGATGTTGGTAGCAATAGAGAAAATAAAAAGTGGAACTAATCCATAATAGAGCTTTCAATGGCACGCATGGGGAGTGAAAAAGCTTTTTGTAGTCAAACGACAGAAAACATATCAGCACGCTGAAAGGTCAAGGACCAATGAAAAGCCACTGTGGGTGGGAAATGAAGAGAAAAATTAGGATGTATCAATTAAAGGACTTTGTAGAAAACATTTTAAGTGTACGTGATAAAAAAACATTTTAGTTTGATTCAACTATGTCGAAAAAGTGTGAAAGACGTCAAGTATGAGGGAGAGAGAAAGAAAAAATATGTTTTTTATTAAAGTCGTGTAGATGCTTTCTGTAAAAGATAAAAAAGAGGGATGTAATGAATGAAATGTAATAAAATAAGTTAGATTAGCTTACCATTTAGCTTGAAATAAAATGCCGTTGGGGTACCAAGCTTGTTACGGCCCAGTTACCCCAGCAGGAGTCAAAACTGACACATTAAGTTTAAAAAAATAAAATAGGTTTAAGACATTTTTCAAAGAAAAATTTTCAAAAAAGTTTAGTTTTTCAAGAACATCTTAAGAATAAGTTCGCTGCGACCAGCACGTGTCTAACCCAGACGGGAAATGAACTTGAACTTGACATTAAAAGGGGGGAACAAGTGACATGTATTTTAGCGGTCAAATTAAAGTGCCTTTCAGTATGCTAAAAAGTTTCCTCTGAATTAATAAAACGGTATCGAGGGAAAGCTCAATTAAGGTTCAAAATTACTCAAATAATCAATAACAATATTTACATATTAGAAAAATTTACATTTAGAAATTAGAAAAATGTTGTTCAAAGGTTTAAAGAAGATTTATCCTAAATATTCGTTTAGCGACCTCTGTTGGTAGGTTAACAATTGAAAAATGTAACTCAGTATTTCGACAAATTCGACTGAATTTATTGTTCTAGTACTTATGTATTTTAAAACTGCAATAAATTTTCGAAAAACTGTTATAGGAGGAGATAGCAATTATTTTCGGTCTAGAATTATCCCCTAAATTTTTGCTCATCATTTCCGGACACCCTGTATGTTAAAAGTACAATTGAAGGGTGTCCGGTTCAAACAAGGTAAGTGTCAGTTTATTTTCATCTTTTTGCATAAAAATATTCTAAGTGCAATCAAACGTGTCCTCAAAAAATGCCAAGTGCCCTTATAGCAGTGCAATCAATTTGGCAAAGTGGGGGAACCCGCAAATCACATGCCTTATTTCGGTACAAACAAGCTAAGTGCCAAACAAGAATTAGGTATTAGTTTAAATCATGTTTTGCCGATAATAATATAGTAGGTACTTTAAGTTTTTGTACAAGTTTATTTTAGTTCATAAGTTTGGTATTAAACAGATTTTTTTCTTAAAACCCTTTTTTTTATCGTGGCACTTAGCATGTTTCTTTTTTTTTATAGCCTACACATTTTTTGCATTAACCTTCGAAACAAGGCTAAGCTTACATTAGTATAATATGTTTTAGCAAAAAGTAAAATCAAGACTTATGTATCTTTTACCCTTTTGGAAATAACCACTCAAAAATTCGTTTTTCTTAAATATCTGTTCTTTAATTTTGGCTCTTGGCCTGTTTGGAGCGGACACCCTTCAATTATTCAAATTTGAAAACTTAACCAAACACCAAATTTATTCAATTCTATTTGTTCTTTCTGAAAACTATTATGATTCTCCATCTGCATTTCTGAATAATCTTGCGGTGCAACTAGTTCTTGCTCATGATATACAGGGTGATCCACGACGGGTGGCGAGCAGCTGTATAATGCATTTTTTTACCCCAAAGTCGAAGCATGTATGGTTTTGGAGATACAGCCGATCACCACCCGTCGTGGATCACCCTGTATACTTTTTGAAATTTTCATTTTATTGGCGATGCTTTCCTCAATATACACTTCGGCCACACTGGTTGACTGCCATCGGCCGTACCTTTTGAGTTACTCGCTCGCTATGGTCGCTCGTTCTCAAAAGCTGTATTCGTTTGGTGAAACTTTGCTTTTCTAAACGTATTGTTTACTGTCCTATTGTAATGTCATGTCAATTTTAGACAACTTATACTACCAGCTTCTTATTCTACCATTTGGGAAAAGCGCCATCTATTCAAATGGCTCTTTTCGAGGAAGCAAGCAGATTACTGCCAAATAAAAATAGCCCTGTAACGGAAGAAGTACTCAATGAAGCATTCTATGCGAAGGCTGTGCTAAAAGAGCTGTTTAGATTAAGACCAATTTCTGTTGGTGTTGGGAGAGTGCTTAACGAGAGTGCTGTATTCTCTGATTACGAAGTGCCTAAGGATGTAAGTAATTTGTTTTCCTACGATTAAAACTAGACTTTTTTAAAACTCTTTAAACAGTGTTTGTTTAAAGATGTTTCTTGAATGACAGAAGTTTTACAAATTTAATGCTAACCGTTAATATCTCGGTGTTAGAATTAGAATGATGGTTAATATAGGAAAGATTTGTGGAATTTTAGCTGAATCTACTTTCACAATATCAAATCAAAGTATGGTTTATTGTTTTGAAGAATAATCATTCTTATAAACAAAGCCAAAAAGAAATACAAGTAATATACAGGATGTTTTGTAATTGAATGTCAATAATTAAGGGGGCGATTTTTGTGTTCATTTTAAAAAGAAAACTTCATATGAACGTATGTCCTAAACGTCTTTATTTTTGATATACAGGGTGGTAAAGTTTTCAAAAATAAATAGTTTTTTAATAATATCTGTAATACCACTTTAGATATTTTAATGAAATATGGCAGACATGTACTATGTATCAAGATGCATTATATTTACCGTACAACAATTTTTTTTATTTCCACCAGTGGCGTTCGTACGGAATTTCACCTGCCTATTTTGGCAGACATTAATGTAACGCTACTGATTTCTCGTAAAAATAAATTTATTCCTAAAATCCCCAATCATTTCTAAACAAATTTAATCTCTTGAATTTTTTCAATCCGATGCACGGTTTTCGCTTAAAAAAAAATAAAAACCCTTTTTCTGCATGATCATTGATCATAACAATATCGTTAATATGACAATATCACCATGCACAGAAATAGATTTTATTTCTTAGATCAAGTTTGCTTAGAAATGAATAAGGATCGTCTGTTAATAAATCAACAACAACCTTTGTGAAAAAAAAATAACATACATAGAAACTAGATAAGTTGTTGAAAATACCCTCCACCTTGAAGGATACACGCTTCAGCTCTTTTCCTCATATTGTCGCGCACTCTTTGAAGTATACCTTCAGTATTTCTTATTAAATCGAAGGAAGCTCTTATACGATCTTTCAGCTCTTCTAAAGTGTTTACTGGGGTGCGGTAAACCAGACTTTTAAGATGCCCCCATAAGAAAAAGTCCAAACTATTTAAATCTGGGGACCTAGGCGGCCATGGTTGAGGTCCGCCACGACCAACCCATCGGTTATTAAATGTTTGATTTAAATATTCTCTTGCTACAACACTAAAGTGAGCGGGCGCATCATCATGCATGAACCATATTCTGTTTCTTATTAAAATTGGTACTTCTTCTAGCAATATGGGCAAATCCTCCTTTAGAAACCGGCGATAATAGGGTACTTGCACGAAATTTAAATATTAAAATTTTTAATATTTTTTCATAGTAAATGGATAAATATTGTATACATATTTTTTATTTTGCCTTAAATCCAAATACTTTTTAAAATATTCAAGATTGAAATTCACTAAAATTTTAAATATTCAAAAACGATTTTGATTGGTTTTACGTCACTAATAAGTAAAACGTTGCCAAATATATAACAATAATTGTACAGTTTTGACGTTGCCAAACGTTTCACATTTTAATTGTACAGTTTCTTTATAAAAGGTATCGTAGTTAAAATAATTATTAATATCAAGTCATACTCGGCCTTACATTGATAAGGTGAATAATTTTTAAAATATAAAAATAACTATAACAATCATCAATAATTGTTTACAAATTCTTCATGTCGGGAAGAAAAAAATATTCCCATGTCGATAATTTGATTTGGCAACACTGTAAGTGGCATTGAAGACCGGAATTTCGGCATCTGCGACCACAGAGAAGAAAATGTTTTAAGTCCGACAGTTTTAACATATCGACACTTTAAAAACCCGTCAACCAATTTCAATAAATCATGTATTAATAAAGGATAATTTAACAAGATGTAAAAAATTAAACAGCATAGCTAATATTAGCCTTACTGTAAAATAAATAAGTTTTATTTTAATAGATAATTCAACATAATCACGTTTAAGGATGTACAGATTGCTTTTTCACGATCGGTGTAAGCTATAGTCATTGCCAAATGAGGTTAGATCAGATCCTGTCAAACAAAAATAAAATACTGTTTTGATATTTAAGTAATTTTTATTCCTAGTCTTTGGTATTAATTTACAAAAGTACAACTGAAGCCCGAACAGTTTGCTAAAACTGAAAGCTTTGTGCTAAGAGGTGTGAAAGCCATGTATTTCATAATGCTGCTAAAACTTTTATAAAGACAGATAAGTAGGTAGGTATGTGCATTTTTATATTATATATAATATATTGTAATATATTATTCTTTACATTTAAATGTTAATGAAGGGTATATAATTCTTGAATTTTTTTAAAGGAAATTAGGCTTACTAAATATTATATTATGAACTGGAACATTAAAGTCATAATAATTCTGTTCGATAAATACTGATAGTGAGTAAAATTGGAATATAAATTAGGTACAATATCAATAATTATTTTTTAGTGATAAAAAAACCGTGATTCTACTATTGAATACTGGAAAAGCAAGAGGAAAACATGGATAATAATAAACAATGGCAAAATGTGTTCCGAGCATAGGGTTAGAGCCAAGACAATGAAAGACAGTAGGAAATGAGTGTTTTATCATGATTTTACTGCCCTATCAGTTCTTACAGTAATTATTTTTTAAAGTAATTTACTGAAGAAGAATGGATTGTCCCATATTGAATTGTAAATAACTAGTTGATCTACTCTTCTTTCCACATCAGTACATTGCTATTTAGTTTATTTAAAATTAGATGATAAAGGTGCAGTAACTCTGAGGAATACCCAGGTCTAACGAGGAACCATTATAAACTGAGACTCGATGCTACTAGGAATAATATAAATTTGATGTTGTGCTCCTGGAACTTATTACAGTTATTATACATTATTATTTTAGTGTCATTATATTTTTTCACGTTATTTGAGTTTAAAATACCATTAGGCGTTTAATTAAGTACGGCCAGTAATAATACATGTACCTACCTACTTAGTAATATTGGTGAAATAGGTAAAAAAAAATATTTTATCTGAAAAAATAACCTGTAATGAATCTCTACAAGCGATATCTTAAAAATATTAAAGATTAAATATTTGTAGTTTATCTTTTAATTATTCTTGACAATATTAGTTTCCACCTAGAAACGAAACTGGCAGCAATAATTCAAGAAATCAAACTAAAGTGGAATGGAATAATCTTTTCTTCTGCTTTGTTTCTTACGGTGAAATAAGGTAGAAATGATACAAATGTAAAAAATATTTTTTATCTTTATTCTTCTAAAGTTATTTTACCTACTTCAGTTTGTTAATACTTAAATTTAGTTAATCAATTTTTTTTTATTTGATTAGTATGCTAAAGCTTACATTGGTAGTTTTATAAACACAAATTTTTGGGGCAAAAATTTTTGAGGAATTTTACTTTAAACATTAAAAAACACTAGAAACAAACATTATTAATGGTTCGTTCAAATTAATTTCTCAGTCATCTAGCATAAAGAATCTTATGTCCAGTGTCCGTTGAAATCTTTTGATTTGTATTATTCTTAGGGTAATGTACTAGCATCCTTAAATATTTTCCTGCCTCTTAAGAAGTCGCTTTCCAATCACCAGACCACACAGGGAAAAATATGTTTCAAACGACTGATGCGAAGAACTTCTAAGCTATATTATCTTAATCAGTGATCTTCTTAACTATCTTGATAAGTAACTTTAGATTTCATATTCCGTATTATGTCAAAATTGAGAGGCGATACCTCGGTACATCTTTTTAAAAAAAAATTCTTATGTGGCTCATAAATTTCCATATCTTCGGATAACCTAAAACAATTTTTTTTAAATTGAATTGAATTTTTATTATTGTTACTCTACAGCAATACCTATTTGTAAAATATTTCAAAAAATGGAAACAGATTTAATATAAATTAATTTATACTTACAAAATCAAAGAACTTGTGGATAAAAAGCCTGGAAGAACAACTAGCTGCTGACTGTGGGTTTAGTCAACGAACCATTTCAGATGGAACTTGAATAAATACGTTTTCCGATAGAAAGACCAGGAATAAGTACTTTTACGTTTTACAGAGAATTTTAAATGCAATAGAAAAAATATTCAATAAAAAGTATGGTTATGATGTTATGAATCACTCCGGTACATTTATTTTATTTAAAATTGTATTGTACAGCGGAATTAAATTGTACCATCGGCGTATTTGGCAACATCGCTATTTCCTTATTATTGACGTCACGAAAAAGGAAGCGTTTTGGCGCGTGTTTAAAAAAGAGGAATTTTATTTGACGATATCTGCTAATATTTTGGTTTTTATGAAAAAAGAAAAATGGGGGGCGTAATATGAGCCTATAATGAGTTAAATTAAATTAAAAAAAAAAATGTGCAAGGACCCTATTATGGCCATTTAGCCTTTCTGGCAGGAAAAAAGGTCCAATTAAAGAATTTCCAACAATTCCACCCCAGACATTTACCGAAAACTGTTCTTGCTGGTTACATTCTACAACTGCGTGGGGGTTTTCGTCGGCCCAAATATATTGTGAAAATTTCTGATTGCGTTTCTGGAAAAGTTAGCTTCATCTGTAAACATTATTTCATGGTCAAACAAGGGATTATGCGCAATATTCTCCAAAAACCACTGACAAAAATTAACACGCAAGGGAAAGTCTCGGGGAAGTAACGCTTGGACCCGCTGAATATGATACGGGTACAATAAAAAATCGTGCAAAATTTTCCAAACCAGGACGTGCGAGATATTCAGATTATGTCCAATTTTTCTAGTACATCATCAATAGAATTTAAAATTGCTTCTTCAATTTCTGCAGTTCTTACAGTCCGATGGGATCCTTTTAATTGATTATTTGCCATCAAAGTACCTGTTTCAGTCAACCTTCTATGTACATTTGCAAATGTTCGCCTATCTGGTATGACTCTATTAGGGGACCGCTCTTGATACAATCGCCTAGCTTCCAGCGAACTGCCATCAGCCAAACCATACATGTAATGCATATCTGCCAACTCCTCATTAGTAAACCCGACCATTATCTTTCAAAATAACAATACTCGGATATTTTAAACACCAAATTAATAAGACACGAAAAACCGAATTTAAATATTGATAAACTGTCAAACAAAATAATGATAACCGCCCTGACAACAGAATTAATAACTCTTACAGACACAGCCTAATACAATAATAATTTTTGAGATCCTTATTCATTTCTAAGCAAACTTGATCTAGGAAATAAAATCTATTTCTGTGCATGGTGATATTGTCATATTAACGATATTGTTATGATCATGCAGAGAAAAGGTTTTTATTTTTTTTAAGCGAAAACCGTGCATCGGATTGAAAAAATTTAAGAGATCAAATTTGTTTAGAAATGATTGGGGATTTTAGGAATAAATTTATTTTTACGAGAAATCAGTAGCGTTACATTAATGTCTGCCAAAATAGGCAGGTAAAATTCCGTACGAACGCCACTGGTGGAAATAAAAAAAATTGTTGTACGGTAAATAATGCATCTTGATACATAGTGCATGTCTGCCAAATTTCATTAAAATATCCAAAGTGGTATTACAGATATTATTAAAAAACTATTTATTTTTGAAAACTTTACCACCCTGTATATCAAAAATAAAGACGTTTAGGACATACGTTCATATGAAGTTTTCTTTTTAAAATGAACACAAAAATCGCCCCCTTTATTATTGACATTCAATTACAAAACACCCTGTATACTACGAATACACAAATTAGAAGAAATAAAAATAATTATTTTTTTCTTAAGGTATACATCGTCAAAAATATATAGGTAAATCGGGAAACTACAAACATAGTAAACAGGACACAGATAAACTCAACAAAATAAGATGACCAAATGCTTGCCGGAAATACTTAGTTAAAAGGCGTCGTTGTAATACTCGACCACCTCGTAATAGGCTCTTCCCACCAGTAGTTCTTTTTAGGGTAGATATGTTTCTTATTTGCTCAGGAAGATGGTTAAACAATTTTCGGCTTTCGTAAATTATAGAGTTTCTAATAAGGGCAGAAGACGGTATGGGCATGTACAGGTTCTTTGATCTTCTAGTATCATGAGAGTCGTCAGGCACTGGCAATGTATCCCTATGCTTGTATATCATGCAGACAGTTTCAAGATTAAACAGGCATGGCAAAGTTAAGATTTTCTTAGATATAAATAACGGTGTACATGACTCTCTGCCATACACACCACAAGGATATCTTACAGCACGCTCCTGCAGAATAAACACTGAGTTCAGCAGGTAGTTACACGTATTCCCCCAGAACACAATTCTATATCACAAGTGAGACTTCACCAGTGAGTGGTAGACCCCCTTAGCTAAGATGGTTCCAACCTCCATCGATGTTAATCGCACTGCGTAGGATCCCGAAGCCACTTGGCGAGCAAGTCCCAAGCTATGACAGTCGAACCTCAGACAGTCATCAATTAGAAGTCCCAAAAACTTGGTGTTAGCTTGTTTTGATAGTGACATAGATACAAACCGTCCATATCACATCGAAAACCCACAATGTTGGTCTTGTCAAAGTTTAGGGTCAATAGGTTACCATCACACCATTGTCTAACTTTAGAAAGATCAGACAAAACCTTGATCTTTAATTATATTAAGGCACAAGTGTTTTGGTATTGTATGAAATTCCAGATTATTTTGTTTTATATTACTTACTAAATTATCCGCATTTAGGCATTTCCTTTAATTTTTATTTTATTTAATTAAAACTGATGATATTCC
The DNA here is from genome assembly GCA_963969555.1 of Polydrusus pterygomalis. Lineage (NCBI taxonomy): Eukaryota > Metazoa > Arthropoda > Insecta > Coleoptera > Curculionidae > Polydrusus > Polydrusus pterygomalis. Next base: position 84,844,719 of record OZ018376.1, read on the forward strand.
AGCCAGATTTTTTGGTAGGATTGAGCTAGTCTTCGTCTTAGATTGATTTGTGTGTACATTTTTTTACCATTACTATTTTATTGTCTTATAATGTGTGATTATCTATTTATTTGTTTATTGGATTACTTATTCTTACTTTATAAATATAGTAAACATTGTAATTTACATACATAATAATAGTATTAATACTGTCCAAAGCTTTGTTAACAAGATGTACTTCTTCTAACAATAAAGTGTATTTTGATTGATTGATTGATATCCTGAATTTTTAGATAATGTAATTCTTATTCGCTCAAATTAATTTTTCTGTTGTGGGTCTAAGACACCTTTTCTAGTAAATGAAGAATGAAATGTTGAGAAAAGTGAATTAAACAAAAAAAAAATTATGCACTGGGTTATGATTAGGGCTGGGCAAAAATTCGATATATAAATATTTTTATCGATATATCGAATAACGATATTTAAAAAATAAAATATCGATATATCGACTATATCGATATTCGATTGGAATTTCAATATCGTCCAGTCCTACTTATTACACATTTAAAAACCACTATTTAATTCAATCTTTTTTCTTCATGTTTTCATAATTAGAGGCTCCCCTTGAAATGAAGGTACGGAGAAAATTTTACAGGGCACATAAGAAAATATTGATATATTTGTAATATATTATTTTTATCTTTTATCGATAATATATATTATCGATATATCGAATAACGATATTTAAAAAATAAAATATCGATATATCGACTATATCGATATTTTTTTAATATCGATATTCTATATTGGAATTTCAATATCGGCCAGCCCTAGTTATGATCACTCTTTTATGTAGAATACCGACGACTTAATTAACAATCGCTCAGACCCGCCAAATTAATTCTTTTGAAATGCATTTTTTTTATAAAAAATATATTATATTCCAGTTACAACATTACAAAAATGATTTGCATCAAAGAGGGCCTTGCATCTAAGGACGTAATGCTTAGCCTGAGTCTGGATCCACATACATCCGTGATACGCATCCGTTGTGTACCACATGATTAATATGAACCAATGAAATTTTAGGGAATAAAATTTCATTGGTTCATATTAATCATGTGGTACACAACGGATGCGTATCATGGATGTATGTGGATCCAGCCTTAGAGCTTAATACCTGTTGGGTGTCAGTAACCACCTGAATTAACAATCGATCAGTTATTCCGTCATCTTTGACAGTCGTTACAAGTAATTTGATTCATCGCTAATTTTTCCAATTTCTTGAACAATTTACACAATGGGCTTTACGGAACAGTACAAAACATTCATCATTGAAGCGTATTTTCGAAACGGGGTTAGAGTAAATGGTGAGTGGCAATACTATCCGGGTTTGTGCATGGACGACTTTCACGAACATTTTCCTAACGTTGCTTTTATTGCTGGGGATTTTTATCATTGCTTGAAAAGAACCGTGGCTGTTTAGGGAAATAGGTTCTATACAACACAAAAAAGGAGCAGGAAGACCATCTGTAAGAACAGAAGAACTTGTTGCACACGTTCGTGAAATAATGCAAAATACGCCAACAAAGTGTATAAGACGCCTGTCCCAAGAAGTGGGAAGATCTTATGGAACATGCAGGACTATTCTTAAGAAGCAATTATTAAGCAATGTAATTATTTTTCTTTTTTTTCTGTATATTCTTACTTTGTAAATTTTGTAAACAAAAAAAATAAATTTGTATTTGTCTACTTATTTTATTACTCATGAGTTTGGCATATAATGTCATAATATGAATTTGACAAAATTTTAACCTAGATTTGGTTAGATATATGGGTATTTCTCCACTAATTCACAAGTTTAAGTCCCAACACCATAACTTGGCCAATTTGCGTCGTAAGATACTGATTTTTTCGCAATACATTGATTATAACATATATTTTTTTTATTTTACATTATAACTGAAGATAGTTACATACTGAACAAAATATACATAATAAAATTGGAGAAAATTCAAGACCGTCACCTGTCCCTATACTGTTTTTACCACTAAATCGTGAAGTTAAAAGTCCGGTACATTAAAATATCAACAGCATTTATATTTTTCACTATTCAGTAGAAGTGTTGTTTTGATATGCAGTATTTACGACTCAAATAATTTAATTATTTAAACAAATAATATTCTCTGAAAAGCTGTCCCGGCGTTGTGGATTCACGACCGTCACGGCTTGAAACCGCCACTAAAACACTCCCTAGAGGGCGCGTTACGGATATGTTTTTTATCGAGAGCAGGTGCTTCGTCAGTTGCTTTGCAGACGTCAACCTCAACTCCGCGTAGTTTTATTGGTTAGTTTTATTTTATTTCTGAAGGTAAGAATATTGTGATAGTACCTTTATTACGATCAAGTCCGTCCATAGGTATTATTATTATTACACTAGATTTAGAAAAAAAAACGTATGCAGCCTTTTGAAGGAGAAAAGTGCTTATTAATATTACCTTAACCTCAAATTAATGCCTTTTATATTGTGGCATCCATAACCTATATTTTGCAAATTTTGAAGACCGTCACGCTCAAGACCGTCACTTACTAACTGATCTGTGACGGTCTTGAATTTTCAGTGACGGTCTTGAGTTTTTTGGGACTGACTTGAATGTTCTCTGTAGAACTTTGTATATTGGCACGAATACTTTCAAGATATATACTTTTCCAGCACATCGTAATACCATGGATATAAATAAATTCAAAATCAAGTTAAGGTTAAATCGAGAAAAAGCAGATGAGAGGCGGTTACTAGAGAGACAACGTAAAAAGGAAAAGCGAAAGCAAGAAAGATTAGATCTTAAACTTAAGAAAAATACTGATGGAAATGTAGTGACTAGGAATGCTGAAAACATGTCAGTACTTTTAGAGTTGGAACCGAATAAAGAACCGGCGGCATCAGAAAGAGTGTCAATAGAGAAAAAGCCTATTATTACTAACCCGCCTTTATCACTATATTCTTTGACCATTTTTGAAGTTATTTGTTTATTTTAATAATATTATTTCACATTATTTGTCATGTAACTCTAGTTATTTTTTTCATTTGTGTTAATAAATGTTGATTTTCTTTTAATACACTATTTTAGTTCCTATATAGTTCAAGACCGTCGACAACATTCAAGACCGTCCACGGTCGTATTTTTGTGTTATCACGAAAACAGTCTTAGTCAAATTCAAATAACTGACAAGAGCATGTTGTATTAATGCTTGTCAAGTGACAGCACATTTCTGGTAATTACAGAGACTTGTTTTTCTTTAATATTTTGGCCGTAAAGATTACATTATTCAAGTTTTTCGATAGGTGTATGTAACTTTAGCCAGTATTTGTCATAACGCAGACAGATGAGAAGTTTAAAATGACAAGGTGTGTGTTGACTAGATCAGGTTATTATTATTATATCATAAAATGGTGTCTGGTTCCACTACAAAAAAAATGCTGCTGACATTAAGGGTATGTGACGGTCTTGAAGAAACAATTTGTTTCACCATCTTAAAATGTAAATATTGGTCTTAGGGAAAGAGATCCTGCGCGGCCACGTAAAAGTTACACTCCCAGTACTTCAGGTGAAATAATTTTTAAAAAATTTATGCTATATTATACTATTTTTGTTTTTCTTAATTGTTGTGTCAAATTTGAGAATTAGCAGAGAATATCCCATATCGTCCCCATATCATTGTGATCTAAACCAATCCCTACGTTATTTAATCCAATCCCTCTTTGATGCAAATAATTTTTGCTGGAAATTATTTTAATTATATTTGAAAAGATATAGTACCATGTAAAAATCCAAAATAAATCGATAAAACTGGAGAATTTTAACAATCGCTCTACTTAGCTGTGCTTCATCATACTTTTCTACTAACTTGACGTTTCGATCTCTATCTTCTTGTTGATTTTACAAAGTTTATTATCTTTTTTCACCAGAATAACGCCTGCATTTGTTTCTCATTTTAGACTGTAGTTGTAAGTCAAAATCAAGTATCCTGTAGATTAGAAAAATATTTTTTCAATCCTCACGAATTTAAGCCAGAACGATGGTTAAAAAACCATCCCCTCTATGAAAAGAAACATCCATTTTTGCTAATGCCGTTTGGTCATGGGCCCAGGTCGTGTATTGCCAGGCATTTGTCTGAACAAAATATGTTGGTGTTATTATTAAAGGTAAGTTTTTATTTTTTAATAGCTAATTATTAACCATGCTTGTTTATTTATTTATTTTTAAATAATCGGGCAATGTATACAGTATTGGCAATATCATATTCAACTTACAAAATATATTATATTAATCGATTTCCTTTTAGTTATTCTTTTTTAAATAACTCCTCAAACTGATAACTAACTAACAGATCGATACAAACATTATTACAATTGTTCATTATTCTATTAACCACACTGTTTTGACCATATCGAATTCGATGACGCTGAGGTCTAGGTGGAACATAAAAACGGTACTTGGATAGTAATGATGGACAGTTACGTAGACCATTTAAAAACAAATACAATGTCCATGTTATTTCGCCTGCTTTTTAAAGAGCCTATATTGAGATCCTTCTCCAGTTCAGGGTAGTTAATGTTATCTACTAATATATGTGTTTTGTAAAGTACATTATTTAAGAAATTTCCTCTGAACACCGTTTAACATATCTTGATAAATATTGTAACAGGGGAACCATATTTCTACAAATCTCAATGTGTTGATTAAAGCTTAATTTTTGAACAAAGATCATTCCAAAATCTCGATTGACTTTCACGTTTTCTAAAATGTTATTATTAAAATGATAGCTTTTTACAACATTATTTAAATATTTACTAAATTGAATGTATTTACACTTTGATACACCACGTACAACACCAACTGTAAATTCGATCAAGGCCACTTTGTAGTTTAAACACTGAAAGAACATTGAGTAACGGTGAAAATATATTAATGTCGGCAGCATATAAGAGAAAATAGCAACAATGAAAACAACTAGCGACGTCTTTTCCAAGAATGTTAAAAATAACACTTCCAACATAGTATAAAATTAATTTGAAGAAGTAGTCTGTGCTTAAAGTGGAGTTGAAAGTATAGGAAAGAAAGAAAAAACTAAAAGTCTTCATCCACAAAATTTAATAGAATATAGAAATTCTTTAGGTGTCTCTACATGTTTCGAACGTAGAAACGTTCATCATCAGGAGACAGAAAATGTATATAGTGCTGATGGTATTAGCTAAAGAGAAAACGGTAAAAAAACTTAATGGAGCTTTTATGGCATTAAAAAATTGAAATGTAGAAGTGACATATACAGTGACCGGCAAAGAGTTCGCAACATATGGGAAACATTTTTATTAGCGGAATATTGAAAAATCTTTTTTGGGGGATTGGATGTGCATGTCCCATAACCTTAAAATCGATTTTGACATACGTCACGTGACCAATGGTATGACGGGAAAGTTGAAAAAACCAATATGAAATCATCATAAATCAGATAAGTTGATGAGATATCGAAAAAATTCCAAGAATAAAAAGTGTTTAGAATTCCATTAGAACCTTGAATACAATGTTTGAGATATCTACTTAAAAAAACATAAAATCGAATATTTTTGTAAATATTTTTTTACCGAATTAAAAATTTCCATATTTTTCCTTTCTTAAAGCTTCATTAAAGTAAAACTGACATCTGGTGACCACAACTAGAAATATTCTTTTGTTTTTCTGACAATTTGGAGCAATAATTCAAAAAATTCGTTCACACTTGGATACCAGCTGTTGCAATAGTCTATTTCTAATAACCTTATCGATATTTTTTATATCGAAATATTCTATTATGTTAAGAAATCCTTAAATTCATTAATCCAAAGAAAATTTTATTTATAACTGTAAAAAATAATTTTGAATTTCGCAGAAATCTTTAAAAAAATCTAAAAATTAATAAAAATTTAAATTATTTTTTACGGTTATAAATAAAATTTGCTTTGGATTAATGAATTTAAGGATTTCTTAACATAATAGAATATTTCGATATAAAAAATATCGATAAGGTTATTAGAAATAGACTATTGCAACAGCTGGTATCCAAGTGTAAACGAATTTTTTGAATTAGTGCTCCAAATTGTCAGAAAAACAAAAGAATATTTCTAGTTGTGGTCACCAGATGTCAGTTTTACTTTAATGAAGCTTTAAGAAAGGAAAAATATGGAAATTTTTTATTTTATATTTTTTTAAGTAGATATCCCAAACATTGTATTCAAGGTTCTAATGGAATTCTAAACACTTTTTATTCTTGGAATTTTTTCGATATCTCATCAACTTATCTGATTTATGATGATTTCATATTGGTTTTTTCAACTTTCCCGCCATACCAGTGGTCACGTGACGTATGTCAAAATCGATTTTAAGGTTATGGGACATGCACATCCAATCCCCCAAAAAAGATTTTTCAATATTCCGCTAATAAAAATTTTTCCCATATGTTGCGAACTCTTTGCCGGTCACTGTATAAAAAAGTTGAGGAGAGTTAAAACATGCTGAGAATGTGATGAAGGATGTCTAAACAATCAAATGAAGTGAGAAAGAAGAAAAGAGCCTTCTAAAGAGAAGGTGTCGAGGATTTTTTAAGAAATTTTTATATAAAAATATTTGTAGAATTATTGATGTCTGTAAGACAGTGTAAAGATTAGACTTGTCATTTGTAGCAGACATGATTTACGTCAAAAATATTTTTGAAGAGTGGTACCCTCAGTGCCCCAAAAACCACTCTTCAAAAATATTTTTGACGTAAATCATGTCTGCTACAAATGACAAGTCTAATCTTTACACTGTCTTACAGACATCAATAATTCTACAAATATTTTTATATAAAAATTTCTTAAAAAATCCTCGACACCTTCTCTTTAAAAGGCCTTTTTCTTCTGCTCATTTCATTTGGTTGTTTAGACATCCTTCATCACATGCTCAGCATGTTTTAACTCTCCTCAACTTTTTTATATATGCCACTTCTACATTTAAAATTTTTAATGCCATTAAGGTTTTTTACCGTTTTCTCTTTGGCTAATACCATCAGCACTATATAAATTTTCTGTCTCCTGATGATGAACGTTTCTACGTTCAAAACATGTAGAGACCCCTAAAGAATTTCTATATTCTATTAAATTTTGTTGAGGAAGACTTGTAGTTTTTTCTTTCTTTCCTATAGTATAAAATTGTCTCTTTTGATACTTTGTCATTCGTCTATTTTGTTAGTTAAGTTAATATTTTGTAAACGGTTGAAGATAGGTATAGGGCGTGATTTATGAAACTGTCTAGAATTGATTGTAGAATGTAAAAACGTAAAAGTATATAATATTATTATGTTTCATTCAAAAAATTTAAGTTGATACACATAGCACCCTGTATAATATATTTTTCCCAAAAATTTGACGGGTCCGAGCGATTTTTGATTAAGTATTCTATATAAAAGGCTAATCCGTTTTATTATCACAACCCTGTATACATAAAATGTCCCAAATTAGTGACCGTGTGACTTCGTTGTGGAGACATAATTTTTTTTAAATACTTACTACAGAACCCTGAAAATCATATTTTATATTTATAAACTATTATAGAATATACGGTGTAACCACTTATAAAAGCATATGTCTACGTGCTGTACTGATGGAAAGTCCAACATAACCTCACTTTACCCGAAAAAGTAGAATTGTCTCGTTCTACTAATTCATTTAATCAATCATGCCTATACGGTCTCGGAATTGACTTGTCTATTTATATTATTCTTGTAGATCGTTAGAAAATATAAAATCGAATGGAATGGTTCTACTTTGGATTCAAAGTCGCTTCTTATAAATAAGCCAAATGGACCAATTTTAGCGACGTTTCATCTCAGGTAAACTAGGTTAAGACTCAAAAAAACCTTTTTAAATTACATTTTATTCTTTAATGTTTCAATAGTATATTACCATTATTTGTTTTATGTGGGTACATGGTGTCCCAAGTCCTAGCTTCATCATTAAAATGTCGAGTACCTAACAATATTGTGAAAAAATGCGACCTTTCTCTCTTTCGAAAAACCTTTAAGAAAATTTCACAATTCTGTAAAAATAAACCTTGTTTTGTTGGAGCAATTTTTTTTCACTTAGGCACAAATTATTAATATCCTGTGAACACTAACTGTAATTGATGGTACCATTATTGAAACAATAGTTGTTCCATCATAAGTTCTTCCAAATTGATGGGGTAATTTAATCCTATTGTGCTCCCATAGAAAACGTTTTGGACATATTCACTTGTCGTGCACTATGCGAAGGAAAACCGTCCATTTGATACCAAATATCAGCATTCTCATGAGCAACTTCTTCTAACACAATTTGTGACTGAAGCCTTTGATCAGAACTATCGGGTTGATGATATTTTTACGGATTTTTCTAAGGCATTTGATAGATTGGACCCTAGAATTTTACTTAATAAACTCAGCTCGTTTGGAATCTCAGATAATCTTATAAGGTATTTCCATTCTTATTTAGATGAACGACAACAAAGAGTGGAGTGTGGCGGCCAATGATCTGTGCCAGTGGATGCTACATCGGGTGTAACACAGGTGTCCATTTTGGTTCCTTTTATGTTTATAATATTTATTAATGATATAGTTAATGATCTTGACAGTGATGGTCTTCTCTATGCCGATTACAAGAAAATCTATGCTCGTATTCGTAACCTTGCAGACTGTGAAAAAGTTCAATTGTCCCTTGACATGATATATAGATTAAAACGACATACCCTTGTGTATGATTACAAAATTAATAAAATTACAGTGGACAGAGCTGATACTTTTCGCGATTTGGATATATTATTTGACAGTAAACTATCTTTTGTTCCCCACATAAATGACCTTGTTGCGGTCTGTCATAGTTCCTTAGGTTTCATAATAAGACATTCTCATGATTTTTTAAATTGTCATACACTAAAAATACTTTTTAATGCATTTGGAAGATCTAAATTGGAGTACGCCTCGGTTGTATGGTCTCCATATTATCAAACCGCATGGAAAGGGTGACGTTTTCTAATATATCTAAGTTTTATAATTGATGGTCAGTATCCTGAAATCGGTATTCTAGAAGAAGCTCTATTGAAAAGGCACTCGTTTTGCTCCTTAGAAGATCGACGTACAGTTTCTCAACTTAAATTTCTCCATAATATCTTGCATAAAAGAGTTGAATGCAGTGATATATTAAAAAACTCACTGCTTAGATAGAAGAAGTTTATTTAACATTCCCTGTAATGAACTTTATAGTTAGTTGCGAATGAAATTATACAAAAATTTAGTCCACAAAATATTGTGGTCTAACTAACTTATAGTCTCCCATTTGTGTTTTCACCGTGTCGCGTTTATTTTATTTTTTTGCAATTAAATCGTATTAGCTATAAATAATTTTATGGAGATGTTGTCTATTACACGTCATACACGATCAATGTCACATCAGTATAACTGTCAATAATAAAAAAATAGTTACCCTGTTATAGTAACGTCAACGAGTAATGCACCATGCACCAATAAAAGGCGAAAGAGGGCCTTTTCGCGATAACCAAATTTGTATGCTCATGCGCGAAATTGACGTTTCTCTGGTGGTATTTCAATCAAATTTGCTGTGTCAGATTCTGCTGTCAATCGTGTTTTGTCTACAAAATTGTAAACAAAGTTGTAATTATTACATTTTTCTTTTAGTATTTTGTTATTAGTGCGTGCTTTTAAATACGATTATTTGTTTTGTGAGTTCTCCTTAAAATACTCTTTGTTGAAATGTCGGAAACGAAGCGAAAAGGTGACACATCGTGTGCTTACCGTGGGTGTCTTGACAGAACCGGCGAAGGAATTTCATTGTTTAGATTTCCCAAGGGTGCAGGCAGGTAAGTAAAAGAATTTTTGTTTATAAGAATGTAACTTATTGGCATTTATTACATACAGTAGATATTTACAGTAACTGATCATTGCAAAAATATATCCTTTTAAATATAAATTTGAATGGAAACAAAAAATGTCAATCATGTAATTTTGTAAACCAAATTTCTGTCTGTTGGCAAACGGCAAGTAAAGGTAGTAGAAAGTGTATAAAATACCATGTCATGCTACACTTAGCATATAAAGTACCTTTAAATAATTATAACTCCTGAAAACATACCGAGAAAACGACTAAAATGTAACAAATTTATGGAAAATGCTTTTTAATCAACTACTTTATTCAGTAATATCTTGCTGATACACACTGAACTAATAAAATTCAATATTATATTAAAATGTTTAACATACTTATATTATCATAAAAAGGGAAAGATTTTCTTCCGTGTATCTGATGATTTCAAACAAATTTATCATACTTTTTACTGTGTATCAAGGTCACAAAATCAGGTTACATCAACATCAAAGAAGCCGACAAAGCTTTCGCCTCTTATTGGTGCATTACTCTTTGGTAACGTATTTAGTAATGTATGGTATTACATTACTAATGGTGTATGGATCTAAAAAATTAGCAAACACAAAATTCTTCTGTAAGGAAAGAGAGAGAGAAAGCTTTTAACAACATTTTAATATTTTATTCTTTTTAAAAAATAGACTGCTTTTACAACATTAAAAGGTATTTTTCTACCAATTTGACACAACTTTACCGACTCGGGGACATCCTGTACATCAGTATTTCATGTGAAATCTCCAGTATTTACACTATATTATTATATTTTTATAAATTTTACAATTCTCGAATCTATACCGTAAAACTATATGTATTTGGCTTTATTGCTTAACAGTTTAATGTATTTTGCAATAATATTGTATAATTGTAAATTATTTATTGGGTTTTATACAAGGTGTATCAATTTATAACGGACACACTTCAAAGCTAAAACATTTGAAATGGTGCGGTTTGTCTGGATTAATTTCTTTTTAGCAATATTACGTATTATATTTCTAAACTTACTTTCTCTGATTGTTATTATAAGGTATAGTGGTGATTTTGATCTTTGGTAGGTAAGTATTAGTTTCTGACGTCATATATGAATTACCAGGTACCTATGTCCGAAATTGATACATATTTTTTGATGACATTATGCTTGTTACTTGAAATTAGCAAATATCTTGAAAATGCCGTCTGGTGCGAACATGTAAAATGTAAAAATTACAGTTTGTAGTATTTTTGATATGTCTCCAGCCTATAATCATGTAAGATAACTAATTTATTTCATTTAAAAGAATTGAAGAATTTTTTAACCGATATTTTATTTTAATGGGTTTGTTAGTGAATTTTTTTAGGTTAGTAAATTTTCTTGTAACTAGCATAGACATATACCTTTAGATCAGCAAACAATAATCACGAAAGTTGGCAATTTAAGGCATCGCGTATGTAAATGAAGCCCAATACACATGGGCATGCGCACTGCAAAATTCTCATTTAATAATTTTATCTACACAATAGACCCACAACTCTATAAAATAAAGCCTGGCTCCCTCCCACCCGCCCTAACCGTTTTAGAGCAATTACAATGATGCTGACGTATAATTTTAATGCCCAAAGACCTCCACACTAATAATTTCAACTAAAATTATTGGATCAATGTAAATATAGGTATTTACTTTTTTCCTAAAGATTCATTGCAGTACTGCAAATTTTTCTAAAAAAAAATCTATCAAAACATCCATCGGGATATCAAAAAAAAATACCTTGTCCGACTTCCATTGTCTTTATTTTGTTACTTAACACAACGTTTCGGTTAGTTAGTATCTCTAACCGTTTTCAAGTATAAACTAAACGTTTCGGTTAGTTAGTATCTCTAACCGTTTTCAAGTATAAACTAAATTATAATTCTAAGGCTACTGTCTTAAATATCTGTACATGGAATGGTTTGAGTCACACGCTATATTATACTTCATACGAAGTCAGTTGAGACAACGTAAATATTGGGGGTACGATCAATTTACTGCATCACACACTGAAACTACAATACAAATATAACAAAATTTGTATTGATCGCTCCCTATACAGATGTTCGAAGATAGTCTACGTGGACTTGACAGGTCTGTCATCAAATTTTTTTCAGTTTTTTTGTCTGTCTCAACTAAGATCGTATACACTTTAACACTGCCAAGATTAAACCTAAACTTTGGCTTAGATATGTTGATGATAGGTTAGGTTAGGTATAAGACAATCCATTAAATTTACCATGGAAACAGAAAAACATTCCTCTCTGTTTTCGTCAAACGAAGTATTTGTACAGAAAACCCACGGATCGAATCATTCAAACTCCATAAAACAGGGCATAATGCAAACTTTTTATCACAGAGCATCTAACGTTTGCAACCTTTTGCCTTTGACCTTAAGGTTGAATTCTCAACGTCATTCACTCTATTGCCAACCTATAACCTATTTCGCGTTGATTTTTGAGTTTATTATTTTAATAACTAACATTTAAAGAAAATCAATATCGTCGGTACATTATTTAGGTAGTATCTGATATATTACAAAAATATCAATTTATTTCATTGCTAATTTTGGGAGAATTGTATAGTGAAAGAACAATGAGTGACAATGACATAATAATGTAAAAAAAAATTTTACCCGATATTTTTCGCTATACAATTCTCCTAAAATAAGTTATGAAATTCCTTGATATTTATTAAATATGTCAATTATTACCTATAGAATATCAAGTCGATACTGATTTTCTTTAAATTTTGTAAAAAAGCTAGAAAACATAAATAAATCTACGCGAAATAGGTTATAGGTTGGCAAACATGTTGATACTCCCACCTTAATATTGAAATTTCAAACATGAAAAAAGATTTAAAACAGAATGGTTACCCTGAAACCTTTTTAACTAATACCATCTGAAAAGTTAAAAATCGCGAAGTAAGCACTAATACAAAAACGAAAGAGGAGCAATCATTTCTTACAATACCTTATGTCAAGAGGATTCCTGAAAAGATTAGAAGGACAACCAAAAACTATAATATCAAAACAGCCTTTAAATCCGGAAATAGGCTTAGAAACTTTGTTACAAAAGTAAAAGCACAGAAAATATAGCTAACGCAACAGAACGATGGAGACGTGGCAACAAATCGCCCCCGAAAAAAGAAGCCGGCTGCCGGCAGCGGGCCTCCCTACAAGATTCAGGCGGTTTCTATGGGAAGATTTCCTAAGAGATGTCGTGCGTGCAAGTCCCACGTTGCCAAACGTACCGTTGTGTATTTAAATGTGAGGAAAAGTATTTTAATAAATCAAAGTACATCTTATAGAAAATGTAGAATTATAAAATTTAAAGGGCTTATTTTAAAGAGTGTATTAAATTTATGTATTACCAACATTAAAGTCTTGATATAACATATTTTATTATCATGGAAAAGATTTAGGCGATAATTAATGCCAACACAGACTAGGTAGTGGCGCAGCGAGAAATTCCACCTAGGGGGGTTTTTACCACAAAAAATGTTGTTATTATATAAAGTAGGTGTACCGCAGGCAATGCGGTGTAGGCGACATATGTGTTTGTCTATTATTAATGGGTACCTACTTCAATAATAACTATTAGGAAATATTTTTTAATAAGTCTTTGGAGGGGTTGGTTGTGATGAAAACGAATTTCTTGGTTCACTAAGTTTACCAATTATAAGTGAAACAAAACAAATATATTATAATATAGTACTTCCAAAATGTTTGTTTTTAAAAATATATCGAAAATGTAAGTAGGTACAGGGCCAGTTAAAGGATGGGGATGTTCCAATGGAATTATTTAGATCATTAACGATAGGTAAGTAAAGTCAACTTTTTTATTTCTACGTTAAATGTTTATACTTACATATAACTTTTGTCAGTTTTGTTGAAATATAAGTATATAGGTAGGTGTACTTTAGGATTATTATGCTAATTTTTATTCTTTTAACGTCAAACTAACTGACAATTTTAAGTTTGTAAAAGCAAGCTAATTTTTTGCAGAATTTCCTACCAAATTGAATTACATAAACATCGATTTGTTAGTGCCTAAATTGTGTACAGGATAAAATTATGCAGTTTCTACATTTACTTTTTGCTTATAATATGATTTTCGAATTCGCGATCCGGCACTTTCCCTACTAAGCAGCTATATTTTAAATCGTAGACAAAAAGTTGAAGTAAAACAAGAATTTAGTAGTTTACAGGAAATTAAGTATGGTGTACCGCAAAAGGGACAGTATTGGGTCCAATACTGTTCAACATTTATATAAATAATTTGTTAATTCAGAATTATACTGGTGAAGTAATATCTTTTGCGGATGACACAGTTTTGTTTGTTGAAAGTAACACATGGAAAGGAGTCGAACAAAAAATTAATTGTAATTTACAAAAAATTGTGCGGTAACGTGGTTGGATGATAATTGGTTAACCATCAATTTAAGTAAAACCAAGTATTTACCCTTTGCAAGTAATATCTCAGGCCTTCCGCAAAATGAGCAAATAAATGTCGACTTACCATTTAGAAAAGAAAAGATTTGGAACTTAGAAAAATCTGACTCTGTTAATTATTTAGGAATATTATTTGATAATCATTTAAAATGGAACAATCATATATAGCAACTTACTAAGAAACTTCGGTCCTTATTTTATCTGTTCAAACATATCAAAAAAATATCTGACATAAGTTGTATGCGAACAGTATATTTTGCTTTAGTTCAGTCTCAAGAGGAAGTAACCCATTTACCACAATGAAAATTGCCGAACGTTTTGCTGGTCAAACGAAAATAATTTTTATTTTTAGTAATTTTGTAATATCTTAAACAATTCTTTATTGGTCAAAAGCAAAATGACTTTCCCGGGTGTAGAATGTTGTACCAAACAATTTTTCTTAAAGCCATTTTTCAATATCGGCCTTACTTTTTTCTCAAAAAGTTTGAGCGCGTAAAGTGAATTTAAGCGTGTAAAGTGGGTTTACGCGCCCAAACTTTTTGAGAAAAAAGTAAGGCCGATATTGAAAAATGGCTTTAAGAAAAATTGTTTGGTACAACATTCTACACCCGGGAAAGTCATTTTGCTTTTGACCAATAAAGAATTGTTTAAGATATTACAAAATTACTAAAAATAAAAAAAAATTCTAAAAAAAATTTTGGGAATATTTTCGATCGTCATTTACTTTTCTGGATGGGGTATTTAAAGTAGAATTTATTTTCTAAATATCAATTTTTATTTTTTCTTTTCGTTTGACCAACAAAACATTCGGCAATTTTCATTGTGGTAAAGGGGGTTACTGCTCTTAAGCTACGGAATAACTGCATCGGGAGGAGCTTACGAAAATACCCTTAAACCTTTGGAAGTTGCGCAAAAAAGAAATATTAAAACTATTTATGGTCTAACTATGAGATTCCTCACTGATCAGCTGTTCGAATTTACAAATTTTTTAGACGTTAGAAATATTTATTACAAAAATTCCCTACCATATTTAATTAGAACTAATTATTTTGACTTGCCACATACACCAAGCTATCAAACTAGGTTTCACCTTGATAATAAAAAATTGCCTAAGATGTCCACGTCGTTGGGACAAAGAAGTTTTTTTTTATATGTGGGATCCAGGTTATTTAACATTATTCCACAAAATCTTAAAAGTATAATTCGTCAAGTAAGATTTAAAACTGGATGAATGAAATGGCTTATTGCTAATTCTCCAATAATTATCTAGAAAACAAAATTGCTCTAAGATTCTTTGCTCCTGTGCGTGCAATATTGATTTCGCTTATTTGCTTACTTTGCAATTTTTATATTTTTTAAATTAACGAAGTATAACATACTTAAAGTAAATAGATAGTTCCTTATCACAATTAAAGATATTAGTAAATAACTCATCATTATTATATTAAATTCTGTAGTATCTAAAAATATATCTATACATTTTTTGATAAATTGATACTCAAAATCTTATGTATTAGATTTGGAGTACGCGCATTAACTTAACACAAACACACACAGATTAGCAGTCAAGCATTATGCTTTGCAAATCTGCTGATGTGTGCTCTTACTTTTCACACATTTTTTTTATTGATGATCGCAATTTTCAATATATTTGTTTATGTTATTTACTTATTGTTATTCATGTATTTATTGTTTAATGAAAATAAATATATTTTTGAATTGAATTTAAGGAGTGCCTATATAATATGGAGATTTCATTTATTATAAGTGTTAAATAGTTTTCACTATGTTTCACAGTGTTTTACTAGAAACATATTTCTAGTTTGTGGTGTTTACGTTTATGTTGTTTAGGAGCAAATCGTAAACATATAGAGAACTATATAATATGTTATATATCTGATGATACAAATGTGTATTTTACTTTTATATTAAAAAAATGTATTATACATATATATTTTACTTAATTGTTTACATTCCTCCTCGTCAGTAAGGCTGAACAGGTACTATATTTTTACATGGGAAAAACTAATTTCAATTATTCTGACCAATATAATAATTACTAAGGTAAGAGATTAACAAGGTTATATGGTAGTTTTATTATTTTAACAATGTATGAAATGGGACGGCTTAAGTTAACAAAATATTTAAAAGCCATATTTTTGTATATACTCAGTAATTATCGAATGTAATATCTACCACAAGATGTTTCGGGATTACCGAGTAATACTTTTGGAGGAGTGGTGTTGCTGATGGTAACTCGTTGAGTGCCAGGTAAAAGTATTAGGTAATCCCAAAACATCGAGTGGTATTCAAAAGATTATATAACGAACCATAATTTGAATAATTATTCATTTTTATTATTATTGATAACAAAGTTACAATTATTATAATAAATATTATTTACTCCAGTGCGATTTTTCTCTATTTTTTGGCCTCAAATTCACTTCGGACAACGAAACACTTCCAAATCTCGTTTGGTTTGACATTTTTTTAAAAATTTTGTCACAATTAAATATTTGATAATGTGTTACCAAGACAGTAACAATCGTTCCACCAAAAGCGATAATCCCAAAGGCTTATCACTTATCATAAGCCTCTCGAGCTATATGGGAATTATGTACCGGGTGGTCAAATAAGCGAGGACGTCAGCTTTATCTCGGAAACCATTAATCGTACAACTTTCGGAAAGATTTTTTTATGAGTAAAGTGGTCAAGAGAAATTGCTGGAAATTACTTTTAAGTTCCTCATTTCGCCGCAAGGGGGCACAATCAAAAATTGTTTTTTTAAATTCTACATTTCTCCAAAAATTCCCGTATTAAGGTATAACTCTGATTACATTATTCGAAAGCCTAGACAATTCTGCATCATTTTGGTTTAAGGCTCATTGGCGTACCGACCTTGATAAGAGTGGGAGAAGCTTTTGAAAGTGTAAACATTAAAATCGCTGTAACTTCTAAACGACTTATCCGATTTTACTAAATTTAAGCTTGTTTGGAAGGGGAAAATAAGTATCTTCAATTGCCGTATCCAACAGTACAATGTTCTATATATTCTTCTATAAAATTGCTAGAGGGCGCAATTTGTAATAATAACAGTTTTTTCGATTTTATCCCGAAAATTCAAATCATACAGTATAACTATGACATCATAATCGAAAAGTAGATGAAATTTGCAACAAAAGATGTGAAGACCGCAGTTCAATATCTTTATTCGTTTCAGAGTTATTGCCAAAACAATAATGTTTAATACAAATTGCGCCCTATAACAATTTTATTAGAAACTATCGTGTACCATTAGATACGGCAATTGAAGGTACTTCCAAACAAGCTTAAATTTAGTAAAATCGGATAAGTCGTTTAGAAGTTACAGCGATTTTAATCTTTACACTTTCAATAGCTTCTCCCACTCTTATCAAGTAAAATTGTAAACATTAAAATAGCTGTAACTTCTAAACGATTTAACCGATTTTAGTAAATTTAAGCTTGTTTGGAAGAAAAATGTAAGTATCTTCAATTGTCGTATCCAATGGTACAATATAGTTTCTAATAAACTAATAAAATTGCTAGAGGGCGCAATTTGTATTGAAAATTATTGTTTTGGCAATAACTCTGAAACGAACAAAGATATCGAACTGCGGTCTTTACATCTTTGGTTGCAAATTTCATCTACTTTTCGATTATGATGTCATAGTTATACCGTATGATTTGAATTTTCGGGATAAAATCGAAAAAACTGTTATTATTACAAATTGCGCCCTCTAGCAATTTTATTAAACACTATCGTGTACTATTGGATACGACAATTGAAGATACTTGTTTTCCCCTTCCAAACAAGCTTAAATCTAGTAAAATCGGATAAGTCGTTCAGAAGTTACAGCGATTTAAATGTTTACACTTTCAATAGCTTCTCCCACTCTTATCAAGGTCGATACGCCAATGAGCCTTAAACCAAAATGATGCAGAATTGTCTAAGCTTTCCAAAGATGTAATCAGAGTTATACCGTAATATGGGAATTTTCGGAGAAATTTAGAATTTAAAAAAACAATTTTTAATTGTGCCCCCTTGCGGCGAAATGAGGAACTTAAAAGTAATTTCCAGCAATTTCTCTTGACCACTTTACTTATAAAAAATATTTCCGAAAGTTGTGCGAATAATGGTTTCCGAGATAAAGCCTACTTCCTCGCTTATTTCACCACCTGGTTCATTGAGTTGTATAATCAGTAAAATAATTAAACTACAATTTAAAGTTGCGTTCTAGAACAAGCAAGTTCATTATTTTGGAAAATTAATGTTCATTGAAAGTAAATATAAAATAAAAAACCTACTGGAACTGCATAAAACGGAAAGTTTGTGTGTGTCAAACTATTATATAAATTTTAGACTTTTCACCGATAACGATTGAACGTTGCATTTGTGAGAATTTTAATATTTTATATAGGTACCTATAAAGCTGACTGAATTATTTCCATGTTCACTAAATAGATCCAATCTCTTATAATCACAATCCTTAAAGTTGCCACATTAGTGAAAAAATGTCGGACATTAATGTAACAGTATAAGGCCACCTAATTTCAAGAGCCAAAATATTCTCATTACGGATCTCCTTTAAATTTGTGGTATTTTAATAATGATATTAGGAAAGCCTTAAATTGAATATTCCTCCAAGTTTAAAATAAATACATGTTATGGGTATTTTGAAAGGTAGTTATTTACAGTTTAACTGACTATTTTAAAAATCTTATCTAGGTATAATGTCTCTTTGCCCTTAAAAAATAACATTTTATTTTAGAGATTGCAGGTTTAAAATTAAGATTTTTTAAATCTTAGTTTTTAAGTCTTAGTTACCGCTTTACTTGAATTGCGAATCCGAACGCATAAAAAGTGCTGGTGATATTTTATTTCTGGGTATTTATCTATATTATAGATATACAGGGTGTCCGCTAATTAATGGTATACCGAAAAACCACAGACTCATTACGTAAAAATATTATCATTTAATCAAACTTAATTATCTACATCCGAAAGTTGATATTGACTGAGATACAGGGTTACAAGTTAAAACTTAATTTTTGATTGTGTCCAATAGCTTTGAGAAAAACGTTTTTTCACAAAATTTTGCAATTAATTTTTTTTTAGAACGAGAAGTTTATTTGAGTGTGAAATTTTAATGTACAAAGTAGGTGGCGCTGTTTGCGGTATTTTTCGCACATTTATTAGGTCATAACTTTTTTGTGCCTCAGTGTATTTAAGTTTTTAACGAAAATAATACTTTACAGAGTTACCGTTTCAGAGATATTTGCATTTAAATTATTCAGTGTACTAGCTCAGGCAAGTAAAATATAATGTTTTTATTATCTTCATTAAAAACTTAAATACACTGAGACACAAAAAAGTTATGACCTAATAAATGTGCGAAAAATACCGCAGAGAGCGTACATTGTACATTAAAATTTCATAAAAAAATTAATTTCTCGACCTAAAAAAACCCTTAATGCAAAATTTTTGAAAAAACGTCAGTTTTTCTTAAAGTTATTGGAGAAAAACGAAAATAAAGTTTTCTTTAACCTACCTCAGTTAAAATCAACTTTCGGATATATGTATGTATGAATAAATCCTAATATTTTTACATAAGGAGTCTGTGGTTTTTCTATGTACCATTAATTAGCAGACACGTATATAATAATAACTTAATAATTTTTGGTAGTAGGTAATTTCGCAGTCTGTAAGATCAAGGAGCCTTAATTGATTTGGTTGATTTTAATTTATAGAGGTGGCTTTCGCATAAAATGTATGTTTTTGTTGTAGCGGGGGCGAACCTTGGTTTGTCTAAAAGAGGGTAAAAGGTAAACCTCTCTGATCTACCACTTTAGCCGCCGGAAAAAACGCAGATAGGAAGCGGCATTCCGGCAAAACGTTTGAAGTCTCTCCGACATTATTAGCGGCAAGGTTTTAAACTCTCATTATGAAGCAATGCCAAAATTATAGACCAACCGAAGGTTCGGTTTCGGCTAGTTTCGGCCAAAAAATCTAGTTTCGGTGACAGTTTCGGTTTCGGCCACAAATCGGCCGAACCTTCGGCCGCGCCGAAACTCAGTGTTCCTGAATTGTCGCGAACCGTTCGCCTAAATTAGGGTGAGTTCGTAGGCAGTGTTGTCTATATAAATAATGTTTTTTCGCTGTTGACCTTTTTTTTTTTAGGTGGGAAGAGTTCAATCCGTTCCTAAGATCGATCTCGTCCTATATAAAATAAATTAGATTTTAGTATACAATAAAATTTTTAACATGTATAAAAGTTTCGGTTTCAGTCGAAACTGAGACCAAGGCTGAAGGTTCGGTTTCGGTTTGGGCTGAAAATCTTGTTTCGGTCGGACACTAGCCAAAATATAAAAAATTATTTATTTTTACATGGACAAAATAAAATGCTGTGATTTTAAATAACTAAATTCATAAATTAGAAAACTCGTCATTAAAATCTTTCAAATAAACCACTGTTTTTCGTAATTAAAAAAGAACTTCTACAAAATATTTTATGTTGGTTAACATAACTTTTTACACTATATACAGGGTCTGTTGAGATTAAGTGGTGGTACTAAGAGAAATAATTATGAAACTCAGGTAAAATGTAAAATACTTTATTACGAACAAAAACGAATGGTTACAAAGACCGGGCTTGTGAATTATTGTGATAGACAATAATTGAACTCTAACTTACTGTTCTTTCTTAAAACAAACAGAAAGAACCCTTGACAAATATTACGTCTCGAATTACGCCATGAAAATGGAAAATGGAACCGCCATCGTCGAAACATAAACAAATCGGTTCGACATTCAGATAAACCATAAACAGAATAAGCTCTTAGTCAGCGTTACTTTTATATTTCAACAGGGTCGCTAATAATCGATGTCGATTATTTTTTAAAGATAGTTAAAACGAAAAGTGTAAAAAACAAAAGTTTGATCGGTTTTTAGTCTATTAAAATAACAAAAATAAAATAAAAAAGTTATTCCAATTAAAAAAATTGCCAAATACCCACCTTTGCCCAGCACTTTATTTGTCGCTCGATAGTCGATATACATTTTTAGTTGTTTACCCTGAATCTACTAGACTCTGATCACAGAATACCCATATAACGCGCTGGTATAGCACAATCAAATTACTTATAACAGGTTTGAAGCAGTGTTAATTCTTAATCCATATACAAAATTTTATCATTCTCCGTCATCTAGGGACCCCCAAAACATCGACATCTCATAATGTAAAAAAAAAATTGCGACCTTTATTATTATTATTATTATTATTATTATTATTATTATTATTATTATTATTATATTATGTGACCCTTTCTGTTATATTATATGTAAGTACATTTTTATTTTTATTTTGATAGGTCTGTCATTCAATAAACCGCATTATGATATAAAATAATAAATAAACTTGCGAAAATCCAAGTAAGTGTAAATCGAATTGCAAGAGTGTATCTGAACGGCAACATCACCAAATAAATTCTTTCTCAGAACAGCGCGAAATCGGCGAAATACGATAAATGCTTGTACTGTTACTCGCAGCGCCACCTCGAATCTTTCGAGTAACCATTCGCGGCCGTTTTCGTTTGTCGCCTGTCTTCCTATTCTCATCAGCGTTCTGTTGCGTAGCTATATTTTCTGTGGTAAAAGTAACGAAAACACAAAAAATTGTATCTATTAAATCCCTTGCGAGTGTGGCGAGTCGTCCATTGGAGAAAGAAAAAAACATCTTCCCGTACGAGTTGAAGAACATCTGAAACATACTCAAAGAGGTAAAACTTCGAGATCAGGTATAGCAGAACATGTATGGACCAACCAACATAATATACAGTGGTCAGAAGCCAAGGTTTTAGACACGGAACAGCACTGGAGAAAACGAAAATTGCATCTTTCATGAATCAAAATATCCATATATTTAGTAAACCAAGTATAGATACTCCCAATATCTGGAAGCCTCTTCTTGTCCAAAACCAACAGCTCAAACTTCACACTCCAATAAGCACGTAGGCGGAGTCATCAAGCTTCATTGCACATGGATACTATTTTAGACCATAGCCTTGGTAGTTTTGTTTCCATGGTGAATCTCAATGGACTGTCTTATACTAGTAATATGTTCTAAAAACCGTATCAACTAATCGTTACTGAATTATAATTTAGTTTACAGTTGAAAACGGTTAGAGATACTAACTAACCGAAACGTTGTGTTAAGTAACAAAATAAAGACAATGGAAGTCCGACAAGGTAATTTTTTTGATATTACTTCATTGTCTACCACCTTCAAACAAACAAAACATCAGATTACAAGACACAACATTCCCGTCATTTTAAAATAAGAATGCATTTTCTTTTAAACGTGAAGCATTTTCTAATCAATTATGATAAAACGCATAAGAATGAAAATAACTAGGGACAATTTGGTCATTGAAAATTGCAATAAAAAAAATTAACCTAAATAATAAAGTTCATTTAAAAATCAGCTGTTTGGGAGCCGCCATAATTTATTTAACATTTGGACGTGCGTTTATGACGTCAAATTTATGTTTCTTCTAGTTTTCGAGAAGAGTGGTTAAGGTATGACGCAACTGCCAAAGACCAAAATCAATAGGACATTTTTAAAAGTATCTTGTAATAACACCCAATATTTGAGATCTAAGATAAAGTATTGTATTTTATATAAAAAAACTGCCCTTTATTATAATATTGTAAAAAACACTTGTTATTGTTGATTGTTTAGTTAGTCTAAAGACAAATCCGTGATATCCGTCTATGTATTTGTTTGAATAGTCGGGTCATAATTCTTTAAATATTTTAACCGTATCCGGGGCCATAGTTTGGTTGGGAGGTGGTCAAAACTAGGAAATGTTTAATATTGATAAAAAAAAAACTGATTTTTGAAATATTAGTATTGCGACTAGTAAGAACAGCCGTGGATTTTTTCTTAAAATTTATTTAGGTATTAATAAATAAAACCTAGCTATAGTTAAATTAAAATGTTTCAATTTTCTTTAATTTTTGAAACAAGTCAAGACACAAAATACATGTTTTAAAGTTTTTCAAACGACGATTGATGATTTATATATACAGGGTGTCCCAAAAGGAATGGGACACAGAGCAACAGTAGACTCCTTGAGGCGAAATAATGCGATTTATTTAAACTTGCCTTATCCCAAAATTGATAACAACCAAGATACAGGGTGTCAAAGTTTTAATTTTGTTTTCGTTTTTTTGCGATTATTTCTTAACGAAACGACATAGCAGCACAAAATTACGATTTTGGGGTTTTTTAAGATGAGGAATTTAAAATTATCCCGAGTTTTTGTGTAACCAGTAGAGGGCGCTGCCTACGGCATGGCCCACTCCATTTAGCTGGCATAACTTTATTTAGGCTTCTTATGTCGATCCGACTATTAAAAAAATAAGGTACTTTACTTCTTTTACATCAAAAACGTATACCTTATTAAAGTCGCTAGGAGCAACCATTTTCGAGATAATCGCATTTCATATGTCCAATGCAACTAAGTACGTGGTCCAAAAGCAACGGAAAATCGAGCAACGGTGAATTTCTGACTTAAAATTATTGTAAATCAGCTACATTTGCTAAGTGTCAAAGTTAATGTAGATACTTAAGGTTGACTATTTTTTTCTAATAAAAACATTTTTTCGTATAAGTAATTACTAATTTTATTCCAATCAAAATTTTTATTTAATACTTAGTTTATAACCATTTAAAAGTAACAAAATAGTTAGAAATAAAAATGGTAACGTCGTGATAGCAATTTTTCAAAATGACCACTATTGACCTCAATACATTTCGCTATACGTTTTACAAAAGACTGTCGGACTTTAAACAAGAGATCTTCATCATTTCTGAGCAGATTAAGAGGATTTATAATTTTTTGATTTAACTCATTATAACTCGTTATAAACATTGGTTTTCAAATAACCCTAAATGCAGAAGTTCATTGGATCAAAATCCAGACTTCGCGCCGGCCTAGGCAAGGTGCCACCACGGCCTAACCAACGTTCAGGGAACTGTTCATTTAGATAATTTCGCACATTTCCGCATTGGAAAATAAATTATGTCGAGGCATTACTAAAAAATTTATAATATCTACGTATTGCACGTAGAAAATTAATAACTTTGACAGATGATACTTTGTGTAACATGTTGTTGCCTTAGAAACGTCGTTGTTTTTAATCAAGGCCAGCTGTGGTAAATAATACTACACACAATTATTTTAAATATTTTAGCATTCTTGCATTAAAAATATCAAATGCGATTATCTCGAAAATGGTTACTCCTAGCGACTTCAATAAGTTATACGTTTTTGATGTAAAAGAAGTAAAGTAACTTATTTTTTTAATAGTCGGATCGATATAAGAAGCCTAAACAAAGTTATGCCAGCTAAAAGGAGTGGGCCATGTCGTAGGCAGCGCCCTCTACTGGTTACACAAAAACTATATATAAATAATTTTGAATTCCTCACCTCAAAAAACCCTAAAATCCTTAATTTTGTGCTTTGACACCCTATATCTTGGTTGTTATCAATTTTGGGATAAGGCAAGTTTAAATAAATCGCATTATTTCGCCTTAAGGAGTCTGCTGTTGCTCTGTGTCCCATTACTTTTGGGAGACCCTTTATATATGATAACTTATTGAGCTCCAAAAACCACTTTGAAATTTCCATATTTAATTTTCTGTTTTACTTCCATGTTTAGCCAGTTACTAACTATAACTGTGACAAATTTGAAGACTGAGACCGAATTAATGTCGGAAGTGCGTGCTTCAGTTTTATAACTGAACAGGATCACTAAACATTGAGTTTTCCTAACACTACAACAAAAATCAAATAGCGCAAATTTCAGTGCCCTATTTATCCTTTTTGATTTCCTTTAAACTACCTAACAGCAAACACTAGTGACGTCGTTTTCTCCAAAAAGCGGCCAAATGCAATTACCTATAGTTTTAAGTAAAAAAAAATTAATTGATTACTATAAGCATAACACGAAGTTTGGTCAAAATTGCTCATATTTCCTTTTCTGTTTTTATTCATTTGTAAATGGAACATTTTTTTAAGTTAAAATGTATGTATTTGTCCGGTTTTTGAATAAAACGAGGAAGTACCGAACGATTGATCAAAAAACGAAATGGCGAGCGTCACTAGTTTTTGCTCTTAAAATTAAATTGGTACTTGGCCGTTATTATATATACTTTACAACACAAACAGTTTTTATATGTCTAAAACTGTTTTATTTACACAAAAAGAAAAAACAAATATGTTTATATTTTATTTTACTACATTTTAGTGCTTTTAATGTACAAGATCATTAAAAAATATAAATCTATTAATTAAAATCTAACACTATTTTAGAATGTTAATGTGTTTAAAGAAAATAAAATAAATATCTGGAAAAGTATACTCTTATATTTACAAACTATATTTGATAGAAGTTATAAAAGAAGTACAAAACTTGTTTTGTTCAAGCAATAGGTTTGTCTCTTTGTGCTACATACAACAAGGTGCATGAAACTGCACTGATTTATTCGTTTTTACAAACAAACAAACCTTAAGAATCAATAAATTCTAAATTTGTTACTTTATATTAATTGTTTATTTTACTAAGCATTTCCTACCAATTATTATATAAAAACATAAATTAGAACATAATTCGGTCATTTAAATGGATGAACTAATTAAAAATAGCCCAACTCCCGTCCTAAAAGGAAAGATGACAGCACAAGGTGTTCTAAACATGTATTGAGAAACTCCGAAGGCCTTCATAATAAAATAGTGGTCGCAAGTAGTTCCTGCAATGAAACTGAAATTTCAATAGTTGCAGGTGTGCGCAGTTTAACTTTTTATATTTATTTTATGTACAGTATCGGCAAGCCTGAACTTACTGACTTTTAATGTAAAGAAATTAATACAAAATGGACTTGGCGCGAGTCAAAAAGAGATCGATCAAGATTCAAAGTTGCCAAGTGTCAACTTGTTCGAGCACGATTCACATTCCGCTCTCGCTGCATTCCTCCTCCATAGCAGCAAATACGTTCCGGCTGAATTTTTCAGGTAAATGTACGGTGAAATATCTGCTGGTGTTTTGTAATGGGTTATTCGCAAGAACAAAAAATTAAAATTATTTTATGGTAAGTACACTTGCGTGCACAAAAAACGGCCCACCCAAAATTTGAAGGCTTGATAACTTTTTTATTTTTAGTTCGATTTTAGTGTTTTTTTTAGAGAACTGTAGGTACAACTGTACGTTTTAACTTAACTTTTAGGAATTTTAACTAGCATTGGTTATTCGACCTATTATACAAGATCACAAAATGTTGTTTTTTACCTAATTTCAAAACACCCTGTGGTATAATCAAGTGGAAAATTATTTCAAAATACCAATTTTCTTTTAGAGTCATCTATTCTTTACATTTTGTTTTTTTGGTTTATGTCAATACATTAATTTATTCTCACACAATAAAAAATGATGCTTGGTATGAATAATTTAAATTAAAGCAAAAGAAAAAAATTCACTATTTTTATTACTAAAATAAATACGGTTTAATAAAAATTATTTGAACTAACGAGTAAATTACTTTAGTTTTAATAATGGGTATGACCCCCTCTTGCCCTTATTACCTCTCTCATACGAGTAGGCATATCTTATTAGGTTTGTTACTGTTTCTTGTGGGATGTTAAGCCACTCTTCTTCTACTGCAATAATCAGCTGTCGGATCGAAGTCTAGCACGAATTCCTCTTTTAAGCTCGTCCCATAAATGTTCGATCGGATTGAGGTCCGGACTATGTGCTGGCCACTCCATAACCCGAAAACCGACTTCGGCAATGTAAGCTTGCAAGATTCTTGAGGTGTGCGGCCTCGCATTGTCATGCATAAAAATAAATTCATATCCAATGCAGTTGATGTAAGGTACTACATGAAGTGCTAAAATCTCCTCGATATACCTAGGACCCGTCAAACCTTCTCTTCCGCGAACGTGGTCGTCCCTACGAATGAAAACAGGGTCGGTTCGTGCTCCCATTGAAATTGCTCCCTAGATCATGCAGGAGCCACCTCCATAAGCAATCCGCTCTTCAATTCAGCATTCTGCAAATCGCTCTCCTGTTCTTCGGTCGCTACCATAGAGGCAAATCCGAGTCTCATCTGAAAACAAAACAGACCCCCACTGTTCTAATGTCCAATTCAGATGACCCCGTGCAAAACGCAGGCGTGCTTGACGATGAGCTGGGCTGAGTTTTGGACCAATCGCAGGTGTTTTAGGTTACTTTCCTGCAGTCTTCGCCTGACTGTCCACCGACTAATAGTCACTCCTTGTATTCCGCGGAGTTGTTGTTGAACTTGAACAGCATTAAGGCGATGATGTCTTAATGATGTCGAGACAATAAAGCGGTTATCACGATGTGTTGTACATCGCTTTCTGCCTGTTCCAGGTCGCTTATGAAGGAACCTAGTTTCCTCATGACGTTGACATACCCTTCGAACCGCTGCGCGTGTCATATTCAAAGTTCGAGCAACTTCTCGCTGGTGAAGTCCATTTTGAATTAAAGCAACTACTTAAGCGGCTTTATGCGGTGTAGTATGCATTTAACTAACACACTTGAAAATTAATTAAATTATAAAAAGCGAAAAATGTGTAAATTTCAATTACCAAGGCAATAATTTAAATTTTAGACACGTTTGTTATTCTCGATAGAACAACAACATAAACACATTGTTAGCGGTTGCTACGGCTACAACGATAAGCACTCTTAATAAATTTACACTCACTCTAATTTTTTTCCTTTTGCTTTAATTTAAATTATTCATACCAAGGATCATTTTTCATTTGTGTGAGAATAAATGAATGTATTGACATAAACCAAAAAACAAAATGTAAAGAATAGATGACTCTAAAAGAAAATTGGTATTTTGAAATAATTTTTCCACTTAATTATACCACAGGGTGTTTTGAAATTAGGTAAAAAAACAACATTTTGATTATCCTTGTATAATAGGTCGAATAACCAATGCTAGTTAAAATTCCTAAAATTTAAGTTAAAACGTACAGTTGTACCTACAGTTCTCTAAAAAAAACACTAAAATCGGACTAAAAATAAAAAAGTTATCAAGCCTTAAACTTAATCAAAATTTTGGGTGGGCCGTTTTTTGTGCACGCAAGTGTATACGAAGAATTGACCGGTCAAATAAATTTGAAAATAAAATAAAGAAGTTATTATAACTTATTTGTATTATTGTTTATAAAAACGCTAACAAATAATCACAATAATAATATAAACAGAACTAAAAGGGAAAGAAATTAGACACTTTAAATCTTCCTCCACTGGTATATTAAAATAAGTTTTAAGTTTTATTGAAGGGTAAATTCTCTACATGTTTCGAATGTATATACATTCATCATCAGGAGAATAGAATAAGGAATATAAGAAATACAATAGGTGCGAACAGTCCAAACGGAGCTAGAAGATGATGGAAAGAACAAGTAAAGTATTTGGAAAAACGTCCAACGTAATGATAGACCTAACGAGAGGCCATTCGTGAAGTATTAGCAGAAATTAACTTTATTCCTAAACAAGGATGTCTACATGACATATAAAAAACATTTAAATCATCTTCTATTCCAATTTTTAAATACTCTTCCCTCCTGACACTTACGTTGGCGATTCACTAATATGTGATTTTTCAGTTACTCCTCATTTGATTATAAAAAATCTTTTTATAACATCTACCATTCCAATTTTAAATATTCTTCTCTCCTCACACTTATGGTGCTGTCTCACTAATATGACACAGCTTACTGCTATGATAACTTTATAACTTATTTTCTGCCAATACTTCACGAATGGCCTCTCGTTAGGTCTATCATTACGTTGGACGTTTTTCCAAATACTTTACTTGTTCTTTCCATCATCTTGTAGCTCCGTTTGGACTGTTCGCACCTATTGTATTTCTTATAATCCTTATTCTATTCTCCTGATGATGAATGTATATAAATTCAAAACATGTAGAGAATTTACCCTTCAATAAAACTTATTTTAATATAAGTGGAGGAAGACTTAAAGTGTCTTATTTCTTTCCCTTTTAAACATACACTCCACTTAAAGTATGGACTATTTCTTCAAGTTATAAACAGAACTGTGAAGCGCTGCGATGTCGCTGTGGAAGATCAGGGAACGATCAAATAAACGAGCTGCCGCCTGTCGTGCCGTAAACGGTGCCGATATTGCACGATCGTAGACATTTTTGGATTTTGACACTGGTATAGGGTGTAGGTCAACTAGAGTGATCACAAATTCATAAATAATGTTGATAGCAAATTGCCTAAATAAATCCAATCCTGTCCTTAGCACATGACTTAAACTTGCAACGGCTGATCAAAACGCTGCGCACGCGCGGAATTAAAATTGCTGCGATTTTTCGCCAAAAGTGTCTTATTGGGAAGCGGACGTTAAAAATTTCCGTGCATCTGCCAGAAATAGTCATGACTTTTTATCGTAGGATTTAATGTGTAATAAAATATAATGTTTATGAAAGTTACTCTAAAGTGATTTTATTACAACTTTCCACATATTTCTAGCTATGTATTTTAAACTAAATATAAATAATGGGAACACTTCTTAGTCATTAATACATAGTTAATTGAGTTAATACTAATTACTTGAAACAAATAAGTATATTTTATGGAACTAATAAAATACCTAATCTGTAAACAGTTTTGTTGTAAATATATACTTATTTCATATTCTTTTAAGTTCGGTCAGAAAGGCCCTTAACTATGTTTTTACATAAAAAAAATATTGGAAGTAACAATACATATTTATGAAACGTACAGTATTACGACCACAGTATTTTATAAATAATAAAAAAAAAGTGTGCGGCCCTGGTTAAACATTAAAATTTGGTATTAGCAAGTTTACCAATGGTACCTAATAGTCTAATTAAAATCCTTATCTACGAAATTATCGAACTTGACTAGTCCGGTTATGAAAGTAGTAAATATCTTCGCACATATCTAGGTACAGTGTGTGCCAAATTCGATGCTCACCTTTGGGATCTCGGATACAGCAAAGGTTAAATTGGGGCAAAGTTGGATAATTTGGAGCTTAAGTTATTGCGAGAAAGAAATTAAGGAAAGTCCAACTACTTCCGGAGATATCTGAAAAAAACCGATGACTTCATTTTCCGTTTGTGTTTTTTGTGACGTTATTTATAAACATATTGAAAAACGGGAAGCACTGACACTTTTTTACCACGCATTTAAATATAGATAATTTAAAAACGGACGTTTCGTTTTTCAGATTTCACCATCAGATCAAAATTTTTAAATACTGACCTAAAATTTAAACAATATTTTCTGAAGTAGTTTGTTTCCCCAAAACATAAACCAATAACATTTTGAAAAAATTTAACCGTTTTGAACCGAAAATCCATCATTTATAACAAAAAGTAAAAAGTTTTTTTTTGCATTAAAAATAATAATAAAAAATCCAATTTAATTCATTAATAAAATCAATTACTTAAAAACAATAGTATAAATAATTCAATTTAGTAAATATCTCTTTAATTGTTTTTTAAAAGGTGCCAATTTTTTAATTTTTCTGATATTTCTTGGAATATTGTTATATTTTACTATTCCGTCATATTATAAAAGCGATTTTTTTCCGAAATTACTTTTTACTGATATAGTTTAATCATTTATACAATGTCTGGTGTTATGATCATATTATAATGCCTTATTCTCCCGAAGTGTTATTATGTTTGATCTTTTTCTTTTAAAATAATAGAGTGAATTAGAATACACATTTTTAATTTATAAATGTTTTGACCGTGTAAATACAAATATATTTATTACTTTTTTCCAATTTTTTGAAAAGATTGGTAAAACAGATATTGGGCGATAATAGCTGCATTTATATCTTTTATCAGTTTTAAATACAGGTATTACTTTAGCAATTTTAACCGATATATTGTCAAATCCGATGGCAGCAAGATGGCGCCCCACCCCACAATGGAAGAGACATCACGATCTTAATGAACATGTTTCCTAATAGGTGGATTGAAAACTAAGCCTTCAGTGGCCGGTGAGAAGCCCTGATCCGAATCCCCTTGATTATAAGGTATGCCAGAAAATATAGACATTTTACGCCAAAATATAATTAGAGAGGTCAGCCCTGTTCCTGCAAGAACAATTCTACGTGCAATTTATAAAATTTGACGGTTAACACAAAAATGTATTGAAGCGGAAGGATTGCACTGTAAATAATTAGTATAAATTTCTTTGTTACCAAAATTCCACATACTAAAAATACTTTTTCTTTGCTATAACTAGTAAATATTTTAGAAACTTTATTTTGATTATGCTTACAGTAAAACTTATTTAATATATTTCTTTTTGGTTAAAGGAACATACTTTTTAAACATAATAATTATGAGGGCCGTATTGCTAAAAACTTTAAGTTACTGATGATAGATTTTCGGTTTAAACGGTAAAAAATGTTATTGGTTTATGTTTTGGGGTAACAAACTACTTCAGGTCCGTATTTAAAAATTTCGATCTGACGGCGATATCTGAAAACCGATACGTCCATTTTAAAATTAGAATCTATTATTAAATGCGTCGTAAAAAAGTGCCTCTAGTAACTGCTTTCCGTTTTTTAATATGTTTATAAATAACGTTACAAAAAACAAAAACAGAAAATGAAGTTTTCGGGTTTTTTCAGATATCTCCTGAAGTAGTAGGAATTTTCTTAGTTTCTCACCGGCATTTTTACGCAAGCTCCAAATTATCCGACTTTGCCCCAATTTAACATTTGCTGAATCTTTTAGGGGAAGGTCGCCTTTGATTGCACCTTTTTTACCACCTAATATATTTTTTAGTTCAAAGGTTTTTACCCATTTAACCATGTAAAAATATTTGTTACACTTAAATATTCATTATAAAACTTTAAAAATTTACAAAAACAAATTTTTTGGTAAAAAAAATAAAAATGAAAAAATCACCAAGTATGTCATCATAGGCAACTGCATACTTGCAGTAAAATGCAAAAATCTGAAGAGCGCATACATGTAAAAGGAATATTTTTGTTACAGTTTGCACATTTTTATTGTTAAACAATTCAAGTACATAAAACTGTTTAAAAAAACTTAAAATAATATATTACATGCTAGGGAACATGTTTTAAATTTTTAAAAAAGATAAGGAAAACATTATCAGGAAAGTACAATCTAAAGACATAATAAAAAACTTTAAAAAGCATATAAGTAGTGACATATCTAAAAGAAAAGTAAAAGTAGCGCCGTTTTGAATATGACGCCTATGATGGCATACCTATTTATATATATTTATAGGTATGCCATCATAGGAAACCAATGGATATGCCATCTTGGGAATATGTCAGACTTCTAGTAAATAAATTATAAAAAATTAAAACCACAACTTAGATTTTAAATAATCTTAGCAAAGTAACATCCAGATCCTATACCTAGTTATCGGAAAAAAATCGTACATTCTAATTTAATGCACCTAACATAATAAATTGTTGGTTTAAAAACTGGCTAATATTACTTACTTCGGCACTTAACAATTTCTGTTCTATTAAATAACTTTACATAAAAACGTCCGTTACGACTGAAATTAGACTCACAACTGAACGGTCAATATGCGCGCCCGTCTTACTATGCGGGATGACGCAAAACCGGTTTATTCCAAAGATACCTGTGGTATGCCTTCATTGGGAGTATGCCATCAAAGGCGACCTTCCCCTATAATTTCCGAGATCCCAATGTGAGCATCGAATTTGGGACACCCTGTACATAGGTTTTGATACACAGCAGTGTCAGTATTAAATTTGGTAACTTTACCCGTGCATCGCCACTCACGACGTATCTATAGTGTTCTATTGACTTTTCATCGATCGCATGTTGGTAGGTTTACTCTGAAGAAAGCGTTCAGTTCGATCAAACTGGCCAAGATTAGAAACACTGCGTACATCAAAAGACATATCATGCCCACACGTTTGTCCAATCTGAATTTATTAAGCGCGAATGCTACATAGAGCATCAGCAAGGATGACAGCAAGGAGATGGCGCTGTATTCTATTCCAGCGGAGTTGATTCCGACCTAGAAAAAGCAAGTAAGTATGACATATTTTAAAATTGTAGGAACATGGGTATTCAGAAAAAAAATGACCTTGTCGTTCTTTCACTGTCTTTATTTTGTTAGTTAACACAACGTTTTGGTTAGTTAGTATCTCTAAACGTTTTCAAATGCAAACGAAATTATAATTCAGTAACGATTAGTTGATACGGTTTTTAGAACATATTACTAGTATAAGACAGTCCATTAAGATTCACCATGGAAACAGAACTACATTCTACTCTACCTTTTCTCGATGTTCTCGTCAAACAAAGTGCTAAAAACATAAAAACTTCAGTGTACAGGAAACCCACTCACATGGGGCAATACCATGGACCAAATCATTCAAACTCCATAAAACAGGGCACAATTCAAACATTTTCACAGAGCATCTAACATTTGCAACAATCCGAAAGACCTGAATATTGAAATTTCAAATAGCAAAAAATATTTAAAACAGTACAGAAACGAAAGAGGAGCAAGCCCAATACCGTATGTTAAGGGGATTTTTGAAAAGATTAGAAGGATAACCAAAAACTATTATATCAAAACAACCTTCAAATCCGGAAATACCTACGCTTAGAAGCTTTCTTACAAAATTAAAACCCCCCGTAATGAAAACACAAAAAATTGCATCTATCGAATCGTTTGCGATTGTGGGGAATCGTACATTGGGGAAACAAAAAGACCTCTTCCCGTGCAAGTTAAAGATCATCTGAAATATACCCAAAGAGGTAAAACTTCGAGATCAGGTATAGCGGAACATCTAAGGACCAACTAACATAATACAGTGGTCAGAAGCCAATATTTTGGACACGAAACACCTTTGGCGAAAACGCAATTTCAAAGAACCAGCAGTTATGAATCAAAATACCTATATATTTAGTAAACCAACTATAGATATCCCCAATATCTGGAACTCTCTACTTATCCAAAACGTGCAGCTCAAACTTCACATTCCAATAAGCACGTAAGGGGTGTCATCAAGCTTCATTGCACATGGATAGTATTTAAGACAGTGGCCTTAGAATTATAATTTAGTTTACACTTGAAAACGGTTAGAGATACTATCTAACCGAAACGTTGTGTTAAGTAACAAAATAAAGACAATGGAAGTCCGACGAAACTATTTTTTTTTGATAATACTTCATTGTCTACCACCTTCAAACAAACATGGCTATTGGGGGCTAAGGTTGCGAACGACGACATGTCGGAGCATATTGTCTTTCTACTTTGTCTCATAACGACTGTAGACTGTAGTGGAAAAGGCCAAATTGTTTAATTAATAGTTGCAACTGTTATAATATGAAAATAATTATGTACCGAGTGGTCAAATAAGCGAGGACGTCGGCTTTATCTCGGAAACCATTAATCGTACAACTTTCGGAGAGATTTTTTTATGAGTAAAGTGGTCAAGAGAAATTGCTGGAAATTACTTTTAAGTTCCTCATTTCGCCGCAAGGGGGCACAATTAAAAATTGTTTTTTTAAATTCTAAATTTCTCCGAAAATTCCCATATTAAGGTATAACTCTGATTACATCATTGGAAAGCTTAGACAATTCTGCATCATTTTGGTTTAAGGCTCATTGGCGTACCGACCTTGATAAGAGTGGGAGAAGCTATTAGAAGTGTAAACATTAAAATCGCTGTAACTTCTAAACGACTTATCCGATTTTATTAAATTTAAGCTTGTTTGGAAGGGGAAAATAAGCATCTTCAATTGCCGTATCCAACAGTACACGATAGTGTTTAATAAAATTGCTAGAGGGCGCAATTTGTAATAATAACAGTTTTTTCGATTTTATCCCGAAAATTCAAACCATACGGTATAACTATGGCATCATAATCGAAAAGTAGATTAAATTTGCAAGAAAAGATGTGAAGACCGCAGTTCGATATCTCCGTTCGTTTCAGAGTTATTGCCAAAATAATAATTTTTAATACAAATTGCGCCCTCTAGCAATTTTATTAGAAACTATATTGTACCATTGACATGCGACAATTGAAGGTACTTAACTTTCTCTTCCAAACAAGCTTAAATTTAGTAAAATCGGTTAAGTCGTTTAGAAGTTACAGCGATTTTAATGTTTACACTTTCACTTGATAAGAGTGGGAGAAGCTATTGAAAGTGTAAACAGTAAAATCGCTGTAACTTCTAAACGACTTATCCGATTTTACTAACTTTAAGCTTTTTTCGTAATAAAATCCTCTTTTTGTTAACCCGACGAGCCACCATGTTGCCGTTTAAAAAAAATGAGTTAAGTATACAACTTTAAAGATTAAATTTTACACAGCACATGGCATTGGACCAAAAATAGTAAGATTGTATTTTTCTCAAGATTAAAGAACTGAAATAAGTGATTTTAAGGTATTCATAGCCCTCTAGACTCTAGATAAAACAATAAATTTAAAAAAAAATATTTCCTTGGTGACAAAAAGTGACAAGTTATGACAATCGTTATATTTAGAACGTTATATGGAGTCAAAAAAAGGAAAAATATACCAGGTGTCCCATTTAAAAATAGAAAGTTAATGTCACTTCCGGTTAAACCGGAAGTTCCATAATATTGAGTCGCCTGTCAAAAAATGCAGTTTTATGTCGTATACAAATCCCCCAAATTTTATTCCATTATCTTGAAAAATAAAAAAGTTAGAGGGGCGAACCACCTTCCGTGGTCCCCCGGTATAAAGTATACGATTACAATATTATCTTAATTACCTACTCAGAAATATAGACATATTTTGTGAAAGAAAAGTTTCCTGAAATAAAATCCATGCCCTCATGATACAAAGAAAACAAGATATTATGAATTGCGCATGGAGGGCGGAGTCTACGACGGCGAGAACCGCGTCATGTGGCGCGGAGAATTTGAATGTGAACTGGATTCATGAACGCCCAGCCTAAACCACATATACAGGGTGTCCCATAACTTATGGGCCGTAGAAAAACTGGAGATACTAGACATCAAACTAAGCCGATTAAGTCATATAAGTTTTTTCGGATTGTTACTCGTTCTAGAGATACAGGGTGTTGAAAGTAAAAGTTTATTCTCGAAAATAAGCCATAATTTTAAAACCGTTTAATGAATCGAATTGAAAGTTGGCCGTATTATGTTTTTATGAGCAAGAAATAAGAATTTGTAGAAATTTTTAAGTTTCACACTAGAGGGCGCTAGTTGCATACACTGGGCTTCATAAATCTATGATTTTTTTTTCTTACCTGTGATATTAGGTGTTTTTCATTTAAAGTTTCTTAAAGAAGGGCATTTTCTGAGTCAAAAAGGTGTACTTGATTGATCTGAATATCTTTAACGGTTATCGAGATATTTCCCTTTAAACATCCCAAAGCATAAAAAAACATAGTACATAATTACATTAATATTTTAATTATCACAACGCAATAAATTCGAAACAGTGGAACAAAAACAATAAGCTCACTTTAGTAAATGTTGAAAGTGACCACCGTTGACCTCAATACACTTTATTAAACTATTAACTAAATAAATAATAATATTAATAATAATAATAATAAACTTTAATTTCAACACCCTGTATCTCTAGAACGAGTAACAATCCGAAAAAACGTATATGACTTAATCGGCTTAGTTTGATGTGTAGTATCTCCAGTTACTCTACGGCCCATAAGTTATGGGACACCCTGTATAGAACCAGTATTATTGCCAAAGGTATGCAACCAAACTTGTGAAAAATAAGGCCACTATGGAAACCGGGACTGGGATAGTGAGCGTGAACAGAACCGCCACTAATTATTTTCATTTTGTCTTGTGGTGTTTGTGTAATTTTTAAGTATTGTTTATAGAGACACTATAATAGCGAATTTTAATTTGTACTTAACTCTGGTAAAGTTAGCTAAACTACCTTTGCTATTTTATGTAATAAACGAGTGTTTCAAAAATGTAGAACCAAAAAATAGTTATATAAATTTTAAGTCGGCCCTGTTCAATGTTTACAAAATCCACAAGATGGTGCGAACTGCGCAAACTCCGTATCCCGCTTTAGTCCTCCGTAGGGGATAGGGATAACATGGCATTAGCGATATACTTGTTATATATAATTATGTGGCCTGAACCCCTACTCCGAGCATCATGAAATTTCGAAGATGTTTCCTCCGTATAACGGCATCTACTAAGAAGGGATTTTTCGAAAAACAAAGGGGGTAAAAACGGGGGTTGAACTTTTTATAGGCATTTCTGTATCGCAGAAACTACAGTTAGCTTTTCCTTAAAACAAAGCGTTTTGACAAAAGACAGCGACATTTGACATTAACAGCTGATGTGGTTTCGCAAGCTCACGCATCGCGTTGGGTCATATTATTTTCTTTTAATTTTGGTGTTTTTTTAAGTGTTTATGTAGCTGTTTTTTGTGTAGTGTGTGTTTTAAATATTTTACTTTTGGATTTTATATTTATTTATTTATTTATTTTTTATTTATTTATTTCATACACTGTTTTACAGTTTCCCAGTTACAAAACAGGTAGAAAGCTGAAACTTGTTTACAATATAATAAGAGTGAATTCTTTAACAATACACATACTAAGATAACCTAGAAATAATTAATTAATAATACAACATATTATATATAGAGAACTACATTCTACGTAGGTACAATATATACACTACCGATAAAAGTGTCTTTTGATAGCGCTCAAACTACAATTAAAAATATCATACGCTTCGACGTTATCATTGGAACAGGTACACATCCTATTTATAGGGGAAAATTTATACAGGTTTGTCCGTGAAGCTGGTAAGTAAAAGGTATAAAAATTCCGGGAATTTAGAGAAGGAATTCTAAAGTTCAGTCTGTGCAGCAACTCTTCACAAATAATATTGTTATTCAGAAGTTTATGTAAAAATAACTGCCTAGAACATTTACGTCTGTCACATAAGCTGACAAGCGAGAACCTTTTCAGCAGCTGGTCGTGAGGAAAACCTCTTTCAGGATAAACTCCAACAGATCTATACCATAAGGCTTTTGCAAAACGTCTCTGAACACACTCAATATTGTCAATATGAGTCCTATAAAAAGGAGACCAAATTATTGAAGAATACTTCAATTTGGACATGACAAAAGAACGATACAAAGTTATTAAAGGAATAACAGACTGAAAATATCTTGTGTTCCTAAGAACAAAACCAAGTAGTCTATAAGCAGCGGATATAATATGATCAATATGAGGAACAAAGGACAATTCCTTGTCAAAAACAATTCCTAGATCCGTAAACACCCTTGGTCTTTCCAAAATTACACCGTTTAAGTTATAGTTGAAATCAAATGTGGTGTTTTTATTAGAATATGTCATAACATTACATTTAGCAATATTTAAGTTTAATCTGTTCTTTGAGCACCAATCAAATAATATGTCCAAATTACGCTGCAACCTTAAACAATCAACCAAACTTGTAATTACACAAAATATTTTTAGATCATCGGCATACAACAGGCAACGAACAGTGAGATTATTAATAATGTCGTTTATAAATAATGTAAAAAGTAGAGGACCAAGGATGGAACCTTGAGGAACCCCGGATGTTGCAAGGTACTCGATAGATCTAACTCCACCATAAGCTACATACTGACGTCTATCTCTTAAATATGACTCAAAAAATGACAGTAGATGATAAGAGAAACCATAGGACTGTAGTTTGTTCAATAATATGGAGTGATCCAGTCGATCGAAA
This sequence comes from Polydrusus pterygomalis, assembly GCA_963969555.1. Classification (NCBI taxonomy): domain Eukaryota; kingdom Metazoa; phylum Arthropoda; class Insecta; order Coleoptera; family Curculionidae; genus Polydrusus; species Polydrusus pterygomalis. Next base: position 84,884,020 of record OZ018376.1, read on the forward strand.
GCCTTTGAAAAGTCAGTATAAATAACATCCGTCTGCATGCGCTGATCAATACCTTCGGCCAAAAATTGAGTAATACACATTAAGTTAGTGGTTGTTGAACGGCCCTTTACAAATCCATGTTGTTCGGGAGCAATAACATTTTTCACTTTATAGTAAATACTATTATGCAGTAGTATTTCGAAAATCTTAGAAAAATTGGAAATTATCGATACAGGTCTGTAGTTTGAGATGTCTAATTTATCACCTTTCTTATAGACAGGGCATACCTTAGAGGACTTCCATACGATTGGCATTTTACAGGCACTGAGACACTTATTAAACATAAAAGATAGGGGACGTGCAAGCACTCCTGCACAATCTCTAACAACAAATGCAGGAATGTTATCCGGCCCAGTAGTCAACTTGGGTTTAATCCGCTTGATTGCAATAAAAACTTCATCTTCATTAAAACTGACTATATCCAAATTCAAGTCTGACTTCTGAGGTTCCGCGGCTGTAGTTGAATTAGATATCGCCAGATAAGAACGGCCGAAAAAATCTGCAAAGGCATTGACAATGTCATCGGAATTGGAAAACATCTCACCCTCAAAATGCATTCCACGCGATATGAGATTCGAGCCCCTTCTAGAACTAACAAAAGCCCAAAATTTGTTGGGATCATGAGTTACATTATTTTCAATTTCATGCATGTTTTCTCTATATGAAACATTAATGTCGTACTTTACCTGGCGTCTTAGTTCCGAAAAGTTCTCATAGTGTAATGGATCACCAGTTCGCTTATACTTACGCCAATAGATAGCTTTAAGTCTAATATCACGTTTAATATTTGTGGTGAACCATGGAGGGAAACTGCGATGATTCGAAATACCAAATTTCGGAACACAAACGTCAAAAACAGAATAGATCTTATCATAAAACAGTTTACAACAATTATCCAGATCGTCCGCTCGCTCCAAAAAAGCCCAATCAATATTTTGAAACATCTGATACATGACCGGAAAATTCGCCTTTCGAAAATTATATAGACCAGTTTGCGTTTTGGAAATACAATCATTTAAATTAACACTGTTGTTATACGAAAATGAGATAGATAGCGCCGGATGATGTTCATCTAGTCTAGTAAGAGTGACTTCTGAATTTTTTACTTCACACTGCCTGTTAAAAATGACCAGATCCAGCAATCTGTGATCATTATTCAAAATAAAATTATGTTGATTTAATCCCGTGATGTTAAGGAAGTTAATTAAATTGTTTACATAATTATCCCCAGGCCCATTTCTCAAATAAAAATGTGCATAATTTGATACATTAAAGTCACCAAGTATAAGTGAGTCAGTACTCCATAAAAAATCTAAGGATAACAAGTATTCAAAAAAGGTCTCATATTCCTCGACACTTAAACGAGGAGGTATGTAGAATAATAAAACGTACAGACTATTTCTGTTAGAGGTAATTTTTACACCAACCGCATCAATCAGCCGAGAAACATTTGCATTAGCCAGTCCAATATTAAGTGGCTCACATGATAATCGGTCTCGAATTGCAAGTAAGACTCCACCGCCGCGACGACGACCAGCAGCTACAAAGTCCCGGTCACATCGAAACAAATTAAATTCACCAGGGCATATTTCCACGTCGTTAACCGCAGAATCAAGCCAAGTCTCAGTTAAGGCGACAATATCATATTCAAAATGACTTAGGGAATTATAAATGTCAGTGGTACAATTCTTTATACTTCTAACGTTTTGATAGTAAACAAACATGGTACCGTCGCCCAACCGACCGCCAGAATCCACGGACACCGGAGACGCCGCAGCGATGGGTGGCAGTGATTGCTATTGCTCAGCTAGGACGGCCGATCGAAGCCGATCACAAGCCCGCTTATATGTAGTACACTTTTTCAAATCCCAAGCGGCATGTCCCGTATCAATGGATCCGTTAAGTTTTGCGTTAAGTTTTACGCAGTTACAACAACTCAATGATTTTGACTTGCAGTCCTGAACTTTGTGATTTTTGCCGCATAATGGACATGAAACTGAATTTTTACAGTTTTTGGAGGAATGATGAAACTCATTACAGTTAAAGCACCGAGTGACATCGATGGCATTAAATACGCTGCAACAGTCAAACTCCACAAAAACGTTACCAAAAGCTAAAGCGCTCTCAAAACTATACTTATCCACCTGTAATGTAGCCTGATATACATTTTGTTTCTTTTTGGTAGAACAGAAATTAATTAAAGAAATAGTAGAAGAGTCAGTAAATATACCTCTATTACACTTTTTAATGAGATCAAGCAAAGAATGGTCATCATATTTTTTGGTTATTCCCACAATACGGATTCTGGGACTAATCCCTCGAACCTCCACAACATCATACTTATCCGCCATTTTCTGCCGAACAATCTCCTTTAGCTTGTTGTTATCATCAACACTCCTGCACCCCAGAAGTAAACCACCATCTTTGACAGTTTTTAATTTAGCAAACTGAATATTTGCTTCAGCTGGGCAAATATTCTTCATCATGTCCGCCTTGGTTATGGAATAGTCCTGCTGAGATTTAGGTTTGACTATCATTGCCGGCTGGGCCTTGTTTCGTACAATGCTAGCATAATTGGATTTAGGTAATGCAGCATTGGGCACTAATGGTTGCGAAAGGACAGACTGCACTTTGGTTTCAACTGATTTAAGAAAATCACCGGTAAGCGACTCAAATGCAATTTTCATATTAGATAGAGCCATTTGAACTTGCGTCTCGATCAATCCTCTGATGTCATCCTGATTGACAGTGATAAATACGTTAACGCAATCATCACATCTTATATATTTCAGAGACAGATTTTCTTGGTGTTTATTATTTAAGTTTAATAGTGAGTACAAACATTTTGGTTAACTTATCTATTATGAAATTAATAAAGTGCCAAGTTAAACCATTTACTTATCGTTATATACAGGATGTCTCATATCTTAGGGGCAAATTCAGCAACAGGAGATAGTAGACTTGAAAATATGTCATTTATGCCTAAGAACGCACAGTTAATTTTCAATAAATATGTTTCGTTATGAAAGGTGTTTATTTAAATGCTTCTTGCCATCTAGCATTTAAAGGCAGTTATCACAAAACTAATTGAAATATCGAGATGAATAAAGTACAACTTTTTTACGTATAAAGTCCCTCTTCCATAATTTGAGGTAAAACGGACAGAAATATGAGAGACAAAAAATATATGCGAGAATTTATCAAACTCATATTTAAATAAATTAATAGATGGCGAAGGCGAAGATAAAGGAACTTAGTCCGGTTCTGTTTCTGTAGCCAACCGCTTAACGTAAAATATACCAGACATCAACAGGGTGCCATTAAGGACAGGTGATGCGGCGAGTTCTTAAATTAATTTGACTTTACAAGCGCTGGAGGTTTAAAAATTGGTATAAAATAAGAATATACCTACGTGTTTCGTAATTTTTCCAATATCCACCTAGAGGTTAAAGAAAGGGGTGTATAGTCTATTTTGAGGGGGGGGGGGTACATATAACTTTTTATAATTTTATCACTGAAAATTTTGCCCCTAGGGGTGGAAAAGGGGTATATTGGAAAACATGTTTTTGGTCTGATTTCTTGAAACTCAGCATTAATACTTTAAACACAAGGATGAAACGCTTTTTTCTTATTTTTTTGAACGTCGCGTCGGTCCCTAAATGAATGAAAAGTGGTTATAAAAATTTATATCAGAAACTGACATCCCCGCGACATTCCAAAACATAAAAATAAGTTTAATTTATGCTGACTGTCCAAAAATTCGGACGAAATATGTTTTTTCCGATATAAACTTTTATACCCCTTTTCCACCCCCTAGGGGCAAATTTTTTGTAAATGCCTAAACACATATTTACTTGAGTAATAGATGTGTTTTGGACTTCCATTGCCTTTAGTTTTTCATATCACAACGTTTCAACTGGTAAGTATCTCCAGTCGTCTTCAGGTGAATACATATTTACTTAATTTGAAAAAATAATCCGTGCTTAAACTGGTGTTGAAAGTATGGGAAAGAAAGAAAAAACTAAAAGTCTTCCTCAGGGGTCTCTACATGTTTCGAGCGTAGAAACGTTTATCATCAGGTGACAGAAAATTTATTTAATGCTGATGGTTTTAGCAGAAGAGAAAATCGTATAAAACCTTAATGGAGCTTTTATGGAATTAAAAAATTAATGTGTAGAAGTGACATAATATGAAGAAAATTGAGAAAAGTTAAAACCTACTGAGTATGTGAAAGTCAGTAAAAGGGGGTCTAAACCAACCAAATAAACTGGGGAAGAAGAAAAACCCTTGTATAAAGAATGTGTCAAGGGTTATTTAAAATTTTTTATAAAACTTAAGTCTAAGACATTTTAAGTATAAAATTAGTCATAGTATTATGAAGATATCATCATTGTGGGGTACTGAGTTATATTCACCTAAGAGTCCCTATTTAGCGATATATTATCTTTTGCAGTATAAGCACATGATATGTTATAAATATACCTAAGAAACAAATCATAGTTAGTTGTATTGTAGCCATTCATCTCGAAACTTGTATCTTACACAAATAAATTGTTTTTTAAAAACAGTTTTTCGTTGGACCGTAACGTAATTGGCGCAGTCGGTAGGATTGACAGGGTAGTTTTTGATTCGAAACGCGTAGTTCGAGGAAAACCAGTTTTTCGCTAGCCTTTACGAAAAATCCGGAAAAACTTGTGCCTAAGCGGAAACCGTGGACATTTAAGTTAGCCTTTGCTTAAACCCGGTAGTGACAATCAAAAAACGAACTTTTTGTTTTAACAATTAACTGTCAATAAAAAATACGTGAACGGACACAGTTTCAAGAGAGGGTGCAATCTACTCCAAGACTTAAGGGAGGAGAACAAAAATCGTCGAATCCTGAGTGCAGAGGGAGGAACAAACATCGTCCAAACTCTATAGGTAGTCCCAGGGAGAAGACAAGCATCGCTTTTCCTATTGGATCTAGACATAAGAAAAGTCAATGAAAACCATCATTTTAGCATTGTAAGTTCCTTTGTACATTTCCTTTTTTTTTCAGTCCTTTTTAGTGTTAAAGTGTTTGATTCAACCATTTTTTTAATTTTATTACTTTTACAAATTTTGTCTCATAATAATTTTTACCAATTTTCAAAACGGAAGACCTTGCAGAATTATTAGGAAATTTGGCAATCGCGCCAGAACCCGATCAAGTTAATTTAATTGAAAATCTTATAGAAAATCAAGAAGTTATGGCAAACGCGAACCCAAATTATGCCTTAATTCGCTATCAAGCTGATAACATTCCAAATTTTGACGGAAACGCAAAACAACTAAGTAGATTTTTACGTTCATGCGAACATTTCTTACAAAACCACCAAGATCGCAATAATGTCGAAGCTCAAATCAATATCTGCTTGTTTGATACAATTATTGGTAAATTAACGGGTAGAGCCGCTGATTTAATAGCCTCGCGTATGGAACTTAATTCTTGGCAGCTTATAAAAGATGCCCTTATTACAACTTTTTCTGACCAACGATCTGAAGACTGTTTGGTACAGGATATAATATGCATGCGCTTAGAGAAAAATGAGCCTATTCAAAATTTCGGTCTTAGAATCCAAGACGCACGAAGTTTATTATTTACAAAAATTAACAACTCTCAAGGAGATGCTGCATTAAAACTTTTAAAAATCACGCAATATGACGATACGTGTTTAAAAACATTTATTAACAGTTTAAATTATCATATGCAACTCGTTGTTAGATTAAAAAATCCCGGATCACTAGAACAAGCCATGTCCTATGTCCGCGAAGAGGAAAACTTTTTAAATTTCAAAAATAGGTCTAATTTTAACAATAAAAATATGCCTACTACGCAACAGCCTCAACAAATGAGACCGCAATTAAATAAAACACCTAACAACCCATTTAATAATTTTAACCAGCAATCTTTTTTCAGACCACAACCCCTATTTAGACAACAACCAAATTTTACACCCAATTTTAATCAAAATTTCAGGCCTAATAATTATAATAACAATTTTCAACATAACAACAGTAATAATATTTTCAGAAACCAAAATTTCCATAACCAACCTCAACATAATTTTAATAGACCCCAACTAGTGCAACAACCTCGTTTCAACCCAAGACCATCTTATCCGTTTAACCCAAATAATAATCAGTTCACAAATTCGCGTAATGTGCAAGAAACAATGGATACTACCTCAGGTAGATTTGCACGTGCCGATTCTGTACAAAGACCCGCACAAAGAATTAATAACATGGTAACTCAAGAACTTTTTGATAACAGTTTAAAAAATCACAAAAAAACAGGTGATGACACACCATCAAAAAATCCTGATACCCCCATAACACCAAATTACCCAAATCTAAATATTGATTATAATAATTACGAAAATTATGATCAAACTGATGAAAGCTATTTATCGTTTGAACCTAACCAATACGATCAATATCAAGAAGACACTTTTAACCCCTATGACGACTACAACACCCAAAATTTTCAGATTCCCACGAATATAGACAAAGTGACGTAATATATCTAAATAACAACGTACATTCTAACCTTCCAGTAATTTTTATCCCCGAAATTAATGCACAATTTTTGATAGATACAGGAAGTGGAAAAAGTTTTATTAACCCAAACCTTGCATATCAACTTTACCCCCAATTTATTTTTAACGAATATTTTTCAGTACAAACTGCTCACGCAACTTCAGTACATAATGAAGTTATGGATATACCTATATTTCCTTCATTTCAGACAAACGGTAATCACAAATTTTATTTATTTGATTTTTCAGATAAATTTGACGGATTACTAGGTATCGAATTTTTAATACAAATAGATGCAAAAATTAACTTAAAAAACTCAATTTTAGAAACCCCAGAAATACATTTGCCTTTATACTATCAAAATAAAAATTCAATGCATAATATAACACCCACGCAAATAAAACAACAGCCGATTAAAATAATTATACCACCACGGGCGTCACAAAAAATTAAAGTACCAGTAAAAGCAAATAGTGGTATAGGAATTTTAAATTATGTAAATTTAGGTAACGCAGAAATGCCAGAATCCCTTGTTAAAATTATTGATTCTCACGCACTAACAATTATCACCAATACAGGCGAGAACCCATTACAAATCGAAATTTTAGAACCTTTCGATATTGAATTATTAGAAGAAACAGAAATTAATTTTGTTGAAAAAATGGAAACCGATATTGAATGCAACGATTATTTTGACAATTTACAAAAACAAAATTTAAGGTTAAGTCATTGTAACAGCGAAGAATATAAAGCCATCCGTGATCTTTGTTATGAATATCGAGATATATTTTATGTAGACGGTACACCTTTAACTTTTACAAACCAAGTAAAACATAAAATTAATTTGACCAATGAAACCCCAATTTTTACCAAATCATATAGATATCCGGAAGTACATAAAACCGAAGTCAAAACGCAAATAAATAAAATGTTAAATGACGGTATAATTCAAAATTCAAATTCACCTTGGTCGAGTCCCATTTGGATCGTTCCAAAAAAGTTAGATGCCTCGGGCAAGCGCAAATGGCGTATAGTATGTGACTTTAGGAAACTTAATGACGTCACGGTAGATGATAAATTCCCCTTACCAAATATTAATGACATTTTAGACAAGCTAGGTAAAGCACAGTACTTTACAACTCTCGATTTAGCAAACGGTTTTCATCAGATCGAAATGAACCCCGAAGATATACCCAAAACAGCTTTTTCAACAGATACAGGGCACTATGAATACAAAAGAATGCCTTTCGGTTTGAAAAATGCGCCTGCGTCGTTTCAACGTGTCATGAACAACGTATTACGCGGCTTTCAAAATGAAATATGCTTAGTTTACCTCGATGACATCATAATTTTCTCAACATCCCTACAAGAACACATCCAAAGATTAAAATCTATATTTGAACGCCTAAGACAATCAAATTTTAAAATCCAATTAGATAAATCTGAATTTTTACATAAAGAAGTCGATTATCTTGGACATAAAATTACCAATGACGGAGTAAAACCAAACCCACAAAAAATTGACGCAGTCAAAAATTTCCCTATTCCTAGAACACAAAAAGAAATAAAATCATTCCTAGGATTAGCAGGTTACTATAGGCGATTTATAAAAAACTTTGCCAAAATATCGAAACCCCTAACTACTTGTTTAAAGAAAGGAGAAAAAGTCGAACATTCACCAGCATTTATTCAATCATTTAATCACTTAAAAGATCTTTTGATTAATGCACCAATTTTAAAATATCCTGACTTTACACAACCATTTGTTCTTACAACAGATGCTTCAAACGTAGCATTAGGAGCCGTTTTATCACAATCTTCACCACCAAATGATAACCCTATAGCATATGCGTCACGCACTTTAAACGAAACCGAACAAAAATATTCGACAATCGAAAAAGAACTACTTGCCATAGTTTGGGCATGCAAATATTTTCGTCCATATCTATACGGTCAAAAATTTAAAATTTATACAGATCATAGACCTTTAGTTTGGCTATTTAATCTTAAAGAACCAAATTCTAAGTTAGTCAGATGGAGACTGAAATTAGAAGAATACGACTACACTATAATTTATAAAAGCGGTAAACAAAACACAAACGCAGATGCGTTATCGCGAATCCAAATGAATGCCTTAGAAACCCAATCAGTTCAAAATAACGCTGGCGATATTAACTTTGATATTGACAAATTTTTACTAGATAGTTACAGCCAATTTAATCCAGAAAATCTCGATCCCGATGACGTAAGTCGAACCCTCGAAGATATTGAAAATCAACAACCCACAACTTCAAATATACCAAAAGTTAATATTATTCAAGATATCCAAATAAATCCACCCGCTGAAAATAATCAATCGGATACCCAACACAGCACAGCCGGTAATGAAACCCTGAAAGAAATACCTCTATTAGACGAAATAATCAATAATAAATTAAATCAATTTATTGTCAAAAAATCCCCATACGACGCCTATGTAAAAACTAAATACGAACGATTTGACGGTAATAGAATAATCCACGCAATTATTCCAGACAACACCCAAGCAATAATTACTTTTCTTAAAGAGAACTTGCAAGATAAAACCACCTACATACATTTCTTATCACCGGAACTTAGAAATAACTTTCAAGACGCTTTAACAAAGCACTTTTGTAATTTTAATCTTATAGAATGTACCAAGTTAATAAACAACGTAAGCGAAGACGAACGAGAAATGATTATGCGATTTTCTCACGAAGGAAAAACAAATCACCGCGGAATACAAGAAACAATAACGCGACTAAAAATTAATTATTATTGGAAATCAATGAAATCGGATATTACCAAATTTATAAATAATTGTGAAATTTGCCAAAGAACCAAATATAATAGAAGACCCCCAGATCAACCCCTTGTACTAACAGAAACACCATCTAAACCTTTTGAAATTTTACATGTTGACACACTTACAGTAGAAAATAAAAAATTTCTAGTTATCTTAGATAAATTTTCAAAATTTGGTCAAGCATTACCATATTTTGGGACAGCTATCTCAGCCTGTCAAAACTTAGTACATTTCTTTTCATTTTTCGGAGTACCAAAACAAATTGTCGCAGACAATGGCACCGAATTTAAAAATGACGTAATGAATGAGTTATTAAAAGCCCATAATATAAAAATTCATTTTACAACACCTTATCACCACGAATCAAATTCACCGGTAGAAAGATTAAACTCTACTTTAATTGAACACCTACGAATTTTAAAAGAAAAAGATAACAAAACGGACACTATTTCTTTAATGACATATGCCGTTATCGCTTATAATAGTACAATTCATTCAAGTACAAAGTACACCCCATATGAATTAGTATTAGGTCATACAGATTCACGTGACCCAATGAAATTAATACCCGCACAAGTATTCGCAGAATACGTCAACAACCATCAAACCAACACAAAAGCTTTATATGATCAAATCAAAGATAAATCAATAGAATTAAAACAAAAAACTATCGATAAAGCCAACAAAAATAAAAAGCCCCAAAATATAACAGTAGGAGCTCAAGTATATAAAAAACAAGACAAACGTTCAGGCAAATTAAAACGCCGTTTTACAGGTCCATTTGTAATAAAAGAAATTTTAGAAAATAACAAGTTACAAATTGAAAACCCAAAAACTAAACGCACGGAAATAATTCACATAAACGAAACTAAAATAATGCCAATTGTTCCAGATGCATCAGACTCGTCCTCATCGGAGCAAACGAAGTAAAAATCCATGATCTAAACAAATACCCAGGACTACTCCCCTATAAACTAGGAACCGCGAAAATTCGTTCTAACCATTGGTCCTTAATTCAAATTTACGATTTATCCCCAATAATCAAAGAATTTTATACACTTAAAAGCTTCTCAAGTAACTTAATAAATAACCTTCAAAATAATTCTAATTATCGCGAAGAGTATAAAAATACCTTCATTCCATTAGTAGCAATTGAAAAAAGAATCGAAAACCAAATTTATCAAATAAACCCGAATTTTAATAAAAAACAAAAACGTGGAATATTTGACCCTCTTGGTTCAATAATAAAATGCATAACAGGTAACCTCGATCAAACAGACGCAGAACGTTATGACCAACAGATTAAACAATTACAAGAAAATCAAAATAAACTTAAAAACATTGCTTTTAATCAAATTACTTTACTAGAAAAGTCAATCAATCAATTTCAAAATACCATATTAAATATTTCCCATAATCAACTTGTTTTAAAATCAAGAATTTTGCAAATCGAAAGCACTATTAAAGAAGTAGCTCTACAACAAAATACCGATCATCAATATTTTAGAATACATGTAGTGATTAATCAAATTACAATGATGTATCAAACAATTTTTGATATTTTCGAAAAAATAGAAATTGCCATTTCTTTCGCAAAAATAAATATACTTCATAACTCAATTGTTAATCCTATAGAACTTATTAAAGAAATCCAAACTTTTAAATTAAATTTGAATACAGACGTACTACCCTTGGAGGCAAATATCGAGAATACATTAAACTTCGAAAAAATTATCGAAATCAAAAGTTATTCGAAGAATAATATAATTACGTTCATTTTAGAAATACCGCTAGTTGAATCAGATGTTTATCACTATTATCAATTATTACCAATACCAATTCCTAATAACCAAACATCCGAATTCTATCTCAACCTTCCACACAAACCTTACCTAGCGCTTAGCAATGCTAAATACGCCTACATGGATCAAAAATGCAGCCAACTGATGCCTAACGAGTACCTCTGCACAGAAGCACACATAACCTATATCAATGACGCACCTCCATGTGCCGTTCAACTGATTACGTATCGATCAAATGCCACTACATGTCAGCCATTCCGCATCAAACTTCAAGATGTACAAATTACCAAAGTAATTGATGGAAAATGGATAGTTACGGTACCCAACCGCCTTGTCGTTCCAATATCCTGCCAAAATTCCAAAGACAACACGCCACTGTTTGGATCATACCTAATTGAAACATCCAACCAATGTAGCCTACAAATTAAGTCAATAATTCTACGCACTTATCAACCAAGCCAATTAACCTATAAAGATGTCTCTCTACCAGAATTGGACCTGCCAAAAGAATATTTTAATCAAAACGAAAAAATATTCAACCCGCCGTCCCTGGACCTGAATATTGTCAATTTAAAAGAAACAAAAGAAATTGAAGCCCAACTTCAAGAACAGAAGAAAATAATCAATGAGATGACCACACCGATATCTATGGAAAGAATCAGTTTTTGGACAATCTTATTGTATTTACTAATCATAACCATTTTTATTTTTTCAGCATATAAATTATGTAAAAATAGGTACTTTAGGAAACCTTCAAAAGCCCCTATTAACGACGACATAATTATTTAAAACTTTCTTATGCTTTTAAGAATAAATATATTATTTTATTAATTTCAAAAATAAAATAAATTTTGAAAAATCACACCCATAAGGGTATGCTTTTAGCTAAGGGCGGAGGAGTTATATTCACCTAAGAGTCCCTATTTAGCGATATATTATCTTTTGCAGTATAAGCACATGATATGTTATAAATATACCTAAGAAACAAATCATAGTTAGTTGTATTGTAGCCATTCATCTCGAAACTTGTATCTTACACAAATAAATTGTTTTTTAAAAACAGTTTTTCGTTGGACCGTAACGTAATTACTGAGTAAGTAACCCCACCCCACAAGCGGTTAATTTAAAACCAATAAAATTAATTAACAAATCACACAGTTTTAGAAGATAAAGGACAAATGGTTGCTCACGTCCACGTGTTGAGACTTGAGACAAAAGTCTCTAACGTGATTAATTTCCCAAAAGCTCCATTACGGTTCTACACCATTTTCTCTTCTGCTAAAACCATCGGCATTTAATACATTTTATGTCTCCTGATGATGAACGTTTCTACGTTCGAAACATGCAGAGACCCCTAAAGAATTTTTATTCTATTAAATTTTGTGGAAGAAGACTTTTAGTTTTTTCTTTCTTTCCCACGTACTTATTTGTTTCAAGCGAATAATTTGTTTAAAATGTTTTACTTAAGTATATATTTTTCTCTAGCGGTTGCGTTGGAAACTTACACCCTGTATTCTACCCCCTAAAGGCCAAATTTTCCAAAACATTAAAACACGAACTTGCTTATCTTAGCAGAGTGACCATAGTACCAATTTTCAGCAATATAGCTTATAGAAAGTTATACAGTGTGACCACTAAAGTCCGCATCATATGGGATTTTTTTTTATTAATAACTATTCGATATTTGACTTTGGCATCAAGTTCTGCTTCGATCGAGATAAAAATTAAGCAAAAAAAAAGTAGTCACGTGATTCGCATTATCGGTAAAATTTTAATTTTTTCCAAAAAATAATTCAAAAGTGGGGTGGGGTTATTTCTGAAACTATCAAAAAAAGTTATTAGAAAAGGTTTTTTTTAATGCAGTTTCTAGTCCACATGCAAAATTTCAGCTGCAAGATAATTTTGATTTTTTACCCACCACTAAAATTTATTTTCTACTTAATAAACACTTTACTGGTGACACTGTGTTCTTTTTTTGTCTTAATATTAAGGTGTATTACTTTCAGACACAAACTACGTTTTCAAAAATATTTATTTTATGAAGTTACCTTAAAGCCTGTTTACATTAGATGCAATCGCTGCATGCAGTTTATAGCGAGGCAATTAATTGCATTGCATGACCGTTTACATTATGAAGCAAATAATTTCAAGCAAGTATCTTGACAACAGATATTACCAACCCAAACTGCTGATTAAATAAGAGGTTATGTGTTATGTTGATTTTCCTGTAAGTGTTTCTGTAATTTTTTGTTGTGACTTTTGTTAATTAAAACATATTATACTTTCAAAAATATATTATATTAAATAAAAGCACAAAAACCTACACCCAACGCTTCACAATACAAACAAATACTTTTGTAGAGTTATGTTTACTTTTGTTCTCAGGTTGGTATTGAAAATAATACTAGAAAAGTCACTAAAATTGCATGCTATTTGCAATCAAATTAGAACAATTCCTAATTTCGTGCGATGCAAATAAAATTGCATCAGCTGATCAGAAAGTCACCAAAGCGCATGCCTTGAGGCAATTTTTTATTGCAATTGCATTAACTGCACCTAATGTAAACAGGCTTTTATACACGGTCTAAAACAAATAAACGTTGCATCACATGCGACCAAATTTTAATAGCTCAATTTTGATTTTGTAGAAAAACACACATTTAATATGGCGCTAGTTTAAAGAAAATGTATCTGAAATAAAGCATTGTCAAAACTAAGAAGTTTTATGTAGGTTGCGTTGAGTCTTATTTTGCAAAAGTGGTGCAATTTACAAAATATGGGTAAAAAATCAAAATTATCTTATGCGCGGCTAAAATTTGTATGTGGGCTAGAAACTGCAATTAAAAAACTTTTTTCGATATTTTCAGAAATAACCCCACTTTTGAATTATTTAAAAAAAAAAATTAAAATTTGACAGATAATGCGAATCATGTGACTACAATTTTTTTGCTTAATATTCATCCCGATCGAAGCAGAACTTGATGCCAAAGTCAAATTTCAAATAAAGGTATTAATAAAAAAAAATCCCATATGATGCGGACTTTACTGGTCACACTGTATGTATCCCCCTCAAAATAGACTACACCCCTAGGTGAATTTTGGAGAAATGACGAAACACTTACATTGTTAATTTATTAGAGGAACTTATATACCAATTTTTAGACCTCCACCAGTTGTAGTTTCTGAGATACAGAAATTCTCACAAAAATTTCAACCCTCGTTTTAACCCCGTTAAGGGTTGCTATTTGAAAAATCCCTTCTTGGTGGATGCCTGCGTTATAAGAAGAAAAAATCCTCGAAATTTCATGATTCTAGGTTTAGGGGTTTAGGCTGAGCGTTGATATAATATCCAGTTCAAATTCAAATTCTCCGCGCCATGTGACGTCATGCAGCAGACAGACGAAATTGTGACTGCGATCTATCGTAATATCTTGTTTTGTTTGTATCATGTCATGCCCTTTAAAATACGTACGAATAAAAACAATACAATTGTCGGGTCTTACCCAGTATTTTCCTGCAATGGTTGGCATAAATGTTGCCTTAATAAACCACGGTAGTCCCAGACAAAGTAGAATGTCGAATGTGTTAGATCCAATGGAATTACTGATTCCCATCGAGCCATGCCCTAAAAATATTAAACTCAATATTTGTAAAGTGTACTTTAAAGAAACAAATTGCACACAAAAAATAATGCAAGAAAGCTTTGATTTAAAATGTGAAATAGTACGTGTCAAGTTTAAATGGGTTATATTTTAATTTTTTGGAAATAAATCAAAATTTAACTTATTAAAACTTTTACACGTACTATTTCATACTTTAAACCAAAGCCTTTTCACAGCCCACTTAAAATTTTACTGCACTTTATTCCATTAATGTATAATATGTATAATATACCTCTATTATTTTTGTTGTAAATAAAGGCAATTTTCAGAAAATTAAGAATTAAAGAACTGTTATTATGATTATGGCTTTGTTGAAGATACAATGGTATGATATTTGTAACTTCTTGCCTACAAATACCGTTTTGAAACGTCAATTTGTTCTTATGGAGCTTATTTTTATATTATATTCTCCATATCTCCGGATAAAAAAAAATATTGACTTGTGGTTTTCACAGATATTCTTCTTATTTATTCTTCTTTTTGCTTATGTTAAAAAAGATATATGGTTGCATTTAGAATTTTTGAGAAAAATGAAAACATTTTTGATTCTATCGCCCTCTAGCTGTCGCAAGGGAATTTAGAGCGACATCATTGTTTTTATAAAATTGATCAAACAAAAGAATCCCTATTTAGAGAGTTCAGATTCCAAGATAATATTAATTAATATAATATATATTAATAAAATATATTTTTCTATTTCACGTTCATAATAAGCTTAGTACGATACGCATTTGCGTATCGTAATGAAGCTATTTCGATACGCGTTTTTTTTTATTTGATGTTGGTAACATTTAAATGTTTTATTTCATTGACTTGCGCGGCCTTTGTGATTTACGAGAAAACCTATTTTTCGCAGAGGAAAAATAGCTTGATAACTTACTTTTTTATTCTGTGTGGATAACAGTCATGTATGTTGGTTGCATAAATCTATAAATCAATCTTTTATAGATGCTTCAAGCTATCATTTTCTGCGAAATCCTATCCAAAATTCAATCTACTAACCTTCCAATATCGATTTTAACTTCAACTTTATTTGAATTTTCCATCTTCCCTATACTAAATTGCAATGCCGTGACGTAAAATCACGTCTTTTGAAATTCGAAAAAAAGTAGCAAAATCTCCCGAATTTCCGAACGCTCTGTATATGTACCGAATGTACAAGGATCACACAACGTATTCCGTCCAATTTCAAATCTCATATCGCTAAAATAACTTTAGGATCTCGTGGTGAAAATGGGTCAATAAATCAAAAAAATTACAGTTTACAAAATAATTTTTGTTGTCCGGAGGCTACTATGATAAAAAATAGTATTACCAACATAAAATTTAGATATAAAAATTTACAAAATTTGAAGGATTTATTTTCTTTTTAAAATGTATTTTTCTTGATTATAAAAGGTGAAATAGAAAAAAATTTATAAAGCACATGTTTCATAAGGCATTTTAGCGCACGTGTCAATAAAAAAACTCGCCACTTTGTGGCTCGTTTTTTAAAATAGACGCGTGCGCTAAAACCGGTTCTTATGAAACGTGTACTTTAATATACTATTTTACACCACGATTAAATAAATGAGTGGTTATGGAAGTTGATGCTAGAGAAAACTTTTTGGATGGATTGGACGGATGGCCTTGTTCGTAATATTCGAATGATGTTAAGGACCTTTTAAATACAATCCTTTTATTTGTAAACATACCTTGTCTTGTAACAATGACACTGGAAACCGCCTCGGGGACACTAGTACCCGCTGCCAAGAACGTAATACCCATAACAGAATCTGGAATTCTTAACGTATCCCCTAAAATATTTTAAAATAAAGCGTCTAAATTATGCAAACTTTATTTTTACAGCATGTATAACAAGCAAGTATATTGTGATTGAAAAAATAGTCCCTTATACTAGGTACTGTTCGGAATAATGAAAGACATTAAGTATATGACCTGGTAAGATATTCTAAACTTGATACCATTAACGCAATAAATTGAAAATTCTTATTCCAATGGTGAATTTCACCTCCAAGAAATAAAATGTTCTCCGGTTTCAATTAACCTCCCTAATATGAACACGCGAAAACATACCCACATCATAGCAACCCCAGTATTTGGACATACGATTTTAATGTAGGGATATTTTTTTAAGGTGAAATTCTCAACGTGATTTAATCTATTGCTAACCTATAACCTATTTCGCGTTTTTTTTAGTTTATAATTTTATTAACTTTTAATAAAATCAATATCGTCGGCACATTATTTAAGTAATAAATTACATATTACGAGTACATAAATACCAATTTATTTCATTGCTAATTTTAGGAGAATTGGATAGTAAAAGGACAATGACGTAATAATGTTAAAAACATCACCATTAATTTATGAAATTTCTTGATATTTTAATTTATAATATATCAATTATTACCTATAAAATATGAAGACAATAATGATTTTATTTAAATTTTGTGTAAAAGGTACAGGTTGATACTTTCATCTTAATTGCATTGCATGCACATATACAGTGTGTGTATAAAGTCTGGAAACGGCTTAATAACATAACAATTTACTGGCCGATTTAAACCAAATTTGGTACAGTTGTGTAAGAGGATCTAACGCACCGAATGACGATATTGGCGTTGTTGCCAGCTTTTTAGTTTGTCTGGAATTCGAACGAAATTTATATTTTTAAATATAACACCCAGTATATTTTTACATTTTTAAATTCCACATAAAATTATAATTATTTTTTTATTAAATGCATTATTAGTCTATACTTCATAGTTTCCGAGATATTGACTCTCGAAAAGTGACATTTTTCAACTTTGACAGCTTATAACTTTCTAACAGTACGTCTTAGAGCAAAACGGCTTACATGTCCCAATAATAAAAATTGAAGTTAAATTTTTATTATCTTCCCTAAAAAATCAACTTCCAGTTAAACCGGAACAACTATATTTCCTGCTTTCGAGTAACATCCGGTTTAACCGGAAGTTGATTTTTTGGGAAGATAATAAAAATTGAAGATAGGGACATGTAAGCCGTTTTGCTCTAAGACGTACTGTTAGAAAGTTATAAGCTGTCAAAGTTCAAAAATGTCACTTTTCCAGAGTCAATATCTCGGAAACTATGAAGTATAGACTAATAATGCATTTAATAAAAAATAATTATAATTTTATGTGGAATTTAAAAATGTAAAAATATACTGGGTGTTATATTTAAAAATATAAAATTCGTTCGAATTCCAGACAAACTAAAAAGCTGGCAACAACGCCAATATCGTCATTCGGTGCGTTAGATCCTCTTACACAACTGTACCAAATTTGGTTTAAATCGGCCAGTAAATTGTGATGTTATTAAGCCGTTTCCAGACTTTATACACACACTGTATATGTAACCAGTATATTGCCAATGGTATACAACCAGGCTATTGAAGACTAAGGCTACTATGCGGCTCGTTACCGGGATAGGAGCATGTGCAATAAGTAATATAATCAACAAATGTTAATAAAATGTTGCTTCGATGCGAACAGAACCGTCATTACCAGTTTTATTTTATATCTTTCGGTGTTTGTGTGATTTTTAAGTACTTATTGTGTTGTCTAGAATAGAGACAGAGACAGAGCCTATTAATTTGTAACTCTGATAAAGGTACCTAAACTAGTTTTGCTATTCTATATGATAAACTAGTGTATCAAATATTTAGCACCAAAAATTAGTTTTAATATATTTTAAGCCGGCCCTGTTCAGTGTTTACATGAGTCACAAAATGGTGTAAACTGCGCAAACTCTCGTTTTATTCTTCCATAGGGGTCACAATCTTGTAACATTCCATTAGCAATATACTGGTTATATATGGGATTGCATGTCCCAAACTTGTGAAGATAGCCTAAGTTTCTGATTTTTTTTTATGTAAAAACGTAATGTCACTCACTATGTTTACATGCGTCATTTTTCATTATTGGACAAACAAAAACGTTTGCCCAAGTAAGAAAAATCCCATTTAATACCAAACTATTGCGGATACGGGATGTTGTCTTTTGTCATTGACATTGTGAAGAGAAGTACAAGTTAAATGAAATAATTACCAAAACAATAAAATGGTTGATTGTAATTACCAATGACCAATTAGTAGAGAGAAAATGTAGAAATTAAATTAATCCACAAAAAATATTTTTACTAAAAAAAGTACTAAATTATTTTGTCACTTTAAATAATTATTCTTAATAAAATACTAACCAATAATGGTAATCATCCAAGCTACAATATAGGACAGTGATCCGATCCATACTATACACATTAAAAATGTAAGTGGAAACCATTTTTTAAACTTAGGTTTCTCACAATCTGGTATTGTCAGAAAGAAAACCAAACGTATTGGCCATGTTAGAATCCACGTTCCCTACAAAACAAGCTTACACTAAGGACTCGTTTAGATCCCCTGGGTATAGTATATCTCAAAGTATATCGTCTTATTGCCTCTTGGACACTAATTAACAAAATCCAAATTTCTAGCCAAAATTTATTATTTACAAAAGGCTAAGATATTTTAGGAGAAGAAATCAGTGACGTATTAAAAATTTTTTAACTCTAATTTTAATTCACACAGTCTTAAAAATATACTAATGATAATAATTATTGTTCTAGCGTTATTTTAAGTTTATCCAAACTAGGGTCAACCGGTTCCTCATAGAGGGAATATATCTTTCTTCGTAGGAGTTTTTGTTGATATTCTTCCAAACGATGATGTTGAAAATCATTGCGTTTTTTCCTTTTTGTCGTTCCTGTACAACTTACGATATTTTTTATAGACAACATTGGCATTTTTGTAAGTAAACACGTTTTTTTCAAGGCGTCTTGCTTGATGAATCCTCCATTTATTAATGATTCATGCATATTTTTAACAATTTGTTTTACATCCAATGATAAGTTAAATTAAATTTCAGACTACTAACATTAAATGTACGAAAAAAATCTAGAAGACGCAAATATTACATCGTTTAGGCATTCAAAAAGTATTTTAGTGTGTATAATGCATTTATTTTCTTCCAAATATAGGTACCTCTTGTTTGATTTCTTCTGGTAGTTTATTAAAAATTTTGATGCAGGCATAGTGGGGAGATTTTTCATGTGTTTAAGTGTGTCTAGGGACTATAAGGCTATTTGCGTTTTTTGTGGGATAGTTGTGATTGTTTGTTTTCTTGAAATTCGTTCTTGTTCTTGTATACATATGTGGAGCACTTATGGATGAATATTGAAGTGAAGTGTAAGGAATTTGTGTTTTTTGGATATTTTTCTGCATGTTTGTGTTGGTCTCAATTCAAAGATGAGCCTTATAAGACGTTTCTGTGCTTGAATTACTCGGTTTATGTTTACTGCTTATCCCCACAGTAAAATATTATAACTGAGACCAGGATAGGGTAATGCGTAGTAAGATGTTGTTTGAGTAGGTAGGGGCACTGTGTATCTTAACTTGAGTATAGAGTAGTAAGCTTGTGCCAATTTTGAGTATATTATATGATCCAGTTGAGGTTTCCACAATAGTTTGGAATCAAGATATGCTCCCAGAAATTTGGAAGAGGATGTCTCCTGGTTTAATTGTATTTTGGAAAAAGTTTTGTAGAAATTAATATGAACCGTTTTGCTCTCGTTTAGTATAAGTTGATTCAAAAAACACCATGTGTTAATTTTTTCTGTTACTTGTATTTTCCTGCTGCATCTAGTGCTGATATGGCAATCGTGGTATCGTCGGCAAATTTGATAGTAAATCTATATAGTGATAGATCGTTTACAAATAATATGAATATGAGAGGTGCGAGGACAGATCCTTGGCCAGCTCCGATGTTTAGTTCATATTCTGAGGAGATATGATTTCCGATTTTGACTAACAGCCTTGTTTCGGTTAGAAATTACATTAAGGTCAGTGCGTTTCCCCTTGTTCCAACAGCATAGAGTTTCTGTTCGACCAACTTTAAGTTCAAAGTATCAAAGGCCCGTGATAAATCAAAGAACATTCCGACAACCACCTTATTTGATTCTAGTTCTTGATGGTGGATTTACCCCGTTAAAAACAATGTTGATCGTTCCTTATCACTTTAAATCGGCCAAGAAAATTCATTAATCTTTCGTACAGTATACGTTCGGGTTTGTTCGCAGGGATATTGGCCTTTAGTTGTCAATGTTACATTTATTGCCCTTTTTAAAGATTGATATTTCAGTGGCTAGCTTTAATGTGGATGGGAATGTTCCAATGATAAAGGTACTATTTATTAGATGTTGAAGGGGCTCTTCTATCTCCTTGCGCACATTCGTTAAAACTTTTGTTAGTATGCCATCAAAACTAGTGTATTTTTATTTATCAGATTTATTATATGATTTCGTTTTCTTCTACTAGATGCAGAGCGATACGTTTTCCACGGACGCCACACAATAAAAAAATTAGTTGGACACGAATATTTCTATGCACCATAGAATCAACACTTAATCAAATTTCCTAAACGCACAATACACAGGCTCTCTTAAGACTGATTATATATCCTAATTAAAACAAGCCCGGCCCTGAAGTCAATTAACAAGGGTGCCTAAATAAC
Organism: Polydrusus pterygomalis; assembly: GCA_963969555.1. Classification (NCBI taxonomy): domain Eukaryota; kingdom Metazoa; phylum Arthropoda; class Insecta; order Coleoptera; family Curculionidae; genus Polydrusus; species Polydrusus pterygomalis. Next base: position 84,905,483 of record OZ018376.1, read on the forward strand.
AATTGCAAGCGCCATAAACTTATCGAATAGGGGTGGACCTATCTGCTCTTGATAACAAGGACAGCATTTATATGCAAAATAATGGTAAACAAGTGAAATTATTAAAATTGTAAATATGTCACCCTGTAGACCTTCAGGTATACAACAATGAGATTTTATTAAAATAAATGACAGGTAGTAAAAGCCAAGACGATATAGTTTGAGATGTACTTTAAACATGAGGACAATAACATTGATTTTAAGTTTAAGTCGTCAATAAATGTTTACCTTTCCAAAGGGCCCTATTTTGCTAGGCCATTTCCAAAATGGTAATTCTTCCTCGGTATCCCTACTACTGAGCTCTAACTTTTTGCCTTCGTCTTTTGTTTCTGGTTTATCTAAAGTATTGCTTTTTAAAGATCCATTTAAATTGTATGGAGGATGTGGCTCACTGTTAGTATCGTTTTCATGTTTGTCTTTGGAAGTCGTTATCGAATCCATGGATACCATTACATTATTGTCGTTGTTATCATCTATGGGTTTTGTGTTGACATCAGTGACTAAATCATAGTAATTAAATTAATTTTCTTAAATTAGCATTTTGTGAAATCTTATAATAATGTCTAATAATAATATCACCTCTAATAAACAATTTGTTATAGCGATAAGGGAAACTTTTCTTCGTAACAATGAAACAAATGCCTGGAAATCACGAAGCATCTCGGAGGACCTAATCTTCCAGATGTTAACCAATTATTACACTTATATCCTATTTGACTAGTAATTTAGTTCATTGATCTTTATATCTATAGAAAAACTGTATAATATTTCTAATAATATAAAAGATTTGGACAACTTAATTAATAATGGGCCACAGAAACAAAATTACTATATATCCATAGTGTGGTTCAAGATAAATAAAACAAAGGTTTAAAAATTGGTTTTCAGTTAGGGTTTATTAGTGGCTGAAGGCCAAGCTAGATTAACGGGAATACAACAATAGGTAAAGTTAAAATGATACAGTGCATTTGTAGATAAGCTTCCAGCAAATTATCTTTTACACTCAACTTGGTAGTAATTTATTATAAATGTGGTTAAGTTCGTAAGCGGACAAGACAAAAAGCGTTACGAAAACTGAACTAGAAACGTAAATTTACAATGACAGGCATGGATAAAATATTAATATTAGTTACTTAAACATCACAAAATCACAGACCCAGTCATAAGTATAAGTTAACGGTATAATCAACAAATTTTGTGACTCACAGCCTATTTGTTTTTGGTGATACTAGGAATACTTTATACCTTCCTTGGTGTGTGTTACTTAGATACCATGGTATGCTGGCAACATGGGCAGCTCTGCTGCACGTACTTTCACTGATTTATTACATAAGAAGATATTTATTTTTAATAAAAGACAATATATTCGCTATAATAAATTATACCGATTAAAGGCGTGCACTTGAAAGCATTACTGCCTTAAGAAAACGTTGATTTTTTAAGAATTTAACAGAGCACTTTTACGCAACCAAAGCGTTGCGAAAGATGAGCTAATATCACATCACTAAAGAACAGCGATTAAGTTTCACAAAAAACACAACAGGAATCACCTAAAGAAAGGTGTCCAAAACAAAAAAAAAAACTCGACTGCTTTTCACGAGCGGAAAGGAAACAGTCGAAACAAACCAACGCGACCTTTTACCTCGAGCGGGTAAAGATCAGTATATAAAAAAAACTCGACTGTCTGGCTCACGTAGCGAAAGATCAGTGCTAACAACAAACGCTACTGTTTACCTCTAGCGGGTAAAGATCAGTGCCGATGAAAACCGGCGAGAAGCCCTTGATCGACACGTCATATTCATATTAGAAAAAGAAATAAATTACCCGTGTTGGGGCTAGTTCCCCAGCAATATTAATTGCATATTAATACTAACAGCAGATAATTTCCATTGCAACAATCTGTAGAAATCATCTTGCTGTTAGTGTTTACAGGATATTGTAATGGCCGACATAAGGGGTGTAAAATGTCAAGTAGAAAAAGACTATGTAGATAAAACTATAAATAAAACTAACCAGACAACTTGGATTGGACATCAGTGACATTGACATTGTTGGGTTGTAGAAAAATTTTAATAAACAACTAACCAGGCACCTTTGACTGACATAAATGAGAAATAATTTTCAATCAAAGAGGTCTATTAGCAGCCTAATTCGTATTTACTAACCAGACAACCTTGATTGTCACTACATCATTTTTGCATGGTACAATTAAAGGTAATTAGCTATTTTTGTTTAAATTATTTCTATAATCAGAGTTAAATTAAAAAAGTTTTGTAGTACTGTGTAGGGCTTTCACCAACTTTTTTAACTTCGGGCGGTTTTAAATCAATAATAAAAATTTCCATTTTATATATAAAGACCATGTTATCATTAAAACTATTGATCTACTAAAGTTTTAAATTTGATATGAAATAAATTTAAGGAATATTGGATGCTGATTCGTTTAAAATTTCATTATTGGCGATTATTAAAAGCATACTGAATGAAATATTTGAAAATCAGTGAAACGTCTGAAGGCATGTACCAATGTAACACACAATAAACCCCGTAAGGTCATATGTTTAACTTACCTATTGCGTTATTTGTGGTTGTATCTTGTGATGTTGTTCTGTGTTTATAACAGTGCTTCCTTACTTTTTTCATTCCTCCTAAAATACCACTAATTAAGATTTACAGGAAAATATTCATAGATGTCAAAAGAAATATAAGAGGAATTAATGTCATCTGATCGAGAAAACAACTGACATAGTTAGGTAAGTATAGCGCCCTTACTAGTTGATTCGAATAAGTATAGCGGGAATAAGGGCAGGCAATGAAATGACACAATTGTTTTTATCCCAACCTTTCGTTTTATATAAAAACTTTATCAAGGGTCAATAAAAAGATCTTTAAGCCTGTATATAATATTCATACTGTAGAATATGACAACACATTTTCTCGAAAACACATTGGATACATGTATATATCCGAACTGTCAGTTCCAATTTTTTTTTTCAAACCCTAGTACATTACGTTCGGCTAATGTGTCTTTTACGCAGCACATTCCAAAGAACCCCACTGTTTCACTTTATTTGCGAACTTTTTTTTTGTATTTTACTCGAAAATAGGCAACATTAAACAAAAAATTGTTGAATTGTTGAAATTCGATTTCTGGTGATACTCTAAGAAGCTGCCGGCCAATAAGAAAAAATATGCTTGGTGTTTTTGACCTCAATAGTATTTTGAGGTTAAAAATGAGACATGATTATCGGTTGCACGTAATTAGATGAGGTCATCTGGTAAATTTTCAATACCCCACATAGGAAACAAAACAGTCCCTTGTAAGACCCTGATTCTGCGTCAATGCACTTACCTCTCGCGCACTTTTGTATTGCCTTATCGAAGTACATGATTAGGATATAGACAATGTAAAGAAGTACTAGTATTAGAGCCTCATACCATTCTATTCTTTCATCGTGTATTATACAAATAAGGATGGAAACTGTTATTCCGTATGCTAAACAGTCTCTTGTAAGCGGCCACCAGTCGAGTGGTATTACTTTTACTCCACACTAGAATTTAAAAAATAATGGTTTATACTTTCTATATCTCTCAATATGTTTTTATATTATTTATTTTTTTGTATAGAAGATGAAACAATAAAACGAATAAATGGTTATTTTTTAAAGTTACCACATTTTGCACGTATTTTATAGAAAACTCTACCCCTACTTTTAATTTACCTAATGTATACAATAATATAGGTATATTCTAGTACAAAAAGTACTTTTAGCCAATATTACTTACATTTTGCGTTTTGCATGAGTAATGTTCCGAAATAAAATAGTGAATATTTTTTGTCAAATGCTTCAGCCTTTAAATGTCTAAAACACCAATCTACAAGTTTGGAGCATTGTTCAATCTAAGTTTTCATATTGGACCGACTGAGCAGTATATATAAGTATGTCCTAATTTAAACTATATGCACTTTAAGCAAGCTATCCGAATGTGAGCTAAATTTCTTTTAAACCCGAAATTCAATATTATTATTAAAATCAAAAACTCGAACTTACCATTCCAGCACAGACACCGCAACAGGCCGCTACGGCAAGAATATTAAATACAGCTGACCCGACTATGGTTCCTATTCCTATGTCGCCTTCGGTAATGAAGGTTCCTATGACATTAACAAAAAGTTCAGGCGCAGACGTAGCCGCAGCCATGAAAGTAGCACCCGCAACATCTGCTGACATGTTGAGTGCTAAAAAGAAAACGACCATAGTAATTTTACCAAAGCAATCTTAGATAGGAGAGGGGAGAAAGATAATTCTGCAACTATATAAGGACCTTGTGTTGTAAGTAGTCCGGTACCGGGTGGAAGAGGCTACCTATACGGTAATGGCGATCTTTGAAGCAAACGTTTACCTAACTGACACTTCCCATGATTTAAGGTTTTCATTGTCTTTATTTTGTTACGTAAGGATTAGTTAGTATCTCTAACCGTTTTCAAGTGTAAACTAAATTATAATTCTAAGGCTACTTTCTTAAATACTATCCATGTGCAATGAAGCTTGATGACTCCGCCTACGTGCTTATTAGAGTGGGAAGTTTGAGCTGTTGGTTTTGGACAAGAAGATGCTTCCAGGTATTGGGGACATCTATACTTGGTTTACTAAATATATGGGTATTTTGATTCATGAAAGCTACTTCTTTGATTTTCGTTTTCTCCAGTGCTGTTCCGTGTCCAAAACCATGGCTTCTGACCACTGTATATTATGTTGGTTGGTTCATAGTTCCCCTATACCTCGAGGTTTTACCTCTTTGAGTATGTTTCAGATGTTCTTTAACTCGTACGCAAAGGGGTATTTTTGTTTCTTCAATGTTCGATTCGCCACACTCGCAAGGGATTTGATAGATAAAATTTTTTGTGTTTTCATTACGGGGGGGTTTTACTTTTGTAAGAAAGAAGGCTGTTTTGATATTATAGTTTTTGGTTATCCTTTTAATCTTTTCAGAAATTCCCTTGACCTAAGGTATTGTAAGAAATACTTGCTCCTCTTTCGTTTATGTATTAGTTTTTACTTCGCGATCGCGAATGTTTTAAATTTCAATATTAAGGTCTTCCGGATTGTTGCAAACGTTAGATGCTCTGTAATAAAGAGTTTGAATTGTGCCCTGTTTTATTATGGAGTTTGAATGATTCGATCCGTGATTAAGGTATTGCCCCGTGTGAGTGGGTTTCCTGTACACTGAAGTTTTATGTTTTCAGCACTTCGTTTAACGAGAACATCGAGAAAAGATAGAGTGGAGTGTTTTTCTGTTTTCATGGTAAATTTATATAATGGATTGTCTTATACTATTAATATGTTTCAAAAACCGTATCAGCTCTTCGTTGCTGTCTGTCCAGATAATAAAGATATCATCAACATATCTAAGCCAAAGTTTAAGTTTAATCTTGTCAGTGTTAATAGCGTGTGACTCAAACCATTCCATGTACAGGTTAGCCACCACCGGAGAGACAGATGAACCCATTGGAAGACCGTCATCTTGGGCATAGAAGCTATCTTTTACTTGAAAGTAGGAACTACATAGACAACACTCCAATAGTTCCATCACTCCATCCAGCGGCAAACTAGTGCGTTCTGAAAGGGTTGAGCCTTCTTATAGCTTTTGCTTGATGATATGGAGTGATTCTCCTACTGTGTTAAGTAACAAAATAAAGACAATGGAAGTTCGACAAGGTAATTTTTTTGATATTACTTCATTGTCTACCACCTTCAAACAAACACATTTAAGGTTTTGTTGGCAAATTATGCCAAGACCCACGGTACACCAATACACCGTATGCCGACGCGCCTAAATTCTCTCTATCTCTTCCACATTGTGACGTCGCGCGAGGGAGCCCAACGCGGGGGATTCAAACAATAAAACTTTAATATTACAATGTTTCGACAGTCCCTGCCTTTAAATAATTATAACTCCTGAAAACATATCGAGAAAACGACTAAAATGTAACAAATTTATGGAAAATGCTTTTTAATCAAATACTTTATTCAATAATATCTTGCTGATACACACTGAACTAATAAAATTCAATATTATATTAAAATGTTTAACATACTACTTATATTATTATAAAAAGGGAAAGATTTTTTTCCGTGCATCTGATGATTTCAAACAAATTTATCATATTTTTTACTATGTGAGTTAGGGGTATCAAGGTCACAATATCAGGTTACATCAACATCAAAGAAGCCGACAAAGCTTTTGCCTCTTATTAGTGTATTACTCTTTGATACCATGTATAGGTGCAGGCGCGGGTTGTGATTTTTGTTTATAGGTGGAGCAAATTTTGATGGCAGTAACGTAACAAACAAGATGTAGTTTAGTACATAGTTTGGCCAAGAAATAATTATTTACCTATACTATTAAACACCGCAAAAATATAAAATACTTAAGTTACATTTTTGCTAGGACTTAGTATATACAGGGTAAGTCGGGAGGAATGAACCAAACTTTAGGAGCGTAATATACACGCAAAAACAATTTGAAAAAACCCATATGTTCTTATTCGATAATCATTTGTTTTCAAGTTATGGCGTAATACCAAATAATGAAAAGTTCATATATTAACGGTTTCCTAATCATAACGCTATTACGCTTTTAATAAATGTTCAAAAATACCGCCATTGACTTCTAAACAGTTTCTGCTTCGCCTACGAAGATTGCTCTTCTAATTGGTTCATGTCTTTCTTCTTTAAAATTGGTTGCAGTATTTCTAATACGTCGAATTAGTACATCCCGAGTGTCCACTTTTACTTTGTACACTTCATTTTTAAACCAGCCCCATAAACAATAATCTAGTGCTGTGAGGTCTGGAGATCTTGGAGGCCAATTAATAGGACCACCGCGACCAATCCAACGCCCTGGAAATGTTTCGTCTAAATGTTGCTTGACCTGACGAGCAAAATGTGCAGGAGCTCCATCGTGCTGGTAATACATTTGCCTTCTGATATTTACAGGAACATCCTCTAGTAGTCCTTGTAACTCATGTTGTAAAAAATGTAGGTAGTTGTCACCTGTGAGGCGATTCGCCAAAATGAAAGGGCCAATTAAATAGCTATCGAGCATACATAAATTTACCACACGTTAACCGAAAACTTATGTTGAAAATTACTTTCAACTGTTGCGTGGGGATTTTCGATTGACCATAGATGAGTGTTACTCTCTTAAAAGTTATCGCAAAAATAATTGAAGAGTGTAATTTTATTTCGGCTTTTAGCAAAGTTTTGCAATTTTCCTTTTATTAAAACGTTGAAATCGTACAGAAATACTTTTTATAGTTTATTCCATTCTTCACCCTTTTGGCGCCAGGTTTGTTCGGGTTGTTCAGGTTATGGCAATAGTATTTTTATTTTCTATTACAGCTTTTTTCTTTACAGCAATTTTAATTAAAAGACTTCGCTCCGAAAGTCTGAACTTTGACGATCGCTTTAATGTGTCCCCGCTTTTTGCTTTAATTAAATATTAATAATTGAGAAAAATAAAACATAATCAGATCAGTATCAGAGAAACACCAAATTTTTGGGTTGTGAACATATGGGTTAGAATTTATCAACTTTGCGTTGTTGCCTATTCACAACTGGACACTTTGTAACTGCCTGTTAGCTGTAGGCGAAGTGTATCTATTTTTTAAATTTTCTACTGATATCTCAAAATAAATATCAAAAAATTTACTATATCTATTGCACTGTGCACAATATGTTGAAAATTTAAAGTACCTAGATTCAAAAAATAGGAGATAAGAATCATTTGCAATATGTCTCTGATAATTTAACTGTAGTATAATTTATCCAAACTCAGTTTGAGGACATTCCAATCATTCCATACGGCATACAAACGGCGGTAAACAGTTTTAAAGAAAGACAGGGGTTGTCAGATCTTTTTTCTTCAATTCTTTAAGTTTTTTATTAAAAATGTTTCTTTTATATCAGTATTCAATTGTTAGTCAGTAACTTTCTTTGAAAGCTGGTTTGCAAATATACTTTAAACCGAGGAGTTTTGAGTGTGACAGAAAAAAATAACAAACCATTTATTGTTATAATAATACATTCTTTAGTCCTTAAGAAACAATATAACTGAAATCAAAATAAATAGTTTTTTCAGTGTTAAAATACAACTAATTAACAAACCCTTGTTTCACCTATACTTATATACCTATTGTATTTACAAATCGAAAATTTGAAAGATTTGGCAAGCGCACAAAATTTATCTCCGATGCCGGAAGCGGCGCGGCACGATACAAAGCGGCGGCGCGGTCCCAGCGAGATAATTAAGCCATCAATCACTGTCGCGTTAGATTTAAGTGAATAGGACAGTGGTGGTTTAATTTTGCTGTAATTTACGTATTTAATTTTGCTTTGTAACTGTGAAGAAAGAGTAAGGTTTTTTTTACTTAATATATTTTATTAGCAGCAATGACTGTTTGGCGGCCATTTGAAACTGCTGATCAATGTGATGTGCAGTAGTAAATAGGTGCACTGGGGCCAGACAGCGGCAATCGCCCACGTGGGCGGTCCTTTTTTTTAAGCCTATTGATTTTTGGCGTAAACCGATTTTTAATCCCTTTGTTCGCTTAGGTGTGAGGCTTTTTAAAATTATTTCCAAGGATTTCTCGGGTAACCCGGGAGGAGTGACCTTGTTTGCTTACGTGGGTGATACATTTTTATAATTTGTGATGATTTCTCGTATAAACCCTAATCTGTAACCATGAATACATACGTGCGTGGGTGTTTTTATAATTGGATGCAGGTGTTAATGATGTTATATGACCTTGTATTATACATGTAGACGAGGGATGATTTTTATAACCTTGAAAAGGTTGTTTACAGGTGTTTTATGGGGAGAATAACTGTGTGATACCTTTTTTATAATTTGTGATGATTTTTCGTATAAACCCTTAATCTGTAACCATGAATACATACGTGCGTGGGTGTTTTTTTATAATTAGATGCAGGTGTTAATGGTGATATTATATGACCTTGTATTATACATGTAGACGAGGGATGATTTTTTATAACCTTGAATTTGGTTGTATACAGCTAGGTGTTTTATGGGAGAATAACTGTTCGTGAAGAAGTGCAGATGGTATTTTTGCAATGGCCAATGTAAAGATATTCTAAAGTTTATAAGAAATAAAAATATGGATATTCCTGAAAGTATTCCAGTCAAAAAGGAATTAATTAAATCATCATGCGTGGGCACACAACAATCTCAGCTGGGCACAAACACCAACACAGTAAACAACAGCTTGCTACTGGCTACTGCTCAGACGATCTGAGCACAAATATTGCAAACACAAACACTAACACAGTAAGCTTATTACTTAGCTAGAGTAGTTAGACGACAAAGCCAGCTTAAGTACACCGAGTACCCAAAGCGCTGGCGAGTAAGACGCAAAGCACGCAGTAGGCGTGCAGAGCTGAAATACCGAACCGAGTGGTCTGAAGGTTTATACGCCTATGGCGCGGAAACCGCAGGAACACGGTGAGTTTAGTCGGTAGGCCGCCCCCCCCCCCCACAGGGGTTTGAATCCGACACTCCTCTGTTAGTATCACCACAGGGGTCAGTCTTTTGAAGATTCTCATCGAAAAAAAAAAGCAATTAAATTGTCACTACATTTTGAATCAATAATGTTTGTTTAAAACGTGTTACGTATTAAAGTTACTTTATTTATAATATCATTATCATATTAAACAATTAAAACAATACCCTACGCATTTTAATTATTTGTTTGGGACGCCTATGGTTAGGAGTTTCATACTGTTTTATGTCATTAAATTGACCTAAGAAACACTATACTTAAATCCTTTTTAGAACTACAAGAAATCAATTAAATAAAACAATCTTCTTTGGATCCCCAGCATTTGCTGATGGAGTCAAGTAATGGGCTTTTTCACTAAATTTTGATTTTTATCCTATCGTATAGAGAAAGAAAAAATAAAATTTTCGACGGTTTCAGTTTTTGAAATTTTGAATTATTTACTAAGAAAATTAATAACCAAGATATTATGCTCTTTAATAAAAACACGGGAATAAACTCACTGATATCTTCTTCGACCCATGGGACGGAGTTATTCAGTTGAAAGTCGAACGCCGCATCTACCTGAATATCGAGCGGGTTGTTCTCTATTTTTAAGCTGTTCTTATCTATTTAGTTTATCAAAACAAAGATGGCAATATAATCCGTCGAGGTGGACGAATAAAATAATTGCGCTGATAATAGGATGACGTAATAAGGTTTTGATCTCATGTTTTTAAACTTTCTGCTTTTGCGGCGTCTTTTTAATTGTCTCTAGGAAAGGTTTGTGACCCTCTAGGAAGATTCTTATTATTAGGATGTATTTGCAGTAGGTTCTAATTCAGGATGTTGATGCTGAATATGATGAATTCAATTATAGTAAAAAGTCCATTATATAACTTACCGTGGCAAATTTTCTCCACTGCTGGTACGAAATAATTATCACAGACTACAGCTAGGGCTACGAACATATATAACGATACTAAAATATGAATGGCGATGGCTCCCCCTCGTCTTTCATCCACTGTTAATAAATCTGAAGGAAAATCATCTATAGCGGGTGGAGTACAATTAAGTCCTAAAACAGAAATACATTCTATTTTAACAATATAATAAGGTTTTTTATTCTTGCTACAGACTTCAAAATCATGTTTACATTATACAGGGTGTTTCAGAATAAGATGCTGATCCTTAACGGTGTGAATCCTTAGGTGATTTTAAGAAGAAAAGTTCATATTAATATATATCCTTAACCTATCAACTTTCGAACTACAGGGCGTTAAAGTTTTAAGAAAAAAAATCGTTTTTCTATCATAACTTTAAAAACTTTCTAGCTATTTTTAGGAATTTTTCACACATGCCCTCTAAGCATCAATAGCCATTTTTTGGTGTAGAAAAATTAAAAAAAATTTTAACCAGTGGCGCCCTGAAAGGGTTTGGACTAGACATTTTGGAAAAATATTATGTACGCCACTGCTTTTTCTCAAGATAAAAATTATTTTTAAAATACTAATCCTTTTAAGGCCAAATTTAATATCTTGCCTTATTATCGTCCGATAAACAGTTTACGACAAAAAAAAAATAAAAAGCATTAAATGCGCATTCGCTATGTGCCTATGGTTTATTTTTTAACAATAAATTAAAACAGCTAACTTTAAATAACGTGTGAACAAAAACGAAAATAATTTAGATTAGCTATTGAAAGTGGCAACCACCTGCAAGAATGCATGCTTCAGCTCTTCTCTTCATTGAGTCTCGTACCCTTTGAAAAATTCCTGGAGTATTCCTGATAGTGTCAAAACAAACCATAGGCTCATAGCGAATGCGCATTTAATGTTTTTATTTTTTTGTCGGAAACTGTTTGTCGAACGATAAAAAGGCAAGATATTAAATTTGGCCTAAAATGAATGAGTATTTTAAAAATAATTTTTATCTTGAGAAAAAGCACTGGCGTACATAATATTTTTCCAAAATGTCTAGTCCAAACCCTTTCAGGACGCCACTTGTTAAAATTTTTCTACACCAAAAATGGCTATTGATGCTTAAAGGGCCTGTGTGAAAAATTCCTAAAAATAGCTAGAAAGTTTTTAAAGTTATGACAGAAAAACGATTTTTTTCTTAAAACTTTAACACCCTGTAGTTCGAGAGTTGATAGGTTAAGGATATATATTAATATGAAATTTTCTTCTTAAAATCACCTAAGGATTCACACCGTTAAGGATCAGCATCTTATTCTGAAACACCCTGTATACCATTGGCAAAAATATTGCATATTATTTTTGATATGGGAAATCTTAAAAGGCTTTAAGTCCATTCGAATGCATACCAAATAGAAAATAGTCAGTCAAATTAAGCTTTATTAGATAAGTAATGACTTATTGACAAAAACAAAGTAAACATACCGGGTGTTTCTCAAAAGACGTTCACTTCTATAACTTTTCTGTATTTATAGATATTAAAATTAAATTTTGAGATTATGCATAAGAGATGAGTCTGCATTTATTGGCATAATTTTCAATTTGTTAGCACTTCCGGTTTGACCGGAAGTGACCTTGACTTTGGTATTTTAAATGGTTTTTACTTAATGGGATTCAGCATAACATTCTGAGTAAAATGACACCTAACTTGTCATTTTTTGACGTGTTCTAACATTTTAATGTTTATTTTTTATTTTCAATCTAGAGTGCTACAAATTAATTAAATCTGTTAATTTATAGTCAAGTAGTATATGAAAATTAAAATTATGCCATAATAATTGACTTTCCAACTTTCACAAGCGTTTAAAAAATGAAATTTTGTTTCTTGGCGTTTACTCCATTTTTCCAAATGGAACGATGGTAGTTCACTAGGATGTTTAAAACGAGCATTTTTTTTCCAATAATTTGATACCATGCATTCCTATGCTATTTTAAAATTGACACGAAAAAATTTGCTTTAAGTCCCAATCGCAAATTTAAAAGCATTATGCATTATTGCCGCCCTCTCTTTTCTAAATAAATATAAAGACGGCTTTGAAAAACAGTGGAATGGTTTTAAAAACCAATATATATATGATTTTAAATTAAAATTGTAATGTCATTCGTTTATTAAACTTACATTGTAAATCAGATAAAATGGTTAATTTTACTAGAAATGAGCAAATTGATATGCTCCTATAATTTTTGGAGTGACCAGAAAAATTCTTCTAAAGCCGCAAGATTGTATGTATTGTATGTTTTATAAACTAATGACATTACAACTTTAAATTAAAGCCATATTGCTTTTCAAAACCATTCCATTGTTTTTCAAAGCCGCCTTTATATTTATTTAGAAAAGAGAGGGCGGCAATAATGCATAACGCTTTTAAATTTGCGATTAGGATTAAAGGTAAATTTTTCAGTGTCAATTTTAAAATAGCTAAGGAGTGTATGGTATTATATTGTTGAAAAAAAATCTCATCATCTTAGAGCTACGGTAGGTCAATAAGCACCTTTAAACTTCTTATATATTTATTCACGTCTTTAATTCTCCTGAAGATGACTGTCTTTACAGTCGAAACATCTAGAGAATTAACAGTCTCTTAAGTTAATAATAGTATATTAAAGTACACGTTTTATAAAGCATCATTTTATAGCACGCGTCCATGTTAAAAAACGAGCCGCTTGCGGCGAGTTTTATAACGGGACAAGTGCTTAAAACTGCGTTATATACCACGTACTTTATACTATTTTTTCTAATTTGTAGTTTTTTCAATAAAAAATACATATTCAAAAAGAAAATAAATCCTTCAAATTTTGTACATTTTTATGTCTAAATGTTATGTTGGTAATACTATTTTTTATCATAGTAGCCTATGGACAATAAAAATTATTTTGCGAACTGTCATTTTTTGATTTATTCACCCATTTTCACCACGAGATTCTAAAGTTATTTTAGCAATATGAGATTTGAAATTGGACGGAATACGTTGTGTGATCCTTGTACATTCGGTACATATACAGAGCGTTCGGAAATTCGGGCGATTTTGCTACTTTTTTTCGAATTTCAAAAGACGTGATTTTACGTCACGGCATTGCAATTTAGTATAGGGAAGATGGAAAATTCAAATAAAGTTGTAGTTAAAATCGACATTGGAAGGTTAGTAGATTGAATTTTGGATAGCATTTGGCAGAAAATGATAGCTTGAAGCATCTACAAAAGCAAAATAGTTCTCCGTCAATAAACTTATTGTTTTTTAATTAACTAAACAATACATACAGATTTGTAGATCTAGGCAACCAAACATACATACGTGGGTTCGTGTAGTATTTTGCATATTTGGACTAAAAAATATTAGTTATCTAGAATGCTATGCTAAACGGTGAAAAAAAAACATGTCATGTAGGGCCAACCTTTAAATAATAAAATTCGGAGTTCGAAATAGATCTGTTTCGAGACAAAATTAGAAAAAAGTATTTTTTCCTTACAATTAAGTCTAAATTATTCTAAGTTCACACCTTGACCAAAACCACAGGTAAAAGGTATAATTAGAGACCGACCTAAGGTTCGGTTTCGGCTAGTTTCGGCCAAAAAATCTAGTTTCAGTGACAGTTTTGATTTCGGCCAAAAACCGGCCAAACCTTCGGTCATGCGCCGAAACTCAGTGGTCGTGAATTGTCGCACACCGTTCGGCTAACTTTGGGTAGGCAGTGTTGTCTATATAAATAGATCGAGAGCAACGGAAAATAATTATTTTACGAATAAGATTAAAAAAATATCAAATGGCCCCGACGCATCGCTTAAAAATGATGTATCGTATTGAAAATATCGATGTTTTCGATGCGTCGATGTATATCGAACATCCCTATTTCCGTTTCGTGTTTCTTTGACAGCGGTCTGAAATTTTCTTCAGTTTATCGGTTTTGTGTAATAATTGCTAGTATATTTTGGAAATTAATTAAGATGAGTCGCAAATGCGAGAATTCGGAAAATAATAATTCTGCAGTTATTACTTTTCATAGGTGAGTAAATAGCAAGTTGGGGGTATTTGTAGGTTAGGTTTAAACTATAATAGCAAGGTCATATTCAAAGGTAAATCCACCATAATTCCTACTTCTTGCCCCATCCAGCTCTTCACCGCCTCTCTTCTACAAACAATATTATCAACACCTTTTAATAGCTATAATTAATTTGTGTTGGGCTACATGCTTGGTGAAACTGTCGTTGTTCCATTGCACAGGAAGAAAAAATAATAACGACTTGTTATGTTTCACAAATTTAATCAGTTTCCTGACACGTGTTTCGGCCCTTGCGGGTCATTTTCAAAGGAGTACAAGAAGATACGGGACGTGTCAGGAAACTGATTAAATTTGTGAAACATGACAAGTAGTTATTATTTTTTCTTCCTATGCAATGGAACCTTTTAATAGCGTTTATGAATGAGACCATTCATAGGTACCAGATCATTGGTTTTGGTAGAGTTAATACGGCTATCGAAATATCTATTTTATATCGACGTTTATCAAATTTTTCCCGACAAAATATATATTAGTCGCATATACAGATTTTCTTACAGATTTTCTGAAAAAGGTATGTGCTTTATGCGTGATAACTCAATAGTGCATGTCGACCTTTATTTAAAACAAGGCACCTTGAACCCAGCAGAAGATGCGTCGAAGTTAATGGCAGGGTTCTCGTGACTGGAGTTTATGTTGCGTGCATTATTTTTAATTTAAGACCTAGTTACCGCCGGGAACTGAGTGGGTTCAAACAACTCGGCGCTTAATCTTTAATCAAGCGACACACGTAAATATATTTTGTTTTTATTAATGTATTTTCTTATAGATTGAGCGGAGCTTGTTACTTCAATAAAATATGGATATAATAATATAAACTTTTCTTACTGATAGAAAATTCTAACTAATAAAAAAAACAATAATTGACAGAATAGGAGATATTTTATCGTATTGCATTTACTTGTTAAATAAAAATTCTAGCAATAAATCGTTTACTTTATAGACCTGGTACAAGGGGCGGTCATATAGGGGGGCCTCTTTGCGTCGATTTACATTATAAGAGCCGCTCAGTCAATAGTTGTTTGATGTCAATATTTTTCAGTGTTTAATTTTTTTAAACAAAATCCTTCAAGCCATATACAGTGTCACCAGTATAGTCCGCATCATATGGGATTTTTTTTTATTAATAGCTTTATTAGAAATTTGACTTTGGCATCAAGTTCTGCTTCACTTGAGATGAAAATTAACCAAAAAAATAGTAGTCACGTGATTCGCATTATCTGTCAAATTTTAATTTTTTTCAAAAAAAAATTCAAAAGTGGGGTTATTTCTGAAAATATCGAAAAAAAGTTATTGGAAAAAGTTTTTTTAATGCAGTTTCTAGCCCACATGCAAAATTTCAGCTGCATAAGATAATTTTGATTTTTTACCCATATTTTGTAAATTGCACCACTTTTGCAAAATAAGACTCAACGCAACCTACATAAAACTTCTTAGTTATGAGTATGACAATGCTTTATTTCAGATCCATTTTCTTTAAAGTAGCGCCTTATTAAATGTGTGTTGTTCTACAAAATCAAAATTGGGCTATTAAAATTTGGTCGCATGTGATGCAAAGTTTATCTGTTTTTGACCCTGTATAAGGTAACTTCATAAAATAAGTATTTTTGAAAACGTAATTTATGTCTGAATGTAAAAAAAATTAAATAAAGGGGTTTTAAATTAAACCGTTGAAAATAGATAAACTTTACGTTAAGTTAACCTAAAATTTATTTTCCACTTAATGAACATTTTACTGATGACACTGTGTTCTTTTTTGCCTTAATATTAAGGCGTATTACTTTCAGACACAAACTAAGTTTTCAAAAATACTTATTTTATAAAGTCACTTTAAACAGGGTCAAAAACAAATAAACTTTGCATCACATGCGACCAAATTTTAATAGCCCAATTTTGATTTTGTAGAAATACACACATTTAATATGGCGCTACTTTAAAAGAAAATGTATCTGAAATAAAGCATTGCCAAAAATAAGAAGTTTTATGTAGGTTGCGTTGAGTCTTATTTTGCAAAAGTGGTGGTGCAATTTACAAAATATGGGTAAAAAATCAAAATTATCTTATGCAGCTGAAATTTTGCATGTGGTCTAGAAACTGCATTTAAAAAAACATTTTCCAATAACTTTTTTCGATATTTTCAGAAATAACCCCACTTTTAAATTATTTTTTGGAAAAAATTAAAATTTGACAGATAATGCGAATCACGTGACTACTTTTTTTTTGCTTAATTTTCATCTCAATCAAAGCAGAACTTGATGCCAAAGTCAAATTTCGAATAAAGCTATTAATTAAAAAAATCCCATATGATGCGGACTTTACTGGTGACACTGTAGAAGTAACGTAGAAAGTGAGTGAAGTGGGTCTTACAATTAAACAATTCTAGTCACAAGTCACTAGTATAAAAAGAATAAGTACTTGACATGCCCCCCCCCCTCAAAAGGTTGATATGACCGCCCCTGCCTGGTACTGTCTAATAATATTGTTTTATGATGTTCTCAAAGCACATAAAAACGTTTGCCATGTTTTGCGGACTCCAAACCAGTGTGAAACTGTTTAACTCAAATACAAATGCATAACGTAAAAGGTGTTATTTCCCCGTCTAGTATTGCTTCGTACTCTTAACGTACCCTAATAGGCTTTATGTCGGTCCACAATTATATTTATTTAATAATCGGCAAGGTCCTTGACTAATTTAAAAGAAATGGTTACAAAACACAATAAGGATAAAATAAAAACAAAACCTAGACCTAAATCTTAAAATAGATTATTAATAAACTGATAAACAAGATGCAAACTATGAAAAAACAGATTTTACCTAGTGCAGCAAAGTAAGTCAAGTTTTTGAAGATAATAATGTAAAATTGAGAACGCTGTATTTCGAATGATTGTAGAATAGTATATTATACACCTAACGTGAGAAGTGAGCTATTATTAACCGAGCACTACGATGACGATGAGTGGTACGCGTATCAGGTTATAATGTGCGAGATGAATAATGGTCTTCTGAACCGAGGTATTGAAATGCTTCAGACCCGGGGCTATTGTTCGCGTAAAAAATTTCCACAAAATTTCTTAAGGATAAAGTAAAATAACTAATATTTTTGGGATCAGTAATATGTGCAGAGGAACCCTCGTTTTAAATGTGGTTAAAAACCACAAAAAGTGTAAAATTTTACCCTCTTATCAGTAAAACTGTGCGAGCAGGTCAATTTCTTTAGTTTTAGAAAAACACATGGTCGCGCGACGCGTCACTAGTACTGAAGGCAGGGGTGAACATATAAAAGCGATCAAAACGACGCTCAAAAGACTCGATATTTCCTAATCACAAGTTAAGGTCGTTACGCTGCCAGTTTGTTCTTTGGTGTCGGCAATCTATTCTTTATTACAAATTATTGGATTTTTTTCTACTTATCCTAGATCTCTTCCAGCGCCGATCGACCGTACGGTTTACCAGTCCGAAGTCGACACCCGGTGCGCTAGAAATCTTTTAGAGCGAAATTAAATTCAAACGCTGAATTAGGGTATTGACAACAATTTATTGAGTACAACTCCAAATTGACGCCAAGCTACGTTTACGGTTCACTAATCCGGGCGTTAGCTCATGGTGCTTGTTTCGCCAAAATGCAGTAGAAAAACCCGACGATTGCAGTTAATACAGCAACAATCTTAAATTCATAATTATTTAAAGGCCGCGCCGCCGCACCATATAAAAATCTAAATATTCTTTTACTTCAATTTCATTAGTGCAAATATTTCTCTCAAAGTTCCATTCAGAAAATTATTAAGATATAAATAATTGGGGGGTTTAAATTGCAATCAAGTCCACCCAAAACGTCTGCAAGACAAAATTGGCTTTCAATTGTTTTAAAATAAAAAGGTGGCCAGAGCATAACATTATTATCGTAACTGTAACAAAATCAATACACTTTTGCTTTCTAAGGGTCGTACATTATGGGTCAGGTTCGTTGACACAGACCTTTTAATGTAACAGATGTTACTTGTCAATCTGGGCTTTTGTGGTACTTGAGAACAAATATTGGACATTATTACGCAGTAATAATGCCATCATAAAGTAAATAATAATCTGCAATGCTAGGTAAATAAATGGGGGAATTAAGGGCAATATTTTATTTGACACATGTGTAAGGTTATCAGAAAGGGTTATAATTATTTTGGTATGATGTTGCCTGTAGAACATTAATTTATAATTGGTGTACATAAAACGGTGTGATTAAAAAGACTGTCCGACAGCAGGAATGACTTGAGTGTCTACTGCTGAGGACCGTTGTCGCACGGCTTTCTAGTAATATGAAAAACAACGCCCGCTTGAGAAGAAAAGTTACACATGCGGAAAGCGGGTGAGATCCTGACTTTTATTGCTTTTAAGGGTTCTTTGAAATATCCGACAGTAGCAATGACTTGAGTGTCCACTACTGAAGACCGTTGTCGCTCGGCTTTTCACCAAACTACGTAGTACCTTTATACCAAACGTGTACGTAAATCTATAATAATACTCTGTAACTAAAACGACAAATAATTTTTATAATAATACCTACACGAAAATGGGGCGATATGAAAAAATAAATTGCAGATTAACGGGGAACCAATTAAAACCAGACTGTGGTCGCAGACCAAAGATAATCATAAAAAAGGAGGTGAAGTGTCGCCATTACAGTCGCAGACGTTATTAGTAACAAAAGGTAAAACAGCAATATTTGTTATTATCGCATAATATATAATAAGTAACATCTGAGAAAAGCTTCACCATTCTGTCGCAGACAGATGTTGGTGCAAACAGGCTAAATTACGGGAGACAGGCCATCATCTCACACTAAGTTTTATGAAATGTAATAATTAGGGATTTTATTCTTTGTGTTATTTAAGGTAGGTAGGTATATCTCATGAAATTGTTCCTAAATTGTATATGGCCAAAATGCTTGTATAATAGTTCGATTGTTTGTAAAACCTCTTTAATTTTCATTTCATCATAGGAAAATCCGTCAGAATACGATTAAGCTAAAAAATCTTAAAACCTGACATAACTGACATACCTTTACCGTTGTACCAAACTTTAAAAGAACCTAAATATAAACACAACGTAAACAGGGTCGTATCATAGTATTTGTCGATTACAGCTAGAGTGACTGATTTCTTCAGGTAATCAACACACCTGGGGTCGGTCAGTTTCAGTATATATAGACTTTTTTTACTACTAACTACCGAACACCAAAATACCTTATTTTTATTTTAAAATTAGCCCTGTCTCCTATTATCGAAATATCAAGTAGTCTGGGGCTCAGTTGTCAAGTCAACGAATAAAACAATTGAAAGTGATGTAGTTTCAATAAATTAATGCCATTAATCTAAAATAATAATTGTGGCCACCTTCTGAAGGTTATAAGTAAAAGATTAAAATATGGCTGAGAATCTTAGCGATCAAAGCGACAGTGATTTGGAAATAGAAAATTGTACCCCGCCGAGCTCTGAGTTGCAGCGGCTAGTGCGAGTCGTGATTTGTTGCCTGAAAAAGGTATCAACGTAGTGGGCAAGCTACTCAGTGTTGAAATCAACTATTTCACCGAAAGAAAATATCGATATTTCGAAGTAAGTATTTTAAAGTAGTAGGGTAAACATACCAATTATATTGGACCCATGCGAGCTATTGGACACCCAATTATATCAGCATAAAACAAGAATTCTGTATTCAGTAGTTCGCTAAGTTTTGTTGGGATGTCGCCATTGTACTATTAGTATCAATATTGACATAAATTACATTTGATTGATGTTTCTGTTTTGGCGCCAAATGCGACATTCTTTGGTGATGCACAAGAAACACGGTTTTCTTAAGTTTATAGGTATTAAGAAGTCTTAGGTTAATTTTAGTGTCATAATTAGTGGTGAAATTGTTCCAAAGTGCTCCGTATAAATATACAAGGCACTGGTGTAGTAAAGCTAAGTATTTTAAAGGTTTAAATCAATATATTTAAATTAGGTTATGTCTTACAAGTGTGTCTAATAACTGGCCTAAAATATGATTATTTTTAGTTGTTGGACACCTGTCCAATAACTGCATTTTGCAAAGCTCGTACAGTTTTTGTGTGAAATGTTAGTGCGTCTTCTCTGTTTCCGGCACATCCGATTTTGGGTCACTATTCACAGTGTAGCCAGTTATTGGACGCCCGTCCAATAACTGGTTACAATCTGTCCTATAACTGAAACATGAGTTTTTTTATGTTGTTAGTTTTCAGTCATGGCCAAGAAAAATTAATATAATTCGGAATCGATGGAAGCTGCGACAAATGAAGTCAAGAATAACAAAACGTCATATAGAAATGCGGCACATAAATACGGTGTACCCAAATCAACACTGCAATTTAAAATAAAAAATCCTGGTCATAAAGATACATGCGGCCCAAATCAAATTCTTTCAGCAAGGGAAGAGTCTGATCTTGTAAGGTAAAGTTAGTTTAGTTGGTTGGATATTAAACTGTTGAATATTTTTTTAAAAATTTTTGCAGGTGGATAGAAGATCTGGCTAAACGTACAGAAAAAAAATGACAGCAAATTGTGCGATGAATCGAAAAAAGTAGAAAGTAGCGAATGTTATGAAGTAGATGAGCAAGATGAAACCAATAGCCCAATTTGTGAAAACTCGCCGGGAAAAATAGAAAGTGAAGAAGGAATTGATACAGACGATCAATTGAAAACTGATAGCAACATTTGTGAGGGACCAAAAATGGGAAGTGACAAAGATTTTGAAGACTATGGAACAAAAGTGGGCCAGATGTCAGAAAATAATGCAAATGACGAGCTGGAGCATGTACCAAAATGAAATGAAAAAATATAAGTGAATATAGTTTTAAGTTAATAAAAGTTTTTGAACACTGATTTTAATTTTTTATTTGCATTTAGTCATAACTTTGCCAGTGTCCATTAACTGAAAATGTTATGTCCAGTAATTGAATTTTTTGTCCAATAACTAACTTTTTGGAACCTTTTCAGGTTTTTTCAAATTTTTTAAAAGAACTGTAACATTAGGAATATTTAAAACCCGTTATGTTAAAATAGGATATATGTACTAGGATCTGGCATAAGCAGAATAATGTCCGTTGAAAAATACTCCAGTGGTAGCGACATGAAATTAAAAAAAAGCTTAACTGTCCAATAACTGGTATGTTTACCCTAGCATTTTAAAAATGATAAAATGTTTATTTTTTTTATTGTGTATCAAACAAACTAGAAAAGTACCTACATTTTAAAAATAAACTTAAAATTTCAACATTCTCACATATCAAAAAAAGACAATGGAATTTTCTTAAAGGGGTCTAAGTGCCATGGTCAGTTTAGACAAAAACAGTAAGTCATTTTTTTATTGGATACTATGTAGTAGAAGCCATGTTCCCGGCTTAATCTCGTTAGTAAAAAGCGCTTGCAGGTCGTAAGTATTTTAACACAGACTTTCATGCAATTTAAAGAATTTAAAATTTTTTACAATGTATAGAATAAATTTATAGTAGTATTTACGCACGAAAAAATCTATTATTTACCTTGCTTTCAATAGATTTAATTTCAACCTCTGCCTGTATTGGGCGCGTCACAGTTATTAAGTACCTATTTGTACTATTGTTAAATTTTTGTTTACGATAACTTTAATTGGTTAATCCAATACGGTCCTTATTGTATAGAAACATGCAACGTATTTTTCTCTCTAAACCTCTTTATTGTTCCAGTGTTTGTATTTAGACGTATTACTCTACATTATAGTCCGTTTATTTTACCTGTTAGATACGTTTTTTGTTATTGTTATTTAATTTAAGAAACATATCGTAAAACTTTGTTATGCAACAACCAATCTCCAATCAAGTGATAACGAAAATAATTTATACACCGTCACTTCGGCATCGTCGCTTTTCCGTTTTTAACTTTACCAGTTTTAAATTAAAGTTTAAAAAATAAAAATGCGCAACTAGGAC
This sequence comes from Polydrusus pterygomalis, assembly GCA_963969555.1. Lineage (NCBI taxonomy): Eukaryota > Metazoa > Arthropoda > Insecta > Coleoptera > Curculionidae > Polydrusus > Polydrusus pterygomalis. Next base: position 84,928,087 of record OZ018376.1, read on the forward strand.
ATTTTATTATACACTCCCTTGCAAAAAAAGGGCATAATAAAATTTGGGTTAAGTTTAGGGCCTTATAACTTTTTTATTTTTACTCTGATTTAAGTGATTTTTTAGAGAGCTCCAGATACATTTATTAGTTTTAATATGCCTATACAAATTTTAAGAGAAATTGATTTTTTGACATTTTATACAAGGAGAATCGAAAAGTTTTTTTTCTGCCAAGTGTCAAAACACCCTGTGGAATAATTAAGAAGCAAAAGTACTTCAAAATATCAGTTTTCATTAAGCCGAAAATATTCTTTGCATTTTGGTTCATGTCAATACGTGCATCTGTTTTCATCCAAATGCAAAATGATCTTGATGATGTCAACAAATACAGTGTCCGCAAAGAAAGTCCGCATCAAATGGGATTTTTTTTTAATATTAGGTATAGATAAAAATTGAAAAAGCAGTTAGTTTTTGCTTACCTAAAAACCAAAAATGACGTATACTGAAGCAGCTGCAAGACTTGCGTTACCTGTCAAATTTGACATTTTTAATAAATTAGGTTCAAAAATGCCCTTATTTAACAAAATATCGAAAAACTTTATTCGAGAAAGTTGTTTATTTACGCATTTTTAGCCTCTGTACGAAATTTTGACAGTCTACTACGATTTTTATTTTTGCCAGGTTCTTGAAAATTTTGATCAACCCTCGTAGATTAACTTTTATACATCGATGTAAAACCATTTGCCTTTACTTCATTTGTAATCTTAATGCAATTTTGTGTAAAATTTTTGTTTCCAATTATTTATTTTGCTTCAAAAACTAAAATTGTTATTGATCAGTATGTAATGTTTGATGCAAAGTTTATCTAATTACATCAGTTTTGTCAAAACCGACGTTTCTCATTTTTCTTAAGTTGGTAAACAGATGTACAAAAAGAAAATATTAGAAGCTTTCGTTGAAATTTTACTTAATTAATATTAATTTAAATTAATTATATTAATTAAACTATATTTTTGTTGAATAAAATGTTTCGAGCTATTAATATTAATATTTATTCTTTTTGATCCAATATTAATTAAGTAAAATTTCAACGAAAGCTTCCTAATATTTTCTTTTTATACATCTGTTTACTAACTTAAGAAAAATGAGAAACGTCGGTTTTGGCAAAACTGATGTAATTAGATAAACTTTGCATCAAACATTACATACTGATCAATAACAATTTCAGTTTTTGTAGCAAAATAAATAATTGGAAACAAAAATTTTACACAAAATTGCATTAAGATTACAAATGAAGTAAAGGCAAATGGTTTTACATCGATGTATAAAAGTTAATCTACGAGGGTTGATCAAAATTTTCAAGAACCTGGCAAAAAATAAAAATCGTAGTAGACTGTCAAAATTTCGTACAGAGGCTAAAAATGCCTAAATAAACAACTTTCTCGAATAAAGTTTTTCGATATTTTGATAAATAATGGCATTTTTGAACCTATTTTATTAAAAATGTCAAATTTGACAGGTAACGCAAGTCGTGCAGCTGCTTCAGTACACGTCATTTTTGGTTTTTAGGTAAGCAAAAACTAACTGCTTTTTCAATTTTTACCTATACCTAATAATTAAAAAAATCCCATTTGATGCGGACTTTCTTGCGGACACTGTATTATTTAATTAATAATTTTGTGATTGCCATTGCATTCAAAATAAAATAGACAATTAAAATGCAAGAAGTGTTACTGTAATAATCAAGATTTATTAAACAAATAAATTTACGAAAAAGGGTCGTATACCCAAGATTTAAAAAATAACATTTTCGCAAAACAAACTTAACAGGTATTACCAACAACTTTTTCACTTGAACACATCTGAATAATTTCTATTGCCTCCTTACTACTGCCTGGACACGTCGGTTCCATCAATTAGCCTGCGAATATCATCATGGGTAATATTCCTCCATTCTTGACTCTGATGGCGAGGTAGTAATTTAGGTCCAGTTGCTGGTCTACATGAGTTTAAATTCCCTTAGTGTAATCTTCGACGAACACTCCAAGAACTGACATTTTTAATTCGAACCTCTTGAAGTTGGTTTTTCGCCTGTACTGACGTCAAACGACGATTCCGAAGAGTTTTAAGTAAGGTGAAGTTGGGTAAGTGGGACCCCTATTTACAACTTTTAAAATTCAAATGTTTATAACTTAAAATAAATTCTCATTATGGTTTTGCAATTTATAAGGTAGAAAGTCCTATTATATTAGAACAAAATTGTAACATATGATTTGTCACATTACTCTCAAGGATTTGCAAACTCCTTTTTTTTTATTCTGGGTGGCCCACTTACCCCTAAAATTGGGGTAAGTATGCCACCCCTCCGTATTTTAGGCAAGGATAACACAGGAAAGGCTTGTTAGTAACTGGGCCATACTTTAACATAAAGTCTTCAATATACTATTTACACATAAAAAAATCTTGAATTGCTCTGGAGATATGAGGTCAAATAAAATATTATTTTTAAACTTCAAAAAATGTTTTATTTAAATAGTAGAACAAACTAACTGAACAAATAGTAATTAAGATCGTAAAAACGTGAAAAACGAAAAAAACGGTGGTACTTAAACAAAATATGCATTGATAATCCTTATTCTGGTCTATGCAAAACAACAAAATAAAAATTGACCACCCTTCCTACACCATTTGTTCATTTCCCTTGGTAAGCACTTATTTAGCTATTTAATTCTGAGACATTAAAAAACCCTCTGTTATTTAGGGGAGTAGGTGGCGGAATAATTTTCAATACCTATTTCTTTCAACTCGTACGTTAAAACATATTCCCTTTTCGGCCATTTCCATCCATCAAGTTAGTGGGCCATCATGGTCCACTTGTCCAGTAAGTTATGGCCCACTTTGCCCAAATGCCTATAAACACAGGAAAACTGGGCCATCCTAGTTGATTCCCACAAATATCTTAATTTCAACGTTAACTAACTTTGATATCAAAATTTGCATCTGTAACTTACCTTTCAGCGAAAAATTCGAATGGAATAGCTGTTAAACAGATTTTAAAAAAATATTTTCTAAAACCGCTCCAAAAGTTGTTGCGACCGAAATCACCTGTTTTTGTTTGACAGTTAACATTTGAAAGAATATGTCGTAATGGGCAATAATATCAATTGATTCATGAAATATCGATACAGAACTGCTACCAACATGCATTTTTTTTAAGATGGTACCATTAAAAAAAAAATAAAACAGCCATGGCCCACATTCCCCGGTGGCCCATTTACCTGACTTCACCTTAGAATAAATCGGTCATTAATAGCTTTAGTTTTGCGTTTCCCAAATTATTGACATCATCATTTTGCATTTGGGTGAGAACAAATGCAAGTATTGACATGCACCAAAAACTAAAATGCAAAGAATATTTACCGCTTACTAAAAACGGATATTTTCCATTAATTTTGCTTCTTAATTATTATTCCACAAGGTGTTTTGACACTAGGCAAAAAAAACCGTTTCAATTATCCTTGCATATTATGTGAAAAAAAAACCATTTCTCTTAAAATTTCTATAAGCATGTTAAAACTTATAAATGTATTTACCGGGTGTTTCTCAAAAGACGTTCACCCCTATAACTTTTCGGTATTTATAGATATTAAAATGAAATTTTGAGATTATGCATAAGAGAAGAGTCTGCATTTATTGGCATAATTTTTAATTTGTTAGCACTTGTTTGACCGAAAGTGACCTGGACTTTGGTATTTTAAATGGGACATCTTGTATATTTTTACTTATTGAGAGTCAGCATAACATTCTGAGTACAATGACACCTCATTTGTCATTTTTTGACGTGTTATTTTTTTATGTTTATTTTTTATTTTCAATCTAGGTTGCTACAAATTAATTAAATCTGTTAATTTATAGTTAAGTAGAAGGTATATGAAAATTAAAGTAAGTATGTCATAATAATTGAATTTCTAAGTTTCACAAGCGTTTAAAAAATGAAGCTTTGTTTTCTTGACGTGACATTTTTCCAAATGGAACGATGGTGGTTCACTAGGATATTTAAAACGAGCTTTTTTTCCAACAATTTGATAACAGACACTCCTATATGGTATTTTAAAATTGACACTGAAAAATTTGCCTTAAATCCCAGTCGCAAATTTAAAAGCGTTAGGCATTATTAATTGCCGCCCTCTCTTTTCTAAAGGCGGCTTTGAAAAACAATGGAATGGTTTTGAAAAGCAATATGGCTTCAATTTAAAGTTGTAATGTCATTAGTTTATAATACGTTGTATCTAATGTGTTTTCGAGAAAATGTGTTGTCATTTTCTCCAGTATGAATATACAGGCTTAAATACCTTTTTATTGACCCTTGATAAAGTTTTTATGGTATAAATACAATTGTGTCATTTCATTGCCTGCCCTCATTCCTGCTATACTTATTCGAACTTTTAAAAACGTTTCATAAGGATGTAATTGTAATACTGTAATGGCAATAATAAAAACCCGTATCTACTTGGAGCTTTTGCAGAATTATTTTTTGTGACGTCAGATTGCGAGAACGCGAAATGACGAGACTCTCGCAAGAAGAGACAAGAAAACATCTTGCTAGGTGTTAGCTAGGCGAGATTTGGAAAACATCTCGTCTCGATTTGCGAGAGTTTATTTTAAAAAGTGCAAGATTTCTTCTCTCGTGAACCTAGGTTCATTGATTGCTTCTTACTTACAGACGACCCTGGAATAGGTATGGCATGGTAATGGTGCCCTAATATGGAATCCATCGTCTATGTCAACATTACATTTCATTCTCAATAATTAGGTGTTGTTTTGATAAATTATCAGGTAATTCGTGGTTTTTTACAATCTTGCAGAAGTTACTTGAATCAACAAAATTGCTTTATCTTTTTGTTATATAATAAATCAGACACATCACAATTGTTTTAAAACAATAAACCCAACTAAGTATAAGGTTATAAAAGTGTGTCGTTTGTTTGTGTTTGTTTACCATTTATATTTCGGTATATTAATAATAATAATAATTTTGAAGAAGTAGTCCATACTCAAAGTGGAGTAAAATGATACAGAAAAAGAAAAGCACGAAGTCTTTCTCCACAATATTTATTAATCGAAAAACTAGGCGAACCTAGGATCACATCGACGACATGTTTCGAGTGTAGAAACACTCATTATCAGGAAACAAAGTGAAAAGTAAAATGCTGATGTTTTTAGCAAAAGAGAAAATAATGGTGAGATTGAGCCGTAATGGAGCTTTTAATGGTGTTCAAGAGGTGTAAAATTGAATAGTCAGAAGGTCGACAATCAAGACTCCAGCATACTGAAGAGTCGAGGGTTAAGTGCAGAAGCTCACTGTGCCGTGCAGAAAAATGTAGGGTAGTAAAAATTAGGGAGTTTTGGAAAACTTATCTGTAAAAAGCATTATTAAATTACTGAAACATCTTGAGTTTTATTAAGCCTAGTCAGAAACATGTAAAAATGTTGGGGTGAGATGTAAAGAAAAGAAAAAAAGAAAAAAGTTTTTTTTTTTTATTTAGGGGTCAACGCATCTTTTGGTTAAAAAGTAAAAACTGTTGGGGTACCAGGCTTTTTACGGCCCAGTTACCCCGCCGGAGTCAAAGCAGACACATTTGGTGCAAAAAAGTTTTTAAGAAATTTTTAAAAAATTAATTTTCTGTTTCCGTTAGAGAGGCTCTACTGTAGCCAACACGTGTAGGATGGGAAAATGACATGACAACGAAACTTTGTTTCCTGATGATGAGTGTTTCTACACTCGAAACATGTCGTCGATGTGATCCTAGGTTCGCCTAGTTTTTCGATTAATAAATATTGTGGAGAAAGACTTCGTGCTTTTCTTTTTCTGAATAATAATAATGTCTTCATTTCCACATTACTACATTACATATAGATTTAAGTGTTAACATTTATTATATTATCATATTTGAATGTAATGTGTGTGTGTAATTAGAGTTAAAAGGATGAACAAATTAGTGATGTTTTATTTACCTAATTTATAACCAATTTAAAATTTTCCATTGCATTTTAGTTTGTTAATTAATTAATTTAAAAATTAGACTTATAATGGCAAAGTCATATCAAACTTGTCCAAAGCTTATGATGATACTCATGCATTGTCCTGTTCTATTCCGGATGTTAAACCCAACAGCTTTATGAATATGAGGCTACAGGATTTTTCGGCTTCGGATATTTTTGATAAAATTCAACGTTCGCCTAGTAAATCAGGTTGCGGGCCAGATCAAATACCGAATGTATTCCTAAATTGCGCATTTGTACAATCACAGCAAATTTTTAATAAATCATTAATGACTTGCACCTTTCCCGATCAATGGAAACATTACCCCTATCTTTAAGTCAAATGGTATGCAGTCAGCAAACTATTTGATAGTCTTGTTATTAAAAAAATATATTACATATAAAAAAAAGAAACAAATGCAAAGAAAAAGCAAAGTTTATATACTTACTCTGATTGTTATAAGAGGTTATTGTTAGGTTAAATTATTGTTATTAAATAAATAAATACCAACGAAGGGTATGGTGTCGGAAGATCAATTTGGGTTCTGTATGGATAGATCCACTGTTGAGAATCTGGCCTGTTACGAGGTTGCTTTGTTGGAGGCCCTGGACAGTGGCGATCAAGTGAACTCTCACCGACTTCTTCAAGGCCTTTGACAGAGTAAACATCGATATTTTGTTGGGTAAGCTGTGAGGTTTTCTAAGGGTTTACTTTAGTGGCGAAGAAGTTTTCTAACCGGAAGAACACAGACTGTCAGGCTTCATGGAGATATATCTGCCACCTTTCAGTTAACATCGGGGGTCCCTCAAGGCCCCATTGTGCCCCTTATTTATTTATTTTATTCATTAATGATATTACTGAATGTTTACTCTACTCTATGGCTTTAATAGTTGAAGCAAACGATCTAAAGTTTTATAGGGTGATAAGGGGTAAGAGGGATGCAGCGAAATTCCACAATGATCTTGACGCTTTGTGGCAATGGACTCAGATTAATCATGTATTGCTAAATATAGACGAATGCAGTGAATGCACATATAACAGCTTTTACCGTGGTAGAAGTATAATTCCCACAGCTTACTAGATAAATGGTGTGGATTTGTCCCATTCAAGCATTGTCAAAGATCTCGGTATCTACTTTGATGAAAGAATGACCTTTGCTGAATATATTTCTAAAGTGAGTCTGAAGGGAATGAGAACGCTAAGATTTGTTTGGACAAAAAAGTTTTCAATTAATGTTATAAAGTTATTCTGTTCGCTCGTTAGATTCAACCTAGAATATGCCACTGTTATTTGGTCTATGACTCACCAGGTATACGTTAGAAAGAGACAACGGTCCTCATAGGACTACGGGAGACTGTTTGGACAGTACCAGAAGTCTGCCACTCTAACCTAACCTAATTATCTATAGGTATATAATGAAAATTAATACGCAAGTAATAAATAAATGAATATCATCATTATTTGTGTTGTAAAATTGTGATAAAATATTCACTATTTTTACTAAGTACCGTGCGAGCAAAAATGATTTGCATCAAAGAGGGCCTTGCATCTAAGGATGTAATGCTAAGCCGTAGAGCTTAATACCTGTTGGGTGTCAGTAACTACCCGAATCAACAATCAATCAGTTATTCCGTCATCATTGACAGTCCTTACAAGTAATTTGATTTATCGCTATTTTTTTCAATTTCTTGAACAATTCACACAATGGGCTTTACGGAACAGCACAAAACATTCATGGTTGAAGCGTATTTTCGAAACGGGGTTAGAGTAAATGGTGAGTGGCAATACAATCCGGGTTTGTGCATGGACGATTTTCACGAACATTTTCCTAACGTCGTTGCTTTTATTGCTGGGGATTTTTATCATTGCCTAAAAAGAACCGTGGCTGTGTTTACGGAAACAGGTTCTATACAACACAAAAAAAGGAGCAGGAATACCATCTATAAGAACAGAAGAACTTGTTGCAAACGTTCTTGAAATAATGCAAAATACGCCAACAAATTGTATAAGACGCCTGTCCCAAGAAGTGGGAAGATCTTATGGAACATGCAGGACTATTCTTAAGAAGCAGCTAAATTTATTTCCTTATAAAGTGCAAGTATTCCAAGAAATACAAGCCGCAGATTTTGAAAGACGCAGGAATTACTCTCAATGGATTACCCAAAATTTATTGAAAAGAAATTATTTATTAGACCTGACATTTTTTTCGGATGAAGCCTGGTTCCACCTCTCCGGTTATGCGAATTCTCAGAATACATGTAATTATGTTTCTTTTTCTTTCTATATATTCTTACTTTGTTAATTTTGTAAACAACAAAAATAAATTTGTATTTGTCTACTTATTTTATTACTCATTAGTTTGGCATATCATATCATAATATGAATTTGACAACATTTTAACCTAGATTTGGTTAGATATATCGTCCCCATATCATTGTGATCTAAACCAAGCCCTACGTTTTTTAATCCAAGCCCTCTTTGATGCAAATAATGTTTGCTCGCACGGTATTAGGAATTAATTTCACAAAACTTTCGTATTTTCAAGATCCTTTTAATTCTAATAACAACGGAAATTCCAAGAGTGAGCTTCGAATTTGGGATACACTCTATACATTATTTTCATTACTCAATAATAATATACCACAAGATATGGGTACCTCTATGCCATTCCATTTAAGTTACTTTTTTTAGACGTACAGACTATTGTGACAACAATCATTCACTTAATACACGGAATTTAACTACTTAATTCATCTCAGGGCACGATAATAAAGTCGGCGAAAACGTCGTTTCCTATTTTATTTATCTTTAAGTTTAAAGAATAGTTTATGAAGGTATTTTACGCATAATGCGGCGTGAATTGGTGGGAAGTTAGTTTTAGATTTTGTGATTTTGTCCACAAGATTTGGTAAGTTATATCTATATAAGGGTTGCAGTTCAAGTGATATTGACGGGATAATTATTCTTAAGTTAACTAAAGTTTTTATAGGAATTATCTTTCGAAAGTAGTTGCTTACCTGCTGCCAGAGTTTCGAAGTCCATGGTGAATGCGCGTGGTGGTACTAGTGAAAGTTCTGACCCCCGCCCTAAAATCCGTGCTGGCGGTATCACTCATCTGCTCCACTTAGCTCTATTATACACCGACTGAGGACGCTTAACGGGCAACCGTACTTGTTCTATTGTGTTTTTATAACTGGCCCATTGTCAGCGATGCGACATAATCGTAAACAACCGAACTCTTTGTTAAAGGTAATTTTTGATAATAATCATCGTAGTCGGTGTCGAAGCTGTATACGCTGCTGCTCTGTCAAAATACCAGGTTGGCGAGACTCTCGGGTTAAGTGGTCACTAAAAATTTACTTGAGCTAATTAGATAATTAAGATTCTTCTGTTTATATTTTGACCTTTGACCTCTTCTTCGATGGCTCTAATTATTCTCAATATAATTTGATAACTTTAATGTTAATGTTATTCTTTTAATAATGATAAATTTCACATTTTATTGATCGACTTTTAAAAAGAAAGAAGGTGTCAATTCGGCCGATATACAGGGTGTCTCACGATGACCGCACATTTTATTGGAATGTTTCGGATAGTAATGCTATTTGAATCGTGCAAATTTGGATATTATATGGTCTTTTCGGAGACGCTTTAAATGAAATATTACTATATGCGATTTCCGGTTATACCGGAAGTAGTCGCAAATTTGCTTATTTTAAATGGAGCACCATGTACAGTGACCGGCAGAAAGTACGCACCAAATGGGATTTTTTTTTATTTCAAAACTTTTTTGGCGGTTAAAAAGTTCTGCATGTTCTTAAACAAAAAAGAGCATAGACAAGACTAGTAAATATTGCGCTGTATACGAGGGAGAGGTGAAAACGTAAAATTCACTCAAGAATAAAGTGCCCTTATTTTTCACTGTAGAAATTTTTTTTTATTAGGAAATGTTGTTTGCACTTAAAAGTTATCCATAAATACCAAATTTCAGCTTGATAGCACAAAAAAAGCGTTTTTACTTTTTAAAAACTTTTTTTGACGCCCCCTCGTATAAAGAATCAATAGAAGCTATGCAACCTATAAATTCAATTTTTTAACAGCTCTTGGGCAATTAGACACATAACTTATTAAATTTGTTTAAATACGCGAGAACTGGACGTTTAATAAAATAGCGTCAAAAATAATCTAACTTTTCTGGTGCACACCGTACATTATTCTATGGATAAGCGGAATAGCTTTATGCAAAACAAATAAGGGTTTACTTCATACATTTAACAATAGTTTGCCGTTCCCAATTTTTCAAAAACTCCTAAACCCATTGGGTTCATGAATTAAAGTTTAAACCCTTAAAATAAAATTCGTTTCATTTAAATCTAGTTGCCATAAAGAATATTTATATTTGTGCTACCGAGCTGAATTTTGGTATTTATGAATAACTTTTAAGTGCAAACAACATTTTCTAATAAAAAAATTGTCCACAGTGAAAAATAAGGGCAATTTATTCTTGAGTGAATTTAACGTTTTCACCTCTCCCTCGTATACGGCGCTATATTTACTAGTTTTGTCTATGCTCTTTTTTGTTTAGGGACATGCAGAACTTTTCCACCGCCAAAAAAATTTGGTGAGTTTTGAAATAAAAAAAAATGCCCTTTGGTGCGTACTTTCTGCCGGTCACTGTATATTATTTTTTTGTGTTCTTTCTTCATTTCAAATAACGTATAATACGGATAGAGTTTGGAAGAGGGAAAACTTTTTTATTAGTAGGTATAGAAGAAAAAGTTATCGTTTATAGAAACGTCTGCTTGAGCTGAAACTACAATTTCGAATATCAGATTTGCGATCACTATACAGGGTTCGTCAAAAACAACATTTTTATTTTTTAGGATTTTTTTTTAATTCTAATTTTCAATACCTTGATTTATTCAATAAATTTTGCTTGTGCCGAAACTACAGTTTCAAATATCACATTTTTTGTGATTACTATACTGGGTTCGTCAGAAAAGTAGTTTTTTGGATTTAGTTTAAAATAAGTTTACGTAAAAACAAACAGCTATTGTTGCTTTCTTACTTCGAATATGATTTTATATCTGGCCGAGTAACGATTTTGTTGTTAAGAAAACTGTTTTTTATTTGCCTACTTTTGCAGTATTTTTATTATTATATGTCATATTTCTTTAATTCATTCAATTAAAATCTTTTATTCTAACGTGCAGGGGCGGTTCTAGACTCAAAATATTGGGGGGGGGCACCACATTGGCGCAGCTACAATTTTTGGCAGCCTTCGCAAGCAAATAACGCCGCAGCCCAAATTTTGTTAGGATCACGCCCAAATTGTATCAAATTATGTAAATAATAAAGCACCCGGAATTTATTTTTATCATTGACATGAAATCATAAGTAGTTTAAAGTTTTTTTCAGAAATGTTGGGGGGTGGGCCCCCCAGGCCTCCCCGTAGAACCGTCCCTGCTAACGTGGTACCACCGAGTTAGCGCAGAGTTCAACTCGACATCTGTATTCCTGATAACAATTCCTAACTTGCTGTTAAGGATGTTTGCAATAACTATTATTTTTTCTTTCAAGAGATCTAAGTAATTATTGAAATTGGTTTTATGCACATGTGGGTTCAGATATCCCCATAAATGAAAGTCGGTAACTATGAGATCGGAACTCTGACGTGCCAACTGATTTGGCCCATAGGTAGCTTCCAATCCATTTGTTCTCAAAGCGATGATTTAGCCAAGCAGCAAAGGGATTTGAAATTTATGATTGAAAAAAAAAATCCAAAAAACAAAAACTGTTGTTTGTGACGAATCTTGTATAGTAATCGCAAATCTAATAGTTGAAATTGTAGTTTCAACACTAGCAAAATTAATGTAATAAGTCAAGGAATTAAAAAAAATATCCAAAAAATTAAAAATGTTGTTTGTGACGAACCCTGTATAGTAATCGCAAAACTGATATTCGAAATTGTAGTTTCAGCACAAGCAGACAGACGTGTTTATAAACAATGACTTTTTCTTCTATATCTACTAATAAAAAAGGTTTTCATCTTCCAAATTCTATCCATGGACACACAGTATACAGTGTGGTTGTTTAAGTGTGCAACATATGGGCATTTTTTTATTACCGATTTCTCAGAAAATTTTATTCTTCTTTTTGTTCGATGATCATATTTGGTGCACTTGGAATGGTTGCAAGTCAAACGGCGTACAGAGTAGGCCAAAAAATATAAAACTTGTACAAGAATAAAGTACCCCTATTTCAAAAAATTTTGCAAAATCTTATTAAGAAAAGTTGTTTAGAATTAAAAGTTATGCATACACTCAAAAACATGACCTCCTAAAATAAAAAAATATTATTTTTTTTTAAACATTAATAATTTCCCAAATTTTTTTTTTATATTCATCATAAAGACCTTCATAAATTAATCAACATCAAATCAATTTCACATATCTTTGTTCAAATTCAAGCATATTTGTAAAATTTACTTGAATTTTTAATTTGTTTTAAGGAATCACAAACTTCATGTTTGTTGCAACGATATTAAACACAACTTTAAAATATCCTAAAAATTATTTTTCTCCAAATGACATTAAAAGCGGTCTTTTAATGACACCTGACAGACTGGAAAGGTGTCATTAAAGATTAAAATTTAAAATGACAAGTAAACACAACAATTCAATAAATATAAAATAAATGTCATAAATAATATACATAAATATAAAAAATACGATTTTGCGTGAAATTGGAACAAATTTGGAGAAAAAATTATATGTTTTACTAGGCAGAAAAGCAGATTTAATGCCTTGGCTGGTTTCCTAGCCTCGGCTGCGCCTCGTCTATGAAACACCAGCCGCGGAATTAAATCTTGTGCTTTTCTGCCTAGTGAAACAAATAACTATTTTAACAAGATAAAACATTAGTAATAATAATATGCTAATTAAAAAACTCTCATTTATAGTGCAAAATTTTTATTTTAAATTTTATTAAAAAAACTGTACAAATTAGGCGACAAACATGAAATCCTACCTACTAAAATAATCGTAGATACCTATGGAAAAAAACAAATGAGGGCTAAAAGCAACGAAATAAGAATACAAAGGAAGTAGGGTATGGTAGATTGACAGTTGTCCGGGATGGGGTCTGATGGCGGCAACATTTAACGCATGCGCGTTTCCGGTTCACCTGTGGCGTATCATTAAAACGGTAATAACAAAATGATTAATAAAATTTTATTTGACGAAAAAAATAGAAAAAATATTTAGATTCATATATACCTTTAAGATACATTAAGGTTGGTGTAATAAAACAATACAACTATTTCTTTTAATTATTTATTTAAATAAGGTAACGGAGGTGAAAGGGTCCTTAATGTAAATATCTGGTTAAATAACTAAAAAACACCTGTTATTATACATTAAAAAAAATTGCAGAAAACAAATTGTTTCAGATAATAAATACTGATGAAGGCAAAATTATTGCCAAAACGTCTACGTTAAAAAATAAAATTTAATAAAGCGAGGGTTTCTCTGCATACCGGGTGTCCACGGAAGGTGGCTCGCCCCTCTACCTTTTTTTTTTTTTCAAGATAATGAAATACAACTTGGAGGATTTGTATACGACATAAAACTGCATTTTTTGACAGGTGACTCAACATTATGTAACTTCCGGTTTAACCGGAAGTAACATAAACTTTCGATTTTTTAATGGGACAACTGGTATATTTTTACTTTTTTTGACTCCATATGACATTCTAAATACAACGATGTGTCATTTGTCACTTTTTGTCACCAAGAAAATATTTTTTTTTCAAATTTATTGTTTTATCTAGAGGGCTATGAATACCTTAACCCATTTACGGCCAATGGTGCGTATACGCACCATGGTAATATTTATTTATTAAAAAAAACTGTTTCTTATTTATCAGATATTAATTTAATTGTGCATTGCTTTAAGTACATACGCATTATTACTAATATTGCGATTTTGTTTTGGAGTTTTATTTTCGTTGTGTGAATTTTTTAAAACACTTAATTTTGACCCAGTCGGTATAAATATGTTTATATCTGAAAATAAATTATAATACTTACATTTATTTTGACTATTTGTATGTATTGGTATTACTTAAACACTATATAAAACAATTTTATATTATTTTTGATGTAAAGAAATCAAAGTTTTCCAAAATTACAACATAAAACGAACTGGTTCGTAAATGCACCATTGGCGCAATGTGTGAATTGTAGCTTTCCGAATAATATCGCGCCGAAATTTGTCAGAGCTCGTTTTGCTATGGATAGTTTATTTAGTTTTGCCTCGAGTTTTACAACGTGAAGAGCTAAATTAATGATTGTTGATATAACCTTAGGTAATCATGACAAAAAGGCATGTTTTGACGCAAAGAGAGTTACATTACGCGTTAGAAAACATTAGTAACAAAAAAAGGTCGAGGTGCTTATGACTATATGCTTATAATGAAAACACTAATGTTACTCTTATGAGATGGAATGATAATGCTATTGTTACAGTTGCTAGTAATAATTTTTCTGTTCAACCTCTAGCAACTGCTAAGAGGTACAATCGAAAAGAACACAAAGAAGTACAACTACCCTACCACAACCTGATGTTATAAAACAGTATATTCAGTATATGGGAGGCAGAGGCGTATTTAGGGGGGGTCCGAGGGGTCTGGACCCCCCCCCCGTGGGCTCAACATTAAAAAAAACTCAGAACAGATCAGATGCCTTGTTGCATTTAATTTCTAATTTAAGTGAGTAAAATAATATATACATGCATGGTGATTGATAATTCGATTAATTCCTCGCAGGAGGTAATTTGTGATTTTTTCTTAAATATGACCTATTCCGAAAATGCTTGGTTTTCGAGTTATTTCAATTTTTTTCTTGTTTTTTACCTGCGTGTCTAATTTATTTAATTTAAAAAAATTGAAATGATGTTCACTTATAGTTTTGTAATTTTTTTGCAAACTAGAACTATTAGCAATACTTTGTTTTTACAAATAATTGAGTAACTGTGTCACAGATAATAAAACAACATGGCCAAACTTGGCAAAAAAAAATGGCAAAAATAACTTGAAAACCAATAATTTTCCGAATCGGTCATATTATGTAGAAACATATATTTTCAAACATAAATATTAAAAAAAATATATATTCCCATTATTGCGTTTATATTTAAAAATTTCTTAATTTCTTCCTTTTTTGGGTTCAGCTATCAAAACATAGAAATTATAAATTTTGATAGTTCAAAATAGGGCGTGGCACCGAAATTTTTTTCGCCTGCGGCGCTTTTTTAAAGAAAGAAAGAAAGAAAGAAAGAAAGAAAGAAAGAAAGAAAGAAAGAAAGAAAGAAAAAAAGATAAAACGAAAGGTATAGACCCCCCCCCCCGTGGCAATATTCTAAATACGCCACTGATGGGAGGGGTAGATCTTCACGACAATGCAATTGCGAATTATAGAACAAATATTTTTTTTTTGTAAAAATGCATGTTGTTACCTTCAAAATAATAAATAATATAATCCCAACAAAAATAATGCTGATTTCATGTATTGGCCGTAAATGGGTTAAAATCACTTATTTCAGTTCTTTAATCTTGGAAAAAATACAATTTTACTATTTTTGGTCCAATTCTATGTGCTATGTAAAATTTAATCTTTAAAGTTGTATAACTCATTTTTTTTAAATGGCAACATGGTGGCTCGTCGGGTTAAGAAAAAAGAGGATTTTATTAAGATTATTTTGATACCATACACTATTAGGTTTTAGAAAAGCTGCCATTAAAAAAACTTTAAAAAGGTAACTTGGAACTTTCCTAAAATAAAGCAGCAAAACTGATAAAACAAAATCATGTCTTGAAGAAAATTGAAATGCCAACAGCTTCTGCCAAAGTAAATTAGTTTGTTATTTAAAAAGCATGGAAAATAATAGTTTTATTAGGAGTGCAAAAGTTGATATGTTATTATTGTCAGGCTCATTTCGCATTTTCGGAACCAGTTTTGGGTACCTAATAGTGCCGGGTTGGATGACGCCGATTAAAATATCTTTGTGCGTAAAGTCGTGCAGCATCGGTTGAATTATTTCTACATTCTCCAAACACTAATAACATATCAACTTTTTCACTCCTTGTAAAACTATTATTTTTCATGCTTTTTAAACAACAAACTAATTTACTTTAGCAGAAGCTCTGTTGGCATTTCAATTTTCTTCAAGGCATGATTTTGTTTTATCAGTTTTGCTGGTCACTGGCTACTTGATGCATTTAAATCTAAATTTATTCTCAAAAGATGCTTCATTTTAGGAAACTTCTAAGTTAACTTTTTAAAGTTTTTTAATAGCAGCTTTCCTAAAACCTAATATTGTGTGGTATCAAAATAATCGTAATAAAATCCTCTTTTTTCTTAACCCGACGAGCTTCCATGTTGCCATTTAAAAAAAATGACATATACAACTTTAAAGATTCAATTTTACATAGCACATAGCATTAGACCAAAAATAGTAAAATTGTATTTATCCCAGGATTAAAGAACTGAAATAAGTGATTTTAAGGTATTCAAAGCTAGATAAAACAATAAATTTGAAAAAAAAATATTTTCTTGGTGACAAAAAGTGACAAGTGACACATCGTTGTATTTAGAATGTCATATGGAGTCAAAAAAATTAAAAATATACCAGGTGTCCCATTTAAAAATCGAAAGTTTGTGTCACTTCCGATTAAACCGGAAGTTCCATAATATTGAGTCACCTGTCAAAAAATGCAGTTTTATGTCGTATACAAATCCCCCGAATTTTATTTCATTATCTTGAAAAATACAAAGGTTAGAGGGGCGAGCCACCTTCCGTGGACACCCGGTATGTTACGATCCCAAAAATATTAGTTATTTTATTTTACACTTAAGAAATTTTCTGGACATTTTTTACGCGAAAAACAGTCCTGGGTGTGGGGCGTTTCAATACAATAATTTATTGTTATTTATATATGTATACGAACGAAAACTTAACACCTCGATTTTCCTGCTTTAAAATGAAAATGTTTAAAATCGCTCGGACCCGTCGATTTTTATTTCGAGGGGGACATCTTTTGCGTATATTGTCATTCTTGTTACTTTAAGCCCGTAGGAGGGCGGGGGGGTAAGATATAAATCTTAAATGGATACCCCTATTTTATATCATTTTTTTGGATTCTGCATAAAATTCTGAACATTTTTTAATAAAAGCATTATTAGTCTATACTTGACTTGATAAAAAATGACATTTTTGAACTTTGACAACGTCTAGCTTTCTAACTGTACGTCTTAGAGCAAAACAGCTTTCATGTCCCTAACTTCGATTTTTATTATATTTCCAATAGTGTCAACTTTCGGTTAAACCGGATGTAAGAAATATAGTACTTCCGCTTTAACCGGAAGTTGACACTATTGGAAAGATAATAAAAATCGAAGATAGGGACATGAAAGCTGTTTTGCTCTAAGACGTATAGTTAGAAAGCTAGACGCTGTCAAAGTTCAAAAATGTCATTTTTCAAGAGTCAATATCTCGGAAACTGGTATAGTAAAAGTATAGACTAATAATGATTTTATTAAAAAATGTTCAGAATTGTATGCAGAATCCAAAAAAAATTATATAAAATAGGGGTAGGTATCCATTTAAGATTTAGATCTTACCCCCCTCCCCCCCCCCCTCCCTCCTAGTAACAAGATTGACAATACACGCAAAAGATGTCCCCCTCGAAATAAGAATCGACGGGTCGAGCGATTTTCCACATTTTCATTTTAAAGCAGGAAAATCGAGGTGTTAAGTTTTCGTTAGACTGTATATGTTGAATTATATAAACTGATTATCTGTGACGTGTTAGAAACGATTTGTGTAAAGTAGCAAATAAAAAAAATCTTTAGACCGATTTTATTAATATTTTATTTAACATAGATCCACTTGAAGGATTGTTAGGATATGAAATGTAAATATTTGTAGAACAAACAAACAAACAAACAATAAAAATATTTTCACATTCATTATTCATTCCACTCAATGGCGCTGGTTGTACGCAGTGGAAACACGCATAAGTAGAGGAAAATTTTTATTTATCTGAACGTATCCAATTATTGTAAATACATCATTTAATGTAAATTAAAAAGGTGATGATAGATAATCGACAAAAATGTCCAAAAATGTATAATAATTGATGACCAAATGTAAGAAGAAATAATAAACAACAACTATTTATGAATAGTTACATCTAATACGATCCGATTAAAAAGCAGTGGCGAAATAAAAAGTTATTTGCAGCAAATAATATTTTGTTTGAAATGTAGACGTTTAAAGGCAGAGGTGTAGCAAACAATTTTTTGTTTGGCGCGAATAAGTTTTATTTCACATAAATAAGCAAAAACCAAACAAATATGAAATAAAAGTCAAATAATTCAATTTATTTGTTGCAAACAACATTTGTTTGAGCTAAATAAAGATTATTTGTGGCTAACAAAAATAAAACAAATACATCATTTATTTGGGATGAAACAGATTTTTTTTCAGTGTACGTATTAAATCTTATTTCTGTTGCTTATTGCTTATCGCCTAATGCTTATTTTTTATTCGTGTCTCTGCCTTTAGGGTCAGATTTCCAAAAAAAAAATAAGAAAAACGTTTTTTATTATTTGTGTTGTAGAGTTTCAAGAAAATATGACAAAAAATATTTTTCCAATGGAAAGTTTTATACGTTTTTTCATCCCTTTAGGGGCCGATTCTCAAAAAAATAATAAATACGTATTTTATTAATTGTATATAAGAGTAATTATGCTGAGTTTCAAGAGATTCGGACCAAAAATACCCCCTAGAGACAAATTGTCACAGTCAAAGTTACCTGATTAGTTAAATACTTTACCCTGAGGGAAAACTTTATTAGCCGTAGCTTCAATTAGGCTTATTTTAAATATAATACTTTTTAATATATAGGTACTTTGCCCCAGACTATCACCAGTAATGTTTATTTTGAGAAAACCACGTAAGGAAATCACAATAAAAAATAATATGACTACCGCGGGCTCATCCCTATCACCAGTAATAGCCAACATTTACATGGAATGGTTCGAGGATCAGGCGATAGACAAGGCGAATATTAAACCAAAGCTATGGCTTCGTTACGTAGATGACACATTCACCATTTGGAATGGACGCGATGACGAACTTCAAACCTTTCTACAACATATGAACAACCTGGCACCTACAATTAAGTTTACCATGGAGAAGGAGGACAACGACAAATTACCGTTCTTAGGCATCGTACTACAGAAAAACGGGAGCACCATCCAAACATCGGTATATAGGAAACAAACCCACACAGGTCAATATCTTAACTACGCCTCAAACCACTCAAACAGCACTTAACATGGGATAGTCAAAACACTCGTCGATAGAGCATTCACACTTTGCAACTCGCAGGGAACTTTGACGAAAGAACTTAACAACATCAACTTGGCATGAATGATTACCCAACGAAACTAGTCGATCAGGCCATCAAAAAGCGTCAAAATCACAAAACCAGAACGAACAAAGATAATGAATCTGGACCCACCATGAATGTACCTTATGTCAAGGGAATCTCCGAAAAAATTCGAAGGATAGGACAACAGTACAACATCCGAACAGTCTTTAGCTCCAAAGATTCCTTAAGAAACCACCTGACGAAGACAAAACCAACACATCAAAAGGACACGAAGAATTGTGTATACAGAATACCTTGCGAATGCGGACAATCCTATGTTGGTGAAACTCTACGACCTCTACAAACAAGGATCAAAGAACATCGAAACCATACACTGAAAGGAGAAACAAACAGATCCGGTGCAGCAAACCACGCTTGGACCCACGGCCATCATTTACAATGGGCAAACGCAAAAATTATACTTAAAGAAGAGCATTGGCGGAAGAGAAAATTCAAAGAAGCAGCTGTCATAATCCAGAACCCTGACTGTTTCAGTAAACCTTCTGCAGATATAAGAAACATTTGGAAGCCCTTGGTAAATAGGTGTAAGCTCAGATTGAGTAGTGATGCAAACGTGATGACGTAAGCGGATGACGTAAGCAGATGAATAATCATGGTGACGTAAGCAGATGACTCACGACTGCACCCGACCATACGTCACTAGCTCCGCCCCCTCCCCCCCTAGGTAGTATAAATAGGCTCGTAGCTTTGTAACTTGTTTAGTATTCACCTGAAGACTACTGGATATACTTATCAGTTGAAACGTTGTGATATGAAAAACTAAAGGCAATGGAAGTCCAAAACACATCTATTACTCAAGATACATCATTGTCTACAACCTTCAAACAAACAAAAAATAATATGACGTAGGAGTTCTTTACCTTACCTAAAAAAAACATAGCATTTGGTATAAGGCTTAATAAAGCACAAAAATTAACGACAATATTTTTATATGAAAACATTTATTGTGACAACCATGTAAAACCTAATAAGATTAGTTTTTATTTATTATAAAGTATGTTAATAACAACAGAGGAACAAGTTTATGGTTAAGGGGAAAATAAACACAAATAAACCCATGAATAGAAGGACACCTACACAACACTAATATCCCGGAACACAAAATTAAGTTTGCACTCATGCACCTCGCACTAAAAGTACACCATACCATCAGACATCAATCACCCACCAAAAGCGAAAATCAAATGATATGTTTTGAATTACCCCGTTCAACTGAAACCAGGACGAACAAAGGCAGATCTGTGTTTTAAGTTAGTTCGTCCCTCTCTGTTCCGTTGTAGTAAGGGAGACAGGTTATTTCAAAAAAATTACCTTGTCGGACTTCCATTGTCTTTATTTTGTTACTTAACACAACGTTTCGGTTAGTTATTATCTCTAACCGTTTTCAAGTCTAAACTAAATTATAATTCTAAGGCTACTGTCTTAAATACTATCCATGTGCAATGAAGCTTGATGACTCCGCCTACGTGCTTATTGGAGTGTGAAGTTTGAGCTGTTGGTTTTGGACAAGAAGAGGCTTCCAGATATTGGGGATATCTATACTTGGTTTACTGAATATATGTGTATTTTGATTCAGGAAAGCTGCTTCCTTGAATTTTCGTTTTTTCCAGTGCTGTTTCGTGTCCAAAACCTTGGCTTCTGACCACTGTATATTATGTTGGTTAGTCCATACATGTTCTGCTATACCTGATCTCGAAGTTTCACCTCTTTGAGTATGTTTCAGATGTTCTTTAACTCGTACGGGAAGAGGTCTTTTTGTTTCTCCAATGTACGATTCGCCACACTCGCAAGGGATTTGATAGATACAATTTTTTGTGTTTTCATTACTGGGGGGTTTTACTTTTGTAAGAAAGCTTCTAAGCGTATTTCCGGATTTAAAGGCTGTTTTGATATTATAGTTTTTGGTTATTCTTCTAATTTTTTCAGAAATCCCCTTGACATAAGGTATTGTAAGAAATGTTTGCTCCTCTCTAGCTTCTGTATTCGTTTTTACTTCGCGATTTTTAAGTTTTGAAATGGTATTATTAACAAACGTTTCAGGGTAACCATTTTGTTTTAAATCTCTTTTGATATTTGAAATTTCAATATTTAGGTCTTCCGGATTGTTGCAAACGTTAGATGCTCTGTGATAAAGAGTTTGAATTATGCCCTGTTTTATGGAGTTTGAATGATTCGATCCGTGATTAAGGTATTGCCCGGTGTGAGTGGGTTTCCTGTATACTGAAGTTTTTATGTTATCAGCACTTCGTTTAACGAGGACATCGAGAAAAGGTAGAGTGGAATGTTTTTCTGTTTCCATGGTAAAATTAATGGATTGTCTTATACTATTAATATGTTCCAAAAACCGTATCAGCTCTTCGTTGCTGTTTGTCCAGATAATAAAGGTATCATCAACATATCTACCCAGCTAAAGCAAGTGACAGGCCTACTAACAGGCCATTGTCACTTAAGAAAGCACCTTCAACGAATGGGAGTCTATAATGGACCCATTGAATGTAGACTTTGCGGCGAAGAGGATGAAACCGCCTCCCATATCATATACAGCTGCGAAGCGCTAAACCGTAAAAGATTTAAAATCTTCGGAAACATTCGACGTGGCGATAACCTCCCGCACGACAAACTTGGAAGAAAACTACTGGATCTCATAGAAGGAACAAATCTTTTCTAACAAGACTGGGGCGCACAATAAGCCAGAAGGCTGCAGTGTAAAAAGCTTGGGCCACACGTCGAACCCGACCCCCGCCTTTAACCAACCAACCATCAACATATCTAAGCCAAAGTTTAGGTTTAATCTTGGCAGTGTTAATAGCGTGTGACTCGAACCATTCCATGTACAGGTTAGCCACCACCGGAGAGAGAGATGAACCCATTGGAAGACCGTCATCCTGGGCATAGAACCTATGTTTTAGTTGAAAGTAGGAACTACGTAGGCAACACTCCAAAAGTTCCATCACTCCATCCAGCGGCAAACTATATAGTGCGTTCTGAAAGGGTTGGGTCGTCTTGTAACTTTTGTTTGATGATATGCAGTGATTCCCCTATTGGGACGTTGGTATATAAGCTTTCTACATCGAAACTGACAAATGTGTCTTGTGGTTCTAAATTGACAGTTTTCAGAATATTTACAAAATGAAAGACAATGGAAGTCCGACAAGGTAATTTTTTTTTGATGTTACTTCATTGTCTACCACCTTCAAGCAAACACGAGACAGGTTATTGTTTCCCAGATATTAATAATTTAAAAATTTTGTATATTTTTCGAAAAAGTAAGAAACTTAATATCTGTTAGAATCAATTAAAATTGGCAAACATAATAAAATTTTACCATAAACCTACTAAATGACCAAACAGACCTGTGAAATCCCGCTATACACAATACTTAAGAATAAATAACTAAATTAAGGAATAATTATTTGTATTATATTGCTATGATCATCCTTTTTCAAACCTATTTATAATTGTACACCGTAGTTTTAAGGTATTCAGTCTGATAATGTAGTAGTACCTACTACGAAACTGCAGTTACTAATATTTTAAATAAAGTAATATTATACCAAAGTAAATTATTCATACGTATTTTGTTATACAGTGACCGACAGAAAGTACGCACCAAAGGGGATTTTTTTTTTGTTTCAAAACTTACCAAATTTTTTTGGCGGTGGAAAAGTTCTGCATGTCCTTAAACGAAAAAGAGCATAGACTAATAAATAGTAAATATTGCGTAGTATACCAGGGAGATATGAAAACGTTAAAATCACTCAAGGATAAAGTGTCCTTATTTTCCACCATAGAAATTTTTTTATTAGGAAATGTTGTTTGCACTTAAAAGTTGTCCATAAATACCAAATTTCAGCTCGGTAGCACGAAAAAAGTGTTTTTATTTTTTTTTAATGCCTCCTCGTATAACGAATCGATAGAAGCTATGCAACCTATAAAATCAATTTTTTAACAGCTCTTGGGCAATTAGACGCATAACTTACTTAAATTTGTGTAAATACGCGAGAACTGGACGTTTAATCAAATAACGTCAAAAATAATCTAAGTTTTCTGGTGCACACCGTACATTATTCTATGGATAAGCGGAATAACTTTATGCAAAACAAATGAGGGTTTACTTCATACATTTAACAATATTTCGCCGTTCCCAATTTTTCACAAACTCTTAAACCCATTGGTTCATGAATTAACGTTTAAACCCTTACAATAAAATTTGTTTTCATTGAAATCTAGTTGCCATGAAAAATATTTATATTTGTGCTACCGAGCTGAAATTCAGTATTTATGGACAACTTTTAAGTGCAAACAACATTTTCTAATAAAAAAAATTTCCACAGTGAAAAATAAGGGCAATTTATTCTTGAGTGAATTTAACGTTTTCACCTCTCCCTCGTATACGGCGCAATATTTACTAGTTTTGTCTATGCTCTTTTTTGTTTGGGGACATGCAGAACTTTTCCACCGCCAAAAAAATTTAGTAAGTTTTGAAATTTAAAAAAAATCCCTTTGGTGCGTACTTTCTGCCGGTCACTGTATAATTTTTGTGAATAATTATTATAATACAAAATGTAATCTATGTTTTAATTTTGAGAAACGATTGATTATATTAAGGTTGTACTTTTCGAATAAAATAATAATTTATCGAATTTATGGGATTTTCACGACCTTTTGAAAATATTTCTGAAATTAAGAAAAAAATGTTAAACTTAAAAATATGACAATATTAATAAACTAACATAAAATATTACATGGCCTGCAGAGTGCAGAGGCAAACCATAGATCCGTGATTACGGCGTCAGATTTCGTATACATCCATTTTTTTTTAATGCCACATTACATTTACCTACCTATATGTTGTTTATGCCAAAGATTATTATTATTTAACAGTAATTAGCACTGTCAAATTTTTATCTACTCACAATTAGAATTTGTTTGGTTTACATAAACATAATATATCAGATCTAAAAAAAATCAAGGCAACTTATATAGTTAAATTAATTGCATCATATTATACATACATGTATTTTTATCTTCTTATTTTGCTTGATTGGCATACAATTTTGTAAAAAATATAATGCGTTTAAATTATAGTATAGATCCAGTTATACCGGATGCTACTACTACACTACTTTTGTCTCCGATAAAGTTTAATGAAACTTAAGATTTTTCACTGCTTATACCTAAATGATTTTCACAAAGTCTGTTAAAACTCTCCAATTTTCTTTTGCTCTCTTCATTGTTCTGCCCAAGACGGGGCCTTTTCACTACCCCTTGACTTTCCAGTATGCTGAATTCTTGTCGGTCTTCTGACTATTCATTTTTCACACCTCTTATACACCATTGAAATCTCCATTAAGGCTCAATCCCACTTATTATTTTCTCTATTGCTAACAACATCCAGCATTGTACTATTTACTTTGTTTTACTGATGTGATGAGTGTTTCTACACTCAAAACATGTCGAATTATTCTAGGTTTGCCTAGTTATTCTAATAAACTTATGGAGAAAGGCTTTGTGCTTTTCTTTTTTTTTATATACATTTAACTCCACTTTGAGCATGGAATACTTCTACAAAATCAAATTATTTAGTTGAACTTCGTACCGCCAACTGGAAGACCCTATTATCATCTCGAATGTTGTATTATCCCTGTATATAAGTTAGTGGTAAGAGCGTTTTACTTGTACTTTTTTTAATAAAATGTTCTTTCCTGATTAAAAATATGTTGATTAAAAAAAAATTTTACAAACTCTAATAATAATAAATAAATAAATAATAATAATCTAAAGAAATATATTTTACTGTATAGCCGCTAAACGATATTTGAAATGACATTTCAATAAAGTTGCAATTTGACAGATATTTTGTTCTTCGTTAAGTGTACAATTGCTAATATACTAACACTAAAATATAACTTAGCTGTTTTTACCTACAGTTTACAAATTTCAAATACAAATAATGCTTTTTGAAATAGAATTGACTAATCTGAAATACAAATAAACCTTTAATTTAAGATTTCTACAATAGTTCACAAATCCTAATTATAAAAATTGACAACCCAAACATGCAACTGAAGCTGTCTAAAATTAAAATAACTGTTTCTAAAATACAAGTGAAAGAGTATGTAGAAGCTGTGGAAGTCCCTTTTACCACTTTTAATTAGCTTAGCTCAATTGAAGAGCCGAATGGATATGTGGGCTAAGTGCCATTTCTTTACTTTTTAGTATTCTTACTTAAAAATAATTTAAATGCCAACGCGGCACAGGCAACAGGCTATGTGCCAAACCCATTATTTAACTACGTCACCCTACTAAAATACAGTAGCTCAGGAAATGTGCCATCGAAAGTTTCCTTTAAAAGCGGCTAAGTGCCAACCGTAAACCACGTGTCTGTTTGGGCGATAAGTCAGAACCAGTCATAGTATCTAGTACTAAGCCATGTCAACTATTATTTTTTAATAATAAAATGATTTCCAAATCTGAATCGTTTTTTGAGTAGGGCAGCACATATTTTTCAATTTTACTCTTAGGGCACATAGCCTTTTTTAAATGTTGCCCTATAGGCATTTTTTAAAGTTTGCCTTATAGGCACTTAGCCTGTTCTAGTGAATAGGAACTTTAAAAATTATTTTTAAGATGATCATAATAAGCTGGAATTCTAAATTGTTGTCAGGGTATTCTAATAATTCAAAAGTGGGGTGGGGTTATTTCTGAAACTATCAAAAAAAGTTATTAGAAAAGGTTTTTTTTTAAATGCAGTTTCTAGTCCACATGCAAAATTTCAGCTGCAAGATAATTTTGATTTTTTACCCACCACTAAAATTTATTTTCTACTTAATAAACCCTTTACTGGTGACACTGTGTTCTTTTTTTGTCTTAATATTAAGGTGTATTACTTTCAGACACAAACTACGTTTTCAAAAATACTTATTTTATGAAGTTACTTTATACACGGTCAAAAACAAATAAACGTTGCATCACATGCGACCAAATTTTAATAGCCCAATTTTGATTTTGTTGAAAAACACACATTTAATATGGCGCTAGTTTAAAGAAAATGTATCTGAAATAAAGCATTGTCCAAACTAAGAAGTTTTATGTAGGTTGCGTTGAGTCTTATTTTGCAAAAGTGGTGCAATTTACAAAATATGGGTAAAAAATCAAAATTATCTTATGCGCGGCTAAAATTTGCATGTGGGCTAGAAACTGCAATTAAAAAAACTTTTTCTAATAACTTTTTTCGATACTAAAATATATATAAAAAAATAAAACTTTACTAGCGTTTATATTGAGTCTCACAGACAGTTTTTCTTTACTAGTAAAGCTAAACTTTTGGCACTTAGCCCACTTATCCATTCCACTCTTCAATTAAGTCGAAATAATTGAGCCAAGTTGTAAAAGCTACGTAACGTCTTCTTACGCCTGAAGAAGGAAGACTTTTTCTGATGAACTGATAAATGAAATAACGAGCCGATCTTATGCTGAGAAATACAATTTGTTTTATTAATTGATTTTATTAGACGACCCCTCTGTAGTTTAATTTGCAGTGAAGTATTATTAAAAGGTGGATGGAAAGATTAATGTTATTTTTTATCCTAGTTTGTAAATAAACAAACTGAGGCCAATATATTTAAAATCTCGATAATGCAGGAGTATCGATAAACTATAATAATGTAAGATGTTTATTTGTGTTCTTCATAATTTTCCATTGCTGATAGGATAGGTTGGTACTTTAGGTATTCAGATAAAGAGATTCGAGAAACTATATATTTGGTGAAGTATCACGATTCGACTCAAGTTTTACTTTAATAAACGCGGTGCAATAAACTTTGATTAGTGTTTGTTAAAATCGTTTCAGTTTTCTTATATAGTGTTTAATGTTTAATTTGTTTTTCACGGCGAAAATTTTAAAGACTTCATTAAAAACAAAGTGAGTGCTTTAATTAAATGTGCATGACCTTCTACATACTTACTTAGTAAATAGAACGTTTTAACAAATTATGGGAATGCTATTACGGACTAAGAGCAGAAAAGTGGCCGTTGGGCTAAAAATAGTTTGTATTTCTACTATAAGTTTTACTTATTTATTAATTGCATTGCTCTCTAGAGGAAAAGTTGCATATGTGGAGGAAAATAAATTGGGTAAGTTGTGACTTGCCGAAAGATAATATGAATCCTTCCGGTCGGCCGGGCCCCCGCAACCATAAGCGCAATGCGTGCGGTGCGGGCGCCACTCCAAAGGGGCGCCAAATCAAAGGTTTAAAAAAGTATAAATGTGTTAAAAAAATATAAAATATTTAATTTTTCACCGGCCGAACTTCAAGTTTTAGATAATTTGAATGTTTACTTTTTCAACAATTTGCAACAAGTAACGTACTATAACGAAATCAATTAAATTTTTTTAACCGATTCTCTACTCACAATGTCCAATATCCGTAACCCTCCACTCACACATAGTGTGTCAAAACTATTTCAAGAATCTACTTGATCATTTAAGGAATTATAGAGATGATAAAGTTTTCGAGAGGAAATACTTGCTCAAGCTGGAAAACTAGCTGCTGAACTTTAGATAAAGCAAAGTTTTCCTACGTTAAAAACCGTTATTAGACGAAAGTATAAACCAAAATTATTCGGATATAAACTAAAATCGGATAGTTATTTGGCCAGATAACGGATACTGGATATCCGGCGATCTTCGAGGCCGGATAGCCGGATATCCGACGGCCGAATATCGTGGTCAGTTATCTCGAAACACTATCCATATTTGACCAAGTTTGCCAAAGTGTACCTACCTTTCTGACTTGCTTGACGAAAACAATAATGAAATTATAACTTACAAATCTATATTGAATCATTTCGGTTTTGTATCCACTATTAATTCCCCTACGAGGGTTACATCGGAGTCGTCCTCTGATTTGGACCACATATTTTTAAGAAGAAATGTAAAGACCAACCTTAAATATTCATCTTTTGTTCTGCATTCTGCTATTACTGATCACTACCCAACCATGTTTAGTATGGATGGGGTGGACAGGGCGCGGGGGGATAGGAGTGAGACAGAGTCATACACGGTCACTAGGATCGACTATACATTATTGAAAAGCCTCATAGAAAATCAGAATTTTAATAGCATTCTTAATATTACAGACTCAGATTCCGCGACAGTAATGCTAAATAATCTAATCTTGGATGCCCTAAATCGATCTACATCTCAAAAAACATATTTTAAAAAAAGTTTTAAAAAAATAAAGCCTTGGATTACAAACGGGATAATTAGTAGTATAAAGAAAAAGGACAAAATGAAAAAGAATCTTCTCCGGCATAACACTTTAGAGAATAAATTAGCTTTTTCAGATTATCGTAACAGACTACACAACATAATTCAAAAACGTAAATATGATTTTTATAAAACCATAATCCTAAATAGTGGTTCTGTTTTTAAAAAAATTTACAAAGTTATAAATGAAGCCTCGGATTGTGGCACTGCAGATAAGGACATTGAACTTAAAACAACCAATAACAATATCTGTTTCAGGGATGATTTGGACATGGCTAATTTCTGTAATGAATTCTTTATTGGAATTGGACACAAGATGTATGACAAAATAAAGTCGCCTCCTAGTCCCCTGCAAATAAAATCTACAGCATCATACTCTATGTTCCTAAGTCCAACCAATGAAAATGAAATTATAAATCAAATAGCCTCACTAAAAAATTCCTGCGCTCCGGGTGCTGACGGTATTACCTCGAAAATTATTAAACTCCTTCACATGTATATTGCTTCTCCACTAGCCCACATCATTAATTTAATCTTTCGAACAGCTAAAGTCCCTAAATCTTTTAAAGTGGCTATAGTTAAACCCATTCACAAGTCCGGGGACAGATCTGATGTACAACTACCGCCCTATTAGTATTATAAACACTTTTTCTAAGATATTTGAAAAATCTCTAAAAGATCGTTTGGTACGTTTCTTTACCCAAAATAAAGTATTGTCCGATCGCCAATTTGGATTTAAGGGCGGTCATAGTACTGCGGACGCAGTTTGCGAATTGTGTGAGCTCGTCACAAACAATCTTGACAGTGGCAAGAAGTGTCTGGCTGTATTCCTGGATCTGGCCAAGGCATTTGACACGGTGCCCCACGACCTACTTCTGCAGGTTCTAGAGTCATATGGAGTAAGGGGTGCAGTGTTGGATGTTTTCCGCGACCTTTTTTTGTAATGTCTATAGTTTTTGTCGACATTTTTGATACAGAGAACCATTTGATAAACGATAATCGTCGCCGCGAATTAAGTATAATATTATGATGGTTTCCAGTTGTCTCTCTGGGAATCGCTTTTAACCAGTTTTTTCTATAAATCATAACTGGCCGGAAATTTAAAGGTATCTAGATACAGTTTGATTTGCAAGTTTTGTTTTCGGCATGATTATTTTAAAATAATACCGTTATCAATCAAAACAATCTAGCTTCATTTTCACTATTTACATTCAGACCATAATATTATCCCAAATTACAAAATTATAACACCGACATTGTTTTTTGCTGTTACGAAATGAATATTCCATCGACCACTAAAAACTTAAATTTCTACGATGGTTTATAGAAGAAAACACAAGAAAACGTCCCAGTTTATTAATTATCCAGTTAAAACAGTACACTATAATTTGCACTACATTTAAAACATATTACACACATTTTTTAACCAAAAAAGTCAGATAAACAAAGCAGACACGTGTTTTTAGTCTGACGCCGGTAACTGATCTATTTTTGCACTTGCGTGCATTCTGTTCCGCCACCTGATTCTGCAGGCAAGCAGCGTTTCCGTGTTGTGCCTTAACTAGTCAAAAGGGGGGTATCTTAATTTTAATATTCTAAAATTTGAACCACGTGGTAATACTAAAACGTGTGGCGGAGCTGCCATTTATGAAGACTTGCCCCCTATCATCAAAAATACAAGATCATCATATAATTAATTAACTCTATATCATCGATTTATAAACTCTCTATTCAATTAACGTCTCGCTAAAACCGTTCTAAAGATCCCATATTAATAATCCCGAAAACAGACGCTTACAAGGTTCTTTCTCTTTCTGATTGGGTCTAAAATTCGCTCTTTTTCTATTTTATGTGCTGATTAACCGGTAGGTAATCTTGGACTTTTTCCACCTCCGAATAAATCGCAAACTCCTAAACGGTTTATTATTAATCAGTGGCACGTGCGTAGTGTACCCGTGAAAATTATCTACGTATAGTTATCATCGACCTAATAAAAAAATTAGCTATTGATCTGAACAATCATGAAAATTTGTTTATTTTCAAATTTTGACCAATGTTACATATTAACGAAAAGCCATAAAAATGTTTAGAAGATAATATAGTATCGGGGCGAAAATAATTAAAAAGTGAATATTGTGGCATATCGGACAAGTGTGTAACTATTTTTTATACACAGAGATCCAAACACAATAGATACCCTGGGGCCTGAGGCGGGTATACCACGACGGCCGTTTCGTTTTTGTTATGACTCTACGGGCAGCCATAACCCAAGCAATTCCGACACAGCGGTAAGATGTATATTATTAAAAGCCTTTTTACAAAATCAAAGCGGCCATCAATACACCGTAGCGCCATCCGAGCGGAATTAACTCGAATATAATTCTAGTGGTTGCCAGCGTTGATCTGTTTTTAGTCTGCAAACGCAGACGTTCCGGTGAAAACGCAAATAGCGTTCCCTATACTGGATTGTGATGCACTTCGTTGTTTATTTAGTTGTCTACCTTTCGATATTACCAGTGTCACTATGGTACGTTAGCACTAAAACCCGTACCTAGCTTACAAAATAGCACAAAAATTAAAATCTGGCATTTTCTACAATAAAGAAGATAGTGAATAAACAGAACTTTTGCTGTCTACATCTTTTTACAAAGGGGACACTCATTATCCCCAATATATCAATGAATACTGGGAGGAATATTCTAGGAACCTTTTTTTATTGAAGGAAATGTAACTGGCCAAGTTTATGCTAAAATATACCCAAATTATAGAGCACTCGATTGTTCATGAACTTGAAAACCATGGAGACTTACAAGGCAATCTAAATTTGAACGAAGAGCTTCTACACTTCCAGCAAAATAGTGCACCCCTGGTGCCTATGCTGCCGTGGCTGGTTGGACCAAAATTATCCAACAGTGGATTGGCAGAAGAGGTACAATTGAGTGGCAGCCAAGATCACCCGATTTAACTCCTTTGGACTTTTTATAGCGTTATATTAAATCACTAGCCGGCTTCTCTGGAAGAATTAAAGTTATTTAATATCGTGAGGTTTCTAAAAGTCACAAGTCACCCCGTATAGTCTGTACCTATCCCTGTACATAATTGTGTAATTTTCTAAGCCCTATCCAGCCTATCCTGAAAATTTAAATTTATTTAAGTAGACACGTGAAGTAATTTAATCTGAATATTAAAGGTATGCAGGTACGTGTAAATAAAATAAGCGAAACAAATTCTTTTAGCTCTCTCAGATTTGTGATTCAAGATTACTATAACGGTTTGTTAATCTCTAACCTACCTATCGTGCAAAAAGAAACTTTGTATGCCTACTTAAGAACTATTTATAGGCGGCAGGTTATTGTAAGTAATAAGTAAATATATTTATCATTTTACATAAAAAAGTACTTATTATTTTAAATTGAGGAACACATATTATATTCTGTTGCCAAGAGAATCATAGTCTTGCTTATAAATAAGCGGGCAGCCTTAGCTGTAATAAAATCGGCGTGGTTATGCTGACTAAGGTTCATTTCAGTGCACTAAATTAAATATTCATAGCCGCATATGAAATATTTGTCCTCTGGTATAACCATCAAATTTCTCCAGATTGATATAGTTATTTACATTACTAGATGCGAAAGTTAATTTTTTGGTGTGAGGAGGTTTTTGAATTGCCGAGGCAAAGCCGAGGTGATTTAATACCTCCGACCACCAAAAAAGGCTTTCGAATCGTGTAATGTATTAAATTTTCCTACTACTGTTCTCTGATCAATATATTATTAAGTAATAAACTATGATTTTATTCAAATTAAAATGATAAAATAATTTTTTTTTCACCTATAAAATAATCCATGACAACTAGTTATTTGAGTATTGTTGACAACTAGTTATTTGAGTACTGTCAGAGTCTGTCAGTTCGATTTTTTTGTCCTGGAACCGAAAGTATTACTTTCGTAGCTAGCAACCTACTTTCGTAGCTAGCAACGGATAATATTCAGGTAACTGTAACATTTACTTTCGTGTAGCTAGGGCCCGAAAGCTAATTTATTCATACAGTAGTAGAAAATAGTTATTTACATTACTAGATGCGAAAGTTAATTTTTTTGTGTGAGGTGGTTTTTGAATTGCCGAGGCAAAGCCGAGGTGATTTAATACCTCCGACCACCAAAAAAGGCTTTCGCATCGTGTAATGTATTAAATTTTTTCTACTACTGTTCTCTGATCAATATATTATTAAGTAATAAACTTTGATTTTATTCAAATTAAAATGATAAAATAAGTTTTTTTCCACCTGTACAATAATCCATGACAACTAGTTATTTGAGTATTGTTGACAACTAGTTATTTGAGTACTGTCAGAGTCTGTCAGTTCGATTTTTTTGTCCTGGCACCGAAAGTATTACTTTCGTAGCTAGCAACCTACTTTCGTAGCTAGCAACGGATAATATTCAGGTAACTGTAACATTTACTTTCGTTTTCTTTCGTGTTGCTAGGGCCCGAAAGTTCATTTATTTATACAGTAGTAGAAAAAAGTCTTTTCAATGACCGCTGACCGTTATAGTAGGGGATCCGACCATAGAACGACCTTCACCCATCGCGTTACGGGATGAAACATATTTTTATATAAAATTTAATATGTCAAAAAATATATTTCGTGAAGGTTGACTGAAAATTTTGGTGCAAAGTATTTTTAATTAAAAATTAAAAAATGATTTTTTTTTAAACATTGCACTACACGTTACGTATTGAATTGCATACAAATCGAAAGCATGTAGCTTGTGCAATATGCATACTCTGGGTTGACTATACTTAAGCACCTCTTAACCCTTAATAAGCTTCGTCAAAAGTTTTCCGCTATCTTAGTGGTACAGGAGATATTGACCTTTGTCGCACAATGGGCCACCCTGTAGTAAATACCAAGCAAAGCTTTAACGCATTTAGGTTAGGTTCTGTCATATTTGACATATATTGCACACAATGTATGTCAAATATGATAGAACCTAACCTAAACGCTAAACGTTTAAAAAAAATAATTTTTTAATTTTTAATTAAAAATACTTTGCACCAAAATTTTCAGGCAACCTTCACGAAATATATTTTTTGACATATTAAATTTTATATAAAAACATGTTTCATCCCGTAACGCGATGGGTGAAGGTTGTTCTATGGTCGGATCTTAGATTATTACGTCATATTCTCCATATTTGCGGTACGTCGTAAAATTAATTTAGTTCGACTTACCGGTGATAAAGGTTATGAGTTTTCTTAGGCTTGATCTAAATAAAGACGGATTCATGTGAACAAATAAAATATAAGTGCGTTTTTTTAAATGGTTAATTATTTTTTTTTATACTGGTAATAAAGTCACAAATAAGTAGGTTATTTATGGTAAAAGGTATCATAGGATGAAACATTTTGTTTTTGGAAATCAGTATGAAACTTTTAATTAATTTAAATTTGCTGAAAAATAAATAAAACTTATTTATAAAATTTAAAATTGAACTATATATTTTTTTGTCTAGTGCATCAGTCTATAAATTTTGTTTCAAATATTTTCATCTTATTTATAAAATCGTAAAGAAGAAAAAATAATAAGAAATGACAACACAACAAAATACAATTTTTTAATAATTAAAATAAATCATCTCCGCAAGGATGATCATCATCAGATTCGTCCAAGTTAATGATAAGGGGGAAAAGTATCTGAAGCATCGATAAATCTTCCCCGTTCCCAATGTTCCCATACATCATTTATAATTTTATTAATGTGTGTTACATAATTTTTCCGTTTTTCCACTGTTACATTTTTTATGGCTTCATTCCACGAACCCAAAACTACGTCATTTGTTACAGGCTGCATAGAACTTATTTTTGCATCATAATAGCGCTTACATTCCGATCAAACCATTTCAATAGGATAAAAGTGGCAATGATATGAAGTACGTCTTAAAACTCAATGTCCATGTTGCAATGCTAGTTTGACCAACCTATTAAAATAAAATTAAAATAAATAGCGCTTTCCAGATTACCTACTTGTAACGTTTGGGTGGGATATGCTGCTTCACTATTATCCAGATCTGATCCTTCATTGCAAATGGTGAAACCGGAAATTGTCTTTGTTCTAACCATGCAATAAGTAATCTTTTTGACCATCTTGTATTTGGAATTTTTTCAATTACCCCAGAATAATAGGTGGCGTTATCCATGATAATCAGCGACGGTTTTAAAATTAATGCTTGTTCTTTTTCACAATACCGTGACATTTTTGAAAGTTGAAGTTGATTATAAATGTCACTGATGTCAAAAGTGACAATAAAATTTTTTTGACTGATAAAATTATACGACATTCATTATTGACGCAACTTTACTATCTCACCTAGTTTACGAATGTAAGAAAGATATGCACTAGTCGTGACGTAACGGTCAGCGGTCATTGAACCGACTTTACGTACAATGGGCTTTTTGCTATAATCGAATTTAACATAGGTATTCTCAATGATCTGGTACCTATAGATGACACATGTAATATGTCATTTAGAAAGTGATTCTTTTATCACACGCATGTTTAAAAGTAGTTTTCAGCACAATTAGTGGTGAGAATGAGGGTAACCTATTAAATAAAGACTTTCATGCAACCATCATGTAATATAATATTACGCATGGCTGATAGTGTTGCATTATCAGTGCATAGTTTATTACGCGGTTCTTTTAAGATAAGGTTTTGTTTATCAGTCTTATCTCTCAAAAAGTAATTCCTTTTAGTAATGTTTAAGTATTTTTGAAAAAATTCCAATGTACAGGGTTATCCAACCAAGACTAGACAAGGCGATTTTTTGACTTTTCCTGTACTTTTAAAAAAAAACTGAAATAGCCATCTTAAGTCATTTTCTCACGCGAATTCGAATATCTTCAGCAAAAAACAATTGAACAGCAAACAAAAGTACTAGGGGTCACTTTGATATTTTTTTAAATGGAACACCCTGTATATTTTTACATTTTTAAATTCCACATAAAATTATAATTATTTTTTATTAAATGCACTATTAGTCTATACTTCATAGTTTCCGAGATATTGACTCTCAAAAAGTGACATTTTTGAACTTTGACAGCTTATAACTTTCTAACAGTACGTCTTAGAGCAAAACGGCTTATATGTCCCTATCTTCAATTTTTATTATCTTCCCAAAAAAAATCAACTTCCAGTTAAACCGGAACAACTATATTTCCTTCTTTCGAGTTACATCCGGTTTAACCGAAAGTTGATTTTTTTTGGGAAGATAATAAAATTTAAAGATAGGAACATGTAAACCGTTTTGCTCTAAGACGTACTGTTAGAAAGTTATAAGCTGTCAAAGTTCAAAAATGTCACTTTTCGAGAGTCAATATCTCGGAAACTATGAAGTATAGACTAATAGTGCATTTAATAAAAAATAATTATAATTTTATGTGGAATTTAAAAATGTAATAATATACAGGGTGTTCCATTTAAAAAAATATCAAAGTGACCCCTAGTACTTTTGTTTGATGTTCAATTGTTTTTTGCTGAAGATATTCGAATTCGCGGGAGTAAATGACTTAAGATGGCTATTTCAGTTTTTTTATAAAAGTACAGGAAAAGTCAAAAAGTCGCCTTGTCTAGTCTTGGTTGGATAACCCTGTACAGTTGACAACATATAAATTCGTACACTTCACCCATACATAACTCAATTACAACAAAATTGGGTAAAACGGGTTATAGAACACGAGCTATATACCTGCATAGCTGTAAATTATTGTATTTACCATAAGTAATAATGGTTATTTCTAAATATTTTTGTGTTTAAATTACAGCCGCGAAATAAGAAAATTATAAAATAATACCAGGAAAACTACAAAAGTATAAAGCTAAAAAGGGTAAATTTATTAACAAACAACAAACAAAATAATAATATTTAATTGCTGCGCCATTGGATTCTAACACTATTCGTAATCTTTTTGGCATTGACAAAATAATACTTCTGGTGTAATCTGGAGTTAGCCCTTCCCAAATTTCTTCTATTTTATCAAATCTATTTCATTCTGATGTGGTTTAAAATTTATTTTGTACATTTTTTTTACCATCAATCCCCAAACATTTTCAATTGGATTTAAATCAGGACTTCTTGAGCACCAAGGCAGACATGTTACGTTGTTTTGTCTAAACCAATTTCCTATATTTCTTGCAGTATGCACAGGGCAGTTATCCTGCTGAAATATAAAGTTATTTCCTTCAAAAACTATCGTGACAGAAGGAAGAAAAACATTTTCCAAAATCTGAAGATTTATATTACTGTTTAGTGTTCCACCAATATTCCAGCCTACACCTGCACCGTAAACCATGCTCACACATTAACAGAGAAACGTCCACTGGTTTGCTTTTTTTTTAAGTATACTTCTCATCATATCGGAAATTTGGTGGTCTATATACTCGAATTCTTCTATTATATGTAGACTGAAAAGTTTTCTCATCGGAAAAGATAACATTTTGCCAAAAAAATCATTTTCTGATAAATATTGCATAGCAAGCCCAATTCTTTGTTCCTTATCACTATTTTTTAAAAACGGTTTGGATGCAGCTGCTCGATTTCTTAATTCAGAACCTTGTCTTACTGGGCGTTGCGCCGTTCTAGATGAAGCAGGGAATCCTGTTATGTGCATAGCGGATTCTGCAATTTCAAATGGATTTTGCCTTAAATACTCCACCAAATTTCGGTCTTCTTCATTTGATGATTTTCTATTATTTAAACCAGACCCAACAGACCTTTCAAGTGTTTGATCATAGCGCCATTTTTTACAATTCCTTGAACAGTACCGTCAACCGGGGCTAAGTGGTCCAATATTTTCGGTTTTTTGCAGATTTTTGGAAAACTAATAAATATTTTGGTTTAAAGATTTTAATATAAAATCTACCATACTGGTAAGCTGCCTGTGAAAATTTTTTATCTTAAATATATCTAGTTTTTTTTATATTTTTTTTTTGTAGGTGGTCCACTTACCCCACACTTTGTGGTAAAGGGGACCACTTGCCGTTTTCCACTAATTTACGCTTTAGGGTCCCATTTAATCGTTGTGATGGGAAAGTGGTCCACATTAAAAGTTTTAAAAAATTATTTGCATTCGGAAAGGCATTTGGAAAGAAACATACGAGAAGGTACCTATATGAAATGGTTTTATTTATTTTTAAATTTAAATACAAAAAACGAACTCGACAACTAATTAGGTGTACAAAAATATTTTAATAGAAACAAAAACAAGAAACAAAACAAAAGAATTTAAAAATTGGAAACATATTTAGGTAAGTTGACCGGTCCACTTTTCCCAGAGTTTTGCAGATTTTTTATATTTAACTACCCCACTGCTATCACAAATAATTAAAAATGTTTTTTAAACTAAATTATTTTTCAAAACTTAACGTACAACTGCCTAACATAAGTTGAAACTCAAAAAACTTACCTGTAAACGTACTGCAATGGAGGTTTTCCGGAAAATAAAAAACAATAAGAATTTGCATGTGTTTATTTCCGCTTACTAACTGGGACTAAAGAAGTGTAACGCGCTCGATCTTGATACTCAACCCTGCGCTATGTATTCCTATACACACGTGCGTGCGAAACCGTTGTTGTCGGTTGTATTTTAGCAGATACACATTTTTATTATTTTTAATGTCCCTTCGGACCACTTTACCAGCTGTGGTCCTCTTAGCCCCGGTTGACGGTACTTCTAAGTACTTTAAAATGATCAGCTGTTTTTCCATGAGACCACCCTATTTCTACTAAACATATTATTCTTGCTTTTTCAATATTACCTGAATTTATAAATCAAATAAGATAATGACAATGCTTTGACAGATATCATAACAATTAGCACGTTACAAAGGTAATAAAGGTAAAAAAGTTGCATTTACAATGGAATAATTTAGTCTACGAAATTATCTGTCGTCAACTGTACATGTTCACACAGTAAAAAAATGAGTGTAAAATTTTACACTAAATATTACTCAGAGTAGTGTAAATAGTTCCTGCGAGTGTATCTATATTTCACCAAAAGCAGTGAGAGAAAATATTTGTCATTTTTAACCGTTTACGCCGTAAAGTTATTAGACATACACAAAAAAAGAAGTACACAAACACTAAATGGAGAGTGCAGCGAACGAAACGGCAGTAAGGGCACCCGCGTCGCAATATTATGTGTGAATGTGAGTGGTGATTGTCTGGTAGGGAAGCGGACTCGCGGAGCTACTTTGTCCTTTTAGGATCGCGATTCACACTAGAGTTGTATAATTTACCAGAGAAAGTGTAGAAATACACAATTTCAGGGTAAATTTAATATTGTAAAATACTATTTATACCCAGAAAGTTTTTAATTGTGACGCAAACACGTTTTACACCCAGGGAATTGGTTAATGATAACAACCCGCTTAAAGTTAACCCGCACTAATAGTTTATTTGGGTGTTAAATAATGGCAAATATTATTTTTTAAGAGTGTAAAAATCGAGTTAAAAATACAGGGTGTTTCATTAAGGGTGGTCACCGGCCATATCTGGGAAACTACTAAGCATAGCAATTTGGGGAAAAAAATTGTAATTAAATCGGTCATGAGAAAATTCTGGAAATTATTTTTAAGTTCCTCATTTCGCTGCAAGGAGGCACAATTAAAAATAATTTTTTTAAATTCTAAATTTCTCCGAAAATTCCCATATTAAGGTATAACTCTAATTACATCATTAGAAAGCTTAGACAATTCTGCATCATTTTAGTATAAGGCTCATTGGCGTACCGACCTTGATAAGAGTGGGGGAAGCTATTGAAAGTGTAAACATTAAAATCGCTGTAACTTCTAAACG
Source organism: Polydrusus pterygomalis (assembly GCA_963969555.1). Lineage (NCBI taxonomy): Eukaryota > Metazoa > Arthropoda > Insecta > Coleoptera > Curculionidae > Polydrusus > Polydrusus pterygomalis. The sequence goes on from OZ018376.1 coordinate 84,967,755, forward strand.
ACTTATCCGATTTTACCAAATTTAAGCTTGTTTGGAAGAGAAAGGTAAGTACTTTTAATTGTTGTATCCAACGGTACACGATAGTTCCTAATAAAATTGCTAGAGGGCGCAATTTGTAATAATAAGTTTTTTCGATTTTACTCCGAAAATTCAAATCATACGGTATAACTATGACATCATAATCAGAAAGGAGATTAAATTTGCAAAAAAAAATGTGAAGACCACAGTTCGCTATCTTTGTTTGTTTCAGAGTTATTGCCAAAACAATAAATTTTAACGTTTTAATCGAAGAAATTATAGTTTTTATAGCTTCGTGGCCAAAGCATTCCTCGACAAAAAAATATCAGGAACTGTTGTCTAAGCTTTCTAATAATGTAATCAAAGTTATACCTTAATATGGTAATTTTCGGAGAAAATTAGAATTAAAAAAAATAATTTTCAATTGTGCCCCCTTGCGGCGAAATGAGGAACTTAAAAGTATTTTCTCATGACCGCTTTAATCATAATTTTTTTTCTCAACTTTCTATGCCTATAACAGTTTCCGAGATATGGCCGGTGGCCACTCTTAATGAAACACCCTGTATACACTCACAATTTTTGCCACTCTGAAAAGATTTTATCCTTTTTTTTACTGTGTAGTAATAACTATTGTTTTATGCATTATTATAAAATAAAATTATTATTGACGTATTTAAGTTTGAAATAAACTTTAAAAAATGCCATAAATCTAATCAATTGAAGTTAAAAATTATTTGTGAATTATTAAGGTTGCAATTACGAGCTACTTATATATACCATGTTTGCTATCTCTACATAAATATTTATTATTTATTGCAGATTCTATAAGCCCATTTAATAGCCGGCAACTATTAGCTGTAGGTATCCAAAATGATTCCAGTTCATCCACTGCTTCATTTGCCAGTACTTCTTATTCGATGCAGCTACTATACAACCAAAATACATCACATGGCAATCAAACTGGACTTCCGTCAGAATTAAAGAATTGCACACCAGCTGCTATCAACGAGTTCCCTTCCGATGGATTGACGAGGGAACAACGTCAACATGGATGGGTTGTTCTCCATGTTATACTTGCGTGTTATTTGTTTATATTTTTAGCAGTCGTATGCGATGATTATTTCGTTCCCTCCATCAAAATACTTTGTGATGGTAAGGAAATATTTTTGTTACCTATACAGAGTGTCCCTAAAAGATGCGGAAAAAATGCTACCACAAATTTTACATATGACGATCACTTACCAAGTTCCAAAAGTGGATGATTTCGGAGATACAGTGTCAAAAGTTCATTCGGTTCGTCGGTTTAAGCTAATATAGACAAACTATATATTTGTAGAATCAGGAAAGAAATGCCTTTCTTAAAAGTAAAAAATATACAGGGTGTTATTGATTAACGAAATTTGGTCAAATTAGCTCATATTTCTTTTAGTGCTTCTATTAATTTATACCTTTTATAACGTAAAACTGTAGGTAACTGTACTCCAAAGAGGGGTATTTGGCCGATTTTTGAATAAAATGAAGAAGTGAAATATTGATCAAAAAACGAAATGCCAGATGCGCCAGAAGTCTTTGCTCTTAAAGGCAAAAAATCCAGAAAAAATGCTCGAACCCGTCAATTTTTATTTTCAATTGTGTATTTCTTGACGTAAAATATATACTATACAGGGTGTAACAAATTCGTTTATCACTACAGGGATCTCGTAAACCGTACGAAGGTGGTTAAATGGGGGCAAAGTTGCACAATTTGATGCCTAATCATAATCCAAAAAGAAATTATTAAGATTCCGAGTACTTCCGGAGATACTCGAAAGAAACCGAAAAACTGTCAATAAGATTTTTTTTGTTTTGCGCCCTTAATGTAGGAAATAAAAGAAAACCAATCACACCTTTTCAGGGCCACTTTTAATCCTTTCTTAGAATATGTAATTAGTTTTGCCATACAACGTTTCGTTTTCCTGAAACCATAATTAATTTCACTATTTTAAATACGGACCTGGATTTTTTCCATTTTTCAATAAAAAACCTAGGACATCTTTATTCAAAGCCTAGGCTAAATATTAATTTTAAAAATGAATTAACGCTCTAATGTAGATTTTATTAAGATTTTTCTAATCCGACCCTGTGTTACACAATACCCATTCGTTTTATTACCCACGTCATCTTTTGTGTAACAATTTAAACTAGCTCCTTAAAAGAATACTATAAAATTCGTAAAATTGACAATAATCGTAATACAAATTCTTGCTAATGATATTAGATTTTATTTATTTAACAATATTTTATAATATTAATAAAATGAATTAAAACTTTACGAAAAACATTATAAGCAATATTAGCAAAATTTAAAAAAAATACTCCTGAATAAAAGAAGTTGCCATATAAAAATTAATTATTAATTACGTGTTCAAAAATGTTTCCCTGGACAGCGATACATTTTCACGTGGTTATTAAAACGAAATGGTATTGTGTAACACAGGGTCGGATTAGAAAAATCTTAATAAAATCTAAATTAGAGCGTTAATTCTTTTTTTAAATTAATATTTAGCCTGGGCATTGAATAAAGATGTCCTAGGTCTTTTATTGAAAAATGGAAAAAATCCAGGTCCGTATTTAAAATAGTGAAATTAATGATGGTTTCAGGAAAATGAAACGTTGTATGGCAAAACTAATTACATATTCTAAGAAAGGATTAAAAGTGGCCCTGAAAAGGTGTGATTGGTTTTCTTTTATTTCCTACATTAAGGGCGCAAAACAAAAAAATCTTATTGACAGTTTTTCGGTTTCTTTCGAGTATCTCCGGAAGTACTCGGAATCTAAATAATTTCTGTTTGGATTATGATTAGGCATCAAATTGTGCAACTTTGCCCCTATTTAACCATCTTCGTATCTCTTACGGTTTACGAGATCCCTGTAGTGATAAACGAATTTGTTACACCCTGTATATACATGGTGCTTGGAAAGGAAAGGGCAATATTTTGGGAATGTGTTCAGAGGGTGCAAATAAAAGAAATAAACCCATATGTTTTAGTTCGATTCTTAACCATTTCTGAAATAATCGGCTCTGAATTTTTTTTACATTGAAATAATGAAGGAAGCTTTAGTTTTAAACGTTCTATACATTTTGATTGATACTTTTGACATGCATAGTCAGTGGCGTAACTAGGGTGACCAGGGGGGGCCCGCCCCCCCCCCCCCCAGAATCCGCGAGAAACAAATTTGCGAACGATAAGTCAAACGACAAATTGATTAATTGAATTTTTTTTAAATATTATATTTTTCAAGTTTTTCTTTAAATTTACTGAAAAAAATATTATGTAGTTCTTTGGAGGAAGGAATCGTGAACCTAAAACTAACCTTATTAAATTATTTGTTTTAATTATCTTAAATTATATATGATAAAATTCCTAAAAACATTTTGTTTCAAATATGGCGCTTGGCCATTTACGGGGTTGCACTCTTTGACTCTTTGGTGCTTTTTGTTTGATGCGCCTGTAGCGCTGGAAATAGGAAATCTGGCCTCATCGCAAATCATAACCGAGCAGGAGTGTTTGTGCTGTTTGTTCTCTGGCCACATGTTCCGTATGTTGTGAACTCGAAAAATTTCCAAAAAACGTTTTCGTGACAGCTGAAAAATCTAACCGATAAAAAACGAGGTCTTGTGATATTACTGTTACAAATTTGTTAAAATTTGGGCGTGGTCCAGACTCTCCACCTCTACACGAGCCGCCACTTCAAATCACAATAACAGGGCCACCCCCAGGTCAGAGGGCTAGTTACGCCACTGTGCGTAGTAGGTAGAAGAGTTTTTCAAAAAGTATTTGCAAGTGCTCAGGAAACTGGTATGTTTCCAAGCGTGCAAATTGTTTCTGAAAGAGTGCAAGGTCTAGATGTGGAAAATGTTCTGGATATTGTCGCAGAGAACTCAGGTATAAGTACGAGACGGGTTGCGATTGAACTTCATTTACCATCACATCTAGCCGTATGGGAGTCACTCAGAAAAAACGGTTAAAGCCTTTTCATGTTTAACCCGTTCAACATCTTCTAGATGGTGATCCTGCTTCAAGGGTACAATTTTGTGAATGGATCCATCAAAATCGAAGTCTGCACAAATACCTACATTTATTTAGCGATAAAGCTCAGTTCACTCGTGATGGAATTAATAATTGCCACAATGAACATCGGTGGGTCAGATGAAAACACTGATGCTACATTTGAACGAAACTTTCAACATCGATTCAGTAATATAATATCTGGTGTGGAATGCTCAACGACCAGTTGTTTGGTCCATTGGAAATGGATGGGCGTCTTACTGGAGAAGGATATTTACGGTTTTTGGAAGACCATTTGATACACATTTTGGTTGGATGATGTTCCGTTAAATGTTCGACAACGAATGTACTTTCAACATTATGATGTTATTATATTGATGTTATTTTTAGAGCCAAATCACGTAACTCCGACAATCCAAAGCCTATAATCGTCAAGTTTATACATAAAAAAAGTAGAGATGATGTCCTCGCCGCTGCTAAGTCCAAGCGCTTGGAATCCGACAACTCTACTCCCGGACTAAAGATCGAAAACATATCGAATCGCCTGTTTATTAATGAACACCTGACCAGCTTAACCAAATCACTATTAAAATCGGCCAAAGGCGCTGCAAGGGCGAAAAACTATAAATATGTGTGGGTTCGTGAAGGTTGTGTTTTCGCTCGAAAGGACGACCATTCTCGTATTATCAGAATATTTTCTGCGGATGATATTGATAAAATGTAAGTCCGATTTTGGCTAATATTACATATTTATTGACATTTTTTCTCTGCCGTCATGTCTTTGTCTTTTCTATACCAAAATGTCCGTGGACTTAAAACTAAACTTAACCATTTGTTTAAAAGCTCTTTAAATTGTGATCACGATATTATATGCCTAACAGAGACCTGGTTAAATTCCGATATTTCCTCAGCGGAGTGTTTTTCGAATACATATGACGTATATAGACGTGATCGTGCAGACTCTATCCTATCTACTAAACAGGACGGTGGTGGAGTCTTAATCGGTGTCGACTCAAAGCTATGTAGTTATCTAAGAGCTGACTGGTCTTCAGACGCTGAAGATCTATGGGTGACAATTTACCCTAAGCAAAATAAAAAACTTAAATTTCACCTCTGCTGTGTTTATGTCGCCCCAGGCGACTCTACTTGTTTAATCACATTCTGTTCTAAATTAGATGAAATTGTTAATAATAATCCGGACGATATATTCATCGTCTGTGGAGACTTGAATCTTCCCAACATTAAGTGGTCACTTGATCCGATGAATAAAAATTGTATACCGCTAAACTTTACTGATCAGGACTCTAATTCATTCGTGGACTCAATCGCTTTCTGTGGCTTATCACAATTTAATTATTTTGTTAACTCATCCAGAAATACTCTTGACCTCGTCTTGAGCAATAGGTTTCAAATTAATAATATTCAAATCTGTGATGCTCCACTTGTTAATGAGGATAAGTATCATAACACTTTAGAATTCGAATTCATCCAGCAGGACATACCATCTTCCAATAAACTTAATAACTCTAATTTTGATCTGGATTTTAATAGAGCTAACTATAATAATATCAGAGCAGATATATCTTCAGTTAACTGGAAGAATAGTCTTTGCGGTTTGAATACCGAGGATAGTGTTGCGGTATTCTACTCCATAATTAAAAATATTATGTCAAAATACATTCCTAAATATTCCAAATGTAAAACTAAATTTCCTCATTGGTTCAGTATGGACACTGTTGGAGTTATTAGGGAGAAGAACAGAATTCACCGTAAGTGGAAAATATATAATAATAGACTTGATTATCTCACCTTTAAGCTTCTTAGAGGACGTTCAAAATATTTAATTGGCCTTGATTATCAGAATTATACGGACCGTGTTGAGGCCTCGATTTTGTCCGATCCGAAACAAATATGGCATTTTATAAAATCAAAAAGAGGCAAATCTAGCGCTATTACCGCATTACAAAATAAAATAACTAATGAAGTGATAACAGACGGTAATAAGATTTGTGATACTTTTTCTTCGTATTTTAGTTCAGTTTTTAACCCTCCCAATGCAAATCCAAACTACGCAAGTTCCAACCAGGGTCACTATAAGTATATTTCAAATTATTACATACCTATCTCCACTATTAATAAAAAAATCATAGATCTTCCAGTTAAAGCTGCAGGCGTTGATAACATTCCCACTAGATTTTTAAAGGAATGTGTGCATGAAATATCCAAACCGCTGTATATTATATTTAATAAGTCTCTTAATGAGGGTTGTTTCCCTAGGATCTGGAAATCGGCTTTGATAGTCCCCGTCTTAAAGTCCGGCAATAAACTTCTTGCGGAAAATTATCGCCCTATATCTAAATTATGTATTATAGCTAAACTTTTTGAATCAATCATATCTGACTACCTATATATAGATTGTAAACATATTATTAACCCCGAACAACACGGTTTTATGAAAAAACGTTCTGTTGAGACTAACCTCTTTATTTATTCACAGTACCTGCTGGACAGTATGAATGCGGGTTATCAGGTGGATGCGGTTTATACTGACTTTAGTAAGGCGTTTGACAAAATTGACCACAACATTTTAAGACATAAACTTGCTGACATCGGTATTCATGGGAGTCTGCTTCGATGGCTGTCTTCTTATGTGAGCAACAGAACCCAAGCTGTTAAAATTGGTATATTTTCATCAGCTCCTACTGAGGTCAGTTCTGGAGTGCCTCAAGGGTCTCATCTAGGGCCTTTTTTATTTAATATTTACATAAATGATATTGTCAGCTGCTTTAAGTTTTGTTATTTTTTAATGTACGCAGATGACTTAAAAATTTTCCATGTGGTCACTAATCACTTAAACGCCTTACTCATCCAACAGGACCTGAATAATCTTTTTTCGTACTGCCAGCGTAACTGTCTCTACCTTAATCTCAAAAAATGCTACACTATTGCGTTTTCCAGAAATATAAATAAAATTTTATCAAATTATACCATCAACAATATACCACTAACAAGAGTCTCTATCGTAAAAGACATAGGTATTTGGTTTGACTGTAAAATGTTATTTGATCACCATATCCAGCAAATTACCACCAAAGCTAAAAAATCACTTGGTTTTATTATTAGAACCTGTAGGGCTTTTAAACAAATAGAAACTATTCGTACATTATACATGTCATATGTTAATAGTGTACTTTCATTTGGATCGGTAATTTGGAATCCTCAATATGACGTATATATCAGTAGAATTGAAAAAGTCCAAGAAAAGTTTATAAAATATCTGTGCTATAAATTTTATTTAAACGACAACTTTACCTCAATCAAACGAAATCTAAAGTTATTATCACTTGAGGATAGAAGGCAAATGTACGACATAAAATTTGCCCACAAAATTTTCAACAACATGATTGATTCAACGCCAATTATTAATTTATTAAATATAAACGTTCCATCCTATAACACGCGAAACCAGATTTTTTTCCATATACAACCCAGTACAACAAATTATCACTCTAACTCGCCACTGATTCGTTGCTGTAAATCATATAATACGCTTTCAAATTTGGTTCAACTGGATATCTGTTTTCTTTCCCTGATGGCTCTAACCAGTGCACTTAAAAAGTTTTATTTGGATCATATTGCATAGGAAGTATTTTTATAATTCAATTCTAATATAATAACACTGATCTGTTAACATTTTGTTTAATATTTAAATTAAAACAGACAATTTGAAAATATTTTTAGAAATGCTTTAATTAATTACTTAATATTGTTCTGAATAATTTATATAAGTAATATTTTTTACTTACAAATTAATAATTTTATTATAGGTAATATAATTCTTCAAAAAAGCTGCGTTTATCCTATAAATTAACATTTTTACTTTAAAAAACTTGATTTTTAATTCATATTTATGATTTATGACTTTACATACTAAAACAAAAAATAAGATTTGCCCCTAACAAGCTCAGCTTCAGGGGATTGAAGAATAAGTTTATCGAAGACAACATAAACATGTTTATTATATTATTGAATTTTGAGTGGACTTATTATTATTATTAATATTATTAAGACATACTTTTATATACCTTTATTTGCTTTTTATTTTTATTTACTGCTATAATGTTAGAACTATATATTTTTTATTTAGTGAATACTGTTCCTGGGTTCGTCCCGTTTGTATTCCTTAATGTAAAATAAATAAATAAATAAATAAATAAATAAATTATGGAGCTCCACCTTCTTTTAGTCTCCGTGTGCGAAATTTCTTGAATTATCGTTTTCCTAATCGCTGGGATTGGCAGAGGTGGTCCATAAGTTTGGCCCACCGAGGTCACCAGACTTAAACCGGCTTGATAATTGCCTTTGGGGATGCATGAAATCGCTAGTATATAAAACACGAGTGGAAACGAGAGAAGCACTCCGCGATCGAATTTTCAATGCTGTAGCTTTTATAAAAAAAACAATCCCCACTCAATCCAACATGCTACCCGAGCGAAACAAACGTGCCCAAAAATGTATTGAAGTTAAAGGAGGGGTTTTTGAAAATATTCTTTAAGTTAATTTGTACTGCAGTACCTTCAATTATTCGTTTTTAAAATAAAAATTAACTTACAATAACTTTAGAACCTATTATTTCAGAAATAGTTGAGAATCGAACTAAAACATATGGGTTTATTTCTCTTATTTTCACCCTCTGAACACATTCCCAAAATATTGCCCTTTCCTCCCCAAACACCCTATATATAAGATAAAGCAGTTATGGTGTCTTTGACAGCTTTTTAAAATTAAATATGTAGGTACCAAGTTTCTTATTAGGTCTTCAAATACTACGAGAAATTTTAATTATATTTTATGTAACGATTGCTATTCGAATTTTCAGTTGTTTCCGTGATACTGACCGTAATATTTTTTCCTTAAAAGTAATACTTTTAATTCAAACTGAAAAATAAGGTATAACGGAAAACAAATTGATTAATTTTTGTTTTTCTCTAATATCTAACAATTTAAATGTTGAGAAAAATGTTTAAAAGTTACTTTAAATCAGTCATAAACTTAATTTAATAAACTAGATTTCAATTCAATGATAAGCAATTAATTTGGAACAGTGTATAATTTTCTCATTTTGTGCTCTCTTTTAGCTTAATAATTTTTTTAATTTTAAGTATTACACATGAAAGAAGATGTAGCAGGAGCTACTCTTATGGCAACTGCTAGTTCAAGCGCTGAAATTTTTATAAATAGTATTGGTACGTTCATTACGCAAGGCGATCTTGGTGTAGGAACAATCGTAGGATCTGCTGTTTTTAATATACTGGCCGTACCTGCGTGCTGTGGTCTTTTTGCTAATATGGTAAGAAATTTAGTAGATTATAATATATCATATCTCCGCGACCAAAACTGATGGCAGTGACTAATGCACAGCACAGTTCACAAAACGCTTAATATGAGTCCCTTTCATCAGTTTTGATCGCGCAGTATGGGTATTATAAAAAATTGTAAAGTGACTGACTGACTGACTCACTGATTTAAGGTAAGTATTCCTTTTTTTAAGTCTGTCCCGAATGGATAGAAAGAGGTATAAAGTTTCGGAAAGCCATACCATCGCGTTAACTTGTTGGTCCAGTGTCCCAGTACTGATTGGTAAATCCATAAATTGAAGAGTTTTGGTTAAAATTTAAAATACTCCTATGTTTTAGTATTTAATTTGCTTGTTTATCTAACGAGTTAAAGGCAGAAAGTAAAATATACTATGATTTTCTTGTAATTTATTTGTAACACTTCCTTAACTTAAGTATCATACTTGATACCGTGCGAGCAAAAATTATTTGCGTCAAAGAGGGCTTGGATTAAAAAACGTGGGCTTGGCTTAGATCACAAAAAATATGGGGATGATATATCTAACAATCTAACCAAATCTAGGTTAAAATTTTGTCAAATTCATATTATGACATGATATGCCAAACTAATGAGTAATAAAAAAAGTAGACAAATAGGTACAAATTTATTTTTGTTGTGTACAAAATTAATAAAGTAAGAATATACAGAAAAAAAAAGAAAAATAATAACATAAATTGCTGAAATTGGCCACCGCCATGCTCCGAGCATAAATTTACAGGTCTCTTCATGTCTTCGAAAGTGTTGACCAGCATCTCTGGAAAAATGTTACCACAATCTTGGATAATCCTTTCTTGCAATGTAATTGTTCTAAATTTGCAACTGGTGTTTTAAAAATAGTGTTGTTTAAATGAGGAAAAACGAAGTAATCCATAACCGTTAAACAAGGTGATCTAGGTGGGAATTCAATTTCTGATCGAAAACTGATCAATCTGTCGTCGAAAAAATTGCGTAAGTAGTTAATAGTTTCGGCTGCTGTATGGATGGTTGCACCGTCCTGTTGAAAATATCCAAAACGTAGTTTGTCGTCAAATGGATTCAAAATATTGTCTCTATACCGCTGTGCTGTAACTGTGTCATGGAAAAAAATAGGACCAACAATTCTTCTTCGGGAAACAGCTAACCAGACACCAATTTTTTGAGAGTGCAATGCGGACTCTACAAAAAATGGGGATTTTCGTTACTCCACATGCGTGTATTCTGAGAATTCACATAACCCGAGAGGTGGAACCAGGCTTCATCCGAAAAAAATGTCAGGTCTAATAAATCATTTCTTTCCAATAAATTTTGGGTAAACCATTGAGAGTATTTCCTGCGTCTTTCAAAATTTGCTGCTTATATTTCTTGGAATACTTGCACTTTATAAGGAAATAAATTTAGCTGCTTCTTAAGAATAGTCCTGCATGTTCCATACGATCTCCCCACTTCTTGGGACAGGCGTCTTATACAATTTGTTGGCGTATTTTGCATTATTTCACGAACGTTTGCAACAAGTTCTTCTGTTTTTACAGTTCCTGCTCATTTTTTGTGTTGTATAGAACCTGTTTCCCTAAACACAGCCACTGTTTTTTTCAGGCAATGATAAAAGATCCCCAGCAATAAAAGCAACGTTAGGAAAATGTTCGTGAAAATCGTCCATGCACAAACCCGGATTGTATTGCCACTCACCATTTACTCTAACCCCGTTTCGAAAATACGCTTCAACCATGAATGTTTTGTGCTGTTCCGTAAAGCCCAATGTGTGAATTGTTCAAGAAATTGGAAAAATTAGCGATGAATCAAATTACTTGTAACGACTGTCAAAGATGACGAAATAACTGATTGATTGTTAATTCAGGTAGTTACTGACACCCAACAGGTATTAAGCTCTTCGGCTAAGCATTACGTCCTCAGATGAAAGGCCCTTTTTGATGCAAATAATTTTTGCTCGCACGGTATAAATAAGTAATTATTTGTTTTTTTCTGGGATCCACTTTTCTATAAATATTTTTTGGAAATCTAAATAGTACAAACATGTAGGTACCTATATAGATTTGCCTTCAAATGTTTTTCTAAAACTTGCGGAAGATCAGATAGTAACGAAAACGTATACCTCCCCACATAATTCTATTTTCATTTTTTCGTAGGTGTTGGATTTGGAATGGTATCCTTTAACACGTGATAGTTTGGTTTATGGATGCTCAGTTATACTTCTTATAATATTTTTACAGGACGGAAAGATCTTTTACTACGAAGCTTTAACATTAGTTTTACTTTATACTTGTTACGTTTTAGGTAAGTGATTCTAGTTATTTCATGATTCAATGCTAACGAGTTTAAGATTACAGCCTAATTAAACTATTATTTATTAACCAACAAAACATATTTTAGGAGAAACGCTCAGCCCTACAGCTTTTTTATTGTTTAAAATACAGAAATAAAATTTGGTGGGTTAATGAGCCTAATAAATAAAAATTAAGCAATTACTTGAAACAATTACTTTTTAGTAAAAGCAATTGCTTGACTAGCAAATGCTATAAGTAAAAGCAATTGCTAGATCTGGACATGAATAAAATTTTGAAGCAATTGCTGTTTTTCTTACACCTCTGTAGCAAATGCTTATTCAACACAAGTTCAGACGTGGCTTATCCACTTGTTCAGATTATAGATTTCATGTTCAGTTTGGTGCCTAATTTGCAAAAGAGTTGACGTAAATACAACAACGTTTGTCTATTTATTTAGTACAATAGTAATCTGTTATGTTTTTGTGGAAAATAGTAAACTTATATTTGTGATATGGCAGATTTCAGTGAAAATGAGGAAAGTGATAGTAGTGATGAAGAAATTAAAGACAAGCAATTGATATTCGTTCACAAATTGAAGAAACATAAATACATCTCTCTGACCACAATCGTTTAGCTTCCACAACAGCCTCAGCACTTGTTGGAAATTTAATAAAAATATTGGCCTTCTCCAAAACTGCATCCATTACAGAAGTGTATGTCTTACAGACAGTAGTTTGGTGAACACCGAGTTCTTCACCTACCAAATTTTAAAAGCCCGGATCCGACAATTTCCGCAGAAAGACTTTAATCTTATTTAAAGGCGATAGTGCACCCCCTCGCCTTTTACCAGTATCAGTCAAAAAATAATTTGCCAACCACTCAGCATTTTCGCAGTCAAATCGATATAACTTTCTGAAATCATCGATTTAGAATTTGATAGACAAATACGAAAAGAAGCTCTAGGAAAGAATGTTTTTTTTTTACTTTAACAGAATCGAATCTCAAGATAGGCATTGAACTAAGAGTGAATATTTTAAGTTAAATTAATTTGCATTGCCCTAAAGAAAAGAACCTCGAAATAATCAATTATTTTGTCCTAATCAGAGCTCTTTTTTTCAGTGTATAAACTTACCAAATTTGATTTCTGTAATTTAAACAATAAAATAGTTATAGAGGTGAGCGGTCCTCCTGAAACACCCGGTATTATGCTTATAAAAATATTTAATAAATATAAACGTTATACAGGGTGAGTCAGGAGGAATGGTCCAAATTCTAAGGGTGTAATCTATGCATTAAAATAATTTTAAAAAACTCAAATGCTGTTATCCAATATTCATTTGTTTTTAAATTATAACGCAAAAACAAAATATTGCATTAATTTAGCTTTCCCGTAATAAATGGTATTATTGTCCGGTTTTGATTGTTGTACCGTCACTATCCTGTTAGTGTAATTATACAAAAATAATTAGTGTATAAATAGTGCCAGTATAAAATTTTACATTTATTCACCGTTAACTTTCTGATTTGTATCATTTAAATTTTATAAAATGTCATACATTTATTTACATCTCGAATACGCCAATAATATGGTTTTTATTTATGGTTTGTGTAATGGGAATGCTACAGCGGCTGCTGAAGAATATCCTCAACGACTTCCACATCAAAGAACACCGAACAGAAAGGCCTTTATCAGAGTTTTCAATAAACTGTGCGAGACCGGAACGCTTCCAAGTGCTAATGTAACATCCGAACGAGCCATTCGACAGGATTTAGAAGAAATAGAAAATGTTCTAGCTTTAGTAAAAAAAGATGCAACGACCAGCTTAGGAAGACTTGGAACTCAGTTGCGAATTCCCCAAAAAAAAGGGATCAATACGCTTCACGAGCAAGGCTTATTTTATACCCATACCATGTATAGCGTGTACAGAATCTTCAACCGGGAGACTACGCCAAGCGTATGCAATTTTGTGAGTGGATAATTAATAATTAATCGTCATCTTGTACCGCACATACTTTGTATTGACGAAGCTACAATCACCCGTGACGGCATCAACAATAATCGAAACTCCCATGTATGGTCGGACGAAAATCCTAAATCCTCACGCAATAGTCGAAAATAATTTTCAACACAGGTTTTCAGTAAACGTGTGGTCCGGCATGATCGACAATAATTTAATTGGCCCTTTTCTTTTGGAAAATCGCCTTACAGGGGATCACTACTTAAGTTTTTTACAAAACGAATTGCAAAGACTACTGGAGGAGATTCCTTTAAACATCAGAATTCAAATGTATTATCAACACGACGGAGCGCCTGCCCATTTTGATCGTCGGGTCAAGCAATATTTGGACCAAAAGTTTCCAGATGTTTGGATAATTTATGGGGTTGGTTAAAAAAATGAGGTATGGGTGTTTCTTTCAAAAGCGTACCTATTTCCTATCAACAATTTTAGAAAATTCAAATTTGAAAATTTTATTTTATATAAGTATTTTCTCCTTCAGTTTTATTTACTTGTTAATAAAAACCTAGTGGTCATAAATGTAGGCTACGATTTAAGAAAAAAAACAGCAATTTTTAAGAAGCGACTTCACGGAGGTAAGAGGTTTTAAACGGTAAAGAGGATTCTAGGGACACTACCAAAAAATCATTTTCGTTTTTTAGTATTACGTTAACTGAATCTGAAAACAAGTTGTAAGACGTAAGAAAAACCTTAATTTACCAGATGAAAAACAACCAAATCTAGAATAAACCTATTTTATTATTTATGCTTACAAAATATATTATATAGGAAAGGAAAACTTGTGATTATATTTTAAATAGAAACCGTTTTAATTAATAATAATTATCAACTATAATAATTTAACATAAATTTTCTACCCTGGGAATTTTAAAAACATGTTAACCACGATTAATTTCTGGATCCTGAAGTACAGCTACTTATATGATTATTTAAAATACTGGACTCATCCGACACGTAAAATTTGTGTATCTTTTTTCTAATCTCTGTGGAAAGTGATTTTGGATGAGTTCTAGGTTGTTTTCTAAAAAGCCTATAAGAAGACAGTGACTGTACTTGTTTCTGAAATTTATATTTTTTTATTAAATGGCCCGAAATAGCACCTACTAGCTTCTCTTTCCCTTAGATGTTTTCTGATTGCGAATATTTTCTTTAATTTGATCCGCTAGCACTTCTCCAAAAAGTAGTTTTCTTTTAACATTTACAGCCATATTAGGGAATCTCAGAACATTTGTAATTCGAGTGTTAGGACTGTTGATCTTAGCTTTATTTCTTATGCGCTGTAATATCTTTTTATATTTTTCTTTCTTTATTTGTTCTTTTCGTAGCTAGTTCTTAAGTTTCAATATTTGGTTTTTAAGTTTTTGTCTATTTCTTCTTGCTTTTCGCTTTCCTGCAATGTTTCTTCCGGATGGACGTGGGGTTTCATCGGCATTTACAGTAGTAGGTGTGATCGCAGCAATATAATTAAACTGTGTGGGTGATGATGGGGGTGTATCTGCAAGAAACCTTTGCACATTTCTATGTAATTTATTTTTTTTATCATAACTTTTCTTGCTTCGTATTCTCCATTGTTTTCTTACTTTCCTTTGTTCTCGCTCGTTAAGGTCGGATATTAACTTAATTTTTCCCCCAGCCTTTCGTCTTTGGTATCTTTCTCTCTCTCTTTCTTTGTACGCCTCATGTTTTTCTGGGTCATTTTTAATTTTTTCCCTTAATCTTTGCATAGTATATTTTTTCTTTTCATTTCGTAATTTACGCTCCTTTTCGCTAAGTTTATTTACTTTCTGTTTTTTTTTTCTCAATTCTGGACTTTCCATTTTGCCCTTGAAAAAATAATTTACTGTATTGTGGCTAATTTACTGTGTGTACTGTAATTTGACATTCCTAAGCTAAATTATCACTTCTGTGGTAAGTACCTCACAGCCGTGAATAATGTATATTAGGTAACGGTCGTGAGACCACGGAAGTGAGAATTTTATGGGTTTAATGGCGGTAAATAATTTACTAACAATTTAAATTTGGCGGGTTTGTAGAATTTATAACGTTAATAATAAAGCAAAAGATTAACATAATTAGTTATTATTTTTTTCTTCAATTATCATTTTAAAATAGTACAAAGGTAATGAGAAAATTGAACTTACCTCACACCACTAAAAGCACTTTTTTAACTAAAATTTTCCAGATGCTACCAATCACGTGCCGTCACCTTGACTGTCGAACTTAGACTGAACGGTTGAACACAGTGTTGCCACAAGCATTTTTTTTTTCGAGTCAGATGATGTGAAGAAAACGAGCCAAATTCATACCGGAACGAGCTTTTCAAACAAAAAAAAAATTGTGTGTGCTTAAGACCCCACGACAGAAGTGAAAACTTCAACAAGGTTAATTCAGTGCTCATAAAAAAATGCTAAATGCGCCTAAAGAAGTTTTCACTTCAAAAATAACATAAACTTTGAATACGGGATAATTTTACTGCATACGAAAAAAGATATTTCCTAAAATTGAACAACCCTTGAATTTTTACATCTTCAACAGAAGTCAGAAATCATAATAAATTAGGTCCACGGAATAAGCAATTACGGTAAAACTAATTACCTTACTTATTCACCCTACGTAAATATATAATTTAAAAAATGCCAGAACATACTTGAGACGCAACAAGTGTCGCACACTGTTTCCACGTCGACTGATGCGGCAGTGGCATGCTCTTTCATATAACGTTTACGAATAAACAGACCGGAAGGTCAGTGTCAGTTCGGATTGAATATAGGAGTCGAATTCGAGCGTAACACAGCCGAACCTGACGCGTGACGGCTCAGTTTAATTCAGTGCCCACAAAAAGTATTAAACGCGCCTAAAGAAGTTTTCACTTCAAAAATATTTATCAGTGATTTTTGGAATTGGACATATTATATTTTTAAGTACTCATATGACTAGCTTGTATTTCAAGTAAATATTCAACAGAATTCATTGTTTTCGGTAAGTATTCAGAACGGTTTCGGAAATAAACGCATGCGCAGACTCAAATCCTTACAGTGAACAGTGAATTTTAAATTAATACCGGTTCCCGAAAATTTGAGTGAAAACAGAGACTTTTTGCACCTCTTAATTCGTCATTCTTTTGTGGTTATGGTTATTCTGAGCATGCGCATTAGAGACTTTTTGCACCTCTTAATTCGTCATTCTTTTATGGTTATGGTTATTCTGAGCATGCGCAATGTCAGAAAGGTGATCCGCTATGGTTAATAACCATAACGGACTCCGTTAGTTACGGATGGATAAGGAAGAGCTTATCGTTATCCTTATGGTTATGCTTAAACTGCATGTAGGCTTGCCAGAAGTACCCCTTTTGGGGGTACAATACCCCTTTCTGTAATTATATTTTTTAAAGTACCCCTTCTTAAAAAACCTAAAAGGGGTACCGAAAATACCCCATTTTAGGCCGCTCGGACATTTTTATCAAGAGCAAAATTATTCCATATATTGGAGTTATTAATGTTTTTATTATATATATTACAATAAGTAGTTATATAATTTACCATATTAAAGTAATTTTTTAAATACCCATATTGTTTTACTTTTGCTTTAATGTTTTTATTGGTTCTTCCAATTAAAGTAATTTTTTTAAAGCATTTTTATGGTTTGTTGCACTGTTTTTGTGGTTTTCTTGAGGATTCTGTGTTGTGTATTTTATTTTCCTAATTAAAAATCAAGCACACAAACATTGAAAAAAGGGCGTGGCACCCAAAAAATTTTCGCTTGCGGCGTTACTTTTTTTAGCGCCTTCGGCGCTTTTTTCTCCTTTAATTACCACCCCCCTAACTAAGAGCTGTATACGCGCCTGCCTGCATGTAGATAAGTACCCCTTTTGGCCCTTTTTCCAAATTTATATCTGGCAAGCCTAACTGCATGGTTGCCGGAACATACAAAAGTTATGAAGCATCATTGCTATGAATTAAAATTGTGATAAGCAATAGTATAGTTTTACATTAAAATATACAACTTAATCAAATTATTGTTAGGTTAGGTATTTTATTTTGTTTAGGTGCGCAGGCGCCAAATTAATAACTACAGACAGAACGCATAGGCGCTGCAAAATCTCTGGTTTTAACAGTGGCGTTACTCGTTATGTTTAATAAAGTTAACCATAACGGAGCTAAAAACTGATATTAATTTAAGAGGTGCAAAAAGTCTCTATTGTCAGAAAGGTGATCCGCTATGGTTAATAACAATAACGGACTCCGTTAGTTACGGAAGGATAAGGAAGAGCTTATCGTTATCCTTATGGTTATGCTTAAACTGCATGGTTGCCGGAACATACAAAAGTTATGAAGCATCATTGCTATGAATTAAAATTGTGATAAGCAATTAATTAAAATCCAAAGCAATAGTAGCTTTACATTAAAATATACAACTTAATCGAATTATTGTTAGGTTAGATATTTTATTTTGTTTAGGTGCGCCGGCGTTAAATTAATAACTACAGACAGAACGTATAGGCGCTGCAAAATCTCTGGTTTTAACAGTGGCGCTACTCGTTATGTTTAATAAAGTTAACCATAACGGAGCTAAAAACTGATATTAATTTAAGAGGTGCAAAAAGTCTCTATTAAAACATACTTCATCATAAAATGTCAAACAGATGACGCTGACAAGACAAGTGACACTGCTGACAGCTCAGCGGTTGGGGTGCGTTCGCGGTTTTGCTCTCTAGCTGACCTGATCCGGTTGCTCGGCGGGGTGTGTTCGTGAATATGTTTCGTAACCGTTATGTTATGTTACTCCATCTCAACAACGATCCGTACTGCGACATTCTGCGTTCACTCAGTTCAATTTCACTTCAGCAATACTCAAAATAGTCAAACTCAACAGATCGACCTCGAAATCAACAAAAAAATTAACCGAATTCTAATAAAGAGTCAGTTTTAATAAAGAGGAGCCAACGAGTAGCTTTGAGTCCCAAAGAGCCAAATCTGGCTCGAACGAGCCACCTGTGGCAACGCTGGTTGAACAGTTTAAGCAAGCATAAACACCATTCGCGCCACCTTACAGTTTTTATTGGCACTTTAATTTGCATTCACGGTAGTGATAAAAAAATATGGGGACAACACCATTTATAGTAAAAATCGGTTATTGGGGTTATTATTTGAAAGAATAATACACTAAATTAAAAATATTTTGAGTTTATGTATACAAACTATAAAATATATTAAAATTTAATTGATAATCAGACTTGCCAGAAACGATGGAACTGTTCAACCTACAGTAGGGGACATGGTACGGTAGTGAGAATTGGGCTGTTGAGATAAAAAAAAATAAAAAGGGAAATTAATTATTCTCATACTTATATGTGGCCTAATTGTATATACTCTTGAAGCTTTATTTAAGCCGTAAAATGTTTTATTTTTCCTGTTAATAATTCATATTCCAAGCGGGGACTAAAAGAGGTACGTTTTTGGGAGAAACACCCGTATGCAAAGTAAAAGTAGATACTAGAGATTCATTAATTAGACGCATTAGAAATTCTGCACTCAATATTAAAGAAAGGCACGAATCAATTAGCCACGCGCGCCCTTCGTAAACGAAGCAGGAATGGCGGTATTTTTGAAAATTTACTAAATCAATGATTTATTTAAAACAATGTTAATGTTGCATAATAATATTTTGGTTTAACAAGATTATTATTTTAGTTAACGCTGTAATTTAAAAACAAATGAATATTGGGTAACAACACTTGGGTTTTTTCTTATTATTTTGATGCATAGATTACACCTTTAGAGTTTGGTCCATTCCTCCCGACTCACCCTGTATATGCATAAACAAATAAATCGGCCTTTGTTGTAGTTATGATTTTTAACAACAGCATTAGTTCATGTTCCCATAAAACGGCAGCGAAAATAAAGAGAAAGGGTTACTACAAGGAAATTATGAGCGAGTCCCATCCGCTATTATCACAATCAAATGGAAAAGTTAACTACAACAGTGGGATACACGATATATTGGATTCTGAACTGACTTTGAAGGATCTCGAAGAATTAGGTACGGATACTTTCTAATTAATTGATTCAGCCGATACTGGATGGAAATCCATAATTATAGTATTATGGGATACAGTAAAACAAAGTTGAACTTGTAAATTTCCACTATATTAACTAGAAAAATTACATCTTTCGCAAACACTGTAGCTATAGTCGGATCTGGTCTTATCGTGCGGGTCATACGATTCAAGAAAGACATACTCTCAGTTTTTGTTTTCTTTACTTGCGTTTAATTTTACCCTCTAAATAAAATACGTAAGATAAATGAGACAGACTTATTCCATTTTGACATGAAAAAAAGGATATGTAGGTATTTACTTTCCAGCGATTATAAAAAAGCTTATAATAGCACCAGATACGTTTTATTTTAAATATGCCAGTTTTGTGACTTTGACAGTTTGTGACAAAATGAAACAATTTTCTTGGTTTTTGCATCCCCAATCAAAAAAAATTGTACTTAATCTGATAAACTATTTCGAAAATGAAAGAAAAAGTGGAAATTCGCCAACCAATATTCAGGAAACAGTAGCCAAAGCACTGGGAATTAGTTTAAGGACTGTGCAGAAAATTGTGCATGAAACAAAACATAACATAATACCCAAGAATACTAAAACGTGTAAACGAAGAAAGCCAAAGACTGAGGATTTAAGCGAAAATATTAAAATGGGAGTTCGAAATGTGATTTACGATTTATACAAATCAAAAACCAATGTAACTCTTCCAGTTTTACAAAAAACATTAAACATTCGGGGTGTTTTGAAAATTGGACTTGAAGCGTTATCAAAATTAATAAAAAATTTAGGTTTTCGCTATAAAAAAGACTGTAACCGAAGATTTTTATGTGAGCAGCCACAGATAGTGATACGGACAATTACAAATCGAAATTTAGAAAAGTGGTATTTTTAGACGAAACGTGGATATTTTCGAATGGAAGTGGTTCAAAATCTTGGCAAGATGAGTCTGTAAAAAGTGTTAAAAGGAAAAAGGGGTGCGGTACGGGAAAGCGTTTTATTATTTTGCATGCCGGTTCTGCAACAGGATATGTTGCAGGTGCGAGTTTAATTTTTTCTTCAACATCAAAAAGTGCTGACTATCATGATAATATGAATTGCGAAATGTTTGAAAAATGGTTAAAAGTTCAATTGATACCAAATTTGGATGCTCCGTCTTTAATTGTATTAGATAATGCATCATATCATTCAAGAATTTTAAATAAACAGCCTACTTCATCTTGGAGGAAAAGTGATATTTATGAGTGGCTGGAAAAACACAACCAAAATCCTTTACCAAATATGCTTAAATCGGAACTCCTATCAATAGCAAAGTCTCTTAAAAAAACCCAAAATATACGCGGTAGATGAAATACTGCGTAAATATGGTCATGAGGTTCTACGACTGCCGCCATATCATTGCCAGTTTAACGCAATATAATTAATATGGGCTGGTGCAAAGTCTTATTATGAAAAACATGTAGGTGATGGTCTTAAATCCGACCAAGTACAAATAGTTTGGCAAGATTCGTTAGATCATATTACACAAGAGTACTGGAAGAAATCGGTGGAACATACAGAAATATTAATAAGGGATAGGTGGGATCGAGAACAAGTACTAGATGTCGAAGTAGCGCCAATGATAATTGCTCCATTCGAAGACGACTCAGACGACGAGGACTTTTCAGATTTTATAAGTGACGATGAGAGTTTTTAGGCTATAATTATAAACGGTGTTTTTCGTTTACATTTTTTAGTATTCTTGGGTATTATATTATGCTTTTTATTCATGCATAGTCCTTAAACTAATTCCCAGTGTTTTCATTACGGTTTCCTGCATATTGGTTTGCAAATTTCCACTTCTTCTTTCATTATCGAAATAGTTTATCAGACTAAATGCCATTGTATTTTTAGGTTTTAGTAGTAAAATTGTTAAAATAAATTGCACTGTTTATTATTGTCGTTTTTAATTAAAGGGTACAGTAGGTATATAATTAACGATTATATAATTTTTTTGTAACTTTTTTAACTCCCCTGTACATAATTTTTAAAAAACTAATAATATTAGGTATATGTGGCTATCTTCGCGATAGCTAAAATAATGAAACTATTTTTCCTTCCTTCGGTATATTTGTAAATAATCTTACAACATTTTGATAGCCTCTGTGTTGTCTGATTTGACGCATATGATCAGTGACCTTTGGACCCGCACGTTAAGACCAGATCTGACTATACCACAGAACATATTATTTTCGGATGAAGCTACTTTCTTTTTAAACATAACATACCGGCTGAAGCCATTCGGAATTCCGTCGACGGATTTTAACATTGTCTGGGAGCATGCCAAGTAGAGAGTGGAGGACATTTCCAGCATTTGCCACGTTAAACCACCTTTTTGACATGTTTTGTTTTGCTTCGTTACATTTTTTTTTACAAAATAAATAACAAATAAAACTATTGTTAAGTCACAAAATGTCAGAACGTGAAACAATGAAGATTTCTTACCTTGAAAGGTAAAAAAAAATCAATGATTAATCATTGCTGTTTATGTACTTAAATAGAGATTTTTTAAAAACTTTTAACAGTCGCCATTTTGAAATAGCTTGACAGAATCTGGTTAGTTCATTATTGTTGAAAATATTAGTGCAGCAACTCAACAGTATTCTTACATTTTGACCAGATTTAAATTAAAAACACTAGTCAATATCTTGAAGTTGGTTGTTAATTGTCATCTGTGCCATAAGATATAAGTGAAAAAACATTTCAATCCAACCTGAATTTTAATTACGGTTTAAAAAATATAAAGTGTTAAGTACTTGCATGAATTGCAAAATTAGATAAAAATCTTATACAGCTATTACACAAATACTTGACATTGAATTAAATTCATGATATATGTGTTATTTCATATAATGCAAATATTAAAGTCCCTGATAAGTTAACCAAAAGTGGGTTATTATCATTAAAAAATATAGGTCAATGAACTTACCAAAAAACCATACCATTAGCGCCGATCCGTACCTATGCATTTTCACCCTGCATCAAAACAGATTGAATTGATGCATGTATGCATTTTAGCGTAAGTGAAAGTTGCAGCGTTTTTCACCCTTGAAATAGAACAAGTTCTAATTATTTACACACCCCCATGCGATTTTGTCAAAACTCCCTAGAAATTTCTGTTGGTGGAATTGTTTTATAAATATAATTTTGCTCATTTGACAAAAAATAAACAATCCGTCAGTTTTACTCGTGTTTTTCTGCTGTTTTTTGGGTTTGGGGACGACTTATATGGAGCAAAAACTCCGTCATTGCACTTATATTTAAAACTTTGGGATATGATATATTTAGATCTTGAAGAATCTTGTGCAATTGAATTATTGTAGATAAATAAGAAGAACTGTAGTAAACAGTGGATACAGTTCTTGGGTAGCTCTACCTGTTTGTATTCTTAATTTATAAATAAATATAGAAATGTAGCAAAATCAACCGATTTTGTATTCTGTCGAATTGCACCAATATTAAAACAAAAAATTACCACCAACTAAATTTTAAATTAAAAAAATCATTATTGTGGATTTATTAGGAGGACTTTGATGCATATGCTTTAAAAAAATCATAAAATCAGCTGTTGCAACCTTGAATCAAAAATCCTGGATTTATTGGATTGACATGCTTCTGATGTTTTAAATATTAAATTATAAAACAAGAGTAGGTATAGATATCATAATAATATTTTTTAATTTAAAAAAAAAACTAACTAAAAGAATACTTAATTAATATTTATATTGCTTCTTTGGCATTAAGAAAATAAGCGTTTTGTATATTATAAAGTTAGCTCCTTTCTAATATCTTCTATTTTCTCCCATAATTCAAATTTATTTTGGGGTTTAAAATGTGTGGAATACATTTTCTTTTTCATATGCCCCAAGCGTTTTCTATACAGGGTGGCCCTTTAGTGTGGCAAAGTACAATAGCTCCGTTACTATTTCAAATACATTAAAAATATTAATACAAAAGTTGAAGGGCAGTAAGTGACTTATAACGTAAAATTATTTTTAACTCTATAGGGTGGCTCAAAAAAGCGGAACAATAAAAAATGTACTTTTTTCAAATGGAACACCCTGTATATTTTTACATTTTTAAATTCCACATAAAATTACAATTATTTTTTATCAAATACATTATTAGTCTATACTTTATAGTTTCCGAGATATTGACTCTTGAAAAGTGACATTTTTGAACTTTGACAGCTTCTAACTTTCTAACACTACGTCTTAGAGCAAAACGGCTTACATGTCCCTATCTTCAATTTTTATTATCTTCCCAAAAAAATCAACTTCCAGTTAAACCGGAACAACTATATTTCCTGCTTTCGAGTAACATCCGGTTTAACCGGAAGTTGATTTTTTTGGGAAGATAATAAAAATTGAAGATAGGGACATGTAAGCCGTTTTGCTCTAAGACGTACTGTTAGAAAGTTAGAAGCTGTCAAAGTTCAAAAATGTCACTTTTCAAGAGTCAATATCTCGGAAACTATAAAGTATAGACTAATAATGTATTTAATAAAAAATAATTATAATTTTATCTAGAATTTAAAAATGAAAAAATATACAGGGTGTTCCATTTAAAAAAAGTACATTTTTTATTGTTCCGCTTTTTTGAGCCACCCTATAGAGTTAAAAATAATTTTACGTTATAAGTCACTTACTGCCCTTCAACTTTTGTATTAATATTTTTAATGTATTTGAAATAGTAACGGAGCTATTGTACTTTGCCACACTAAAAGGCCACCCTGTATAAGGTTTAAATCAGCACCTTCTAGAACACCACGGCAGACAGGTGATAATATATAGCTTTAATACTCGTATTTAATAAGTACCACTTCCTATTTAAAATTTCGAGAAAATTAAAGATAAAACTTGACGTATATAACAAAATATAAAATTATACCCCATTCTGTGACAAATTAAAACTTTTGAGAATCTGGGTAAAAACAGATACGGAAACTAATTTAATTTTTGTTTTTAAGGTGGGAGTATCAACATGCTTGCCAACCTATAACCTATTTCGCGTAGATTTATTTATGTTTTCTAGCTTTTATACAAAATTTAAAGAAAATCAGTATCGACTTGATATTCTATAGGTAATAATTGACATATTTAATAAATATCAAGGAATTTCATAACTTATTTTAGGAGAATTGTATAACGAAAAATATCGGGTAAGATTTTTTTTAACATTATTATGTCATTGTCACTAATTGTTCTTTCAGTATACAATTCTCCCAAAATTAGCAATGAAATAAATTGATATTTTTGTAATATATCAGATACTACCTAAATAATGTACCGACGATATTGATTTTCTTTAAATGTTAGTTATTAAAATAATAAACTCAAAAAATCAACGCGAAATAGGTTATACGTTGGCAATAGATTGAATGACGTTGAGAATTCAACCTTAAGTGGTTGTTTGACAAAAGTGTTATTGGTTACGTCAGATTGTCGCCATATTGAATTTAACAGAAATACCTCCCTATACACAGCCATCTTGAATAGTGATATGTCATTAAAAAGGGAATTACAAGCTCTATCCAAGTGTATAAAAAAATATACAGAGTTCTATTAAAAATTCTTGACTTGGACCGGAAAAACCAGAAGTGATATTCAACTGTTTTTCATGGAAAGTATGTCCCAATAAGTTATCTTGTCAACCCAAATTTCAAGTCTCTGAATTAATGTCACCCGGTATTTAGGCACAGAATATACAGGGTGTCCGGAAATGATAAGCAAAAAATTTAGGGGATAATTTTAGACGTAAAAAAAAAAAATGCTATCTCTTCCTATAACATTTTTTTGAAAATTGATTATTAACTGAGTTACAGGATGTTAAAGTTAAATTTTATTTGCAGTTTTTTTTTGCAATACCTTTTGCCACGCTCATAATATTTTGACGAAATTTCGTATATGGGGCTTTTTCGGGATGAGGAATACAAATTTGCCCACCGTTTTTTCGCATTTTGTAGAGGGCGCCACATAGGAGCCTATACTTTAATTTGAATGGTCCCAACTTTTTGTCCTTCACGGTATGTGCATTTTGACTGAATATTATTATTTTCCCAACCTTTTGACATAAAAAGGATATACAACTTTTATTTCGATAAATCTAACCGTTTTCGAGAAAAACGCTAAAATAACATTGCTTGCATGTGGTAACTACGAAATCATTTAAATTTTTTATTTTTTTATTTAATGAATTTAATTTTTTAAGAAAAATTAATTTATGCATTGAAGAGGAAGAACGTCACCTTGAACCTTTGATTTGAATGTTAAATTTATTGTTCTACTAACTAGTGATGCCGCCGAGACGAGAAATTCTCGTGTCTCGTCTCGACGAGACGAGAGTGAAATTTTTTTCTCGAGAAAAGTCACGAGACGAGACGAGAGAAGACCGTTTCTCGTCGAGAAATTTCTCGTTTTTTCTCGAATTTTCTCGTTTGTTAGAACACTGAATTTTAGGTATCTCCTAATATATAGACAGAAAAATAATGCGTTTAACGTTTTCACTCTATCGTATTGTGAAGGCATTTACCTTAAAACAGATATTCAAGATAACAGAATCAAATTGTCTAGCCTCTTTCTTCTGTCTACGGTTAGTAGTTGACATTTTTAAATAATTAACCAAATCTGAAAGAAAGCATTTTCGATTGAAAGCACTATATCGAAAAGGACCCCAGTCAAATTTCATTTAATACAAGGTGAAAGGCGATAGATTTTGACTAAATTTAACAATTTTTTATCAAAAATTCAAAATTCGCCAAAAACTTCTCACACAAAAATCATTAATTAACAAAGAGTCCTTTTACGAACATCGCCAAGATATTTACAAGCATAGTTTTTTAAGTTTAAATGAAACGCAATTCAAAATGCAATAAAAATAATGTCATTGTTAATACATGTTTGTTAATCCTAATAATAAAATGTGAAACCTTCCTATGGAGTAATTTTATTTACATGGTTGGTAAAATACCGTGAACCGTGACAGAACGTATCTCAAAAACTAGCCAAAATGTTTTACAGAAGTCAAATTAGTAGTGTAACAAACTAACAAACAAGTTTAAATAGTTATTTTGCAACAATTTCTTAAAGTGATACTTGTTTTACGCGTATTTAACAACAAAAGTCACATAAATTTCACGCATTAGTGCGAAAAAGACTTACTTTACGCTTTATTTAGCATGCTTAGATTTGGTACTTCACGCACTGCAGTACTGCAGTAGAAAAAAACGCAATGGCAATGCTTGTTGGTTTTCATACCAAAGGTTTTCAGATATATATTTTTTAGAAACATAGGAGATACAACAAAAGTACATTAGACTAAACAAAAATATATGAGATTCTTATAGGTATTGTAAAACTTTCTGTTGTAGCGGCGGTGATCTTAAACCAATTACAGTTTACATTGTATAATTCATATGTAAAAGAAGGACACAATCATTAATTATCTAATGTTACCGCATGACATTCTGGGCCTGGGCTGATCCCTTTATTTAGTCGAATATTTTCCAAACTATTGCAGTTAATTATGCCCCGAATTATGCCAAAAAATAAATAATAAAAGAAGGGTAGTTCCATTATGAATCAATTATTATTATTATAAATCGTTCTCTATTCTGTATCTTTTACCACCCCGTATATTTTGGACTGAAAATACCTCGGTGCCAAGCCTATTACATTACGTGAATTATGTCTTATTGCCGCTTGCAATATTTTGTTGATCTAAGAAAAATAGTTTCTAAGTCACAGACATGACTAACAAACCGACTTATATTAAACCCTTCTGCGAGACGACCATCAGATACTTTTAAATGTTTACCCCCTTTAAGATTCGTATAAAAAAATATTCTATATACTCACGAGAAAAAACGAGACGAGACGAGACAATGGCACTCTCGAGCGAGAAAAACGCCTTTCTCGTCGAGACGAGATAAAAAAAAATTATCGCCTCACGAGACGAGACGAGAATGGGCCAATTCTCGTCTCGTCTCGTCTCGCGGCATCACTACTACTAACTTACTATGTATTTATTTCTATAGCTGATGTTAAAATGTTGTTATAGCAACTCTTTTGAGTAGATAAAGTATCACCTTAACCGCAAGGGTAGATAAAGTAACACTTTAACAGCAAGGGTAGATAAAATGTTTTAACTTTTTTTATTTAATTAAATTTACAAATTCAAACCCATTAATTTTAGATTTTTGGGGCAACAATAAACTTTCTGCTTGCAACGCTGTATCTTCTACATCTGATGCCTATGGCAGGTTTTCTTCTTCTTTTGTTAATTCTTTTCCGTATATTTCGTATTCACTTCGTACACAAAACGCAAAAATACTGAACACTCCACAAAAACCAGAATGTAAAATTTGTTTGACATTTGTTGACAGAGTAATTCATATCCCTAGTAAAGTAACGGAGCAACACAGTTGCGATTTTTATGCTAAAAATTACAATTTTCTTTGAAATTTTATTTTTCACCTGAATTTGCTATAGAAAAAAATGTTGTATTGCACACGACGATAAAATCGCATTATCTTCTCGAGCGTAATTAGCGTCTCGACGCTAAAAATCACTCTCGAAGATAAAGTACAATTTTATCGTCTTGTACACGGTGATCATTTATAATGTCCCCCCCCCCCCCTTATCTTTTTTGTTTTTTGCATTAGATAAAAATGTCAAATATAAAAGTTGTACAGAATCATGTAAGCTATTTGCAGAATAATATAAATATATACAGGGTATTGCAGAAACGAGTCACAGGTAAAATTTTTTTTTAAATGGTACACCCTATATATTTTTAGCTTTTTAGAATCTCCTAAAACTTCTGAATATTTTTCTTATAATATGTCCTATACCTAAAAATAATAGTTTTCGAAATAATCGCATTTTACCTAAGCGGCTACATTCAAATATAAATTCTAGATTTCAGTGAAGTTCTTAGGTTGCCGTGAATTAGGCGGTCGCGGAGAAACAAAAACTATGCTTATTAGTGACAGTTACTGACATATTAAGTAAATATATCATTTTATTTTTTTTTTGATAAAGATGCCTTATTCAGAAAGGGAAAAACAAGTAATTTTGCAAACATTTATTAAAGCAAACAAAAGCGGTAAATTGGCTGAACGGGAACTGCATAGAATTATTCGCCGGGTCCACGTTTCAGACAAAAAAACATTCCATCAAATCTATGAAAAGTTTCAACAAACATCTAGCCTAGCGAGAAAAAAGAGAACAATGAAAAGAGACGAAAATAGTGATTTAAATATACTATACTAAAAGTATATGAAATACAAAATTAAAAATAATTTTTAAATTTAATGTCTTAACAATAAAGAAGAACATTTGGTAATTACAAATCAAATTGCTCAACTGGGCCACCGTTTTCTTGAATATATTTGATATACGTTTTTCGTAACCTTCGTAATGCGGCGGTGATAGATTGAGAATAATCTTTATTCAGAATTCGAATTTCTGCTCTAATAAGTTCTGTTAAATGTTCAGTGCTTTCAATGTTATTTGCATTCACTCGATCCTTTAGTGTGCCCCATAAAAATGCATCCATCGGCGTCAAGTCAGGGCTGTTAGGTGGCCATTGTATTGGTGCATTCCGTCCAATCCATTCATTGAACCTTTGATTAAGGTAATTTGTAACAGCTACTACACTGTGAGGTGGAGCGCCATCTTGTTGGAAGACGATGTTTCGCTCTTGTTCCAACGGAAGCACATCAAAATAGTCCTCTAGCTCGTGTTGGAGAAAATTCAAATAACCTTCTCCATTTAAAGTACCGTTAAAAAAATGGGGACCTAATATTTTGTTGTTTAAAATAGCACACCACACATTAATAGTTTGACGTCCTTGAAATTTAAATTCCCCGTAGCAGTGGGGATTTACTGTGGCCCATTGTCTGCTATTTTTTCTGTTTATCATGCCACTAGTTGAAATGTTGAAAATGATGACTCATCGGTCCAAAATACATTTTCGAAATAACTGGGATTTACATTATTTTTTTCCATCATAGTTTGGCAAAATTCAACCCTTTTTTCTCGCTGTCTCTGCGTTAATTTTGTTACAGGCCTAATTTTGAAAGCTTTATATCCACATTTTTTAAGATTGTTTTGAACCCTTCCATAAGAGGTATTTTTTAAATCATCAAGCTCTTCCTTTAAACATTTTGATGCTGTTCTTAAAGAAATGTTTGGAGTTTCTTCAACTTTTAGTAGTATATATTTAAATCACTATTTTCGTCTATTTTCATTGTTCTCTTTTTTCTCGCTAGGCTAGATGTTTGCTTTAATAAATGTTTGCAAAATTACTTGTTTTTCCCTTTCTGAATAAGGCATCTTTATCAAAAAAATGTTATATTTACTTAATATGTCAGTAACTGTCACTAATAAACATAGTTTTGGTTTCTCCGCGACCGCCTAATTCACGGCCACCTAAGAACTTTACTGAAATCTAGAATATTTATATTTGAATGTAGCCGCTTAGGTAAAATGCGATTATTTCGAAAACTATTATATTTAGGTATAGGACATGTTATAAGAAAAATATTTAGAAGTTTTAGGAGATTCTAAAAAGCTAAAAATATACAGGGTGGTCCTTAAGTACATCAAGAAAATCTAGGATATGATTCCTGGCATCAATTTAAGTTGAAAAGTTCATATGTACTTATGCCCTAAAATGCTTACCCTCTAAGATACAGGGTGTTAAAATATTTTTTTAAAATAATTGTTTTTTTAAAATTTCGAAACTCCTTGAAGATACGGTATTGAAAATTGATGTGGATTGATTTCGTATTAAACTGCACTTTTTGGTTAAAAAAGGGTTTGCCTACTTCCACCAGTGGCGTGCATGAAGATACCATCAATATTTTTTTTGTGAAAATATGTGATACGCCACTGTTTTTTTTAAACTCTGATGCATTTTTATGCATTACTGATATAAGCGGAACAAAAGTTGTCTCTACTATGTTTTTGAAAAAAATGGTAGTTTTAAAGGAAAATGGAAAATATTTTAACACCCTGTATCTTAGAGGGTAAGCATTTTAGGGCATAAGTCCATATGAACTTTTCAACTTAAATTGATGCCAGGAATCATATCCTAGATTTTCTTGATGTACTTAAGGACCACCCTGTATAGGGTGTACCTTTTAAAAAAAAAAATTTAACCTATGACTCATTTCGGCAATACCCTGTATATATTTATATTATTCTGCAAATAGCTTACAATGCTTACATGATTCTGTACAACTTTTATATTTAACATTTTTATCTAATGCAAAAAACAAAAAAGTTAAGAGGGGGGGACATTATAAATGATCACCGAATTATCCCCTAAATTTGTTGCTTATCATTTCCGGACATCCT
The DNA here is from genome assembly GCA_963969555.1 of Polydrusus pterygomalis. NCBI lineage: Eukaryota > Metazoa > Arthropoda > Insecta > Coleoptera > Curculionidae > Polydrusus > Polydrusus pterygomalis. The sequence goes on from OZ018376.1 coordinate 84,998,949, forward strand.
ATACTCTTTGGTTTAGGCATATTTTATTTTATATTTATTCTTACATAGCATTATTTTTAATTATTATAGAAGAATCGACAAATATTTGGCAGTGGCCAGCTGAAGACACAAAGAAATCAAAATGCTGGTGGACTTTTACTTGGCCGATCTCGTTTATATTGTTTTTAACCACTCCAAACCCGAGGAGTCACGCGAAAATGTGCCCCATTACTTTCCTAATGTGTGTATTTTGGATCGGGACAGTATCCTATATTGTTGCTTGGCTTATAACTGTTATAGGTAAATATGATTTTGTATTTAAACCGTTGGCCCTTATTCCTAAGAGCAATGCTGGGTTCTTTATGCAATATTTTTTATATAGAATAGGTATAAATATTTTCGAAAATTTAATACATGATATTTATTTGTAAAATATGTTTCGGATCACACGATAGATAATTCGTAAATAGTATTTTAAAAAAAAATCTTTAACACGCTCCATTTTTCGCTTTAAATATTTCCACAAATCTCTTGAGGATAAAACACGTAACTTTAGGTTCATATAGTTATTTTCACGATCTAAAAAAGTGACTTTACTATAAGGCCCAATAAAGTCGTAAATTTATGGCTATTTTTTGGGAGGGCATTGTGCAGGGCCGCATGCACTATTTTATTATAATACCTGGAATTTTCCTTATAGTTTAAAGAGAACTTTGAATTTTATAAAATTTATTTGATTTTGATACAGGGTATATTTGGATTACATTGATATATTAATACATAAATACAAATATTACATTTAATTTATTATTAGATATTATCTAGTTCAATTTCGCTATCACTACTATCTTGCAAATCAATAATAAGTCACTTTCTTAGATCGTGAAAAATACTATACATACAGAGATAGTTTTAAAAGAACCTAAAAACCACCAAAAAGTGTAAAATGTTACCCTCTTATCAGCAAAACGGTGAGAACAGGCCAAATTCTTTAGTTTTAGAAAAACACTCGCCAAAAGGAACACTCAAAATGTTCCATAGACATATACCTACCTTTAGATAAGCAAACAATAATCACGAAAGTGGCAAATTTATGGCCTTGCGCATGTAAACAAAACCACACAGGAATAGGCATGCGCACTGCAACGTTATCATTTGACGAATGGGAAAATAGACAGGTCCGGGCTTTAATATCTTGTTTGTGTGGGCTAGGTCTAGTTATAGTGGACCTTAGTTTTTAATGCTTTGACGTCTCTCTTGTCAGATATATTAGCCAACATGTGATTTAAAAATCCCTAATTCTATAAACGGCTTTCAGGCACGGGCATTGGCTAGATTAACAAGAGATGGATATATAACTGACCGTATAGTTACATGTACATGACGAAGATGCACACTACACAGTTCAATACGTTGCCCTTCAATCAGCTCAAACTCGTCAAAAGTACAGCATCGCTCGTATATGCCGTTAGTATGTGCATCTTGGTCTTACGCATTTGCTCTCGCATATCTCTTTTCGTACTTCATTAATTCGTTTGTCTCGTCGCGTTCTTTAAATATCACAGAGCCGCATTGGGACACACCGCGCACCGCGTGCATTCTGCTGTTAATTCTTGATCGTTCGTGTTATTGTTTTTGGTATTTTTCAGACAGCATTTTGCTTATATTTTGTGCGTATTAGACTTTTTGGTTTTAAACTGCCGGACTGTGTGTATCTGTGACGTGTTTATTTTTATGCAAAAGTAAGTAAATAATTATTAATGTCTCGGACGGTGACGACGACATCGACAGCTTGTCAGATGAAGACCAAAAATAATAGGGAACTTGCAACAAAATTAAATTTGAAAACCACAGTGAACCATTATGCTAAAATAAGTTTTACATACAGTTGTATTGAAGAGTGCTTAAGGTATCTGTTCTGCAAACGCATGGACAAAAATCTTTTTTTGTAGTATCTACTTACATTATTTTTTCTTTATTCTATAAAAAAAAAATACCTAATTCGATAACATTACAAACTTGTGTTGTTTTATTATAAACCAACGAAAAGTTAGACCTATTGTAAACTTCAAACTCTTTAGAACCTAGTCTAAAGAAAAAAAATCTACCCGTGAATAAGAAAATAAAAAAGTAAACAATAAGCGATTAAATATAATATATAGATTTTTTCAACTTAACACTGCATGGTCTAAAATCAAATTAAAAAACAAAATAATTCTTTAATAAAAAACGTAGTTAATTATTGATGATACTAGATTCACGACTGCCCCTTGAAAATTTTTATTGTACTAAATTAAGTGTGTGTTTTTACCAAAATAACAGCACTTTATTATATTATGAATCAAAATGAAATGAAATTGTTTTTCTGATATTCTATCCTATTTCCATTCCCCTTCAGTGTTTTTTTTTTAAATATCTTAAAAATTGCTTAGGTACTTCTCGTTTCCATCCATAATTACAACTACAAATAAATTGACCCATGTTCACACATAATTTTTAAGTCCGGCCCTGGCCAATCCTTAAGTTCTGTAAAAAGAAATGTTATAAATGACATGTGTCAGCGGCGGCCATTAAAAATTAAGGTAAAATTCACTACAGATGCATTTAAATTGATCATAATAAAATAAAATTACATATCAAGAACTATCACTACTTACCTACTTCATACTTACTGAAAATACGAAATACCCGGTATTTAACCCCTATTTGGGCATAATAGAATCATACAATAATGGTCTTTACTAGTCATTGTATCCAAGTCACTGAAGCCATATAAACACAATTCACTAAACTAGACATTTATTAATACTAAACAGAAATCATGTGTGTGAAGTTAGCAACGATAATCAGCAACGTTTATACAGCGACGAAATTTTTTAGAGGTACGTGTCAATTCCGCCTGTAGCGTTTATAAACGAATTTTAATTTTTTTAGTGGCGAAGTTTAAAGTTTACCATGTGGATTTATTGTCTGTAGTAAACTAACCCCAAAGGAGTAAATTATCTGCTATGTACGAATTTCCAAAAAACCGGAGGAAAAAGTTACAGGATAAAAAAATTCGAAAAGTAGAATTTGTAAACGAATTTTAGTTTTTTTAGAGGCGAAGATTGAAATTCTACCCCTATGGGATAGTTTACTAAAGGCGATAAATCCAAATGGTAGAATTTCAATCTTCGCCTCTAAAAAAATTAAAATCGTTTACAAACGACTTCTCGAAGTTTTTATCCTGTAACTTTTTTCCTCCGGTTTTTTGGAAATTCTCATAGGGGAAGGTTGCCCATATTGGATCAATTTCCAGATTTCTTATCATAGATCCCGATAATAACGCAAAATCGATTTTGAAGCTATACCTTAGTATACTTTAGTATGTTGTTCAACTGCAGAATTTTATTTCAAAGTATCTATGATATACCAGGACCAGGCTATAAAAAAACCTCTGCAAGTGGTTCAATATAGGAAACCGGTTGCCTAAATTGCACCTGGGTGTTCCAAAATTGGACCACATGATTTAAATCGGAAGCTTAGGTCTTAAATAAATAAATAAAAAATAAAATTGTTGGCATAGGAAGTTTTATACTTATATTTCAAAAAAACATCAAATTTACAATCAAAATTTCGGTAGAATACATCCTAATGCAAAAAAAATACCTATTAGTTTCCTATATTGGACCAGTCATAGTTTCATTTTTTAACTCAAAGAAAAAAGATGTTTGCAATATTGAAAAGGTGTTAGTTTATGACATTAACTTATTTAAAGAGAAAAATTATTTTTGCACAGTTTGGAAAAATCGCCTAAATTGGACCGGTCAATTTTGGCAATCACCCAGTGGTCCAATTTAAGCAACTACCACGTGTTTTACAAAACCACCCAGAAAAGAAACAGGAAAAAACAAATATGGAATGGTAATAGGAGAAATAGAAAGAGAAAAACTTACTTGATAACTTACATAAAAAAGATTTTGCTTAGAGTTTTATGGTTCTAAGGTAAATTCTTAGGAAAATCCTAAAAATATTACATTAAAATTGTGTACATTACGTTTTGCTCTGTACACGCCAAGCACTAACGGCCAACTAGTTGAGTTTGTTGCCGATCAAAGGTTCTGGGTGATAGTTTGTTACAGTGTTCCCAGATGATATGGCACTTGTTTAGTTTCGGAGAAATGTACAGGGTGGCCCATTAATAAGGAACGCCGGCTATATCTCGGAAACCATTAATCGTACAGCTTTCGGAAAAAAAATTGTATGTGTAAAGCGGCCATGAGAAAATTCTGGAAATTACTTTCAAGTTCCTCATTTCGCCGCAAGGGGGCATAATTGAAAGTTAGTTTTTTAAATTTTAAATTTCTCCGAAAATTCCCATATTAAGGTATAACTCTGATTATATCATTGGAAAGCTTAGACAATTCTGCATCATTTTGGTTTAAGGCCCGTTGGCGTACCAACCTTGATAAGAGTGGGGGAAGCTATTGAATGTGTAAACATTAAAATCGCCGTAACTTCTAAACGACTTATCCGATTTTACTAAATTTAAGCTTGTTTGGAAGGGAAAGATAAGTACCTTCAATCGCCGTATCCAATGGTACAAGATACTTTCTAATAAAATTGCTAGAGGGCACAATTTGTAATAATAACAGTTTTATTGATTTTATCCCGAAAATTCAAATCATACGGTATACCTATGACATCATAATCGGAAAGTAGATGGAATTTACAAGAAAAGATGTGAAAACCGCAGTTCGATATCTTTGTTCGTTTCAGAGTTATTGCCAGAACAATAATTTTTAATACAAATTGCGCCCTCTAGCAATTTTATTAGAAACTATTGTGTACCATTGGATACGACAATTGAAGGTACTTCCAAACAAGCTTAAATTTAGTAAAATCGGATAAGTCGTTTAGAAGTTACAGCGATTTTAATGTTTACACTTTCAATAGCTTCTCCCACTCTTATCAAGTGAAAGTGTAAACATTAAAATCGCTGTAACTTCTAAACAACTTATCCGATTTTACTAAATTTAAGCTTTTTTGGAAGGAAAAGGTAAGTACCTTTAATTGTCATATCCAATGGTACACAATAGTTTCTAATAAAATTGCTAGAGGGCGCAATTTGAATTAAAAGTTTTTGTTTTGGCAATAATTCTGAAACGAACAACAATATCGAACTTCGGTCTTTACATTTTTTCTTGCAAATTTAATCTACTTTCCGAATATGATGTAATAGTTATACCGTATGATTTGAATTTTCTGGATAAAATCAAAAAAACTGTTATTACCACAAATTGCGCCCTCTAGCAATTTTATTAAACACTATCGTGTACTGCTGGATACGACGATTGAAGGTACTTACCTTTCCCTTCCAAACAAGCTTAAATTTAATAAAATCGGATAAGTCGTTTAGAAGTTACAGCGATTTTAATGTTTACACATTCAATAGCTTCCCCCACTTTTATCAAGGTCGGTACTCCAAGAAGCCTTAAACCAGAATGATGCAGAATTGTCTAAGCTTTCCTCCCTGGCAAAAAAAAAATATATAATCAGAGTTATACCTTAATATGGGAATTTTCGGAGAAATTTAAAATTTAAAAAACGAATTTTCAATTGCGCCCCCTTGCGGCGAAATGAGGAACTTGAAAGTAATTTCTAGAATTTTCTCATGACCGCTTTACTCATAATTTTTTTTTTCGAAAGCTGTACGATTAATTGTTTCCGAGATAAAGCCGGCCTCCCGTATTATTGGGCCACCCTGTACTGTGGTCCAATTTAGGTAGCGGTTCAATATAAGCAACCTTCCCCTATATTAGGTAATTTACCCCTTTGGGGTAGTTTACTAAAGGGTGTTTAATATTTATGGATTTCTAGTTTTTGTTTAGTTTAGTAAATTGTGTTTGTGCCATTAGTGACTCGGAAACAATGCCTAGTAAATACCAATGTATGATTTTATTATGCATAAATGGGGGTAAAATACCGGATATTTCGTATTTTCAGTAAGTATGAAGTAGTGATAGTTTTGATATGTAATTTTATTTTATTATGATCAATTTAAGCACATATAACTAGGCCTAGGTTTCACAAACAAGATGTTAAAGCCCGGGCCTGTCTATTTTCCCATTGGTTAAATAATAAATTTGCAGTGCGCATGCCTATTCCTGTGTGGTTTTGTTGACATGGGTAATAACGTACAAACCGCGGTTGCCGATATACCTTTTAGATGGAATTTGTTCCTCTTAAAATTAGCAGAACATGACGGTATTTTTTAAAAACCTTAACTAATTAAATTTTTTTTAGATATTCAATAAGCACCAAAAAAGCATCTAATTTTGGTACTACATTTTGTTCTTGATTAGCTTATTTGACAGTAATGTTCTGCTAGCTTAACGTTAATCTAGCAGAACAACACAAAAATATAATTTTCTCAAAAACCATAGGAGCACCTAAATTTTAAAGTTAGCACCTAATTAGCACCTAACTAGCACCTAATTTTCCATACAAAAATTTTCAATTTTGAGCACCTTGTTCTGCTAGGTTTATAGAGGTATACTATTTGGCTATAGCTCCTATAAATCAAACTACATTGTCAAGTAAATGTCCCATTCAATACAACACCAATTATATAATTTAGGTGATACTTTGGAAATACCAGATTCGGTGATGGGCCTAACATTTCTAGCTGCTGGAACCAGTGTACCAGAAGCCGTTTCCAGTGTTCTGGTTTCGAATCAAGGTAAAGACGTATGTCTATCATGGACTCAGATGAACAAAATTTTAAAAAGTTATATCCTAAAGTGAATGGCTGAAATGGCTCTAACTTCTAAAAATCTAAAATTTAAGTATTTCAAATTATGTAAGGCAAACTTTGTTAAGATTAATTTTAAGTTAAAATTAAAGAAGACATTTTTTTTAACAAATTACACTGTATTATATCTCATGCAACGCAAAAGTCTTTTGTTCCGAAGAAAACTTCTGGTCTCCCCTGTAACATAATTACATATTTTTATTTTGTAGGCCATGGTTCAATGGGTATCAGCAGTTCCATTGGTTCAAACACTTTCGATATACTACTTTGTTTGGGAATACCATGGTTTATAAAGTCAGCTTTCTACCCTAAAGTTCCAGGAGAACATTGGATAACGATTAATTCACAAGGAATAAACTATAGCGCTGTTTGTTTACTTAGCACGATTGTACTTTTGTATATAAGTATATACATTAATAAGTTTAGGTAAGTAAACGAAATTTTTTTATGGTCTGGACGGATTCTGGACCATAGACATACACCTTAAGATCAGCAAACAATAATCACAAAAAGAGGCAAATTTATGGCCTTGCACGCGTAAACAAAACCACACAGGAATAGACAAGCGCACTAAAAAATTCTCATTTAACGAATGGGAAAATAGACAGGCCCGGGATTTAAAATTTAAGTTCTTGCTCAAGAATTTGTAAAAGTTAACCTTCAATTTATTTTCACGTGTAAAAAGCTAAGATTTTCCGCCATCAAGTTCTGGCAACAATTTATTGTAATGAAACTGAAATTTATTCTAATTTTTTGTCGAAGTTGAGGGAAAAGGTAGTTATTTCTGGTGACTGCCAACATATTAGATATATAGGTTAGAAAATCGTTTGTAATGTTTTGTTTCTAAAATTTGATTAAAAATGATTGGCCGTCGTATTTTTAGTTCGAAAAGCAAGAGAACCAGCCAATTAACGTTACCTTATCAAATCGAAAATAAAAAAACAAACAAAACAGCAATCTACCGTGCGAGCAAAAATTATTTGCATCAAAGAGGGCCTTGCATCTTAGGACGTAATGCTTAGCCGTAGAGCTTAATACCTGTTGGGTGTCAGTAACTACCTGAATTAACAATCAATCAGTTATTCCGTCATCTTTGACAGTCGTTACAAGTAATTTGATTCATCGCTAATTTTTCCAATTTCTTGAACAATTCACACAATGGGCTTTACGGAACAGCACAAAACATTCATGGTTGAAGCGTATTTTCGAAACGGGGTTAGAGTAAATGGTGAGTGGCAATACAATCCTGGTTTGTGCATGGACGATTTTCACGAACATTTTCCTAACGTTGCTTTTATTGCTGGGGATTTTTATCTTTTTTCCATGACACAGTTACAGCACAGCGGTATAGAGATACTATTTTGAATCCATTTGTGGAGCAATTACTTGACGACGAACTACGTTTTGGATATTTTCAACAGGACTGTGCAACCGCCCCTACAGCCGACGAAACTATTAACTACTTATGCAATTTTTTCGACGACAGATTGATCAGTTTTCGATCAGACATTGAATTCCCACCTAGATCACCTTGTTTAACGGTTATGGATTACGTCGTTTTTCCTCATTTAAAGAACACTATTTTTAAAATACCAGTTGCAAATTTAGAACAATTACAAGAAAGGATTATCCAAGAATGTGGTAACATTTCTCCAGAGATGCTGGTCAACACTTTCGAAAATATGAAGACGTGTGAATTTATGCTTGGAACATGGCGTGGCCAATTTCAGCAATTTTTGTAATTATTTTTTCTTTTCTTTCTGTATATTCTTATTTTGTTAATTTTGGAAACAACAAAAATAAATTTGTATTTGTCTACTTATTTTATTACTCATTAGTTTGCCATATCATGTCATAATATGAATTTGACAAAATTTTAACCTAGATTTGTTTAGATATATCGTCCCCATATCATTGTGATCTAAACCAAGCCCTACGTTTTTTAATCCAAGCCCTCTTTGATGCAAATAATTTTTTCTCGCACGGTATGTTATCGCGTACCTAACCTCAAGTCAAATATAAGCTTATAACATTTAACGATTTGCCAAAAACTTTGGTACGTGTAAAACAAAATTTTCAAGTACTATTTTCTTGATCAAGAATTTGAAAAACTTTTCGGTACCAGTCATTGTTTACATCACAAACACAATTCACTTAACTACACTTACTACACTATACAAAAGTACACAAAAACTAGAAATCCGAAATATTAAATAAACCCAGTCCAATAACCGAAATCCTTTTGTTTGCTTTTAAATAGCAAAACCAACGTCTAAGTTGAGCGTTTTTTTTTATTTAACTTAGCTCAGTAAACATTTTTTTTTTCTCCCTTGCCGCGGTTAAGTATGCCCATGCAATTATATTTCTCATACGATTATACGATTTGTTAGCAGTGGCGTAGCTAGAGGGGGGGCGGGGGGGCGGACCGCCCCGGGTGTCACCCTTTTAGGGGTGACACCCGACCCACCCGATAACCCGACAGTGATGAAAAAAATACACAAATCATAATTATGACAATTTTTATCAACAATAATAATCACTGAGTAAAGCCACTTTTATTTTTTTTTTAAGATCATTCAGTGGTTATTAACATACATACAAAATGTGTTATTTACTTATATGCGGCTCATTTTACTTTACAAATCACAATTTTATTTTATAAAAATAAACACAAAAATTGCTTTTATATTTTAAGATCTAAGAATCTTCTTACTTCTATCATCTCTCTTGTTATTAAATTATTCAAAATAATTGTCTTAGTTTAACAACATGCATAAGCCCTGTCCTAATTTTATCCGTTAACCGAATTCATTTTAATATTCTTCGTCCCTTCACCGCAAGAAACAATGTTGGATTTTTCCTTGTTGACCGAATTTATTTGGTATTTTTAAATAAATTTTGAGGACGTAATTAGTGAGTTTGCAGCTGTTAAATCTAGAAAAAAGAGCTTTTAAGGTACTTACATATTTTTGTTTACTCATTTATATTTTAATTGGAAAAAAATAATAATCAGTTTTCATTTTTGGGGTGACACCACGAATTCCGCCCCGGGTGTCACCCATGCTAGCTACGCCACTGTTTGTTAGCGAAGCGTTCCGTTAACAACTTAGGTAAGCCAAGATTTTTATTTAGCTATGCTGTTTAAAAAAAAAAGGAAACAGCAAAGAGTACAAAAATCTAAAGAAGGAAACGTTACAACAAAATTGGCGCCGAGCCGGTTCTAAAGTGTATTTATATAATGTCGATAAAGGAGGAAACCCTAACTACAAGGGGGTTGTGCACATGTCCATCCCTGTTGGACGCCAAGGGATCTGATCGAGCTATCACAATTCGTATCTTTATATTTGAAAAAAAGGTTGGAGGCGGTTTCTACCCCAAAAAGAGGGGTAAATTTCATGAGGGCACGAAAAAAGTATGCCAAACTAAAAATGAACACAGCGGTAGTTCTGTATTTTTTTTACCAAATAAAGAAGGTTCCTAATACTGAATTTATTCCAGTTGAAAATTCCATTCTGTATATTTTAAAAAATACTATTGAAAAGGTTATAAAAATAAACAACTAGTTTAATAAAAACTTATTAACTATAAATTATAACACAACAACATTTATTGCATACAAAAATAGACTTTCAAATATTGGTCCAATAATATGCAATAATAATATTAATATAAAGGAAGGTGAAAATATTAAATATCTAGGAATAATTTTTAATAAACATATAAAAGGGGATTTACATAGTGACTACATTGTAAAAAACTAAGAATTCTTGTACCAAAATTTAAACACCTTAAACAATTTTTAAATATAAAAGAATTAGAAATATTTTATTACTCTTTAGTACAAACCCATTTAAATTATGGAATATGTATTAGGATGGGGTGGCATAAATAAGAATTATCTTAATAATATTGAAACTCTTCAAAAATACATTTTGAAAATTATTTACGAAAAAGACCACCAATATTCTTCTGATTTACTATTTAAAGATAGCAAAAAAATGGATATTCAACAAATATTTTCTTACATGTTAATATATATTTTTAAACATAAAAATAAAATAAATTATATTAATCACACACATGAAACTCGTCATAAAAATACTATTACATATAAAAATAGAGTAAACAAAACAATAGCACACAAACATTTTTTAAACATTAATCCATATATTTTTGATATGCCTACCACAGTCAATTAAAATAATTAAATCATTATAAAAATAAAAATTGGATATTATCCAATCCAAGAGATATATTCAAGAATATCATTAATAAATAATAAATATACCAAGCTATAATGAATAAAATAAATAAATATATATATATATATATATATATATATATATTATATACAAGACGTATTGTATCTTTGTATACTGTAGTAATATAAAATATACCAATAAAATATTGTCATACTCGTTTTATATTATAATCTGGTTGTGCCTGAATTATGAAATATATTCTTGACAATAAATATTCTATTATTTAACTCAAAACAAGTATTTTACCTCTGAGTTCGGAATTGATAGTTTATACAAAAAAATTATATATTAGCATTAAATGTCAAAAAAATATTTGAATAAACTTTTATTATTATTATTATTATTATTATTATTTAATTTTTTATAAATCTGAGAAATTTTGCGAACTAATAATTTTTTTTTGTTTTAGACTAGACTGGAAAATTGGTTTAACTTGCCTGATGATGTATGTGGGATTTTTAGTTTTTGCATCCCTGGTGGAACTTAATGTGTTCTTTCAAGTTAACCAACCAACTTGCTTTAGATGATAGTAACCACTTAATTTTTATTTAAGTATTTACTATTTAAACATATTTTAATTTGTTTTTTAATGGTGTTTATTTATGTATACTATACTACAAGCGAATATTTTTGTATTTTACGAAAAAGAAACATATTAACATTTGATCTTACATAAAGTATTTAAAGCATAGAAATTAAGAGCTCTACATGTGTAAACCCTTCTTGTCAATATCGTCAGAAGTTAATGTCGTCTCATAAATTATTTGAGGAACAATGACATTATTTAAGAGTACCAAAATACGTGCTCTTGAAGACAAAAATATTGCACTTTTTTTGGGTTTGGTGCCAACGCAAGATTTTTGTCCAGCAGTGTAACCAAATACTGTAATTTCTTTGTAAAAAAGAACAACGAATAATTATTTAACTCATAAATTTTTATTGTTTTGTATGCTGTATGACATTTTGATATTTGAGTGGCATAATATCAAAGCCGGAAGTCTCTCAGTTTAAGGCCGGTTGCACCCTTGCCGGTATTGGCTTATACGGTTCCCTCTAGCCGGCCGCAAGATTTATTACATTGGAGCTTTCACACTGCATGTGGGTTGCGTATTTAAAAACTATACACCATATACAGGGTGAGTTTTTTAAAGTGTTAACAAGGCGATATCTCGAAAACGGTTCAAAATATTTTCTTGAAATTTTAGTGAGGGAATGGGGAGATGGGGGGACATATTTAAACATATTTTTGATGTCTACCCCATATTGAGGGGTGGGGGGGGGGGTAACTTTGGAATTTTAAATGAGACAATGTACTTTTTTTTGGTAAATACGAACCTACGTAAAAAACTACGTATGTATACAAAAAATCTTTTGATTTGCTCCCCTGGTTACGAAATTATGATTTATTAGGTTATAAAACACAAAAATACTTAACTATTTAATATCAACTTATTTATCGTATGTCACGCTTCAGAAGATGTTCAAAATGTCTCCCTTCAACTTCCAAACATTTTCTCACTTTTTTTCAGAATAAATACCGTACCCGTTGTATCATTTTAAGTCTCACTAATAAGCACGCAACGCGGATTCGGTATTTCATATCATCTAAAATTGTAGGTGTAGCAGCCATCACTTTATCATTTATAAAATCAAAAACAAATAAAGGAAAAAGTCAAGGGGGGTCAAATCCGGGGACCTAGCAGGCCGTTTACCGAACCAGCTCGATTTATCCACCTGTTTTCAAACAATTCGTTTAACTCATTACGGGCCTGTATCACATAATGCGGTGGAGCTTCGTCCTATTGAAACCACATGTCAGAACTTATGTTTTGGTTTAATAATTGGGGTAATTGGTTTTTAAAAGAATTTCGTAACCAGGGGAGCAAATCAAAAGATTTTTTGTATGTGTACGTAGTTTTTTACGTAGGTTCGTGTTTACCAAAAAAAAATACATTGTCTCATTTAAAATTCCAAAGTTACCCCCCCCCCCCACCCCTCAAAATGGGGAAAGGGGGTAGACATCAAAAGTATGTTTATATATGTCCCCCCATCTCCCCATTCTCTCACGAAAATGTCAAGAAAATATTTTGAACCGTTTTCGAGATATCGCCTTGTAACATTTTAAAAAACTCACCCTTTAGAGAGCATCGAAACTAAATAAACTTGTGAAACATATTAAGTAGGTAGTTATTATTTTTTCTTCCTGTGCAATAAATAGCAAAAGCTTCATTTTCTTAGTATAGTACCTACTTATCTATAGGGCCGGCATCGTGGGGGCCCCACTTCGCCTGCCTAGCTGACGTATTTATAAATTTTAGATTAAAAAACCATAAAAAACAAACAATTAAAATAAGTATTTATGTATATTATCACATAACTTTGCGGGGGGGGCCCCAAATGTTTAACGCCGCCACTGCCATTGACTTTATACTGCTCATGTATAACAAAAAAGGTGACATACAAGCTAGGTAGATACTTTTCAAAGAAAATGATAATGAATAAATATTGTTTTAATTCTAAAGTGGAACTATTATTGAATATAGTGAATGTAGAATTATAATATAATATGGTTTATATGAATTCAATTTGTTTCATTTACACGTTACTTGATAGATCTGTATATATCTTGCCCGTTGGAATATGGCTATGTTTGGTTTGAATTATTTAATTGATTGCTTACATACATTGCGTTATTGGTTTTTTAAGTAAAGTGTTTTTGGATTCTGTTTGAAATAATTGCAGGGAGGACGCCGCCCCAGAGCCCTTCATAACGAGCCGCCACTCGTTACTACTGTAGCAAATTACCTATCGGACTAGTATAGCTAACTGTATTGCACACCTAGTAAGTCATTTGTTACAATACTTGTTTAAGATGGGGCGACATAGATAATGACCACGGGTTCTACAGGCCTCTATAAAAAAAAGTAGAATACTTATTCCCCATAAGAACTGTGTTGCAGTGGCGGCTCGTCAGGGGAGGCAGGGGAGGCAGTGCCTCCCCAGCAAAAACTTACAAAATAGCATTTTTTTAAAGATAACTTTATTCATTTTGAAAATGATACTTTCATATTATCATATTCTCAGTGTATCAAAAATCCTGAATTAGATACTTCAAGAAAAACACTTTCTTTCTATAATATTTTTATTATTGCCGCTCAGGTTCAGGAATTAGGTAGTGTCCGCCCGCATCAGCGAATAGGCGCCTAGACTATTACCAACGGAGGCAAGCCTCCAACGGTCAAATATTTTCTGCACGGATAATACATGATTTTCCACTTGTTTCAATGCAAGAAGCGAGGGTAAGTACGATGGTGCGCGTTGTCTTTGTCGCGTAAAACCGAGAGCCGGAGGCAGAAACGCCCACAAATATTTCGAGTGAAGCCCAGAGCTCCGGCGGATTTAGATTTTGGATAGTTCCTTAGACGAGGTAAAGGAGGGGACGCGGCTTCATAAACAGCGATTGTGACCAGAATTTACTGTTTGGCACCAAGAAAATGACAGTTTGCAAAAATATATTATTACCTGTGAAGCTTATTCCTGGCTTCTTTCGATAGCTACGACTTTTGCACCCGTAAGATGAACAAACTACCATTTTATTCAACGATAAATACTACTATGTTTCATTCACTTTGCAATCAAAAACACAAAAACCCGCTTGGTGACAATAGGATGTTTGGCACCAGAATAATCGAATTTTTGGTCACACTTTGCTTCTGTCGCGGTAGATGCGCATGCCGCGTCCCCTCCTTTACCTCGTCTAAGGATTGTTCATTGTACCTAACCTAACCTAATCTGTAATCTGTGTGATTGTTTTCCTCGTTGTTTTCGGACGTTTCGAAAGGAATTTTTTCTGTTAGTGTGTGCCGGATTGTTAATTTGGGTGTGGATTTTCGTTTTCGCGATTTTATTGTGCATAAAATATACCTACTTGTCCATGTAAGTTATTATTATTTTATTGTTTATTTAACTTTATTTATTTATTTATTTTCTCTGTATTATTATAAAAATGGAGGTAACTGAAATTAGCGAATCTAGTAATAAAAAAATATATTTTTTTAAAAAACATTAATAATTTCCATGAAAACTTTTTTTTATATTCACCATATATCATAAATTAATCAAAATCAAATAAATTTCACATATATTTGTTCAAATGCAAGCATATTTGTAAAATTTACTTGCATTTTTAATTTATTAAGGAATCACAAACTTCATGTTTGTTGCAACGATATTAAACACAACTTTAAAATATCCTAAAAAGTATTTTTTTTATTGATACCCTATTTCGCTTATTTAAAGTACGCTTCAGCGTGTTTAAATCCCACTTTCAAAAACGCGCGTGTTTTAAAGTTACCATCGCAAAATAAACAACCCGTGAAACATGAAGTCCAAATACGTCAACTTTTTAATTATTGATTTGACAGAATTACCTTTTAACGTCAAATAAAATATTATGCTTTATTTCAAGCACTCCGGCTGCGCCGTCGTGCTTGCAAAATCGCGCGTGTTTTAAATACCTTAATATCCACTTATACTTTAATATACTATTTAACAAGATAAAACATTAGTAATGGTAATATGCTAATTAAAAAACTATCATTTATATAGAGTGCAAAATTTTTATTTTAAATGTTTATTAAA
Organism: Polydrusus pterygomalis; assembly: GCA_963969555.1. Taxonomy (NCBI): domain Eukaryota; kingdom Metazoa; phylum Arthropoda; class Insecta; order Coleoptera; family Curculionidae; genus Polydrusus; species Polydrusus pterygomalis. The sequence continues at coordinate 85,014,624 of OZ018376.1, forward strand.
AAACTTTATTCTTGTAAAAGTTTTATATTTTTTGGCCTACCCTGTACGCCGTTTGACTTGCAACCCAAAGAAAATTTATAGGGTTAGAAATGTTAACTCCTTGTTAAAAAATCGCAACACAGTAGAGGGAGAAAGAAGAGAGAGAGAGGGGTGTTAGTGTGCCCGCCGGCCATCAGAGGCGCAATGGCGGGAAATTTGAACAGCGGTTTTAAGACTTTTCAATTTAATTATTAACTTTTGAACGAGTTTTTATTGATTTAATTTGTGATTCAATATAAATATTATTAAATCACAAATTAAATCAATAAAAAGACGCACAAAAGTTTTTTTTATGGAATAAATAATGCACATTTTTATATTAACCAAGATTTAGAAAATAAAGATGGAAGCACTTTATCGTAAATAATGTTTTCAGTAGGTATTAAACCCGGATTCTGGGTCACCCCCCACTCCTTCCTCCCCCTCCACCCCCCCACGGCTACCCTCCCGCGACCTTGACCGCACAGGTATGCAGGTGTTCATTTGACCTTGACCATACACGTGGGCGAGCGTATTTCTATGGTATGCAGGTGTTCATTCGACCTTGAAAGATGCAACTACTCTTTGTTAATTTAACCTTGACCATACACCTGGACGAGGGTATTTTTATGATATACAATTTTCTTTTATGTGACTCATTTGACCTTGAAGGATGGAGCTGCTCTTTGATGGTGCTACCTTGGCGTGAACGAGGGTATTTTTATGGTATGCAGGTGCCCTTTTATTTATGACACTATTGCGTTACAAATTTTTACACCATGATGTATTTTTATTTCTTTATTGTCGTCATTTATTTGTTTGAAAATATCTAAAGGGATACAGTTGGGTTTTATTGATGTTACCTTGACCATTATTTTTTCCCAAAAGTTAGATTTGTAATATATTTTGTGTTTTGTTATACCTTTATGTTCTTCAAGGGTGTTATGGGATTTTCACACCTTAATGGGATTTTCACACCTTGAAAGAGCTATTATAGTCGTAACAATAGGGTCTGGGTCTCTTTGTTATCGGATTTTCACACCTTGATGGGATTTTCACACCTTGAAAGAGTGCAGATATCCTTTTGTTATGTATGATTTCGAAGGCGGCATGGACCTTTTGTTATGAGTAATATTGAGCGCTGACTATTTTTTCTTTATTTAGGTATTCTTGGATTTATTTTTATAGTGGATACAGATGTCCTTTATGTAACCTTGACTAAACTTTTGAGCAGATGTTTATTTATTACCTTGGGTTGGGTTTATTTACGACCTTGGGGGTGGCCGGACACAGGTGTCGGTTTTTACATTGTGTTAGACCTACTATAAAAAGGAAGAAGGAGTTGGATATTTCAGTATTTGCTTGTCAATCGTTCGTGTAAGAGTTCCTATCTGTTACCATGAATAAATACGTGTGCGAAGAATGTGGTAAATCATTTACGCGAAGTTATACTATATTGCGTCATAAAAAAGAATCATGTAGATTAAGATTCGATAGTGTGGAAGGAGAGAAACGACGCAGACTAGATGGTAGTGCTTCATCATCACGTATGCAGACTTGTGCCGCATGTAATATTACTTTACCAGCGAATCAGATGGTAGCTCATCAAAGAACATTACAACACAGAAGTAATGCTTGTACACCATTCTCTCAAAATGTGAAAATTATTGATACTGCATTTAAAAACAGAATCACAACCTACCGCGTAAATAGTGATAATGAGCATATAGACTTTGCAGCGTTCTTCGAAGAATTAAGGTCGAAAGTGTTAGATCTAATAAGTGAATTGTTGTTAGTACACCGCTCATTTAAAATAAATATGGTTGTGGTGGGACGATACAATTTACCGTCACAAGAAATTGTAAGTGAAAAATCCTTTAATACAGCAAATGAGGTAGTTGATGCAGGTAGCGATTTAAATATGGTGTACGAGATATTTACTGAAGCAATGAAAACCCAGTCAACTGAATTTCAAGAAAAAGATTCAGGTATGTTAAACTTTTAAGTGTTTTGATAGAAAGGGTATTAATTGTGTGTTGTTTTCTTTTACAGGATGGGCATTGGAGAAAATACTCTACCTCGAAATTAATATTAACAACTACAGTCCGATGAGAGGGTCGTCGTACATCGCATTACCACGTCCAATTCAGACTAAGAAGGCCATTATTAATGTAAATAATCAAGATGAGTGCTGTTTTGCGTGGGCTATAGTGTCAGCTTTGTTTCCTACCGCAACAAAGTCATCGCAGATATCATCTTATCCTCATTACTCTGACGTTCTTAACTTCACAGGTATGGATTTTCCAGTAAAGTTACGCGATATAAAAAAATTTGAAGAAATGAATAATAATTCAGTGAATGTGTATGGCTTAGAATCTTTATTTGAGGCTAAAAAGGTAAAATATGAAATTGTCGGACCACTATATTATTCGGGACAAAAACGCGTAAATCACGTTAATTTGCTGTTAATAACAAAAGATTGCAATGTGAAAGATAATAATAGACACAATTGTGATGAAAATTGTTCAAAAAGTCATTATTGCTGGATTAAGGATTTATCACGTTTATTGTCTAGTCAAATATCTCAAAATCATGATAAAATATTCTTTTGTGATGGTTGTTTAACCTATTTTAGTTCAGAAAATAAATTAGCAGAACATCAACAATATGACTGTAACCATATATATTCACTGACTCCCACATTGGATTTTAAAACTGATAAATTTGGAAATAATGTACCTGAAAACATTTTAAAATTTGAAAACATTGAGAAACAAATGCGAGTTCCGTTTGTAGTGTATGCAGACTTTGAGTCTATTTTAAAACCGGTTGTTAATGTGGAACCAAACCCTACAAATTCCTACACAATGCAAAGCTTCAAGCATGAGCCATACTCTTTTTCATATTTAATTAAATGTTCTTTTGACGACTCAATTTCCAAGTTTGAGTTATATAGGGGGGTTGATGCGGCTCAAGTTTTTGTTTCCCGGATTGAAAACGATTTAAGGTTTTTGTATAATACATATTTAAAGGATTTAAAAAAAATGAAAGATTTAACGGATCAGGAAAAGGAAGAGTTCACAAATGCTACGATTTGCGGTATATGTGAACACCCTTTTACCGATACAGATGTAAAAGTAAGAGATCACTGTCACATAACGGGGGAAAAAAGATTTGGTGCCGCACACTCTATTTGTAATTTAAATTACAAATTACCTAATTTTATTCCGATAATTTTTCACAATTTAAGTGCTTACGATAGCCATCTTTTTATAAAAGAATTGTGTAAACATGGGGATAAAATTGACGTAATAGCTCAAAGTAAAGAAAAGTATGTGACGTTTACAAAGAACATTTACGTGCACGATTATGTTGATAAAAAGAGCGGTATTACCAAACGTAAATATTTAAAGTTACGATTTATCGATAGCTTTAAATTTTTATCATCTTCCTTGGAGAATTTAGGCAATGGGTTAGATATCACTGAATTTAGAGAAACACGAAAGCTTTTTCCCAACACTGATCAATTTAATATGATGCGCAGAAAAGGGGTTTTTCCATATAGTTTCATAGATTCCATTGAAAAAATGAACAATACAACACTTCCACTAAAAAACTAATTTTATGATAATTTACGCGAAGAGCACATTAGCGATGAGAGTTATGAACGAGCTAAAGAAGTATGGCATATGTTTGGGTGTAAGAATTTGGGGGAATACTCGGATTTGTACCTCAAGTCAGATGTATTATTATTAACGGATGTTTTTGAGCAGTTTCGAGATATGTGTTTACGTGTTTACAAGCTTGACCCTGCTCAGTACTACACACTTCCAGGTTTATCATTCGATTGTATGCTGCGTATGACCAAGGTAGAGTTAGAACTACTGACTGACATAGACACAGTTAATTTTTTTAAAAAGGGTATTCGCGGTGGCTTAAGTCAGTGTACAGAACGAAAGCATATTGCCAACAATTTATATTTACCAAACTACGATGCAACAAAACCATCTTCATTTATAACATATCTTGATGCTACAAACCTATACGGTCATAGTATGTCGCAAGCATTACCATTTGGTGGTTTCAAGTGGCTATCACAACGTGAAATAATTGATTTAAATATTCTGGCGATTGATGATAACAGCCCCCAAGGTTATGTTCTCGAAGTGGATGTGCATTATCCAGAACATTTACATGATGCTCATGCCGATCTTCCATTTTTGGTGGAAAACATAGTCCCTCCTACAGAAACAGCGAAGCTACCAAAGCTAATACCGAATTTAAATGATAAAAAGCGGTACATAGTACATTATAGAACGTTGAAACAAGCCATCAATAACGGCCTAATGGTAATGCAAACGCATCGAGTTTTAAAATTTGATCAATCCAAATGGTTGAAAAAGTACATAGATTTTAATACTGAATTGCGAAATAAATCAACAACGAAATTTGGTAAAGATTTATTTAAGTTAATGATTAACGCGAATTTTGGCAAAACGATGGAAAATGTGGAGAATCGTAAAGATATAAAGTTAATAACATCTTGGGATAATAGTGTCGGTAGAGTAGGTGCTAGAGCTTTAATCGCTCGCCCTAATTTTAAAAGCGCTTCAATATTTTCAGAAGATCTAGTAGCAACTCATATGGGTAAAACAAAAGTAATTTACAATAAACCAATTTATATTGGATTCTCCATATTGGACATGTCAAAAACAGTTATTTACGATTTTTTTTACAATTTTATTAAGGCAAAGTTTGGTAATAATGCTTCCTTGCTATACACTGACACGGATTCCCTTATACTAAAAATTTTTACAGATGATTTCTATCGCGTTATTTCAGAGAATCCGGAAAAATTTGATACATCAAATTATCCTGAACAAAATTTGTTTAATATTAAGAAAAGTAAATCGGTATTGGGTAGAATGAAGGATGAATTTCCAGGTGACCCGATAACATGTTTTTACGGTACTGGGGCGAAAGCTTACTATGTTAGCTCGTTAAACAATGAATTAAAAAAGGCTAAGCGTATTAAAAAATATGTTGTCGAAAATCAACTGCACCTGGAAGATTATCGAAAAATAGTAGAGCGCGGCGGCCTTATATTTAGAAAAATGAAAACTTTTCGTAGTATTAAACACGATATATATACGGAAGCTATAAATAAAGTTGCTCTTTCCCACAACGACGACAAACGTTACATTATTCCATCGACGACAAAAACTTTACCTTGGGGCCATCAAGACATTGAATTTTATAAAACCAACCCCGAGGATAATTTGGAAATTTTGCTTAAAGTTATCGAATCTTTTAATTCAGATGAAGATTTGTAAATATTTACATCCTACTGAGAAGTCCATATTTGTTTGCTTTTATATTTTAAATTTATTGCTTATTATGTTAAAATTATATGAAACATTGTAATTATGACACTTAATTTTTACTATAATTTTACATGTAGAATAAGTATGGATGATGTCATAGTTTTATATAATCACTTTATTTATATACATTATAGCTAGTTATTTTATTTCCATTTTTACAAATTGTTAGGATAAAATAGATCTTTCCGTTTACGTTTCTTGTCACTTCTCGTAAATGACATACCACATTTTTGATATGTATGTACTCTTCAATTTCTATAAAAGAAATCAGAAGATTTTCTATAATAACGTTTATTAAAACACAATCGCTTAAAAAAAAAATTGTTTTACTTAATCTAAACATGATGGTAATGCATATACCAAATTAGTGGGATAACTTATTATGTTAGAGATATACGATCGTAATGTATTGTAGGTTAGATATAATTATGATTGAATTATTATGTATAGATAAAATTTGTTTAAGTATACCTGTAAGTTTTTGTAAAAAATATAGTTTAGGTTATAGTGTAGTTTAAGTTTGTATATAAATGTATAGAAATAGTTAGACTACGTATAGCATTAAGTTTTTTTTTTTTTAAGAATAGAACTTCATTGAAATAAACTGATGATTATTTAAACCATTTTTTGTTGTTTTATTTATAGTATCTAGTTAAATAGAAAATATATTAAAAACCATAGTTTTACATGACAGTGCAGTTCCTTGTATTAATAGAAATGTCATCAAGATAGGTTTCTTGATAGAAAACTATATATGTTTTTAGAGGACGAGAGTCTTACAAAAATACATGTACATCTCTATCAGGTGTTATATGTTAATATTAGAAAGTTACTAATATTTCAACATTTTATCAAGCTTAATGGATTTTTCGAAGTTGTATGGAACACAAGGTGTAAACATGGAATGCATTTCTTATTAGTTACAAAAAATAAAACATGAAATATCTATTTAATCAGTTTATTTCTATACTTTACAAAAATAATATTAACTTAAAAACTAATACATCGATTTATTAGTGACGGAACCATTTAATATATTGTAGCTTAAGAATGCATCGTGAATTATCAGTGCGTATACTTTAGTGTCTTTGGGAAATTTGTTCTTGCGTGTTTCAAACTCCAACTTTACATCCACAGTAGATGATTTAATCGCTTCTGGTTGATGACTGCAATCGATTACGAACACTGGGTTATTTAGATATTCAGCAAAACTCATCATAGGATCATTGATTTCTCGTTGGTAGTAGCTTATTTGAAAATTCTCATAGTTGTAATATGCTGGTGCATACAGTTTCTTCGCAAAATCCAAATTCCATTTTTCATAAGGAAATACCGTAGAGTTTAGATAAAGACGAATATCACTGATATCAGCTGTAGTAAATTGAGTAGCATCCTTTTCTCTATTGTCCAAAGAAGTGGTTGATTGGAACCCAATAATCAAGTATCTTGGTTTTTCAAGGTTCGTACTTGTCCTTAAGGCCCACACATCTGATGATGTTTGACGCAAAGTAGGTAATTCATAAAGATCCCATTTACGATATACCATTGGAATGGTTGCATTATTTCCACCTTTATTAATACGGGACAATATTTTCAATTTTTGCTGGTCATCGGGAATAATGTGACGAATTTTCCACTCAATTTTTTCGATTGTAATGTCGGCATCTACTTCACCGATGTAACAATTGGTAAAAGTACGGGCGATAATAAAAATCAACTCTTGTTTAATGTTAAATATTCCCTTTGTATAATCCTCGGCAAAACCCATCAGATATTTTAGAGGCAACTTTCCCGAAAACATCTTGCATACTGGATCAAAAATACATTGGTTTTCATCAGTCAAGCCCCATCCACATGCCATAAGAGTGTTTTTTTGACAAGCACCCAACGACGTCATAGCTTTTAATGTTGAAGTAATTCCAGGTTTGCGAACGACGGCAACTTGTTCACCACCCATTTCATAGCGAATTTCATCAAACAGAAAGGCGATTGCATTATTTGATAGATAACATTTTTTCGTTACATCTTTAGATTTAAATTTTCCTTCGATGTATATGTAACTGTCTGATATATCCAAAATTATGTCCTGAAAGTGTACTGGTATGCGAATTTCATCAGAATTGCTAAACGCTGGAGAACCATACGGTTTGTATGTATGTTCTTGCAAGCTAACGATGGAATGATCGAAAATGGGTTCGGTAAAAACTTTAATTTTGTCACTGGTGCTAGCCATTTTTCTATTTTCGTACTTTCAAACCAATCGATTGTAGAAATTTGAGATCTTTAGCTGACAGCTGTTTATGAAACAAACGTCTTTCCAATCTAACGTCTGGATTATGAATGACTCTGGAGTGTGTAATATGTTTACTTTTATGTTTAATGGCAGTCGATTTTTTAGTGTTCATCAACATATTTAGTTGGCGATTATAGCAGAAACCCATATTTTATGATAGTCTTTTCAATTTAAGTTTAACAATAATTTTCTCACCTCGAAAATTTATCAAATCACCGTTATCGTCCAAGATGCGTAGAGTAATGTTCTCTATTGACTGGCGTCCTTCGGGCAGTATCGGCATATAAATATTATTTTGGGGTTCTTTGGAAATTTTATAACCCGGCTCCACATCAATGTCGAATTCAAATAATGTGTGACTTTCTTTAGAGTTCAGATATGCTCCCGAAATTATGTTACAATCCACCCTTATAATACGCACTTTCATTATGTCCACATTACTGGTTGATTCATGAAGTTTCCCACTCTCTAACACGACTCGTCCAAAACCCAATAATTCACCGATACTGTTTTCTCCACTGAAATCGATATCGTACAACGACTTGAGTTCACATTTTAATGTATTATTGTTGGCTGATAACGAAAAAAAATCCATACAATCTTCTTGTTTACAGGATTCTTTTAAACTTAATAAAATTGCGAAATCCATGTATGCAACATGGATTTCGCAATTTCATTAACTTCATAGGCTCCTGGTGCAATCCTCACATTTATAAGCTTCTGGCTATAATTTTTTCTGTATTTAAAATAACAATTACTTTCATCGACATTGAAAATTGAATTATACGTATAAAATCCCAACAATGCGAGACCATACTTATGGGCTGGATTCAATTCGACGGGCGGGTAAAACTCTGCACTTAAAACACTTGTGTGTCCTGTTAGTGTGAATGTGTAAGACATGACTGATGATGAAACATATTATGCTACTATTTTTATTGTGGTTTGCAGCAGTTTAACGGATTTAAGCTTAGGTTTCGTCTCACTCCATTCGCTGTTTCGGTTTTTATCTTTACATCACCGATTTTACAATAACAAAAAAATAGCTTTTTAGCTGTCGGTCCGTCTCCTTCATCACCACCCAAACAAGTTTCACTGTTGTAATGCTCGTTACAGTACTGATATTTTAACATATCGCTGTCCGTTTTCATATGTGCGGGTAACTTATTCCAAACTAGTGCGATTTCATTTGGAGCTAATGCAATCATCACTTCCTTTGGCATATTTCCTAACTGTTTTGCAGACATTTTGCTCAATCCGCCGACTTGACGAAATTCATTAAGTGATATCAGCATTTTAGTGTAGTTATCACAATCCATTTGTGGTGACACGTACGTTGATGCCATCATAGTTTTTTTATTTTTCGAGAGAAACTTCAAACACAAATGTCCACACCAGACTGTCCCAAAATCTTGCTGTCGCTCATATGTATAGTAAATTTTCTTTGACGCTTCAGGCCCCCTTTGCAGATAATGCACCAATTCGATGGGTGGGGGTAAATCCCCAAAGCTATCATAATATGTTACATTTAATCGGTTTTTACTGTATGCCACCCAATGAGTCCCACCTCCTGATATACTATCCAAATTAATAATTGCGGCTTCGTAACGTTTCGGTCCTCGCAGAGGCAGCGTATCTCTCATATACACCCCTCGAAAATGTGGTATTTTCATTTGCAACGTATACTTTTCTAGTTCGATAATGGATAGCGGTCTTCGAGGTAGGGTTTCAATTAGTTTTTTGAATTTCCACCGTTGTTATTCAAATACAAGCCCATGCCGTTACGATATGGTTTAAGGAATAGTCCATTTCCTTTTGAACATAGACGTAAGGTGGCTCCTGTTTTTTCAGCACTTGCATTTTTTACAGTCTTTAAAGCACGTACAATCCCTGCTGCACCTCCTGCTAGGGACCCCAAAGCTGACAATCCTGCGAATATCGGTATTAGCGGTAATAATCCACCAATTTTAGGGATTGGTATTATTCTGCGAGTACGAATTTTCCGTTTACCACCTGCTGACTTTAAAGATTTACGTGCTGCTGTTACAGCTATTTTCGATGCTTGCATTAGATTTTTTTCAAGAACCTTTTTTCCTCCTGCAACCGCTTTCAGTAACTGAGATCGAATTGGTTATCTCAAAGCAGATCCAAAAGCTTTCTTGGGTTGTTGACGTCTTCGTCGCGGCAACCGTTGTTTATTTCGACTAGTCGATGGCATACCCATACCGAAATGTTGTTTTGCTTTCATAATATTCGTTACTATCCAAGCTGCCGCCTTTTCTTTTATACTAGCCTCCTTCGATTTTACTCTTTTCCAAGCACTTTGCTCGAGTTCGTAATCGGCTTGGTGTCGCGCACTTAAATCTTCGCTGTTATGCAAATAAGCCAAGTCGTGTTTTTTGCATGCGGCATCCAATGGATTTATTCCCAGATCACCATGTTTAACACGTTTTACTACTTTGGTACCGGGTCCACAATATTGATAACCGGGGATATGCAACTCAACTGGTAACTTATTAATAAGTGAATTAACAATACCAGCTCCAGTCTTACTTGATAAACGAGACCGTCTACTTCGCTTGACGGATGACATCTGAATGATTGTCTACGTGAAAACAATAAGTAAATATAGTAAAAATGAAAATTGTGGAGCTTAAACAGAAACTGCCAGTTGATAATCTTGATGAAAAGGTTGGATCTAGACACGATCAGAAAGTATTAAGAAGGCATGGGGCGCTGCTTCCATCATCTATTCGCGGATTGCTAATTGGACCGTCGAATTGTGGAAAAACCAACGTTATGATTTCGCTGTTAACCCACCCATTGGGGTTACGTTATGAAAATGTTTACATTTACTCAAAGTCGCTATATCAACCGAAATATGAATATTTAAGAAAAATTCTAACACCGATTAAAGGTCTTGGATACTACACTTTTAGCGATGGAAATAATATAGTGGAACCATCAGATGCAAAACCAAACTCTGTATTCATTTTTGATGATGTTATGTGTGAGAAGCAGGATGTCATAAGATCATACTTCAGTATGGGGCGACACAAAAACGTGGACACCTTTTACTTAGCCCAAACATATTCACGTGTTCCGAAGCAACTAGTGCGAGATAATGCCAACTTTATTATAATGTTTAAACAGGATGAGATGAATATGCGACATATATTTTCCGATCAGGTTTCACCCGATCTAATGTTTCCACAATTTCAAGAGATGTGTGTCAAATGTTGGGACAATAAGTATGGTTTTTTAGTTATCGATAAAGATAGTGAAGTAAATGCGGGAAGATATCGCAAGGGATTTGATAGCTATATATATTTATAGATGTAACCCTAGAGGTTCATTTCACCATTGACCGTTAATTTGAAAACACAATGAATGAAGAAATCGATTTAAAACGTAAGCTATTGGAAACCACCAATGCGGTGAGAAAAAAATTTAAGCAAATTAAAGCAGTTAGGGAGCAAAGTCATGTCGATTTAGAAAAGTTTTATGAGCCGATTACTAAACCGCTATCATCCATATCAAATGTAGTGAAACAACGGCAGCAGCAGCGGCAGTCTCCACCGCAATCAATATCAACTCAAAAATCAGACACTAAAACTAAACCAATAAGTCACCACACTTTAAGCAAAACTAGGGACTTATCAAATATAACAATTGATGTATCGGATGAAGAAAAATCTGATGAATTACCGATGGAATTATTTCAAACATCTACACCAAAGCATAGCCAGTACGAATCGGTTTTTGCAACACCCTCTCCATCAAACCAGTCGGAACAAACATCAAATGCATCTAATGCATCTACATCACCTTCTAAACGTATTCACACCTATTTATTAGGGTTACAAAAGCAACCATCTCACTATGATACCGTTTACGGCGTTCATTATGGCCAAGGAAAAAATAATAAAGAAAAAACCTATATCGGTAACATAGAAGTGCGTTTTACTAATGGACAAGTTGCGTTATATGAAAACGATAGAAATATTGCTATATTTGATGGTAATATTGATCTTTATGATCTGATTTTCCTAAAATCACCACGAATCCTGGGCAAAGAAGATGAATTGAATAAAGACACTCTTCAGGCTTACAAAGATATTTTGGATGTAACAAATGCTGCATACGTCAAGTATGATAAAAATAAAGGTTTAAGAGAAACTAGATGGTTAAAATATAGACAAATCATTAAACCATTAATGGAGGAAACTAAACTTGGGGCTGGAGTGTGTCAAAAAAAAGATAGTTAAAATTCGGTTGCCAGTAAAAAAGACATTATCATCAAAGAAATCTCAATATGTCTATTGGAATAAACCCAGTGAGTTGGTGGATCGATTACGCTTATTGTGGAGTTCAAAACTAGCCGGACACACAGGACATGATAATGAAATTATGTCAATTATTGAGGAACTTCGAGAAGAAGGAATAATATATTAAGTATTACAATTAGTTGCATAAATTAGTGTAGAGTAAGTCTTTGGATAAGATACTATGGATCCTAGCCCCGAAAAAATTAAAATTGTTAATGAACTACATAGAAATGCGAGAAAAAATTTTACTAGAAGACATACCATAATAAAGGGATATAAAGATTTGTGGCAAATTGATTTGGCTGAAATGCAACAATACGCTGATGAAAACGATGGTTTCCGTTACATTGTCGTCTGTATAAACTGTTACTCAAAATTTGTTTATACTAGAGCTGTTAAAAACAAGACCGGTGTTGAAGTTACTAATGCGATGAAGAGCATAATTGAAGAGGCCTCATATACACCATCCAATTTGAATAGTGATCAAGGAAAAGAATTTTATAATAGTAACTTTCAAGCTCTTATGAAAAAATATAATATAAACCATTATTCCACCTACAGTACAAAGAAAGCTGCTATTGTTGAACGTGTTATACGAACTCTAAAAAATAGTTTGTACAAGCAATTCTCAGCTAGGGGATCATACAGATGGTTGCAAATATTACCATCTATAACGAAAGCTTATAACAACACTAAACATCGAACTATTGGAATGAGACCGAAAGATGTAAAAGAAGATACGCAAATTAATGCCTATGACTATTTGAAAATCTTTCCCAAAAAAAGAAAATATCGTTTGGGTGATATTGTTCGTATTAGCAAATATAAGAGTATATTTGACAAAGGATATACACCTTCTTGGTCAACGGAACTATTTAAAATATCAAAAGTTAATATAACCAACCCGCCTACATACCTATTGGAATCATTGGAAGAAGGTCAGCCGATTAAAGGATGTTTTTATGAACAGGAGTTGCAGAAAACAAACAGCCCAGGTGTTTATTTAGTGGAAAAAATTCTAAGGAAACGTATGAAGAATCATATTGATCAGTTGTTTGTAAAATGGTTGGGGTTTCCAAACCAAGCTAACTCTTGGATAAATAAGTCTAATATTGTATAAATCCATCTTTTCATATTATTCATCATGAAGAAAGTAACATTTAAAGAAGAAATACATACAGTGCACCTAACATTTGTTTGGACATTTGCATATAGACAGGCTCGAAAAAGCAACTTTCAACAGCTTAGGGCTGATAGAGAGCGTTTTCAAAGAAGAATAAACCAAATGGAAATAGCTTTGGCAAACGTTTTGGATTGGGATTATAGAAAAAAAATATATAGAGAACGATTTGTTAATAATAATTAAGTTTATAATAATTAAGTCTAATATTTTATAAATATATTTCATGTAGAATGATATTGTATATTTTCTAAATTGAGAAATAAAAATATATTATTTTTACAAATACGTATTTTATTTTATAAATATGTGTTACAAACAGCTATTACATTATATCAATACATTTATTTTATTGTGTTGTCTAAACGAAAATCTTGGTATTGCTTCTGGTTTTATCTTCTTTGCAGTGTTGATCGGAATCTTTGTTCTTCATCATCTTCATCGGAAACTCTTTTTTGCACCAACCAATAAAGATGGACGTTCAATACTTGACTTTTGGTTTCCCTGTCCTTGGGACGACTAAGTAGGTGGGTGTTTTTGTTCGTCCTTTCTCAAGGGCTATAATTCTCATCTCAAGGTCTGAGATAATCTTATTAGTTTTTTCCTTAAAATCATTTTGAATTTTATTGAAATGGGGGAAGTAATCCTTATTCATCGCTTCAAATACCTGTTTGCGTAAAGTGTGAATTTCATTAAAACCATATATTCGAGTTGTTGCATCATTATCTTTAGTTGGGTTCGCAATATTTGATAAAGTCTTTCCATCAATGTCATATTGTCCGTTTGAGGTTAGTTTAAAACCAATACCAGGTAAAGCACGCACTAATTGTACTTGTTGTTGTTGATTTACCCTATGACGCCCAAATTTATCAATTGTGTTGTTTACACGACCCATTTTTCTTAACAACTAATCTGTTTTTAATATAACATTTCCTTATATATATGCTTATTTATGTACTAGGATAAATAAAACATTGTTTTACATACACATAATTTATTTACAAATTTGGTTATAATAAATTTTATTAATACAGTTGCTACACCAATCATTAATTGCTTCCCCAGTACTGTCGCCACCACCGCCACAGCACACATAAAAATAATTGTATTTTTCTTGTTCTGCTTCTTCTACCGCTTCTACTTCTTTTTCTTCATCTTCAACTGCTTCTTCTTTTATTGTAAAGGTATTGGTACCAGTTTCATCTTTGTTGTGGTCACCATCATCGTCTACGTCCATCTTACCATAATTTAACAATGTTTCTTTTGAAATATTTGGAATGTCAATAAGAAACTTTTCCAGCTGTTCATTAAACATACCGGTACAAAATTCATCTAAACCAATGGAACCATATTTGAATTTTTGGCAAAGATGAGCTCCAACTGCAAAACGTATTGAATCCACCATATCCTTTTTGTATTGACTTGGATTAAAAAACAAACCAAAACCGGGCTGGTCCCAGGTTGACTTAAGAGCTTCTTCACCCATACCGCATAATTTATGTGATAATTCATTAATATATGAATCTTGAGCGGCTCTAATAGCGTCTTCGTCACACATCTTAAATAGAAAATACTTTAAATGATTGTGTATGTGTTTCCTTACACGTGTGTTGCATTTCATTATTATATTACATATTCAGCTAATGATTAAATACTATGATAAACAATATGATTAAATAAAAATTTTAAAAAGTTTACTCCAAGCAACCAAAATTTATAATTGCTCGTGTAATATTTCCTGATCCACTTGAACTCTGCCCCAAATAAGTTAATGTATATTGATCATTTGACATATTTACAATATCAATAAAATCAGCAGTAATCACATCAACAGTACGTTTAGGTAAAAATGATTGAAATGTTGTATTAAGCAATGAATCGTATAATGTGGTAACAATAGTTTAACCAAAACGTGTTGTGGTTGACACCATTTTTTTAATAGTATAAACTTTTCCAACCTCTAAGGTTGAACGCCTTCTACGCTCAGGAAATTCCGTATCTTTGTTTATCATATTATTAATTTCACCCAAGGTTTGCTGTGAAATGCTCATTATTGAAATATGTAATAAAACAATAAATTACCTTTAATATACACTTTCGGCACACACACAATACAAATAAAATATTTCTATTCACTTTACAAGGTACCAGTTAATAATACTGCGATGCTTGTGTGACTATGAACACTTTACTAATTCGTCCACCTTTTTATTGAAGTTTTCAAGGCCGACGACATAAAAAATAATGGTAGGGGGAGTCGCCGCTTAAAGAGTATACAAAACTCAACAACATAAAAACCACCTGCACCCCAAACCAACACAAGGTCATCGTAAATAAAACGTGCCTGCACCTCATTCAATATTTTAGAACAAAATTACGTCAATAAAAAATAAAAATTCTTCAAGGCGTAAAAACCAAACACTTGCGTCCGAGCACGTCCAAGGTCGAAAATAAACCCAACCCAATGTCATAAATAAACATCTGCTCAAAAGTTTAGTCAAGGTTACATAAAGGACATCTGTATCCACTATAAAAATAAATCCAAGAATACCTAAATAAAGAAAAAATGGTCAGCGCTCAATATCACCCATAACAAAAGAACAACGCCGCCTTCGAAATCATACATAACAAAAGGATATCTGCACTCTTTCAAGGTGTGAAAATCCCATCAAGGTGTGAAAATCCGATAACAAAGAGACCCAGACCCTATTGTTACGACTATAATAGCTCTTTCAAGGTGTGAAAATCCCATCAAGGTGTGAAAATCCCATAAACACCCTTCAAGAACATGAAGGTATAACAAAACCCAAATATAATACAAATCTAACTTTTGGGAAAAAATAATGGAGAAGGTAATATCAATAAAACAGACTTGCATCCCTTTAGATATTTTTGAACAAATAAATGACGACAATAAAGAAATATTTTAAGGTGTAAAAATTTGTAATGCAACAGTGTCATAAATAAAAGAACACCTGCATACCATAAAAATACCCTCGTCCACGCCAAGGTAGCACCATCAAAGAGCAGCTCCATCCTTCAAGGTCAAATAAGTCACATAAAAGAAAATTGCATACCATAAAAATATCCTCGTCCAGGTGTATGGTCAAGGTCAAATTAACAAAGAGTAGTTGCATCTTTCAAGGTCGAATGAACACCTGCATACCTGCGCGGTCAAGGTCGCGGGAGGGTGGGCGAGGGGGTGGGGGGAGTAGAAAGGAGTGGGGGGAGGCGAGGGGGGCAGGGGTGTAAGAGGGGGGTGGTCCAGAATCCGCCTTTCCCTACTACTGTTTTCTACGTTTATTTATAAATAAAAACTGCATTGACAACCATAACAAAAAATAACTGTTTAGAATAAACTAATGTCCTTAGGTTACGTCTCACAGGTCTCACTCATCTGAAATTGTCTCAATTCATATAATATTATCACAAATACTGTATAAACACAAGCACTAGGATGCATTGAGACACGTACTAAAAGATCCATAAACTATCAGGTGATTCTTACAGCGTTCTCTGAAACAAAAGAAACAGTATCGGGTAGACATTAAATTTCTCTGTAAAATATGGCCGATGGCCAAGTATCTACTTATCGAGTTAGCTCAAACCATTATCTTTGTGCCATTATGTTATAATTTTTAATCCACTCAGTAAAACAAAAATGTTAAAATTATCATTTCAAGAGACTAAACTTATCTGTTCGTAACTGATAGATTGTTAGGTATTACCTCGGGCACAATGTGTTGCAGTTATCTGCAGGTTGCCCAGTGATATTTTGTTAAGATTGGCTTGTTAACCAACACCTATTATGTATGTGAAACATTTCATGTTAATTTATTTATTGTAAACTTACATTTCCTATATATTCCTATATAAAAAATAGGTAAGGAAGTGTAAAATCAATTTGATAAACAATAAAAAATAATTACCTGCATAGTAGGCTGGAATAATAACTGAAAGATTACACACATCGGCGTAGTTTTCTAGAATAGAAACTAATAGAATTGTATATTAAAATGATAATAAAAAATTAATTAATTTCCTCAGAAAAAAACGTGGACAAGAAAAATTGACAGTTGTGACATGGATTGGATGGATGGCGGGCTGGCTGGTTTGTTCCAATTAGCACCTGGCGCAGTTTGGGAAGCGTTATAGTAGGTTAGAATATAACTGTCCTTCTCTTCTATACGTCAAAAATATGCGACAGAACCCGGTTACACGGCCAGCTGGCGACAACAGCGCTAATTTGCCCTGATGGCCGGCGGGCACACTAACACCCCTCTCTCTCTTCTTTCTCTTTCTACTGTGTTGCGAAATCGTCCATTTAAGCTTCACCGGGGTGTTGCAACCATCCCAAGTGCACCTAATATGATTCTCGAACATGCTCCAACTTTTATGAAGAATAAAATTTTCTGAGAAATCGGTAGGTAATAAAAAAAATGCCCATATTATGTTGCACACTTAACAACCACACTGTATATATATTTCGATATATGGCGAATGCTTTTATATTAAGGTAACCACATAACATAACCACACTTTTTTACGTTGTATTCATATAATAAGGGAGTTCGGTTTTACTATTAAATTTGTCAGATTGCTCCGCGCCCGTTCGTTTAATGTTTTAGAGGACAGCGAGAAATCTGAACGCCGTTGGTGGGAAATTTAAAAGTCTAAAGTTGTTTAAGTGGTGATGAATAAAAATAAACTCACTTTTCGTGCAATTCGCCAATATAGGTATAACTATTTCATTTTATGAGACGTCCCCGATTTTGTTGGAATTAATGATCCCTAAGGTGGGATTAACGATGCCATTTTCTATCGTCAATTCGATTTGCATAACTATATTGACGATTCGCATGCGCACTGCTCAGTGCTGTGTTGATCAGAGTATAGTTATTTTTATGCTTTTGGCATACGGAGAAGAAAGACATACATATTCTGGAGCTGGTAGAGCAAGGCAGATGTTAGTCATGCAGCCAGTTATAGTTTGGTTTACTTTCGTGTTTTGTACAATTACGGAACCTTTCATGTTAAAACAAACACATACTCTCTAGAATTCTTAGGATAGATGACATCTTGATAGACTAGAAAATATTTATCTTAAATACTTTCAAGGATTTAAGGTAAATTGTGTCGACGTTGTGGTCTAGTGGTTAGCGCAGCAGCCTTACAGATCGTAGGCCCGAGTTCCATTCCCGGTGCCGACAACGTCGATGTTAAATTTGGAATTTGGTTTAAGAGGTGGCGCCGTCTTTCGGAAGAGACGTTAAACTGTGGGCCCCGTGTCATGGATGTTGGCACGTTAAAGAACCCTACCCTCGACAAAGAGGGATTCGGCAAAATTACCAGATAGTGTGTGACAAATTCCCTGGCGTCGGTGATTGGCCTCGTTGTGGAAAAAGGCCGACGTAAAATAAATAAATAAAAAAAAAAAAGGTAAATTGTGGCAATTTTAGTGGTTTCAAAAAACTGCGTTTTTAAAAGTTTCTGTGCATTTATTTAAAAAAAACGCCGGCATACTATTCGTCAATGCCTCTCTAAACAGCCCTTCCAAAATTAGATACTTACTAATTATTTTTTTAAATAATTGCAAGGTTTCGGAAGTTATCCCTGCTTTCAAGCAATTTGTAGGTACCTACAGCTATCATCATCAAAAAATAGATAGTTTGTAAATGGCACAATATTCTGGCACTTGCAGTCAAGTTAATTTTTATTGCACTATTTTTAGTTTTAAACTCATTTACTAATGCTGAACGTTTACAAAATTTGTAGGTTAGAAAATAAAAGTTCAAATCATCAAGATTGTTCGGTAAATATCAACGCGTCTGAATTCTCCATAGTCACATGATCCTGCTCTGGTCTCATTTGCGACGTGAAAACCAAACTCGATGTTTATATTTGCTTCTTTGGATAGTTGTCAGCTCAACTATTTGGGCAAGAGGAGTCTGGCAATAAGGCTCATTTTGCCTGAATTCGAATGACTTCTTTTACCCCTGGGTATATTATTTATCTTTCTTCTTTATAAATAGTTTAAAGAAATAATTAATACATATCTTTCCAGATGGTTTACCGGTACAAGAAAAAATTTACTCGGATTGAAAGTGCAGCCGACGATATGGGCAAAAGCTATGAATACTGTAAAAAATAATTATCTATAAAACAAGCAGCTTAAGTTCTCTACATTACAAAAATACTTCAGAAAACCGTTTAAGACGACGTTACAAACCAGTTTTTTTTATTAGTGATTATTGACATATCGTTTTATCCACAGCAGAATGTTTAGTACCTACGCAAGGTATAAATAACTATTTCAAGTTAGTATTAACTCGGAGGAACGATTCCGTAAGAAATCCTTACCTATCCTCGCCATTATACAAGGGTGTCTCACGGTGGATATATGGTACCTTAGACGTTTCTGACGAAGCAGTAAAGGAATCGGTTGGAGGCCCAGAGAAACTAACCGGAGCAGGGAAAGACCCCAAAAACGATGGCTTGATGACATTAAACAGCACGTGGGACGACACTGGTTTCAGCTGGCAAAAGACAGGGGTGCATGGAAAACAGAGGGAGAGGCCTTTATCCAACAGTGGACAGTTGCGGGCCGGTGATGATGATGATGACGTCAAAAAAAAATGGTTAAACTAGTCGGACATGCTCTACCAACATAAAATATTTTTAACAATACAGTGTTGCCGCTTCCGCACAAAAATAATAGTAACTTCGATTTTTTAAATGCAACACCATATATTTTATTTTATTTTCGAAACCCTTAATTACTTTCCTTACAATTTTTATTAACTCTACTCTATACTTATCTCTTACCGTTTCTAAGATATAAATTAATTTCGTTTTTTTTGTCCAAAAACGTCACTTTTAAAAATGCTGATAATTTTGAACTCTAAAACATTGAAACCCTGAAATTTGGTAAATAGTTAACTAATACCATAGGGCTCTCTGCCCTGGTCCCAAATCTTAGTTGCAATATACAGGGTGGTTGAAAAATACACTTATTCTGGTAACTTGAAAAAGTTACCATATGTCCTTTTTTTCAAATGTAACACCCTGTATATTATTACGGATTTAAAAAGCTGCTAAAATTTTACTTAATTCTTGTATATCATACCTGTACCTAACTAACTAGTTTAACCATTTTTTTTTGACGTCGTCATCATCATCATCACCGGCCCGCAACTGTCCACTGTTGGATAAAGGCCTCTCCCTCTGTTTTCCATGCACCCCTGTCTTTTGCCAGCTGAAACCAGTGTCGTCCCACGTGCTGTTTAATGTCATCAAGCCATCGTTTTTGGGGTCTTTCCCTGCTCCGGTTAGTTTCTCTGGGCCTCCAATGAACGAGTTTTGCAGTCCATCGGTCACAGTTCTGTCTAGCTTATGGAGGACTTCAGGTAGGAGGCCGATCGCAATGCATTGGATTCGGTCCCAAATGAGCATCGGTAATTCAGCTTTACGAGTTGCCATAAGATGGCGCTCGTGTTCGAAGTGGGCTATTAAATAAATGGTTTCTTATGGACGAGATATCTATTTTTATTTAAATTAGTTCTTTAAGGAACAAATAAGGACTTTTACATGAATTTACACTTACTTTGTTATACTTATTAGTAAACTCGGCCTGTATAAAGTTCCAACGATGCTTCGTTTTTAAAATACAGGAACATTCTAGCTAGAGGGTTTTACCTTTGGAGCTAGAAAGATACTTATTTGGCTGCGTTTCATCTCTGAAGAAGATCCTGTCTTACACCCCGACACAAAGGAAACTCTACTTTTATAAATTGTACCATTATTCATTATAAATATGGAAATTAATTACAATACAACGTTATTTGTCTTGTCTTGCCTTCAAACGTTATTTGTTATTTCGAAAAATAAAATGTCAATTGTCAAAAGTAAAACTTAAAAACTATGGAGGATCTAGTTTTCCATATTAAAAACGAAGAAGAAGAAGACAACATCATCCCACTTCGGACGCGAGGGCCATCTATCGGCCAATAGCGAAACTAACCAAAAAACCGGGACAGAATTTGAAAATGCTGCCATTGTCGATCGGCCTCCTACCCTATAGTTCTCCATAACTACATGTCCAACCCACTGCCATTTCATGCGTGCGATGCGCTCGATAATATCTGTTATCCTGGTGCTGTCTCGGATGTCCTCATTTCTTATCCTTTGTCTAAGAATTACTCCCAGCATTCTTCTCTCCATAGCTCTTTGCGATTTTCTTAATCTATCGGCGCTTTTTTCTGTCATAGTCGCAGTCTCCAGTCCATAAGTAGCCACGGGCAAAACACAGGCGTCGTACACTTTTCTTTTTAGACACATAGGGATGGTTTGGGTTTTGAAAATGTAATTTATACGACCGAAAGCGCACCAAGATAGTGCAATTCTTCTTGTTATTTCTGTGGTCTGGTTTTCTTTTCCAAGCTTCAATGAGTGTCCAAGGTAGACATAGTGGTCAAAATTTTCGATTATCTGATTGTCTATTTCTATTTGTGTGTTAGTTTAGGTCATAATTTTTGTTTTGTTCAAGTTCATTTTTAGACCCACTCGACTAGATGCTTGGTTTAATTGATGCAACATACTTGTCAGTTCATCAGCATCGGTGACGGTGCTTATCAGGACAATATCTTCGGCAAACCTTAGGTGATTTAAATATGAGCCATCGATCTTAATCCCTTTATTCTCCCACTCTAAGTTTTTAAAGACATCTTCCAATCCCGCTGTAAATAACTTTGGCGATATCGTATCACCCTGACGTACCCCTCTGCTAATTGGAATTTCTTCGGTCTTGGTGTCCGGGTCGATCTGGACCTGTAGCGTTGCGTTTTTATTAATATTTTCTATTAAGTTGGAATATCTGTCAATTCTAGCTGCATCTAATGATTTTTAAGTTTAGATACAAGATAGAAATACACTTTAAAGTCATGGAAGAAAACTATACAAATGCAGTTTTTATGAATTTATTTATTTTATTTGGACAATGTGTGTTGGCATTAACATGCAAAAAACATTAAAACTAAATTTTTCTTGAAATCCATGCAGTCAACACCCGCATATTAAAGTGTTTGGATGTAAACGCCCAGCGTTTTGAACATCTGTTAAAATAGCATTTTATTAGTGTTTGTTTGAAGGTTGTAGACAATGATGTATCTTGAGTAATAGATGTGTTTTGGACTTCCATTGCCTTTAGTCTTTCATATCACAACGTTTTAACTGGTAAGTATCTCCAGTCGTCTTCAGGTGAATACTAAACAAGTTACAGACTGGAGATACTTACCAGTTGAAACGTTGTGATATGAAAAACTAAAGGCAATGGAAGTCCAAAACACATCTATTACTCAGCATTTTATTAGTTATAGGTAAATTTAGTAGTCTTTTATTATTTGACTACCTAGTTAACATTTAATAAAATTATCCTGGATTCTTGTGAATTTTCTAAGATTCATTGGCGGTAAATTAGAGTACATTTCGTTAAACTTTATACATGTCCTGGCGATAATTCTATCACATTGTTCAAATAAAATAAATAAATTCATAAGAACTGCATTTGTATAGTTTTCTTCCATAACTTTAAAGTGTATTTCTATATTGTATCTAAACTTAATGAAATGTCAAAACGATAACCATAGTAACATACGTAAACATCAGTTTTTGTCATAGCTAATATAACTAACTAATAACCAAATAAAAATTGAATTGTATAGAAAATTTTACAAATTATGCTTAATACGTCAAATAAATGGTTAAACTAGTTAGTTAGGTACAGGTATGATATACAAGAACTAAGTGAAATTTTAGCAGCTTTTCAAATCCGTAATAATATACAGGGTGGTATATTTGAAAAAAAGGACTTATGGTAACTTTTTCAAGTTACCAGAATAAGTGTATTTTTCAACCACCCTGTATATTGCAACTAAGATTTGGGACTAGGGCAAAGAGCCCTATGGTATTCGTTAACTATTTACCAAATTTCAGGGTTTCAGTGTTTTAGAGTTCAAAATTATCAGCATTTTTAAAAGTGACGTTTTCGGACCAAAAAAACTGAAATTAATTTATATCTTAGAAACGGCAAAAGACAAGTATAGAGTAGAGTTAATAAAAATTGTAAGGAAAGTAATGGGGGTTTCGAAAATAAAGTAAAATATATGGTGTTGTATTTAAAAAATCGAAGTTACTATTATTTTTGTGTGGAAGCGGCAACACTGTATTGTTAAAAATATTTTAGGTTGGTAGAGCATGTCCGTTAATGTAAGCGACCAAATTTTCAGAACGATTCCTTTACTGGTTCGTCAGAAACGTCTAAGGTACCATCGACCGTGAGACACCCGGTATACTACTAGAAATATCGTGTATTTACCCCGTTTTCCCTTAAGTTGTAAGTATGGAGGGCTTTAAAGCCCTCCATAGTTGTAAGGAAAATTTACCTGTACGTGCAGTCCGTAATGACAGCTGACATTGTCACCGAACTAGAACATTTTAAAATAATTTTTAATCATGGCTGGAAATTATGGAAAATATATAGACCGATCACCAATCATATGTGCTGTATAACGAACAAACTTAAAATCATCGTAATTTAAATAATGAATCATTAAATTCTAGGCTGGAAAGGTTTCTGGAGATCCACGTGAAACCGCTGCATTAACTTTTAAGCAATATAAAGTCGTAGATGAAATAGACGCATTAAAACATGATGCGAAGATGTGGAAAGAGGACGAATTTGTTCCACCGCGACAATTACCTCCCACAAGAAATGCTGAATTTAACGGAACACATACAGAGGTATGAGTAAAATATGTATACCTAAGTCATCAGAATATTAATTTAATGAAACCGTCGATGTAGGATAAAACGGCGATCAAGCAAGATAAACAAATCATTTCGTTCACATCCATTGAGTATCATTGTTATTATAATAAAATTTCTCTAAGAACACGCCTATCATCGTGGCTAAGTAAGCTGTCGTTTATGACACCCTGTTGACGTCTGGTCTATTTCAAGTTAAAAAAAAAGCTGCCTTTTATTTGCATCTTGGATCAGGTCAATAGGGAACTTGACAAAAATTTTAAATGGTGAAAAAATTCTATAAATCATAAGTTCCTATATATTGTCATAAAACATATGGCAGCAAACAAAAACAACATATTTCGTCCCAAAAGACCGCTAGAAAGATTTAAAACTGCCCCAAAATTCAAATTATCCCAAGCGGGTAAAAACGGGTCGTGACGTCACGAAGTATTATTTGTCATGATGACATCCACGAAATAGGTTATAGGTTGGCAATAAATTGAACGACGTTGAGATTTTCACCTTAAAACAACAGTACAATAACAATAACACACGGCAATCCAAATGCAAACTCGGTAGCTCGGCCACCGGTCAGGATGACGGAAAAGTCATACTTCGTGACGTCATCGGGCTTGGCGCGCTTAAAAGGTCGTTTGAAATGCTTTTGACACGCGCGAAACTTTAAAGAATTTTTACCAAGTTATTACTGATTTTTAAGGAGTAATAATTGGGGAATATTTTTTTTAGGCCTAACTAAATCATATTATTGAAAAAAAAAAATTTGGAAAGTTCCCTATTTGACCCAGATCACTAAAATTTGATAATTAGGATGTTTTATTTACAAACTGATTTGATTTGTAAGTGACCCGGTCACTTCCCCCTTTGCCCCTAACTGCACCATCCGCAAATTTCGATCACTTAAAGTGAACTGGTCAGAAGTGAAAGGTGGGAGTTGTTTTGACAGATACTTGGCGTAGCCTAACCTCAAACCACAGATAAAAAATTAAAAATTTTTGCTAATCCAAAATTTAAAATCAGAGGATTCGGAGGAGGAATTAGGTATAATAGTAAGTACATCAAAGTGTTTATTTCTTGTAAAATATAATCAAATCGAGAATAACCATAACCTCAACAAAATTTACGTGACAAATGACACTGACGTAGTCCGAAACTATGGAGAACTATAGGGTAGGAGGCCGATCGACAATGGCAGCATTTTCAAATTCTGTTCCGGTTTTTTGGTTAGTTCGCTAGTTGGCCGATAGATGCTCTCGCTTCGCAAGTGGGCTGATGTCGTCTTCTTCTTCGTTTTTAACTTTTACTTTTATTCTTTTGACAATTGACATTTTATTTTTCGAAATAACAAATAACGTTAGAAAGCAAGACAAGACAAATAACGTTGTATCGTAATTGATTTCCATATTTATAATGAATAATGGTACAATTTATAAAAGCAGAGTTTGCTTTGTATCGGGGTGTAAGACAGGATCTTCTTCAGGGAATAAACGCAGCCAAATAAGTATGTTTCTAGTTCCAAAACTCCAAAGGTAAAACCCTCTGTGGCTAGAATGTTCCTGTATTTTAAAAACGAAGCATCGTTGGAACTTTATACAGGCCGAGTTTACTAATAAGTATAACAAAGTAAGTGTAAATTCATATAAAAGTCCTTATTTGTTCCTTAAAGAACTAATTTAAATAAAAATAGTTATCGCGTCCATAAGAAACCATTTGTTTGATAGCCCACTTCGAACACGAGCGCCATCTTACGGCGACTCGTAAAGCTGAATTACCGATGCTAATTTGGGACCGATTCCAATGCATTGCGATCGGCCTCCTACCCTACCTCAAGTCCTCCATATCCGAAACAGAATAAAAGCCAGTTTTATTTGATGCATTTTGGATCAGATCATTTTAGGTTAGTTCATTTAAAAGTGAACTGATCGAGAATGCAAATAAAAAGCAGCATGTTGGCGATAGAGACAGGACTGGGCTAAGTTCTTTTAAAGTCGATTCACTCAGTAAACCTGCAAGATGGCCGACATGTCATATGACAAAAGTCAATGAAAATGCAAAAATTTATTTTATTTAGCTGGAATATGACTTTTGTCATATGACATGTCGGCCATCTTGCAGGTTTACTGAGTGAATCGACTCTACCATCGCATTCACCATTTTTTAAACTTGTACGGGGTCTGAATGGTTTGTTTATTGGCATAATGGCTTACAAAAGTATAGTGTTACTTTTATTTACAATTGAAACATCTCACACTCAACGTGCGAAAGATTAAAAGTTGCGGCGTTATTTATTGGTAAAACATAGAAATACATTTGACGTGCACTCAGTGGCGGCGCCTACAGCTTTTTCTTTCCAGTTGGGCGACACCCGGCGGAAAAATTTGGAGGGTGGGCAGCAAAAATGCGTGTACCTAGAACCTATAGATATCTAGGTAATATTTCGGGTAATAGGTACAGATTATATAATTTACTATTTATAGAATATATTTTGCAATTTTGTGAATTGTGAAATTCAAACAAAAATTTAAAAAAAAAAACACTGAAATTATTTTATATTTTACAGAGAAACACATGAATATATAACAGAAAACAGAGTTAGGAGCAGTTAGGAAAGAGCTATTTTTCTATTAATTATGCTTAATTGCAAAAGAATTTACAACTACATCTAAGTCAATTGTTCTAACAATATTTTTTTCAACGTACAAAATTCCCAAATCTGTGAGCCTCTCTTGTAACATTGTGGTCCTTAAATAGTTTTTTTATTCTTTTTAAGCCATTAAACGACCTCTCACAACTGGCACTTAAAGAGGGTACAGGGTACATCATTGCAATGATACATAATTTAATAAATTATATTCCTGCAGAAGAATAGCAAGAGCTGATAAGTGATAAGGTCTTTATGAATTTCATACCTATTAATGGTTTTTGGTGGCAATTTTAATTCATTTTCGACGGACGCTACGTCACATCTATAATGGATAGCTAATGGAGTTATTTGCTCTAAATTTAAAAATATATTACTTAACGGGTTTAACGCACTAAATCCCTTTAGAACACTAGCATTTTCGTCAAATCTCCGACAATGTTCTGAAGTGATTCGGTCAATTATGGGATAATATAGTTTAACTTGAAACTCACTTTTTTTAGTAGTGAGGTAATTTTTTGGATGATTAAGTATAGTGTTTTTAAATTTAGAAGGTAATTTATTTGATCTTTTATTATTCACATCATCTAAGGTAATATTATTAGCGGATGCGTTTTCTAGAGTCGCAGTCCATAACTTTTCAAATTCAAAATCTTGCCTATATGATACAAATAACTGTTTTAGTGATTTCACAAAGTTTTTAAAATATCTTTGCTTTGTAAATAATCAGAAACATTCTTTATTTTTGACAAGAATTCACAAAAAACTTCTAAATTGAACAAAAAGTTTAAATTAATATTGGTCAAGAGTCTGTTTGCCTCTGGAGAGCGAGCGTTATTTTCTGTTATATATTGGTTTAATAAAATTAATATTGCTGGCAGTATTTTTTACAGCCAAACAGCTTGATATGTGTGAGTGAGGTCCACCTCGTGTCTTTTTAGTTCTACAGGTTTATCTTCCGGGTGTAGTTGTATTTGTAAAAACGTATTATGTACGGAAGAGATATTGAATTATATACATAAATAATATTATTCTAATTTATTTATTGTGATGCCGGAAACACATTGGTTGATTCATTTCATTGGAACTAGTTAGATCTATAAAATTGAAAGCCATCAGGAAAAATCTACTGAGTTAGGTGTACTTCTCTATATCTTTTTTTCAAATGCGTAATTTAGCAGGTTGGGCGAGAACAATTTGGGTTGGGCGCTCGCCCACTCGTATTTTGTGAAATCTATTTGGTCCAAAAAGTAATGAGTAAAATAGTTCCACATACATAAGCTTTACTTTTTAGATAAGTGAAGTTTTGAGACCCCCAGTGCAAACGCGGTATCAGCAGTTGATAAGTGACTTAAAAGACACCCCATATCATTCTTTTTGGAATGCCCAAATTGGTAAAGGTTCTGATCCTACTCCCGGGTTACCTATGGGAATGAAACCTTTAGAAGTAACATTTGGAAAACCAACAAAAAGAGGTATTGGCACTTTGCTTATCGAACTGATCCCCGTAAATGAATACAGTATCATCGGTAAAGCCCGATTCATACTATAGCTCCAGTCATGGTCCGATCACCGTCCGGTCACAATCAGATCAAATATTATGCTTGCATTTTATACCGTGCGAGCAACAATTATTTGCATCAAATAGGGCTTGGATTAAAAAACGTAGGGCTTGGTTTAGATCACTATGATATGGGAACGATATATCTAACCAAATCTAGGTTAAAATTTTGTCAAATTCATATGATGACATGATATGCCAAACTAATAAAATAAGTATACAAATGCAAATTTATTTTTGTTGTTTACAAAATTAACAAAGTAAGAATATAATAATAATAATAATAATAATAATAATAATAATAATAATAATAATAATAATAAATATAGTCCTGCATGTTCCATAAGATCTTCGCACTTCTTGAGACAGGAGTCTTATACAATTTGTTGGCGTATTTTGCATTATTTCACGAACGTTTGCAACAAGTTCTTCTGTTCTTACAGATGGTCTTCCTGCTCCTTTTTTGTGTTGTATAGAATCTGTTTCCCTAAACACAGCCACGGTTCTTTTCAGGCAATGATAAAAAGCCCCAGCAATAAAAGCAACGTTAGGATAATGCTCGTGAAAGTGCACAAACCCGGATTGTATTGCCACTCACCATTTACTCTAACCCCGTTTCGAAAATACGTTTCAACCATGAATGTTTTGTGCTGTTCCGTAAAGCCCATTGTACTTGTAACGACTGTCAAAGATGACGGTACCAACTGATTGATTGGTAATTCAGGTAGTTACTGACACCCAACAGGTATTAAGCTTTACGGCTAAGCATTACGTCCTTAGATGCAAGGTCCTCTTTGATGCAAATCATTTTTGCTCGCACGGTATTACACCATTCAGGTTAAGTTAAGGCAAGTTCAGATCACGTGCCAGGCAAGTCATCGCGGTATATCTTTCCAACAATATTTTGATCTGACTGTGACCGGGCCGTGATTAGACCGTGACTTGGCCTATAGGATGAATCGGCCTTTACGGATGAAATGCGAAGCGCGGCGAAGACAATTTCTTCGCTCGGGATTCGACGTCTTTGTGATATTTATGATATCTTGACACAAATATTAAGATTCATTACTTGTTGAAAGATATATACATCCTCAGCCGCACTTTCTTCTTACAGTGACATTATTAATTAATAAGGTAGGTGAAGGTTATACAGGATGCAATTAGGTTAGCAGTTTATTGGTGCGTGCGGATCGATTCTGGTTCTTTTGGTTTTTGAAATATTTAGATAAACTAAAATGTTGCATTTTCTTAGATCGGTTGTAACTATGTTATTCCCCAATATTTTTGAAATCTGCAAACCCATTTTCATATGCGAAAACTCCTCAATATAGAGACCGTATTTTAAGTTCACCTGGAGGGTTTATATCAAATAGAAAATTACATAAATGAATTGGCAACTAAGAAAGAAACAAATATACGGGCTCGCCGGCCGTCGACTTCGCCTGATCTCGGGTTGTTTCGTGCTCGGTCGAAGGCGGTTCCATAGGCATTAATTTATGGAAACACAGTCGAACCGCTCCGTGAATTATTTTATAGCAAACAAAACTTTGTGTTAGACAACGGAAAACTAATTACCAAATATACAGATTATATTTGCATAAACAGTATGCTTAGAATTCTTTGTAGAATTATATAGGGAAAAAACCCATAGTCGTCTCCACAAATACTTATATTAAAAGAGTCAGATTAATGTGGTGTACATGTTTCGGTACTAGGGAGTACCATCATCAGCACCAAAGGGCTAAAATAAATATAGAATGAATAGAAAGAGGAAGGACAAGTTAGATTAACGTACTTACCACAAGTGCCACTAATACTAGGAATGTGAAAGATTTAAAAAAATTAAAAACCATGAATAAGACGAGGACATTTTGAGCGTTTAGACGAAAACAGATTAAAAAGTGGTAGTAAAATAAAATTCGAAAGGAATACATTTTTTTTCCTCTACCCTACATTGTAAACAAATAACAAACTGATTGTACTGAAAGTCAGACCGAGGATATAAAAAGGTCAAAGTAGTGACATCCAACAAAGTCAAGCAAAAGTAGTAAGTATCCAATAATAATGGGAACTGACGTCAAAAGTGTAAAACGTGGTTCTTTGAGCAAAAAACGGGCATCTAGTGGCGATAGCAAAAAGTAACAAATCACAGTTGTCGGCAAGAACGCGAGTAACCTGCCGGGACAAAGGTTAGGCTTCAAATCGCAAGATGGATGGGCGGGTCCATCATCTAGAACAAGTGAGGTCAGAAACAAACTAGTCATTCCAACATTCAACAATATATAGGGAGTAGGAGAGAGGTATAAAATTAATGTGGCCATCTAGAAGTTACTGTCTAAATTAGCAGTCGAAGAAGTTCGTGCGTTCGTAAAAATTGAAAGCATTATGGTGGTCATGGTAGATGGGAATGAGTATATAAGGGTTAAAAGTGGTGTAATTAAAGGAAAAACTTAAGGGATTCAAGATAGGGGAGGCAGGAGAAGATGACTTGATCGTTAACACAGTTGAGGTTTTTATTAAGAAGATGGATTTCCATCATTTCAAGAAGGTTAAGTTTGCCGCCTTTGTTACAGGAATGAAGGAGTTTAGTGGTATTTAATGGGTCAAAAGAGTGGTTATTGCAGAGGATATGAGAGGCAAAACTAGATTTGAAATTGTGGTTAGAGAAATCAGTGGTTCGGAATTTATTTATTTCTTTACAGTGTTCGTTAACTCGGGTTGAAAGTTTACGCCCTGTTTGGCCAATATATCAGACATTACAGTTCAGAGTACCACAAGAAAGTTTATAAACACCCATCTTATCTAGTAGAGAAGTTTTATCTTTGGAGTTGATTAAAAATTGACAAATATTGTGGTTAGTTTGGAAAGTAATAGAAATGTTGAACTTATTTAGAATATTTTTGGCTGTAAAAGAAAGGTTACCCAAAAAGGGTAAAATGTAAAAACTTTTTGGTTCTCTAGTCAATAAATTTTTGTTAACAAATTTAATGGTAAATTTGTAATAAATCTGATTAATGATCCTGAGGGGAAATTGGCTATTAACAGCAACTTGTCTAATGTAGTTTAATTCTGTTTGAAAATAATGATGGGTTAATGGTAAAGAAAAAGTCTATGGAAAGCTGTATTGAAAAAGGCAAATTTATGTTGACGGGGGGGGGGGGGTTTGAATTAAAGGGAATGATAGAATCAGTGGTGGTGGGTTTATGAAAAATTGAGAACTGAAGACTGTTATTGACTTTATGGATTATTAAATCAAGAAAGTTGATAGACTTATTTTGTTCAATTTCTAAAGTAAATTTGATGGAGCGGTGAAAAGAATTCAAAAAAGAAAACAAAATGTGGATATCACCAAGAGAGCCATCAAATAGCAGTAAAATGTCATCGACATACCTGTAAGAATAATATTTTAGGAGAGAGGCGGTGTTGTTGTAATTTAGATTCTAGGGAAGCCATAAAAACGCATCCATGAGGGGGGAGAGGTTCGATCCTATGGCTTGGCCGGACTTTTGAGTGTAGTATTTATTGTTGAACATAAAAGAAGTTCTGTTTCAGAACATTGTATATTGCCTATTTTAAAAAATATGCAGTGTTATATTTAAAATAACCAAGCTGTGTGCACTTCTCGTTCAAGCGGAAGTGACAATCAGACGTTCATACTGAAAATGTGTGCACAGTGCAACGATATAACCTACCGAAATTTTATAATAATATTTAATTTTATAAGGACGTGACAAACTGGGTAGTAATTTCGTTATCACTCTGTATACTAGCCCATTAGCCCTCTAAACATAAATGAAAAACATATAACAGGTAGACAGATTTTAATAGCAATTAACAAATGTATATTTTTTAGACTTCACTTTAAAAGAACTAGTGAGCCCCCCAAAAGGACCCTACCAGGTATTGAAAGAAAGCCAAGTTGGTCATGAAATGTACAAAAAAACGCATAATGATTACAATCCTGCGGAAAGACTGACAAGGGGGTGCGAAAAATATAACGATTATTTTAAAAATATTTAAACAATTTATTCTTTAGGTATTATCAACCTCCATTTGAGCCATTTAAATGTTTTGGAGCAAAAACAAAGTATGACCCCAGAGGTATTTGGGTCAAATGTGCTTGTGACTGGTACAAAAAAGAACCCTTAGTGCATGCGAGCAAGTTTCAAGCGGATCATTTAAAGCGAACTAGACCCCAGCTTGGAAAAGTTTTAGCACCGTAAGTTAACGAATTGTATTCATAAGGTACACTTTTTTTCGGCAAACTATTGTACTGTGTGTAAATTGTTATCCCTTATTATATAATTTATTAATATCAAGCCATTTACATATTATATTTAGGTCGTGGTTAATGTTGGTCTACATGAAAATATACAATAGTAGTATCATCAGCAAACAATTTTATTTTACGTTTTAAATTCAATTTTGCTATAGAATTAATGTAGATTAAAAAAAAATTAGGTCCTATATAAGGTTGATCCTTGCGGAACACCACAAGTTATGTTTTTTTGTGAACTTTTAACATTTTCCATTTGAACAAACTGTTTTCTATTAGAAGGAAAGAAAAACACAAAGTCTTCCTCCACAAAATTTAATAGAATAAAAACTCTAGTTTAAATGGTCTCTACATGTCTCTACATTACTTAAGTCATTTTTTTAACAATAAATATTTCCCAGAATTATTAATAAATTTATAAAATTAAATTTGGTTTCAGTGTTACTGCATACCTACCATTTCTTTTAGACCTTACAACGTTTAACGTTTTATTGACCCAATCATATTTAGGTAATTTTTGTACGAAAATGCATAGTCAATGTATTCAGAGGTTCCCAAAAGACCTATCATTATGTCGCCCGCGTAAAAAACATACCTATATATGCTAATTAAATAAAGAGGAAGCCGTACGTTTCACATGATTACTTTTATTCAACAACTTAGTTTGTCGATACCTTTTGCACCGATATAATCATTTAATTAGAGGTTTAAAGCATAAATATACCTTTAGATCCGTATCAAAAGTTTCAAGTTTTATGAGAGATATTATGTTATAATTTAATAAACTTATTCATCAATCCCCCTAAGACGTGCTTGTTTTTTAATTGACAGTCTTAAAAGTTAGGTAAGAATTCCTAAACTCAGAATATAACACTCCAAACAAGCGTCTAGAATCTGACTATGGACTTTTCAACCGGCCAATCATAGGCCGCCGTCTAAAAGAAAGTAATTAAGCGATGTAAAGCCGGTTGTTGTAAATTAGAAACATAAAATGCTATTTATAAATATCGGTATATAGGTTTCTTTGAAGCGTCACGTGTACCAAAAATACTCCTTTGTCAAAATTCTCAAAAGTTCATCACACAAAAAAACTGCAATTGATGTGAATATAATAAACAATTCAACAATAAACAGTGTCTTAAAGGGCATGAAAGAAAGCAACATAATATTACATACGTTAGGAATAATCAGATTTACAAGTGTGCATGCCGCAAATATCAACATTAATACTACAACACTAATATTATTTTATAAAAAAAAATTTTAATTAAATTTAAAAAAAAATGCTCTGGGTAACAACGAACAAACCAGTTGCCAATATACCTTTTAGACGGAATTTGTTCCTCTAGTTATCGCCTCCTAATATGATGCACAAGGTTGCCAAACATTCATAATTTTAGTCAACTTCAACTATTATAGTATGTATGGCTGTCAATATCAGCTGTGGTAAATTAAAAATACATTTTAAAATGATCGTACCGTGCTGCTAAAACTATTAGATTTTGCCAGAATGTATAAATTAATTTTTATTTTTCTTATGCTTATTATTTACGAGGGAGCCATTGATACTGGCACTAAACTAAAAATAGTTTTTAACCACACAATATACTTGAAAATGGAACACAACATCAGCCGGTTTTGTTAAAAAATGTATCGATAATTATTAGCGTGTGGTGCTGTTTTGTTCGTAAGCATAAAGCTATATACTTTGACGTTCCACAACGGGGTAACTGATCACATTAGTCGGTCATTTGGCTCATTTCTCTACTAGAAGAATTTCAATGGATGGGCCTCCTCCTTTTTATGAATCCATCAATAGTTTCAAGTAGTAAGAAGTAATAACTAATAATAATAATAAGTTTATTTAAAATTTAATAATATAATACATAATAATAATAATAAGTTTATTTAAAATTTAATAATATAATAAATATGTTTATGTTGTCTTCGATAAACTTATTCTTCAATCCCCTGAAGCGGAGCTTGTTAGGGGCAAATCTTATTTTTTGTTTTAGTATGTAAAATCATAAATCATAAATATGCATTAAAAATCAAGTTTTTTAAAGTAAAACTGTTAATTTATAGTATAAACGCAGTTTTTTTGAAGAAATATATTACCTATAGTAAAATTATTAATTTATAATTTTTAAGTAAAAAATATTACTTATATAAATTATTCAGAACAATATTAATTAATTAAAGCATTTCTAAAAATATTTTCAAATTGTCTGTTTTTAATATCCATGTTTTTATTTCGACTTTAAATTTTTTTAATGAAATCAATTTTTTAATTTTTGTTGGTAAATAATCGTTTAAATAAAAACATACTTGTAAGGCCGGATTTCACCAGAAGGCTCGCAAACGACTTTCTTATAAACTCGGTTCTCGGTAAACTCAGATTTAAATGTTGATAAAACTCGATCGGGTTTCACCAACACAAACAAGCAAAAAGCAAAACGGAGTTTATCGAAACTTAATTTAAGGATGAACCAAAGCCGGCAACATTGTAAAAAGATGTACAATTTTGTATTTTGTGAGATGCCAGCACTTTTGTACAGAAGACAAAGTGTTAACTTAACAACTTTTAACCTAATAATTCAAAAATATCAAAAATTGTTTTTGCTTCTGGTGTGGTGCTTCTGGTTGAAATTATAAATTTGATATAATAGTGCTCAAAATTTTGTTTTAAAACAAACCTATTAAAATAATGTCTAGCTCAGATTTGAAGAAACAATCATTAACTGCAGATAAAACACTGGTCCTACATGTAGAAAGTGCATGTGACAATGCGAAAATGCTTTAACTTACTTATCGGTGGGAAATTCTAAATAATTTTCAATCGCCTCCAAAACAGCAAGTACTGTTCGTTTAGTCAGCCGAAACCTGGTAACAAAGTCTTTATCGTCTACAGTATGAAAATGATCTTCTCTGTCTCTCACCCAGCGAGGTCGACGAACGAGGTACTCATCTTCACTATCGCTGTCCTCGAAAGCTAATAAACAACGAATACTTACACCAGGCTAATAAATACGCTCTTCTCATATTTACTAACCTCAAATTTCACAGAACTTATCAACACTAACCTAAAACGTCGTTTAACTTTCGTAAACTGGCCAAAATCAGTCGGTTTCAAGCAGAAACGCCGTGTAGAACTAAACTCGGTTTATAATTCCTGGTGAAAACCAATTTCACCACTCGAACACTAAATCTAAGTTTAATTTAAACAAACTTAGTTTAAAGAGTTTGGTGAAATCCGGCCTTAGTTTTGTAACGACTGTTAAAGATGACGGAATAACTGATTGATTGTTAATTCAAGTAGTTACTGACACCCAACCAACCCAAACCCAAGTTATTAAGCTCTACGGCTAAGCATTAACGTCCTTAGATGCAAGGCCCTCTTTGATGCATATAATTCTTGCTCGCACGGTATCTGACCTAATGTTTTCAAACTTTTTGCTTTCGCGGCGTATTCTAATTGTTTCTAGGAGGGGTTAGGACACTTTAGGAAGATTTTTATTACTGGGATGTATTTTCAATAGGTTCTTATTCAAGACGTCAATACTGAATATGATAATTCGGTTATAGTGAAAAAGCCCATTAATTGGTGATTTGAACAACCTTAATACAACGTCTAGCCGGTCTAGCTGGCGTTTTTTCCCTAATTGGCGCAGGGGTATCGGTGTGCGGTGACCTGGCTAATTTGACCATCCGGTAATATTTAAAAATATATTCTTAGAAACAACAACATAGATTGTGTGCCAAAGGGGCATACGTTTGGCGATCCCACACAACAACAATTTTATGCAGTTGAAGACTTGATGAAGGACCCAGATGTTCAACCGTGTGTGTTCAAAAGGGATTTTTACAAATGGCTCTCATCTTTAAACAAATTAAGAGTGTTGATGAAAGAACGTTGCAGGAAGGGCTTTAGTCTACGGGATTTTTTCAAGAACGCATTATATTTCGACAAGGTAATAGTACCGGGTGACTCAGCGATTGCGCGGCGTCATTTTATGCCTTGAAGACAAGATTTGTCGATAATGAGCTTTTATAATAAGGTATGGTTGGATATCTGGCACATTTTAAAAATATTTAGAATTATACAGGGTGCGTCCAAAAAGTAGAGTGTCATAAAGGTACATTTTTTTGTGGCTCGAGACACCATATATTTAAATACATTTAATAATTCTACGTGTTATTTCATAAATTTTTATTAATTAATATACGAAAAAGTTATAGTTTTTAAGATAATTCGACTTATAATGAAAATTTTGCATTTGCAAGCATCTCGTTGTTGTGAAAACCCAAACAGCACACCAAATCACGATTACGATGTGTTTGCATTGTGACGATGTATCTGGATGCAGACACATAGTTACACAATTATACGATGTTTACAAATTGTAGGCACACATGTATGCACAAAGGTTAAACGTCCGCCTCACAATGTAGTCACAGTATACCATTTACATATACACAAAGTATGTGATCCACAGTGTGTTATCGGATGCACAGTGATCGTGTATTATACTGAAACTCTGCTTACACATGGCATTTGGCCCACCCAATTCATACATAAATATACTATTCCGTGTATATGTAGCTCTGTCGCCCCGTGTATACACCCTGTCCAGGATAAAACAACTTTTTACGAGCTACTTCAGGAAAATAAAAGTTTTGCCGCCTGATCGACCTTTTATTCTCTTAAAAAATCATTATGTTTTTTTTTAAACGAAAGGTCGGGCGACGAAACGTTTATTTTCCTGAAGTAGCTCGTAAAAAGTTGTTTTATCCTGGACAGGGGGCGTTTAGTTTATCTATGACACGAAAAGTTGCTTTAAAATTTTTTTATAATTAGATATCAAACGGTGCAACAAAAAACAGAAGGATAACTTTTACAAGAATATTAAAATGTATTACAAACATAAGTACCTATACATAATCTATAATATATAATAAAAACAGAAATATATCTTATACTAATTCATTGCCAGCCTTTACTGCAGCTCTCTTTTCAGCCATTCTTCGTTTTTTCAAATTTTTTTAAATGCATTTTAAACTCCGATAATGAACTCGCCACTGCCTGTAAATAAAAGAATATTTCAGTGTTACGAGTTCCCTTAAAAAGGAAAATTAAAAACGAAAATGTAGAAACTACAGCACACAACTGCAGAGTGTATATTATTACACTGTATACTGTTACTTTTACGTGGTGTATACATAAATAATATTATTACATTATACCATAGAATAATTATACCTACAATGGTGGAAAAATTCATCACGTCCATTAATGAAAACCGTGGAAAAATCGCAACAAATCGAACAATAATATTGGTAACTGACAAGTCAAAAAGCAGCACACAATTATACCTATATATACTAAACTTTGCCGGCCATGTGTACTACGGTTAAATTATATCCATCTTTATGTTGTGTAAAAATGCTAAGAATCCTAGGTGAATACGGTATACAATATTATTAAACATTGTAGCACCAATATTAATAATACCTAGCAGTAATTATTATATATTTAACAATTATTATTATTATTCCTTTACCTTATAATCTGTTTCAAAGGGCACAAAGCACAGATGACACGCACACACTTCCGCAGCTTCCCATAACATAAAATTAAAAATGGCTGCTACCACTACCACAGAGGACACAATGACATGAGATACACATGGTCGGTATGCTCACGCTGACGCTTTGCGCGCTCGCGCGCTGTTCTAATGTAGACACGACAAGACACAATTACAAAGTGTATATATAGTTGTTTGTATCATGTGCATATATCGCATTTTTACGTGGTGTATGCAGTAGGCACAAATATTACATAAAGCATCACACATACGTATAACTTAAACCTTGTAGACATCTTGTACAGGCGTTAAATTTTAATATTCTATTAATCTTTCTTTACGTTATACAAAAATGTTTAGAATCTTGAGTGCATACGGTATACAACTGTTAAACATTGTATAACATACTTCTATCAATATAAACATAGGTGTATCTCATATGTGTACGTCAGTACTAGTTGAACACTTAGATTCACCTTAACATCTTTTGATTCTCGCGTGTATATCTTGTAGAGACGTAATCTCAATTGGTCGTGCTGTATGGGAATGCTACTTAAATTTTGACACTAAGCGTTTCATAATTTTTAAACTTACTAAGTAAAGTCAAAAATACATATTCACTATGAATTATTTGACGTCTTATTTACAGGGTGTTTACTTTTTAGGACCAAAGTCAGAAAACTTCTAATTGAAAAATATCACTTTTATTAAATGGAACACTCTATATATTTTACTGTCATCTTATAGCTCGTCATAAACTCTTCAACTTTCGTTAAGAACGTCCTTTCCCTATCGCTAATAGTTTTTGAAATATTTTGATATTTCGAGATTTAATGTCCTCGTTATAGCATTTTTTGTCAATGGATCACAGTAGCCATGGAAAATAAATGAAAATAATGACAGTGGATGACATTAAGAATCAGATCAAGGTAAAAACGAAGCCTTTTTACTGCAAAGTTTATTGTCCAGTCAATTTATAAGTTGGTACTCAAAATGAATTTAAAAAAAAATGAAATAATCGATATGATTTATGTTTTGGGCGAGGCGGATAAAAAGTGTGTCTTTTTGCTGAACAACTATACAAGATGAAATATCCCGAGCGGCGAACACCCAGTCCTCGAAGTTTTCAAAATTTAATGGAAATGTTTGATTCAACAGCCGTAATCCATTAACAAAAAATGCTATAACGAGGACATTAAATCTCGAAATATCAAAATATTTCAAAAACTATTAGAGATAGGGAAAGGACGTTCTTCACTAAAGTTGAAGAGTCTATGATGAGCTATAAGATAACTGAAAAACATATAGGGTTTTCCATTTAATAAAAGTGATATTTTTCAATTAGAAGTTTTCTGACTTTGGTCCTAGAAAGTAAACACCCTGTAAATAAGACGTCAAATAATTCATAGTGAATATGTATTTTTGACTTTATTTAGTATGTATAAACATTATGAATCGCTTAGTGTCAAAATTTGAGTAGCATTTTCAAAACAACGAGATGCTTGCTAATGCAAAATTTTCGAAAAAGTCGAATTATCTTAAAAACTATAACTTTTTCGTATATTAAACCATTAATAAAAATTTATGAAATAACACGTAGATTTATTAAATGTATTCAAATATTGGGTGTCTCATTTAAAAAAAATGTACCTTTATGACACTCTACTTTTTGGGCGCACCCTGTATAATTCAAAATATTTTTAAAATGTGCCAGATATCCAACCATACCTTATTACAAAAGCTCATTATCGACAAATCTTATCTTCAAGGCATAAAATTACTCCGTGCAATCGTTGACTCACCCGGTACACATAAATATAAAAAAGTTTAAAATCGAGAACACACTTTTTGGGTTGCACAAAGAATTTAAACAATAACACAGGTCTACGATGTTTCGGTTCTAAGAAGTGATTTCGTATAATTATGGTGAACTAATTCCAAAAAACTCATTAATTTTATTTTATTAAATAAAATGTCTTTACAGACGATAAAGACAAAAACTGAGACCATTGAAATATACTTATATATTCATATTAAGTGCTAAGGGAGAAATACAAATCTCCTTACTCTACTCCCATTATCATCGGTCCATAAATAACCGAGATATCATTGACAGCCGTCAATTTTTGACAACCGATGTTTTGTTTTCGAGTGTTCCACTTTTACCTCCACCCATCTTGGATCCTGCGTAAATTTTCCGTCCATTTTAGATTTTCTAATTTACATACTAGAGTTATATAATATATGCGTTAGTATTCAAAAATTCATTATCTTAATTCTATTTGGGGGGGGGGGGGGATCGCACAAAGTAAAATTATTAAATGTATTTATAGACTTCCGCACTTAGAACCAACAATAAATTTATATAAACCGAATAAATACCTAGATGTAAATAACATATAATTTAAAAATTTGCAGATTTATTCATTCTTTACTTTTAAAAAACAAAAAATTTCTAACATAACGTTTACAAAAGTTCATGATCTTCACAGACATGATACTGGACAAACTAATTTTTTACAAACTATTGAAATAAACAGCAACTTTGGAAAACGCTCATTGTTATATAATGGATTAAATAATATATAATATTTTACTCGAAAATATTAAAACATTAAAAAAACTACCCTTTTTAAATTTAATTTAAAAAAATATTTCCTAATGTAAATTTATTTCTTAGTAAATTAATCAAACGTTTATACAAAACGAATATTTTTTTTAAATTGTCTTTTCTTTATATATTATTATATCTACTAAGTTAGAGTAATAATAATTATTAGTTATTTTTATATACTTTTTTATGCCTGTAATAAATTTGTAAAGTTGGTTGGGAGTCAAAAAAAGTAATATAAAAACAAAAGAAATTATTATTAACTAATGAAGCCTACCTGGACCAACAGTGATACAAGGTGAGGTGAAATTAACGGAAAACAAGCCACAGTGAGAACAGGTTCAAACATATAGTTGTTTTAGTAGCTCGAGGGGTATGCCAAGGGTTGTTGTCTACACCTGTACACGGTATGCCCAAGCGCATAGGTTCTCTCTCTCTCTCCCACATTGTGACGTCACGTGAGGGACTCCCGCCAACAACGCCTATAAACAAGGACACAGTGCTTATTTGTGACGTCAGCATCTGTAGTCCTATAAATAGATTAATACACTTATATTGTTTTTCGGGATTTATACACGGATTTATATTTTTGTGTGACTTAAATTTACCTATAAACTTGAAACTATCGTTATTTGCATATTTAAGCTGGCATTTAAGTAAATTATGCGTTACTTAAAACATAACATAAGTGAGAAAACCTATATCTAGATAGATAAAATTACCTATAACTACTTAATTTGTCTTAGATGTTTTACTGTCTTTTTTTAGATATAGGGGCAATGGGAACAAATTCTTTTAAATCTGAACAAATACTTGTAATCATGAAAGTATAGGCAGATGTTGCTAACAAGTCGTTATTATTTACTGATGCCCCCTTTATAGTCTTTTTTTTTTTGTAAAATCTTTATTCATGTTTACATACAATATTTGTATTTACATGTCAGTCTTATTTAAAATTAAAAAACATCAGTAACTTACTAATATTTGACACTGAAAATTTTATGTTCTATTTCTCTAATCCAATAGGTTTCCTAAAGTGATATTTAGGTTGGGATCTAACTTATGTAATCTAGTACATTTTGTTTTTGTTAACTCTTTGTAATCGTTAAGGGTGGCATTGACTCCGTTGTTTAAGATATATTCTATGGTTTCTATTACTAGATACAGAGTGCAGTGATTTTGTCTTTTGTTGGTATATTTAAATGTAAGGTTCAAGATTGTAACTAGTCTACTCTGCGTTCCCGTTATCTGATTGACCATTTTTATTAGTAGAACTGAGATTAATCGCGATTGCTGCGTGCATAAGAATCTGTGCATTAAGTTATCCCTTTTCATGTTGCAATTTTGACATGTATCTGAGGGAACCTTATTTATTTTCTTAAGATTTGTAAGAAAGGGGTATGCTTGATGGATTATTTTAAACGTTAGACTTCGTTGTTTGTGGTCAAGTATTTTGTTATGTAGATGTCCACATATATTTTTTACGAGAGCCGTATTGTTAATTTTTTTAAATGCACTGGGAATTTCTCTATTTTGTTTAAGGAGAGATAAATATATATGTCTGGACTGGAGATTGTCGTCTTGTAGGATAATTTTCGGCATATACGCAGCTTCCTGTATAAATTTTCTAATATGTGGGTATTCGCAGGGGTGGAGAAAGGGGTTAGGAGGGTTAAATATCTGTAAAATATTAACTTTTTGAATTATTCCTTTCCACATTTAAACTATATTTTTAATCAAGAGACTGTTACATTTTAATCAGTCAGTGCCAGGCCACCTTCGTGCTTTGGCCGTATCAAGGTTGTTCTTGCAATCCTTAAACAGCTACCTCGCCACAAAATCCAGCCACATATTGAATTTAGCCTGTTAGTTACCACAACAGACAACAGGAATCGGTAAAACTTGCGCTAAAAACCAAATTTTTGATAATGCATAGGAGCGACAAAAGCTACGCGCTGTAACATACTTAAGTCCCTGTCTATATTCATCATCATAATATTACATACTTGGTTAACTCTATTGTACCAGGTATTTTTAATCATTGCATGCACTGTTGAATAAAAATGTATTCCCAAAATTTTAATGCTTTCTTCAATTTTGAACCATGCATATTCTGATTGTTTGAATGTATGTTTTTCTTTTGGCCCCAGCTCAATCGCTCTACACTTACCTGTGTTTAAAATTGATCCGCTGTATCTGCAAAATATATCTATTTGAGCTTTACTTGTGTTTAAATCAATAGCCGATGTTATAACTAGGGTTAGATCATCGGCGTAGGCGTTAACCTTTATATTACTGTTATTTAGAAGACAGATCAGTGTTTCTATACATAACACAAGGAATTATGGATGATCTGACAATGCTACTTGTCGATGCAACAAGGGGAGCACAGCCAACTAGATAAGATAGGCAAATGATGCCAAAACATAATAGGCCTACGGAGCGTGACGTCACTACCAAATTTCATTAGAGCACTTTGTCCTTATATAGGAGTTATTGTTCCAGCGCGGGGGATTCCAATAATAAGACTCTATTATTTAAATAATAATAATAATAATAATAATAATAATAATAATAATAATAATAATAAAAAGTTTATTCAATATATAGGTACATATAATAAAATATTTGCAAATTTTAAATTAGAACTTTGAATAAACTAAAATGAAATATAATGAAACTCACGAAGTCTTACTTGTAGTGAGTAATAATTATGGTATTATAATTTCATATCCATGAATATAATGAATTTTATACATATTATGTATCACAATAATATAATATAATATAATATAATATATCACAACAATATATGCAATCATATACAGTGTGTCATATACATATCATATTGGAGCAGTTTAAGAAACAACCCATTAATATGGTAAATGTATTGTTTTAGAATATAATTACGATCAGTGAACATTATTTCTCGAAGAACGTCCTTTAAATGACCTAAAAATAAAACGACAAATTTTATTTT
This sequence comes from Polydrusus pterygomalis, assembly GCA_963969555.1. Classification (NCBI taxonomy): domain Eukaryota; kingdom Metazoa; phylum Arthropoda; class Insecta; order Coleoptera; family Curculionidae; genus Polydrusus; species Polydrusus pterygomalis. The sequence goes on from OZ018376.1 coordinate 85,058,302, forward strand.
GGGCTGAATCAGTTATTAATGTGAATAAATAATATGCTTCGTTTGAAAAATCAATATAATAATTGTAATAAAATGTTTTATTGGATAATATCATATTATTGTTATATAAATGCAATAATACTGTTTTATTATTTTTAAAAAACTGATCCCCAATTTTGAAACACAGAGGCACCAGGTTTTTGCTACTTGTTTCGGACTTTTGTCCTGCCAAATACGTAACATAGTCGGTAAAAATCACTACGCTATATACCTATCCAAACTGAAAAGAAAAAAACAACAACAGCCACAGAAGAAATAAAAGTAAATTTGCTCTATTTTTAGCGGTTTAGAGGTTAGAACCATTTCCCGCGTGTGACTCAATGCGCAACTGTGTTTAAATTTGAATACCTACCGTGTATAGGTGTATCGTATTGTATCACTAATATTTCTGCTGATCATCTTAACCGCCTTAATCCGGCATCATTTAAATATATTTCAGGAAAAAAATGGTTGGCTTCCAATTAATGTATTCTATGAAATATGTGCTTGTAATGACGTCACTTTTCACAAAGATGATATAGAGGCTTTGTGTAATCATTTAAAATATACAGTGGATGGAGAAATAAATTACAAAAAATTCATAGACCTTATGGATATTAATAATGACCTTAGCGACATTAAACCGGTTGATGGTAAAAGTATGCAATTCTTACACTAGATGTCTCATGTTTCATTTATGTTTTTTTAGATATACCACAAGGAAATAAGTATTATACCTCGACATACCAAGCTGCAAATTGCGATTATTTAACTATCGATAATACTGGTATGTAAATACAAAAAGATTTAATAACCTTCTTGCAAAAAATAATGCGCATAGATGTGGGTCTGAAAATGACAACTGTTAAGGGGATTAAACACCAGTAATTTTTTACTTCCAATTTTCCTTCGGTAATATGCATAATATCAAGAAATACTTACATATAAAAGCCAGAGAGAATTGCTATTTAGTAAGATTCAAAGCCAAAATTTTAATATCAAATTTTATTTTTGGAATCAACGCATATTTTAAAATTTGGATGTTGTATCACGTTTGTAGTCACTCATTTAGACTGAGGTACTGGTTAAAAAAAATGAAGTCAAAATCAAATAGTTTGTCGATATGTAATCAAGGACGTAAGATTTTGCTAAAAAGCGCTGATACGCCCTCTGCCGGCGCAAAACAACTAACGATGCCGAGGCAGAAATATGAGCAAGTCGGTAGGCGGAGCGTCGAGAGAGCAGTGTTTCTTATGCCTACTAGAATAGCAAAATGGCAATGTATGTGTTAGTGCAAATAGTTTCCAGCCTAAATGAATAGTATACAATTTGTATAACATTCAAGTTTGATTAATTCATTAAAAAAATGTTTGGTTTAAGTTTTAAGCTATTCATAAAGTTTTGGCGACGGGCCTCATTTATTCCAATAAGTACTGTATACGGGTGTTCCGCTTAGGTCGACCAACGGCTATATCTCGGAAAGTATTAGTCATAAATTTTCGGGAACTTTTTTTATAGGTAAACCGGCAAAAATAAAACACTGGAGATAATTATTATAGTTGTACAATTGCCGCTAGAGGGCGTAACTGACTGAATAAAATACAATATTATAATATTAAGTTATTTTTAAAAATAGCCCAAGTAAGGTACTGTTTTGATATCAAGAATGAAAAGCATTCTTGCGGCAGTTTGGTTCTTATAATGTTTTCGCATCTCCAATAATAAGGGTAATACGTACTGTATCTTTTACGCTATTTTAATAAATTTAGGTTCGTTTGAAAGAGAATTTCATGCTTAATAAAAAAGTAAATAGGTTTCTTAACCCAAACGCACCATCGATAAAAGTTTCTGAGACGATATCTTTATTTATGTATTTAATATGGCCGAAATTGAAAAATCAACGGTATCGCTGTTTTGTTCTGTAGGTGCTTTAAAAGTGCTTGTAAAGTAATTTTAAAGAAGATAAATAAGGTAAATACTAAATATAAAGGTACCTATTCACGTTCAGTCGGCCGTCAGTCCGTGGACTGTCCGTCCTGGCCGGCCGGCCGTTATCGAAAGTCAAACTACACGTACAGTTTTATTCACCGATTACGGCCGGAGGATTTCTGCCGGATTCGATGGCGGCCTTCAGTTTTTGTTATTTCACTATACACGCGCAGTTATTTCGACAGGTCAAACATGTCGCAAGAACAGTGCGCAGCGGCAATTGTTATTGTTATTTCACACGAACAAAGAAAAAGGAAAAGAAAAACAATTTGGATGAAAGACTGGCTAAAAAGACGTTGCACTTTCTCCCACATGAAGCTTGTACGAGAATTGAGGCAATTGAGTGCAAGTGATTTAAAAAACTTTATTAGGATGAATGATCATTGCTTCGAGTATTTATTAAAACCGTATATCACAAGAAAGGACACCGTAATGCCTTTTACAGTTCTTTTCTGAACGCACTTTTCATATTATTTATCTTATGTTTCACCGAGTCCAAAGTAGCTTCGACATCTACTGTTTTATATAGTAAAAGTAATTCTTCATATTATGCTTTAATTCGCAGAGCCCTATTAGCATATGAAGAGTCTTTTATTTTCCACAAATATTTATGTTTGCGGTACAACTCAATAAAATTCTTGATGAAGTTAGGTTGGTTTGCCATTTTGTTCGGCGTTACTGAATAAAAACTATAAAATTTTAGAAAGGGGAGAAATAAGACACTTGAAGTCTTCTTCTACTGGTATATTAAGGTTGAATTCTCAACGTCATTCAATCTATTGCCAACCCATAACCTATTTCGCGCTGATTTTTTGAGTTTATTATTTTAATAACTAACATTTAAAGAAAATCAGTATCGTCAGTACATTATTTAGGTAGTATCTGATATATTACAAAAATATCAATTTATTTCATTGCTAATTTTGGGAGAATTGTATAGTGAAAGAACAATGAGTGGCAATGACAGAATAATGTTAAAAAAAATCTTACTCGATGTTTTTCGCTATACAATTCTCCTAAAATAAGTTATAAAATTCCTTGATATTTATTAAATATGTCAATTATTGCCTATAGAATATCAAGTCGATACTGATTTTCTTTAAATTTTGTATAAAAGCTAGAAAACATAAATAAATGTACGCGAAATAGGTTATAGGTTGGCAAGCATGTTGATACTCCCACCTTAAAATAAAGTTTTAATGAATAGTAAATTAACTACATGTTTCGAATGTATATACATTCATCATCAGGAGAATGGAATAAGGAATACAATAGGTGCAAACACTCCAAACGGAGCTACAAGATGATGAAAAGGTAGAGTTAGGTATTTGGAGAAACTTCAAACATAATGATAGACCTAACGAGAGGCTATTCGTAAAGTAAAAGCAGAAACCAAGCTGATTGTTGTGAAGGGGGAACAGAAAGAATAGAGTAAAATGAAGGCTCGATTCAATTGACTAATTAAAGAGACTAATAATTTTGTCTGACTTCACATATTAGTGAAATAGCACCGTAAGTGTAAGGAGAGAAAATTGTATATAAAATTTGAAAAGCAGTAGATGTTATAAAAAATGTTTGTGTCATCTAGACATCCTTTGTTTAAGATTAGAAGTAATAATAGTTTAAAATCTTGGCTCTCGGCATTACTTAATTAGAAATTAAAGTTTAAAAAGTTTTAAATGTGAACTGGAGCTGACAGTTCTGAAAAGACAAGGTAAAATGGATGTCTACATGACATGACATGACATGACATGGCCTGCAGTCCAATGCCGGCCGGTAAACTACTACACACGTTAAGTTTTAACAGCAGTGTTGCCAACTGTTGAACATTGGATTTTACCAAAAGGACATTGAAATGTTACCAGAATTTTACCAAATCATAAAAAAAATATGTTTTTTATCATCATATTTTTGATTTTTTTTTAAGCATAAATAGTTTAAAAAAAAACCTTTTGTTTTGGGCGTAGGCGTAAATAATACAAATATACCTCTATTATAGGGAATCCAACAATCTATCAAAATCAAAATTTTTGCGCCCTGGGAGGTTGGAGTGCCAATAACATCACTTTTTTGTTGTGTTATAACAAAAAAGAGGTTATATTGGCACTCCGAGATCACCACCTAGGGCGTACTAGAAATTTTGGTTTTGACAGATCGTTGGATTCCCTAATACTAGATTTAAACTTTTTAGATTTTTATTTTGAAATATTCAAATCTACAAGAGATACAACAGAGAAACGAAAATAAACACATACAAATAATTAAAAAACGGTAAAAATTTCGGTCCGATTTTACCAGAAACGTCAAACGATTTTACCAGAACTTTTACTAGGTAAAACTTTGCAAAACTACGTTACCAGATGACCTTTTGATTTTACCAGATCTGGTACAAAATTTACCGAGATGGCAACACTGTTTAACAGACGACAGGCCGCCGGCAGAACGCGACTCGTCATTTAACTGCGTGTGTGTAGTGAGTACCGGCAGCCCGGCCATTATCTCTCCGGCAAAATACGGCCGGCCGACAACGTGAATGGGTGCCTTAAGACTCTGTAAATTGTATAGTGCGGGTAAGATGGGGTAAATGGAATTCGGGTAAAGTGGGGTACCCCGTCTTGACCGACTTTATTTTAATTTTTTATTTTTCTAGGTAATATCTCCAAAGTATAAACGAATTTCTTTCCGTCGTTCATGGAGTAATAATAGCACGAAACTGGCTATTAAAGAAATTATAAATGGTATGGTATAAATGGCCAAAGGTAGAATTAACTTTTTCTTTTTTAATAACTCCTAAGGACCTATTAAAAGTGCTTGAAGCACCACATAAAAAACTAGAAAATACACATCGTTGCGGCAAAACGGCAGTTCCTACTTCAACGCCATATAAAAATGAATTAGAGAAATAAATAGTTGATAACAATAAAAAACAGAAAGTGAAAAAGGTGTTAAGTAAGGTAGAAAATAATATCGGGAGCAAAGGTAAAAGAAAATATTTATTTTTCGTTGGTTGTTAATATTAAGATCATCTGTTCCATTTAGAAGAAGTAGTAAATTTGTAAAAATAAACTTCTTTAATATACCTCATTTTACCCGACGGGAAATCCCATCTTATACGCACATTCGGTTAAGATGGGGTAATAGACACTGTTTAAAGAAAATGAATTTTTACTTTATTTTCCCTTAAAATAGTTTAGTTTAACAATGATTCATAGATAGTATATAGTATTTATAAGTAATCTACTGACATCAAAGGACATAATTTTTAAATCCGGACATATAATATACCTTTTAATCATAAGTACCCCATCTTAGGCAACTATCCCCTACTGCTAGCTATGAAACCTGGTAGGCCGTTAGTTATTTAAATAAAAAAATAAAATAATTTTTGTTTATGTTTAATCTTGCTCGTTAAAAGTGCTAAATTATTGCATTCAGATGGATGGTTGGAATCTTAAAATATTCAAAAAAGTATCGATCGATTTTTTATTTGAGAATTTGGCAATTACCTTACTTGTAACGAGCAAACCTACTGGCAGCATTCTAAACTAAAATATCGTTAAAAGTGGAGCCAAAAAAATATTAATTAAAAATAATTTTAAAAACAGGTACCTAGGTATTATTTTAAAATTTACTTTTTATAAGAATTCACCGTCTAGTATTAACTTGGTTAAGTCAGTTCCAATGCATAAAAATCATTTGATTTTGTGAAAAAATCAGGTTATTTGCCAATAACTCGTAAACGAATAAAGATATCAAAACGCGTTTTTCGCTAAAATGTTGGTATTTTATGCTTTTTTAAAATATTATACCGTTCCATTAATTTTTTTAAAGAAAATTAAGAAAAGCTGAAATTTTTGTATATATAGCGCCCTCTGTAAAACAAAATACGAGTTAGCGACGATCAACAAAATTACGCATTTATTAAGCATGAAATTCTTCTACTTTTTCTTTTATTTAAATTTATTAAAATTGCATAAAAGATGTGGAAGATACAGTACTTTTAGTGATAACTTATGTACCAGCTTCCCCCACCCTTATTATTGGAGAAACGAAAAAAATCCTGAGGACCAAACTACCGCAAGAATGGATAAGCATTTCACGATATTAAAACAGTACCTTAAGGCTATTTTTAAAATAACTTCAATTTTGCATTTTGTCCCGTCATTTACCGAAAATGTATGACCATTACTTTCCAAGATACAGCCGCTGATCAACCCTAGTGGGACACCTGGAATACAAGCATTTTGTACTACACAGTTATATCTAATTAAATTTCATGAAAGAGGTAATAAAAAATAAACGGCAGTTAAAACATTGACCATCTTATGTAACCGTGTTTAATTGTGTTGCAGAACTGCCTGTAGCAGGAATACCATCAATTAGACATGACTTGCCACGCCCAGTACCTCCTCCTGGTATGTGTAGAGCGGATGTCGAAAACCTCGGTGACGAAACGTCCGCTAAATCAGTAGTAAATCCCAACGTTTATACAAATTTTGGATTAACTTACAGAGACTTTTTTATGGTAATGTAGAATTTCAGTCCTTTCATGGGGGTATTAATTACAATAGCGCTTTGAACTTTTCTCCGTAATAAGGAAATACCATAGATATTTACCTTTAAGGTACCTATTCACGTTCAGTCGGCCGTCAGTCCGTGGACTTTCCGTCCTGGCCGGCCGGCCGTTATCGAAAGTCAAACTACACCTACAGTTTTATTCACCGATTACGGCCGGAGGATTTCTGCCGGATTCGATAGCGGCCTTCAGTTTTTGTTATTTCACTATACACACGCAGTTATTTCGACAGGTCAAACATGTCGCAAGAACAGTGCGCAGCGGCAATTGTTGTTAATTCACACGAACAAAGAAAAAGGAAAAGAAAAACAATTTGGATGAAAGACTGGCTAAAAAGACGTTGCACTTTCTCACACATGGAGGTTGTACGAGAACTGAGGCAATCGAGTGCAAGTGATTTAAAAAACTTCATTAGGATGAAGGATCATTGTTTCGATTATTTATTAAAACCGTATATTACAAGAAAGGACACTGCAATGCCTTTTTCAGTTCTTTTCTGAACGCACTTTTCATATTATTTATCTTATGTTTCACCGAGTCTAACGTAGCTTCGACCTCTACTGTTTTATATAGTAAAAGTAATTCTTTATATGCTTTAGTTCGCAAAGCCCTCTTAGCATATGAAGTGTCTTTTATTTTCCACAAACATTTATGTTTTCGGTACAACTCAATAAAACTCTTGATGAAGTTAGGTTGGTTTGCCATTTGGTTCGGCGTTACTGAATAAAAACTATAAAATTTTAGAAAGGAGAGAAATAAGACACTTTAAGTCTTCCTCGAAAGGTGCGAACAGTCCAAACGGAGCAACAAGATGATGAAAAGGTAGAGTTAGGTATTTGGAGAAACTTCAAACATAATGATAGACCTAACGAGAGGCTATTCGTAAAGTATAAGCAGAAACCAAGCTGATTGTTGTGAAGGAGGAACAGAAAGAATAGAGTAAAATAAAGGGTCGATTCAATTGACCATATTAGTGAAATAGCACCGTAACTGTGAGGAGAGAAAATTGTATATAAAATTTAAAAAGCAGATGTTATAAAAAATGTTTGTGTTATGTAGACATCCTTTGTTTCAGATTAGAAGTAATAATAGTCTAAAATCTTGGCTCTCGACATTACTTAATTAGAAATTAAAGTTAGTACTGTCAAATTTTAGTTTGAAGTAAAATTAGGCCTGCAGTCCAATGTCGGCCGGTGAACTATTACACACGTTAAGTTTTAACAGTCGGCAGGTCGCCGGCAGAACTCGTCATTTAACTAAGTGGCGGTTCTACGTAGGAGCTTGGGGGGGCTAAGATCCCCCAAATCTCGGATTAGCCCCCCCCCCCCAATTTAAATGCGGCAATCGAAAAATTCTATATATCTACATAATTCCAGTAATTTTACTAATTTATTAATTATTTAACTTTTTCATAAAAAGCTTTTTTTTCTTCGCTACCAAACTGCTACTAACACAACTAATAAAATAATAAATAAAATCCCACTGGTGTCAAACATTTTAAACTTTTAAATTATAAAAATATTGCCTGTGTTTTTGATTTTTAAGCCCCCCATCCATCCATATCTCTACTACCCAGCAAACACAAGAGCGCGTAATTTTTTCAACGATTTTAACGAATTTTGGGTAAAAATTAGGCGTGGCACCCCCAAAATTTTCCGCCTTCGGCGAATTAGCCTCCAGCGGCACCAGCGGTGAGCTTCCTCTGCCTAGGGCTTCTTAAGCCCCCCCATAAATAAGAGATCTAGAACCGCCTACGGCTGTGTAGTGAGTACCGGCCGCCCGGCCATTATCTCTCCGGCAAAATACGGCCGGCCGACTGAACGTGAATGGGTTTTTTGGATAAGCAAACAATAATCACTAAAGTGGCAAATTTATGGCCTTGAGCATGTAAACAAAATTACACCGGATTAGACATGCACACTGCAACATTATCATTTCACGAATGGAAAATAGACAGGTCCGGGCTTTAAAATTTAAGTTCTTGCTCAAGAAATTGTAAAAGTTGACTTTCAATTTATTATTACGTGTAAACAGCTAAAATTTGCCCCAAATTCTTGCAAAAAATTGTAATTTCTTCTCAATTTTTGATCAAGTTGGGAAATAAGGTAGTGATTCCTGGCATTTTTAGTAGAACAAACCTATCAGATTTTGAGAATAGAAAATTGTTTTTAAGGTTTTGTTTCTAAAATTTGTTTAAAAATGATTCGTCGTCGTGTTTTTAGTTCGGAAAGGAAGAGAACAAGTCAATCCAACTAGTCTTATAAAATCAAATATAAAAAACACACAAGAGCAGCAAAATAACCAATGTTCGATGTTATCTGCAAATAAAATATACCAAAACATGCATCGGGATAATCTGTCTTAGTGTGCTTTTTTCTTTATGTTTATACCTTGTTTGTGTAGCCTAGGCCTAGTTAGATGTGTTCAAATTGATCATAATAAAATGAGTTATACAGTGACCGGCAAAGAGTTCGCAACATATGGGAAAATTTTTATTAGCGGAATATTGAAAAATCTTTTTTGGGGGATTGGATGTGCATGTCCCATAACCTTAAAATCGATTTTGACATACGTCACGTAACCAATGGTATGGAGGGAAAGTTGAAAACCCCAATATGAAATCATCATAAATCAGATAAGTTGATGAGATATCGAAAAAATTCCAAGAATAAAAAGTGTTTAGAATTCCATTAGAACCTTAAATACAATATTTGGGATATCTACTTAAAAAAATATTAAATCGAATATTTTTGTAAATATTTTTTTACCGAATTAAAAATTTCCATATTTTTCCTTTCTTAAAGCTTCATTAACGTAAAACTGACATCTGGTGACCACAAAAAAAATATTCTTTTGTTTTTCTGACAATTTGGAGCAATAATTCAAAAAATTCGTTTACACTTGGATACCAGCTGTTGCAATAGTCTATTTCTAATAACCTTATCGATATTTTTTATATCGAAATATTCTATTATGTTAAGAAATCCTTAAATTCATTAATCCAAACCAAATTTTATTTTTAACCGTAAAAATAATTTAAATTTTTATTAATTTTTAGATTTTTTTAAAGATTTCTGCGAAATTCAAAATTATTTTTTACGATTATAAATAAAATTTTCTTTGGATTAATGAATTTAAGGATTTCTTAACATAATAGAATATTTCGATATAAAAAATATCGATAAGGTTATTAGAAATAGACTATTGCAACAGCTATGGTATCCAAGTGTAAACGAATTTTTTGAATTATTGCTCCAAATTGTCAGAAAAACAAAAGAATATTTCTAGTTGTGGTCACCAGATGTCAGTTTTACTTTAATGAAGCTTTAAGAAAGGAAAAATATGGAAATTTTTAATTCGGTAAAAAATTATTTACAAAAATATTCGATTTTATATTTTTTTAAGTAGATATCCCAAACATTGTATTTAAGGTTCTAATGGAATTCTAAACACTTTTTATTCTTGTAATTTTTCTTCTTATCTGATTTATGATGATTTCATATTGGTTTTTTCAACTTTCCCGCCATACCATTGGTCACGTGACGTATGTCAAAATCGATTTTAAGGTTATGGGACATGCACATCCAATCCCCCAAAAAAGATTTTTTAATATTCCGCTAATAAAATTTTTTCCCATATGTTGCGAACTCTTTGCCGGTCACTGTATATGAAGATACATCACTACTCCATACTTACCGAAAATACGAAATACCCGGTATTTTACCCCTATTTGTGCATAATAAAATCATATAACGGCTGTTACTAGTCATGGTTTATATTCCAATCCGAGTCACTAAAAGCACAAACACAATTTACTAAACTACACAAAAACTAGAAATCCGTAAATATTAGAACACCGATAATAAACAAGGAATCCACAGAAAAAATTTAAAACACAACAACAAAAATGGCGCCGAGCCGGTTCTGGAGTATATTTTGAGCATGTCGCTAAAGAAGATTAGTCCGATAACAAGAGGATTGTGCGCATGCCCAATTCTGCTGGAACGAAAGGCATCTGACCGGCGAGCCGTGCGTTCGGACTTTTCTTTTTACCAATAAAACTTAACTTTTGTTTGCGCACGAGATAAGCTGTACGTATCTAAAGGTAAATGTCTATGGGAAATACAGCATGTGACGACATAATGGATTATTATATTTTGTACCACTACATCGGAAAACTGTAAAGAGTTATTCCGGTTCTTCAAAGTATTGGTATAAAATTTAGTGTATTTTACATTTTCGCATGATGTAAACATCACAGAAATGTAGGTATAGTATTTGTAGAATAATACCGTTGATCTTTTGACTGCAATAAACCCTCATTATCCCTTTGACCATAAAATAAATAATGAAATCCCAAATTTTAAAACCTTTTCGAGCAGAGCCGGACCAGGTACAAATTCAATTTTCTATGCCTGATTCATATATAAATACAAACTGATTTTTAATAATTTTAGTCTTTAGTGGTTTTCCGGCGAGTAATTTTTAGTTAGTGGTAGAACGTGGCGTCCTTGGAATTGTGCTGATAGGGGGGCATCTTCAAGTGTCATTTTTAAAAGAAAGCATTTATCTACCGATGCCAAACTAATAATTAAAAATGTGTATCAATCTTTGTTGAGTAGAAATTTTAATTCGATGGATGCTTTAGCAGAGACGTCTACTTTTACAAAAACTCCTTTATCTTGGGTAAGAGACATAGAACTTAAACCTGTTATTCCTAGAAAAAATCGGACTGATTCTGGCACATTTAGAAGCATTGACGAAAATGACATGGATTTATTAAGAAGAAAGATTTGCCAAATGTATGAGGCACAAACTGTACCCACTTTGATTTCCCTCAAAGAGCGGCTGATTAAAGACGAAACAAATATCTCTTGTTGCCTTTCAAGCCTTAGGAAAATATTGCGTAAAATGGGTTTTAAATACCGAAGCATTAATAAGAGTTAATGGAATCTCAACGTTTACTGGAATGTAGACTTAAATATTTAACAGCTGTTAAACAATTTAGAGAAGAAAATCTTCCAATTATTTACCTTGACGAAACATGGTTCGATACCCATGACACTCCCGAGAAAAAGTTGGGATGATTCTTTCAAAAAATGTCAAACCAAGGCACCATCAAATAAAGGCAAAATAATCACAGTATTACATGCTGGTTCAGAGAACGGGTTTGTTCCAAATTGTCTGTTGCTTTCAGCTAAAAACATAGCAGATTACCATCAAGATACCGACGCACAACTTTTTGAAGATTGGTTTAAACATAAACTCCTTAAAAATATATTTGAAAATAGCGTCATTGTAATGGACAATGCTAGTTATCATAGTCGGCAAGCAAAAATCATTCCCAATTCTAATAATACAAAAGCAGAAATTCAAAATTTTATTATTGAAAATTATTTATATTTTGAAGAAACTTACAAAAAACGAGAACTGTTAGAAGTATTAAAAGCTTTTAAAATAAATAAGGAATACGAGTGTGACAAACTTGCAGCAGAAAATGGACATACAGTGTTGTGTCTTCCTCCATACTATTGTATAAGGTGAAGTGGGGTAAATGTGATAAAGGGGCAAATGTGATAATGGTTTATAATTTTCATTCAAAATTGTGAGTAGTGCTGCCATCTACCGCACACCTCTTTAACCTTGAATACCAATAGGCGCAACACTAGAGCAAACCTAATTTCCAGCCAATGTAGCTGCAAGCGGCCGCACAAGGATTCGTCATAATATAACCCAACATTCCAGTTGACACGTGTTTAGCAATTTTTAAGTGAAATTAATATTTTCTGAGATTAAGCCTGCTTTAGTATTTTAAAACTTAGTCTTTATAGTTATATAGCGTGTGTACAAATCATAATGACTAAACAATCACGACGTCGTACTTTTTTTTACTATATCACATTTGCCCCGTAAAAAATGCTTTTTGGGGCAATTGTGATATATGACGTTGGGGCAATTGTGAAGTACATAATACATTTACCCCGTTATTCTAGATACATTATGGTGCGAACATATATCAAAAAAAGAAATGAAGCTGATATGAAATATACAAAAGAAAATGTAACTTTGGCAGTAAAATTTTCAAAAAACACATTTTTATGGCCAAAAGTTTTTACTTACATTCCCTTTAGCATTTGTTTTGACTACAGAGGAAGTTAATTTTTTAGTTTTTGCGTGTCAGTTCTGAATAAAGTTGATAACTTTTTGCCCTCTTGATATAATTTGATTTTGTAAAAAGCAAAATAATGAACAAACTACAATTGTTATACATTTGCCCCATTTTATTTCAAGCACCTTTTTAATAGGTAGCTAGACAGCATTATCACATTTGCCCCAAACTTCGGGGTAAATGTGATATACTGACATGGTTTAAAAAAAAAATTCCTAACATATTTCAAAAAGAAGCTGAAAAGATGTCAATTCTAGAATCAATTCAGTACTATATCTGAGGTATTTAGTATATTTTAATTTTTTTTGTTCCATCAAAAGTGTAAGATCTATTACTTTGTTTGCGAACTATTCCAAAACTATGTCACATTTACCCCACTTCACCTTATTCAATCCTATTGAGCTAATATGGCACCAATTAAAATCCAATATTAGGAGAAATAATATTTCTCCTACATTAAATGCATCTATAGTAGAATTAATTAAAAACGAAGTAAGAAAAATTTCTGCAGACACCTGGAAAAACGGTGTACAGCATGTACTTAAGGTGGAAAATTCTTACAATTGTATGATTACAAATGTTCAACCCTTAATTATAAGTTTAGGCTTAGATGAAGATAGTGATAGTGATACATATCAATAGTTTTTTAGAATTTAATTAATTTTTATTGGACTTGTTATCCTAATATTTATACTTTTAAATTATATTATTTTTAATTATCATTAATTGTTATCATTATTTTACATTTATTATAGGTACCTACCCAAAACTAAAAATACCTATCTATTTATTTTAAATTATAAAAATAAATCATGTGGTGTAGGTAAATTTTCAAGCAGACCCTGATCCAATTTAATCCCCTTTGAAGAGGTTGAGGCGTATACAATAGGGTTTAATCAGGTAGTTTATTTTTGGCAGTAAGAGTCAGCGGTATAATTCTGCAAATACTATACCGTTTTAATATAATTTTAGCCGAGACCTCCTGAAACAATAAGAAAACTATTCGAAAAACTTGGTTACAACTTTCCAGGAGATAGTTTTCAAAAACTTTGGGAAATGGGCCTGAAAATGGACCAAACGGGCCTGGTTTGCGTCGACACATTTAAAAAGCTGTTGCAAACGAAGTGTCCACCGCTGAAGTTACGTGTTGACGAAAAACAAATTGAATGCGAAAAAAGTGCTTAGAATTTCCATTTATTTTTCTATTTTACAACGTAATATGTTTACATTAAATATACAATATACAAACACCCTGTACAATGACTTGTCTTTAAGTTGAGAGAACAAATAGTAACATAAAATTGGTAATACTATGGTGAAAAAAGATAAACTTCATTACGTCACAAGAAGATAAAGATCAAATTGTCCAAATTTTAATAAAACCTCAAAAGTTGCTGGGAATCACACAGGGCAAGGGATATTTTCTCGCAATATGCATGAATAGTTTTATTTCCAAAGGAAATTTGATATGCACCAGTTATTTTGATAGAAAATATCTCGAAAAAAACAATACAATTTAAAACACGAATTTTTAATTTTTTGTCAAAAATTTAGAACATTTTAAACTTTTTGATTTGAAGTTTTTAAAAATGTTTGTTTAATTGCTATATAGCAACGCTTAAAAAATTGTGTTAAACTAGCTACTTTCATTTTAATTAGATTTTGACGTAATTTTCATTGGCAGTTTGACAATCAACCACACCTAAATTATCGATTATAAATTTGTTTGTCATTCAGTGACAGATAAATTTCCGATTATAATGTTGACCGGTTGTCATGGCAAATTTCCAGTGTAATTCGTATAAGGGATATTTTCGAGAAAATTTTACAAAATGACGGCTTAAGTCAGAAACTTGAGTAGGTAGTTATGTATAGATATGATATACAAAAATAAATGGTCAATTTAAAGTAACTGTTCAAATCAGTGATAATATAAATTTAAAAATATTTACTTATGGTCACCTTTTTAAGTAACCAAATCAACTGCATTTTAAAAACACCCTATATACCGCAACTAAATATGATCGATGTAAAAAATCCAGGTCCATATTTAAAAAAATTAAGTTGAGAATAGTTCCAAAACATCGAAAGGTCGGATTTCCAAACTGATAATGCCATTTTGTAGACAATAAAAACTGGCAATGAAAAAGTGCAATTTACCTCAAAATTTCTCTTTAAATAAAGTCAGGAAAAAATGAAAACAAATATTAAAAATTCTTACTAGTATTAAGAATTTCCTAAATTGTTCAAATAAATTTGATTGCGCATCAAATTGTGCAACTTTGCCACAATTTAAACATGTTTGAATCTCTTATAGACCAGGGTCGATAATTTTTGAAACCAAAAAAAATAATAGTAGGATGAAGCCCATTGGAAAAGGAAGAGAATATAACAAAAATGAAAGGAAAAATAATTTACGGGCAATCCGAGATCGGGAAGTGGAAGGGGGTGTTTTTAAGGGTAGAAAACGATTTATCTCGATTTCTGGCAAAACTACAAGTCCTATGGAAAAACGTTAAATGGCAAAGTTGTAGGTAATAAAAAGATCTACAACTTTTGTATTTACACTTTTTAACACATAACCTCACAATTTATGTGAAAAATTCGGTTTTCTACTTTTATCTTTTACAAAAAATTGAAATTTGGTGAAAACTTACTTTCTTATGTCCCAAACACACTGTAATTTTTTTTATTTAAAATATTTATTTTTTCACCTTATTTTGACTTAATATCGAAAAAGCAACCTAATTTTCAATCGAAAATTCTCAACGTCAAAATATTTGCTTTTTTAAAAAAGTCGGTGGGCTTTTTGTTCGTTGATATCTCTACTTTCTGATGGTGTAAAAAAAAATATACATTAATGGTAAATGTTCTCAAAAAATGCAAAGAAACGAAAAAAACTCGAATCCGATATTTTTTTTTTTTTAGTCAATATGTACAATTTTGAGCTATTAATTTTATACTTTAATTAGCGTGTACCCGGCATGCGTTGCAACCCGCTGGTATAAATACAAACACGAACAAACCCGATATATTAGTACCCGGCATGCCACTTTCTGAAATTGCACCCGTGCGAAGCCGGAGCGGGTCGCTAGTTATACATAAAAACCTTCCCCTTGAATTACTCTATCTATTAAAAAAAAACACTTCAAAATCCGTTGCGTAGTTTTAAAGATTTTACGCACATAAGGGGACAGACGGGCGACAGCGACTTTGTTTTATACTATGTTAAGATTAAGATTACTCGAAAAACGTAAGATTCCATGTTACATTGATGAACAAAAAAATTACAAATTCATAAAACATGCGAAAATAGTTGTTCTAAATATAATTAAAGATAGGATTTCTTTGCATTTTTTGAGAACATTTACCATAGTAATGTATATTTTTTTTACACCATCAGAAAGTAGAGATTTCAACGAACAAAAAGCCCACCGACTTTTTTAAAAAAATAGATATTTTGACGTGAGAATTTTCGATTGAAAATTAGGGTGCTTTTTCGATATTAAGTCAAAATAAGGTAAAAAATAAATATTTTAAATAAAAAAAATTACAGTGTGTTTGGGACATAAGAAGGTAAGTTTTCACAAAATTTCGTAAAAAAAAATTTTTTTTGTAAAAGATAAAAATGGAAAACCAAAAACTTGGTTATTTGAATTTTTCACATAAATTTTGAGGTTATGTAAAAAAAGTGTAAATACAAAAGTTGTAGATCTTTTTATTACCTACACACTTTGCCATTTAACGTTTTTGCATAAGACTTGTAGTTTTGCCGGAAATCAAGATAAATCGTTTTCTACCCTTAAAAACTCACCCCCTTCCACTTCCCGACCTCGGATCACCCGTAAATTATTTTTTTTTCAATCGACCGGAAAGCAAGCACTTTCTAGACAATTTTTTGATCGGAAAATATCACTTTGCTGGTCTAGACCGGAAAGTAATGAAAAATTGACCGGTAAAGTACTTTACCGGTCAATTTTTGTTGCGTTCCGCTCCCAATTTAAAAAAATTAACCAAACTCATTTATAAGTAGGCTTTGACATGTTTATGTTTTCTTGCTTCCATAGTAACGAACTGTCAGGTACGATATTGACTTTGATAAATAAACTTTTGTGGCTTTATAAAATTGTGTGGAAGACTTTAGATATGGAACTTAATTTGGATTGGGAAGAAAATGACGTTCCAGTTGAAATAACAGAGGCAGCTGCTAGAGCTACAGACGATTTGTTGCCGCATAAGTCCAGAGTGCGGTATGAAAAAACGTTTAGCGTCTTTAAAAATTGGTGTAGAGAAAAAAATGTCAGAAATGTTTCTGAGGATGTTTTGTTAGCTTATTTTGCTGAAAAATCCGAAAAATTAAAATCATCTACACTGTGGAGCTTGTACTCAATGATCAAATCTATGTTAAATTTAAAAGAAAACATTGATATAAGCAAATATTATAAACTGATAGCATTCATAAAGAGAAAATCTGTTGGATACATTCCCCAAAAATCGAACGTACTTACCAGAGAAGACATTGACAAATTTTTGCTGGAAGCCCCTGATAATGATTATCTTTTAATCAAAGTAAGTACTTAAATACATAATACGAGTTTTCTTAAAGTTCTTCTTTTCTTATATTGTGTTTAAAAAAAATATATTTAAACTATTTCTTATTTTTTTTAGCTTTTACTAATAATGGGTTCGGCTGGAGCGTGTCGCCGTGAAGAATTGACCAATATGACAATTGACGATGTTAAAGATAACGAATCGATGTTGGCGGTAAAAATTCCAAATACAAAAACATACCAACCCAGGTCATTTATAGTTGTTGGGGAACGAAACCTAAATATATATAGAAAATATATTTCTTTACGTCCGCCTAGTGTTCCACATCGCAGGCTATTTCTTTTCTATAATAAAGGAAAATGCACTATTCAACCAGTAGGTTTGCATTCAGTAGGAAAAGCGCCATCAAAAATAGCATCCTATTTGGGATTACCAAACCCAGAGCAATTTACAGGGCACTGTTTTCGACGTAGTTCGGCGACACTGTTAGTTGAAGGTGGAGGCGATATCCTTAATTTAAAACGACATGGCGGCTGGAAATCATCCCAAGTTGCCGAAGGCTACATTGAACAGTCTCTACAAAATAAGATTGATATAGCCAGTAGAATTCAGGAAGCCGGAGGATCAAAAGTGGATATAACTTCACAAACATCCTATAAAGATGAATCAAAAAATTTCCCGTCATGTCTACAATTTAATACACCACAAAATTGTACTTTCAATATAACAATTAACAAATAGATATTAATAGATGAAATAGAATTAAGAACATTTGTACCAAATTGTATTTATTATTAAACATAATTTTCCCAACTATTAGAGTTTTCTGCTAAAACTATACCCATATAGTAAGCTATTATTAACGTTTTCTCGCACGCCACTGGTGTCTTGTGTCGATTGTAAAAAAAATATTGTACGTCACTCAACCGAAAAGTACGTTAACAGGACTCGCAGGCTCCCAGGACTCGCCTGGCGGCTCGCCCTGGAAATTGCCTGCTTCGTCCTGTAAAATAGTACTTTCCGGTCTTGTAACGTAATATACTATTTCCTTTAATTTTTGTTATATTCTCTTCCTTTTCCAATGGGTTTCATCCTACTATTATTTTTTTCACTTTTTGCCATTTTCAAAGGCCCTGGTCTATTATAGTTTCCGAGATCCCAATGGTCACCCTCAAATTTGGGACACCCTGCACCAATGTATTGCAAAGCACTGCTTTTTAATTAGTACAAAAGGAAAGCCTAGTGCTTATCTTGAAGCTCTTATGTATGTCCACACCAGGGATGAATTTATGTACTCTAGATTATGAACGCGTTAAAAGGGGACGTAATTGTTGATAATGGAGTCAATGTTTACAGGGACGTAATGGTTGATAATGGGGTCAATGCTTAACTTATTTCTAAAATAATTTCAAATTTAGTATAATAACATAACTATTAAGAACTAAGCCAAATTTTAAAATATATAAATTTATAATTTTTTTCTAGTCCATTATTGTAGGGTAGGCAATGTTTTTGCCTATATTTTGGGAACAACATCGAGAGCTTTAAATCTAAGTTAGTAAGTACCCCACTTTGAAAAAAATTATGATTTCATATTTAGTAAGCTTTTCATAATTCGTTACTTTCAGGTAAACAAGATATTAGGTATATGATGTAAAATTAACTTCTTTGCCTATCACGATTTCTCCTATCCTGATGTTCTCTATCTCTTTCCCTATCATTTTCTTCCTTTACTCTTACCCTTTCGCTTGATTTTGACCTTCTTTCCCTTTCATCCTTTACTCTATCTCTGCCTCTAGATCTGGAGTCTTCAAATGCCTTTCGTCTGTTTTGGAGTTGACTAATATTGTCTACATGTCGACTTTTAACCCACTCGTAGTCTTTTCTTTTTCTGTCATTATTACGATCTGGAGACTTTTCTATTGACCTGTCTCTTTTTTCCCTTCGCCGTCTATCTTTGTCGGATACTACCTCTCTTCTCTTTCCCTGTCCGTCTTCATGCGGTCTATTGCGGGTGTCATCTTTCGGTCTATGTTTAGTTGCATCTTTTTTCTTTCTAGTAGACTTCTTATCTTCGGAACTCTCACTTGATTCTGAAAAAAGAAGTAACTTGTAACTCATGAACTTATGACCGAATAGGCTACAATTTTGTACACATAATATGTTAAATTAGCTTTTTAATCTTACAAGAAGTCCGACCGAGATGGTTGTCACAGATTTTAATGAAACAAATAAAACATCAAAAACCGTTTACTTGCTGGCACTCACATTAGGGAGATAGAAACTTAGTGGTGAAATATCAACTTTCTGCCAATATTTCGGAAGCGAGAAGGGAGGATCAGAAGAAACCAAAGCATGTCTTTCAATTAGGACTATTTTGTTACATATGCAGGAAATTGCAAAATTCTATAAAATACTAAGGGAGAAACATTTTTCATCTTCATTTCAACATTACTTCCTACCATCTTGGAGAAGTTATTATTTTATGAAGTTCCAATAAATAACTGTACTCTGCAAGGAATTTCACCCCATTTTTTTTATCACAGGAGAAAAAATACAATTCCCGGTATTTTCTACTTTCTTATGTAATTTCTGACCTATACTATGAATACGAGAGAAATTTTTCTATCCCCATACTCTCCTATTAATTCAGGGTCCCGTATCGGAAAGCGTATTTTCAAAACTTCTTAAGCACAACACCGACTCACCCACAAACACTATTGGTTATTTCAAAAGATACTTGAGCGCAACGGTATCTTTCAAAACCTATGCTGTTAGAAAATAAAAGGGCTGTTCCACTCTTCTCGTGCTAAGACGAAAGTGAAAGAATTTCTTTCTTTCTAGCACGTGAAGAATTGAACAGCCCCTTTATTTTTTATTTTTCATAAAATATTTAAAAATGAAGCTGGCTTGCTTAATTTGAAATTAAGATCTGGTGGGGTTACTGAACCTTAAAATTCAGTGCCCCAAACCACTTTTTCGAAAAAATATTATATTTTCATACGTGACGCCTACAATGCCTAATTTCTATACATAAAATAATTTTAAAAAATCTTCTTTTATGTTTATAACTAAAAATAAAATAAATTCATTAACCCCTTAACATTTAATAATGAAAATATTCAATATTCAAAAAAGACAAAATTTTTAGGATTAGTTTTAGATGAAAATTTAAATTGGAAATGCCATATCCACTATATTATCAACTCGATATCTCCTTTGGTATCTGTTTTGTACAGAGCTAGATATTTTATTCCTTTGAAATATTTTTAAAAAATATAATATATATTCAAAATTACAATACTTAGCTTCTGCATGGGGATCTGCTTGTTTATCAAACTTAAAACCATTACAAAAATTGCAAAATAAAGTTATTAAATGTATACACAAATTACCACATTTAGAACCAACTGTTAATCTATATAGACCGAAAGGGTATTTACACGTTCAAAACATTTATAAATTAAAAATTTGTTTTCTAATTCACTCTATTATTTTAAAAGAAAAAAAATCAAACATAACACTTCAGGAGAATAAGACATTACATGATCATAACACCAGACATTGTATAAATTATCAAACTATACCAGTAAAAAGTAATTTTGGAAAAAAATCGCTTTTATATGACGGAATAATAAAATATAACAATCTTCCAAAAAATATCAGAAAAATTAAAAAATTGGCAATTTTTAAAAAACAATTAAAGAGATATTTACTTAATTAAATTATTTATACTATTTTTATTTAAATTGATTTTATTAATGAATTAAATTGGATTAACTTCCATTTTTTTTATTGTTATTTTTTTTATGGTTATTATTTTATATATTATGTTGTCACATTCCATGTAATGAACTGTAAAAGTTAGTTTGGAATAAAGACATTTTGAAAGTTAAGACATGTTTTTATTAAGGAAACCTTTTTGACATATTATTTTTAGAAGTGTTTTTCTACCTACACGTCTCCCTTTTTTGGTTGTTATAGACCCTTCCAACTGACTTGTCCACATACTACGCATGTTTTAACTATCTTCATTTCTAATGTCTTCACATAATGTAATTTTAATAATCCAATTTTGATGCCATAAAAGCTCTATTAGGGTTTTATGCCTACCACTTATCATTTTCTCTTTTGCTAAAAACATCAGCAATATATTTTTCTGTCTCCTGATGATGAACGTTTCTGCGTTCGAAACATGTAGAGACCTATAACTAAAACTTTTTTATTCTATTAAACTTTGTGGAGGAAAACTTTGTGCTTTTCTTTCCTATTCATACTTTCAACTCCACTTTAAGTATGGACTATTTCTTCAAAAAATAAAAATAAATAAATAATTTAAATGCTTGACGAATATTCTTAACGTAAATATTAAAAAGAACTGTTAAAAATAATTTGATGTCTTCAAGCTGGTCTCTATTCAGGGTCAGACAAAAAAAAAAATTTTTACCTTGTATTTGGGCATACCTAACTATTAATTCTAAATAACTTTTACAAATGAAAATGTAATCTGACACGAAAAATAGGATTACTTTACTCTTGAATCTTTCTCGTATGCTTTACAGTTTTTTTTCTATTATAATGAGCGCTTTTTTAGTTTAAGCGAACGCAAAAACTTTTATCAAGAATAAAATTTTCTAATTCACTGTATAAACAAACAAGCAAGAACCCAAGACCGACGTCATTGGAAACCAATTCGAGTCTCGTTTCCTGTTTCTAAGCTGTTCTTTTCTATTAAGGTCACCCAAACAAAGATAACGTTATAATCAGCAGTTCGACTGCCAAATAAAATAATGTTTTTTTTTTAATATGATGACTTCGATTGGGATGCGTTCAAATTTAATACTTATTTTTTTAAACTGTTAGGAAGATTTTCATTTTACAAAAATCGGCACAAAAAAAAATTAAATATTGATCACTACAGATACGGAATCCGTTACATGACAACTTAATAATAATAATATATATCTTTATTCTCAACCAACTTAAAAAAAGTTTATTACAGAGAATATAACACCAACAATGTTTAGTAACTATTAATAACTCCATCGAAATTATTCAAAAAAAAAATATATACAGGGTGTGTATTTGAAAACTTCCCACCTCGATTTTCCTGCTTTAAAATGAAAATGTGGAAAATCGCTCGGACCCGTCGATTTTTATTTCGAGGGGGACATCTTTTGCGTATATATTGTTACTCTTGTTACTTCAAGCCCCTAGGAGGGAAGGGGGGGGGGGGGGGTGGTAAGATCTAAATGTTAAATGGATACCCCTATTTTATATAATTTTTTTGGATTCTGCATAAAATTCTGAACTTTTTTTAATTAAAGCATTATTAGTCCATACTTAACAGTTTTCGACTCTTGAAAAATTACATTTTTGAACTTTGACAGCGTCTAGCTTTCTAACTGTACGTCTTAGAGCAAAACGGCTTACATGTCCCTATCTTCTATTTTTATTATCTTTCCAATAGTGTCAACTTTTGGTTAAACCGGATGTAAGAAATATAGTACTTCCGGTTTGACCGGAAGTTGACACTATTGGAAGTTTAGTTTCCGAGAGTCAGTAGTACGTCTTAGAGCAAAACGGCTTACATGTCCCTATCTTCAATTTTTATTATCTTCCCAAAAAAAATCAACTTCCGGTTAAACCGGATGTTACTCGAAAGCAGGAAATATAGTTGTTCCGGTTTAACTGGAAGTTGATTTTTTAGGGAAGATAATTAAAATTGAAGATAGGGACATGTAAGCCGTTTTGCTCTAAGACGTACTGTTAGAAAGTTAGAAGCTGTCAAAGTTCAAAAATGTCACTTTTCGAGAGTCAATATCTCGGAAACTGTTAAGTAGGGGAAGGTGGGGCACAGTGTTACACGAAAAACATTTTGATTAATAATTTTTTTATTTGTCAAATTAAAATAACAATTTAATTTTGCTTAGGTTTGGTGATGTTTAGCAACTGATTTTCGGAGCGTCTGTTGCCCTAAATATATAGGTTTTTTATAAAAAAATTATTATCTCTACACGTGTCGAATGTAACACTGTACCCCACTAGCGGGGCACTCTGTTACACAAGGGGGGGAAGAAAAACGTTTCAAATAAATTTAGATTACCTTTACTAATAGTGCTCTTTTTATTCAGAACATTTACAAATACAAAAAAATAACAGGTAAAAAATAAACATCAGTCTAAACAATAAAAAACAAGTCAAAACGCAGACAGAATCACAAAATGTAATGATTTAAAAAATAATTCAATTTAGAATATTTAAATTAGTATCAAATAACAAAGAAGTGTACACATTAAACACTATTTTAATTCATTATACTATATGTGCAAATCAACAGAAAAAATTAACATTTCTGATCTTCTATTATTGTTTTACATGTAACACTGTTCCCCCAGTATAGTGTGTAACTTGTGCCCCAATCGCATTTTTACCAAAAATATGCTAGTTTTTAGGAAACAAAATTTTTTTAGGTTATGTTTTACATGGCATGCTAATCTACAAACATGTTCCTTAAACATGATACCATAAAGTTTACGATATATTATTGTCAAGAAACACAAGAAAATTGTAAAACTGTATAAACAATTTACTTTTTGACTAAAAAAATATAAAAAACTTACTTGGGTGGTATAAACAATTCACATTTGACCGCGCGTTCGGATAATTGAAGGTAATAGTCTTAACTGGAAGTGGCAATTATTCCAGCGCCGTGTTGCTTCGCGTAAGTTTATAATTCCGAATATAACATTGTACCCCGTGTAACACTGTGCCCCTCCTTCCCCTATAGACTAATAGTGCTTTTATTAAAAATTATATAAAATAGGGGTATCCATTTAAGATTTAGATCTTACCCCCTCCCTCCGAGGGGCTTGAAGTGACAAGATTGACAATATACCCAAAAGATGTCCCTCCCGAAATATAAATCGACGGGTCCGAGCGATTTTCCACATTTTCATTTTAAAGCAGGAAAATCGAGGTGGGAAGTTTTTAAATGAACACCTTGTATAATAACAATTTATAAAAAAAATATTAATATATAATACGTTAAAGTTAGTTCAGTTTTAAAAAATATTTTTTTAGTGATTTTTTAAAAGTCCATAATTTTGATATTTCTTTAATTTTTTTCGGCAAACTGTTATAAATTGTTATTCCTTTATATAATATTGATTTTTGGCCAAAAGTACTCTTTACCATTGGTGTTTGAATATGATGATTTTGTCTCGTGATGTGAATAATGTTGCTCGAAGGAAATATTATATTCAATTGTTTTTCTTTAATAATAATAGAGTGTATTAGAATGCATAGTTTTAATTTATAAAGCTTTTCTAAATTTAAATATCCATTGGGTTCATATAAATTTATAGTTGGTTCTAAAAAAGGAAGTTTATGTGTGCATTTAATTATTTTGTTTTGTAGTTTTTTTAATGGCTGAATTGTAGTTAAATTCGCTGATCTCCAAAACTTACCAGAGCTACTGTCCTGCTCAGATGAACTAGAACTTGAAGAACTCGAACTACTACTGCTTTCTTCCTCTTTGGTTGACACTGGCATATTTTTAGGAATGTTTTTCAAATGTTCCCTTAGTTCATCAGTGAGACCACCAAGACCAATGGAAGTAAAAAAATTGATTGAGAATCGAGTGTTCTTAGGGTTGTCTCTTGGAAAAAGTCCGGCAAAGTGGCCTTGTAAAGTCCTGAAAAAAATTTTTAGAATGGTTAGTCAAATACAGACGTTCGCTTTACTTTTCCCTAAAAACTACTAAAAACCACTATAATTTAAAAGTGCGATAGGAATAAAACCGTCATTTTAAACTGCTTTTGTGTATTTCCGTCAGCCGAGACCACAGCGTAGCAACATTACAGTAGTAAAAAAACAAGGAAAATGTTACCAGTTAATTCGACACAGTTTTAGCGACTATTAATAATTAAACACTGCAAACAAAAACTTTCTTTAAGGTGGAATTATCAACGTCATTCCATCTATTGCCAACCTATAACCTATTTCGCGTTGCTTTTTTTAGTTTATTATTTGATTAACTAACATTTAAATAAAATCAATATCGTCGGTTGAATATTTAGGTAATCTGACATATTACAAAAATATCAATTTATTAAGAATGACATAATAATGTTAAAAAAAATCTCACCTCTCTCATTTTACGCTATACAATTCTCCTAAAATATTTAATGAAATTCCTTGATAGTTATTTAATATGTCAATTATTACCTATAAAATATGAAGACGATAATGATTTTATTTAAATTTTGTGTAAAAGCTAGAAAAATTAAATAAATATACGCGAAATAGGTTATAGGTTGGCAAGCATGTTGATACTCCCACCTTAAAGGTAGTAAGTGCCTCATAACCACTAAAACTGAGAGTAGATTAAACTTTTTCTAAAAACATAGCGTTCAGACAGTTGACAACCACATACAGGGTGGCCCTTTAGTGTGGCAAAGTACAATAGCTCCGTTACTATTTCAAATACATTAAAAATATTAATACGAAAGTTGAAGGGCAGTGACTTATAACGTAAAATTATTTTTAACTCTATAGGGTGGCTCAAAAAGCGGAACAAGAAAAAAATGTACTTTTTTCAAATGGAACACCCTGTATATTTTTACATTTTTAAATTCCACATAAAATTACAATTATTTTTTATTAAATACATTATTAGTCTATACTTTATAGTTTCCGAGATATTGACTCTCGAAAAGTGACATTTTTGAACTTTGACAGCTTCTAACTTTCTAACAGTACGTCTTAGAGCAAAACGGCTTACATGTCCCTATCTTCAATTTTTATTATCTTCCCAAAAAAATCAACTTCCAGTTGGAACAACTATATTTCCTGCTTTCGAGTAACATCCGGTTTAACCGGAAGTTGATTTTTTTTTGGGAAGATAATAAAAATTGAAGATAGGGACATGTAAGCCGTTTTGCTCTAAGACGTACTGTTAGAAAGTTAGAAGCTGTCAAAGTTCAAAAATGTCACTTTTCAAGAGTCAATATCTCGGAAACTATAAAGTATAGACTAATAATGTATTTAATAAAAAATAATTATAATTTTATGTGGAATTTAAAACTGAAAAAATATACAGGGTGTTCCATTTGAAAAAAGTACATTTGTCCGCTTTTTGGAGCCACCCTATAGAGTTAAAAATAATTTTACGTTATAAGTCACTGACTGCCCTTCAACTTTTGTATTAATATTTTTAATGTATTTGAAATAGTAACGGAGCTATTGTACTTTGCCACACTAAAGGGCCACCCTGTATAACATAACATAAAACAACTGATCCTGGTTTCTCCCTAAAAGTTCCCAGTTCAGTAGTCATGCGTCAGGTTGTGTCATATTAATTTCTTCTAATTTAGACTTTTTTTAGTGACTTTAGCCACGGTTTTGTCTCTGAACTCCTGTCACTCTTATGCCTGAGTGACAGGAGTTCACCCTTGTTGTTGCTGGCTGCTAGGAGTGTTGCAAATAGATTTTCCCTCCAAAGAAAGCACCGTCCAAGACATAAAAGAAAAGTGGATCGAAACAAATAATTTGGAAAGGAAGCCAGAAACTGGAAGACAAAGAAATAAGTACGGAACAACAAGATAATAATCTCCCAAGATTTTTGGAAGCAAGAAACGAAGAAAGAAGAGACAGATTTTTAGGGCTGGCTTTGAGTTTACGGCGTGAATCCAAATTTCTGGCAACATATTGTTTCTACAGACCAAAAGGTGTTTTAGTCGAGTTACAATGGTAGAGTCAGAGTATATAAGTCGCCAAGCATGATGAGCGATACGCCCAAAAGCGAGAAGCACAGACTTAAATCCAATGGAAAATGTATGGGATTATATCAAGACATAATACACCTTTAGATCAGCAAACAATAATCACGAAAGTAACAAATTTATGGCCTTACGCATGTAAACAAAGCTCAGCACACATGGGCATGCGCACTGCAAAATTATCCTTTTTCCAATTTTTTGCAAAATATGCCAACTCTAATATTTGACTTGAGGTTAGGCACGCGATAACACCGTAGATTGGTTATTTTGCTGGTTTTGTTTGTTTTTATATTCGATTTTATAAGACTAGTTAAACAAATTTTAAAAACAAAACCTTAAAAACAATTTTCTATTCTTAAAATCTGATAGGTTTGCTACTATTAAAAATGCCAGAAAACACTACCTTTTTTCCAAACTTTATCAAAAATTGAGAAGAAAGTCCAATTTTTTGGCAAGAATTTAAATTTTAAACCCTGGACCTGTCTATTTTCCCATTCGTCAAACGATAATGTTGCAGTGCGCATGTCTAATAGTGTCTAGCTTTGTTTACATGCGCGAGGCCATAAATCTGCCACTTTCGTGATTATTGTTGTGCCTATGTTATGGCAAAGAGTTCAAGAGGCATGGCATGAACTAACTCCGAAGCTTGTTCAAAATTTGGTGGCCTCCATGCCCAGAAGATTAATTTCGGTCATTGAGAAAAAAAAAACTATTAGGTTTTTATTTTAGTTTGATTTAGGTAACTATTGTGCAATTTGTTTATTTATTTGTATTTAATTAAGTTCCTCATAAAAGTGAAATAATTAACCCTCAAATAATTACATAATTTTAATAAATTACCTTCATTAAAAAACCCAACTTACTTAGAAACATGGAAAAGTCATAATGTTATTAATGTTAGAGTTAATATAAATCTAACTCATTTAGAGAATTATGTATTGGAAACTGGAGTATTTACAGAAACTTTAGGTAAATTATATGGCGAGCCGCCCCTGTACGTATTAGTAAATTTTCCAACAACTTACGGATCCTTCAGCCTTGTATTTAACTTTCCTAATCCCATATATTCAGCTAATTCTTGAAATAAGATTTTAATGAAAATCCTGCTTGAACTATTCGTGTCTTCTTCATTCATTTTCATAATTTCCAGAACTTCCCAACTGATAGCGTCCGTAAATAGCAAGTGTGCAAAAAATTTGCTGACATTACGAAGTCTGTTTGCATCCAATCTGTGTGTTGTCGAATAAGTATCTTTAAAAATTTGCTGAAAAGGTTCAATATAGGTTTTATTTATTTGGCAAAATCTTTGGGCAAGCAGACCGTAGAATTTTTCGTATGTTCTTTGTTCCGCACAGCAATCTAAAAAAGGAACAAAAAGCATAGATAATTGAAAAAAATAAAGTCAATATACGCTTTAGGCTCCTTTTATACTGGGATTCTGAATCTCGGATTCCAGAATATTGGCTTCGTTTAGAGGGGCGTCTTCTCGGAAACAGAATCGCGATTCTAAATTTCGGAATCGCACTAATTTCAGCCGCCCGGCTACGGGATTCGAATCGGCGACAGGTCTAGCATTGGTTTATATGTAACCATTTTTACTGCGATTCTCGTTCAGTAGCCTCTTGCCTGCTCCGTATTTAGGGTTGTTTCTGTACGAATAAAGAATTCAATATGGATATTTTAAAAACTCTTTTCGACACTGACAAGTTCATATCGTCAATACAGGCACGTCCAAGCTTATGGGATACTTCGGCAGAAGAGTATTTGAATAAAACAATAAAACAGGCACACTGGGTGAAAGTGGCTAAAGAAATTTTGTCTTTTACGATATTGTGTAGCTCGTCAAAAGACCGAATTGACATTCTGAAACAGTTAAAAAATTTCTATACAGTAAAACGTATCCTCTTGCTGTATTACGTTCGTTGATTATTGGATGAACATTATACGTTTCCTAAGTTCTTTCTTTTTTTACACACGATCTGATGATAATAATATAGCAACAGCGCTTTTTCTATTGCATTCATTTTAACACTGAACAGAACCGTGCGGTCCTGGAATTAATCGCCTCTCCACAAAATTGCCGAAACCGCGCAAGATTAGAAAAGTATGCATTCCGAATCTCGTTAGAATTCACGTGAGATTCTGAATCCCAGATACTGAATCTCGCATTTAAAATCCCAGTATAAAAGGAGCCTTAATATCTTCTCCACCTTTTCCCGTTGTATTACATTATTAATTTAATTTCAGAAAGCCTTCATTCTATTTCACATTTTCAATTTCATTTTAGAGATGAAATTGAAAATGTAAGTTACATTTCCGAATCCTTGAGGGCCCAGTCCTCAAGGTCAATCGTGTATAAAAGAGACCCAAAGTCGCCTCAGTGGATCTTTTCCCGTGCGTCATTAATCAACGATCAGGACTCAACGTGGTTAATAACTCTTCATCCTTATTTATTACAGTAACAAGTTTGAATAAAAGCATAAAAGAACGTCTCCAAGATTCCGCAATAATATAACGTGCTAGACAAGAATAAAACTATAAACGTCAATTAATTACTTTTTTTATTTGTTTAGTTGACTACCGTTGTATTTTAGAACGTCATTGTCACCCTTGTTTTGATCTGCCAATCTAATTCTTATTTTGTAAATTTGTGTGCCTTAAAACTGTTCCTTTTTCTAAAAATAGTTCTTTTTATAGCTAATTATACTCACCATCTGTTTTGGCGGTAAGTAGTTATGGATTTTTATAATAATTTATTTATTTTAAATATTCTAACCGTGAAAGTTCTTTGAAAAGTTTACGGCAGTGGCTAAATTCCCTTAAATGAAAGGATGTCAAAAATTTGACTTTTGCGATTTTAATAGTCAATAAAACACCAAACTTTTCTAGATTTTAAGCTTTAAAAATAGTATTAAATGTATTAACATTTGTTTGTCAATTTATTTTAGATAATAGAGAATGCCGGACAAAACTCTCAAGACACAAGCCCGACAATTTGTGCTCAATCACTGTGAGTACTTTGAATTTGAGAAAGCAAATGGGGGACCTTTTTCTTACTACACTATACTTATCCAAATCTGCAACTAGCACATCTCACCAACCTACAGAATATTTATCCGAAATACATATTAATAAACCATTTTTATAAATTATTTTGTGCATTTTTTGTGTATTAGGTTATTTCCCAAAACTATATTTAAAAGTACAGGTTGTTACAGAAACATATTTAAATATATTAAATTATAATAAGAGAAGGATTCTCTATACGTATATCCAAAAAAATAGTGAAAAAAATGTGTATAAACATGGATCCGCAAACGATTCGTTTCCGAGATACAGCTGTTAAATATAATTCCCCTTTAAAATAGAATGTTAGTTTAAGATTTCAATAAATGTATTGAAATTTATTTTTAGCTGGGAATTAATGGGTTAGACTGCGTTAGAGTACGAATAAACCCCGAGAGAAACTCGGAATTATAAATAATTTTTCGGGATATTATGTAGGTACGTTAAACGGTAGGCAGGCACGTCCATTTTATGAACTTAGACTTAGTTTTGACTTTTTTCGTCTCGTAATTTTGATTTGATTCATACGATTTTGATGACGTGAAAGTGATGACGCACGGGAAAAGATCCACTGTAGCGACTTTATAAATGGCTTGAATGCTGGGATAACTTCCGGAACCTTGCAATAGGGAACTTTACAATTTTTTTTTTCAATAATATGATTTAGTTAGGCCTAAAAAAAATATTCCCCAATTATTACTCCTTAAAAATCAGTAATAACTTGGTAACAATTCTTTAAAGTTTCGCGCGTGTCATAAGCATTTCAAACGACCTCTTAAGCGCGCCAAGCCCGATGACGTCAGGAAGTATCACTGTCAGTCATCCGTCATCCTGACCGGTGGCCGAGCGACCGAGTTTGCATTTGGATTGCCGTGTGTTCTTGTTATTGTATTGTTGTTTTAAGGTAGAATTCTCAACGTCGGTGTCGTTCAATTTATTGCCAACCTATAACCTATTTCGTGGATGTCACACACAAATCTGACAAATGATACCCCTTGACGTCACGACTACTAGCAGCGCGTTTTTACCCGCTTGGAATAATTTGAATTTTGGGGCATTTTAAAATCTTTCTAGCGGTCTTTTGGGACTAAATATGTTGTTTTTTTTGCTGCCATATGTTTTATGACAATATATACTTATGATTTATAGAATTTTTCCCCATTTAAAATTTTTGTCAAGTTCCCTATTATTTAAAAAAATAATTAGTATCTAATTTTGGAAGGGCTGTTCAAGCAGGCATTGACGAATAGTATGCCGATGTTTTTTTTTTAATAAATGCACAGAAACTTAAAAAAAAAGTTTTTTGAAACCACTAAAATTACCACAATTTACCTTAAAATCCTTGAAATAAACACGTCGATTTTCAGAACTGAAGTAAAAACAACAATTTTTACTGGTAACGCGATATTTTCTAGTCGATTTAGATGTTATCCATCCTAAGAATTCTAGATACTATGTGTTTGTTTTAACAGGAAAGGTTCCGTAATTGCACAAAACACGAAAGTAAACGAACCTATGACCGGTTGACTAACATCTGCCTTGCTCTACCAGCTCCAGAATGTCTATCTTTCTCCTTCATATGCCAAAAGCATAAAAATAACTACTCTGATCAACACAGAACTGCAGTGCGCATGCCAATCGTCAATAGTTAGGCAAATCGAATTGACAGTTAAAAGCTAGAAAATGGCGTCGATAATCCCACCTTAAGGATGAATTCTCAACGTCATTCAATCTATTGCCAACCTATAACCTATTTCGCGTTGATTTTTTGAGTTTATTATTTTATTAATTCACATTTAAAGAAAATCAATATCGTCGGTACATTATTTAGGTAGTATCTGATATATTACAAAAATATCAATTTATTTCATTGCTAATTTTGGGAGAATTGTATAGTGAAAGAACAATGAGTGACAATGACATAATAATGTTAAAAAAAATCTTACCCGATATTTTTCGCTATACAATTCTTCCAAAATAAGCTATGAAATACCTTGATATTTATTAAATACGTCAATGATTACCTATAGAATATCAAGTCGATACTGATTTTCTTTAAATTTTGTATAAAAGCTAGAAAACATAAATAAATCTACGCGAAATAGGTTATAGGTTGGCAAGCATGTTGATACTCCCACCTTAAATACCCCGAAAAGGGTGTGTATAAAGGTGTGTCTCAAAGTGTAGATAATTCAGAATTGCTTTTTCAGTTACCCTTTTCGGTCGATTGCATAAATAATAGACATAAAAGGACATTTTATTTAGATTTTCCTATAACCAAACTCTACAAGAATTCTGCATTATATCGTATGTGTAGTTTATTTAATAGGTTGGCTAGTGATATTGATTTGTGAAATGTAATTACCACAACACTATTTACAGAATCTACCGGGTGTTTCTTAAAATACGTTCGCCCCTATAACTTTTCTGTATTTATAGATATTAAAATGAAATTTTGAAATTATGCCTAAGAGATGAGTCTGCATTTATTGGCAGAATTTTCAATTTGTTAGCACTTCCTGTTTGATCGGAAGTGACCTTGACTTTGATATTTTAAATGGGACATCTTGTATATTTTTACTTATTGGGATTCATAACATTCTGCGTAAAATGACACCTCCCCCTTGTCATTTTTTGACGTGTTATAACAATTTTATGTTTCTTTTTTATTTTCTATCTAGAGTGCTACAAATTAATTAAATCTGTTAATTTATAGTCAAGTAGTATATTAAAATTATGTCATAATAATTGACTTTCTAAGTTTCACTAGCGTTTAAAAAATCAAATTTTGTTTTCTTAACGTTTATTCCATTTTTCAAATGAAACGACGGTAGTACACTAGGACATTTAAAACAAGCATTTTTTTTCCAACAATTTGATACCATACACTCCTATGACTCCTATGCTATTTTAAAATTGACACGAAAAAAATTGCCTTAATTCCAAATCGCAAATTTAAAAGCGTTATGCATTATTGCCGCCCTGTCCTTTCTAAAGAAATATAAAGGCGGCTTTGAAAAACAATGGAATGGCTTTGAAAACCAATATGGTTTTAAAATAAAATTGTAATGTCATTCGTTCATTAAACTTACATTGTAAATCAGATAAAATGGTTAGGTTTACTAGAAATGAACAAATTGATATGCTCCTAATTGTTGGAGTGACCAGAAAAAATCTTCTGAAGCCGCAAGGTTGTATGTATTGTATGTTTTATAAACTAATGACATTACACCTTTAAATTAAAGCCATATTGGGTTTCAAAATCATTCCATTGTTTTTCAAAGCCGCCTTTATATTTCTTTAGAAAAGAGAGGGCGGCAATAATGCATACCGCTTTTAAATTTGCGATTGGTTTTTGAGGCAAATTTTTCAATGTCAATTTTAAAATAGCATAGGAGTGTATGGTATCAAATTGTTGGAAAAAAATGCTCGTTTAAAATATCCTAGTGAACTACCATCGTTCCATTTGAAAAAATGGAGCAAATGTCAAGAAAACAAAATTTCATTTTTTAAACGCTTGTGAAACTTAGAAAGTCAACTATTATGACATAATTTTAATTTTCATACACTACTTGACAATAAATTAACAGATTTAATTAATTTGTAGCACTCTAGATTAAAAATAAAAAATAAACATAAAAATGTTATAACACCACAAAAAATGACAAGTGAGGCGTCATTTTACTCAGAATGTTATGCTGATTCCAAATAAGTAAAAATATACAAGATATCCCATTTAAAATATCAAACTCAAGGTAATTTCCGGTCTGCTAACAAGCTGAAAATGATGCCAATAAATGCAAACTCATATCTTATTCATAATCTCAAAATTTCATTTTAATATCGATAAATATAAAAAGTTATAGGGGTGAACGTCTTTTGAGAAACACCCGGTATAAGAAATAAACTACTACACAACCAAGCTAAGGTTCTATTTTAACTTACATTACTTGTACATTAGATTGGATTGATGTATCTGCAAATGGCAACCACTGCTGTTGATACTGTACGTAAATAAATAAATTTAACTTCTGTTTATGTAGTCAATTGTAGTAAGTATGGAAAATGTGATTTTAGTGTTTTAGATAGTGTAAATTGTATTCCAGTATTAAATGTATTTGTATTTCAGGTTTTGTTTTATATTTTTTCAGAATGTAACAAAAAGTACCAAGTACCAGTATTTGGGTAAGAAAGTGCATCTTAAGAAATAAATTTAGCGCTTTAGGAGCTCTTGTAAAAGAACTTGGGTGAAAAGATGTTGATCATTTAACTAATAAGTCATCACAGGATTTTATACAACTTTAAACGCGAGCGACTATCTTGAAATTCGATATTAATTGATTAACAAAATTCGGATAGTCAGAACCGCTACTTCTAAACTAAAGTGTTCTTTAAGAATGCTAAAACAAAATATGCTGAAACTTTTTACCTAGGAACATGTGACATAGTTCAATCTCCTGTCCCGGCTTTAACTCCATCTTCAACAACTTATGAGCACATTCTTCAAAATCCAAACTGGACTGTATCGTCAAATAAATGGTTCTTCTCAAAACTATTAAACTGGTTTCCGTGTTATCAATGATGGTTGCTTGAGTCTTTCCTTCTTCGTCATCGCTATCTGCTGAAGAATCAGATTCAGAGCCTGATTCTGAACCAGATTCACTGTCACTTTGCAAAATATCTTTACTAAGAATCTTGTATTTGCCCTCGTTCTGTTCATAGTTTTCATCAAACTTGAATACATCTAAAAATGTTGGTTTTATTATAAAAAATAATTAATAAATACCTAATAGTCGATTTAGTCAGCTGGTTCGTATGACTGCATTATTGTCAATATACAGGGTTGTCCAGAAGTCTTAACCTGTAACTATTGGGGAAAACGATCAGACACGTCAATTTAGTTTTATATATGCTCACATTTTGACGTTACTCGTTTGTTTTTTTAGAGACATTTGTCAAAGACATCGATTTTTTTTTAAATGGAAAAATACAGCTTGTGATACATTAGAGAAAAGCTAATATCTCGTAGAGTATGCTCCTACATTGCAAAATGGCGACTGTAAAATTAATTAAGGTATTTCCGACGTATTATTTTACAATTTTCTAAACAAACTTTTAACAGTCCCCATTTTAAAATAGCTTGACAGAATCGCGCCAAAATTTAAGAGCATACTGTACCTACGAGTTATTAGCTTTCAAATGATGTATCACAAGCTGTGTTTCCATTTAAAAAAAAAAAAAGATCGATGTCGTCATATCTTTGACAAAGTTGCTCAGATTTTTAAACTTTAAAAGCACCGGCGTTTTCGACCCTCACGTCAATTTATCAGAACTTCAAGGAACTTTTCAGTTATTGCCCCTTGAATGTCAGCCTACTCAAGCTGATATTCGCATTTATTTTAAATTATCAACAACTATATTGATGATCCAAATTTGCTTTTCGGTATAGGTTTTAATATTCCTTCACGAAACTTTCGTCATAATAATCTATTTGCAAACTGTTTTTATAGAACTAATTCAGGTAAACATTCTCCCATAAATCGCTTAACCACACTTTATAATACTTTATACCACAATATTAATTTGTTTAATTTACCTCTATCACAATTTAAAAAAAAAAGGCTTAGAGATCATGCTATTGTTTTTAATTTTAATTGATGAACTAATGGTAATATTACACTCTTAGTAATAAGTATAAATCTGTACACAACATTGTAAACCGTGGGTGCCAAGCCTGGGCCATTAGCATCTTGTTTATGCAAATAAATAAATGTTTTTGTTCTTTAATCTTTTATACGAAAAAATCTTTTGAATTTCGATTTTTTTTTTGCTACTGGTACAGGGCGATGACACACAAAGCGGTTTGTGTGCCGATTTGGCCGCCGTGTGAAGATAATACAACTCGTTCTGGCTAGGTCATAATGTTACAGGGTTTCTTGTTGGGAAATTACGTTAAATTTAATATTAATATTTTAGCATTGAGTGCAAATGGTATTCTGGAGTTTACAGGAATGACCGCTATTAATTAATCATAATTTAAATTAAAATATAACATACAATTTAAATTAAATTTTTTTAGGTGTGTCATATTCAAGACAGTTACCGACCTGTCGGTGCCAAATACTAAATCTCAATTATATATCAGTAATGGTAAGTCGTAGCGAATTGAGCGAGGTGGCGTTGAAAACTGGACGTCAGGAAACGATGCAGTTTCCGAAAATGACATATTATACAAGAAACCAAAAATTTTGCACAATTTTTTAAAATAATATTTTAGCCACAATCAAACATGACCGTTTGAAAGCTATACCCAATACCCATTCTAGTTAATTATTTTATTTAAAGGCTGGACAAATTAAAAACTTATTTAAATGGCTACACCTACTTACTTAATATATCTTCAATATCTGCTTGCTTTACATCATCAAGTTTTATTAAATGTGTAAACTGATCATCTTCTTCAACAATATCTAATTCTTCAATTATAGCGGCATGATCTTTAAAGCCATCTTTTCGTATCTGGAACATAACTTCTATCATATACTGGATTCTCTTTTCTAACTGGCCCTCATGAAGAATATTTCGAAGCATTTCAAAAATAGCATTAATACCTAAAAAAGTATATATTATTTACCTACCCAAAACAAAGCGAAATGATATAAGATAAACTTGCTGATAAGTGTTTCATACATTATTATACCTAAAGTAGCCCACAGACTTGTCGAGCGATTTATCAAGCGGTTCGCTAAGCCGCTCTAAGAACGAAAATGGCGAATTTGTGACTGCAGTTTTGTTCACCAGTTCAACAAACAATTACGTAATTATGTGCAGTGGCGGCGGCATAACTATAAAAACAAAAAAGTGGGCGAAGGAATAGCTTTTAAAGAAACCAGTATTCCCATATCAACCTGTTGAAAGAGCTGAAACTGGACCCGCGAGATTTTATTTTCCCTAAACACGGAAGACTGCGATACGCTTCTAATAAATACTTTCTACTCATCTGATGAACATCCGCCATGTTTAAACAATTCCTTGGGGAATACAAACTAGTCAAAACTTGTTCCCTGAGTCTGTATCGAATCTTGAAGTCAGCTAGGAATTGATAGACTGTTTTGAAAAAATGTGTTCTTTGTCTTATGGTGGATTTCGTCTTCAGTTCAAGTTATTTTATATTTTAACGTTTTGAACTTAACATCAGTGGCGGCTGGTCCTAAAGAGCACAAGGGCACGTGCCCACCCTAGATTACCTTGATTTAGATTATTCAAATAAGATTTTTTTACATTAAATCAAAATAAAATATTAAATAAAACACCAGGTGGTTAATATTAATTTCCAATGTTCCCTCTCTGCAAGGAAAGAATTGAGGTACGCTTAGATCCAACAGTCACAGCACTCAGAGAAGAAGACCGTGCCATCGATCAAAATTTATTTCGGGGGACAGGGTAAATTTGTCCCAATATCAATGTCAGTTTTTTGCGGCTACGCTGATCCATGCAATAAGGAATACGGACTAAAATCGCGTGTCATAGGCATGTCTACGGGCACGATATTTAGAGTCCCATCCTCGATTCGCGAATCTTGGTGCTTCGGACGTCGTCGGCGAATAATTCTATTTACAGAGTGCACTACAGTCTATAGTGTCACTGGATTACTGTGATTGGAATAGCCGACTTATTTTAATAACCGACTACCGAGTATTGAAGTGATTTTAAAAACCGGATGATAACCGGTTTTTCACTCGAATACTAATATTAATATGGGCGGTGATTCATCTGCAACATTAATGACTTTCCGGAAGATTCTGGAAGAACAACGCTGCCGAGAAATATTATATATATACTAATATATATTATATAATATATTCGCCAGTTCGATTCGATTAATTGTTAAGTGTACAACGCGACGCGACGCGGTAAAAAAACAGTTTATAAGTGTTGTGTTAAAGTGAGCTTAAATTTTTTTTTTAAGGTAAGTACTGAATTATCTTTTATAACATGTTGAAATATATTACTTTACTGGTTCCCACTTGTGTAAAAACTGTTTAAACAAAAAAACGCTTGTAACTCGTGTTTACATTTACCCCTTTAAAAAGTCTATATGGGGTAAATGTAAACAGCATTCTGCGATAAATTTTTGGCATAAAAGTAGTTACTAAGCTACTTTTTTGTTTTAGATGCCGCGAAAATATATTCCAAAAACTACTGGACCGCGTATGACCACCATAGAAGCAACGACTCATTCGTCCAAAAAAATCGTAATTCCTAGGTTAAGACAGCAGAGTTATGGCGAAGCTTTAACTGCTGAAGACGTCCTAAGACGATTAAAAGAAGCCCAAGAAAAAAAGATAAAGAAACCAAAAGAAGTAAAAAAACACAGTGTGCACCAAAAAGAAAATTACAAATGGCAAAACTGAAAATAAAAAAGACTATAAAAATGAACCTTCCAACGAGGAGAGCGAAAAATCCCTTTGTTTAAGTGGCAGTGATAACCCCTGGGAGGAAGATTTTAACGTCACTGGAGATGAAGATTTCATCTTAACAGCAAAGACGCCAATATCAAACTTGGCTAATGGAACTTTTGTACTTGTAGAGTTCAGGGGAGGAAAAAGGAAGACAATACTTTACAAGTATGTGTGTTCAGTTAAAAATGTTGTTCGTCAGGAGTAGTTGGTTTGAAGAGTAGATGATACTATGCAAAACTTTGCCATACAATCAAGCTTAGATGTTAGTTTTATTACCGCAAATCAAGTTATTGGAGAGTTGCCTTTTTCTACAATTAAAACCAAAGGCCAAAGAATTTATTACCATTTTGAAAAAAAAGTCCCCGTTATGGAAAGATAAATTTTCTTTTCCAGTTTAGTCCCTACTTTTGTGTTTAAGTCGTTTATTTTGTATTTTTGTAATATAACTCGTAGACCTAAATGTGTTTTTAGTTTTAAATAATTTATAGTACCTACAGTTTTGGGATAAATGTAAACATTGCTAAGTGACTTAAACAAAAAATATAATTAAAAAAACTAATTTCATTATTTCGACCATTGAAGTGTGAAATATACAGGGTGTCCCAAAAGTAATGGGACACAGAGCAGCAAAGACTCCTTTGGGCGAAATAATGCCATTTATCTAAACTTGCCTTATCCCAAAACTGATAACAACCGAGATCCAAGTTTTAATTTTGTTTTCGTTTTTTTGCGATTACTCTTCAACGAAACGACATAGCAGCACAAAATTAAGGGTTTTAGGGTTTTTTGAGGTGAGGAATTCAAAATTATCCATAGTTTTTGTGTAACCAGTAGAGGGCGCTGCCTATGGCATGGCCCACTCCTAGCTGGCATAACTTTGTTT
Organism: Polydrusus pterygomalis; assembly: GCA_963969555.1. Lineage (NCBI taxonomy): Eukaryota > Metazoa > Arthropoda > Insecta > Coleoptera > Curculionidae > Polydrusus > Polydrusus pterygomalis. The sequence continues at coordinate 85,097,798 of OZ018376.1, forward strand.
AGTCTTCTTATATCGACCAGACTATTAAAAAAATAAGTTACTTTACTTCTTTCACATCAAAAATGTATAACTTATTAAAGTCGCTAGGGGCAACCATTTTCGAGATAATTGCATTCGATATTTTTAATGCAAGTCTTAATTTTGTGCTGCTATGTTGTTTCGTTAAGAAGTAATCGCAAAAAACGAAAACAAAATTAAAACTTTGCCACCCTGTATCTTTGTTGTTATCAATTTTGGGATAAGGCAAGTTTAAGTAAATCACATTATTTCGCCTTAAGGAGTCTACTGTTGCTCTGTGTCCCATTACTTTTGGGACACCCTGTATAGACCATAGAACATAATGCAAGAGTAGTCACTTCAAAAAACTTAAGCTCCAAATTTAAGAATGCAATTAAAACTAGTATTTAAAAAAAAAGTTGTCAAATATGTTCACTTTTGCCCCACTCGACCCTATTATTTGTGGAAATGACTGTGAGTTTATTTTCCCATATCTTCACAGCTCCACTCTGAGATAATGGACTACTGCCGTAAAACTGGTTAGATGTGTTTAAAATTGATCATAATAAAATAGAATTTCAATCTTCGCCACTAAAAAAAAATAAAATTCGTTTACAAACGCAACTTTTCGAGGTTTTTATCCTGTAACTTTTTCCTTCGGGGCCGTTTACTAAAGACGATAAATCCAAATGGTAGAATTTTAATCTTCGCCACTAAAAAAATTAAAATTCGTTTATAAAAAAAAATTCGTTGCTGCATAAATATTGCTAACTTCACACACATCAACAAATCCACAGAGAAAAAAATACAACCACAAAAATGGCGCGGAGCCGGTTCTGGAGTGTATTTTGAGAATGTCGCTAAACAAGGAAAACCTAATAACAAGAGGGTTTCGCGCGTGCCCATTTCTGGAGGGCGGCAAGGCATGTGACTGGTAAGCTATGCGTACAAACCCATTTTTTCACCTATAAAATTTAACTTTTCCTTGCGCACAAGATAAGCTGTACGGATCTAAAATGTCTATTAAATATCGGTTAGAGCGAGGGCTTGCATATAGCGGACACATTTTTTTAGCACCCGCTCATTATAAGCGGATGTCATTAAATATTATAAAACAAAAGATCAAATATTGCCTCGTTACATTTTCACAATTTGAGTGATGTGTTTCCTAATCACAGTCCGCAGAAAGAAAGAAAGATAATAAAAAAAATTGAACATTAAAGAAAATGTCAGTTAATTTTTAGGAGAATAAAAGCAAAAGTATGTATGTGTACCTATGTATTATGTTAAGTAACAGGTTAATAATAGGCTGATTCCTCCCTGGCTAAATGCTACACCTTATAAAAAGGTTAATCCGAGGGTTAATCTAAGCATTAATTAATAACAAAACTAGCTCTGTCCCCCAGTACCCCCCTTATCTATGTGCCTGGTCTGTGGGCTTCTTTTTACAATTGGCTTAAAAACAAACACTTTTTTCTTACAAACTAACCAGAAATATAAGTTAATAGTTTTTTTAATTCTGGACGCAGAAAAAAGTTTTGTTATTTAAACATATTTTTTTTTCAATAAATTGAATAACTAGATCAGTTAGTTACACCAATTCCTTATGGAAAATTCTTTAAATTTACATCCATTAAAAAAATCCTTTATCATTAAGTTGGGAGTATCAACATGCTTGTCATCTTGTCATTGTCATCCTATTTCGCGTAGATTTATTTATTTTTATAGCTTTTACACAAAATTTAAATAAAATCATATTCTATAGGTAATAACTGACATAATATCAAGGAATTTCATGAATTAGGTAATTTAGAAGAATGTATAGGTAGTGGAAAATATTGGGTAAGATTTTTTTAACAAATCAAATCAAATTAAAATACACTTAATTGTTATAAAAAGTACATATTGTTACCAAAGCCTTGGACAGTATTAAAACTGTTATGGGTGATTGATAGTGGATGGCCTAATAGACGTTTTGGACGAACTAACCAACGAATCACTTTGAAAATTTGGTTACATGCATAAGTGGACGTGCTCTCTCCTTTAAAAATATTTTTAACTATGCAGTGTTGCCGGTTCTACTAAAAAGTACTAGTTACTATGATATTTTAAATGGAATACCCTGTATATTAATTTTTTTTTACAATCCCTATTAATTTCTTAATAACTTCTCTTAATATTTTCCTATACCTATCTGTCATCGTTTTCGAGATAATAATTAATTTCTTTCTTTTTTTTCGCAAAACATGACCTTTAAAAACTGCCGATATTTTTGACTTCGTGACGGATTAGAACATGGAAATTTGGTGGAAAGTTAAGTAATATCCAAAGACATATTACTTTGTATCGATATCTTAATTATTATAGTACAGGGTGTTTCAAAAATGCAAATATTTCGATGATTTGGAAAAATGATCAAAATTATACTTTTGTTAATGGAACACCCTGTATTTTATCTCTGATCCTAAAAGCTTTTAAAATTTTCTATCTTTCTATGTATCATGTTCCTATACCCATCTAGAATAGTTTTTGACTTAGGAGCATTTATTTGACAAATTTAATTCCATCAATGAACAACAAGAAATTTAAACGAATTCAAAGCAATTGAGTACATTATTTCTAAAATCTTAAGAATACTTAACCAAATTAAGTTGTTGCGTACAGGGCGACATACAAATAGTTTTCCTTTCACTTTTTACAAAACCATAAAAAATTTAAAAAAATACCTAATTAATTTTTAATAAATGTTCAAAATGTTGCCCGTTGACATCTAAGCATTTTAGAATTCGAGTATTGACACCATTTGAAGTAGTTAGTCTAAGTTTATCAGCATCCAAACTTTGAAAAGCGCGATTCACCCGATCTTCCAACTCTTCCCTTGAATTAACTGGTGTTTTGTAGACAATTTCTTTGATAGTACCCTAAAGGTAAAAATCCAAAGGCGTCAAGTCCTTGCAGGCCAATTCCAAGGTCCTACACGCCTAAACCAGCACCCTTCAAAAATTCTCCATATTTCCGCACTTACTTCGGCAGTGCAATGTGCGGGAGCCCCGGCAAGTTGATACCAGCTACTGCGATACTGAGCAAGAGGAAGATTGCCCACGAAATTTTCAACAAACGTAGTTAAAATTTCTAAGTATTTTCTAGAAGTTAAGTTCTCATCATACTTACATCAAATATCGAATCTTGTCGTCCATCATTAAACAAAAAACATTAAATCCAAATTTTTCTTGAAATGCTGAATCTCTTGTAACATGGGGATTTTGTTCTGCCCAATAATGAATATTTTTCCTATTAAAAATTCCTTCGCGAGAAAATTTGGATTCATCACTCCAAATAATTTTCTGAAAGAATTGTGGGTCTTCCTGAATATGAACTATTAAGATTTCGCAAAACAAAACTCTTTGTGGAAAGTCCTCTGGCTTAAGAAATTGAACTTTCGTAAACTTATAATCAGGCATATTATATTTGGACAATATTTCTTGTACACAATAATAGGTTAAACCCGAATCTTCTTTGGCACATCTTATTGAAGACTGTGGATATGCATGAAAATAGGCCAGGTGAAGGAATTTTTAATAGGAAAAATATTCATTATTGGGCAGAACAAAATCCCCATGTTACAAGAGATTCAGCATTTCAAGAAAAATTTGGATTTAATGTTTTTTGTTTAATGATGGACGATAAGATTCAATATTTGATGTATGATGAAAACTTAACTTCCAGAAAATACTTAGAAATTTTAACTACGTTTGTTGAAAATTTCGTGGACAATCGTCCTCTTGCTCAGTATCGCAGTAGCTGGTATCAACTTGACGGGGCACATTGCACTGCCGAAGTAAGTGCGGAAATACGGAGAATTTTTGAAGATCGCTGGTTCAGGCGTTTAGGACCTTGGAATTGGCCTGCAAGGTCCCCAGACTTGACGCCTTTGGATTTTTACCTTTGGGGTACTATCAAAGAAATTGTCTACAAAACACCAGTTAATTCAAAGGAAGAGTTGGAAGATCGGGCGAATCGCGCTTTCAAAGTTTGGATGCTGATGAACTTAGACTAACTACTTCAAATGGTGTCAATACTCGAATTCTAAAATGCTTAGATGTCAACGGGCAACATTTTGAACATTTATTAAAAATTAGTTAGGTATTTTTTTAAAATTTTTAGTAGTTTTGTAAAAAGTGAAAGGAGAATTATTTGTATGTCGCCCTGTACGCAACAACTTAATTTGGTTAAGTATTCTTAAGATTTTAAAAATGTACTCAATTGCTTTGAATTCGTTAAAATTTCTTGTTGTTCATTGATGGAATTAAATTTGTCAAATAAATGCTCCTAAGTCAAAAACTATTCTAGATGGGTATAGGAACATGATACATAGACAGATAGAAAATTTTAAAAGCAATTAGGATCAGAGATATAATACAGGGTGTTCCATTAACAAAAGTATAATTTTGATCATTTTTCCAAATCATCAAAATATTTGCATTTTTGAAACACCCTGTACTATAATAATTAAGATATCGATAGAAAGTAATATGTCTTTGGATACTTAACTTTCCACCAAATTTCCATGTTCTAATCTGTCACGAAGTCAAAAATATCGGCAGTTTTTAAAGGTCATGTTTTGCGAAAAAAAAGAAAGAAATTAATTATTATCTCGAAAACGATGACAGATAGGTATAGGAAAATATTAAGAGAAGCTATTAAGAAGTTAATAGGGATTGTAAAAAAAATTAATATACAGGGTATTCCATTTAAAATATCAAAGTAGCTAGTACTTTTTAGTAGAACCGGCAACACTGCTTAGTTAAAAATATTTTTAAAGGAGAGAGCACGTCCACTTATGCATGTAACCAAATTGTCAAAGTGATCCGTTGGTTAGTTCGTCCAAAACGTCTAATAGGCCATCCACTATCAATCACCCTGTATATCAAGTAAGAAAAAGTAATCAAATAAATAAATAATAATAAGTTCAAATCAAAGTCCAAATTAAAAAAAAAAACATATTGTCGAAAATATTGCAAAAATACAACCAAAAGTTGTTTGAAAATATTATAAGAGCACAAGTTGAATTTGCAAAAGAAATATTATGTACCTTTCATTTTTACTCAGATAAAACAATTTTCTTTTCTGCTAGTTTTTTTACCGATTTAAAAAAAAGATGATTCATCAATTGAAGGGTTTTTATCAAAAACAACCAAAGTAAAAACGATGAATTTCCAGAAAACAAAAAAACTTTGCCAGTCCGATATGGTTTGGTTTATCATTTTTAAAGTTAGCATGGCCAAATGTACGTACGTTTCATAGATCCACAACTCGATCCACAATAAATTTTATGTTTATGCCCTATTTCGTTTTTGAGAAAAAAGTCAAAAACCCTTTGATGTTGGTTGTTTTTGTTGAAAATAAAAAAAAGTTGCACATATTTTCAAATGTTTTATATTTATTATTAAAAAAAAACAACTTTAAACCTACTCGCATCCATCGCTATTATCGTCTTCGTCAATATCAATACCGCTGGTAGCCTCTATAACTGAAAATGCTTTATAGAAAGGGACACTGCTTGGATTTTTTTTAAAAGGCGGCCAGAGCAGTAATATTCTCTAATTTATCGGAACTGATAAGAATTTTATATCATATATAAGAGCTTTAAATCTATGAAATTATTCAATTCAATCATTCATTCTTTCAACAATAGAATTGATTCGGCTTTTACTTGGTGGAAATCCATTATTAATTGGGTTAAATAAATGGTAAAAAGATAAAAAAAAATTATAATTTTACACTTTCCACAGATTTTGTGGAAATCTGTGGAAAGTGTAAAATTTTTTTATCTTTTTACCATTTTTTTACCACAATTCATTATTTCATTCATTTCGAATTGCGCAGTGTGTCCATAAACCAAAATAAGTCTCTCTAGTTTTTACATAAATGGAGAATCTGCTCATCTCAAAAATTTTCGACAGCATTTTTAGAACTGTAGGGTAGAACGGGGTTAAGTGAACAGGCGGGTTAACTGAACAGTGTGACCTAACTGCCATCTATGAGCTAGGGGTACAACTAAATTTCTTCCTAAGATTTCTCACCAGAAATACTTTAGTAACAGTTCATACAGGTTTCTCTATTATCCACAGGAATACATTCATTTAGTATAAACATTTTTATTGGCGGCCGAGTAAATTATTTGGTTCCCGTTTCATTTTTATTATTGCCGAAATAAGTTTGTTTTAAAAGGAGTGTGTTAAATAGTTCATCTTAGTGTCATTTGTGGATATGTAGGTTTTCCTACAGCCATTATTTTTAACAAATTCTATAGTCTTTCGGTTTTAGCATGGAGTGGGTTTAACTGGACACTTTCAATGTGTGTTAAATGAACAGGTGTTCAGATAACCTGCTGCCCGAGTTTTTTTTTATTGATTTTAAATATATGTTTTGATGTTGGAGCATTTTTTTCAAATCTGCAAAACCTAAAAGATAAACATAAGTTACAAACGATATATACAATCTAGATGAGACCGGAGTTACCAGGGTTCATAAGCCCCCCAAAATCCTAGCAACAAAGAGTAAAAGAAATGTAGGCCAATTGACTTCTGCTTGAAAGAGGAAATTTAAACACTCTAGTAGCAATTATTGGTGCTGTAGGAAAATTCGTGCCACCATTTTTAATCTCCTTTCCGCGCGTTAATTTTAAGGATCAAATGCTAAACGGAACTCCTCTTGGCACTAAAGGAGCTGCCATGCCGTCCGGGTGAATGAACACTGAGTTGTTTTTACCTCTCCTGCAATATTTCGCACAACATGAGAGACTATCAAAAGAACAGCCTAAACTAATAATAATTGACAACCACGAGAGTAATTTAAGCATTGCTGCGTTGAATTTTGCAAAAGAAAATGGAATAATCCCATTAACCTTACCACCCCATTGCAGTCACAAGTTGCAACCCTTAGACGTGGCAGTCAAATTTTCCTCAAAAAATTAAATTTTATAAGTTACCAATCAGTAAAAAGTAGCAGTGCCAGATTTCAAAACATGTTTTCATCTAATGTAGATTTTACTGAAATGAGTTTCACTGTATATTAAAAATATTTTTTTAATATTCAGTACTTAGGTATGTGTTTTTATACAAATAAATAAATGTTTTGTTAAAGTTATTGCGCTTCTCTGTTACTTACAAACATAATTATGGTACTGTTCAGTTAACCTATTTACATGAATCAGTTAACCTGCCTGACAGGTTAAGTGAGCCATTTTACAGTTCATTATAAAATGCTATTTGCCAAATACGCAGTTTTTTATTTTGTTCTAAAGTTTATCATTTTTAGTTGTTCTGACAATAACACTTATGATACAAACAAAGGTAACATTTTTATGCTTCAGAAAAAGCTGGAAATAAAGTTTAATCCCAAAGTGGATCAGTTAGCCCCACTCTACCCTACAATAATAAGGTGAACTAATCACCTTGCACTATCAACAAACACTAAAAGAAACAAATGATATTTTAAATAACAGTCAAGTGATATTGGTTGTTTTTGAGATAATTCGCGCTGACATAGGCTGTTTTTGCTAAAACACCGAATTTTCAACTCGCTATATCTCAGGGACTATGGTTGTTTTTGTCACAATACCTAAGTTTTTGACAGATGTAAATATCATGTTTGCATATGGTGTTGCCATCAGTTAAAATATTGCTTTAAATGACATTGGTCGTTTTTGATAAAAACCCTTCAATTCTATTTACTACTTTCCTCACAGAGACAGTATTGTGATCGCTAAACAATGTTTTTAAGATATCAGATGACATTATATCCATAGGTCATGAAAGCCTCGATGAAAGATATGTTTCCCATTTATCAAAAGAAAGAAAGTTGTTTTGAAGACAACTATTTATAACCCATTTAGTGTTTCTAAGATATCTAAGGGCACATGATAAATTATTACATAAAAATTGAAGCATTATAAAACTTATGACTGGTAAACTATTTTTGATGGTCTCTTGAGGTTCATTATAAGCAGACATTACAGTATTTGCCTCAAAATACAACATGGTTTAGTTGAAGTTTAAAATTATAGCGGTTTTGTGAGGTAAATTAAAAGGTAAGTTTATTTCAGGGTTTATTTATAAATATAGGTATTACAAACCTCTACTTGAAACTTCAGATAATTTCTGTCCACATTCCTTCAAAAATGCTATAGCAACTTCAATGGAATCATCAGTTGGTGACTCTATAAGTAAAGTCAAAATCTCTAAGGCTAAAATTTCATGTGCAACAGACTGGTTAACTAAATGAGCTACAAATGTAGCAGCTGAAATACAAATTGTTTTGTTATTTTGCTTAAATCCTCTTTTGAACTGTATAACCAATCGTTTTAACAAAAGTTCTCCAATGTTTGGAAATTTGGAATTAATAACAGCTACTAAGGCGGCATATACATTTGTAAAAGTTGGTGATGCAGCTTGAGCTTGTATTATTGATTTGCAAAGTAAACCTCGTCCACGTATGATATTCTCATGCAGTAATTCCCTAGCAATAATACCAATATTAGAAGTATTGACTTTGTTGATATAACCATGAATTGATTTCTTTAGTGCTTCCCAGGCAATTCTTTGAAAAGCCGCAGATGATTTATCTGTTATTTGCGCTTGCATCATACGCAATTTTGCTGGAGGAATATACGCGCCACCAGTTCGAGATGTAAGAATATCAACTGTTTTTCTTTCTCGAGGTTTTATGACTGATTTATCATCAGTTTTTTCTTGCTTGTCTTCACTTTCACGATTAATTCCAGTACTTTTATCAGAGTCAGTATCATAATATCTTTTTCCTACCTGATTTAAATCTTTTATTGGATATTTTGTCCAGTATCTGTCACTATTTTCCTTTTTCTTATCCTCGCCATAGTATCTGGGTAAAATTTGTGCTCCATCAGAGCTATCTTGTTTTCTGCTTTTGCTTTTTTTACCCCTTTCTGCAGAATCTGAACGAGACTTACTTCTACTTCGTCTTCTTTTGCTTCTGGAACTTTTCTTGCTTTTCTCTTTTAAGGAATGGTGATTTTCTGCTGATCTTGACCTTCTATGCATGCTGTCTGCTTCAGAATCTGAAGCCATTATTAGAAAATATCCAGATATTTTAAATACAAATTACCACTAGTAATAAGGTACTTCCTTTTCTCTAGACGTAGAAATAGCGTAGAAATAATAGAAATTAGTCAATTAAGGAAAAACCACAGAACACTGGGAAAACAAACCATCCACAAACTAAAAAAAACAACAAACCACAGAAAAATAAAGCGTTTATTCCAACAAACTACTTAACACCACAGAAAAAGAAGGGTTTGTTCGAGTTTTCCCAACACCCACTGCATGAAGGATCCACTGCATGATGCAAAACATAACCTCAGATTTATCCAAATGTTCAAATTGACCAATTCTTCCTCTGTGCTGTGGAATCATAGAACCTTTCTTTTTGCTTCTTTTAAACAGCATAGCCAAGTTCCTTATAAGTTACTTTTTAGACGTTTATTCTCCAACTTAAGAGAAGTGAATGCTCTCTCGCGAGAAGGGACAATTCACATCATATGCTCACATCGTCATGGAAATGAATAGTAATTTTAAGTTTCAAGAATACAGTTTAATCACTCTTAAGAGAAAAACTAATCACTTCTCTTGAAATGATCATTCGCCTATTTCGAGAATAGACGTCCTGGTATAGTTTGATAATTTATACAACAATTCACATCATAATATGCTCACATCATCATGGAAATGAATAGTCATTTTAAGTTTCAAGAATACAGCTTAAACATTTTTCAGAGAAAAAGTAATCACTACTCTTGAAATGATTTTATTTTTATTTTATTTTATTTGTATACGGAATAACTCCATTTTTACAATAAAGATGCAAATTACATAAAGTTACATATTACAAGATGACGAAATGAAAATGAACAAATATAACCTACAAAAAGAAACATATAAAACAGATTAGACACTACTTATACAAAGTAAAACATGCTCTCTTGTATGAGCTCATGGGCATTGACAAATCCAAATCTCCAGCTACCATGTTATACCTCATTTGGATTCTGGTCATGGGATCGTTGATTCCATAGTTTGTCCGGTGGAACGAAGGTTTAAAAAGGTCACAGTTACGTGTGTTGTGACTGTGGCAGGGTGCGTTAAAATTAAGGAGCTCGAGCAATTTCGGTGTATCAATCAAGCCATTAACAATCTTATATAGGAACATGAGTTCCTGACAGTGCCTACGCGCTTCCAAAGGCTGAAAACCCAAAGTCTCACACCTTTCCAGATATCCCGTGTCAAATACATATGCTCCTGTTCTAAATGCATATGACCTCAAGAATTTAGCTTGTACTCGCTCAATAGAGTAGATATGAGTTTGGTAATATGGGGACCAGACGATCGCTCCATACTCCAAACATGGGTAAGTACAATATAAAATCATCGATCATTCGCCTATTTCGAGAATAGACGTCATTCATTTCCATCGAAAGTTCAGACGATGTGAGCATATGATGTGAATTGTCCCTTCTCGCGAGAGAGCATTCATTTCTCTTAAATTGGAGAATAGACGTCCTGAAGTGTTATTTGATTTTTATTCTTTTAAAATAATAGAGTGAATTAGATTACAAATTTTTAATTTATAAATGTTTTGAACGTGCAATCTAATATGGCTCTGGCTTGTAAAGATAGGTTGTCGTAAAACCATCTTTCTGGCCAAGAAGAAGAAGAGCTTTTACAAATAATCACAAAATGACGTTACAAAAAAATTCGCAGACTGCAATTTTTATTGCATCTACTGTAACGACGAAATAGTTATTTATGCAACTAGTGTAAAAAATGTATGTTTATTGCACACGGCATAGAAGTTATTCGCTGAGACGTAGTCGAGGTGAATAATATGCCATGTGCAATAAACACACTTTTTGCACATGTTACATACACAATTTTTTTTACGATAGTTTTTTTATTTAACAAAAAAGTTTAAAATCGCTCTGCATACCTCTCCTTTGTGTGCAAAAGTTGTAATTCAAATTTGACAATGGATCAGATACCTTTGACTTCAACATAATAAAATTATGGCGCCCTGTCAACGTGAATTCTATTTCGATAGGGTATTGACGATGTGCAACACACAATACACATACTACAAACAAATTGTTCGTTTCCTAGGTAATTTACTTTATTGCACTAGGGCAAAAAGTACTTTATTGCATAGTATGCAATAAAGACCTACTTTTGTCATTAGAAATTCATACACAAAATGACATTTTTTGAACGATCGTAGAAAAATTGGTTTAAGGCCGGTTCTCATATACGCTTCAACGCGCTTTACTACCCTTGACTTCATGGAGCGACAAAATGTATCTTTCAATTATTCTCATGCTTCCTTATGTACTCGTTCTCAGTAAGGCTGGATCCACAAACATCCGTGATACGCATCCGTTGTGTACCACATGATTAATATGAACCAATGAAATTTTATTCCCTAAAATTTCATTGGTTCATATTAATCATGTGGTACACAACGGATGCGTATCACGGATGTATGTGGATCCAGCCTTACGCCGCGCCTCACTTGGCTTGAATGCGCTTGTAGAGTTGTTAAGAAAAGAACGGAACAGGTTCTTTAGAACAGGTTAGAGATAGCCTGTTCAGTGAACTGTTCTTTGTAAAAGAAGTGAACCGTTTCTTTAGTTAGACTTATGACAGATGATTGCGGTCGAGTGATGTTAAAGAGCAGGGAAATTGCTGCGGGAGGTCAGCAGTTCTGACCCGGGAACCTGTTCCATTGTCTCACAAAAACCGCTTTTTGTTAATCACTTTCTAAAAAAAAAAAAAAAAAAAAGGTCGTCAGTTCCGTAAACAAAGTAAAATCACAGAACACCGCTGCGTCCGCATGTATGCTCTCACTGCTCTCTGTTCCTCTGTTCCCTGTTCTCTGTGTTCCCTGTTCTCTGTTCTCTGTTCTCTGTTCTCTGTTCTCTGTTCTCTGTTCTCTGTTCTCTGTTCCCTGTTCTCTGTTCTCTGTTCCCTGTTCTCTGTTCCCTGTTCTCTGTTCCCTGTTCTCTGTTCCCTGTTCTGCTCCAAAAAAAGAACAGCAGTAGTTATAGATGGTATGTTCACCGCCCTCCATTCCTCCAGGCCCTTCTGCGCATGCCCGGACAGCGCGCAGACGTGGGCGACGCCAATTATGACGTCACCTGTCATCTGTCACCTGTCACCTGTCACCTGGCATCTGTCATCTGTCACCTGTCATCTGTCATCTGTCAATGTCAATGTCAATGTCAATGTCAATGTCAATGTCAATGTCAATGTCAAAGTCAATGTCAAAGTCAATGTTAAATGTCATCTGTCATACGTCAACTGTCAAACGTCACATTGTTGGGCGTTAGCAACTTTGGGCCTTAGCTACTTGGGCGCTAGTTACATTGGGCAATAATATTCTATATATGGAATGTGTTCAGGATGATGTCATATTACGAATAGAAAAAAGATGGCGGATGCCACCTGTCAATTAAGACAGCTCAAGGTCTCCGATCATTTATCAATTGTTTAAGGAAAAATTTGATATATGGGTAATATATAGGATGACCTAGTAAGTTATTATGAAAAAATCCCGAGACCCTCAGGTCGAGGTGTACTAAAGATATATGCTCGCCTACGGCTCGTTAAGGCTGTTAGGGATAATATAGCATGTGGTTCGTATTTAGGGTGAATAGCAAGTTATTTTGAAAAATCCCGAGACCGCAGGTCGAGGTGTGCTAAAGACATGTGCTCGCCTACGGTTCGTTAAGGTTGTTAAGGATAATATAGCATGTGGCTCGTATTAAGGGTAAACAGTAAGTTATTTTTAAAAAATCCCGAGACCGCAGGTCGAGGTGTACTTAAGACATATATTAGCCTTCGGATCGCTAAGGTTGTTAGAAATAACGTAACATATGAATCGTATTTAGGGTGACGTAACAAGTTATTATGAAAAAATTCCGAGACCCTCAGGTCGAGGTGTACTAAAGATATATGCTAGCCTACGGCTCGCTAAGGTTGTTAGGGATAGCGCAACATACGATTCGTATTAAGGATGATGCAACAAGTAAATATGAAAAATCCCGAGACCGCAGGTCGAGGTGTACTAAAAACATAGACTCGCCTACAGCTCGCTAAGGTTGCTAGAAATAATGAAACATGTGAAGCGTATTTGGGGTAACGTAACAAGTTATTTAGAAAAAATCCCGAGACCGCAGGTCGAGGTGTGCTAAAAATATATGCTCACTTACCGCTCTCTAAGGTTGTTAGGGATAGCATAGCATGTGATTCGTATTTAGGATGACGAAACAAGCTATGAAAAAATTCCCGAGACCGCAGGTCGAGGTGTACTAAAGACATATGCTCGCCTACGACTCGTTAAGGTTGTTAGAAATAATGTAACATGTGATTCGTATTTAGGGTAATGCAACAAGTAAATATGAAAATCTCGAGGCCTGCAGAGGTGAGGTATACTAGAGTTATATGTTCGCTCGTTAAAGTCGCTAAGGATATGTGAATTGTATTACGGATGACGTAACAAACCATTACGAAAAACCCAGAAGTCGATGGTCTAACTGATTTGGGAGATATAGTTTTTGCGATTAGGACCCTTATGACTAAAGGTAGAGAGAGACGAAATTTGGTAAACAGGTAGATGATGGGCATACCTATCGACTAGTGAAGCAATATTTCAAAAATATCAAGTAAAAAACAGCGCTAGAGGTATAAAACCATAGAGGCCTAGCAGGAGACAAGATCATCCGGTTTGGAATTAATATAGTAGCTGCTAGAAAACTAAACGGCATGGATAAGAATAACTAAGTATTGCATCAGAAAATATGTAATTATTCCGCGAATGTAGCAAGCAATTAATATTCAATGCCAACAGGCATGGTCGAAGTAAATAAGCAATTAATATGCGTCTAAATTATGGTATATACGATAGGATTCCAAGGGGTAGAGATCGCTTATAATCGACAAACCACGAAAAATTAGTCGTTTCCGTCACTAAACGAGAGAAAAAACAGATAAAAGATAACCTATACACCACCTACTTTGGTAATACCTATAATCTATATCATGTAGTACAGTTTAAATATTAAACAAACAAAAACCTCTCTGAACGAGTAAAAAAAACATCCAATAATCCATTAAAGTTCCTAAAAAATAACCTTTGAACATATAAAAACCCTATTTATACAAAACAAACAATCAACAACCTTTCTGATGGGATAAAAACAGCAAATAAGCCAATAAAGTACCTAAAAAATGACATTTGAACATATAAAACCCCCAGTATACTTATACAAGTTCCGACAGACCTATACTTGGTCTATGGGTATGCTTATTAGTGTCCTATAACCGTCCTATGATTGTCCTATAGTAGGTTTATGATTGTCCTATACTAGTCTTATAACGTTTGGGCATATAAATATACTATTGCATGATAACATATTTAACAACACCTATATACAAAATATACAACCAATAAACACTCTGATAGGATAAAAAAAACATCCAGTAATCCATTAAAGCACCTAAAAAAAGGACTTTGAACCCATAAAACCCTATTTAACAGTCTCTATACAAAACAAACAACCAATAGCCTTTCTGTTGGGGTAAAAAAATCAAATAATCCGCTACAGTAGCTAAAAATGGTCTATGAACCTATAAAACGGCTATTTAACAGCTCCTATTCAATAATAAGCAGCCAAAAACAGCTCTGAACTGATCGGGATCGAATAAAAACACACAATAACCCACTAAAGCAGATGCTTGCAAATACAGTAACTAGATAATATTAAATAGCGTGAACCCGAATAATTGCACCAGCAAATATGTAATAATTATACATATCTCTAAAAATATAGCATCTGATTAATATCCAATATCATTACCAGCTCTCTATCAATAGGCTAGTGACTAGCTATCATCCTATCTATAAAAGTAAAACGCAAGAACATAAACTTATGCGAATATCGGATTAGAGTCCTTATGCCTAATAAGCAGCTAATGAAAAGCTTTGAAAAGATATAAGCAGTTATGAACGTCTAGGAACAGCAAATAAGACGTTATCCAACCACCAATCAACCACTAATCATCCACTAACCAGCCATTATTAGGGCAATTAATGAACACCTTTGAACCAACAAAACGCCTATTTAGCATAATAAACAACTAAAACATCTCTGTTCTTCATAAGGCAAAAACTAAAAACTATTAAAACAAACCACTAAAGTAGCACAAAAACAGCCTTTGAATCTATAAAACGACTATTCAACAGCTCTTAAACCAGACAAAAAACGTTTAATACACATCTAAGAACCTAATAGGTAGCTGAAGCAGCAAAAGTTCGTTTTCACACCTCGCCTACGACTCATCGGGCTCATCATCATCATATAGCCCGGTATAACACCTTAAGTCGCTAGAAAAAGCCAACGATGATTCTTCGAGCGGACGATGTTAAAGATATGAAGTCCCAAACCCCCAAAACGAGATATTCGAGACATACCAGACAGACGTTTCAGTAAAATTGAGAGGAGGGCAGGAGTCTATCATAGACGCAGAATATATTAAGTTTAATATAGTGGACCAAACCAAGCTCATAAAGATTAAGTGTTAAGGACTGATTAAGTGTAAATTAAGCGGTCAAATATAAAAAAATAGCCTACTTGGGAACATATAGCTCTAAGTGATCATATACAAAACATCGAGGTTAGACAGAGAACTTACAACACCCCATGAAAATAAATCTAAAATCTGGTATACATATCTGTTTATTTAACAACACGTCTATCAATAGAAAAACACTTAGCGTTACAGGTATGAACAGCAAATAAGCCGTTATTCAACTACTAATCAACCGCTAATCATCCACTAACCCATCACTATTAGGTCAATTAATGAACACCTTTGAACCAATAAAACAGCTATTTAGCAGCTCCTATACATAATAAACAACTAAAACCTCTCTGTTCTTCATAGGATAAAAACTAAAAACTATTAAAACAAACCAATAAAGTAGCACAAAAAACAGCCTTTAAATCTATAAAAACGGATATTCAACAGCTCTTAAGCCAGACAAAAACGCTTAATAAACATCTAAGAACCTAATAGGTAGCTGAAGCAGCAAAAGTTCGTTTTCATACCTCGCCTACAAATCATCGAGCATATTATCAGACTATAGTAGAATGCATGATATAACACCTTAACTCGCTAGAAAAAACCAAGGATGATCCTTAGAACGGGCGGTGTTAAAGATATGAAGACCTAAAAACCCAAAACGAAATATTTGAGTCATGTAGACACAAAGATAGGCGTTTCAGTAAAATTAGGACGAGGGTAGGAGGTTGTCATAAACGCAGAATATATCTAGTTTACTATAGTGAACTAAACCGAATTCATAAAGATTAAGCGCTAAGGAACGATTAAGTGAAAATCAAGCGGTCAAATAGCCTACATATTGCTCTAAGTAATCATATACAAAACATCGAGGTTAGACAGAGAACTCACCACACTCCCATAAAAATGAATCTAAAATCTGTTAAACATATCTGTTTATTTAACAACATGTCTATCAATAGAAAAACACTTAGCCCTATACTAAATTAGGGGGTTATAATTCTTAAAAGCAATTTGGCGGTTCCGAAATTGTGGGCATTGTTGAGGAGCAGACTTAGTAAAGATATTATATACACCAAGAGTATATAAATTAAACTAATAATGGTAGCAAATGCACAAGTGTTAGTCATGCAAATAAATAATATAACAACAACCGACGGTTCTAGGTTAAAAACTAACTATTAATCTGAAGGCAGGGCCATTAAAGTTCCTTAACAGTCAATGTAAAATGCTGTAATACAGGGATTCGCAAGAAGTCGATTACGATCGGATAATTACGTCAAAAGACTTAGCCGAACGATCCAACTTGCTGAAATCTAGCGCAAAAGTATAGGTAAGTTATATGTTGTGTACTTAAATTCAACTGCTAAGATCAAAAACACACACCATATAAAATTATTACATAATACATTATTGCAGTGTCTTCCAAATGACTACAAAAATTCAATTAGAACAAACTACGATTGTATAGAGCAGGCACAAAAAAAGAGATAGATAAATGTTGGCAACTATTACGGTTATAACGAAGAGAAATCAATAACTACCATGTGAATCAGCTACATACAACCACCTATGATAGTACCTCACATGAAGTTAAATTATCCGCATCAATAGTAAAAAGCACCTTAAGATCAAAAAAAATTAAAAGCTTAAGAACTCGATGAAGAGTAACTAAATAAAATGAACGCCACCTACATTAATTTGCAAATAAGTAAGAAATAATAGACTAAATAGCCGCAAATCAAAAGACATTAGAGACAACGAATAGCTGCTGGATAGATCCTTACCCACCAAAAACACCCCCCGCGATGCTAAAAAATCAGAATAAATAGGAAAAAATTAAGGTAATATTGCCTTAAAGACTCGGTAGTTCCTGCAAAAGTATTTAAGTAACACGAATGCAAAGCAAACCTAACGAAACTTCTTGGATGTGGTTATTATGTATAAAGACCAGCTAACACCAAAAAAGAGACCTGTACGTCAAAAAAAGTATACATATACGATAAACCTCTAATATTAGGAATACCGAAGGATGATACTATACAACTACTAACAGGAATCAAATTAAAGCTAATCGAATGATCGTTCAAATAAATAAAATTCTCATTTAAAATGTTATGACAACTACATGAGATGAGGTTAAATGTATAAATTTGGAGACTTCAGGGCGATCAGACTCACCTAATCGATCTTACAACATATGAAAAAATAAATCAATTAATTAGATAAATGGCTTCATAGCAGGGCTTCCAATAGGCTAGTGGATAGATAACATCTAAACTATCAAAAATAAAGCACAAGAGTTGTAAAAATTATTTATCGAATCACAAAATTTGACGCATAGCACATGAGGAGAATACCTTCTAATACCAATTCGTGAATGTTCGAACACAATCGTATAACTATCAAAAGCAAATATTGGGATACGGCTCGTTAAGGCTATTTGGTAATACTTGATGATAGATGCATGTGTAGCATAGCATCACAAGACACCTAAAAACCCAAAAACCTCATCAGACAACTAGTTGGCGAGTTACGATTAGAGCTGCTATGTCGGGAAATATGGGAAGGGAGGGGGTATAGTAAACGGCTAGAAGGTAAAAAAAGCTCCAACAACTAGTAAAAAATTATTTGAAAACCTTAAGTCATAAATGTATTAGATTCATTAATGTCTTAATGGTAGCGATAGTGAATATTTTTGCAATAGGTAGATATTAAAAAAATACCTATGGAAACGATTAAAGCCATTAAAATAATACAAGAAACATCAATGTGAGACACATAAAATACAGTTTAAAGGGGAAAAATTCGATTATATACCAATAGAAACCGGCGTGTTAGGCATTCAAAACGACGGCCAACCAAGCTGTTTAAATAATATAAAAGTGCCACTATGAGGACGTTAAGATGATCAAGAGAGAGACAGGATGTAAATTTGCAGGAAAAATACGAGGAAATAGAGCAAATAATGCAACAAAATAATAAAGTAGTAATCTAGCAGGATAGTAGACATATTAGTAAAAAGCGCTGCAGAAAATAAAAAATATAGCAATTCTAATCAAGCATTAAAAAAATCTATTCTAAATAATATTTGTTTATACAGATAAGTAGAAAACTATCGAAACATTGAGCAAGAAGGTACGGCCTTCTCCCAAAATTTTGCAAATTTCGTGAGCCTTTGGCCGTGACTGTGTTTAAAAACTACGTCAAGCAAAATACATTCTCAAAATCCTAATGAACCCGAGTAACCCCGAATAATCCTCTTTAGATTCAGGTTTCACCGAGTAATTAGGCCTGTTGATATATTTACTACCAGCAGAAGCACTGAGGCTTATTTTAAGACAGACCGCTGTCCTAATTACTTGCAATACCTGCAATCAATTAGATATCATGGATAAAGCACAGAATATAGTAAATAATGATGCACATCATGTAATTCGGGATATATATAATACACTTCAAAAACGTAAAGAAGAATGGGGAATTCGTCCGGTGGCTATGAAAAATATAGTTAGAGCTTTGGATATATGTGAGCGATACTTTGAAGAACCAGATGCCTTAAGATTTGTATGCGACATGAACAAGTTGGGGAATTTTGAAGAAGTTCAGCGCTTATACGGGTATTTTGAAGATCCTGAGATACGAGAAGCAATTAATTATGCAAGACGTGAAGTATGGCTAGATAGCTCAACATATTATAGATACTGAAAAATAATTAAAAGTTATTTAAAATATTATGAAATTGTGTTTTATTAAATGACTATCAAAGTTAGATGATATAAAATAGGCTGATGATTGTTACCTGTACCTTATATTAAATTTATATAGAGTACAGAAGAGCCAATATATGTAATGTAATATACATACCTCTCACCCTCCGTCCATTTGAAATATTGTTGAGATTGACTAAGCAGGGTTCTGCCAGCGACTTAGAATCCTATGTTTCCCAACCATCTATTTTTTATATTATGTTGCCTCATGAGTTACACTTAATTATTAGTTTTATTACTCTTGCAAGTTGGGTTTATATATGGTAACGGTATTGAGCTTGATATAGACAACATTTATAATAGCACTTCGCCTCACACAATTCATATGCATATTTTTTGTCTGGTGTGCTTTATATGAAGTGAACCCGCTATTTTAACATTGAATACTAGCTTTTGGCTCTTATGGGGGGGGTACTGTCTGTATCAGACTTGTATGATTTTTGCGTTATAGTTAATTTGCATGAATAGTTTATTCTACACACACAACCCTCATCCAATAATTACATAGACAAATAAGACATTTGATGCTGGCTTAATTTTTTAAAATGTATATTTGAGTTCTACGGTTTTGACAATAGCATTCTGGTGAAATTGATGGTATTTTTGATATTTTTCCGTATATTTTACCAATAGTTGTTAAATTTTATACCTGCAGTCGCCACTCCTTCTTGCTCAATGTTTCGATAGTTTTCTACTTATCTGTATAAACAAATATTATTTAGAATAGATTTTTTTAATGCTTGATTAGAATTGCTATATTTTTTATTTTCTGCAGCGCTTTTTACTAATATGTCTACTATCCTGCTAGATTACTACTTTATTATTTTGTTGCATTATTTGCTCTATTTCCTCGTATTTTTCCTGCAAATTTACATCCTGTCTCTCTCTTGATCATCTTAACGTCCTCATAGTGGCACTTTTATATTATTTAAACAGCTTGGTTGGCCGTCGTTTTGAATGCCTAACACGCCGGTTTCTATTGGTATATAATCGAATTTTTCCCCTTTAAACTGTATTTTATGTGTCTCACATTGATGTTTCTTGTATTATTTTAATGGCTTTAATCGTTTCCATAGGTATTTTTTTAATATCTACCTATTGCAAAAATATTCACTATCGCTACCATTAAGACATTAATGAATCTAATACATTTATGACTTAAGGTTTTCAAATAATTTTTTACTAGTTGTTGGAGCTTTTTTTACCTTCTAGCCGTTTACTATACCCCCTCCCTTCCCATATTTCCCGACATAGCAGCTCTAATCGTAACTCGCCAACTAGTTGTCTGATGAGGTTTTTGGGTTTTTAGGTGTCTTGTGATGCTATGCTACACATGCATCTATCATCAAGTATTACCAAATAGCCTTAACGAGCCGTATCCCAATATTTGCTTTTGATAGTTATACGATTGTGTTCGAACATTCACGAATTGGTATTAGAAGGTATTCTCCTCATGTGCTATGCGTCAAATTTTGTGATTCGATAAATAATTTTTACAACTCTTGTGCTTTATTTTTGATAGTTTAGATGTTATCTATCCACTAGCCTATTGGAAGCCCTGCTATGAAGCCATTTATCTAATTAATTGATTTATTTTTTCATATGTTGTAAGATCGATTAGGTGAGTCTGATCGCCCTGAAGTCTCCAAATTTATACATTTAACCTCATCTCATGTAGTTGTCATAACATTTTAAATGAGAATTTTATTTATTTGAACGATCATTCGATTAGCTTTAATTTGATTCCTGTTAGTAGTTGTATAGTATCATCCTTCGGTATTCCTAATATTAGAGGTTTATCGTATATGTATACTTTTTTTGACGTACAGGTCTCTTTTTTGGTGTTAGCTGGTCTTTATACATAATAACCACATCCAAGAAGTTTCGTTAGGTTTGCCTTGCATTCGTGTTACTTAAATACTTTTGCAGGAACTACCGAGTCTTTAAGGCAATATTACCTTAATTTTTTCCTATTTATTCTGATTTTTTAGCATCGCGGGGGGTGTTTTTGGTGGGTAAGGATCTATCCAGCAGCTATTCGTTGTCTCTAATGTCTTTTGATTTGCGGCTATTTAGTCTATTATTTCTTACTTATTTGCAAATTAATGTAGGTGGCGTTCATTTTATTTAGTTACTCTTCATCGAGTTCTTAAGCTTTTAATTTTTTTTGATCTTAAGGTGCTTTTTACTATTGATGCGGATAATTTAACTTCATGTGAGGTACTATCATAGGTGGTTGTATGTAGCTGATTCACATGGTAGTTATTGATTTCTCTTCGTTATAACCGTAATAGTTGCCAACATTTATCTATCTCTTTTTTTGTGCCTGCTCTATACAATCGTAGTTTGTTCTAATTGAATTTTTGTAGTCATTTGGAAGACACTGCAATAATGTATTATGTAATAATTTTATATGGTGTGTGTTTTTGATCTTAGCAGTTGAATTTAAGTACACAACATATAACTTACCTATACTTTTGCGCTAGATTTCAGCAAGTTGGATCGTTCGGCTAAGTCTTTTGACGTAATTATCCGATCGTAATCGACTTCTTGCGAATCCCTGTATTACAGCATTTTACATTGACTGTTAAGGAACTTTAATGGCCCTGCCTTCAGATTAATAGTTAGTTTTTAACCTAGAACCGTCGGTTGTTGTTATATTATTTATTTGCATGACTAACACTTGTGCATTTGCTACCATTATTAGTTTAATTTATATACTCTTGGTGTATATAATATCTTTACTAAGTCTGCTCCTCAACAATGCCCACAATTTCGGAACCGCCAAATTGCTTTTAAGAATTATAACCCCCTAATTTAGTATAGCGCTAAGTGTTTTTCTATTGATAGACATGTTGTTAAATAAACAGATATGTTTAACAGATTTTAGATTCATTTTTATGGGAGTGTGGTGAGTTCTCTGTCTAACCTCGATGTTTTGTATATGATTACTTAGAGCAATATGTAGGCTATTTGACCGCTTGATTTTCACTTAATCGTTCCTTAGCGCTTAATCTTTATGAATTCGGTTTAGTTCACTATAGTAAACTAGATATATTCTGCGTTTATGACAACCTCCTACCCTCGTCCTAATTTTACTGAAACGCCTATCTTTGTGTCTACATGACTCAAATATTTCGTTTTGGGTTTTTAGGTCTTCATATCTTTAACACCGCCCGTTCTAAGGATCATCCTTGGTTTTTTCTAGCGAGTTAAGGTGTTATATCATGCATTCTACTATAGTCTGATAATATGCTCGATGATTTGTAGGCGAGGTATGAAAACGAACTTTTGCTGCTTCAGCTACCTATTAGGTTCTTAGATGTTTATTAAGCGTTTTTGTCTGGCTTAAGAGCTGTTGAATATCCGTTTTTATAGATTTAAAGGCTGTTTTTTGTGCTACTTTATTGGTTTGTTTTAATAGTTTTTAGTTTTTATCCTATGAAGAACAGAGAGGTTTTAGTTGTTTATTATGTATAGGAGCTGCTAAATAGCTGTTTTATTGGTTCAAAGGTGTTCATTAATTGACCTAATAGTGATGGGTTAGTGGATGATTAGCGGTTGATTAGTAGTTGAATAACGGCTTATTTGCTGTTCATACCTGTAACGCTAAGTGTTTTTCTATTGATAGACGTGTTGTTAAATAAACAGATATGTATACCAGATTTTAGATTTATTTTCATGGGGTGTTGTAAGTTCTCTGTCTAACCTCGATGTTTTGTATATGATCACTTAGAGCTATTTGTTCCCAAGTAGGCTATTTTTTTATATTTGACCGCTTAATTTACACTTAATCAGTCCTTAACACTTAATCTTTATGAGCTTGGTTTGGTCCACTATATTAAACTTAATATATTCTGCGTCTATGATAGACTCCTGCCCTCCTCTCAATTTTACTGAAACGTCTGTCTGGTATGTCTCGAATATCTCGTTTTGGGGGTTTGGGACTTCATATCTTTAACATCGTCCGCTCGAAGAATCATCGTTGGCTTTTTCTAGCGACTTAAGGTGTTATACCGGGCTATATGATGATGATGAGCCCGATGAGTCGTAGGCGAGGTGTGAAAACGAACTTTTGCTGCTTCAGCTACCTATTAGGTTCTTAGATGTGTATTAAACGTTTTTTGTCTGGTTTAAGAGCTGTTGAATAGTCGTTTTATAGATTCAAAGGCTGTTTTTGTGCTACTTTAGTGGTTTGTTTTAATAGTTTTTAGTTTTTGCCTTATGAAGAACAGAGATGTTTTAATTCGAAAAAGGTTTTTCTGTTTCCTTCCGCCAAACCCATCCCCAGACGCGTTTCGCCGTTATTACGGCTCATCAGTGAGGCTCAGTTTGGCAGAAGGAAACAGGACTCAAAGACAAATCACTTGTCAGGATCGATCATCAACGGGATTTATGAAACCCAGTGCGACATCTAGCGTCCCAGTACGGTACCTTAGAAAAGGTCAGTCGTAAAGGGTTATTCTGTAAAAACAGAAAATTATGCAAGATGCCCTCAAAACCGGTATAAGTGCCGGACCACAGATATTAATTCGAAAAAGGTTTTTCTGTTTCCTTCCGCCAAACCCATCCCCAGACGCGTTTCGCCGTTATTACGGCTCATCAGTGAGGCTCAGTTTGGCAGAAGGAAACAGGACTCAAAGACAAATCACTTGTCAGGATCGATCATCAACGGGATTTATGAAACCCAGTGCGACATCTAGCGTCCCAGTACGGTACCTTAGAAAAGGTCAGTCGTAAAGGGTTATTCTGTAAAAACAGAAAATTATGCAAGATGCCCTCAAAACCGGTATAAGTGCCGGACCACAGATATTAATTCGAAAAAGGTTTTTCTGTTTCCTTCCGCCAAACCCATCCCCAGACGCGTTTCGCCGTTATTACGGCTCATCAGTGAGGCTCAGTTTGGCAGAAGGAAACAGGACTCAAAGACAAATCACTTGTCAGGATCGATCATCAACGGGATTTATGAAACCCAGTGCGACATCTAGCGTCCCAGTACGGTACCTTAGAAAAGGTCAGTCGTAAAGGGTTATTCTGTAAAAACAGAAAATTATGCAAGATGCCCTCAAAACCGGTATAAGTGCCGGACCACAGATATTAATTCGAAAAAGGTTTTTCTGTTTCCTTCCGCCAAACCCATCCCCAGACGCGTTTCGCCGTTATTACGGCTCATCAGTGAGGCTCAGTTTGGCAGAAGGAAACAGGACTCAAAGACAAATCACTTGTCAGGATCGATCATCAACGGGATTTATGAAACCCAGTGCGACATCTAGCGTCCCAGTACGGTACCTTAGAAAAGGTCAGTCGTAAAGGGTTATTCTGTAAAAACAGAAAATTATGCAAGATGCCCTCAAAACCGGTATAAGTGCCGGACCACAGATATTAATTCGAAAAAGGTTTTTCTGTTTCCTTCCGCCAAACCCATCCCCAGACGCGTTTCGCCGTTATTACGGCTCATCAGTGAGGCTCAGTTTGGCAGAAGGAAACAGGACTCAAAGACAAATCACTTGTCAGGATCGATCATCAACGGGATTTATGAAACCCAGTGCGACATCTAGCGTCCCAGTACGGTACCTTAGAAAAGGTCAGTCGTAAAGGGTTATTCTGTAAAAACAGAAAATTATGCAAGATGCCCTCAAAACCGGTATAAGTGCCGGACCACAGATATTAATTCGAAAAAGGTTTTTCTGTTTCCTTCCGCCAAACCCATCCCCAGACGCGTTTCGCCGTTATTACGGCTCATCAGTGAGGCTCAGTTTGGCAGAAGGAAACAGGACTCAAAGACAAATCACTTGTCAGGATCGATCATCAACGGGATTTATGAAACCCAGTGCGACATCTAGCGTCCCAGTACGGTACCTTAGAAAAGGTCAGTCGTAAAGGGTTATTCTGTAAAAACAGAAAATTATGCAAGATGCCCTCAAAACCGGTATAAGTGCCGGACCACAGATATTAATTCGAAAAAGGTTTTTCTGTTTCCTTCCGCCAAACCCATCCCCAGACGCGTTTCGCCGTTATTACGGCTCATCAGTGAGGCTCAGTTTGGCAGAAGGAAACAGGACTCAAAGACAAATCACTTGTCAGGATCGATCATCAACGGGATTTATGAAACCCAGTGCGACATCTAGCGTCCCAGTACGGTACCTTAGAAAAGGTCAGTCGTAAAGGGTTATTCTGTAAAAACAGAAAATTATGCAAGATGCCCTCAAAACCGGTATAAGTGCCGGACCACAGATATTAATTCGAAAAAGGTTTTTCTGTTTCCTTCCGCCAATAAATCCCGTTGATGATCGATCCTGACAAGTGATTTGTCTTTGAGTCCTGTTTCCTTCTGCCAAACTGAGCCTCACTGATGAGCCGTAATAACGGCGAAACGCGTCTGGGGATGGGTTTGGCGGAAGGAAACAGAAAAACCTTTTTCGAATTAATATCTGTGGTCCGGCACTTATACCGGTTTTGAGGGCATCTTGCATAATTTTCTGTTTTTACAGAATAACCCTTTACGACTGACCTTTTCTAAGGTACCGTACTGGGACGCTAGATGTCGCACTGGGTTTCATAAATCCCGTTGATGATCGATCCTGACAAGTGATTTGTCTTTGAGTCCTGTTTCCTTCTGCCAAACTGAGCCTCACTGATGAGCCGTAATAACGGCGAAACGCGTCTGGGGATGGGTTTGGCGGAAGGAAACAGAAAAACCTTTTTCGAATTAATATCTGTGGTCCGGCACTTATACCGGTTTTGAGGGCATCTTGCATAATTTTCTGTTTTTACAGAATAACCCTTTACGACTGACCTTTTCTAAGGTACCGTACTGGGACGCTAGATGTCGCACTGGGTTTCATAAATCCCGTTGATGATCGATCCTGACAAGTGATTTGTCTTTGAGTCCTGTTTCCTTCTGCCAAACTGAGCCTCACTGATGAGCCGTAATAACGGCGAAACGCGTCTGGGGATGGGTTTGGCGGAAGGAAACAGAAAAACCTTTTTCGAATTAATATCTGTGGTCCGGCACTTATACCGGTTTTGAGGGCATCTTGCATAATTTTCTGTTTTTACAGAATAACCCTTTACGACTGACCTTTTCTAAGGTACCGTACTGGGACGCTAGATGTCGCACTGGGTTTCATAAATCCCGTTGATGATCGATCCTGACAAGTGATTTGTCTTTGAGTCCTGTTTCCTTCTGCCAAACTGAGCCTCACTGATGAGCCGTAATAACGGCGAAACGCGTCTGGGGATGGGTTTGGCGGAAGGAAACAGAAAAACCTTTTTCGAATTAATATCTGTGGTCCGGCACTTATACCGGTTTTGAGGGCATCTTGCATAATTTTCTGTTTTTACAGAATAACCCTTTACGACTGACCTTTTCTAAGGTACCGTACTGGGACGCTAGATGTCGCACTGGGTTTCATAAATCCCGTTGATGATCGATCCTGACAAGTGATTTGTCTTTGAGTCCTGTTTCCTTCTGCCAAACTGAGCCTCACTGATGAGCCGTAATAACGGCGAAACGCGTCTGGGGATGGGTTTGGCGGAAGGAAACAGAAAAACCTTTTTCGAATTAATATCTGTGGTCCGGCACTTATACCGGTTTTGAGGGCATCTTGCATAATTTTCTGTTTTTACAGAATAACCCTTTACGACTGACCTTTTCTAAGGTACCGTACTGGGACGCTAGATGTCGCACTGGGTTTCATAAATCCCGTTGATGATCGATCCTGACAAGTGATTTGTCTTTGAGTCCTGTTTCCTTCTGCCAAACTGAGCCTCACTGATGAGCCGTAATAACGGCGAAACGCGTCTGGGGATGGGTTTGGCGGAAGGAAACAGAAAAACCTTTTTCGAATTAATATCTGTGGTCCGGCACTTATACCGGTTTTGAGGGCATCTTGCATAATTTTCTGTTTTTACAGAATAACCCTTTACGACTGACCTTTTCTAAGGTACCGTACTGGGACGCTAGATGTCGCACTGGGTTTCATAAATCCCGTTGATGATCGATCCTGACAAGTGATTTGTCTTTGAGTCCTGTTTCCTTCTGCCAAACTGAGCCTCACTGATGAGCCGTAATAACGGCGAAACGCGTCTGGGGATGGGTTTGGCGGAAGGAAACAGAAAAACCTTTTTCGAATTAATATCTGTGGTCCGGCACTTATACCGGTTTTGAGGGCATCTTGCATAATTTTCTGTTTTTACAGAATAACCCTTTACGACTGACCTTTTCTAAGGTACCGTACTGGGACGCTAGATGTCGCACTGGGTTTCATAAATCCCGTTGATGAGAGATGTTTTAGTTGTTTATTATGCTAAATAGGCGTTTTGTTGGTTCAAAGGTGTTCATTAATTGCCCTAATAATGGCTGGTTAGTGGATGATTAGTGGTTGATTGGTGGTTGGATAACGTCTTATTTGCTGTTCCTAGACGTTCATAACTGCTTATATCTTTTCAAAGCTTTTCATTAGCTGCTTATTAGGCATAAGGACTCTAATCCGATATTCGCATAAGTTTATGTTCTTGCGTTTTACTTTTATAGATAGGATGATAGCTAGTCACTAGCCTATTGATAGAGAGCTGGTAATGATATTGGATATTAATCAGATGCTATATTTTTAGAGATATGTATAATTATTACATATTTGCTGGTGCAATTATTCGGGTTCACGCTATTTAATATTATCTAGTTACTGTATTTGCAAGCATCTGCTTTAGTGGGTTATTGTGTGTTTTTATTCGATCCCGATCAGTTCAGAGCTGTTTTTGGCTGCTTATTATTGAATAGGAGCTGTTAAATAGCCGTTTTATAGGTTCATAGACCATTTTTAGCTACTGTAGCGGATTATTTGATTTTTTTACCCCAACAGAAAGGCTATTGGTTGTTTGTTTTGTATAGAGACTGTTAAATAGGGTTTTATGGGTTCAAAGTCCTTTTTTTAGGTGCTTTAATGGATTACTGGATGTTTTTTTTATCCTATCAGAGTGTTTATTGGTTGTATATTTTGTATATAGGTGTTGTTAAATATGTTATCATGCAATAGTATATTTATATGCCCAAACGTTATAAGACTAGTATAGGACAATCATAAACCTACTATAGGACAATCATAGGACGGTTATAGGACACTAATAAGCATACCCATAGACCAAGTATAGGTCTGTCGGAACTTGTATAAGTATACTGGGGGTTTTATATGTTCAAATGTCATTTTTTAGGTACTTTATTGGCTTATTTGCTGTTTTTATCCCATCAGAAAGGTTGTTGATTGTTTGTTTTGTATAAATAGGGTTTTTATATGTTCAAAGGTTATTTTTTAGGAACTTTAATGGATTATTGGATGTTTTTTTTACTCGTTCAGAGAGGTTTTTGTTTGTTTAATATTTAAACTGTACTACATGATATAGATTATAGGTATTACCAAAGTAGGTGGTGTATAGGTTATCTTTTATCTGTTTTTTCTCTCGTTTAGTGACGGAAACGACTAATTTTTCGTGGTTTGTCGATTATAAGCGATCTCTACCCCTTGGAATCCTATCGTATATACCATAATTTAGACGCATATTAATTGCTTATTTACTTCGACCATGCCTGTTGGCATTGAATATTAATTGCTTGCTACATTCGCGGAATAATTACATATTTTCTGATGCAATACTTAGTTATTCTTATCCATGCCGTTTAGTTTTCTAGCAGCTACTATATTAATTCCAAACCGGATGATCTTGTCTCCTGCTAGGCCTCTATGGTTTTATACCTCTAGCGCTGTTTTTTACTTGATATTTTTGAAATATTGCTTCACTAGTCGATAGGTATGCCCATCATCTACCTGTTTACCAAATTTCGTCTCTCTCTACCTTTAGTCATAAGGGTCCTAATCGCAAAAACTATATCTCCCAAATCAGTTAGACCATCGACTTCTGGGTTTTTCGTAATGGTTTGTTACGTCATCCGTAATACAATTCACATATCCTTAGCGACTTTAACGAGCGAACATATAACTCTTGTATACCTCACCTCTGCAGGCCTCGAGA
Organism: Polydrusus pterygomalis; assembly: GCA_963969555.1. Taxonomy (NCBI): domain Eukaryota; kingdom Metazoa; phylum Arthropoda; class Insecta; order Coleoptera; family Curculionidae; genus Polydrusus; species Polydrusus pterygomalis. Next base: position 85,127,262 of record OZ018376.1, read on the forward strand.
TTTTCATATTTACTTGTTGCATTACCCTAAATACGAATCACATGTTACATTATTTCTAACAACCTTAACGAGTCGTAGGCGAGCATATGTCTTTAGTACACCTCGACCTGCGGTCTCGGGAATTTTTTCATAGCTTGTTTCGTCATCCTAAATACGAATCACATGCTATGCTATCCCTAACAACCTTAGAGAGCGGTAAGTGAGCATATATTTTTAGCACACCTCGACCTGCGGTCTCGGGATTTTTTCTAAATAACTTGTTACGTTACCCCAAATACGCTTCACATGTTTCATTATTTCTAGCAACCTTAGCGAGCTGTAGGCGAGTCTATGTTTTTAGTACACCTCGACCTGCGGTCTCGGGATTTTTCATATTTACTTGTTGCATCATCCTTAATACGAATCGTATGTTGCGCTATCCCTAACAACCTTAGCGAGCCGTAGGCTAGCATATATCTTTAGTACACCTCGACCTGAGGGTCTCGGAATTTTTTCATAATAACTTGTTACATCACCCTAAATACGATTCATATGTTACGTTATTTCTAACAACCTTAGCGATCCGAAGGCTAATATATGTCTTAAGTACACCTCGACCTGCGGTCTCGGGATTTTTTAAAAATAACTTACTGTTTACCCTAAATACGAGCCACATGCTATATTATCCTTAACAACCTTAACGAACCGTAGGCGAGCACATGTCTTTAGCACACCTCGACCTGCGGTCTCGGGATTTTTCAAAATAACTTGCTATTCACCCTAAATACGAACCACATGCTATATTATCCCTAACAGCCTTAACGAGCCGTAGGCGAGCATATATCTTTAGTACACCTCGACCTGAGGGTCTCGGGATTTTTTCATAATAACTTACTAGGTCATCCTATATATTACCCATATATCAAATTTTTCCTTAAACAATTGATAAATGATCGGAGACCTTGAGCTGTCTTAATTGACAGGTGGCATCCGCCATCTTTTTTCTATTCGTAATATGACATCATCCTGAACACATTCCATATATAGAATATTATTGCCCAATGTAACTAGCGCCCAAGTAGCTAAGGCCCAAAGTTGCTAACGCCCAACAATGTGACGTTTGACAGTTGACGTATGACAGATGACATTTAACATTGACTTTGACATTGACTTTGACATTGACATTGACATTGACATTGACATTGACATTGACAGATGACAGATGACAGGTGACAGATGACAGATGCCAGGTGACAGGTGACAGGTGACAGATGACAGGTGACGTCATAATTGGCGTCGCCCACGTCTGCGCGCTGTCCGGGCATGCGCAGAAGGGCCTGGAGGAATGGAGGGCGGTGAACATACCATCTATAACTACTAACAGCATGTTCTTTTTATTCTCAAACGACGACCCGCAAGCCATCTTTCATAAATACACATAAAAAGAACAGGCTGTTCTTTCTTACAAGGAAACAGGAATGCAGCGGTGTTCTTTCCGTGTTGTGTGTTGTAACTTTACGGAACTAGCGACCTTTTTTTTTTTTTTTTTTTTTTTTAGAAACTGATTGACAAAAATGTGGTTTTTTTTACTACTCCCGACCTTTCACTTTTACTTTTTTTTTTTGTTACCAAGTCAGTGGGCGACAATAATTTATAATCAAAAGAACAGGTGAACAGGTTTACGGAACAGGTTCCTGAGTAAGAACTGAACTACTCGAACCTGTTCAGCAATTTACCTTTAACATCACTATGCGCTTGACGCCTCCAATTGTCGCTGCGCTTTTCTAGGCTTCATGTCGCGTGGTGAAGCGCAGCGACGCTCGATCAAGTACAAGTGGGAATCACCAAAGCAGCAATGTGCACGTGGCCGCCGCAATTACTATAGATTGTAAAACCAGTTTAGCAAGGTTGCTTGTTGCGTTCAAATTTTATTGTGGGTAAAAATGGCCCGTATAGATGTTTGAAAAGCCTATGAAACTCTCCCTCTTCCAATCTAGCTCGAAAAATGCTATGTACCCAGTACTCTCGACGCTTTCGCTTTTTTCGTTTTTCATACTCGTCGCATACAAGCGCTAAAACAATATCCTCATGTGATGATGTGCTATCGCTTCCTGAAGACATGCTTTTTAACCCACAATATAACCTACTTTAACCACTGTTTTCGTTGAACTGACGCGCCTTGCTGCCTGGTCAAGCGCTAATGTGAATAGTCTTTTTCATTTTGATGCCTTGCCTTGTCGCGACGCGAAGTCAAGCGTAGTAAAATTAAAGCGCGTTGAAGCGTATATGAGAATCGGCCTTTAGGCTTTCGCGGCCAGTCGGTGAGCAGCTAGTGTAGTCATCATTCGGGTCTAAAGGCCGTCGTCAGTTGGAATTGCTTCCTAACGTTTCGCTAGCACGAGTGGCGAGCTTCTTCAGAGGTCCTTCCATCTCCGGTGCTGGAAGTAAACTCAGTGTTGCCAGATGATTTTTTCAGAAATCAGGAGACACTGCCTTTAAAAATCAGCAGAAATCAGTAGATGACTTTAGTCACAGAATACGAGGGATTGTGAAGCGGATTGTTAAAAAAGGTACCAAGAATACAACAAAAACATATATTTAAACCATTGTTTAAAGATAACAGGCAAAAACAGAAACAAAGTAAATGAGATCATGCGCATTCTTTAAAAACATAACTAACTCGATCGATAACTAATCAGTATCTCCGGAATCAGAATCAGAAATAATATTTTTGGCTTTTTTGTACATATTTGAGTTATGCAATTTTACAATATCTTTGTTAAAGTGTATATTGAAACAGTTTTTATCTCGGTTTTTTAAATAATGTTTTGCATGCAAATGACCCAAAATGCTCGCTGAAGATAGACGGTTTTGGAGTTTCGGGTAATTCCCCTATTTAAAAACAGACCCAGACGTCAAAAAAAGCACCTGTCTTCTGTCACGTCAAATAATAGAATTGGGGAATATTATCGATATGGAAGAGTCGATAATAATAATTTATATTCAATTATCTATAAATAAATTTGCTATTTTGATAATGTGCTATTTAATCTAATTTAAATTAAAAAATAAAATATTGATAATAAAATATCACTAATCGGACCTTTTCCCTAAAAATCAGTAGATCCGAGGTTCAAATCAGTATATCAGTAGACTAAGAGCAAAATCAGTAGATCTACTGATTTATCAGTAGATATGGTAACACTGAGTAGACTGACGAATTCTCGGGCGCAGGCGCAGGTTGTATTTATACTGTTGGGCAGGGGGCGGTTGCAAAAGGCACGCCATCACCGCAGTCCTATAGAAATTAGACTCCGGTGCAACCGTGAAAGTTAGGTTATCGTTATAGTGCGACAAATACATTTTTGACTTGTAAAGTTCATCGCGCGTTTATAGCGATACAGTTTTAATAATAGCTAAAATATCTTAGCGAACAATCTTAGTTAGTTTGGTATATAGGATTAGAAGATTTTAATTTTGTTCAGATAGGGTTTTGTTTTATTTTGTAAATAAAATAGTAGCTTATTTAGGGCGAACTTACTTACAACGGACAGACTTACCCTGAAAAATTAAAATCAAACAAGAAACAATAAGGACTAAATCCTCCGTGTTATCGAATAAAATATTTTGAATTGTATTTTATTCCCATTAAAGATTTTTCAACGGTTTTATTGACAAAAAATAAGTTTTCACTTATAGTTAATAAATTAATTCCGTTGTTAATACATTTAAATTTCCCTTAAAATGTTATTCTAAAATAAATGCCCCCTTTTCTCTGCGCTTGAGTGGCTGCTAACATTCACTGACAGACTATACTTGTAGCGTCAAGTAGTTTGTTTTTTCGGCGGCCTGGCATCCCTGGACAATTTAGAAATTTTACAAAGTAAACAAAATGAGTAACGAAAGCGTTAGCAGCGGGAGTAGCCTGCATAGTAGGGCGCCAGAGTATGAATTTTTGGAAGATTACAAAACATTAGATATTTTGAAAAATTCGGGGGAGCAAACTCCCCCCCAAACCGATCATGACAGGCATGTGACTCTTGTAAGCTGATGGCGTCTTTCAAAATTAATCAAAATAATGGTGGGGAAACCTTTATAAGGAATAGAGACCAAAATTACGGGGACAATTTTGAAAACACTTTTTTGTCAACAACAGATATGCCTTTATTGACAAAATCAAGGGTAAATCTTTTCGGTGACCGTCCGTTAGGGTGAATCCACATGGATACGTAATTACGGATGCGTTGTTACCACGTGACTGACAACAACCAATGAGGTCGCAGAAGATCTTAACGTTAGGGTTGGGCGGTTATTGGAAAATAACCGGTTATTGATTAACCGGTTATTTATTACGCCAGGTTAACCGAGACTAGGTTAACCGGACAAAAAATAACCGGTTATTGAATAACCGGTTAATAACCTTTTCCAATTTTTCTTCCCATTGTGCCTTTCAATTTACCGTTATGACACAAGAATACAGTCTTCAAAGTAGAACTTTTATCTCTATTTTTTTTTCCTATTCTAGGGTTATAGTCAATAATGAGACCAAAGACACAATAAATACAACAAAATCCCTGTTAATAACCGATCTTCGGTTATTGATAATAAATAACCTGTAACACCCACCACTTCTAGGGTCTAATAACTTACGACTTACGACCCTCCCACGTCGGTTGGCACTGCTACTTGAAGTGGCTGATGACAAGAACTCTTCTTTGCTGGGTTCGGAGAGAATCTGTGTTCACAACTAAGACGGATCACTTTTGGCGAGATAATAAGGCTTGTGAGATCTCAATGTTGAAGAATTTTTTATCGCCCAGATTTGTGGCTTACTATTGTTTATAAGAATTTATTTAAATTAAGTTTCAGTGATTTTTTTTTTGTGTTTTAAAACTATTGAAGAAAACACTTTTTTATATTTACTACTGTTTTTATTATTTTAAAGAAAAATCATGGGAGCCACCCAACAATAAGTTTTTACCAATACTTATAAAAACGAAAACCGTCAATTTATAAAAATTATTTTTAATTTGGCCCACAAGCACTTACTTCTGCGGGGTCGTTGACCTTATCGATCCCGGATAGACGCACGTTGACCCACGGGTAAGGGGTCACAAAAACACTGGACTGGATGTACTTTCCGCGAGTAACGCTTGAAACTTTTCGCGCCCGGAACTTGTAGTTTTTGAATTTCAAATTAGCTGGCAATCAACTGACAATCAACTATCAACTAACTCTTGCTGCAATCCCGCGACTTTTTATAGGAAAAGTCGCGCAGGTTTCAGAAAAATGCGTTTTAGCGTGAACCTTTTTGTCACCGGTATTTAGGAATTAATTAACGTTATAATTACGTCACAACCTTCTAAGACCCTAAAACCCACTGCGAAATTTAGTACAATTTCTTCTAGGATGACTTCCATTTACTAAAGTAAGACTACCATACCTTGTAGCACATGGAAGGATTCCTACAGGACTTTTAAGGAACAGTAAAATACCGCGGCCATCTTGGAATGACGTTACCCCCTTTTGGTGTTAAAATAGTAAACTCTTAGAAGGTGTTGCGAAAATGTCATTTCTTCGAACCCGGGCAAAATATCGCGCAGAGCGAGGATGACTCATATGGAAGGGGTGATATCGTAGGCTTTTTTCTAGGAAATCTTACGCAACATTTAGCTGGACCTGATCTTAGATCCCGGGCAAAATTTAGGTGTTAGTTTTTTACCGGGGCTCGCGAGCTTAAGAATGTTAACAAAATTTCTGCGGGTGCGGGAAAATAAGTTAAGATGTTTTATTCTACGGAGAATAAACGATGGAGTTTTGTTTTATTTTTGAATATGTGGGAGTTTAACAATATATGGAATCGGAAAAAGTGAGTTAAATTTTAATTTTTAAAATTTTTTATTTATTCCAAAATTTTTCTACTGCCCTTTTTTGAATTTTCCCAAAAATTATTTTTCCTTCCTTTTTTTTTTTTTAAAGCAATATCCTCTTAGAAATTTTCCAGGCCAATAACTTAATTTAAAAAATATTATTTTTAATTTATTTAATTTTTTTTTTATCCTAAAAGAACTTCAGAAACCTCAGATAAAAATATTTATTTATTTTTTTTAAAAATACTTGAAAAGTTTTCCTTTTCCTTAATCAAAATGATTTTATTAAATTTTAAATATTTTTGAAAATAATTTCTAAACTTAAAGAAATTTTCTTTTACTTAATAAAAAATAATTTTATTTATTTTTAATTGACAAAATAATTTCAACAACACTTAATAAATTTTTGTAGTTAAAACAAAAATTTATTAATTCAAAATTTTAATGAATACCTACTTATTACTCATCGGTAACGATATTAACTTTTATTTGTTCGGAAGCATAACCAGGTATCCCTGAGCACCACATCACACCCTCCATAATTAAGTCGAAATATCTTTTTTAATAAAAGTTTTTCGATAATAACTAATTCCCAAAGTGAAAGGTTCTATACCAGCCAATATTTAGACAAATAAACAACGGTCTATCGACACTTAAAACTAGGTCATTGAGTTACGCAACCTGATCCCTAAGTCATAAAAACGAAACGGACTTATTATATACCCTAGGTCATGTACCGATGTTTATTGTGCTTTAAGCTGTCGTCTATCCGCATCAGTCAACTAAAATATTAAGGATCCGTATACCGCAATTAAAGAAGTTCTGATGGTAAAGTGTTTTCTAAAAATTTTTAAAATTTAGTTGGTTTTTGTTTGTTTTTATTACGGTCCCAAAAGTAAGTGTTCGTGGCCTGCCTTAAATACTATCTTAAAAATTTAATTTATTCAAATTTGATATGATGATATGTATATGTATATGATTTTAAAATGTAAAGGTACTTTGTTCTATAATACAAGATAAATAAGCACCTGTCCTATAGATTATCGACTAGAGTCACTCGGTCTCACGATTTTTACCCGTAAGCACACCTTAACTAAACTAGCACTATATCCTTTATAAGTCTTATTGTACTTAAACAATAATAAGAAACACTTGTATATATATTTGGGGTACGCTTATTATCTAAAATCTAGTGAATATATTGTAAATATAAAATTTAATTTTAATTGATCAAAAGAAAATCCCGATTATTTTCACACGTGAAACCTGCCTTAAACCCTGCGGGCTAGCAGTTAATAAAAAAAAATAGTTTCCACCACATGACTTCCTACCTACTTATTTATAATAATGCATATTTGGTAAAATTAAATATTATAACAATTAATTTTAATATTTAGAGTTATAATAATGACAAAGTTTACACAATGAAATAAAAATCCGCACTAAAGTTTGTTTGAAACAGTATATCTATAAAGAAATCTAATCTAATCTATGAAGAAACTATCTCTTAAAGGAAACACAAAATTCAACGATTAAAATTACTATTTCTTAACTGTCCAGTAACATTTACCTTATTCACTCGGTGGTTGTTGTCCAGTGTTTCGCCTGAAAGTTAGGCATAGTCCATCAGGGGATCTGCTAACCTGATAGACGGCGGCGACGTCCTCGCCAACCGTCGGCTCCTCTTGGCGTCGAGGTGGCGGGCTGTGACCCACCGGCCTACTGCTTGGGCGCCGATATGGAGTCGTGAGGGGTCGTCCGTGACCCATTGGAACCAGTGGTGGTAAAGGTCTTCTTCTGGATACTGGGGGCGCTTCCAGCAGTGTCCTTAAAGTGGATGGCTCTGTTCCGGATTCCATGGCATCAGTTGGTTCTGGTTTTGGTACTTTGGGTGGAGCACTAGTACTAGATGCGCTCTGCTCCGGCCTCTGTGAAGTGCTGGGTTCCGCCTCAGTATTTTGAGACGTGCTAGGCCTAGCTTCGGTTGGTCGGGAAGCGGTGTTGGTGCCTCTGGATCGGCTGGCCTCAGTATGCGCTCTGCATACAGGGCATGGGCAAAACTGCATACCAGCCCTAGCCAAAAGGTCCCAGTATTGTCCCAAGTCAAAAACGTCCTGCGGCACAGGTCGGCAAATGGCACAATCGCAGGATCTAGGGTCGTAGCTGCGCCCTTCTTCGAGGCCCCAGACGGTACGGAACGCCTGATAATTCAGATGAAGGAGTGCACTCCACATGCACAGGGTGGCGCGTAAGGGAAGCAATGCAGAATGGCAAGGCCGATTTTCGCCCATCTGGCTGTACAACTCCCTGCAGTGGTACAGTGCCATCCTCATCAGGACATTTTTCACCACATTGTCCTGTACCATTTTTATATAGGTGAAAAATAATGCCATCCACATCATTGTTTCTAGTTTTAAGGAGCACTATATTTTTATAAACTTGGTAAAACAACAGTCAACCCGAACCGCGACGCGAAAAATGTCTTAGAAAATCTTAAAAGTCTTAATTTTTGTTTTTTAATTAAATGTCTATAAAATTTTAGTAACTCCGGAGTATACCGATTTCACTACTACCGAAAGAAAATAGTCACTTTTCTTTTTCCACCTTATTAAATATTAAAGAAAAATAGAACTTATGATGACAGAGTTCCTTTTTCTTTATTAAAAAAAAAATTTAAACGTTTTGTTGACCACAAAAATTTTGCTAGAACTGAGTCTCCCAAGCCGTGATTTCCGCCTTTTTACTAGTTAGTGGGGGAAAATTTCAAAATTTCAGTCTATCCTTTTCTCCTGTTAAAAATTGTATTTCCATCTTCTTTTATTCTTCGATTATTCCGTTAGCTCTATCCCTTATTATGCCTTAAATTTAATGTTCTAACATCAGCATATTTTTTTCAATAAATAGATGTAAATCCGACCTAACTCTTGGTTCGAGAAACCCATAAAACTTTTGTTTTGTTTATTTTATTTTTTCCTAATGGTAGACCCTTTCAGTTACGATATTCCATTTATTTCTCCAAAAATAATAAACAGCTCCTGTCCACTCACTTCTATTACATCATATTATTAGGCCATGTTGTCAAACGTCCTATGTGAATTTTACCTTGTTTATTCAACTTTGTAGACAACTCGTGCCATTTTGTCACCATCTTGTGCAGTTTTTTTTTTTTTTTCAATTCAATTTTATTGCGAAGTTCTGTCTACACGAATTAATCCTAAGGCGGGTAAACTATTTGTTTATTTCTGTAATATATGCTATATGCATCTTGTTTTTATTTAATTTTAGTAAAGGCCCTGCATGACTCTTGGTTCCTTAAAATTTTTACTTCTTAAAAAAAAATTAAAAGTACGCCATAGTTATTTATTAGCTCTTATCAACATATTCTTGTAAGGTAAGTTAGTATAATTTTTCTTTTCTGTCGGAATGATAGGTTATATCTGTCGAAATAATAATATGCTATTATGAGGCTTTTCCTTGACTTGACTTGACACTATTCAAAGCATGAAAATGTAATCTGCTTAAACTTCTTGTATTAGGTCTATTTTCACGTTTTCTGGAAATTACCGATAAATACTGACAATCTGGCAATTCTGGAAGAGTAACCATTACGTTTTTACGCTTAGTCCATCGTTTGTATGACGTAATTTTAACGAACTTCGTAGATGCAACTATTTCCAAAGTTTGGCGCGAACCTAAGATTGAAATCTATGAAGCGGTCAAACTTTAGTGTAAATACGCCTTAATATCGATTTATTTTCCTGTTGGTTCCTAAGGAGACGGCAGTACATCTCGGGTCTTTAATAGGTACTTCTTTGTATTTAGGCACGTTTCTAGTTTATGCTTTAATTATATATTTGGGTTTTTATCGCTAGATGTCTTTGGGGGCTCCGTTTAAGATTATAATTTTACTTGTTAACTTCATGGCTTTTCTGTACTGTTTCTATCAAACATGCTCCATTTAATTTTGGGCAAACTGAGTAATTCCTTTCTTAAAGATGCGTAGGTTTCTTGACTTGTTGATGGAGCAGTTGGAACGTTCTGATTCACTGATTGAGCTTCGTTTTCAATGAAAAATGTTACATGTTTTTGAGCCCCTGGTTCAGTAGCAGTAACGGGTTCGGGTAGTTTGCGCGCCGGATCGTCGTTTCTCCAGAAAGTGGATTGTTCGTTTTTTTCAAATTCTTTTTGTTTTTGCTGTCTGTCGTGTAAAATGAAAAACGTTAGTGTAGACCAGCATGAAACTAACAGGTGTGGTGTACAGCCTGTTATGCGATGAATAGCGACTGCGTTCATGAATGTTTCTATTAAAAATTTTAACAATCTAAAGATAAAATATAGTCCAATAAATCCACTCATCCAGTCTCCTAAAATTGTAAAATAGCCATATAATTTACGTATGGTGCTATTCGCTAAATTTTCCATTTCTTCTTTATTAAATAAGCTTAACGTGGAGAACCCTTGGGATTGAACTTCTTTTCCCGACATTTTACGTAGTATAATATTGTTTAATGCATTCCTTTCTAAATGAAACATGATCGATTCCTGAGCCTTTCTAATTTCCGAGTAAGTATATAGCCCACCAGCACCTAAGTCCTTAATAGTCTGGAATTTATGCGGTTCCTCTGAATCTACTTGTAATTCTTGTGGCACTATTCCATGATTTGGCTGAGGATCAAAACCGATCCATCTATTATCAATTTGATATAAAGCTGGAATAATTGAATTACATTCGGTTTCTTCTCCGTAGTCTTGAAGAATCCTGGTTACCGGAGACATATAAAAACTTTTGTTATAAGCCGTGACTGGTAGTTCGACGTAGCAATGCTTGGTCCTTCTAATGTCCACAGCCACAGCTACACATTTTATAAGGTAAAGCACTTCTCCGCTAACTTTTGCTACATATCCTAATTGATTTTTAATTAGGCTGGCAACCGCATTTGGATTTACAGCTGCCATCAACAACCTATTTTTTAACACTTCTCGGTGTAGTAAACATCTTCTGTATATGGTTTGCGAAAACATTTCATTCATAGTTCGTTTAAATGATTGTTCGACATACAGGAATTTGGTATTGACATAGGTTAACAGGTCGGCATCTTGACTCTCTGTTACTTTACTAAATGGAGTAACATCTGTAAAAGTTTTTAATATTAATAATCTAGGATGTTCACTCTGCCAAACTGACATACCACAAATGGTTTCTTTTTTAATAATTTGAATAGCAAATACTTTTGCTTGATCCTCGACTACTAAGTATATATTTGGTTTTTCGGTTCCTTTTTCTTGTACAAAAGTGGCGATCCCTTCGTAAATAATATTAAATTCTTTACACATATTTGTATAATCTCTGTCCCATGTAGATTGTCCATTGACATGGTCATTACATTCATGTGGTAAGAACGGACATTTTACTCCATTTTGCAAATGAATTTCGTTAGTGTCTAACGATACCTTGGTAAAATAATCTTGCAGGGTAATTTTTACATCGGCTTGACTACTACGCTAATCCAGCGTTTGCCATCTTTAATATATTGCGCACCTTCGCAGTTATATTTTTCGTCGATTGCTCCTGCTAAGGTAAGAGAGATGGAAACTGTAGAGTTCGGTTTTAGTTTATTAATTATGTGTCCATTTATTCCATTTAATTGGCGGTAAGTGTGCGTTTTTCTACATTCTTCACCGCTTAGTTCATGTATATACGTCGATAGTCCTCCATTTACCGCGGATTGGTGAGAAAAGGCACCACAGTGGGTTATTATTCTTGTAACTATAACCAAGCAAGAATACACATGTACATATTCATATTTTTGTTTCTCTATAATTTGTACAATTCTACTCTCTGTATCATACCCTGTTTCTGGGTCGGGACAATTACTAACATCTTTTAATGAAATTGCTGTTATATTCGTCGATGGGTTTCTGCAATCATATGCAATTAATCCAGCGTAAGCAATTTCGATTAGGACAATAAAGATGAAAATTTCCACTGCAACAATAAAAAGTGTTAGTCTAACATTAGTCTAAATAACCTTGCAATACTGGGTGGCTCCTTATTTATAATTCTTATAATTCGTAATCCTCGTATCTTCTAGGCATTCTTATATCTCGAGTACGAGTTCGTCTGTGATTTTCCACACGAAATTCCACGTTTTCTTCTTCTGATTCTGATAACTCAGAGTTTACAGATTCTTCTGTCTCTTCTTCTGTCTCCTCTTCTCTATGTTCTTCTTCTCCTTCTTCGGCTTCTGATTCTGCTTCTTCAACTTCTTCCTCTATTCGTGGAAGTATTTCTTCTCGCCCATGTTTTAAGAAGGTTTCCACTTCATCCTGTATTTTTTCCTCAGTAAATACGTCATTTGGTTCATTCACAGTAGACTTCACTTTCAATTCATTTTCTCCATTTTTATTTAATTCCGTTTTTTCTGCCGAATAATCCATTTCCTTGCAGGGTTTTAATCTATCGGCATGAACCATCTGTTCCTTTTTCCCTTTTAATTCTTTAATTTTAAAAGTAACAGGTCCTTTCTTTTCTATGATTCTGTAGGGTCCACTCCATTTATTGTAAAATTTGGAGGATAATTTCTTTCCTGGAATTGCTGGAGTATAAAGATACACTAAATCTCCTAGTTGAAATTCCTTTCTAGTTTTCTTTTGGTTGTGCTTTTCACAGCGTCGTTTAATGCTGTCTTCTAGGTTCTTTTTGGCAAGGTCATGCGCATTATTCATTCTAGCCAGAAATTTACTTACATAATTTTCATCCACGTCATATTTTACTCTTTGTTCCCGTATACCAAGATGGATAGGAAGTTCCATGTCACGGCCAAAAATTAGAAAGAATGGTGATTCTTTGGTTCCGTCATGTGGTAAGTTTCGGTAAGCCATTAGACAATAGGGCAAAACTAAATCCCAACTGTCATTGTTTTCACTGACAAAATGCCCAATCATTGTTTTAATTGATTTATGAAATCTTTCTACAACGGCATTTCCACTGGGATGGTAAGGAGTGGTTTTTAATTTTCTTATACCAAGCAGCGAGCAGATTTCACAAAATAGCTTACTGAGAAACTGTGTCCCACAATCCGTGATTAGCTCTCTTGGTGTTCCAAAGCGACAGATTATGTTTTCCACAAAAGCTCTAGCAACTGTTTCAGCTTTTATATCTGGTAATGGTACGCACTCAGGATAGCGAGTCAAGTAATCCATACAGGTTAAAAGATATCTGTTGTTATTCATGGTCCTATTTAAAGGGCCTACGAGGTCCAAACTAATTCTTCCCCAAGGTACCGCTGGCATAGGAGTTTCCTGTAGAACCGCAGGAGGTTGGTAATTAGTTTTTCTTAGGTTGCAAGACCTGCACTGTTCTACAAAATTTATAACATCCTTTCTCATACTGTGCCAATAAAAATCTCTTTTTATTAACAGTTGGGTTTTCTTTTGTCCAGGATGTGCACCAAATATGGAGTTATGATACATATGTAATAAATCAGGAACTATTTTTAGTGGAGCTACAACTAAATCATGTCTTTGGTTATTTTCTCGGCGACGATATAGGACGCCTTCTAAACTTATGTAGTATTGTTCATCTTGAGGTTCTAAGGTTGTTCTTATCTTCATTATTTCTGGATCATTTTGCTGCAAATCTCTAAGCTCTTCTTTGCTCCATATGGCATTTGTTATGGGTATTAAATTTTCGTTTTCTTCTTTCATCAGTGCTACGATATTTTCTTGCTCTTTTTCTTCTGTCCTCAGCCGTGTAAGGGAATCCACATTCTCGTTTTGTTTTCCAGGTCGGTACACTATTGTGAAGCTGTATTCCAAAAGGTACATGGCCCATTTTGCTAACCTTGAACTTGGATCTTTAATGGTAAGCAAGTATTTGAGCGGACGGTGGTCTGTCATTATTGTAAAATGGGTCCCCGTTAAATAATTACGATAGGTTTTTACTGCAAAAACAACTGCTAAGCACTCTCTTTCAATAGCACTGTATCGTCGCTCTGCGTCATTTAGTGTACGACTAGAGTAGCAAATCGGATGTTCAACTCCATCATAAACTTGAGTTAAAATAGCAGCAACAGATGAAGCACTGGCATCGGTGTTCACAATAAACGGTTTTCCAAAATCCGGATATTTTAAAATTGGAGGTAAAATGAGAGCTCTTTTTAAGCTAACAAAAGCTTCCTGTTGTTCTGTTCCCCATTGATATTTTATATTTTTCTTTGTAAGTAACGTCAGGGGTTGGCTTAATTTTGCAAAGTTTGGAACGAACTTTCTATAATATCCTATTAAGCCTAAGAACGCTCTAATTTCACGTACGTTGCGAGGAACTGGATATGTCTCTATTATTTTGGTTTTATTGGGATCCGTTGTAAAGCCCCCTTCTTTAATAAGGTGTCCGAGATACTCAATTTCTTTCTTCATGAAATGACACTTGGTTGGTTTAAATTTTAAGTTGCTTTCTCTCATCTTCTCAAAAACGTGTTGCAAACGTTCCAGGTGAGAGTCGACATCTTTTGAAAATACAATTATATCGTCCAGATACACTAAGCACTCCGTGTAGGTTAATTTTCCTAAAATATGGTGCATCATGCGAGACCATGTGGCAGGAGAATTCTTGAGGCCCATGGCCATGCGTCGGAAATGATAATGGTTATCTGGTGTTGAAAATGCAGTTTTTTCTTGATCATCGACATGCACTGGAACTTGAAAGTATCCTGACGCTAGATCCATTGTAGAAAATAAGCATGCACCAGAAAGTTTGTCAATTGTTTCACTGATATTTGGCAGCGGGAAAAAATCTGTCTTCGTAATACTATTTAATTCACGATAGTCAATACACAGTCTAAATTGAGCGCCATTTTCATTCGGGTGTCTTTTCTTTTCCACTAAAATTGCTGGAAAGCTCCAGGGAGATTGACTTTCTGTAATAATTCCATCATCTAGTAATTTCTTAATTTCCGCCTTCATAATATCCTGTCGGTGATAAGGCACTCTATATGGCCGTTTTAAAATAGGTGGTACGTTTTCTGTTATTATCCTATGCGTAACATTCGTTGTACAACTTAATTTTTGATCGGGACTTTTAAATATATCGATATATTCAATAATTAGCTTTTGTAACTTTCTTTCATTCTCTGTTGCAGGTTTGTCTAAACAAAGCAACCTTAAAATTTCGGTAGAGTCTTGTTGGCTAATTTTACGTATCATATTACCATTGTTTATCTCATTAGGTTCTACTAATTCTGTTTCATATCCTTTTGCTATTACCATTTTTCTTTTTAATACTATATTACCTTCTGTAACGTTGGTCACTCTTAATGGAACGGTTTTGCTAGTTTTACACACCACTCTAGCGACAAGTAGTCCTTTCGGTGCTTCGTCGCTCGGTTCTAAAACCATAAATGGGGTAGAAACGCAAGCCATTCCCCGTAAATTTGCGCCTAAAATTGCCTGTGTCATAGGAGGTATTTCCAAATCTTCAATTAAGGAAATCGCTGCACAATTTTCAATAACATTTGTAGCTAAATCTTCACTTTCCATTTTATTAATACACTTGTCAACTGTTTTTCCGGTCTGGGAACCCATCTCTCTAAATTCCCTGGGAGCTGCAGACTCCTCAGATGATTTCCAAGCTTCTTCACTTTCTTGCACATGTTGTTTGGCATCAGAATTCAAATGACCACCAATCACCTGAAAACTGTATCCCTGCGTTATTGGTGGTAACGCGGGACATTTTGTTGAAGTTACTTGTGATAACATCCGCTCTGGAATTTTTCTTGTATTTCCCAAATAATTTTCTTTAATTTCCTTTAATTCTGCTTCTAAATAAGCAAGTCTTTCCTCCATTTCCTTTGTTGATTTTTCTTCCATCAAAGGTATGACACTGTCAAACGCATACATACAATTATTGCTCCAATCAATTTTCACACCGTATTGTCGCAGGAAATCGATTCCTATAAGAATATCTGCTTGAAAACTGTATGTTTCTATCACTACAAAATTATGCTGTATTGCTATACCTCCAGGAAATTTCACTGTCACATTGGATACTCCAGATGTGGGTATCTTATTTCCCTGTATATCTATTAAATTTATATTTGACTCACTAACGAACCCCTTGGCAATATCAGGTTTTATCAGGGATATCACGGCTCCACAATCTATTAAGGCTAGACATGGCTTACCATCAACACTAACCTTAATCACGCTGCATGATTTTGGGGTTCCTTCATCAAAGCACGTGAATATCCCAGCCCTCGGTTTGACATCTATTCCCAATTTGCCTGGTTGGCAGCCGAATCCCGGGGTTGAAAATCGACTGCGTTGATGTTTAACGATGGCTGCTGTGTTCCATTATAAGACTGATTTCTTTTATTCGGGCAATATCTTGCTAAATGTCCAGGTTCATTGCAAGAAAAACACAACTTATCTTGAACAGCCTGTTTTTTAATTTTTGTCTTTTGAGGACACCTAGGACTTATATGCCCACGTTGATTGCAAGTATAGCACGTACGAGTCTCCTTTTCCTTGCAGAAATTTGCTGTATGTCCCATTTTCTGGCATTTGAAACATTTAAATTGTTGAGGTGCAGATTGATTATAATTTCGGATCACATTACTTTTATTACCCCCATTCACACTATTTTTATTTCCTACCAGTCTGCACTCCCTATTATTTGGATGGATTAGATTTTCTATAGACTCTTCTCTTTCAGCTATTGCTATCGCCTGATCCAACGACTTTGGGTTTCCTGAGAGAACACGCTGTTTTATTGGCATAACCAATCCTAATGTAAACTGGGTGGTAATATCCTGCTCCAGTTTCCTTAAAATGGGATTGTCAATCGCTGGATCTCCTGACAAGGTAACTGTTCGATTCCCCAGTAGTTTCAGTCTTGTTAAATACTGTCTACAAGACTCACCGGTCCTTTGTCGGCATTCCATGAAATTTTTCATAGCAGCTCCTTTTATATACTGGCGAGTAAACTGCTTTTTTAAATTTTCCTTTAAGACAATCCAATTGTTCGTTGTTTGCAATGTTGGTTCCGAATCTATAAATTGCTTTGCTTTATTACGTAATTTCAAGCGAACAATTGATACTAACTGTTGATCTGTCCAGCTTGCCAATACTCCTGTTTCTTCTACCACTGACAAGAACTCGTCGATTCCAGTTGTACCATCGTAAGTCGGTAACGATTCTATCCCTATAACGAAATTTCCCCTCATTGTAGTCGTCACTGTACTTGTACTAGGCGTTGTGGTAATGTTAGCCGCCGTTGTTGTGGTTGCGGTACTTGTCGTAGTAGTTGTAGTGGTAGTCGTACTCATTATACTTTTTCAGTTGGAACTTATGTAGGGGTTATTGATGTTATAACCTACAGGTCAGATCCTCTTCTTTTGTAGCTTGTCTCAAGGGCTTACCATAAATAATTAACCCCAAACTAACCCCACTTACTGACACCAGTTGTAACACCCACCACTTCTAGGGTCTAATAACTTACGACTTACGACCCTCCCACGTCGGTTGGCACTGCTACTTGAAGTGGCTGATGACAAGAACTCTTCTTTGCTGGGTTCGGAGAGAATCTGTGTTCACAACTAAGACGGATCACTTTTGGCGAGATAATAAGGCTTGTGAGATCTCAATGTTGAAGAATTTTTTATCGCCCAGATTTGTGGCTTACTATTGTTTATAAGAATTTATTTAAATTAAGTTTCAGTGATTTTTTTTTTGTGTTTTAAAACTATTGAAGAAAACACTTTTTTATATTTACTACTGTTTTTATTATTTTAAAGAAAAATCATGGGAGCCACCCAACAATAAGTTTTTACCAATACTTATAAAAACGAAAACCGTCAATTTATAAAAATTATTTTTAATTTGGCCCACAAGCACTTACTTCTGCGGGGTCGTTGACCTTATCGATCCCGGATAGACGCACGTTGACCCACGGGTAAGGGGTCACAAAAACACTGGACTGGATGTACTTTCCGCGAGTAACGCTTGAAACTTTTCGCGCCCGGAACTTGTAGTTTTTGAATTTCAAATTAGCTGGCAATCAACTGACAATCAACTATCAACTAACTCTTGCTGCAATCCCGCGACTTTTTATAGGAAAAGTCGCGCAGGTTTCAGAAAAATGCGTTTTAGCGTGAACCTTTTTGTCACCGGTATTTAGGAATTAATTAACGTTATAATTACGTCACAACCTTCTAAGACCCTAAAACCCACTGCGAAATTTAGTACAATTTCTTCTAGGATGACTTCCATTTACTAAAGTAAGACTACCATACCTTGTAGCACATGGAAGGATTCCTACAGGACTTTTAAGGAACAGTAAAATACCGCGGCCATCTTGGAATGACGTTACCCCCTTTTGGTGTTAAAATAGTAAACTCTTAGAAGGTGTTGCGAAAATGTCATTTCTTCGAACCCGGGCAAAATATCGCGCAGAGCGAGGATGACTCATATGGAAGGGGTGATATCGTAGGCTTTTTTCTAGGAAATCTTACGCAACATTTAGCTGGACCTGATCTTAGATCCCGGGCAAAATTTAGGTGTTAGTTTTTTACCGGGGCTCGCGAGCTTAAGAATGTTAACAAAATTTCTGCGGGTGCGGGAAAATAAGTTAAGATGTTTTATTCTACGGAGAATAAACGATGGAGTTTTGTTTTATTTTTGAATATGTGGGAGTTTAACAATATATGGAATCGGAAAAAGTGAGTTAAATTTTAATTTTTAAAATTTTTTATTTATTCCAAAATTTTTCTACTGCCCTTTTTTGAATTTTCCCAAAAATTATTTTTCCTTCCTTTTTTTTTTTTTAAAGCAATATCCTCTTAGAAATTTTCCAGGCCAATAACTTAATTTAAAAAATATTATTTTTAATTTATTTAATTTTTTTTTTATCCTAAAAGAACTTCAGAAACCTCAGATAAAAATATTTATTTATTTTTTTTAAAAATACTTGAAAAGTTTTCCTTTTCCTTAATCAAAATGATTTTATTAAATTTTAAATATTTTTGAAAATAATTTCTAAACTTAAAGAAATTTTCTTTTACTTAATAAAAAATAATTTTATTTATTTTTAATTGACAAAATAATTTCAACAACACTTAATAAATTTTTGTAGTTAAAACAAAAATTTATTAATTCAAAATTTTAATGAATACCTACCTATTACTCATCGGTAACGATATTAACTTTTATTTGTTCGGAAGCATAACCAGGTATCCCTGAGCACCACAAACCTTTCGTCGGTTTAACCTGAGCAACAAAAAACCTACTATTAACCGGTTAACCGATTAAAAAAAAAACGGTTATCAAATAACAGGTTATTTTTGCCCAACCCTACTTAACGTACGCCCGTCAAGGTTATCACGGAGAGAAGCAGAGAAGTTGGTTATTATAATTTGAACTTCTTGCGTGTTCGTGTCCGTTTGTTTACATCAACTGTTTGTTTTTTAAAATAATGTCCCAAATACTAGAACAATATAAATGTGGCTATTGTGGATATTTAGTAGATTTATCTTCCGACAATTTTATAATTTCATAATTTCATAATTTATTCAATAAACATTAATCCACAATACATTAATAATAATTACAAAATAGCCCTAAAATAATTTATAAAGTCTTATACTACGTTTATATACCATATATTTTAACTATCAAATGCATATAAGGACCAATGTATAAGTAGACAAGCCAGAAAAAAAAGCACCTAGATGACTTAACATCTGTATGTGCTTAGAAAAACAGGACTTATAAGAAGAGAAAAAAAAAACTTATACAAAAATAAAGGAAAAAAATTCTATTCGACCTAGGTTAGTTCGAATAGGCAAAACAATAAACCTAATATCTTTTAAAAAAGTGACATAAATCTTTCCATATTATCGAAAATAAATGCTCGACATTTTATCTTAAATATTTTAATTCTAGTAATATTTTTTATATTCAATGGTACAAGATTAAAAATTTTTGGCGCCAAATAATTGACAAATCGAAGATTAATATTAGAGTTGCTATTTGGTATAATAATTCTCCTATTAACCTTGCCTCTAGTATGATACGGGTGAAAAATATAATTTTTTAGTTTTTGATTTTTATAAACAAATGAACATATTTCAAGAACATACACAGATCGTACATTAAATACTTCCCTTGTGTAAAGAAGTTGCGTTGAAAAGCGTCTATTTTTTTTATAAAGCACCTTAAGAATATAATTTTGTGCCAAATTTAGGGGTCTTAGGGCATTATTGTAAAGACCACCCCATACAACTATGCCATACCTTATTAAGGACTCGACAATAGCTTTATAAACTGCAGTTAAAAGTTTCTTACTCAATACTTCTCTTAGGATATAAAATTTATAAATTAATTTTCGTAAAGCTCTTTGCCAAGTGAAGAACATGCTGGTCCCATTTTAGGTGTTTATCAACAATGATTCCTAAGTATCTTGTCGATGGAACTTCTTTGATTAAATCATCTAAATTATCAATTTTAATATGTTCAAAATCGGGACGTGTAGCTTCACTTAAGGAAAAGGCGATATAATTTGTTTTTTTAACGTTAAGGGATAGTTTAAAAGTATCAAGCCAATCTTTAATTTTATAAATTCCGATCATTGTGTTATATTTTACCTCCTGCCAGGTTTTCCCAGAAAAAATAGCAGCTGTGTCATCAGCATATGATACTATGGATCCATTATTTAAATTTAATTTTGTTAAGGAGTTTATATATAAAATAAAAAGAATTGGGCCAAGAACGGTGCCCTGTGGCACGCCTATTTTAACATCCAAGGGATCACTAAAGGTCTTGTCAATTTTAACAAACTGTTTTCTATCTCTCAGATAGCTTTGGAAGACATCCAACGCGGCGCCCCTAACACCATGCTTATGTAATTTCTCCAAAAGCAGGTCATGAGGCACCGTGTCAAATGCCTTGGCCAAGTCTAAAAACACGGAAATACATTTTTTACTGCTCTCCAACGTATCAGTCACCTCCTTCGTAAGTTGATACAGCGCGTCCGAAGTCCCCACGCCGTTAACAAAACCGTATTGATTTTTTGAGAGCATGTTATTTGAAACAAAGTTATTCAAGATTCTATCCTTAAGACATTTCTCGAACACTTTGGCAAAATTATTAATCAGACTAATCGGACGATAATTATTTATGCTTGATTTATCTCCAGATTTATAAATTGGAGTTACTATTGAAATTTTGAATTGTTCGGGAACTTCGCCACTACTAAAAATTAGATTAATTATGTGTACAAGAGGAGAGATTAAGTATATATGTGTTTTTTTAATAATTTTAGTATCCAGTTTGTCCATGCCAGGGGCACTATCATTTTTAAACTGTTTATTTGTTTTATGATTTCATTACTATTGACAGGTTCCAGAAACAAAGAAGATAAGGCATTATATTCTGCCCTGAATTCATTGACAGGTTTTTGAATTTTATTAAGCATATCTAATCCTATATTTATAAAATATTTATTACAGTAATTAGCCAGATCTTTATTTGAAGAGAAGTGAGTGGAATTATTATCTTTTAATGGTGGGGCAGTTTTTTTGCTACTTGACTGACTATCTGAGGCTTCCGATATTAAGTTATATACTTTCCTCATATTGTGCCCAGCATTGTCAATTTTTTCTTTATAATAATCATGTTTGCATTTTTGAATAATCTTTTTTAAATTGTTTCTGTATTGTATGTAAGTTTGGTTGTCAGTTTCGTTGTAATTTGTTGCAAGATTTTTTTTTATTTTATCTCTATTTTTTATGCTCGATATTATACCATTGTAACGACCGACCCATGTAGTCAGATGTGTAACCCTTTTATTGTTACTTTATGTTGGCCTAATAATCACTTTTTATACACATGGTCGACCTACAATATTTATATGTGGGTTCGTGGACTTTGGGTATTAATTGCTTTGTGGTTTCGACGTCTTATCTGTGTAATCACCATTAAATTAAATCTCTGTCAGATAAGCCCTCATTTTCCTTGCAATGACGACCTACGACGGCCTTGTCCTTACAGGAGTCGTTTTGAAAGTAAATACCAGAAATTTACTAAAGTTATTTATTAAAATTAGAATAGTCTACTAATGTTCATGTTTAAAGGTTCTCAGTTTCACATCCAAAATTACAGTGGTTAAAATTTCTTATCATCGTCAAAATTGGAAATGCCTAGGTACTAACAATTATTTGGCACTAACCTATTTGTTGAATTTGCAACCCCATCGTATTTCTTGCACAAAATCACAATTCACAAAAATCACTTATTTGGTAACACTCCGTGATTCTAACATCTAACAACTTTTTATAAACACACTAACTTGCCCTGGTTGAGAGCTTGCTAAGTCACAACTTGACTTCGCCGAAGACTGAGTTTGGTACTGAATTGAGTTGAATTGAATTGAATTGAGTTGAATTGAATTGAATTCCGAGTTTGTATTGAGTTACTTCTCCAGCGTTATGCGCCGGTTTATATAGGAAAATATATGCAAAGAGGGGCAGTTTTCACAAGTTCCCACACATACCATGAACTCACTGTCAGCAATTTGACAAGAATTTTCCTGCAGAATATTAACCGTTCCCACACTTAAAATACTAAGAATAATACATCTAACAGGTATAGACCTGCGCTAAAAGTGGTTCTCACCGCATACCTTCACGTACCAGACTTAGGGTTCCTAGTACTAGAGTCATAAATTGCATTTTAACGTCACGAAGAGCCGTACATTCCTTTCCCAGGGTTGTCACCCCAAGATTTATAGCGTAAGATTCTCAGAGAGCTGCAATGACACATTTTTCAAGTGGCAGTTTTCGTTCTCACGCTATGATGATCTCATTTTCGCGACTACCAACGCGCAGACACTTAGTCAGCATAAATCCTGTGAGAACAAGTCTTTGCGCGATTTGATTGGTTAAACACAAGTCGAGGGGAGGGGCTTAACGGTCCGAAGTTTATTCAAGCTTAGTTCGCTTTCATTTCTCGTGTAGTGTCTGTGAAAGTAAGGTTAGTCTTTGTACTTTTGATATTTTAATATTTTTGACTTAGAACTGTTCGCTTTTTAATTCACTTTAAACATTTGATCTTTCAATAATACTTTTGCTGTCTGATTATTATAGAAATACTTTTACTAAGTAGTAGTAAACAACTTTGAATTTTATAATAACTATTTAGCTGTACCTATCGTGTTCATAGTTTAAGGTATTATCATTTACTATTTTAATTTATTTAAATATTTTGGTCTATTTCAAACTTGACTTTTAATTATTTTATTTACTGTATTTTTCAAACTTTACTTTTAATAGTTTTAATTAAGTTCAACTAACCGGAGCGGTTGACTATCGATTGATTATCGATTAACGTAATTGTTTAAATAAAATAATTATTTTTATTTTCTTTTTACTTTGTCTAATAAAATATGCTAGCTTATTTTATCCGGTCGGGACACTACATTCCTCCCTTCATCGTAAAAGAAATTTTGTCCAAAGTGATAAAATTTCTTTAAGGTTTCTGAATTAATTCAGATGCACTCGTATTTCTTTTAATATTCTCTCATACGAACTTCCTAATTATTTTGTTTATATCGGCTCAATTTATGACCTTATTACGTGATGATAACAAAAGCAATTCCACAGCTGAACTGTTAAGGTATAACATTACACATTACCTGGCTCTGCGAGCTTTTTATTATTTAATCGATTAACAAAGGGCTAAATAAAATATTTTAAAATATTGGTATACCCCAAATTCTTTCATAGACAACTGGAAGTTTAAAAAAACTACTAATAAAATAAAATAAATGTTAAAACTTTGTCAAATTGTCATTTTACTATTATAACACCTTTCCTATTGCTAATTATGGGTGATGGGATTGTAATAAAATTCTTAAAATTACATACCTAATATTAACCTTATAGTAACTATGGTTTGGTATTTTGGCGTCTTCTTTAGAGTTGATCATCCATCTAATCAATAATGAGCCTTCCTACCCTTCCTATGTAATCTTCCTCCACTTCTTATAGGAACCTAGAAAGCGGCAAGGGCAGCGGAAAGCGGGACATAGGCTGGAGGCTGATGATGCCTCGACAGCCAGATGATCGGGCAGAGGGCATCCATGTAGGGGTGCCTGGGGGATGACGTCCTGTGGAACGGCGGCCTGGTGCCGTTGATAAACCGCAGTATTTCCGGAATACTGTCGTACCTCTTCAATGGCGGAAACACGCGGTTTGTTGGGGCGCACAACACGCAATCGCACGTCCGCGTCGTCATTGTATCTGGATAGGAACGTATCCACCCGCCGAAGGTCCTCGCGTTCGCGCAACATAAAAGTCTGTTGGTTGTCCCCATCTTAAAACTGATTCAAATTCCATTTTTTTTTTCACTTATTATTTTTTTCTATTATTATTATTATTATTCACCACACGCACAGTACCTTCCTCGAAGGCAACTAAAAAGTTTAGTAATTTCCGCACCTTGTTTCGGTTATTTTTCTGTCAAGTTTCACTTATTCTTTTTAATCAGTTTATTTCAGCACTTTTATTTTCTCAGGAGTATTTTTTTTCCACGAAAATTGCACAACTTCTTATCCTGTATGCAGTATACTCCATCCATAAGTCACGTTTAAGTTCATTTAATCCATTAACCATTTTAATTGGTTCGCACTTTTCAAAATTGCGAGCCTCTATTGTTTAAACTGTTATCGCGACGTTTCACACCGGTTTATTATTACCTGATACCGATAAGACGATTAAAAGTATTTTCGCGATAAGTAACGCCATCTAAATGTTACTGAATTAACTCACGTGTCTGAGAAGTAGAATCTTCAAACCATTTTAATTAAGTACACATATGCTTTATATGTGGCACCACTGGCACCTGTTGCCTGTCGAGGCGTCTGGATTCTTATACCTAATAGTAGTAACGGTGCTTAAATTGTTGATTTATGGCCGGGAACGTCCGAACTGGTCTCATTTCTGAGGGTAATATTTTATTTAATTGTTCATTCTCGTCTTGTTGTGAACCGTTTGATACTGACGTATGCGTCTATTACTGGGTTTTGTAATAGTTCCGGACAGCTTCGTCCTACGTCATCCATAGTCGGTGCTTCTTCAAAAGGGCGTATGTTTTTGTATTTCGAGGGATTTCTTTCGTAGCTCTACTTAGTATTTTATTCTATCTATGATGCAGTATAAAAGCGAATCCCAAAATAGATCCAGTAGGTAAAATAAACAACCATTTACCTTGGGTATAGACACGGCATTCAACAATGCTTCTATAAAAAATTGTATTATCCTGAATATAAAATAACCTCCTATAATACTGCTCGCCCATAATAATAAAATAACTATACATTGTCTTTATTGGCGGGTTCGCCATTTCTTCCATTTCCAATAAATTTTAGCGAGGCATAACCTTGCGACTGAACTGGTTTGCCTGCTTATTTTCTTATTCTTATTTATTGGCTAGAGTCATAGAAGTCAGTATAGAAATCGTTAAACCGTTTCGGTCTTCTAACTTCCCGTCTTGGTCTATGATCAGCTGTCTCAGGAGGGTCTATCTCTGGCAATTCGTTTGGTAGGTCTTCCGCCTCGTTAACATCGTTATCTGAATCTGGCTCTGTAGAGTGATTGGAATGGTTATCTGAGTCTTCCTCGGACTCTACTAATTCATCATCGTTATTGTTATCGTTTAACATTGGTTCGTCAGCATTGTTTAAGTCTTGGAAGCGTTGATTGCTTATGATTGACTGCCTATCGTCATCTTCACGGGGGTTAATTTCAGTGGGCGTAGTCCAACCCCGTGAGCCATTTTGCTCTGCTTGATCATTAACTTCTGCTTCATTTGCGCTTTCCCCAGCTGATGGGTCGTCATCTAGCATGTCAGCTAATTCGCCTTTGCACATTTTCAGTCGGTTGGCATGTACCATTTCTTCTTTACCTCCTTCGAATTTACGGATTTTAAATGTAACTGGGCCTTTCTACTGGATAATTATATACGGACCAGACCATTTGGGTTGCAGCTTACTCGAAACTAATTTGTTTTTTATGGCAGGATTGTACAAGTATACTCGATCACCAACTTTAAATTCCTTTCTAGTCTTCTTCTGGTTATGTCTTGCACATCTATTATTTATAGTTTCTTTTATGCTTATCTGCGCTTTATCGTGAGCTATTTGTAAACGCGTTACTAATTCGCTGGCATAATTTTCGTCAATATCGTAACGAATTCGTTCTTCATTTATATGTAAATGGTGAGGCAACTCCATGTCCCGTCCAAACATCAAGAAAAATGGGGATTCCTTGGTCGCATTGTGTGGTAAGTTACGATAAGCCATCAGAGCATATGGTAAAAATGTGTCCCAATCATTATCATGATCTTTCATATAATGTCCTAACATAGTTTTCAACGTTCGATGCATTCTTTCAATAATACCATTGGATTGAGGGTGGTAGGGAGTAGTCTGAAGTTTTTGAATTCCAAGTATCTTGCAGATGCTTTTAAATAGTCTTGAAACAAATTGTGATCCCATATCAGTAAGTAATTTTCTCGGTGGACCAAAACGAAGTATGATGTGTTCCACAAATGCCTTAGCTACTGTGTCTGCGGTGATATCGGGCAATGGAATGCATTCGGGATATCGAGTTAAAAAGTCAACACAGGTAAGTAA
The DNA here is from genome assembly GCA_963969555.1 of Polydrusus pterygomalis. Lineage (NCBI taxonomy): Eukaryota > Metazoa > Arthropoda > Insecta > Coleoptera > Curculionidae > Polydrusus > Polydrusus pterygomalis. Next base: position 85,153,797 of record OZ018376.1, read on the forward strand.
GTATCGATTGTTTTGCGAAGTTCGATTTAGTGGTCCTACTATATCTATACTGATAAAACCAAAAACGGTTTCGGGAACTGGAGTTTTCTGTAGCTCCGCTGGCGGTTGATTGGGAGTTTTTAGTAAGTTGCACGAATGACAGTGTTCACAAAACTTTATTATATCTTTCTTCATACCTTTCCAATAAAAGTCCTTCTTGATACTTTCTAATGTCTTTTGTTGTCCTGGGTGCGCTGCAAAAACTGACGTATGATAAATTGTTAAAATGTCTTTTTTCATTGGTTCTGGCGCGACAATTTTATCATTTCTTTCATTTACAAAGCGTTTCTTATAAAGAACCTTGTCGTGGCTTAGGTAAAAATCGTCATCATTCAACTCAATATTTTCTATTAAAATTTGTAATTCAGGATCGTTTTGCTGCATGGCGGAGATGTATTCTCTTGACCAGATAGCCGGAATTATAGGTGAAATAGTTTCTTCAGAGTTTATAACGGCTATTATATTTTTCGTTTGCGCATCTTCTTCGTTGCTTCTTAACCTTGATAAAGTGTCTACATTGGTATTCAGTTTTCCTGGTCTATACTCTATTGTAAAACTGTATTCTAATAAAAACATAGCCCATTTAGCTAATCTAGAACTGGGATCCTTGATAGTGAGTAAGTATTTTAACGGTCTGTGATCGGTAAGTATGGTAAAATGAACTCCGGTCAAATATACTCTGTATTTCTTAACAGCCCATACAACTGCTAAAAGTTCCCTTTCTATCGTGCTATATCGTCTCTCTGCAGCATTAAGGGTTCTGCTTGCATAGCATACAGGGTGCTCTAATCCTTCATATTTTTGTGTTAAAATCGCTCCTAACGCTGTTCCACTTGCATCAGTATTTAAAATAAACTCCCTGTTTAAGTCTGGGTATTTTAGTATAGGTGATGTTATTAACGCCGTTTTTAATGTTTCGAACGCTTCCTGTTGCTTGTATGTCCATACAAACTTGACATCTTTCTTTGTTAATTCAGTAAGGGGTTGCGCCACCTTGGAAAAATTGGTAACGAATTTTCTATAAAAACTCGCTATTCCTAGAAATGATCTAATGTCCTTGACGGTCTTTGGATGAGTGTAGTTTTCAATAACTCTTGTCTTTTCAGGATTTGGTTTATACCCTTCGCCGGAAACAACATGACCCAAATATTCAACCTCTTTTTTCAGGAAATGACACTTTCTTGGTTTGAATTTTAGGTTACTCTCTCTCATTTTGTCGAATACATGTCTAAGCCTAGAGAGATGCTCGTCAATATCGTCGTCACTGAACACAATTACGTCATCAAGATATAGCAGGCATTCTTTATACGATAAATTTGCAAATATTTGGTTCATGAATCTTTGCCATGACGCAGGCGCATTCTTTAATCCCATAGCCATTCTTTTGAATTCATAGTGGTTGTCGAAGGTTGAAAACCCCGTTTTTTCTTGGTCATCTGGGTGAAGCGGTATCTGGAAGTATCCAGACGCTAAGTCCATTGTCGAAAATAGTCTAGATCCAGACAAGCGATCTATAGTACTATCTAAATGAGGCAGCGGGTAAAAATCAGTCTTCGTTATAGCGTTAAGTTCCCTAAAATCGATGCATAGCCTATACTGAACTTCTTCTCCAGGGTGTGGTTTTTTCTCTATGAGAATTGCGGGAAAACTCCATGGTGACTCGCTTTCAGTTATAATTTCGTCTGCTAGCAGCTTATCTATCTCTTTTCTTAAGATTTCTTGTCGGTGGTAAGGCACGCGATAAGGTCGCTTAGTAATGGGCGGAACATTTTCCGTCAGCTTTGAAGTGTGCGTAAGCTTTTGACTGGGAGCTCTAAATATGTCTATGTACTCTAAAATAAGTTTTTTCAGCGTTTCCTGGTCTTCAGTAAGTTCCTGATTTAATTCTAGTTGTGTAAGTATCTCTGTAGTATCACCTTTACTAATGGATTTTATTGAAGGTCCATGAGCGTCTCTTTTTGTTTCTATGGTTGCTTCACAAGCCGTGGCAATAACACTTCTCCTAGTAATCATTATTGGTTTCTCCGTAACGTTCATTATCCTAATTGGTACAGCTGAATCTACTTTACATAAACCTCTAGCAATGAATAGTCCTGGTGGAACATCGTCACATGGTTCAATGACCATATGCTAAGCCTTAACCCGTGATGCTCTGCGAAGATTAGCCATACACATTGTTTGACATCTAGCAGGAACAATTAAATCTGTAGATAAAAAAATGCTTGCTGTACCATTGTTTCCTTGATCCTCTCCTTGTATCTGAACTTCAGTAGCTGTAGTATCTATCTTCTTCTTATTAACAGTAGCTGTAGTATCTATCTTCTTCTTATTAACAGTAGCTGAAGTATCTATCTTCCTCTGATTAACAATAGTTTTATTATTTTCCTTCTTCTCCTTCTCCGTAGTTGCATGCCTGCTTTCAACTTCTCTTTCTCCTACACTTGAAACTAATTTCATCTGCTTCACATTAGGAACTCTTATCTTCTTATTATTCGTAATGGGTACCCTATCTTTCTCAATTCTTGGAGCTGCAGACTCCATAACCATTTTGGTAGTATTGCTGTGAGATTGTGTTGGTTCTAAGTCGACCAGGTGACTAAGGATCACCTGCTCTTCTAAATTCTTCATTGTCCTTAGTAATGAAGAATTCTTCACAAGCGTTGCTTCCAAATTGGCTTCTAATCTTTTAATCGTTTCTCTAAGATTCTTTAGTTCCTCCAAAATTTCTCTCTCTCCCTCTCCTTGGGTTCTTACTCTTTTTAGTTCCTCTAAAATTTCTCTCTCTGTTTCTCCTTGGTTTGTTCACCAACTCGCTCTAGATACTTTCTCGTTTTCTTCAAACAATGCTACAACGTCCTCCAATACATACATCCATCCATTTCCCCAATCTACTTTAACTCCAAACTTGTGTAAAAAATCCAGGCCTAGTAGTATATCTGCCTGAAAGCTTAACGGTGAGTCGACAATCATAAACTCGTGTCTAATGATTTTTCTTGCCACCAACTCGAGGGGTAACACAACTTTTCCTGTACACGGTATACCATTTCCTTGAACATCAATTAGGTTACTTTCAAACCTATGGTTAATTTCAAACCCCGCGACAATGCCGGGTTTCGCTAGGGATACAGCAGCTCCAGAATCTATCAATGCTGAACATCTTCTGTTTCCTATAGTTACCTTACCGTTGCTGGTTATTTGAGCAGTTTCTTTGTAAATGCCCCACCTTGTTGCAGCTATAACAAGTCCTTGTTTCCTGTAGATTTTGCGCTCGGCATGCACTGGCAAAGTGTCCAACCTTGTTACACTTGAAACATGTTAACTCTCGAGATTTTCCTGAACGACAGTCCTTGGCAAAGTGACCAGCCTTCTGACATTGGTAACATCGCATGGCATTATTACCTTGGGTCCTCTCTGGCTCACCGGACGGTTCTTGCATGCCCCTGACGTATACGCGATGAGATGTTGACGGCTTTATCATGGTTTCGATGGCTTCTTCTCTCTCCGATAATTCTAATGCGTTAACTAATGTCTTTGGTGCCTTTGACAAAATTCTAGCTTTTATAGGCATCATTAGCCCCATCATAAACTAGATGATTAATTCTTCTTCATAACGAACTTTTAAAACATCGTCCACGTCCTTAGTCCCAGTATATGAAACCGTCTTGATTCCTAATGACTTAAGCCTTGTCAAAAATTGTCTGCATGTCTCCTCTGTCCTTTGTTTACATTCCATAAACTTTCTTCGAGATTCTCCATTTATTTCAGCTCGTCGGAACTGTTTCTTTAAAGCACTGGATAAGGTATTCCAACTTGGAGCCGTTTTAAGATCTTCCTCTGATTTCACAAACTGCTTAGCTTCATCTCTAAGTTTAAGTCTAGTTATGGCAATCTTTTGCGCTTCTGTCCAATTTGCAAGGTTAGCAGTTTCTTCAATAACCGCAATGAACTCATCTATATTACTTAATCCATCGTAAGTCGGGACTGAATCTAGTCCAATAACCACGTTATTCAAAACCACTGGGTTAACTTCAAGTTTCTTTTCGTCCGTCATCTTTACAAGTGAAAATATCTTTTATTTAGCAACAATACTATCGTGGGGGAGTCTTTCGACGTCCACAGTCTCAAAGTCCAAAATTCTAGCTGTTACTTCTACTTAAGGGTTGTATAATTTTCATCCCCTATTCTTCTTTCTTTTAAAAATAATACCCCACACCTGACACCATTTGTAACGACCGACCCATGTAGTCAGATTCGTAACCCTTTTATTGTTACTTTATGTTGGCCTAATAATCACTTTTTATACACATGGTCGACCTACAATATTTATATGTGGGTTCGTGGACTTTGGGTATTAATTGCTTTGTGGTTTCGACGTCTTATCTGTGTAATCACCATTAAATTAAATCTCTGTCAGATAAGCCCTCATTTTCCTTGCAATGACGACCTACGACGGCCTTGTCCTTACAGGAGTCGTTTTGAAAGTAAATACCAGAAATTTACTAAAGTTATTTATTAAAATTAGAATAGTCTACTAATGTTCATGTTTAAAGGTTCTCAGTTTCACATCCAAAATTACAGTGGTTAAAATTTCTTATCATCGTCAAAATTGGAAATGTCTAGGTACTAACAATTATTTGGCACTAACCTATTTGTTGAATTTGCAACCCCATCGTATTTCTTGCACAAAATCACAATTCACAAAAATCACTTATTTGGTAACACTCCGTGATTCTAACATCTAACAACTTTTTATAAACACACTAACTTGCCCTGGTTGAGAGCTTGCTAAGTCACAACTTGACTTCGCCGAAGACTGAGTTTGGTACTGAATTGAGTTGAATTGAATTGAATTGAGTTGAATTGAATTGAATTCCGAGTTTGTATTGAGTTACTTCTCCAGCGTTATGCGCCGGTTTATATAGGAAAATATATGCAAAGAGGGGCAGTTTTCACAAGTTCCCACACATACCATGAACTCACTGTCAGCAATTTGACAAGAATTTTCCTGCAGAATATTAACCGTTCCCACACTTAAAATACTAAGAATAATACATCTAACAGGTATAGACCTGCGCTAAAAGTGGTTCTCACCGCATACCTTCACGTACCAGACTTAGGGTTCCTAGTACTAGAGTCATAAATTGCATTTTAACGTCACGAAGAGCCGTACATTCCTTTCCCAGGGTTGTCACCCCAAGATTTATAGCGTAAGATTCTCAGAGAGCTGCAATGACACATTTTTCAAGTGGCAGTTTTCGTTCTCACGCTATGATGATCTCATTTTCGCGACTACCAACGCGCAGACACTTAGTCAGCATAAATCCTGTGAGAACAAGTCTTTGCGCGATTTGATTGGTTAAACACAAGTCGAGGGGAGGGGCTTAACGGTCCGAAGTTTATTCAAGCTTAGTTCGCTTTCATTTCTCGTGTAGTGTCTGTGAAAGTAAGGTTAGTCTTTGTACTTTTGATATTTTAATATTTTTGACTTAGAACTGTTCGCTTTTTAATTCACTTTAAACATTTGATCTTTCAATAATACTTTTGCTGTCTGATTATTATAGAAATACTTTTACTAAGTAGTAGTAAACAACTTTGAATTTTATAATAACTATTTAGCTGTACCTATCGCGTTCATAGTTTAAGGTATTATCATTTACTATTTTAATTTATTTAAATATTTTGGTCTATTTCAAACTTGACTTTTAATTATTTTATTTACTGTATTTTTCAAACTTTACTTTTAATAGTTTTAATTAAGTTCAACTAACCGGAGCGGTTGACTATCGATTGATTATCGATTAACGTAATTGTTTAAATAAAATAATTATTTTTATTTTCTTTTTACTTTGTCTAATAAAATATGCTAGCTTATTTTATCCGGTCGGGACACTACACCATCGGTAATCCAGGATTTACGTTTTAAAGTCAAATAAGCCATATACATTTGTTTGATTTTCTATCGGTACCTTGCTTGTTGCCATACGTTTTTCATTTTTAACTTCTTGCACATGGCGCAAACGAGTAGAATATAATATAAGCCTTTTGGTTTCATTTTTGATAGCTTAGATTTATAGTTTACCAATAATTAGAAAAAATGCAGTTGATAGCAGGGACCCGGACCGGAACAGATATTATTTTTGGACCGGGATCGGAACCGAACACATATTTTACTAGCAAAACAATTTTAGGTGCAAAACCGGAACCTCTAAAAATTATAACGGTTTTTTGGGTTTTTTTCGGTTTTCAGGGTGAAATTTGGCTTTGGCCGGATGTTGATTAATTTTGAGTTTATTCCGTGACGTCTGTTCTCTAGGGAACACTAACCTTAACCTAATTTTTTTTGTTATCTGTGATGAGTGTCTTTGACAATAATTTTTACCGTTGGTTTACTTCTTTTTTGATTTTCTACGAACTTACTTCTTCAAGCCACTTCAAGTACTAGGAATACAACTATACAATACAACAGGTATTTATTTATTTGCCTTTGATTTTTTGGAACCGAATCGGAATCGAAATTTCCTAGTTTGTATGGAACCGGATCGGAACCCCTAAAAATTGGTAAGAACCGAACATAGATATTTAAGAGGCCTATGGAACCGAATCGAAATAATTATTTCGGGACCGGAACTGTAACGGAACCCAAATTATTTATTTCATCTGGAATCGGAACCGGAACGGAACCGTTATTTCATTTCGGTCCGGGTCTCTGGTTGATAGGTCAACATACCTAACCAAACAACCAACAAGGAAACGGAGACGTAACGACCCGTTTTCATTCGGATGGCATAAATTCACGCAAGCGTTTGACTGAACACGTATATCCTGCATCACGTATCCATGTGGATTCACCCTAAAGACGGTAAAAAGAGCGACCCGTACGCCAAAGCACATCTCCCGTGTCAAATGACATACGCACAGAAATGTTTCTATGGCTAGATGTCAAATAAAAAATTTGATTCGCCGGTTGTCATTTGTCGGAACTCCAAAAACTCAAGAATCGAGGGTTGACTGGGTCGAGGTCAGCGATAAAATATAATATAGGAAATAAAGCAAAAAACGATGGCTCTCTCGAGGCTTATAGGCAGTCGCGTTTCGACAGGCGTGAAACTTCTGTTAAAATTGCATCAAGAACCTCTAATCTTAAGAGCTACAATGGTAAGCGGAATTTAACTGTTATGTCATAATTTTTTGATGTTGAATCAAACTGGGGTATATTAGTTTCTGTATTTACATCCTTTTTGATTCAATTGTTGTCCTACATGTTAGTGTAATAGGCGAAGAATACATACATATTATTAAAACCATAGTTTATGATTAGTATCACCTAAAATATTTCATATTATTGTACCTAGGTATCAATAATAACTGGTTCCCCATTGTGTTTGCTAGTTTGTTCAATTTAAGAAGACCAGTACTTTGCCATCTGCGGTTTAAAATATTTTAGGTGAGCCTTGACAGTTCGACAGCTCATGTTTTAGAAAGTGTAAATAATGGTTATTTGTGAAAAATCAAATTGTTCTGGTGGCAAATTTCAGGCTGACTTCAGAATCGAAAAAGATACTTTTGGTGAGCTGAAAGTTCCCTCAAACAAGTACTATGGTGCCCAGACTGTCCGGTCCACAATTAACTTTGCCATTGGAGGAGAGTATGAAAGAATGCCGGTTTGTATAATCTATTTATAATTTGTTGTATATTTGTGTATAATTTATTTAGGTTGGTACCCTATAGATGTGTTCCAAATATTTTTTTTGCCTTTTAATGACAACAGGTCAAAAGTAACATTGCTTAAATCAGTAGGTATATTAAATGCTTAGGTAAATGATAAATAATACCAATCCAAAATACTGTTAGGCTCTTAGAAAATTGAATCTATTGAATTATAAATAAACACCTTTGTGATGATCATATATTTTTCTATCCATTCATAATCAATATTTTTAAACCATATTAACCATATACCTACTGGATTTTGTTTGAACGTTGTAGACAATGATGTATCTTGAGTAATAGATGTTTTTTTTTATAGTTTTTCATTGCCTTTAGTTTTTCATATCACAACGTTTCAACTGGTAAGTATCTCCAGTCGTCTTCAGGTGAATACTGTATACAGTATTACATCTATTAGGTACTCATATACTGGATTGTTGGGCTGAGTTATGTGAGTTGCATGCAATGGTAGGCTCAGAGCTCGTGAATGTAGTTGAACAAGTGGAGAAAAAGCTACAAACAGTTGCAAACAACACCAGAGATACTAATGTTGAATTTGTAAGAGTTGTCACTGTGGATGAATCAATTAAATAGTGGTAACCCTTAAAAAAATAATGACATACACAACCAGGTATTCAACTCATTAAGTCGATCATTTAAACAAAGATTTAATTGCTTGGTAAGAGGAATACTACTCTTAAAGTCTGCGCAAAACACAACCACTGCGTCTTCATGGGCTGGCAGTCAACAGAATCCCCACTTATATTTGACTTTGCAGGGTAACATACATCAAAATTATAATACAAACAACAGCTGTTTTAACCTAGACCATAACCAATTGGTTAATAGAAAGGATAACGGCATCCAAAATATAATTTAGCAAAAACAGCACCATAATTCAGTTAATAACTCCGAGAACTGCAGAATAAAAGCAGCTAATATTATGCCCAATGCTTCAATATTTCTAAGCAAAACTGTAAAAACATATCAATTGAAGATGTTATACACCATCTTAGGTCAGTCTTTGGTAAGGATGAAAATTTACTAGTTGAAGAGATGGCAGTACCTACTGTCTGATAAGTTTTAAAATTAGTTCTCGTCTAGAAATCCAATCTGGTCTGTTGAATCTCAGTAACTGGCCTCCTAGGGTTGGATTTTTTTGTGGAGGAAGCAACCATGGTTGAGGTCATGTTAGAGAATCATCTAATCAAAGATAGTGCTATACCTTGCACTAGTATAAACCACAGTATTTCTAAAGATCAATTATTATTCCAATATTATAATATATTACCTATCAGAATGTTAGCTGTTTGAACGCGAAGATTTGTGAATTTTTAACTCTGTTGCTGCCATTTCTGATGATAAATGTGATGAATAATTAATTGAAATTTGGGATATCCCATATACATAGTAAGCGGCACTTTTTGACCTACAAATGATTTTTTTTCACTTCCGGTTTCGCCGGAAGTGACACCAACTTTCGATTTTTAAATGGAACACCTTGTATATTATTACATTTTTGAATTCTGCATAATTTTCTGAATCCAATGATACCACAAAAGTGACATTTCAAGTGTAAAAAATATTTATTATTTCATTTTTAATTTTCCATTTAAGTGTGCCATGACGGTTCCGATTTATTCCAATTGATCCGTCTAATGCTAGAAAAATCGAAGTCCCATCAAAAATACTAAATTGCGTTTTTTATAAGCAAATAAAATTCATCGTAATCGTTTTTGGGGTAAAACTCAATTTTTCTAAATGGAACCATATTGGTACCGTGGTACCATTTTTTAGTACTATTAATAAGGAATTTATTCATACCTGGTAATAACATGTGCGATAAATACAATGAAAATTACAGCTAAAAGAAAATACAATAATTTTGTTCTAATTTATTGCTAAGAAGTTACTAAGATGGCTTTGAAAACAATGAAATTATTCAGATTGTCAAATAAGTATTCGGTGGTTTATCGGTGTTTTTATTGTGTATTGGAAAAGTCTTTAAATTTGTTGTTATTTTTGTTCAAAATGCCGCACATTTATACAAGAGATAAAAAAGTGGACATGTTAATTATTTATGGGGAATGTAGAAAAAATCCTCTTGCTGCTGGAAACCTTTATGCCGACCGATATCCTGATAGACAATGTCCAGCGAGAAATTACTTTAATCGTCTAGAAAATCAATTCCGAAGAGAGCCTAACCATGATCCCGAAGAAAACTTCATCATTGGCGAAGGAACGGAAATTAATGTTTTAGTTCTTCAAGAAACAGCTATGCGAGTTCAGAAGTTCATTGACGTAAATGGCCAGCATTTCGAACAATTATTGTTGTAATAGTTTGAGTACATTTTTTGTATTCCAAAGCCACCTTTTAGTAACCTCTTAGCATTAAATTAGAACGAAATAATTGTATTTTCTTTTACTTAAATGGAAAATTAACAATTAAATAATAAATATTTTTTACCCTTGAAATGTCACTTTTGTGGTATCATGGGTGTTTCATTTAAAAATCGAAAGTTGGTGTCACTTCCGGCGAAACCGGAAGTGAAAAAAAAAATCATTTGTAGGTCAAAAAGTGCCACGTATTATGTATATGGGATATCTTAAATTTCAATTAATTACCTTTAAAACTTACGGAGATACGGGGGTGTACCATGATCCTGTTACACCCGGTATACTTTGGTTAGAATTAGTTATTTTGTTGTCTGTCTCTATATGTTTATAAATTGATGTGTTCTGGAAAAATTCCAAATAGGTAAAATAATGTTTAGGGTCAATGTGGGTAATTGGAAACAGGGGTAATTGGAAACAGCAAGAATAAATAACTTAAAATACATTTGGCAGCAACGCGTTACTAGGCGCCAGATTCTCAAGGTTCTTGGTGTCTTACGCCATTTTCCCTGGCACGCCAGAGTCGTTTGTTTACAAGCTATTGCTAAATGAAATTTGTTATGTTATTAATCCTGACTGTTCGTTTTGATAGTGTTTTAAAAACTAAAAATTTTGGCAACATATTTTAAGTAAGTTTTATATCCCTTTTATGACGGGCTAGTTATAAGATTTTTATCCATCTGCAAATATTAATTTTGAGGTTATTTAACGTTTGGGGTTTTTTTGGCAGTATTTCCAATTACCCCAAATATAAACTAATAGGGGGGTAAATGAAAACACCTGCTGGGGGTAAATGAGAATACCACGAACTGGCTGATTTCTTCCTTCTTTTCTAGATCTATACCTCGTACCTATCTAATAAAATATGCCACGTAAAAAATATATTAAAAATCGGAACTCACCAGCCTATACTTTAGACTTTAGAAGATTTAGATCTCATTGTTTCTTGCTTAAAAAGGCGAGCAAAAATGGGCTTTCCTTGCTGGGGGTAATTGGCAATAGTATCTGACAGAATGTTATATTTAAATCAACAAATATTTCCATTTGCCCCTATAATTAGTCCTTTATTTCATTTGCATAAAAAGTAACTTGTATTCAATTACCCCCGAAATCCTGTTTTTTCTTTAAATTCCCGGGGTAAAAGAGAACGAGCCATATTAAAGAAAAAACAACTAATATAAAGTCGCCACAGTGGTTCTTTTCCCGTGCGTCATCACTTTTACGTCATCAAAATCGTATGAATCAAATCAAAATTACGAGACGAAAAAAGTCAAAACTAAGTTAAGTTCATAAAATGAACGTGCCTGCCTACCGTTTGACGTACCTACATAATATCCCGAAAAATTATTATTTATTTTAAGTTTTGCCCGGCATTCTCTATTATCTAAAAGAAATTGACAAACAAATGTTAATACATTTAATACTATTTTTAAAGCTTAAAATCTAGAAAAGTTTGGTGTTTTATTGACTATTAAAATCGCAAAAGTCAAATTTTTAACATCCTTTCGTTTAAGGGAATTTAGCCACTGCCGTAAACTTTTCAAAGAACTTTCACGGTTAAAATATTTAAAATAAATAAATTAGGTATTATAAAAATCCATAAATACTTACCGCCAAAACAGATGGTGGGTATAATTAGCTCTAAAAAGAACTATTTTTAGAAAAAGGAACAGTTTTAAGGCACACAGATTTACAAAATACGAATTAGATTGGCAGATCAAAATAAGGTTGACAATGACGTTCTAAAATACAACGGTTGTCAACTAAACAAATAAAAAAAGTAATTAATTGACGTTTATAGTTTTATTCTTGTCTAGCACATTATATTATTGCGGAATCTTGGAGACGTTCTTTTATGCTTTTATTCAAACTTGTTACTGTAATAAACAAGGATGCAGAGTTTTTAACCACGTTGAGTCCTGATCGTTGATTGATGACGCACGGGCAAAGATCCACTGTGGCGACTTTATTAGTAATTTATATAAAAATAATATGTTGTTTAAAGTATCACTTCACAAATATGGCATGTATTTTGCACTAAAAACAATTTTTCTATTTTAAATCCCTATTTAATCAGCCAAAAACGTGAACTTTAAAATATCGTTTCCAATTATACTTCATACAAAGTCAGTTGAGACAGACAAAAAAACTAAAAAAAAATTGTATCACAGATCTGTCAAGTCCACGTGGAATATCTTCGTAGATCTGTATAGGGAGCGATCAATACAAATTTTGTTATATATTTGTATTGTAGTTTCAATGTGTGATGCAGTAAATTGATCGTACCCCCAATATTTACGTTGTCTCAACTGACTTCGTATGAAGTATACCCACATTGACCCTACAGAGGTTGGTCTGTCAAATCATGGGAAGACTTCATAATATCATTTATTGTTTCCCTTACTCCTTAAATCCCAGAAGATCATGATTCCTATCAATAATTTACAAGAAAGAGGCATGAAAGTAGTAAAATGTATAGTAATAAACGGTTTTTCTAGTATTTACTTTACAAAACCCAATTTATTTTACCTAAAAATATTAAACTTGCCACCATTCAAAAGTTTTTTTATACTTTTTAAATCACAAAAATAATAAATGTTAGTACAACACATCACTATATGCATGAGTGTAATTGGCAGGTAGGGCTTATTCTATAAACTCAATTTTCTAAGGTTAAGCTGTTTCTAGTTGCTATTACTAGAAACTTCATTTTTTATTATAGTAAACTTTGAATATCAAGCTATATCAATGTAGTAAATTTTCTCAATTTACTACTTACAAGTATCAAAAACGCTGGCGATTTTTGGTTTACTTTATTTCAGGAAGCGTCATATTTTGTTGAGATCTTCTTATTTGAAACTTGAAAAAAAAATGTCTGGCTACCCTTTGTCGGCCTCCCTAGACTTCCCACATCTACAAAGGGACTCGAAAGGTAAATTAATTTCAGCAAGAACTAAGCAGCATAAAGTTGGTCAATTTGAGTCATCTCTCCTGCTTTATGACTAACTGACACGTTCTTAATAACACTCACCGTATCAGTACTTAAAAAAAATATATTGTTTGCCTGATATATCAAAATACCTACTGGCCTTGCTAAAATGATGTAAAGTAACCCATTTTTTATAACCCTTTGTAGGGCTTATTTTCGACTTGTAAATTAGAAGAGCTTAAAAACTATGAAGCTTGCTGAAATGATGAAAGTAAAAATATCGCCTTTATAAGTTTTATACTTACACTTTTTGTTACCTATTTATTATAATAGTACAACAAATTCTTCTTTATTTGGTTTTTTGTGACTTGTCAAAAGCATTTGACTGTGTAAGTCAGGAATTCTGCTGCGCAAGCTCAGTATATGCGGCTTTATTAAAGATCATCTGATCGTCTGATCTTTCTAAAATTAGACAATGGTGTGACGCTAACCTATTGACTCTAAACTTTGACAAGACCAACATTGTGGGTTTTCAATGATATGGATGGTTTGTATCTGGAGGGGCTAACACCAAATTTTTGGGACTATTAATTGATGACTGTCTGGGGTTTGACTCTCATATCTTGGAACTTATTTGCAAAGCGGTTTCGGAATGCTACGCAGTGCGATTAACATAGATGGAGGTTGTTGCCACTTTAGGTAAGAAGGTCTACAACTCACTAGTGGAGTCTCACTTAACTTTCAAAATGTCTTTATTCCAAACTAACTTTTACAGTTCATTACATGGAAAGTGACAACATAATATAGAAAATAATAACCATAAAAAAAATAACAATAAAAAAAATGGCAGTTAATCCAATTTAATTCATTAATAAAATCAATTAAAAAAAAATAGTATAAATAATTTAATTTAGTAAAGTTGCCAATTTTTTTGATATTTTCAATTCATTTTAATTTTTCTGATATTTTTTGGAAGATTGTTATATTTTATTATTCCGTCATATAAAAGCGATTTTTTTCCGAAATTACTTTTTACTGGTATAGTTTGATAATTTATACAATGTCTGGTGTTATGATCATGTAATGTTTTATTCTCCTGAAGTGTTATGTTTGATTTTTTTTCTTTTAAAATAATAGAGTGAATTAGAATACAAATTTTTAATTTATAAATGTTTTGAACTTGTAAATACCCTTTCGGTCTACATAGATTAACAGTTGGTTCTAAATGTGGTAATTTGTGTATACATTTAATAACTTTATTTTGCAATTTTTGTAATGGTTTTAAGTTTGATAAACAAACAGATCCCCATGCAGAAGCTAAGTATTGTAATTTTGAATATATTAATGAAAAATATATATTTTTTAAGTATTTCAAAGGAATGAAATATCTAGCTCTGTACAAAACAGATACCAAAGGAGATATCGAGTTAATAATATACTGGATATGGCATTTCCAATTTAAATTTTCGTCCAAAACTAATCCTAAAAATTTTGTCGTTTTTGAATATTGAATATTTTCATTATTAAATGTTTAAGGTTGAATTCTCAACGTCATTCAATTTATTGCCAACCTATAACCTATTTGGCGTTGATTTTTTGAGTTTATTATTTTAATAACTAACATTTAAAGAAAATCAATATCGTCGGTACATTATTTAGGTAGATATCTGCTATATTACAAAAATATCAATTTATTTCATTGCTAATTTTGGGAGAATTGTATAGTGAAAGAACAATGAGTGACAATGACATAATAATGTAAAAAAAAATCTTACCCGATATTTTTCACGATACAATTATCCTAAAATAAGTTATGAAATTCCTTGATATTTATTAAAGATGTCAATTATTACCTATAGAATATCAAGTCGATACTGATTTTCTTTAAATTTTGTATAAAAGCTAGAAAACATAAATAATAAAAGCTAGAAAACATAAATAAATCTACGCGAAATAGGTTATAGGTTGGCAAGCATGTTGATACTCCCACCTTAAGGGGTTAATGATGGAATTAATTTTATTTTTAGTTATAAACATAAAAGAAGATTTTTTAAAATTTAACGTACGTTTATTTGATTGAAGCCAAGAAAGAAGTATTTTTAAATCATTATTAATATCAAAATACATTTCTGCAAGAGTTTCAGCAAAATAAATGATTGTCGTATCATCTGCAAATAGCTTTATTGCCCTTTAAGTTCAATTTGAAAACGGAATTAATGTAAATTAAGAATAATAACGGACCTAATATTGATCCTTGTGAAACTCCACATATTATTTCTTTTTCCGAACTTTTTCTTTCCCTAATTTGAACAAATTGTTTACGATAGCTTAAATAACTTTAAAGTAGTTTGTGTGTATTTCCCCTTATCCCAATACTGTATAATTTTCTTAATAAAATATCATGGTTAACGGTGTCAAAAGCCTTACACAGATCTAAGGATAGTAAACAGCATTTTTTACTACTGTCGACATTAGCTTGAATATTTGTTATGATATCTCCTACAGCTGTTTCTGTATCCTTAGATCTGCGAAAACCATACTGGTTAGCAAAAAGTAAATTTTGGTTTTCTAGAAAGTCGCATAATTTATTATTTATTATTTTTCTAATATTTTTGAAAAGATTGGTGAAACAGATATTGGTCGATAATTGCTGCATTTGTATCTTTTATCAGTTTTAAATACTGGAGTTACTTTAGCAATTTTCATTTTTTCTGGAAAAATACCTGTTTTTAGAGATAATTTAGTTAAATGAAATAAAATTGGAGTAATTTCATTTTTTAAACACTTTACAATTTTAACCGATATATTGTCAAATCCATTTGCTTTTTTGTCTCAAGGTCATCAATAATTTGTTCTATTTCGTTTTGGGATATTTCCTCGGGATTAATAAAAAAATATTTTTCTTCTGTCTCCTCGATACATTTTTGGACTTGCGGAATTTTCTTAGCTAGTACTTGTCCTACGTTTACAAAATGATTGTTGATTTCTTCACGTATAATTTGCTGATCCTCAACTTTATTTCCATTAATTTCAAGGTAATTAATCAATGTTTTGGCTTTCTTATGTCGATTTGTTAAAATCAAATTTAAATTTTCCCAGATTCTGTTTTGATTACTAGTGGAAAATTGTTCCTTGTAATAATTTTGTTTGGTTATCCTAATTTTTTTTTTTACGAATTTATTATAATTATCATAAATTTCTTTATAATATATACTGTTAGGATTCTTCTTTTTCTTGGCATAATGTTTATCACGAGTTTTAATAAGTTTAGCTATTTCTTGTGTAAACCATTGTTCTGAATCTTCTTTTATTTTGATTGATTGTGAGGCAGAATTTCCTTAATTCTTACCTTTGGTTTGGCTTTTCTTGTTTTATAAGCCTGGACAATGTTTGTTGTCATTTTGCTTGCAAATATACCGTTGATATGGAGGACTTGAGGTAGGAGGCCGATCGCAATGCATTGGATTCGGTCCCAAATTAGCATCGGTAATTCAGCTTTACGAGTCGCTGTAAGATGGCGCGCGTGTTCGAAGTGGGCTATCAAATAATGGTTTCTTATGAACGCAATAACTATTTTTATTTAAATTAGTTCTTTAAGGAACAAATAAGGACTTTTATATGAATTTACACTTACTTTGTTATACTTATTAGTAAACTCGGCCTGTATAAAGTTCCAACGATGCTTGGTTTTTAAAATACAGGGTATTAAACATTCTAGCTATACCTTTGGAGCTAGAAAGAGACTTATTTGGCTGCGTTTTCTCTCTGAAAAAGATCCTGTCTTACACCCCGACGTCCCCGACACAAAGCAAACTCTACTTTTATAAATTGTACCATTATTCATTATAAATATGGAAATTAATTACAATACAACGTTATTTGTCTTGTCTTGCCTTCAAACATTATTTGTTATTTCGAAAAATAAAATGTCAATTGTCAAAAGTAAAAGCACAGAAAAATAAAGGGTTTAAGTAAAAGTTAAAAAATATGGAGGATCTAGTTTTCCATATTAAAAACGAAGAAGAAGAAGACAACATCAGCCCACTTCGGACGCGAGAGCCATCTATCGGCCAATAGCGAACTAACCGCGGGACAGAATTTGAAAATGCTGCCATTGTCGATCGGCCTCCTACCCTATAGTTCTCCATAACCGTTGACTTGTTTTGGTTTTCTACCATTTTGAACTAACGTCAAGTTATAGTGAACAGGCATCTACTTTCTGTTCACGTTGCAGTTTTCTTTTCGGTTAACAGGTAGGATTTCATTTTAATGTTTTTCAAGGTCTAACTACTCTCTTCTAGGGGGCGTTGTTGCGGATAGCTAAAATTACACCGAGCTTGTAGGTTACCTTCTTGAGTATTTTTGCGCTTGAAAGGTTTGTCACCAGAGGGACCTAAGGGTATTAACTTTGAATATTCAAAGTTGAGCGCGTTTTATCTCACCTTATCTTGTACTTTTTTTGCGACCTTTTTTGCGTTATTTGTTCACGGCGAGTACTACGTTGGTACCTACCAAAATCGACAAATTCCTTTCTTTCTTGAACCTTCGGCAAAGCTAGTAGCTGTTCGGCTTTGAAAACTTATTTAATTATTTACCCTAATTAAAGGTTACATGCTAAGTACTAGGTAGGTAAATTTCCTTATAATATCTAATTCTCAAATAAAATGTTACAGTTCATAATATTGAGGTATTTTATTGAGTTTTGATTTCTCTGTAATTAAGCTTGTATTAAAAATACTTACTCTTTATTAGGCTTAGACAAATAATTACCTATCTGGAACTTACCTTATTTTTATATGTATTTTTAGATTTGCAAAAACAGGTAAAAGAAACAAGAAAGCCTGTCTCAATAAAAAGTAAATTTCCTGGCATGCTCAGAGTTTTATTGGTCTAAACCCACGTAAAATATACCCTGAGAAAAAACCGTCACAATTGCGTAAATGAACACTTTTCAAAAGTTTTAAAAATAGTATCATAAAAATAATTTGGATCTTCAAATAAATGTATATTATTATTTATTAGCATCGGCTCAAGCTTTAATTTATCCACATTGAATTTTCTAAAAAATATAGTTTTACTTGTTGCTTTTTTGTTACTCGATAATATTTCCACGGGAACAGAAATAACTTAAACTTTATGATCACTTATAGAACTTGTTTCTAGTTGTATATTTATTTTTTGATTTATGTTAGTTATTGCATGATGTATTAACGTAGAGGTATTACCAGCATCTCTTGTGGCCATGAGTTTGTTACACAATTGATAACCATTGGTTGCATACACATCTAGAAGTTTTTGACTTTCACTATTTTTGTTTAGTACATTAATGTTTATATCACCAACAACAATACAGTCTTTACTTAATGTATTTAAATATTCCAATTTCTGGTCTAAAAAATTTAAAAGAAATTCATTTTTAGTTGATGGTGGTTTGTATATTCCACAAACCAATAGTTTTGGACATTTTATGCTTAAAGAAATATATGACAATTCATCAAGTTCAATTTTTTCCAAGACATCAAAGGTAATGTTTGACTCAACAAAAATTCCCAAACCACCTTCTCTTCTTAATCTACTAGCAAAGATAGAAGTAAAATTATAATATTTTTCTTCGGTTTTCTTAACCCATGTTTCGGCTATAATAATAATTTGAACATTTTTTTTAAGAGCTAAAATTTCAATTTCATCTATTTTGTTTTTTATTGATCTTGCATTTAAATATAAAATTTTAAGATCTTGTGTAATATTTATATTATATTTTCCCATTATTAATTATAGTTTATTTTTTCTTTGGATTGTTTAATTTTCAATTTGTGTAATGGACAATCACTTTTATTGGCTTCGTGGTTATATTCATTGTTTTGATTATATAATTTATTGTAATTAATACAGTTAGAGCATTTTGGAAATTCTTGTTTGCATTTCCAATAATCGTGTTTACCAGTACAAAATGAGCAGACTTGATCATTTTTTTTGCAATCTTCTTTCTTATGGCCATATCCACAGCATTTAAAACATATCATTATATTTAAGTCTTCTCTTGCTTTGCATCTATCCCACCCTAAGAATATATATCCTTGTCAACTAATTTTCTAAAAGTTTCTCCTTTTGCCTCTATGTAAATAATATACCGATCTGAATATTTTGATTTTCTTGTATATTTAATGCTTATGCTGTCATTTTTATTTAAATAGTTTAATGCTCGCATTTCTTTTAATAGTTCTATTTCAGTATACATTTTTTTTGGCCCTATTAATACTAATCTTGGTAATTTTAATTTTGAAATATAAATTGAATATTTTTCATCTAATTTATTTTCTGATAATATTTTTATTTTTTCTATGTCCTCCTTTGATTTACCTTTAATGATAATTCCGCCATTTTTGATTTCCTTTATTCCACTTACTGATGCCATAACAGTTGTTGGATTAATTTTGTTTTGTACTTCATTTTTAGTTTGCTGATATGTTTGATGCTTCTTTGGTTTAATAATCATTACTGGAAAATTTTGTTTATTAACTGTTTTTGTGGGTGATTTTAAAATTTGTGAATAAAGTTAATTTTTTTCTTGAATAGCGTTTTCTCTTCCATTTGAATTTTCCAAAATTTGGTTAATATTTGAATCAATTGTTTTTAATTTTGAGGAAATATTTATTGTTTCTAAAATTTCCACTTTAGATTTTAGTTCGTCCATTATGTGAATCAATTTTTCAAATTTTTCGCTCATTTTATATATAATCTCTTTAAATAGAATATTTTCTTCTTCGAGACTTTTGATTTTACTACTTTGTTCAGTTGAATTTTCATTTTCTACGCAATTTATGCATGTCCATTTAAATTTTTTTTTTAATTTCAGATGCTTCTTTTTGTGCTAATTTTGTACACTACAGACAAAGAGATTCTTCACATTCACTACACATAAATGAATTAGTCTTAGTTGTAAATTTATAACTGCATTTTACACATTTTTCATTTCGATTGAAATTATTCACTTTCTCTTTATTTATTTTGTTTTCTTTATTTAATGAACCTATTGAAGGGCCTGCCTCTATTTTGTCCTGTGTGTTTATACGAAAATTATTAACGAAATTTTCATATTTATCATCATTTGGATATTTTTCCGGTATATAAATGCTTTCATTGTCACTATCTTCTAGGTTACTTTTTGGTCAAATTATCTTTTCTTTTTTTACCCATTTTTTTTATAGTATTAACTTTTTCATTAAAAATTGATATTTCACAAATTTCTTAAACTATTTTGTCAATACTATAACGAAACTTCTGATAATTTTTTTTGAATAAAAACTATTTTAAAACTGTTTCAAAATATGATAGATTTGACGGTTCATTTTTTTGACAAGAAAAAAAAAAGAAAAGAATATGGAATTGTGTTCTGGGGAATTACGTGTAACTACCTGCTGAACTCAGTGTTTATTTTGCAGAAGCGTATCGTAATATATCTTTGTGGTGTGTATGGCAGAGAGGCAAATAAAATCAAATCAAAATATGCTTTATTGTTGAAAGAACATAACATTCCTATAAACAGAGCTGGGTTTTAAGTGTAAAATATTAAATAATAATAATATAAGCAAACTTAAAAATAAAGCCATTGTATGAGCTGACAACAAATATTTAAGGAACTAATTAAATAATAAAATACACGATTGTATGTGAAGTAAAACAATAAAATAAACAAACAAAACAAAGATGTAGGACAATGCAAAATTTAAAATGTTTACTCTAAAATCCCTTACTGTCCAAAAATACACCTGTTGACAAAGTAATTCAGCTGTTTAATTACACTGGTTAGAGTTAATTATTTTTAAAAACATAACTACTCATTAGGGGGTAATTGCATGGTTGCTCTAATAATCAGTTAAAAAGAAATATAGAATACAACAAAGTCAATACTAATATTTAAAGCGATAAAACTTAAACAGGACCTACAAAATTATTAAAAACGATCGTTAAGAAATTCGGGCACTGTATAGTAGGCTTTTTCCAGCAAAAACGCCTTCACAGCCGATTTAAACTTTTTAAGGGTTCCCAGCGATATAATACCAGCTGGTAAATGGTTGAACACTTTTTTGCCATTATAAATATAATTCTTTACCAGAGCAGTATGAGGTATGGGCAAGGGCAGAACTTCTACTTGTCTTGTTTTGTAGTAATTTACCCTTACATCTTAGCTCTTAAGTTTTTTATACATTAAGCAGACCGTCTCTAAAATGTAAATGCATGTAAGCGTAAATAATTAGTTTTCTCTAAATAATGGTCTACATGATTCCCTTGCTCTTGCCCTGCACGCATACCTCACCGCTCGCTTTTGAATTACAAAAACCGAATTCAAGAGATACTGACTGGAGTTCCCCCAGAAGCAGACACCATACCTCAAATGAGACTCAATAAGAGCTGAATATACCGATCGGACTGTACTCATATGTAACTCCCTTGATATCACCCTCAACGCAAAGCACCCTGAAGATATTTTATTGCACACGTTTGTAATGTGAGACTTAAACGTCAAACTATTACTATCTATATTTAAACCGAGAAACTTCACATTCGTACAGCTAGACCAGTGGCGGCTCGTGCCATTTTAGTGAAGTAGGGCCAGGTAAACCCTTAGCGCCGCAGGCAAAAAAAAATTGGGTGCCACGCCCTTTTTTGTTAATAGTCCTTGCTTTTAAAGTAGGAAAAATAAGCTAAAAGGCACCTAATTTAATTTATGAATATACAATCATATCTTGAATATACCTAAACACGATAACAAGTTGAAACACACAAGCAATGTCAGTGGTTTCATCTGCGATAAACGGAGAGTCCTTTATTTCTTTTATGACTTCATCATGATACACATCTAACATACAGTCCAGAAGTTCATTTTGTAGGGGTTTTGATGTTCCTTTAAATACTTTCGATTTTTCAATATGATCTTTAAGAGTTTTGTCTAATTCTGAGCTGAAATTTATTAATTCACGAAATATGCCCCTATTTTTCGACGTCTCTTTTTCGTCATGACCTCTCGAAGCCAACTCAAATGCACCACAAAACCGAACGCAGTTTATAATTTGGTTTAATATGTACCTGTTTTTATCAATTTGTTCGTTTTTCTTCATTATTTCATTGTGATATGCAGAATTTAATTGAGTTTTAATGTTAATTTTACCAAGCATACTGAAATTAAATAATAATATATTGTTTAAATGTACCTTCGATTTTTCATGTGTCTTCATTTTGTCCCAGAAATGGACCAAATCATCTGTACCTTTTTGGGACCAAGTTTGCTTCCCACCAAATAAAACACACATAAAACAAAATAGTCTATTAGATTCATCACAACCGCACACCCAAGTATTTTTTCCATAAAGTTTCCTTTAAAAATCTAATAGTATTCATTACTTATGTATTTCTAAAATAAAAAGTTCGTTAACCCTACATTAAATCAGCCGCCGGCCGAACGAAAACAAATCGGGACGCGACGCGAACATCAGCTGTTTGAAACGTCTAACATCAAACGGTCAAACGAAGAGAGCCTGGCTACCCGTCGAGATTTTTGCCTGCTTGCATTCAAGGTCATTTTTCAACGTTTTTTTATTGAGGTGATGGCGTTTCGTCACCTCCCGTGTGCCTCGTCGCGCTTGGCGCGGAAGCTACGTTACCGTTTTACGCATAATCGCTTCCTTTTAGATGGAAATTTGCACCCGACTGTGTTCCATTTTTAAATTATTTTGCTAATTGCTTTAAAAACGAGAATATTAATTTTAATAGGTTTTGGTAATTTGTAAAGGGCAGGACGCTAGACAGGAGGGCAGGTAGTGCCATGGCACTGTGGCTCTACCCCACGAGCCGCCACTGAGCTAGACACCCAGGTATTATTCAGATAGACGTCACCAACAACACAGTTACATTTTTTCAGATATTATTGTCGTAAGTTCTGAGTTCTTGGCATGCTACAGTATAGTGGTATCGTCTGCAAAAACAGTAAACCTACCCCCAAACCATGTAGACCATTATTTCTTAACTTTGCCATGGTTGTTTATTCTTGAAACTGTCTGCATAATAATACAAGCATATGGATTCATTGCCAGTGCCTGACTACTCTCGTGATAATAGAAGATCAAAACACCTATACCAAAGTACAAGTATATTAGGTACTTGTATTTATTTTTAGCTTTGTTAATAAAAGTGAATATTCTTCAAAACAATAAAGCATATTTTGATTTGATTTGGTTTGATTTCGTCAGATCCTAGTATTTCTCAGGAGCCATGATATATCAAAACGCTTGTATGTATCTGTCGAAATGAAACCCTTGTTTAGTATAGGTTCTGGGTTAGTTTATATTTAAATATTTTTTTAGTATCCTGTCATAACCGCTATGGGTATTTTAAAAAAAGCTGCAGCTGAAGTGAACAAGGAGTTTGGTTTAGATCCCAAGGTTTCCGAAGCAATCTCAAAAGCGTGCGATGAAGTTATTTCTGGCAAACTCTACTGTGAACATTTTCCCTTGGTGATTTGGCAAACAGGATCTGGTACACAGACTAACATGAACACAAATGAGGTAAGTACGTTTTAAAACTTATTGTAATTGTTGTGTATTGCAATATTTAATAGAATAAAATTCTTCAAGGGTCTCTATATGTTTCGAACGTAAAAACGTTCATCATCAGGATACAAAAAATATATTTGGTGCTGATGGTTTTAGCAGAAGAGAAAGTGGTGTAGAATCTTAATGGAGCTTGTATGGAATTAAAACTTGAAGTGTGAAGAGACATAATATATGAAAATTAAAACATACTGAGTATGCAAGAAGTCAGTAAAGGGGGTCTAAACTAACCAAATAAACTGGGAAAGAATAAAAAACTTTTCTAAAAAGAAGGTGTCTAAGATTATTTAAATTTTTTTTAAAAACTTTTCATTAAATATCTTTAGGTGTAATAGGTGTATGTCTATAAGACATTGTAAGGATAAAATTAGTCAAAATGATGAAGATATCACAATAGAATTGCATTCCAACAAAAGTGTTTAGTGGGGTACTGAGGGTTAAAGCTCAGCTTAATTAATTAATGTGTGGTTATGGTAAATATTTTTTGTTATTTGGTATTTAAAAACGACGCGTTGTCAGGTCTGTATTTTGCAAATTGTGTAATTTCCATTAGCGTCACGACTTTTTGTTTATATAAATTGTATTATAAAGTGCTACAATTTTTATCAGCAGTTGTGCTAATTTTGTGTTGTTGTGTAATTAGTTGTTAAATCAAGGTCAAGTACAGCTAACAACTATTATTTGTTTCTCGATTTGCTTGAAATCCTGTACTGTGTTATCTAATGTTTAATAATATATTATTCTCTTTTAATTACTAACATGATGTTAATCCTTTCCTGCGGGTCTTAAATAGCGGGACAAGTAATGGAATAGACAATTTTCTTAATTTATAAATAATTTTTGGAAATTTCCGCCTTTTCACATTTTTTAGTTTTTCGTTTTTTAAAAGTTATTCTTAAATTGGCTCATTCCTTGTAATATTTACATTAACATATTTTATATTTTGAAATTAAACTGATACGATGATTATACAGGGTGACTTGGAACTAAATGTACATACATCACCAGTAGATAGTGGACACCTTGGGGATTCGTAAGAATCTACCTTTAGTAGGTAGTATATCATTACTCGTTAGTTAGATAGTTTAGATTTAAAAGATTTGGCTTATTTTTGTTTTTGTCATATTTTTTTACCACCTGGTATAAGGTGTTCATACTCGGTGAAAATATTTTGTATACTGATCGCATTAAAATGCCATATAAATATTTTAAAATTCAGGTCCGGACTTAAGGTGGAATTATCAACGTCATTCAATTTATTACCAACCTATAACCTATTTCGCCTTGTTATTCTTAGTTTATTATTTTATTGACTAAGATTTAGATAAAATCAATATCGTCTGCACATTATTTAGGTAATATCTGATAAATTACAAAAATATCAATTTATTTCATTGCTTATTTTGAGAGAATTGTATAGTAAAAGAACAATGACATAATAATGTTAAAAAAATCTTAACCGATGTTTTTCGATATACAATTCTCCTTAAATAACTTATGAAATTCCTTGATATTTATTTAACATAACTATTATCTATAAAATATGAAGACGATATTGATTTGATTTCAATTTTGTGTAAAAGCTAGAAAAAGTAAATAAATCTACGTGAAATAGGTTATAGGTTGGCAAGCATGTTGATACTCCCATCTTAACAGTGGTTAATTTTAGAAAGGCGAACCATTATTTATATATCTTACAGTGCAACGACTGCAGCGTGGTTATTGGTTAAAAAATACTTTCTCTTTTAGGTAATCAGCAACAGAGCAATAGAATTGTTAGGAGGAAAACTTGGATCAAAGACTCCCGTTCATCCGAATGACCATGTCAACAAAAGTCAAAGCAGTAATGACACATTCCCGACAGCGATGCACATTGCTGTTGCCATGGAAATTGAACATACTTTATTGCCAGGTAAATAATATTTTATTCTACCGTAATATTTGGGTAAACACAAGCTGTTAATTTAAACAAAAAAATGTTTTTGGTTTAAAATTTTTCTTTTATTTATTATAGTAGTTTTAGTCTTATCCCTTAATAATAAAAAATCTGAGTCTATTCAATACGGCGCGGCGCTGCGTTTGCATGTTGGACCACGGAAAATGTTGAACTATGAAATGGTCTAAGACGAGAATTTGCTAGTCGCTTTTCATTTAAAACCTGTGGTCTGCCAAGTTGGCAATTACTAAACCACAAAATGTATTGAATATTGAATTTTATGAAATACAGTATGTTACATTAAGTAAACATTGCACTATTGCACTGTCGGACAGATTGCTCCAAAAGAGGCCATAATTTTAAAAAATCTAAATTATAAGCATACTATTGTTCTAAATAGTTTAAAAGCGATTAGAAATCAATGAAAATGAATAAAAGCAGCAAGCAAATGCCGAAATTACAATATAATATAGGCTTTATTCAAAATTTTACTTTGGCATCAACTTCTGCTTCGATCGAGATGAAAATTAAGCAAAAAAAATAGTAGTCACGTGATTCGCATTATCTGTCAAATTTTAATTTTTTCCAAAAAATAATTCAAAAATGAGGTTATTTCTGAAAATATCGAAAAAAGTTATTAGAAAAAGTTTTTTTAAATGCAGTTTCTAGCCCACATGCAAAATTTTAGCTGCATAAGTTAATTTTGATTTTTTACCTATATTAGACACAAACTACGTTTTCAAAAGTACTTATTTTATGAAGTTACCTTATACAGGGTCAAAAACAAATAAACTTTGCATCACATGCAACCAAATTTTAATAGCCCAATTTTGATTTTGTTTGAAACACACATTTAATATGGCGCTACTTTAAAGAAAATGTATCTGAAATAAAGCCTTGTCAAAACTGGTAAGTTTTATGTAGGTTGCGTTGAGTCTTATTTTGTAAAATTGGTGCAATTTACAAATAATAGGTAAAAAATCAAAATTATCTTATGCAGCTGAAATTTTGCATGTGGGCTAGAAACTGCATTTAAAAAAACCTTTTCTAATAACTTTTTTCGATATTTTTAGAAATAACCCCACTTTTGAATTATTTTTTGGAAAAAATTAAAATTTGACAGATAATGCGAATCACGTGACTACTATTTTTTTGCTTAATTTTCATCTCGATCGAAGCAGAACTTGATGCCAAAGTCAAATTTTGAATAAAGCTATTAATAAAAAAAATCCCATATGATGCGGACTTTACTGGACACAAAAAATACTTATTAGAAAATGATAATAAATATGGGTAAAAATAATTTAAACATGTATTTCATTTCATCATGTTCGATTATATTATAGATTTTACAATAAATTCGAAGGATTCGGTTAGGACGTTAATTAGGTTGTTATACCTGATTGTATTTACAGTTATACATTTAAAAAAATTGTTTACAAAAATAACAAAGTAAGAATATACAGAAAGAAAAAGAAAAATAATTACATAAATTGCTGAAATGCGTGTATTCTGAGAATTCACATAACCGGAGAGGTGGAAGCAGGCTTCATCCGAAAAAAGTGTCAAGTCTAATAAATCATTTCTTACAGATGGTCTTCCTGCTCCTTTTTTGTGTTGTATAGAACCTGTTTCCCTAAACACAGCCACGGTTCTTTTCAGGCAATGATAAAAATCCCCAGCAATAAAAGCAACGTTAGGAAAATGTTCGTAAAAATCGTCCATGCACAAACCAGGATTGTATTGCCACTCACCATTTACTCTAACCCCGTTTCGAAACCACGCTTCAACCATGAATGTTTTGTGCTGTTCCGTAAAGCCCATTGTGTGAATTGTTCAAAAAATTGGAAAAATTAGCGATAAATCAAATTACTTGTAACGACTGTTAAAGATGACGGAATAACTGATTGATTGTTAATTCAGGTAGTTACTGACACCCAACAGGTATTAAGCTTTACGGCTAAGCATTACGTCCTTAGATGCAAGGCCCTCTTTGATGGAAATAATTTTTGCTCGCACGGTATTTCCTCTGTACTGGCCATATGTAATGAGACAGGTCGACTTTTAACGAGAAAAAAATGGATTCTATGATTCTCTATAATTAACGAAAAATATTCTTGGCTAGCGGGCTTTAAAGTGTGAAAAGACCTGCATTGAAGTACACAGGGATGCCAAAAACAATGGACTTCCTGGGGCCGAGGAGACATTGACAGCTAGCGATGGGCGGATCGGATCTGAGCCGGATCGGTGAGTCGGATCTTAAGAAAGATTCATACTGATCCGACTCTCAAAATAAAATAGACGGATCACGGATCTGACGGATCTATTTGATATGATTGTCGACCGCTAGGTTCACGTTCGGCGTAGGGATAGAATTCACTGCTACGGCACCACGAGCTGCGATGGAGAGTGGCTCGTGGCTCTCGGATCCGTTAAAAGATTTTTTAAAGTCGTTCCGATGCCTGACATGCGGGTTGCAGCGTTGGAAAAGAAAACAAAGCGTGGCGATTTATTACTGTTGTGTTTATTGTATTGTGGGTTGCGTCACTTATTTCTTGTTGATTTCATTGAGTCTGGAATATAAGTTTTCTCTTCTTTCTATGAAACCACCATATTAAAGAATCTTCGTATCTTTTAATAAGCGGTTCATTTAAATGTTTTTCCATTTCTGTGATTACTGGGGGGTTTTTATTTTTTGAATAATGTTAAATGGCGCTACCGCGTAAGATCGTTTAAAATAATGATCAATGACACGGATCGTGACTCACTCAGAATAACCGAGCCGAGAACCGATAAGATTTTCTTTATTATTTTTGGGACAAGACCCCGGATCCGGCTCATCGAGTCGGATCTTTGTGCTGATTCGGATTTGGTGACCCGAATCCCAAAATAGATCCGTCTTGCCCACCACTATTGACAGCTGTTTCGTAGTTTCGTCCTTGTTAGGAACTCATCAGAATGCCACAACCCGAAGCAACTCCACTGATAACACTGCAGCTCATTTAAACCCTGCTTAATAAATTAGCAAGTAGTAAATAAACCGCAACGCCATCACGTTGGAATCAACAACAATGCAAAATACAGGTACAATGAAGTGTGGATGTTACAGGGCTCAAAAAACAAGACGGCGCAAACACACTCCAGTATATGGTACGACATTTCGTACTTCTCCACATTAGTCTGCTTGATTGGCAAATACAGAAATAGATTGCACTAGAAGTACTCACCAGGGTGCGTGCTATCCGTTACAGGCCGTGTCTAATAAAAAATTATTAAGATGGTCATAAAACTAATTTACCTATTCTTGCAAGTTTAAAATTGACCATTTTGGCCATTGTCCTTTAGTGCATTGGGGTAACCTTTGCACTCGTATTGACATATTGATATTGATAAGATTCATTTTGTAGGTATGACCATGTTAGCTGAATCCCTAGACAAGAAGGCAAAAGAATTTTGTGATATTATTAAAATAGGCAGGACACATACCCAAGATGCTGTACCGTTAACATTAGGGCAAGAGTTTAGTGCATATGTTATGCAAATGCGGTTTGGAATTGAAAGGTAGGTAAAAAGTTTAAAAACAGCTTAATTTCCGACAAAGGCCGTCAAAATCAAACTATCTGGCTATTAACGTATTTATCCCATAAGAATGTAATGGCCGTCGTTGTCATATTAATTGTCATTTCTAGTAACATTATGTTTGCACAACTTGAACGTTGGTCAGGACCGGACTTCATATTTTTTATTATTTTTCATAAACTTCCGCACTTCGAACCCACAATAAATTTATATAAGGGAAAGAAAGAAAAAACCAAAAGTCTTCTTGCACAAAATTTAATAGAATAAAAATTCTCTAGGGGTCTCTACATGTTTCGAACGTAGAAATGTTCATCATCAGGAGACAATTCAATTCAATTCAAATTGTTCAAAAGAAATATACATTTCATTGATACGTCAAATAACACTTAATTAGTATACAGAGAAATAAAGTAAATTAACAGTATACAATATATAACATGAAAAAACATACCTACTACAGACTACTTAAAAGCTTTACAAACAAAAATTTAAAACAAACTAAACCAAAATGTGTATATTCCTGTTCTCTCTCACAGCCTGTTTGAATTCCCCTATTGAATAGGGAGTAGTTTTTATTAGGTATTTTTTTAGACGTTTCTTAAATAGTTCTATATTTAGCTGTCTGAACGAAGGTGGTAGCATATTAAATAAGTCAATACCTGTATTGTTGTTTGTATGTAGTCTAAGTTGCGGTTTTACAATGTTATGGCTGAAACGTGTGTCGTGCTGATGTATGTCATTATGTGTGTTGTGTCGGTGGATGTGTTTTTTTAAGTAGCATAGGCTTTCATATATAAACTGACCGAACAGAGTCATGATTGAATGTCGAGAAAAGTGTACCCTGCAACTATCAGTGGCCTTAATGTTAGCGATTATCCTAACCGCACATTTTTGCTTTAAAAACACCCTTTGAAGATTAGTGTCTGCAGCGCTTCCCCATACCAAGACACCATATGTCATTCTCGAGTGGAACAGACTATGATAGGCAATCAACGTCGATTCCTGACCAGCTGTGGATCGTATTTTACGCAAAGCATAAAGCGAAGAAGAAAGTTTATCGCATAGGGAGTTAATATGGTCACGCCATGACAAAGCTGGATCCAATTGAACACTCAGAAATTTATGCGTTACATTGTTTAATCCACCCCTCAATTTGAAATTTACCCGATCCGTCTTAGACTCATTTAGAAGGAGTTGATTTGCGGAGAACCATGCTTTAGCCTCATCAAAAACCGATTGGGCAATACCAGCAAGGGATTGGTTTATGCTGCCTCTATACACGAAACTGGTATCATCCGCAAACAGTATTGTACAGCAATCCCTAATGGAAACAGAACTAGGAAGGTCATTTACGAAGATTAAAAAGAGAAAATTTATTGATGGTTTTAGCAGAAGAGAAAATGGTGTAGAACCTTAATGGAACTTTTATGGAATTTGATGTGTAGAAGAGACATAATATGAAGAAAATTGACTTTTGTCCCTACACGTGGACGTGGACAACCTTTTTGACCTTTAATTTTTTTTAAATGTGCAACTTATTAATTAATTTATTGGTTTTAAATTAACCGCTTGCGGGGTGGGGTTACTGAGCTTTAATCCTCAGTACCCCACAAAACACTTTTTGCAATGTAATTTGATTGTGATATCTTCATAATTATGACAATTTTATCCTTATAATGTCTCCCAGACATATACTTGAAAAGTTTTATAAAAAATTTTAAAGAATCTTCGACACCTTCTTTTTAGGAAGGTTGTTTCTTCTTCCCCAGTTTATTTGATTGGTTTAGACCCCCTTTAATAACTTTTTCACATACTCAATACGGTTTAACCTTTATCAATTTTCTTCATATTATGTCTTTTCTACCCATCAATTTTTAATCCCATAAAAGCTCCATTAAGGTTCTACACCATTTTCTCTTCTGCTAAAACCATCAGCACTAAATAAATTTTCTGTCTCCTGTTCGAAACATGTAGAGACCCCTAGAGAATTTTTATTCTATTAAATTTTGTGGAGGAAGACTTTTGGCTTTTTCTTTCTTTCCCATACTAACTCCACTTTAAACATGAACTATTTCTTCAAATTAAATTTATATAAGCCAAATGCATACTTTGATATGAATAATAATAATACCGTATTAAAATGTCAATGTGTTCGTATGGAGCTCATTTTTATATTAAATTTTCCATATCTCTGGTTTAAAAAAATATATTGTTATATTGACTAGCGATTTTAACATATATTTTTCTTATTTAGTCTTCTATACGCTTAAGCTAGAAAAAAAAATATCGTTACATTTAAAATGTTTGTGAAAAATTAATTTACGAATAGTTTTGTATTAAATTGATAAAACAAAAGAATCCCTATTTATAGTTAAGGAGCTAGCGTGCAAAAAACGCCATAGTTGGCTGCCCGTCAGTCGAGTTTGAAAAAACGTTGCCATTACTCCACTGAACACCCTAGTGCTTAAAGTTTTGCTTTTACCCATAAACTTTAAGATTTATTGGCAATAATGACATAGGGCGATTGGCCATAGTGAGGAGCCCGTCAGTCAGGTTGAAAATTAGGTTCATGGTTAGGTTAGATCATGTATCTAAAATTTCGTTGCGATATAACCACTAGATCGTGAATTAGGCCAAATGGAAGATTATAATTTGTTTTTTGACCGCCATTTTGTTGGCCATAGTAAGGAGCCCCTCCAAAACTTGTTTCTACCTCTTCGTTTGGATAAAATGACAGGAAAAATGCACTTGACTGACAAATCGAATCACGACGTTCTTTCCTGGGTGACCTACAAAATCTCGAAAAATCCAATTTTTCAGTCTTTAACATGGCTTTTTCAGAAATTCAACCAAAATCATCAGTCAATTATTTTTCCTGATTTTTAGACATCCAATTAAGTAGAAATCACAAACGACTGACATTTTCCTCGAATATTTTCAATTTGGCCATACTGTGAAAATTTTCTGATTTTGGACTTTTTTATAATGGCTCAATAATGCTGTTCCAAATGGACTTAAAAGTAAAACAATGTATGACGATGATGTTTGATGACCTAAAAAACGTTTCAATACATACCTATCACCTATTTACCCCTTCCTCCACCCCTCTGCTACCCTCCACCCCTATTCATTCGTTGAATTTATGTTATATAATATTGGATTCAGTAATAAAAAAATATAGAATTTTTGCCACAAAAAGATACGATAACCAATTTCAGCAGTAAGAAATGAATAATTACTGAAGAAAATCGAAAATTAAATGGTTATTATTTATTGAATGAAATTGTTGGCATATTTGGGTTGAGCAAGCTGGGTTGTGTTAGTAACATTTCAATTTCAATATAGAAAAAAACAGATATTTAATTGTTGATTATATTGTAACTATTACTTTTACTTAATATAATCAATATATATTATAATTATATATATTATATATATAGTAATAGTTATTATATAATCAACGTTTTTTAGGTCATCAAACATCATCGTCATACATTGTTTTACTTTTAAGTCCATTTGGAACAGCATTATTAAGCTATTATAAAAAAGTCCAAAATCAGAAAATTTTCAAAGTATGGCCAAATTGAAAATATTCGAGGAAAATGTCAGTCGTTTGTGATTTCTGCTTAATTGGATGTCTAAAAATCAGGAAAAATGATTGACTGATGATTTTGGTTGAATTTCTGAAAAAGCCATGCTAAAGACTGAAAAATTGGATTTTCCGAGATTTTGTAGGTCACCCAGGGAAGAACGTCGTAATTCGATTTGTCAGTCAAGTGCATTTTTCCTGTCATTTTATCCAAACGAAGAGGTAGAAACAAGTTTTGGAGCGGCTCCTTACTATGGTCAACAAAATGGCGGTCAAAAAACAAATTATAATCTTCCATTTGGCCTAATTCACGATCTAGTGGTTAGATCGCAACGAAATTTTAGATACATGATCTTGGCAACCTACAGAACCTAATTTTCAACCTGACTGACGGGCTCCTCACTATGGCCAATCGCCCTATGTCATTATTGCCAATAAATCTTAAAGTTGATGGGTAAAAGCAAAACTTCAAGCACCAGTGGGTGTTCAGTGGAGTAATGGCAACGTTTTTTCAAACTCGACTGACGGGCAGCCAACTATGGCGTTTTTTGCACGCTAGCTCCTTAACTATTAGCTAGTTAAAATTTGTCAATTCTGATAAGCCAAACCAAAGTTATGAGTATTTTTTCAAAGCAATATTTGTCCCCTCTTACTCCCGCTGAGACAATAAGGTTAAGCAAAAACTTAAAAACAAAAGTTATTCAGAATTTTCATCAGATTAAAAAAAAAATGTATAAATATTTCTTTACCATGAGGATATTTAGGAAAATCCCGCTTTTGGATTGGTCACTACACTTACGCCGCCTAGCGGCCAACCTAAAAACGTAGAAATAATGTCCAGCAATTTCTCTCAAGTCATTTTTATAATAAATGTTTTTTTTCCGCAAGCCCTATTTAGTTGTACACCCGGAAGGCCGGAATAATAGGCAAAATTGAAAAATATTATAATTCTTTTATATTGCACACATTCAATTTTATATTTTATGAATAGCGTCCCTCTATCTTTTCCATGGTAGACTTTTTATATGAGATCTTAGACTATAACACTGCAAATAATGTTTGTCGTCACATTCATTACTTCTAAAAAAGAGTTTTAAATGTGGGATATACTTTCCAAGTTTGTCCTATAAAAATATGTATTCAATCAATTTAAACATAAGGAAAGAAACTATTCTTACATTGATAGCTGATAAATTGGTGAAAATGTTATTG
Source organism: Polydrusus pterygomalis (assembly GCA_963969555.1). Taxonomy (NCBI): domain Eukaryota; kingdom Metazoa; phylum Arthropoda; class Insecta; order Coleoptera; family Curculionidae; genus Polydrusus; species Polydrusus pterygomalis. The sequence goes on from OZ018376.1 coordinate 85,187,789, forward strand.
TGCCGAGCCCTTCATTTCATTTCATACTTTTGACAATACCATTTGTTAGCAACCTCTAATTGTAAAGCATTTCAATTCGCGAAAAAAAATAAATTTAGTTTCCTCACAACCCAATTTCTTTTTTTTCGTACCGAGGATTGTCGCTGTAAGAATCCGAAATTTAAAAAACTTTCAGTAGCTAAATAACGAAATATTAAAAAAATTAAAAGACGCGCCTGAAATTAAACCCGGGATCATCGTGACCACAAGTCGTAACCTATTATATTATACGACTAGGCCACTGACCACTTTGAAAATAAATTATAATATAGATTATTTCCCTCATTATTAAATAGACCAATCAGACACCATCATTTTTCGAATAAATTTTGTTTAGATAACTGATTAAATCCCAAGACCTGTTTAACCGCGGTTAAACTTTCGTCCTCCATATTGGTTTTTGTTTTACTTTTTATTTTAGTTTGACGAGCTCTTTCGGCTAAGGTATATAACATTTTAATCAAAAGTGGTATTCCTTATGAAAAACAATAAAAACCGTAAAAGAATCGTGTTTAAAATAGTAATTCTTACTTTTTTACAATTTTCGACCATTTCTATGCTGTTTAGGTATAGAACAATATATTAAGAAGAAGTAGTATTTGAGTTGACCTAAACGAATATCTAAACCAAAAGTATGTCGGACGCATCCAATTCGATTTATTAACGATCCAACATAACCCTACATTGATTTTAAAAAAATCAGAAAATTCCCAACTTTCGATCGCGTTCGCAAACAACAGTGTTTTGTAGCCTAACGTCGTCTCCACGTCAAAGAAGTTTAAATCAATTAAAATGATTTTGGCCACCTGTATCGCCCTACAACGAAAATAGCTATTTATACAATAAGTTGCGAAATGAGTGTCTTTTAGGCACGCGACGTGAAATTGTCCAACGAGGCAAAGCCGAGTTGGACAACACGTCAAAGTGACTAAAAGACATTGTTTCGTAACGAATTGTATACAATATTTTTTCTACTGAGGTTTTATAATAAAAAACTTAATTTTACTAACATTTTATTACCTATGTTTCGTTGACACTTGCCAAAAAATATTAAATTATACCTAGTCTGTGGTTACGTTTTAATTGTAAATAATTACCTGCGTTACTTTTAAGCACGTTGCTCCTGGTAACGTGCTTAAAAGTATTTTAAGCACGCTGCGATTAAAAGGAGGTTATTAAAAAACCATAATGACAATCGAAAAGAGGTTATTATAAAACATCAGTAGAAAAAACTTATATTTTTCAACTTTGACGTTCAATAACTTTTTTCCGGTACACCCTGTATATTGGAAGTTTTTCCAGAACGTGCCCCTACTATTCCTCTCTACATCCAGAAAGTTTTAATCGTTTGACTCTAACCGTTTCCGAAAAAAAATGTCGAAACTGACGACGACAACATACATTATTTTCACGAGGCATATAAAACGAAAATTTTTAAGAGGCGATCAGGGGTGGTCGAAATTTCGTGCGGAAGAGATGTATAACATATCGCAGAAAGCGATCTGTTAATTATACAATACCCGGAACATACCGGGTGTTTCTCAAAAGACGTTCACCCCTATAACTTTTCTGTATTTATAGATATTAAAATGAAATTTTAATATTATGCATAAGAGATGGATGTGCATTTATTGGCATTTTTCAATTTGTTAGCACTTCCGGTTTGACCAGAAGTGACCTTGACTTTGGTATTTTAAATGGGACATCTTGTATATTTTTTCTTATTGGGATTCAGCATAACATTCTGAGTAAAATGACACCTCACTTGTCATTTTTTGACGTGTTATAACATTTTTATGTTTATTTTTTATTTTCAATCTAGAGTGCTACAAATTAATTAAATCTGTTAATTTACAGTCAAGGTATATTATGAAAATTAAAATTATGGCATAATAATTGACTTTCTAAGTTTCAGAAGCGTTTAAAAAATGAATTTTTTTTTTTTACGTTTATTCCATTGGAACGATGGTAGTTCTCAAGGATATTTAAAACGAGCATTTGTTTTCCAACAATTTGATACCATGCACTCCTATGCTATTTTAAAATTGACACGAAAAAATTTGCCTTAAGTCCCAAAAGCGTTATGCATTATTGCCTTTTCTAAAGAAATAAAAAGGCAGCTTTGAAAAACAATGGAATGGTTTTGAAAAACAATATGAGAGGGCAGCAATAATGCGCAACGCTTTTAAATTTGCGATTGGGATTTAAGCCAAATTTTTCAGTGTCAATTTTAAAATAGCATAGGAGTGTATGGTATCAAATTGTTGGAAAAAAAATGTTTGTTTTAAATATCCTAGTGAACCACCATCGTTCCATTTGGAAAAATGGAGTAAACGTCACGAAAACAAAATTTCATTTTTTAAACGCTCGTGAAACTTAGAAAGTCGATTTATTATGACCTAATTTTAATTTTCATATACTATAAATTAACAGATTTAATTATATTTGTAGCACTCTAGATTAAAAATAAAAAATAAACATAAAAATGTTATAACACATCAAAAAATTACAAGTGAGGTGTCATTTCACTCATAATGTTATGCTGAACCCAAATAAGTAATACAAGATTTATACAAGATGTCCCATTTAAAATATTAAAGTCAAGGTCACTTCCGGTCAAACCGGAAGTGCTAACAAATTGAAAATTATGCCAATAAATGCAGACTCATATCTTATGCATAATCTCAAAATTTCATTTTAATATCTATAAATATAAAAAAGTTATAGGGGTGAACGTCTTTTGAGAAACACCCGGTATACTACTATAATATACCGGGTGTCCACGAAAGGTGACTCGCCCCTCTAAATTTTTTGTCTTTCAAGATAATGAAATAAAATTCGGGGGATTTGTATACGACATAAAACTGCATTATTTGACATGTGACTCAACATTATGGAACTTCCGGTTTAACCGGAAGTGACATAAACTTTCTATTTTTAAATGGGACACCTGGTATATTTTTACTTTTTTTGACTCCATATGATATTCTAAATACAACGATGTGTCACTTGTCACTTTTTGTCACCAAGAAAATATTTTTTTTCCAAATTTATTCTTTTATCTAGAGGGCTATGAATACCTTAATATCACTTATTTCAGTTCTCTAATCTTGGGAAAAATACAATTTTACTATTTTTGATCCAATGCTATGTGCTATGTAAAATTTAATCTTTAAAGTTGCATAACTCAATTTCTTTTAAATGGCAACATGGTGGCTCGTCGGGTTAAGAAAAAATATGATTTTATTACGATTATTTTGATACCATACACTATTAGGTTTTAGAAAAGCTGCCATTAAAAAACTTTAAAAAAGTTAACTTAGAACTTTCCTAAAATGAAGCATCTTTTGAGAATAAATTTAGATTTAAATGCATCAAGTAGCCTGTGACCAGCAAAACTGGTAAAACAAAATCATACCTTGAAGAATATTGAAATGCCAACAGCTTCTGCCAAAGTAAATTAGTTTGTTGTTTAAGAAACATGGAAAATAATAGTTTTACAAGGAGTGAAAAAGTTGATATATATAATACTAAATATTATTTATTTTCGATAAGAAAAAACGTTTACTTTTATTTTTCTTTTTAGGGTTAAAGCCACACTTCCCCGTCTGTACATGTTGGCCCTGGGAGGCACTGCTGTGGGAACTGGTTTAAATACAAGAATAGGTTTTGCCGAAAAATGCGCCACGAAAATTTCCCAACTTACCGGTCTACCATTTGTAACGGCGCCAAATAAATTCGAGGCTCTAGCTGCTCACGATTCTATGGTTGAAGTATCAGGGGCCCTTAATGTTGTTGCATGCTCACTTATGAAAATTGCCAACGACATTAGGTAGGTATTATTAGGCACTTTATACATTATTCGTGATAAGTGGACATTAGTACTTAAGTGTGGTTGTAGATGGCTGGGTTAAACTTAGTTAATTCTATGGGGCTAACTGGTGGCTTAGCTTATTTCGTGCGCAAACAAAAGTTAGGTTTTATGGGTGAAAAATACCTTTCTATCCACGGCTCATCGGTCACTTCTCTCGATGCCAAGCACAGATGGACATGCGCAACAACCATCTTATTTCAGCTGTCGCGTCTTTAGCGGCATTATCTAAATACACTTCAGAAACGTATCGAAGCCATTATTGTCAGGGTAAATTCTATTATTTTGCTATTGTGGGTAGGTATTTAATATTTATAGATTAAGTGACAAATTTATGGCTTTGCGCATGTAAACAAGACCACACAGGATTCGGCATGCGCACTGCAAAATTATCCTTTAACGAATGCGAAAATAGACAGGTCCGGGCATCTTGTTTGTGTGGCCTAGGCCTAGTTAGATGTGTTTAAATTAATCATAATAAATATAAAATTACCTATCAAGAACTATCACTACTTCATACTTACTGAAAATACGAAATAACTGGTATTTTACCCTATTTGGGCATAATAAAATCATACAATCGTCTTTACTAGTCATTGTATCAGAGTCACTAATGGCACAAACACAATTCACTAAATTACACAAAAACTAGAAATCCATAAATACTGAACACCCTCAATCCACAAAAAAAAATCATATAATATGTAAAGTTAGCAACGTTTATGCAGGAACAAAATTTTTTTAGTGGCAAAGATTGAAATTCTACCATTTGGATTTATCGTCATTATAGTCCAGTACGTGGGTTTTTTTTGAATGCAAAAGGTGGGGTAGTAGCGATTTTTTAGTATGTTGTTAGGCTTGGGGCCCTAATGAAAAATCCAAGTTTTCGACCTCCGAGCCGCCATCTTGGATTTTAGGTACAAAAATTTGGTTTTTTGATAATAACTCAAAAATGATGGCTTTCACGACAAAAGATACTCTATACAAAGTTAAAGAGGATAAAATTTCCTACATTTTTTGTAAAAAAATTTTTTTGTAGCACACATAGGAGTTACAGCTCCGCGAAGTTGCACTATTTGAAAAAAATGCTGAAACTTTTTGATTGAGTTTTATTTTATTATTCTTATTATAATATATCACTATAGTTTTACATAATTGAGGAGTGATTATGCAAAAGTCGATAAATCCATAATATCCTGTTTTGAGTAAATGACAAAAAACGCATATATGAAGATTTTTGTCACCTATCTAAAAAAAATTCTATAAATGTAGTATTTGTCTTGAAGGAGTGCTTAAAAGCAGCATTAATTTTACTGCATTACATTACCCAATAAATTTTTAATTAACTTTTTAGAATGGATTTATCGACTTTTGGTAAATTAAAATTGGATTTATCAGCATCAACGTAATTCATATTTATTTAGGAGTTCGTATTGTCAAGTACCTAACAGCTCTGAAATCTACACGAATGAAGGGACCAGGTGGAACTTTAACTGGTAACACAACCAACAGTGTCACCATCTTCGGTCGAATAGAAAAAATACAATAAAAATGGATTTATTGAATTTTGCTTAATCGTAAATGGAAATATCGACTTTTGCTTAACCGGCCCTTGGATATACCGACTTTTGAACGGCCGACGAGCTTTAGCTTGTAAATGTAAATTGGATTTGAAGATGTTTGTTTAATTTCGGTATGCCAAAACGTAGATAAAGCTATGAAGTATAAAAATCAGTATCTATCTGGAAAAAAGTAAAAAATGGATTTATCGACTTTTGCATAATCACTCCTCAATTATAAAAAAACTATAAGCATTTGAATATTATCATTTAACAGTAGTATACTTTTCGTAAACAAAGTTAAAGGCGAAAAGTATATCGCATTTTCTTTTTAAATTTAAGAATAGTAAATTATGATTTTAGAGCGTTACAAAAATTAATTTCTACTACATTTTGGTACGTTTCGATGGTCCGGATTGGTTATTGTCGGTGTCCTGGTCGTAGTTGTCTGTCGTCATCCTCGTCCTCGCTTACAATGCGGATTTCCGGCATATGTCCGCAAGATTCTCTGTTGCAGAAGCCACATACAACCGAACATTTAAGTCCAGCCTTTCGGCAGCTGCATGCCCCACCACACACCTTTTTGCAGTTACAAGATACCCACCGATTTTAATAAGATATCGGGAGCTGGTTTTTCCGCCATTGTTATGGGAGTGAGCCCGTAAGCGCCATGCTTACGACCCCAGTCTTCAGGATTTTTCTTTATGCCTCTCCATTTCTGTACTTGGTGGTACGTCCTAAAGGCGTGGAATTGCGCCGCGTCTTTTATAGGTGGTAAAGAGGCAAGATTAAATTTGCTTTTCAGCGTAGATTTGGCGATGCGTTGGAAACGAATCTCTTCCAAACTCTCTTTATCCATGTTGCCACCATATAAAGCTACAAGGAAGCGTACTCCGGGCTCGGCAATCTTCTCTAGCCTGGCATCTTGTTGGTTGAAAATTTCAATTATTTCATGAACCGCTCTGTTCTTTTCTATCAGCGTACAAAATTTAGTTTTTCCCTGATTGAATAGGGATGACGTAGTGTCACAACCACTGAAGGCATGCAAGAACAGAATGTGCTTGGTTGCTTGTTGGTATTTGAGGCTACTTGCTGAATATAACCTCTCAGCAGTTTTTCCTCTTCCAGGTTTACGGAAGTAGATATAACTTTCGGCTGGTGCTAAATAGCCAAATAACAAAATATAATACTTTTTTTTTTCAAATAGTGCAACTTCACGCAGCAACTCCTAACATATATGTGCTACAAAAAAAAACTTAGGAAAAATGTAGAAAATGTTGTCCTCTTTAACTTTGTAAAGAATATCTTTTGTCGTCAAAGCCACCGTTTTTGAGTTATTATCAAAAAACCAAATTTTTGTACCTAAAATTCAAAATGGCGGCTCGAGCGCATGCGCCTCGAGGTCGAAAACTTGGATTTTTTTATTAGGGCCCCAAGCCTAACAACATAGGTACTACAAAATCGCTACTACCCCACCTTTTGCATTCAAACACCCCTTTTTGATACCCACGTACTGGAGTATTAGTAAACTACACCTGTTTTATACGGATTTATCAATTGATCAATAAACAAAATGTTTCACTAGTGTTTGCTCTTATTTTTATTAACAGTAATAACACATTAAAAATCCCATTTTTGTATTATATTACTATATTAACTTTCAAAATGTCTTTATTCCAAACTAACTTTTACAGTTCATTACATGGATAGTGACAACATAATATGGAAAACAATAACCATTAAAAAAAATAACAATAAAAAAATTGGAAGTTAATCCAATTTAATTCATTAATAAAATCAGTTTAAAAAAATAGAATAAATAATTTAATTCAGTAAATATCTCTTTAATTATTTTTTAAAAGTTGCCAATTTTTTAATTTTTCTGATTATTTGGAAGATTGTTATATTTTATTATTCCGTCATATAAAAGCGATTTTTTTCCGAAATTACTTTTTACTGGTATAGTTTGATAATTTATACAACGTCTGGTGTTATGATCATGTAATGTCTTATTCTCCTGAAGTGTTATCTTTAAGCTAGCTTAAAAGTCAATTGTATTTTGCAACGTCGATTAAGCAAATATAGACATCGCATTCTCTTTATCACAACAAGCCGACAGGACCTAAAATGCTAACGTCCACAGGTTCCTTACGAGTCCATGGATGAAACCACCTGAAAATATTAACAAAATTTTACCCTAGAATAATACGATGTTGCTAAAGATTCTTTCCTTATTGGTTTGATATTTGTTAAGAGCATTCCATACCAGCGGGAAAAGCGGCATCGTTTCCTGGCTTGTTTATTTGAAATTTTACTAAGCGATTCAAATTATATCATCCTCCATGCAAAACATTAAAATAGAAATATTGCTGCTATTCATGGTGATTTCCTATTTTCTTCTTCTTCTAAGGCTTCTCTCACAGTGGGAGCGTAAACGTGCGAATTCTTAAACGCATGGAAACGTCCGAATTTTTAAACGTGCGTATAAATCCGTTGATGTCGCACACTGATTGCAGTTTCATGCGAACAGAATCTCTAGCTGTCTATTGTAAAATAATAATTCAGAATTGATCAGTAATATAGGATGCCTGCTTATAATGCCTATTTGTTAAAAAATACCTTCCTAAAGAGGATAATTATCCGCAAGAGGAAAACATGGGTGAATGAGCTATTACAAAAAAGAAAGCAATTTGGTGAATTTTGGCCTTAGGCTTCTCTCACAGTGGATGCGTAAAGGCTTCTCTCACAGTGGAAGCGTAAACGTGCGAATTCTTAAACGCACGGAAACGTCCGAATTTTTAAACGTGCGTATAAATCCGTTGATGTCGCACACTGATTGCAGTTTCATGCGAACAGAATTTCTAGCTGTCTATTGTAAAATAATAATTAAGAATTGATCAGTAATATAGGATGCCTGCCTATAATGCATATTTGTTAGAAAATAAACTAACTAAAGAGGAGAATTATCCGCAAGAGGAAAACATGGGTGAATGAGCTATTACAAAAAATAAAGCAATTTGGTGAATTTTGGCCTTATGCCTCTCTCACAGTGGAAGCGTAAAGGCTTCTCTCACAGTGGAAGCGTAAACGTGCGAATTCTTAAACGCACGGAAACATTCGAATTTTTAAACGTGCGTATACATCCGTTGATATCGCACACTGACTACCGTTTCATGCCAACAGAGAGTTTATAGCTGTCTATAGGAAAATAATAATTAAGGACTGATCATATATGATGCCTGTGTGAATTTTTAAACGGGCGGAAACGCACGAATACGGACGAACCATCCTACCTGCACTCTCTAGATACACGCTCTCACACTATTAACAGGCCAATTCGTACGTACACGTGCGTAAACTTGCAAACTGCAGTCACATCCTATTTGGTTTGGGTTTTTGCATTGATTCGCATTTACGATTGCCAAAATGGACACGGAAAAGCTGATAGAATTAGTGCGAGAATGGAAATATTTGTGGGATCAAAAGAAAACAATTACCATTACCGTGATATACAAAGGTCTCTGTGGAAAGAAGTTGCGGAGGAAATGAAAATACCTGGAGAATTCTCCTCTTAAGATAGGTATTTTCTAACAAATAGGCATTATTAGCAAGCATCCTATATCATCATCAGTTCTTAATTATATTATTTTACTATAGACAGATAGAAAATATCTGTTCGCATGAAACTGCAGTCAGTGTGCGATATCAACGAATTTATACGCACGTTTAAAAATTCGGACGTTTCCGTGCGTTTAAGAATTCGCACGTTTACGCTTCAACTGTGAGAGAAGCCTAATAGTCCACTCAACGTACCACACGTCCACCCTGTATAGTGTTAAAATGCATTACAAATACTTAAGCTTGACCTTTCGGAGACATATAATCTTGTATAAAATAGTATTCCTTTATTTAAGGCCATTATATCACTTACATGCCCTCGAAGAATAACAAGTCGGTATTTTGACAAAATTTCTGTTCTAAATTTAAAATTTGATTATCAATCTGCGTTATAGTGTAATTTCAATACAAAACAGTGCTTTACTTTTTATGCTTCGAGTGCATGTCAGTTGAGATGAGATAAATTATGAAATAAAGAATGTCTTATTTAGATTTTTGGCATCTGGTCCTCGTTGTGGCCTTGGCGAACTATCTCTTCCCGAAAACGAACCTGGAAGCTCCATTATGCCAGGAAAAGTAAACCCGACCCAGTGCGAGGCTGTTACGATGGTAGCAGCGCAAGTTATGGGCAACCACGTGGCTACGACCATTGGTGGTTCCAATGGTCACTTTGAACTAAACGTTTTCAAACCCATGATGGTAGCTAATGTGTTAAGGTCAATCAGATTGATTGGTGACAGTACGAAGAGTTTTAGCACAAATTGTGTAGAGGGAATTGTACCAAATAGGGATCAAATAGAAAAACTATTACACGAAAGTCTTATGTTGGTTACTGCCTTGAATCCACACGTTGGTTATGATAAGGCCGCGGAAATCGCCAAAACAGCCCACAAAAATAAATCAACATTAAAAGAAACTGCTATTAAATTGGGATATTTGACAGAACAGCAGTTCAATGATTGGGTTAAGCCAGAAAACATGTTGGGGCCCAAGTAATTTTATAGACGTTATTTATTTCTCGATTTTATTGTTTGTTAAGTTTATCGTTATTATTTAATAAAAAGTGTTTTTATAATTATTATTTTTTGTTCATCACTGGCGTGGCTGCGGGTGAGAAAGATGGAAGTTTAATTTAAGTAAGCTAGGATCAATGAACCCCTATTTTTGACTTAAAAAAAACAACCAAAAACATTTTTTCTAGCCGCTTTTTGTGTTCTATAAGATGGCGTTATTAGTTTCTGAATTCGGTTTTTAGATACCATCAAGGTACCAATTCGGACCTGCCGTTTTAATTAGGTACACTTTTAGGCACTTCGATGCTTTAGAAATTTAAAACATTTAAAATTGTTTTTTATTAACGTTTTGTCATAAATTAACACATCATCAGTGTTTTAAATTGTCCCTTCTTAGCATCGCGGCCCTAGCAATTAATAGTATATTAACGTACACGTTTTATAACGCATTATTTTATAGCACGCGTCCATGTTAAAAAAAAACGAGCTGCTTGCGGCGAGTTTTATAACGGGACAAGTGCTTACTTACAACTGCTTTATATAACACGTACGTTATACTATTTTTTCTAATTTGTAGTTTTTTTCAATAAAAAACACATATTTAAAAAGAAAATAAATCCTTCATATTTTGTAAATTTTTATGTCTAAATTTTATGTTGGTAATACTATTTTTTATCATAGTAGCCTCTGGACAACAAAAAATATTTTGCGAATTGTCATTTTTTGATTTATTGACCCATTTTCACCACGAGATTCTAAAGTTATTTAAGCGATATGAGATTTGAAATTCGACGGAATACGTTGTGTGATCCTTGTACATTCGGTACATATACAGAGCGTTCGGAAATTCGGGAGATTTTGCTACTTTTTTTCGAATTTCAAAAGACGTGATTTGACGTCACGGCATTGCAATTTAGTATAGGGAAGATGGAAAATTCAAATCAAGTTTAAGTTAAAATCGACATTGGAAGGTTAGTAGATTGAATTTTGGATAGGATTTGGCAGAAAATGATAGCTTGAAGCATCTACAAAAGATTGATTTATAGATTTATGCAACCAACATACATGACTGTTATCCACACAGAATAAAAAAGTAAGTTATCAAGCTATTTTTCTTCTGCGAAAAACGGGTTTCCTCGTAAATCACAAAGGCCGCGCACCGCGCAAGTCAATGAAATAAAACATTTAAATATTACCAACATCAAATAAAGAAAAAAACGCGTATCGAAATAGCTTCATTACGATACGCAAATGCGTATCGTACTGAGCTTATTAAGAACGTGAATTAGAACGAAATTGTTACTAGATACTTATACAGGGTGTTACAAATTCGATGCATTAGCCTTACTATCTCGAATAAAACCAAAAAAAAAATTTGTTTTTATTTTTTTACGACAAAATACTAACTATTTTAAAAAAGCAAGAGCACTTTCTTGAGGCACTTTTTATGCTCCTCAAGAAAATATTTTTATTTTGCAGATACGACGTTTCGGTTTTTTAGTTATCCACACCGACTTAATTTTTTTAAATACAGACCGGAAGTTTTTTTATAAATTTTTGAGTAGCTTTTGACTTCCCGAATCTAATGATGTATCCCATCTAAAGTGTTGGAATCACTCGAGTGAAAAATAACCTAATGAGGTTTTTTCAATCACCTGAATAAATCGGTTATCATCGGTAATATTTCGAGTGACGAACATTTGGTTTTTATTTTCCAACGTGTCTCTAATTAGTTGCTGCCCGCGTGCCAATCACTTACTGCGGCTAGAGCCATCTCCTAGCGAGCGACTACACTGAGTGGTTTCGGTTATTGGCGATATTATTCAAATTAAATACTGCATTACGGGTTGCCTGTGTTGAAGGTTATCGTATGTTCTATTGGTTGCTATATATGTGCAAACGCAGTAATTCTGCGCCCGAAATTAATTAAGTGGTGGTATTTATGACTGTGTAGAAAAAATATCGTGAGTTATGCAATATCCTGACATCTCAAGTTCAAGTTGTTAAATTGTGAGATCTGGGAACCATGCCAAAAAAATCCGCCACATTTAATAATCCGCAAAAAATCAATCGAATAACAACTCCGAGCCAGTTATTCCCAATACAAACGCTGTAGATGAACGATGAACCGCCAATATTAATATTAGAATACAAGTGAAAAACCTGTTATAAAAACCGGTAATCCGGTTTTTTAAATCACTTAAATACTCGGTAGGTAGTCGGTTATTAAAATAAGTCGCTTATTCCCATCACTAATCCCACCACACTTTTCCCTGAATTGTAAGAGCACTTTAATGGGCCTTTTCACTAAATTTTGATTTTGGTAGTAGTGTATAAAGGAACAAAAAATAAAATTTTCTGTGTTTTTACTTTTCTATACTTTTAAGCCGTAACTGAGAAAATAAATAAATAAAAAAACTCCTTGAATAAAAACACGGACTTAAACATACCTACGTCATCGCGCCGGAAGATTGATGCACAGAGGAATGATAGGAATAGCCGAGTCGCTGGCTTAAAATATCAAGAATTCACAAAATCAACAGCTTGACAGTGTTGCCGATACTCTCAAAAATCATATATTATAGTACCAGTGTAATGGTAATTGACTAGCAATTAGTAATTATAATATACCAGTTTTCCATTCAATAGCTGCGGAATGAATTATTTTACCAGTATTATGTTTATATTTATTTAAAGTATCCAAATAAAGTTCTAAGAAGAAAGTATATTATTAAGATTATAAAACTTTCTACATATGGCAACAGCGGCTTAATTTGCCCATGGCAGTCCGACAGATCAGCATTTACGCGTGTGCGAGGTTAAACGCATGCGCTCTAGCAAGCTTTAAACATATCTACGTCATGAGTCGCGCCTGTTTTGAGATTTTCAAATTGGTTGAATTTTACCCGGTTTTACTGTGCTGAAATAAAGTAATGTTATGGCCTAGCAATAATTTTATTGATGAAAAACACTTATTATAGCACCGACTGAACAATTCAAATGCCAAATGTATCAAATTTAAGAATAGTGAAAAGGCCCATTTGTATGCTCCTCAAGAAAAAATCGACCTTTACTCTCTATGTGGTTCAACTTAGTACACCCCGAACATCATTGTTTCAGAACTCTTTCATTTGGAGGACGTCATCTTTGTGGAACGGCCTTTCTGAGACCGTGTTTCCAACCGAATATAACCTCCAACGATTCAAGAAAAACGTGAATCGCTTTCTTCGCACACGCACCGCTCCCAGAGCGCCTTAAAGGATTTTCCTATAGTGCTTGTGCTCGATCATAATAATAAAATTAAAAACTAATAAAACCAATACGGAGTATTGGCGTTGTTGAGACCTGACTTCCATAAAAAGAGAGGGCAAGAGAAAAAAAGCATGCCTTGTTGAATGTTTTCCTTGTAGATTTTCAATTGGTTAACCATGTTTTTGATGTAATAAATATTAATTAATTGGCATTTGCCAACCTTAAACTAATTTATGGCCAAAAAGGTATCCTAAATGAAAATCTGAGAAAAAAGCTTTGCGACTCCATTGTCTTGTCACATTTTAACTTTGCCGATCCTGTCTATGGGTCTTGTCTACTGGCTGCTGACACATATACCGAATTCAACTCATTCAAAACTGTTGTGTTCGTTTGATTGGAGGCATAAGAGGCAGAGAGAGAGAGAGAGGTGTGTCTGCTAAACTCAGAGAGATTAAATGGCTTAGAATGGATGAAAGGCGAATGTTGCACTCCATTGTTCTATATAATAAAATTCTACTTGACCACCGCCCTCAATGTTTACATCAAAAAATTAAATTTCGTAACAAGGTGCACAATCTGGATATTCGACATAAATTTACCATTACCACTCCAGCACATTTCACAGCCCATTACGAGCGATCTTTCAGTTTTAATTTTGCTAAATGCTATAATAAGATTCCTGATAACATAAAATTTTTAACAGGTTTAAACTGGCCATCAAGAAAATCATAAGCAACTTTTTTTGATTTTATTAACTTACCCGAAGACTTTAAGTATCTGCGCATCTCAGGCTGAATATTGTAATGGATAAATCGATATTTTTGTTTTGGAACTAAGTGACATACAGTGTATTTTGTATTCCATTAAATTATGTGCAAACAGTAGTTGTAGAAACTAAATAATTCATTAATATTATATGTACGTACTATATAGTGGTTAAGTGAGGAAGCTTGCTTCAACTTCGCCCTTTGTAATTTTTTTTTATTACAATAAAGTCATTTATTATTATTATTATTATTATTATTATTATTAAAGAAAATGCATAATGCCATATCAGGTCATTAAGTTTCCACACTTTCTACAATTTTCTAGAACCTTGAAAAAGGTTTAAAATATAAACCGAAACGTTGGGAATGAGTAAAAAGTCTTTTAATTGAGTCCTCTTCCCCACTAATACTTCAAAAAAACTAAATAAAGATACTAAAAGCCTACGTCTAAGCTTCTATAATCACAAATTAAACTGAGATCAACTTATAGATATGACCAAAACACAGTCAGCGTCATGCAGTCATTACACCTTGTTTTTCATTTCGAAAACGTCGATTATAGAGATTTTGGGGTCCTACTTTCTTTACTTTCGGCACATCTAATTTCGCGATAATGCCATCAAATGGCACATCGCCGGCCTGGTCATTTACATTTTCAATAAAGCGTTTGCCATCTATTGTTTTCAGAAATACGTTATTCACACCCCTCCTTCATCTCTTCATCAATATCACTTTGGCATAGACTACTGAAAAAGTCCCAAGTTACAGTGTCATTTTATGTGAGTGAAAGAGTAAATAATATGTTTAAATAACTGCAATAAGGACAACAGACCAATCAGTGTTGCCGGCGTGCGGCTGAAGAACGCATGGCGAGGCCACAGAGGGGATCATTTGGACCGCGTTATGTAATTACGAATTAAGGGACATTTAACGGTTTTCGAGATATTTAAATCAAAAAGTTTTTAATTTTGTTAAGTTGCCCTAAAGTCGTACCAAATATCTTAGAACCTTGTTTTTTTTTAAGTAGGTCCGAAATGTAGTATACTATATATACCTATTAGGTACCCATACACCAGCAATCACTCCCGCCGTTTTTTCCTTCTACGTCCTTTTAATATTATCGATCGTAGTGGAGAGAGATGACGGCCTTACGCTTCATTTAGGTATAGAATAAGTTTTGTTTCATTTCAATTTCTTAAAAGGAAAGAACGTGGAAGGAAAAAACGGCCGGAATGATCGCTGGTGTATGGGTACCTGTTTTGAAATTTCGAAGATTCCCCAATTTATGACCACTATATACCAAATGGTCGCTTAATTCGATATAACAATTAAAGGTAAGTATAGTTTTAAATCTTCATAAAGAATTAACCGACATGTATGACGCTCAATTATTTATAAGAAAACTAAAAATAAATAAAATTACACTGGTTTAGTATGAAATGATCGCGGATTAAGTTCAGCCAATTGGCGCTTAATTTCATATTACAGAAATAATTATAATAAAATTATATTTTGTACGGCTGAAGGACCTCGGTCGAAGGCCAATTGGGTAACCAATAAAGAACATGTTAATAATAATAATATATTTTGTAATATGGTTTTGGCGAATAATTCGTTATTACAAAACGTTAATATGAAAATTTCACTTAATAAAGGTGCCTTTAAAAAGGATAAAATAGGAAATTTAAGTAAAAAAAAATTGTTACATAAGTTTTAATAATTACTAAAAGATGGCACTGTTAACTCGTTTTTTATTTTTTTTTGCTTAATTCGTAATTACATAACGCGGTCCATTTATTTTTTGCTACAAAAATGCAGGAGGTATTCACCTCAGTAATATTTGGTATTTCGTTTGGGTTCTACGTTTTACCGGACAGTTTCGAATTATTTCACGTAGGTATTTTTCATTTTATGTAGTAGTAACTAGATTTATTTAGCGATATGCTACAATTTAGCAAGTTTTATCAGTCATTATTCTGTTTTTTAAATAAATATATTTTTAAAATTTTTCAAAGAGCTCTGAGATTTAATTGAAATGTCCAAGTTGTTATATTCACTTAATCCTTTAAACAAAACCGATTTAAATGTCAAATGTTTTGATACCCCGCCTAGACAAAAATCTTTGTTATACCTAATAACTAGTTGAATAGTTATGATTTTCAAAATTTTGAATTATAAAATCTATCAAATAATAATAATAATAATAAATTTATTTAAAATTTAATAATATAAATATGTTTATGTTGTCTTCTATAAACTTATTCTTCAATCCCCTAAAGCTGAGCTTGTTGGGGGCAAGTCTTATTTTTTGTTTTAGTATGTAAAATCATAAATTTGCATTAAAAATCAAGTTTTAAAGTAAAAATGTTAATTTATACATAGTATAAACGCAGTATAAACGAAATCAATTTTTAAAATTTTTGTTGGTAAATAATCGTTTAAATAAAAGCATAAATATTTGAAAATTTTTTGTCCTATGGACTTATTTATTATTGTTAGGTTTTATGGTTATTTTATTCTTATGACATTGTAAGGACCAGCATTTTTATTTTTAAAAGAAAATATTTTAAATTTCGGAAAGAGAGAAAATAAAATTAATTTAATATTTAAAAACACAAGAAAATTAAAATAAATAATTTTTCTAAAGTTCTAAAAAATTCATTTGGTTTTGCAAATTTAAAAATTTAAAAACTAAAGATTATTTTTTAAGAAAATAGTTTTACAAAACGAATTTAACAAGTTTAGTAAAATAAATTAGAAAAAGAAAATTTAAAAGCAGTTATAAGAAAATTAAAAAAAAAAAAAAAAAAAAAAAAATAAAGTCAATAAATTAAAAACTTACTTTTAGTAAAAGAAATATTTTCATATAATATCACAAGAGATAAAATTTTGTCGGCAAAATTTTCGAAAGGTATGAAAGTTTGTTGCTTGGCAATTTCGCGAATGACATTTTTGACAAAATCACGAGCCGTCAGGCGAGTGATTTTGTCGAAAATGTCATGAGCGAAATTGCTTAAAAGCAACAAACTTAAATAAATCCTTGAGAACAATTTTGCTTACACAATTTTTTCTCGAGTGGTATTCGACATGACTATTTAACTAGAAAAAAGACAAAATTTTGCCGCGGCAAAAATCACATGTGAATTTTGTCCAGGTAGGTGCAGGTAGTAATTTTGCCAGTAGAAGACCGGCCGTTGCTATGACATTTTGCCAGTGTAAAACACTCTAGTTAAATAGTCAAACTAATTTAATTTAAAATAAAATTTTAAAATTTTATTTTCACTGTTTCACACTGCACGCTCTAAGTCAACTGAGGAAAATTAAGCTGGAAATTCGTTTAAATAGCTCCGTGGGGACGCCGATTCTACTATTCACCGATTGGTCAGAAAGTAGGACACCAACTACTTCAAACCAGTATTAACTGGAAATTTCTAGATTTTTGATACGAGATGCGTGAGAACAATTTATTCAGGAGCGCTGTCGCATAACTTTAAATATGTCATGTTTATTAGCATGTTTTCGTGGAAAAATTACGTGCCACTGTTTTTATAGGTGCGCTGTCAAATAAATATATAACTAGACATATTTATTGCTATAGAAAAATGCGGAGCGCTAATTATTCGTCTTACCGACAAAGGAATTCCAGACTTTAGAAATATTTATGGCTGATGATTTCAGCAAATTTATTAAGAGCTGTCAAATCAATTAGTAATTTTTGAAAGGTTTATTACATTTTTTTACTATATATACGAGCATTTTTTGGCGGAAAAGGCAGTCAAGAAGTGTGCGCCGTATAGTTAACAAGTCGCCGTCCAGTAGTTTTCGGGAAGTTAGGTGAAAAGTAAAGTGGAAACGTCTTAGTGAAGTTGTGAAATGTAAAAGTTGTCTGCTAGTTACTCTGACGGTTTTAAATACGGTTTGGTTGGTCAAAGTACATTGACCTGTAGTAAGCTTAAAGAAATAAGATATTTTCGACGGGACTTTAACTTTAAAATAGAAAGAACTTACGGACTTGGCTCGGTATAAGCGTAACAAAAGTAAGTGTCATAAATTATACTCTTGAAAATTAAATAGAAACTGGGTTAAAAGTTATTGTAATTTTTGTGGTTTCTCATAAATAATATATTTAATAAAACTAGTGTTTGTTAAGTGAATAGTGGTTTGATTGACAGTTTTAAGCTCCCTTTGAATAGAGAAATTAAATTTAATAGAAAATACATTTTGATAACAACACAAAATTGCTCCCTTTCACTAAATATAGTGCTTCAATAGATATTAGTATACATCAGCAGTATTTTAAAAGTGCTCTCAAAAGAATTGGTATAACACAAAGACTTCTAATTTGTATTAGAAGTCGTTGGTATAACACACTGGCACTGCGAATCCACAAGCAGGAAAATTGTAATAGCGCCGTAGAAAAGGTCGAAACCACGTAAGTAAAACTTAGACCATAAAGGGGCGGGCGTTACAACATTATATTATGATTATGGTTTTTAAATTAACTTTCAAAATGTCTTTATTTCAAACTAACTTTTACAGTTTATTACATGGAAAGTAACATAAGTAATAACATATAATAATACATAACATTGTAAGTATAAGTTTTTCTTTTTAAATATATACAGTGTGTGTATAAAGTCTGGAAACGGCCTAATAACATCACAATTTACTGGCCGATTTAAACCAAATTTGGTACAGTTGTGTAAGAGGATTTAACGCACCGAATGACGATATTGGCTTTGTTGCCAGCTTTTTAGTTTGTCTGGAATTCGAACGAATTTTATATTTTTAAATATAACACCCAGTATATTTTTACATTTTTAAATTCCACATAAAATTATACTTATTTTTTATTAAATGCATTATTAGTCTATACTTCATAGTTTCCGAGATATTGACTCTCGAAAAGTGACATTTTTGAACTTTGACAGCTTATAACTTTCTAACAGTACGTCTCAGAGCAAAACGGCTTACATGTCTCTATCTTCAATTTTTATTATCTTCCCAAAAAAATCAACTTCCAGTTAAACCGGAACAACTAGGTATATTTCCTGCTTTCGAGTTACATCCGGTTTAAACGGAAGTTGATTTTTTTGGGAAGATAATAAAAATTGAAGATAGGGACATGTAAGCCGTTTTGCTCTAAGACGTACTGTTAGAAAGTTATACGCTGTCAAAGTTCAAAAATGTCACTTTTCGATAGTCAATATCTCGGAAACTATGAAGTATAGACTAATAATGCATTTAATAAAAAAATATTTATAATTCTATGTGGAATTTAAAAATGTAAAAATATACTGGGTGTTATACAGGGTGTTTCATTAAGGTCGAAGAGCGGCCATATCTCGGAAACTACTGGGCATAGAAACTCAGGAAAAGAAAAATGATAATAAAAGTGGCCATGAGAAAATTCTGGAAATAATTTTCAAGTTCCGCATTTTGCCGCAAGAGGGCGTAATTGAAAAGTAAATTTTTAAATTTTACATAACTCCGAAAATTCCACATTAAGGTATATGTTTGATAACACCATTTTAAAGCTTGGACAATTATGCATCATTTTAGTCTTATGCTCATTGGCGTACCGACTTTAATAAGAGTGGGGGAAGCTGTTGAAAGTGTAATCATTTAAATCGCTGTAACTTATAAACGACTTATCCGATTTTAGCAAACTAAAGACTGTTTGGAAGAGAAATGTATGCACTTTGACCAATCGTATTTAGTTTTCCATAATAGTTCTAAAAAAAAATGCTAGAGGGCGCAATTTCCAATATAACAATACATTTTTTGATTTTACTCAGAAAAACTAAATCATACGGTATAATTATGATACCATAATCGAGAAGGAGATGAAATTTGCTAGAAAAATTATTAAAACCGCAGCTCGATATCTCCGTTCGTTTCAGAGTTATTGCCAAAACAATAATTTTTAAGACAAATTGCGCCCTCTAGCAATTTTATTAAAAACTATCTTGTACATTGGGTACGACAATTACTTACCTTTCTCTTCCAAACAAGCTTAAATTTAGTAAAATTGGTTAAGTCGTTTAGAAGTTACAGCGATTTTAATGTTTACAGTTTCACTTGATAAGAGTGGGAGAAGCTATTGAAAGTTTAAACATTAAAATCGCTGTAACTTCTAAACGACTTATCCGATTTTACTAAATTTAAGCTTGTTTGGAAGAACCTTCAATTGTCGTATCTAATGGTACAAGATAGTTTCTAATAAAATTGCTAGAGGGCGCAATTTGTGTTAAAAATTATTGTTTTGGCAATAACTCAGAAACGAACGCCCAATTAGCATTTTTCTGACTTACGACTAAATTTGTACCTATAAGGACGTAATTTTTGGTAATGTTTCAAGTCACTGCTTGACTTATTTCTTAATGAATGTTAAGTTGGCTTTTTAATATTTTAATTATATAGGAGCGTAAAGTAAACGACAAGTTTCATTTAAACACTGTTTTATTCTTCTTCTTTCTATCATCTCTTGCCTGTGGGTATGCAACACATAATACCTATACTAACTTAATTATGAGTTGCCTACCCCCACATCCTCCTTTTTATAGATCTAACCTCTGAGGGGGTTTTACAGATCTACCCGAAGAGGTAGTTTTATTATTTAACACAAAACCCTCCTCAGAGTCTTCACTCGACTCTGTGCAACTTGAATAGGAATCTTCATCAGAGCCATATTCGTGCAAATCATTTTCACTACAACTATTATTATTTTCTAAATCTAAATAACATTTATTGGCACTCTCTTCTCCCCCTTTTCCAGAGAACCCGTATGAAAAATGGTTTTCTTTTGAAATCTTTGGAAGTGAATTTGAAAAAGGTTTAATGAATTTTCTGTTCCGAATCAAAATATTTCCATTATTCATTTTTATTTTATAAGTTCTCTCTCTCAATTTCTCAATTATAACAGCTAGTGACCATAGGCCTTGTGGTTTTAATTGTACCATTACTTTTGTACCCACTGCTAAAGGTTTGAGATCTTTAGTATGTCTATTGTAATATTTTTTACAATTATTTTGTTTTCTAGCTATGACCTTAGTAAATTTTTCAAAATTTATTTGCTTGGGTTTCAAATTGGAACTTTGTAAAGGTAACAGTGTTCTTAAAGTGCGTGACATAAGTATTTCTGAAGGACTATAGTCACCATCAATTTTCATATTCCTGTACATAAGTAAAGCCATAAATATGTCATTATTGTCCTCTAGTGTTTTCTTAAAAATACTTTTAGCTGTCTGAACACTACGTTCTGCCATTCCGTTGGACTGCGCAAACGTTGGGGAACTCAGTGTATGATTAAATTCCCATTTTCTGGAAAATTTCTTAAAATTATCAGATGAGAATTGAGGCCATCCGATATTACAGTCAACGGAATGCCATGTCGAGCAAAAATACTTTTAAGTTTCTCAATTACATGAAGACTAGTCGTGTCGCTTTCTAAATCTTCTATTTCTATAAATTTTGAGTAATAATCTATAACTAATAAGTATTTTTTACCATATAGCTCAAACAAATCACAACAGACTTTATTCCATGGTAATTTTGGAATCTCATGACTAATTAGGGATTCCGGTTGCTGTGAGTTTGAGTATTTAGTACATACATTGCAGTTAAGAATTTTCTGTTTAATGTCATTAGTCATGCCAATCCAAAAAAGCGACCCACTAAGCAAAAAAACAACCCAATTTCGTTAAATTTATGTTTTTACGTTACATTGTTACGTTGTACAAAAAGGTTTTGATACGGCGCTATTTCGAAACGTACTGGTCGTAATGTCCGCCAACATAACAAAATCGCAGTTGCATTTAGAAATCAACGTGTTTGATTCGAAAACTATAACAAACTGGTTTCGTTTTTGAGATGTTTATATTAAGGACTTTTCAAAAAGTTACAATTACGTTGCTTATAAGATGTTTTTGTTTCGAAACTATAACAAACCAATTTTGTTTTAAAAAGGCAATAAATGCAGACACAATAAACATTATATTGATGACGAATTAGATTCATCCTTCGAGAATGTAATATTTTTGTAAACCGTTGAATGTAATTATTTCCTAAAGTAAATTAGGCACATCATGGATTAAAAGATTATATTAAAAAAACATATACATGTAATGTTATAAATATGTAATTAAAAAAGTAATAAATCAACGTCTTGTGAACCTGAAAAAAAAATTATAAATTAATATACTTTACAATATAATCAGCTACAAATAAATTTGAAGAGCTTAAAAGAACCCCGCACTTCTCTTATGGAAAATGGCCCTCGGTCAAATTTTCTAAATTTTTAGTATGTTGCAGAGAGTGCCATTCTGATCAAAAGTGTTCATGGCCAAAACAATATCTGCAGACCATTTTTCAGATACAGGGTGTCCAAGTTGCAAAATATAAATTTTCACTACATTATATTTTCGTAGTTTATAATATGAATTCGTTTTGTTTTACTAAATTTTTGATGGCCCTGTCGTAGATAGAATAGAATACTATAAAAATAGTTTAAACTCTTTTATTATATACCGGGTGAGTGACGAAAATTATTTAATATTTTTTGTTAAATCATTGTATTTTCGGCATTAAACTAAATGTTTACAAAGTAATACTGTAGATGATATTAGCTTGGAGCAAGCTATCAGAATTTATATTATTTATATTTATACAGGGTAAGTTAAAAAAGTTAAAAAAAAATTTATTAGTTTTGAAAGAAATTTTGTAAATATTTCTTTATGTACTACTTGTCGCTTATCGTATGCTTCCAAATATATATAATTATCAAGGTTATACAGGGTGTTTCCGATAATAAGCGATAGAAAAATAACAAAAAACTGCAAGTATTTATAAATCACCCGGTATATAAAAAATACATCGGTTAATTTCGTTATTTTTTAATATTCTTTGCTTGAAGTGTTTTGCTAACATGTTTGCTATTGATTTCCCTTTTCCTATGACCAGTTCTTTAGTAATTTGTATTTGTTTATTTCATGTCATTACAAAACATTAAGATATACAGCGTCGAACAGACTCAAAACTCAAAAAATAAGCAAATAAAATAACAATTTTTTCTTAAATTTCAATAAAATTTGTTATATAAGTTTATTTTATGGTTAAAAATAAATATATTTAATGCTATACAGGGTGTTTCAAATAATTAGGGGCCTACTTATTATTTTTGGATATAATAAATTGTTCATAGTTTTTATAATAATAAACTTTATTTTTCATATTGTGTTAATACATCATAAAAAATAACATACCCAACACAAAAGAAATGGCATCAAATATATATATATATTTCTTATTTGCAAAACAGTGTTAGAATCTCATAATTATTTGAAACACCCTGTACAGCATTAAATATATTTATATTTAACCATAAAATGAACTTACATAACAAATTTTATTGAAATTAATAAAAATTGCTATTTTATTTGCCTATTTTTTGAGTTTTGAGTATGTTCGACGCTGTATATCTTCAGAACTGGTCATAGGAAAAGGGAAATCAATAGCAAACATGTAAGTAAGACACTTCATGCAAAAAATATTAAAAAATAATGAAATTTAACCGATCCATTTTTAATATACCGGGTGATTTATAAATAAATGCATTTTTATGTTATTTTTTTATCGCTTAGCATCGGAAACACGGAAACACCCTGTAAAACCTTGATAATTATATATATTTGAAAGCATACGATAGGCGACAAGTAGTACATAAAGAAATATCTACAAAATTTCTTTTAAAACTAATAAAAAAACTATAAACTTTTTTGAGTTACCCTGTAAAAAATATAAATAATATAAATTCTGATAGCTTGCTCCAAGCTAATGTCATATACAGTATTACTTTGTAAACATTTAATTTAATGTCGAAAATACAATGATTTAACACAAAATATTAAATAATTTTCGTCACTCACCCGGTATATTATAATAAAAAAATTTTAACTATTTTTATAGTATTCTGTCCTATCTACGACAGGGCCATAAAAAATTTAGAAAAACAAAACGAATTCATATTATAAACTAGGAAAATATAATGTATTGAGAATTCATATTTTGCAACTTGGATCTCAAAAACTGGTTGGCCGATATTGTTCTGGCCATGAACACTTTTGATCAGAATGGCATTCTCAACATACTAAAAATTTAGAAAATTTAACCGAGGGCCATTTTCCATAAGAGAAGTGCGGGGTTCTTTAAGAAACTAATAAAAAAATTTAGAAAAAATACTTCGTAACCAAGATTCTATATTTTTATTATTTTACAAAATATTCCAGTGTATGACAGCTGAAGCCAATAAGATTTTGGTAAAAAAAACGTATTTTTTTTTTTATTTTAAAGTCTTAACTAAAAATTAAAATTCTTTAATAGTTCAAGTAAAAATATGTACTTTTAAATGGTGATTATTAGAGCAATAATTTTAAGTTTGATTAGTAAATTATATTACTTTCTTACTAACTACACATACCTCTTCTCTCTTGAGTCGTTGATTGTCGCGACGAAACCACTCCATGATGACTGACTCCCTGACTCTAGGTCCCGGTCGTTGGTTGTGAATACTTGTTGTACTGCATCTAAATATTTGGAAATTAAAACTTATTATAATTTATGTTAACTTATTGATGAATAATTTGGCAACAACTTCTCCAGGTCAAACCTACCTATTGCTTGGCCCTGGCAAGCCTAGACATTAATCAAATTAAAAATCTCCAGGTCAGACCAAGAGGAAACAGTAACAACCCTCAGCCATACATGTGTACTATATATGCATGTTTAGCAATTAATTTAAAGATAGTTTTAAAAATATTTATAGGGGCAGGGCTATTTAAGTTCAATAATTCATACATGTGGTTTATTCTTAACGAATTTTAATGGCTTTCAGTCTCGGGTCTTGGCACTTAGAATTGACCAACCTGTACGTTTACTTGCAGACCTGTACCAAACATAGAAACAGACAATTTCAAATATAAATGCAGCACTTTAGAACGAGACCTTAATTTACTAGCATAAAGTTTAAACTAAAAGAAAATTATAGACATGTATCTTGTAGCCTCGCTGGTAGTAGGTACCTATCTGTAGGCGTAGCGGCGTAGGTTGTAGGTTACAATGCAAATATATCAATAACTTTGGTTTTATAGAAACTAATGCAATGTACTTACCTTTCTAACCATTTTTTGTTCTTTTCGGAAACCTCCAAAACCACAAAAAATAAGCCGATGACAAATAAATGCAGACGCGTGGGACAGGAAAAAGTGAGGTTCGGTTAGTTCGGTGAATGGTTGTTGGCGTCAACGGTGGAGTTCCGTTCAGGGTTGCGTTCAGAAAACGAAACTGACATGAAACTTGTTTTACATTTTTGCGACGAAATCTATCAGTTAACAAAATAGTTCCTGATCTGAAACGTTTAGAAAAAAGCATAACGAGCACGCAATTAAAAGAGCGTTCTTTTAATGGAAACATGTTGACGTTAATAAAAGAGTACATAAAATATACGGTTTTAATATGTTTATTTGTTCAATGAAACAAGTACAGTAACGAGATTATGTTAGAGAGACGTAAATATTAAATACGTTCCTAGAAAATGTAAAAACGATGATAAAAGAACGTTTGAACTAAAACGTTATATAAGTTACTTTTAAAAAACGTTACGAAACGTACCAAAGCTGTCTTGTCTTGTCTTTTCTTCAATGGCGTCTGCTCCAGAAGGCAATTCGCCAGTACATTAGGGCGACCACGATTCAGCCTGGCTCTAAACCATATATCGAAGTCGCTGATTTCCTACAAAATGCAACTTAAGCGCATACAAAACAAAATATTAAACGATCAAGCAAGGTAAAAATGGCATGATGTATAGGAGTTATTACATAAAAGGATATGACTCTTCTCGCACCCGCGCAGCGGAGGTGCATTACACAAATGAGCTGCGTCGGAAAGGAAAAGGGATATGATGTTTTTGGTGAGTTGAATATGTGTCTACGTGAGATGATTAGAGTTTAATTTTGTTGAAAGATAGAAATTTTATTAGGAGATTTATCGTGATTGAGTTTATATTTTTTAAAACACACTGGATGTTAAGTGGGTTGTAGTTCAGAATGTTAGTAGCTTCCTTGTAGAGGTCAAAATTCGGAATGAAGTTAATCGGGCATTCAAAGAATATGTGGTCAAGGTCTTCCACTTGACCACACTCACAGAGTGGGCTATCCTTTATTCCAATCCTGTGTAGATGCTTGCCTGTTAAGCAGTGTCCTGAACGTAGTCTAATTATAGTGGTAATATGTCTTCTATCCAGGAATGGTAGGGAGTCAAACCATCTTGTGTTTGGAAATGTGCCTTGAATTTTTGCGTAGCCGCTTCCTTTGTTTCTTGTGGATAGCTTCCAGTAAGTTTTGTGTTCTTCGTCTATTTTATTTTTGATGATGGGTATTATTTCTATATATGCTGGTTTTAGAGGTTTAGGAACGTTTAGTATGGTTCCTATTTTTGCTAACTGGTCCACCTTTTCATTACCTGGAATTCCATCGTGTCCTGGAACCCAAGCCAAAATTATATCATGGCCCCCATCCATCAACTCGAGAATCAGCCTTTTTGTGCGAAGACATATATAGTCGTTTTTAGTACATATAGTTGTTTTGTTTAGTTTATCGATGGCACTTTTAGAGTCTGAAATTATTAGCATATTTCGAATGTTCTTGGAGAGTGCTGCTCTAATTCCCTCATTGATGGCCGTTAATTCGGCTGAACAGATATTTAGTATGTCAGGCAACCTAGCCGAGTAGTTATACTTTAGATCAGGTATGTGTATTCCATAGCCTACCCGGTTTTTCTTTTTTGATGCGTCTGTGTAGATAAAAGTGTGTGTACTCTTGAATCTCTCTGTCGAGCTTAAGAATTTCTCTTTGTTGCCTATGTCCTTCTTCCTAATGTTCAGATTGATTGTCTTAATTTTCCTTATTTGATGAATAAATTCTATATCAAAGCATGGAAGTTTGTCGTTTCTTTCTATTTTGTTTTGGAAGGGTAGTAGATAATTTGAAGCTTGCATGAGGTATGTAATGTCTTTTGTTCTCCAGTAGTCCGCATTTCTAGCATAAAGTATTTTGATTTCTTTCAATATTGTTAAAAGGGCATTATTTTTAAATGCATAATTCTGGGCCAAAAATTTTGTTGCAAGCCATTTTCTTCGAAACTCCAGGTCCCAAGCGCCAGCTTCTGCGAGCAGTACATTTGTAGGTGTTGATTTCATACATCCAAGTGCAACTCTGAGTCCCTGATAGAACACAGCGTTTATCTTGTCCAGATTTTGTTTGTTAGTAGGTTTCAGGAATATTGCCCCATATTCTAAATGTGATCTAACGAGGCTGTTTACCACTGACAGTAAGATCTTGGGGTCTGCACCCCACCAAACTCGACTAAAGCATTTTATTACATTGAGTCCTTTTCTAGCTTTGTTCGTGATGTATTCTATATGTTTATCCCATTTTAAGTGCTTGTTCAAAATTATTCCAAGGTATTTAGTCTGGGCTACATATGGAATTATGTTATCTTCGATCCGTAGCACTGGTAGTGTGTCTCTTCTGATTCCCTTAGTGAACCATATGGCCTCACATTTGTTGTAGGATAAGGATAGATTGTTATTGCTTAGCCAGTTTTTAATTAGTGCCAGTGCCTCGTTGATTCGCCTAGCCATTAGTTGCAAGTTTTTGCCTTTTATAAACAGGACTAGGTCATCAGCATAACTCAGCAGTTGTATGCCTATTGGTAAAATGTCAAAAAGGTCTTTCAGATATATATTAAAAAGTATGGTACTAAGTGGGGAGCCTTGTGGTAGGCCTGCTGTAGCCAGTAGCGGTCCTATCAGGTTTCCGTCTTCGCTTCTTGAGTATAAAAGCCTATTTTGCATAATTCTATATATAAGGTTAGCGAGTTCAGTGGGAATTTTTAACTTAATAAGTTTGTTATAAAGTAAGGTTAGGTTCACTCCGTCATACGCTGATTTAATGTCCAGGAACGCCGCTAGAACGGATTCATTCTGACCGAAGGCCAGTGTAACATTGGAGGTTATTAATGCAATATTTTTGTATATGCCTGTGCCTTTCCGAAAGCCGGTTTGATTTTCAGGAAAGATTTTTTTGTTCTCTGCTATCCATTCTATTCTATTTTTAATCATGATTTCTAGGGCTTTGCAGCAACAAGCAGATAGGACTATCGGTCTATAGCTATCTATGGAGTTTGGGTCCTTGTTCAGTTTTAAAAAATTGACAATGTTGTATTTCTTCCAAAAAGCAGGCAGTGGTTTGCCACTTAGAAATTCATTATAGTTATTTAAAAGGATGTTCTGAGCTTTAAGAGGTAGGTTTTTCAGCATTTTATAATTGATATTGTCTAGCCCAGGCGCAGAATCTTTTTTCCCTTGCAGACTATTTAAAAATTCATCTCTTGTGAAAAATGCCGGGTCCTCAGGAGGGGCCTGAAGTTGGAATGAGGGGTCAATGTTTACTACAGCCATTTTCTTTAATATGCCTATTTTTATTGTTTCTTGGGAGAGCGAGGAGTATACAGGGTTGTTACTTGTACCCGAGAACTTCTTAATTTTGCGCCAGACCTCCGTGATATTAGAGTTTCTATTTAGTGTACCACAGAATTCTATGAACTTCTCCTTTTTTTTCTTGTTGAACAGCCTTCTGGTTCTGGCTATTGTGTGTTTGACCATCAGATATTTGCTTAACGAGGGGTTGTCATTATATTCAGCGATTATTCTTCGTCTTTCTTTAAGTAGATTTGTGCATTCCTGATCCCACCAAGGGTTACCAGTTTTACCTAAAGCGTTGGTATATTTTAGCGGAATTGAGGCTTCGGCAGCTTGGTGAATTATTGTTTCTAGTTGTTCGTAGGGCATATTCTCGTTTAGGGGGTGGGTCTGTAGATTGACTTTATGATAGAATAGTTCCCAGTCTGCTTTTTTGTAGTTTTTAACTGGATAGGAAGTGTAGTAGGAATGTTGGGTGTGGCTGGTTCTATCACCGATTATACAATAGGTTGGGTAGTGGTCACTGAATCCACAGTCTGGTAGTACCTTCCAGTCAGCCATAGGCGCTAAGTGGCTACTAATAATGGATATATCCACTGGGCTCGGTTTTTCACCTGGAGAGTTAAGTCTGGTTGAGGTCCCATCATTTAAAATTACAAAATCATTTTTTTCAAGAAAATCAGCCAAAGTCCTTCCGGAAGCGTTTGCAGAATGGCTACCCCATAGCTGGTGGTGAGCATTAAGATCTCCCATGAGAAGTGTATGTTGACTTGTCAATAATATCTTGTTAAAAATTTCTGGCGGGATGTTATATTGTGGGCTGGCATATATGTTGACTATGTTTAGATTGCCACATGTTATTGATAGTATTTGCATATCATTTTCATCTAAATTAGTATTAAGTTTATTTATGTTGTATTTCAGATTTTTCTTGACGCAGGATGCTAGTCCGCCATAGCCATCTCCTCTATCCGATCGTATTATGTTGTAGGGTTTAAGACTGAAATGTAGGTTAGGTTTTAGCCAAGTTTCATTAAGCAAGATAATATCTGGATTGTAGTGTCTAACCATTGCTGCAAGGTTCCCTTTATTTGAGTTCACGCTTCTAATGTTCCACTGAATGACTTTCATGTTTTTATTAGATTTTGTCCTATTAGCAAGTGGGTGGTTTGGTTTCAAGGCTCATATGGATCATCTGGATCCATATATGATGTTAAATTGTAGTGTGTTAGGATGAAATTTTTAAGTATTTGTTTTTCTTCTTCACTCATGTGTATAAAATTTTGCATAATTTGACTTGTCGTATATTGCGGGGCACTTGTAGGCATCTTAGTTTGACTATTTACATATCCTGCACTAGAAGTGCTGGGATGTTCTTCCGATTTCTGAGGTCTAGAATTTGGGTAATACAGTGCGCTGTTGTGCGCTTCCCTGTCATAACCGGTGTTTCGTTGAATAAATCTACGTTTAGATGTGGTCTGTGTTGCTTCCGTGTAGGAACGCTTAACTTGGTTATTATTGATTATTGCTTCCCTTCTTTGAGAGGGCAATATTATATTTTCTTGTATTGTGTTGATTTTGTTAGTGTTTCTTAATGTAGGAAAATCTGTTGCTTGGTATGTATACTCATCACTTGTGTATGTTTTCTTGCAAATACTGTTAGCATCAAAATATGTCAGGCTGTCTAGAGCCATCAGTCTTTTGATGTTTTGCTGTCTTACGTTTTCTGGACATTGCTTATAAGTGGATTTGTGTTCATTGCTTTTACAGTGAAGACATTTAGTCTGACAAACATTTGTTGTGTCTGCTTGGTGAATTTCTCCACAATTGTGGCATTTCTCTCTGCCTTTGCAGTGCTTTTTTATATGGCCATATAAGAGACATGAAAAGCATTGTGTTACTGGCGGTATATATGGAACTACATGGACTGGAAGGCCGTATATTTTAATGCTTCTCGGCATAAGAGCTGTATCAAACGTTACTAAAATAGTGCTTGTGGGAATGTATCGGGCTAGTGTTTTGTTTTCTTCATTAGTACTGAGTACTTTGCGGTTCAGTCTTTTTACTTCCAGTATTTTTATGGGGTCTGGGATCTCGCTAGCGGCTATAATTTCTTCGGTAGAAAAACTTAGGTCCACATTTCTTATAATGCCTTTGCTTGAAGTATAGTTATTAGGAATAAAGATATTGTATCCTTTTTCTAAAAGTGTTTTATCTTTTGTGAAGTTGTTGGCCGCTTCTGGGGTAGTAAATTCTATGCCTAGTCGTTTTTTTCCTTTACTGGTTGTTTTCAGGACATCTCTGAGTTTCAGGTCAAAGATATCCTTAGCAATTTTCAGGTTATTAAATCTACCTACGTTGAGGGAAGAGTTTTCTGAGGTTTCAATATACACGATATAAGGTGAAGAGTCTGTGTTTTTGTATAGGTTGTGTATTTTCCTTGTGCCTTCGTCAGAAGGCGTGTTTGGTGGATTTTTGGATTGAGATAATTGTTCGTTATCTATTGTATCATCCATTCTGTAAGAAATATCTTGTTCCAAAGCCTGTTGGTTTATTTGAGTTTGTTTGTTTGGTTTAACTGTGTTTTTTTTGTCTTTTTTGTGAATACTGTTATCTAATTGTGGAGTGACTCCGATAATTCGCCGTATTTTATCTCTGGAGGGAACTAGGGGGTCCCCTCCCCCGCCGGTATCTTCGGGGTCGTCCATTTTATGGACGGCCCTACCATGTGTAAAGTGTGCTAAATCGTAATAAGTGTATGAAATATGGATAAAAAATGCTAGAAAGTAAGTAAAGATCGAATTCAAGTAAGTGTAGGTCAAATTTAATTCAACTCACCGAGGATGGAATTACCTGTTGTTAGTGTAAAATTATGTTGGTTTTGCCACTTCGCACTACTTCGCAGGTCGTATTGTTCAACAACTGCGTACCAAAGCTGTTTTTTGCTTAGTGGGGATTCTTTAGCCAACGAAATACATTTATTTATTCCCATATGACTATAATGTATTTTTGACAACATCTCTTTTTGTAACGTCTTGGGAACTAAAAGAGCTTTTTCTTTAAATATAAGATTATCAATAACAGTAAGATCGTGCCTGTACTGAGTAAATTTTTTAACGGAATTAGGTATTTTTTTATTATCTTTAGGCCAACCCTGTAATATTATTTCCATAAGCTCTTGTAGTTCCGAGTCTTTTTTAGTATGTCTCCGAGGCTATGAGAGAGAGTTTTCAAATCGTGCCCTCCACAGCTTCCAATTTTCCGCCATGTTGCCCCGGAATGACAAAGGAACTATGCCACGATTATCACCCATTATTTAATGAATTTTAGTTGTCTCGGACGTAATTTTTGTTTTCTTCTTGAATAATAAACTATACACTACTTTTTCGTAATGAATTTACTACCTACTGCGCCATGTTAAGTTGGCTTTTTAATATTTTAATTAGGAGCGTAAAGTAAACGACAAGTTTCATTTAAACACTGTTTTTTTCTTCTTCTTTCTATCATCTCTTGCCTGTTGGTATGCAACACATAATACCTATACTAACTTAATTATGGGTTGCCTACCCTCACAATGAACAGTTATGGACCTAAAGTTAACGTAAAACGAACGTTAAGATATGACGTCCTCTAAGCCGACGTCGCATAGTGGTCGAAGCGTGTATAGTTATTTTATGGTAAAGAATTTGACGTCCGAGTAACGTCAAACACTTTTTTAATTTGAAAAAGAGTAGTTTTATGGAATTTGCGAACCACGTTTCGACGTCGCCTCGTCCACCTACCAAACTTGATACAAAAAATATCACTTCTTTTTTCGTCAGTCGCAGCCAGTTAAAATAAAAAGATGAAATTTGTCGGAAATAACCTCTTGTTTGGGTTCTGTGAAAATAACCTTACTTATTTGTTTATGTTGGATTATTTTTTAGAAAATCAGTTCTTTTATTGCAAGAAAGTAGTAAGGGAAAAAGAGCCTACCGCCATACTAATACTTTTTATAGAAAAAAAGCTAAATTGATAGCATTACAAGCTCAGGTTAGTCTCCAGTTAGTCAGCAGCAGCTGTTGCAAATTCAAAAGCCGCAAAACCCTGAGCTTTAACTTTGCAGTTTTTGTATCGTTTCCATGTTTCTTTATTGGGTGAACTTTTAATATTACTTGTAAAAGTCTAATTTCTTTCTGACGTTGGGGAAACCAAACTATGCCACTTTCCTTCCATTTCCCGGAACAACTTAAAACAGCAGTTTTAAAACCTCTCTATTGAAAAAGGGAGATCCAGAGGAATTCGATAACTACAGGCCGATGAGCCTTCTTCCAGGTTTTTCAAAACTGTTTGAGTTGGTTGCATGCAGCCGCCTTGTGTCTTTTATGGGACAGTGCAGTTTGCTCTCCGGTAACCAGCATGGCTACATGAGGGGCAGGTCAACTCAAGACAGCAACGTTTCAATTCACTCATGGCAACACTGAGCAACTAGAGGAGGGTGGAGTGGCTGTTGGAGTATTTCTGGATCTCTCAAAAGCATACGACTGTCTTGATCGAGAAATTTTGTTAAACAAACTTGATTTGTATGGAATAAGGGGTAATGCGTTAAAATGGTTTAAGTCATACTTGAATAATAGAATACATAAGGTAGTAGTTAATAAAGATAAGGTAAGCTATAAGTCTGAAAGTGTGAATAATAATGTAGGAATCCCCCAGGGCAGCATTTTGGGACCAATTTTATTTATTTTTTTTACTAATGACCTAAATTTTGAAATAAGGAACTCAAATGCTATTCTTACATCCTATGCTGATGATACCAATCTCTTATTAAAAATTAATGACCCAACTGTACTCACTAACGAGACTGCGGATATATTTTTGCAAATTTGCTCTTGGTTTGAAAAAAATAGACTGTTATATAGTCAATGAGAACAAAACAAATATCTTATTATTTAGAACAAAATTAAATAGAATGGAAAAACCAGAAAATATTCAAATCAATAACAAAGATTTTAAGCTTGAGTCCCAAACAAAATTTCTGTGAATTTATATAGATGAATTTTTAGACTGGACCGAGTAAATAGAATCACTTGGTAAAAAACTTAACAGTATATGCTATGGTATCAGAGTGATTTCGAAGTATGTTTCAACAGCAGCTCTGCGGACCCTGTATTTTGCAAACTTTAAGGCTACGGCAAGGTATGGGATAATTTTTTGAGGTGGAAATCAAAGATACAGGATATTTTTATTATACAGAAACGTTTACTAAGAATAATGTATAAAATGTCATTTAGAGAGACTTTTGTAGGAATGTTTTTAGAAATAATTTTTTATTGACAATTTATGGTTTGTACATTTTTGATACCATTATGTTCTTTTTTAAGAATAGACAGGGTCTTTATGCTGAGAGGAATCATAAGTATAGTACTCGTTGATGTAAATTATCCAGCACATCATCTGTCTATTTTTAAAGTGGACCCTATTATGTGGGTGTTCGATATGTTCGGTGTGAAGGTATTTAAAAGAAAGTTAAAGGAACATTTAGTACAGATGGAACCATACTGTTTAAAGGACTACATGGAGAGTTAATGCTCTCCCTTTGCTGACGCCATTTCCTTTTATGTGAATTGTATAGTTTATTTAATCAGAAATAAAGAAATTTATTATTATATTTATGAGGGGCCGGCTCAACCTCATTAAGGTAGGAGAATCAACATGCTTGCCAACCTATAACCTATTTCACGTAGATTTATTTAATTTTTCTAGCTTTTTTACAAAATTTAAAGAAAATCGGTATTGACTTGATATTCTGTAGGTAATAATTGGCATATTTAATAAATATCAAGGAATTTCATAACTTATTTTAGGAGAATTGTATAGCGAAAAATATCGGGTAAGATTTTTTTTAACATTATTATGTCATTGTCACTCATTGTTCTTTCACTATACAATTCTCCCAAAATTAGCAATAAAATAAATTGATATTTTTGTAATATATCAGATACTACCTAAATAATGTACCGACGAATTGGATTTTCTTTAAATGTTAGTGATTAAAATAATAAACTCAAAAAATCAACGCGAAATAGGTTATAGGTTGGCAATAGATTGAATGACGTTGAGAATTCAACCTTAAGGTCTTTAATATATAGGTACCTACTATAATTTAAAGTGATCCATTTTTTTAGTTGTTTACCAACGAAAATTAATAAAATATTACAGGATAAGCTTGGATGAGAGATGAAAAATTGAAAAACCTTTTATTGGGGTTAACCGTTAAATCAGCGTTGCCACATTTATTTTGGCGAATCTACTTTTATCTTTGCTTGAATCTACTAAAATCTACTAAACAATTCAAAACCGGATTATAACCGGTTTTTCACTCGAATATTAATATTGGCTGTTCATCTACAGCATTTCTGCATAGCTTTTCGGAAAAATTCTTGAGATTTGTTGGACTTCTAAAAAAAAAGGTCGCCAGTTACATAATTATTGAGGGTAACCGGATTATTCAAAATTTTGACTTATAAACCTCTAAAAAAAAAAGAAAGGTCGATTGAGGAAAACAACGGTGAACCCCCATAATGCACTATATACCAACATAGAAATTAAAGTAAATACTTAATTAAAACAATAATTATATTGGCATTTTTACATTATTGACAGTTATATTTTAAAATCTACCAAAATCTACTAAAGAAAATATGCCTACTAATATTTTCTGAAAAAGGGTAAATATCTACCAAAAAAGTATAAATCTACTAGATGTGGCAACGCTGCGTTAAATATACGATTAAAAAATAATGACATATGACATTTCTGTTTGTTAATTTTTATCTACAGAAATTGACGTTTACTTTTTACGTCCTTTGGTCGTCAATTTAAGTAGTTCAAATGTCTTAAGGTTAAAACCTGGTTGTGGTTTGGAATTCTAATCATCCGACGTTGGTGTGTCGTTTGCGGGTGGTAGTTTAAGTTAAGTTTGGATAAAGTTTTGGATATAAAGTAACCTTTGGTGGTATTGAGTAAATTTAGGTACATTAGCTAACTCCGCCATTTTTATACTGATGAGCGTTGTAGCGTCCCGTCGGCCATTAAAACACAGTACGTTTATTTTTGAAATTTCGAAAATAAATACCATTTCAAATGGCAACTATATGAATAACATTTAATTTCCTTATAGCTTTATTTAGATGGAGTTGGAAATCAAGCCAATATATGATTTTTTTTCTGGTCATTCATAAAAACATATATTAAAAATTATTAAATATTTGTTTATTTTGAGGCGAACACATATTTTTCGATCTATTTTGGTCACATTTATCAGTAAAGTACCCTTCGCAAGCAACTTTTATTCTCGAGAAACCCTATAATCTCATTTTATTTACGTCTATAACAAACATCGTTTAACAATAAGAAAACTGTTTGATATTTTAATTTCTGGTCTTGTTCTTTCTACAGATCAACAACAAATTAGGTTATATTTTGTTTACACCACATTATACGGGAGCAACATATAGGTACTTAAGCATGACCAAATAAAACTTTTAGTACACATTTTTGGTTATCAAAAGATAACGTTAAATAGCGTGAAATTTGGTTAAAAGAGTATACTTCAATAGTAAAGTTACCGACGTCTAAACAACTCAAATTTGTCTGCTCCATTTTAGTGCAAAAATGGGTCCACACGTAGTCGTTTCGACGTCAGTTACCGACGTCGGGTTGTCTATAGCGACGTTGGTTAGACGTCTAAATGCTATTTGGGCGGAGATATCGAGCTGCGGTTTTAATATTTTTTCTAGCAAATTTCATCTACTTTTCGATTAGGGTATCATAATTATACCGTATGATTTATTTTTTCGGAGGAAAATCAAAAAATGTATTGTTATTGCAAATTGCGCCCTCTAGCATTTTTTTTGAGAACTATTATGGACAACTAAATACGATTGGTCAAAGTGCATACATTTCTCTTCCAAACAGTCTTTAGTTTGCTAAAATCGGATAAGTCGTTTATAAGTTACAGCGATTTAAATGATTACACTTTCAACAGCTTCCCCCACTTTTATTAAAGTCGGTACGCCAATGAGCATAAGACCAAAATGATGCATAATTGTCCAAGCTTTAAAATGGTGTTATCAAACATATACCTTAATGTGGAATTTTCGGAGTTATGTAAAATTTAAAAATTTACTTTTCAATTACGCCCTCTTGCGGCAAAATGCGGAACTTGAAAATTATTTCCAGAGTTTTCTCATGGCCACTTTTATTATAATTTTTCTTTTCCTGAGTTTCTATGCCCAGTAGTTTCCGAGATATGGCCGCTCTTCGACCTTAATGAAACACCCTGTATTTAAAAATATAAAATTCGTTCGAATTCCAGACAAACTAAAAAGCTGGCAACAACGCCAATATCGTCATTCGGTGCGTTAGATCCTCTTACACAACTGTACCAAATTTGGTTTAAATCGGCCAGTAAATTGTGATGTTATTAAGCCGTTTCCAGACTTTATACACACACTGTATATATTAAGATGTTATAAATGTAAAGTTGTCTTATGTTCAACTTTTTTGTTTCTGTATATAATTCTTTTGAAGGATAAAGATAATCTTTATTGAATATCATTTTTAGAAACCTTTTTTGTAATACTTCTAATTTTTTAACTAAAGTTCTATTTATTCCTCCCCAACCTAAAATTCCGTAATTTAAATGAGTTTTAACTAACGCGTATAATATATTATTTCCATATGTCTTACATTTAAAATATTTTTAATGGTTTTAGAAAACGGTAGTAAAGGAACTTCTTAATTTTTTAATTAAGTAAGTACCTATTCTAAGTTTAATTTATTTATTTATTGTCTTTTTATTAGCTTATATATGGTGAAAAATAAAATGCTGGTATGCACCTCGACTTCTATCACAAATATTTAAGATAGTTGTGCAGGTTGGGACAAGTTGGTTGGGCTATAAAAATGCAAAATGCTCAACTACTCCCTCTGCACCCACCGCCTTCGCGTTTCATAAAATAATTTTAGGTTTTTGTTCTTGCGAATAAACCATTTCAAAATACCAGCAGAATTTTACCGTATTTACGCTTACCGGTAAAATTCACCTAAGATAGAAACCATTAAACATCGCGTCAAGTCCATTTTGTATACATTTATTTTTTCATTAAAATTAACTTCAGTCTTGCCAGTACTGTATACATAGCAATTGCCATCCAGTTTAAAAAATGTACGATGAGAGTAATCTACAATGGATTCGCCCAGAACCAGTACAATTATTTTTTATTCTTGCTGATTTATTGTAGCTTCGAAAGTCTAAAACTGTATTTAATAATATAATAAATATGTTTATGCTGTCTTCTATAAACTTATTCTTCAATCCCCCGAAGCTGAGCTTGTTAGGGGCAAATCTTATTTTTTGTTTTAATATGTAAAATCATAAATATGCATTAAAAATTAAGTTTTAAAGTAAAAATGTTAATTTATAGTATAAGCGCAGTTCTTTTTGAAGAAATATATTACCTATAATAAAATTATTAATTTATAATTTTTAAGTAAAAAATATTACTTATATAAATTATTCAGAACAATATTAATTAATTTTCCATGTGGTCACTAATCACTTAAATGCCTTGCTCATCCAACAGGACCTAAATAATCTTTTTTCGTACTGCCAGCGTAACTGTCTCTACCTTAATCTCAATAAATGGTACACTATTACGTTTTCCAGAAATATAAATAAAATTTTATCAAATTAAAATGTTATCAAATTATACCATCAACAATATACCACTTACAAGAGTCTCTATCGTAAAAGACATAGGTATTTGGTTTGACTGTAAAGTGTTATTTGATCACCATATCCAGCAAACTACCACCAAAGCTAAAAAATCACTTGGTTTTATTATTAGAACCTGTAGGGCTTTTAAACAAATAGAAACTATTCGTACGTTATACATGTCATAAATGTTAATAGTGTACTTTCATTTGGATCGGTAATTTGGAATCCTCAATATGATGACATATATATCAGTAAAATTAAAAAAGTCCAAGAAAAATTTATAAAATATCTGTGCTATAAATTTTATTTAAACGACAACTTTACCTCAATCAAACGAAATCTAAAGTTATTATCACTTGAGGATAGAAGGCAAATGTACGAAATAAAATTTGCCCACAAAATTTTCAACAACATGATTGATTCAACGCCAATTATTAATTTATTAAATATAAACGTTCCATCCTATAACACGCGAAACCAGATTTTTTTCCATATACAACCCAGTACAACAAATTATCACTCTAACTCGCCACTGAATCGTTGCTGTAAATCATATAATACGCTTTTAAATTTGGTTCAACTGGATATCTGTTTTCTTTCCCTGATGGCTCTAACCAGTGCACTCAAAAAGTTTTGTTTGGATCATATTGCATAGGAAGTATTTTTATAAATTCAATTCTAATATAATAACACTGATATGTTAACATTTTGTTTAATATTTAAATTAAAACAGACAATTTGAAAATATTTTTAGAAATGCTTTAATTAATTACTTAATATTGTTCTGAATAATTTATACAGTGACCGGCAAAGAGTTCGCAACATATGGGAAAAATTTTTATTAGCGGAATATTGAAAAATCTTTTTGGGGGATTGGATGTGCATGTCCCATAACCTTAAAATCGATTTTGACATACGTCACGTGACCAGTGGTATGGCGGGAAAGTTGAAAAAACCAATATGAAATTATCATAAATCAGATAACTTGATGAGATATCGAAAAAATTCCAAGAATAAAAAGTGTTTAGAATTCCATTAGAACCTTAAATACAATGTTTGGGATATCTACTTAAAAAAACATAAAATCGAATATTTTTGTAAATATTTTTTTACCGAATTAAAAATTTCCATATTTTTCCTTTCTAAAAGCTTCATTAAAGTAAAACTGACATCTGGTGACCACAACTAGAAATATTCTTTTGTTTTTCTGACAATTTGGAGCAATAATTCAAAAAATTCGTTTACACTTGGATACCAGCTGTTGCAATAGTCTATTTCTAATAACCTTATCGATATTTTTTATATCGAAATATTCTATTATGTTAAGAAATCCTTAAATTCATTAATCCAAAGAAAATTTTATTTATAACCGTAAAAAATAATTTTGAATTTCGCAGAAATCTTTAAAAAAATCTAAAAATTAATAAAAATTAAATTATTTTTTACGTTTATAAATAAAATTTGCTTTGGATTAATGAATTTAAGGATTTCTTAACATAATAGAATATTTCGATATAAAAAATATCGATAAGGTTATTAGAAATAGACTATTGCAACAGCTGGTATCCAAGTGTAAACGAATTTTCTGAATTATTGCTCCAAATTGTCAGAAAAACCAAAGAATATTTCTAGTTGTGGTCACCAGATGTCAGTTTTACTTTAATGAAGCTTTAAGAGGAAAAATATGGACATTTTTAATTCGGTAAAAAAATATTTACAAAAATATTCGATTTTATATTTTTTTTTAAGTAGATATCCCAAACATTGTATTTAAGGTTCTAATGAAATTCTAAACACTTTTTATTCTTGGAATTTTTTCGATATCTCATCAACTTATCTGATTTATGATGATTTCATATTGGTTTTTTCAACTTTCCCGCCATACCATTGGTCACGTGACGTATGTCAAAATCGATTTTAGGGTTATGGAACATGCACATCCAATCCCCCAAAAAATATTTTTCAATATTCCGCTAATAAAAATTTTTCCCATATGTTGCGAACTCTTTGCCGGTC
This sequence comes from Polydrusus pterygomalis, assembly GCA_963969555.1. Taxonomy (NCBI): domain Eukaryota; kingdom Metazoa; phylum Arthropoda; class Insecta; order Coleoptera; family Curculionidae; genus Polydrusus; species Polydrusus pterygomalis. The sequence goes on from OZ018376.1 coordinate 85,228,223, forward strand.
ACTGTATAAGTAATATTTATTACTTATAAATTAATAATTTTATTATAGGTAATATATTTCTTCAAAAAAGCTTGGTTTATACTATAAATTAACATTTTTACTTAAAAAAAAACTTGGTTTTTATGCATATTTATGATTTATGTCTTTACATACTAAAACAAAAAATAAGATTTGCCCCTAACAAGCTCAGCTTCAGGGATTGAAGAATAAGTTTATCGAAGACAACATAAACATGTTTTTTTATTATATTATTGAATTTTGAGTGGACTTATTATTAGGGTTTGTTCGGGTTTGTTATTATAGGTTGTCCTTGCTATTGGTAAATGCATGTGCATTATTTAAAGTGCGCCCCAGGGAACAAGAACAAACCAGACTGTTATTGATATTGAAACAGACATCTCTCTACACGACAGTACCAGCAGCAATATGGATTTTAGCGAAGACGAAAATAGCGATTCCGGCGAAATATCCGTAAACAGTTATTGTCTTGTGAAATTTACCACGAAAAAACAAAATTAAATACTTCGCTGGGAAGGTTTTGAATAAAGTGGGAGCCGACGATTATGAAATTAAGTTCTTGCGATATAAAAATAAAAGATTGGGACATAGTTAAGATGGCCAGATGTAGAAGAAATATGTGTTGTCCCTGAAGCTGACATTAAATGGAACCTTCGCTTCCGATTGAAAAAAGAGGCATTCTAACTATTCAAGTTGATTTTGGTGCCTATTATTTGTCTTAGCTAATAGGATTTGTTATATTGCTTTAGAAATTAGTTTTTAAGTTTTTTATGTTTTTATTTCCTTTTCACAAAGAATAAATATTCTTTCTACTATATTTTTTGAATTACCATATGTTTCTGTAATGTTTATTGTTATTTTCTTAAAAAAATATTTTAAATAACATTTTTTATATTTTTTTTAACACGGATATATATTTATTTCACAGATTTAAAAAAATACAAGATAAAATTTATATAGCATAATCGATAGCGCACATATCGACTAAGTGTGCATTTACCCCATTTATATATAAACGTAAACACCTAATAAAAGTGCCCACCGCTGGTCTACCGCGGTGGGCACTTACCCCGTATTCCGGGGTAAATGCGCCTCCTTGACAACCAAAAAAAGTATAGCTGTAAAATATTTTAAAAACTTATCAAAATTGGTTATATAAATACGATTGATTAGTCTTTAGCTCATATATCATACTCTAAAGCCAAAAAGTTCTCAACTTATTGCTAAGATAAGATATGATGTGGTTAAATCAAATTAGCGCATTTTGGGGGTGCATTTGCCCCACTTCACCCTAAATGTAAAATTGTCTTATGTTCACCTTTTTTGTTTCTGAATATTATAATTCTTTTGAAGGATAAAGATACCTAATATTTATTGAATAAAATTTTTAGAAACCTTTTTTGTAATATTTCTAATTTTTTCAACTTAAGTTCTATTTATTCCTCCTCAACCTAAAATTCCGTAATTTAAATGAGTTTTAACTAATGCGTAATATAATATTTGCATGTGTCTTACAATTAAAATGTTTTTAAAAATCTTCTTAAATTTTTAATTAAGTCTTCTAAGTGAAAATTCCAATTTAATTTACTTAGTATCAAAAATAATTCCCAAATACTTTATTTTATTAGCTTTAAAAATTTGAATGTCTTCATTTATTTGAATACTATTCATATTTCGTGGTACGTTATTTAGGTTTAAGGTAAAAGGAATATAATTTGTTTAATTAAAATTAATTGTTAACAAATTGTTATCAAACCAATTTTTTATAATTTTAAAATCTTTTTTAATTTTATTATTTAAGTTTTCCCAATTTTATTTGTATCGGTATAAAAAATTGTAGTATCATCTGCAAAATAAAATGGTGCTAAAATTGTTCCTTGAGGAACACCATACTTAAACAGTTTTGGATAGCTTTTTCCTTTATCTATTTGAACATTAGTTGATCTATTTTTCAGATAATTTTTAATGAATTCTAATTGCTTTCCTCTGAATCCAATATTTTCAAACTTTTTTAACATTTAATTGTGTTTAAACTACATAAACAATTCCTGACACTGAATGATTACCAAATACCAAGATTATTTGTGAAACGTTCTTTACAAATACGCATATCACTGATAAATAATCGAGACGAAGAGATAACCACTGACCCATCAATATTTTGCATACCTTCAATTCACGATTTATTAAAACGTTTTAAATTAGATATTTTTAGGAGAAGAATAAAATACAATCATGCGTGGAAAATTAAAAAATACACTAACAGTTTTTAAGAGGTATTTTCAAACAAATACCGATGTTAAAGTGGGAATTCTCGGAGTTCCTTTTGATATGGGACAAAATAAAAAAGGCGTTGGAAATGGTCCGGCTGCTATAAGAAATTTGGGGTTGATTGAAAGGCTCGAAGAAATTGGCAAGTAGAATTAAAATTATTTTATTTACAACCACGCATACGGGTGAAAAGTAAAATTATTATTGTTTTGTAATTTTCTTAAAAATCGATAGGTATCTGAAAATAATATACGAACATACCCATCCTAATACGCTCACACTCATTACACAAATTTAACGACAAATAAATTTATTTATTTTTTAAATGAATTATAATGACATTTATAAAAATCAAAAATTAACATGGTTTATGTTTTACTTATGTAAATTAATTATTAAAGTCTGTTCAATAACCACTGATCGTTACGTCACGACTAGTGCTTATCTATTACATACATTCGTGAACTAGGTGAGATAGTAAATTAAACTCTTAACAAAATGTCGACCGTTAGAAATTTGTGTAAATTTGTATAATTTTAATAGCCTCTGTTTAGTCACTATTTTATTTTTTTCACTGGTTTGATCCCCAGGCCACTTACCTAATGTCCAGTTCATCAGTTAAGATCTACATGAATAATATAATTTAAGTTATCCCTGAGGATGGAAATAAATATTTCCGAAAGCTTGGACCAACTTTAAAGAGTAGGTACTCTTTCATTTGCTGCTAAACCCAATATTTCCCTAGTTTATTCCTAACTAGTCAGCAACGACTACCCTATCATGTATATACATCAGTGTCACCAGTAATATCCGCATCATATGGGATTTTTTTTATTAATAGCTTTATTCAAAGTTTGACTTTGGCATCAAGTTCTGCTTCGATCGAGATGAAAATTAAGCAAATAAATAGTAGTCGCGTGATTCGCATTATCTGTCAAATTTTAATTTTTTCCAAAAAATAATTCAAAAGTGGGGTAATTTCTGAAACAATCGAAAAAAAAGTTATAAGAAAAGGGTTTCTTATTGCAATTTCTAGCCCACATGCAAAAATTTCAGCTGCATAAGATAATTTTCATTTTTTACCCATATTTTGTAAATTTCACCACTTTTGCAAAATAAGACTCAACGCAACCTACATAAAACTTCTTAGTTTTGGCAATGCTTTATTTCAGATACATTTTCTTTAAAGTAGTGCCATATTAAATGGGTTTTTTTCTAGAAAATCAAAATTGGGCTATTCAAATTTGGTCGCATGTGATGCAAAGTTTATTTGTTTTTGACCCTGTATAAGGTAACTTCATAAAATAATTATTTTTGAAAACGTAGTTTGTGTCTGAAAGTAATCAGAATAATTTTTTGGAAAAAATTAAAATTTGACAGATAATGCGAATCACGTGACTACTATTTTTTGCTTAATTTTCATCTCGATCGAAGCAGAACTTGATGCCAATGTCAAATTTTGAATAAAGCTATTAATAAAAAAAAATCCCATATGATGCGGACTTTACTGGTGCACTGTATATACAGGCTGTCCCATAACTTATGGGCCGTAGAGTAACTGGAGATACTAGACACCAAACTAAGCCAATTAAGTCATATAAGTTTTTTCGGAATGTTACTCGTTCTAGAGATACAGGGTGTTGAAAGTAAATGTTTATTCTCGAAAATAAGCCATAATTTTAAAACTGTTTAATGAATCGAATTGAAAGTTGGCAGTATTATGTTTTTATGAGCAAGAAATAAGAATTTGTTGAAATTTTTAAGTTTCACACTAGAGGGCGCTAGTTGCATACACTGGGCTTCATAAATCTATGATTTTTTTTCTTACCTGTGATATTAGGTGTTTTTCAATTAAAGTTTCTTAAAGAAGGGCATTTTCTGAGTCAAAAAGGTGTACTTGATTGATCTTAATATCTTTAACGGTTTTCGAGATATTTCCCTTTAAACATCCCAAAGCATAAAAAAACATAGTACATAATTAAATTAATATTTTAATTATCACAACGCAATAAATTCGAAACAGTGGAACAAAAACAAGATGCTCACTTTAGTAAATGTTGAAAGTGACCACCGTTGTCCTCAATACACTTTATTAAACTTTTAACTAAATAAATAATAATAATAATAATAATAAACTTTTGCTTTCAACACCCTGTATCTCTAGAACGAGTAACAATCCGAAAAAACGTATATGGCTTAATCGGCTTAGTTTGATGTCTAGTATCTCCAGTTACTCTACGGCCCATAAGTTATGGGACACCCTGTATATATAACTTGTATGAATCTGATGATAATGATACTTGGGGAGATGATTTATTTTAATTATTATAAAACTGTATTTTGTTGTGTTGTCATTTTTTATTATATTTTCTTCTTTATAATTTTATAAATAAGATGAAAATATTTGAAACAAAATTTATAGACTGATGCACTAGACTAAAAAAATATACGATTCAATCTTATAAATGAGTTTTATTAACTTTTCAGTAAATTTAAATTAATTAAAAATTTTATACTGATTTTTAAAAACAAAATGTTTTACCCCATGATACCTTTTACTCTAAATAAACTAGTTACTTCTGACTTCATTAAAGTGTAAAAATAATAATTAAAAATTTGAAAAAAAACGCGCTTGTATTTTACTTGTTTACATGCATCCGTCTTTACAACTGTTAATTTCTTCGTGAATTTATTCATGTTTCTTTGTGAAGTCGGTAGCATTTACACAGTGAAATCACAGTGCATCAGCTGTATAATTTTGCTAGTCAAAAACTTTTAAACAGAATTGGCTAGAGTATGAACAAGGAATTCTAAAATTTGATTTTTAATTTATAAATAACCCAACCTTTCACCAACTGTTCAAAATGTTTGGATGCTGGTACGTTCGAATTGACGGAAAATTTGATGGAAAAATAGAACTTCTTCTGATGAAGTTCTTCGTGAATTTAGTGAATTAATAAATTCACAAAGAACTTCATAGTTGTAAAGACCGATTTAGACAATCAACCTGTCACAAAGGGTTTTAACAATAATAAACTAACCAGGCAACTTTGACTGTGACATAAATGACATTGGCATACATAATTTACTCACATTCAAAGTTACCTAATTTGCAAATCGAGAATTAAGTTAAATCGACCACATAGAATCAAACTTTGTATAAAATAATTGAAACCGCAGCAGGCGGGTCTAGCAGTACATAAATCTGTATTGTCAGTTACCTAATATTTTTTCTGCAGAAGGAAATCTCGAAATTAAGGATTTTGGCGATGTTTCCTATCAAATTCCAAAGAATTTGCAAGACGAACATGTTCCAAACATGAAAGCGTACTCCCATGTTGCAGCTTGTAATTATGAAGTGTCCAAAGCAGTTGAGAAAATATTACGGGAAGGCAGAATTTGTGTTACATTGGGTGGTGACCATTCACTTGGTAAGCTTATTAAATTTTTAATTGGTTATCCTTAAGCCTGTCGTAGCTTCAGCTTGTCTGTCGCACTGAAGTACCGTGCGAGCAAAAATTATTTGCATCAAAGAGGGCGTGGATTAAAAAACGTGTGGCTTGGTTTAGATCACAATGATATGGGGACGATATATTTAACCAAATCTAGGTTAAAATTTTTTCAAATTCATATTATGGCATGGTATGCCAAACTAATGAGTAATAAAACAAGTAGACAAATACAAAATTATTTTTGTTGTTTACAAAATTAATAAAGTATAAGAATATACAGGGTGTTACAAATTCGAGGCTAAGTACAGGGATCTCCGAAACTACGAGAGATACAAAGTCGGTTAAATGGGGGCAAAGTTCCGCAATATGGAGCTCAAGAAAATGCCGCTATAAAAATTTCAAAGTTCCGACTACCTTCGGAGATATCCGAAAATAAACGAAAATTAGCAAATTCGTTTTTATTTTTTCCTGATTACATTTGTTGAAATAATTTCAAACAAATGTCACATATCCATTGCCACTTTTTCTCCTCTACAAGATGACATAATTAGTTTTTAATTCCGACGTTTCGTTGGCGGGCCACCATCATCAACTTCATTTTTTTAAATACGGACCTGGAATTTAAATTGCGTATTTTTGATCCTCATACCTCTGAAACCTAATATTTGATGTCTTCTAAATGTCATGCAGACGTTTCGTGTCCCAAAAATGCATCAGCAAGGTTTTTGGATTTAAAAAAAAATTCTACCCTAGTGAAAATACCAGTATTCATTTGAAATTGAGCAGATGAGGTGTATAAGAGAAAATTAAAATATTTTTGTCTTTAAAACACTTATTTAATAATAATAAATGTAATAAATTATGGGTAAAGGAAACAGAACAAAAACAAATTCATATTAGATAAACTTACTTAAATAACCACATTAAAACAGGATTAACGCACTGGTAATATCATAACAAAATTAAGAAAAGGTGAGAATATCCTTCAAACTTATCTCAAATGTTCGAACAGATTGCCGTTTACGTTTAAACACTTTAATGCTTTGGTATTTACTTTTCTTACTGCCCTTAAAATTGATCTTTTGCGTAAAGATCGGCATGAAGTTAAAATTTTTTGACGTAACTCCGCCAAGTTTTCAACAGGCCCATTTTTATATACTTTATTTTTTATTGCACCCCATAGAAAAAAATCTAGGGGTGTCAGATCGGGCGATCTCGCTGGCCACTCTACCACACCTCGGTTTCCTATCCACTTTTCTGGGAAATTTCGATGTAAATATGCACACACATATCGACCATTATGGGGAGGTGCACCGTCATGTTGAAACCAGAGATGTGGAAGGGTTGCCAACGGGACATCCATTAAAAAATCTTCAAATTGGTTATTTAAAAAATTAAGATACATATCTGCGTTTAAATTATGGTCATATAAAAATGGACCCAAGATTTTGTCCCCACACAATCCTGCCCAAACATTAATGGAAAACCTGATTTGAGGACGAAGTTCTCTATTTTCTCTTGGGTTCTCTACAGCCCAAACATGTTCGTTATTTCTATTAAATAAACCACAATTTGTGAATTTTGACTCGTCCGTCCAGATAATGCGATTTAAAAAATTCGGAATTATTGTAGCCTGATCTCTCATCCATTGGCAAAAAGTAACTCTTCTCTCGGCATCTCCAGGATGTAATGTTTGAGAAATATGAATTTTGAAGGGCTTGAAGTCATTTGATTTTAATATTCGCCAACATTTAACATGGTGTAAAGAGTGCAAGTTTGCTTCCGACTTAATTTGTCTGGTGTACACAGAAGGGTTTTGGTTTACCTGTAGATACAATAGACAGCATTTATTAAAAAGCATATATTATCATAATTTATAAAAAATACTAACCTGGTTTAGAACTGTATCAATTTCCCCATTTTCGAATTTATTACCATATTTCTTTCGTGGTTTTATAAATGACCCATATTCCTTCAAATTAAACTCCAACCTTTTAAAGTATGTGTAGTGTGGTTGAGGTTTTTCCGGATATTGCTCAAAATACATCTGAGTGGATCTATAACAATTTCTTTGGCATAAAAAGTAAATGCGAAGCATATCACTTTTTTCTTGGTTGGAGAATGGCATTTTGTGGCATTAAAATAAAAAATCCACAAACGTTATCACCGCAGTGCCCCAAATGTCATTAGTTTTTAATTTTTCATGGCACTCTTATTTATTTTACACATACTTGCTGTTTCAAAGGTTGGAATTTAATAATGGTAAATGATAAATATGGTTCAACGCCAAAATTATTCAGTCAGTGTATGAATACACCTCAGCAATATTTGTAATTTCGTTAATCCCGTATTAAAGTAAGTTTGTCTAATAGGAATTTGTTTTTGTTCTGACTTTCACTAGGGTAGAATTTTTTTTTAAATCCAAAAACCTTGCTGATGCATTTTTGGGACACGAAACGTCTGCATGACATTTAGAAGACATCAAATATTAGGTTTCAGAGGTATGAGGATCAAAAATACGCAATTTAAATTCCAGGTCCGTATTTAAAAAAATGAAGTTGATGATGGTGGCCCGCCAACGAAACGTCGGAATTAAAAACTAATTATGTCATCTTGTAGAGGAGAAAAAGTGGCAATGGATATGTGACATTTGTTTGAAATTATTTCAACAAATGTAATCAGGAAAAAATAAAAACGAATTTGCTAATTTTCGTTTATTTTCGGATATCTCCGAAGGTAGTCGGAACTTTGAAATTTTTATAGCGGCATTTTCTTGAGCTCCATATTGCGGAACTTTGCCCCCATTTAACCGACTTTGTATCTCTCGTAGTTTCGGAGATCCCTGTACTTAGCCTCGAATTTGTAACACCCTGTATAGAAAGAAAAAGAAAAATAATTACATAAATTGCTGAAATTGGCCACCGCCATGCTCCAAGCATAAATTCACACGTTTCTTCATTTTTTCGAAAGTGTTGACCAGCATCTCTGGAGAAATGTTACCACATTCTTGGATAATCCTTTTTTGTAATTATAGAAAAAAGAAAAGCACAAGGTCTTTCTCCACAATTTTTTATTCGAATAACTAGGCGAACCTAGAATGATTCATAATAAATTAAATCGACATGTTTCGAGTGTAGAAACACTTATCATCAGGAAAACAACGTAAATTGTACAGTGTTGTTAGCAGTAGAGAAAATAACAAGTGAGACTAAGCCGTAATGGAGCTTTCAATGGTACATACGAGTGAAAAAATTTGAATAGTCAAAAGACAGAAAATATTTCAGCATACTGAAGTCCGAATAGGGACCGACAAGGACTAGTGCAAAGCCACTGTCTTGGGTGGGAAATGAAGAGAAAAATTAGGGAGTTTTAAAAAGACTTTGTAAAAATATTTTTTTAGTGTATGTCGGAGACATCTGAAAGTGGTAAAATAAGAGGGAAATAAAAAACAAAAAATTGTTTTTCGTAAAAGTCATGCAGATGCATGCTTTCATTTAGCTTGAAATAAAATTCTGTTGGGGTACCAGGCTTGTTACGGCCAAGTTACCCCGGCAGGAGTCAAACCTTACACATTGTGTGCAAAAATAAGTTTTAAGAAATAAAAAAAAAAGCTTTTGTTTCACTAGAACATCTTTTAAAGAAGTTTTAAGGAAGAAAAAGAGGTACAACCAACACTCAACATATATGTCGAAGGGAGTATCTGAAAAAACAAGAAGACTACAACAACGATATAACATCAATACACATGTGAATTTAACAGTGCATTTAGCTCGGGAGACACCCTAAGAAGCCACCTGACGAAGATAAAACCGACAAGCCAAAAAGACAGTAAAACTATGTCTACTGGATCCCCTGCGAGTCGAGACACAATGATTAACAAGTACAGAAACAATATGCTAAACGGAGATGCCGAAAAGTCAAGTGCAGCTGACCATGCCAACCTTGTTGCTGTCTTTTTTGAGTCAATGCGATTAGGAAAAGATAGCGATAATTGGATATCTTCTTCTTCCTCGTGTGGGTGGCCTTAGGGTGAAACCTCGGGTGAAACTATCCGGCCAAAATCACAGCTTGGAGAATGGAGAGTGATGATCTCTTGTAGATCAAAAGAAAATCCCCTCGGGACCGTTTTCACGACCCTGGATTCTTAATCCATATCCTGGGGGAGATATAAATCATTATGAAGGGAAAAACATACAGGTATAGAGACATATCCTAGAGCGACATGCAGTATAGTACACAAAATGCTCCAGTAGAAACCATTGGCTATCCATTCAAAACATTTTCTAAACAAACCTCAAACTACTACTAACGTCAAAAATTCTGGGGAAAGTTGTCATTACTTGGCAGCAAAGAGAGACTCGATTTACATCAGAGGTTGTATTCCTTACGGTAAATCGCCAATATAGCGCATTTATTGTACAACGCCTTGCACGTTTCAATCTTAGTTTTAAGTATTTATCCAAAAATATGTCGTGTCGTATACCTTAAACAATAATTTTACATGGTTACTTTTATTAATTTAGGTATTGGAACTGTGGATGGTCATATAAAGGCCAAAGGCGAAGACGTTTGTGTTTTATGGGTCGACGCTCACGCAGACTTAAACACTAATAAAACTTCGAGTACTGGTAACGTCCATGGGATGCCTATGGCTCTACTAGCTAAAGAGCTGTCAGATTATTGGCCTTATCTACCTGGTATGGATTGGCAGAAACCTGTTATATCTGTAAGAAATGTGGCATATATTGGCCTAAGATCTGTTGATTCGTATGAGAGATTGGCTATAGACAAATTGGGTAAGATGTTTAAGGTGCCGTACTTATTTAAAAATGAAAATTACTCAAAATTTACAACCGTATTCACTAAATGGTACGTTATTAGAAAACGTCCTAAATTGACGAAGGTTTTAAAATTATAGGAGTTTTTTTTTAACTATTATTTTAGGGCTTTCTTCGACTGGTAATAAAAAAATTATTTCAATGTCGATGGCCCGTTTGCAATTAAACGTAAACTGCAAGATTTCGTAAGCCATTATTATTATTCATTTGTTGCAATATTAGCACTTATGACAATTTTAAGTTTCTTCTGGCGTCCACATTCTAAACGTAATTTTTTTTGCCGTTTTGGCCAACTCGAACTTACAGTGACATTTTATGAGGCATGATGAAGTGGATAATATATATGTTTAGATGCCCATAATAAGGACAAGAGGTCAATCAATGTTTCCGACGTGACCAACGCATAGGAAAGCGATGCCTTGCAAAATGAGTTTGACAGAAATTCAGAAACTTCGTTCGAAATTGTTCGGTTTTATTAGCCCACGGTTTTATGCACCCAGACTTTTTAAAGCTATCAAAAATATTTAAGATATTGTTGGGTTTTGGGACAGGTTGATATGGATACTAAAATGTAAAATACCTACTTGCTCTTCACTCTTAGCCTTCGCATACCATAAAATAATTAAATTTTTTTGTGTTTGCGAGTAAATCATTTCAAAACACCAGATTTCACCATATTATTATGCTTATAGTATTTGTAGAATTATACCGTTGATCTTTTGACTGCAATGAACCCTCATTATCCCTTTGACCATGAAATAAATAATGAAATCCCAAATTTTAAAACCTTTTCGAGCAGAGCCGGACCAGGTACAAATTCAATTAGCAAATTCTTCTTTAGATTACCATCAAGATACGGACGCACAACTTTTTGAAGATGGGTTTAAACATAAACTCCTTAAAAATATACCTGAAAATAGCGTCATTGTAATGGACAATGCTAGTTATCATAGTCGGCAAGCAAAAATCATTCCCAATTCTAATAATACAAAAGCAGAAATTCAAAATTTTATGATTGAAAATGATTTATATTTTGAAGAAACTTACAAAAAACGAGAACTGCTAGAAGTATTAAAAGCTTTTCAATTAAATAAGGAATACGAGTGTGACAAACTTGCAGCAGAAAATGGACATACAGTGTTGCGGCTTCCTCCATAATACTATTGTATATTCAATCTTATTGAGCTAATATGGCACCAATTAAAATCCAATATTAGGAGAAATAATATTTCTCCTACATTAAATGCATCTGTAGTAGAATTAATTAAAAACGAAGTAAGAAAAAATTCTGCAGACAGCTGGAAAAACTGTGTACAGCATGTACTTAAGGTGGAAAATTCTTACAATTGTATGATTACAAATGTTCATACCCTTAATTATAAGTTTAGGCTTAGATGAAGATAGTGATAGTGATACAGAGTTAAATTTTGAATAAATTATCAATAGTTTTTTAGAATTTAATTAATTTTTATTGTACTTGTTATCCTAATAGTTATACTTTTAAATTATATTATTTTCAATTATGATTAATTGTTATCATTATTTTACATTTATTATATATAGGTACCTACCTAAAACTAAAAATACCTATCTATTTATTTTAAATTATAAAAATAAATCATGTGGTGTATGTACATTTTCAAGCCGACCCTGATCCCATTTAATCCCCTTTGAAGAGGTTGAGGCGTATACAATAGGGTTTAATCAGGTAGTTTATTTTTGGCAGTAAGAGGCAAATACTATACCTGAAAATTTCAGTCCGAACGTAAGTGCTGCTATAGAGGGGAAATGCAGCGAGTGCGGAATGTGAATCGTGCTCGAACAAGTTGACACTTGGCAATAAACCATTTCAAAATACCAACAGAATTTCACCGTATCTACGCTTACCGGAGAAACTCAGCCAAGGTAGAAAACGAAAACTTCGCGGTGGGTGCTTCGCCGTAGGAATACATTTGCTGCTATGGAGGGGGAGCGCGAGCAGGGATCGCGCTCGAACAGAAGTTGGCAAGGTTGAGTCTTGATCAATCTCTTTTTAACTCCGGTCAAGTTCATTTTGTATTCATTTCTTTACATTTAAAGGCTGCATGTCTGTAGTAGTTAGCTTGATTTCAGTATGTACCGGGTGAGTCAACGATTGTGCGGAGTAATTTTTAGGCCTTGAAGATAAGATTTGTCGATAATGAGCTTTTGTATGAAGGTATGGTTGGATATCTGGCACATTTTAAAAATATTTTGAATTATACAAGGTGCGCCCAAAAAGTAGGGTGTCATAAAGTTACATTTTTTTAAATGGGACACCCTATATTTGAATACATTTATTAATTCTCCGTGTTATTTCATACATTTTTATTACTGGTATAATTTAGGAAAAAGTTATAGTTTTTAAGATAATTCGTCTTATAATGAAAATTTTGCATTTGCAAGCATCTCGTTGTTGTGAAAATGCTACTTTAATTTTGACACTAAGCGATTCATAATTTTTATACTTACTAAGTAAAGTCAAAAATAAATATTCACTATGAAATATTTGACGTCTCATTTACAGGGTGTTTATTTTCTAGGACCAAAGTCGGAAAACTTTTAATTGAAAAATATCACTTTTATTAAATGGAACACCCTATATATTTTTCTGTCATCTTATAGCTCGTCATAAACTCTTCAACTTTCGTAAAGAACGTCCTATCCCTATCTCTAATAGTTTTTGAAATATTTTGATATTTCGAGATTTAATGTCCTCGTTATAACATTTTTTGTCAATGGATCACGCCTGTTGAATCAAAAATTTCCATTAAATTTTGAAAACTTCGAGGACTGGGTGTTCGCCGCTCGGGATATTTCATCCTGTATAGTTGTTCAGCAAAAAGTGCACTTTTTATCCGCCTCGCCGAAAACATAAATCATATCGATTAATTCATTTTTTGAAAAATTCATTTTGAGTACCCACTTATAAAATGACTGGATAATAAACTTTGTAGTAAAAAGGCATAATTTTTGCATTGATCTGATTCTTAATGTGTCATCCACTGCCATTGTTTTCATTTATTTTCCATGGCTATTATTCTGATTCATTGACAAAAAATGCTATAACGAGGACATTAAATCTGGAAATAACAAAATATTTCAAAAACTATTATAGATCGGGATAGGACATTCTTTACGAAAGTTGAAGAGTTTATGACGAGCTATAAAATGACAGAAAAATATATAGGGTGTTCCATATAATAAAAGTGAGATTTTTCAATTAGAAGTTTTCTGACTTTGGTCCTAGAATTAATAAAATGAGAATGAGACGTCAAATATTTCATAGTGAAGATGTATTTTTCACTTTACTTAGTAAGTATAAAAATTATGAATCGCTTAGTGTCAAAATTTAAGTAGCATTTTCACAACAACGAGATGCTTGCAAATGCAAAATTTTCATTATAAGTCGAATTATCTTAAAAACTATAACTTTTTCGTAAATTATAGGTACCATTAATAAAAATGTATGAAATAACACGTAGAATAAATAAATGTATTCAAATATAGGGTGTCCCATTTAATAAATGTAACTTTATAACACCCTACTTTTTGGGCGCACCCTGTATAATTCAAAATATTTTTTAAATGTGCCAGATATCCAACCATACTTTCATATAAAACTCATTATCGACAAATCTGATCTTTAAGGCCTAAAATTACTCCGCGCAATCGTTGACTCACCCGGTATATTCACCTGGCGTAATACTTTGGGTATTTTTAATAAACCCATGTAGTGGGTGTACAACTAAAAAGGGACGCCGGCTGTATCTTGAAAACAGTTTACCGCACGCACGGCTTAACGAAAAAAAATATTTATAACAAAAGTGAATAAGTTTCTAAGTTGGCCGCTAGGGGGCGTAACTATAGTGACCAAACAACCGGAATTTTCTCAAAAATCGTCATGATAAACATGTATCAAAAGTAGCATTTTATTAATTTAATAAAAATTCTGGACAACTTTCGTTTTTGAGTTTTGCTCTACTTTTTTTTTAAGGGGGTAGAAGGGGAGAAATATTGCTATGAAAAAATATTCACAACTTTGGTTTGGCTTATCGGTATTTGACAAATTTGAAGTCGCTAAATAGGGATTTTTCTGTTTTAAAAATTGAATATAAAACGAAGTCGTTCTGAATTCCGTTGTGCAGCTAGAGGGCGCTATTTAGCAGAATCAACAATTTTTTCATTTTTCCCAAAAATTTTAACTTAAGAAAGAAGAAAAATAAATAAGACAAATATCTGTGAAAACCGCAAGCCAATATCTTTATTAAAACTGGAGATATGAAAAATATAATATAAAAATGACGAAGTCGTGACTGCTTTCCAGAAGGGACATGATAATTAAGCGAGGGTAGAAGAAAACTCCTGTTGTCCTTTTTAAAAATGTATTAAGCCTACGCGTTTCGGCCTAAATGGCCATCATCAGGGCTGTGAGTAACAAAAGAAAAAATATTTTTTAATTTTCTAAGTAGGTAAGTCGGAAAAAATTTCCTAATTATAAAATTATAAATCTTGAAACAAGGTCACAATTAAAATACAGGACGACAGGCAGGGCTGACAAGAGGGGGGGGGGGGGCAAATTCCCCGGGCCCACGACTCTTTTAAGGGCCCGTACTCGGGCTGCGCAGTTATAAAATATGATAAATTATAAAAAAAAATATAAAATCTCTGTGGACAAAAAATTACTTTGTAAATATTACATAGGTATGTAAATAATTGTTAGGCGAGTTGGCGAATAATTAATGTTTTAAATATCAAATATCGATACATTTTGTCCTCGCCCGTCCGGCCCAATATTTTGTATTAACATCGATTTATTATTCGAAGAATTTATAAAACTCTCATCTTTTTTGGAGAACCTACCCGAAAATTGTATACATTTTAGAATTGACCAACAATGGGTTTCTTATTTAAAAATTATATTATGGTGAAGAGTAGTAAAGACTTATTTTATTAAAAATGAACAGTTTTAATGCCGAAACGACTATGAATATGGAATATTTGAGAATAGTAGATTCTGTAACGAGGTTGGAATGAAAATTCGATCCGAGTGGAAGATCAAGTATCGAATTTTCATTTTAACCGAGTAGCAGACTATATTTTCTTCACGACCATCCAGTTCCATATCGGATTCATCCGATTTTTAACTCATTTTTTGACTTGCACTAAAATTTGTCTGAAAATAATTATTACAACGCGGCCATTTTTATCTGACACTGACAGCTTCGAAATTCATGGCAACCTACGTCGTTTATATCAATACAGAATATTTATTCCGTATCTTGTTATGGAATGGAAATACACGCAAAACGCATAAGAAGCAAGTGTTTCAGAAAAAATATTCCAACTCAAGAGCGAGAATTTTTACATTCTAGTATCAAAAATTATATTGGAATTATTGCATTCAGTAATGGTCGTGGAGAAACAATTTGAGCTCATTAAGTATTGAGCAAAAAATTGAAATTAAAATTGAGGGAAGACCTAAACTCGAAATTAACTTGACACAGACCACAATGTGTAAATCTAGGGACTTTATTGTTATTGATAAGATTGCTGCAAATAAAAACAGAAGAATGGACCTTACTTTTAAACTATGTACCCACTAATGAAAAATAAATTGGCCTTTTTTATTTTTTTTATCTTATTTCATTTTCAGTAAAATAAGTAGGTAATCATAAATTTTTAAATTATTTATTAAAAATTATTGACCAAATTTGGGCGTGGTCTTAAAAATTTATCGCCTGCGGCGCATTTCGCCTGCAGAGGGCTTTTAGTGCACCCCCAAGTTAATAAGTCAAAAGCATCCACTGGTTAGGACCCTACCTCCCCCTTTTTATTATTTTAAATCTGGCAGCCCTAGGAGCAGGCCCGGGATGCCGCACAGCCCCCGGGCCTGACCTGGCTCTCGACGGCCCTGACGACAGGACTTTTCTTCTACCCTCACTTAATTAAATATAAAAATGATCTTCATAACAACAAACTGACTTTTTGAAACTCTGATTTTCCTTAAGATTAACTATTAAGGATTAGGATTAAGTACAAGGAATATGTGTATGTTTTAACGTATATTGGTACTTGTTTTATGATTTCCAAAAAAGAAAACGTTAAGTAATTTTAATCAGCTTTTTTGTGGATTGGGAACTCTGACTGGAAAATTTGTAACCATTTTAGGTATTAATGCTTTTGGCATGGAAGACGTCGAGAACCATGGAATTAGTACTGTCGTTGATATGGCTTTGAACAGAATTGATCCTGAAAAACGAAAATCAATTCATGTCAGTTTTGACATTGATTCGCTTGACTCTTTAGAAGCTCCAAGTACCGGAACATCAGGTAAAATCGGTTATAAATACATTTAGTCCAGGACGTGGGGGTTTTTTGAATGCAAAAGGTGGTGTAGTAGCGATTATTTAGTATGTTGTTAGGCTTGGGGCCCTAATGAAAAATTCAAGTTTTCGACCTTGAGGCGCATGCGCTCGAGCCGCCATCTTGGATTTTAGGTACAAAAATTTGGTATTTTGATAATAACTCAAAAACAGTGGCTTTCACGACAAAAGATGTTCTATACAAAGTTAAAGAGGATAAAATTTCCTATATTTTTTTTTGTAGCACACATATGTTAGGAGTTACAGCTCCGTGAAGTTGCACTATTTGAAAAAAAAATGCGGAAACTTTTTGGTTGTTTTATTTTATTATTCTTATTATACAGTGTACGTGTCTACGTAAGTTGGCGGCATATGGGAAACTTTTTAATTATTAATTTTACGAAAAAAAGTTATTCTTCATAAAAAGTTCTGCATGGTCCAAAACCTAAAATGCAACCATCAAATATCGAAATTTTCCAGTCATATACGAGGTTTGTCAAAAAACGTGAATTTTTCCCAAGAATGTAAATTTTTCCCAAGAGTAAAGTACCTTTGTTTTTGACATTATCAAAAATTGTTATTAAAAAAAGTTGATCAGAACTAAAAACCACGTCTAAATATGCAATAACACGCATTAAATTAATTAAATAATTAATTAATAAATCAATAAAATAATTTTTCAACATAAATGCGTATAATTGCACATTTAGCCGTAGGTTTTAGTTCTGATCAACTTCTTTTAATAACAATTTTTGATAATGTCAAAAATAAAGGTACTCACTTTACTCTTGGGAAAAATTTACCTTCTTGGGAAAAAATTCACATTTTTTGACAAACCTCGTATATGACTGGAAAATTTCGATATTTGATGGTTGCATTTTAGGTTTTGGACCATGCATAACTTTTTATGAAGAATAACTTTTTTTCGTACAATTAATAGGTAATAAAAAAGTTTCCCATATGCCGCAAACTTACGTAGACACACTGTATATAACTATAGTTTTACATAATTATAAAAAAAAACTATAGGCATTTTAATATTTTCATTTAACAGTAGTATATACTTTTCGTAAACAAAGTTAAAGGCGAAAAGTATATCGCATTTTCTTTTTAAATTTAAGAATAGTAAATTATGATTTTAGAGCGTTACAAAAATTAATTTCTACTACATTTTGGTACGTTTCGATGGTCCGGATTGGTTATTGTCGGTGTCCTGAGGTTTTTTTCTGATTGAATAAGGATGACGTAGTGTCACAACCACTGGAGGCATGTAAGAACAGAATGTGCTTGGTTGCTTCTTGGTATTTGAGGCTACTTGCTGAATATAACCTCTCAGCAGTTTTTCCTCTTCCAGGTTTACGGAAGTAGATAGAACGTTCGGCTGGTGCTAAATAGCCAAATAACAAAATATAATACTTTTTTTTTCAAATAGTGCAACTTCACGGAGCTGTAACTCCTAACATGTGTGCTACAAAAAAAAAATTCTACAAAAAATGTAGAAAATTTTATTCTCTTTAAATTTGTATAGAATATATTTTGTCGTGAAAGCCACTGTTTTTGAGTTATTATCAAAAAACCAAATTTCTGTACCTACAATCCAAGATGGCCGGTCGAGCGCATGCGTCTCGAGGTCGAAAACTTGGATTTTTCATTAGGGCCCCAAGCTTGAAAACATACTACAAAATCGCTACTACCCCACCTTTTGCATTCAAACACCCCTTTTTGATACCCACGTACTGGAGTAATTATTAATGTTATTTGATTCTTCGATAATATACAGGACGTTCTATTTAAAATAAAAAAGTAAGTATTTTGTCTGATTAACCCTGTACAATTACAGTAACGGGTTCATTTTTCCTAGGTGTTTCGTTTTTAACTATAGGGGAGAACCGGGTAAGATGACGAGGTTAAGCATAAATTGAAACAACATTTTTATACAACAAATATTGCCTTCAAACTTTGTTGTTTTAGTTATTTACGTGGAAGACCTAAATACTAGAAATGACAAAATATAAACAAATCCTTTAAAAATATAAGAAATTTTAATACTTAAAAAGAGTGCATTTTCGTCATCTTACACGATGCGTCGTATAAGTTGACGACCATAAGCAGGTAAGATGACGAATCAGCAACAAAAATTACAAATAAAATAATGATTACAATCAAAATTGCTACACTGCTCGTGCCACCACCTTGGATAGGAAGTATACATTGGATCCAATCTTCCTTTAACGGTTCTTGGTATAGTTCACTACACCCTGGGCAGGCTATAACTTCACAATCTGCCTCTGATTCCCCCGTAACGTAATCTTTATTATGCTTTACGGTTGTCTTATTCTTAATTTTATTGTCTTTAGCGGCTTTCTGAGGTTGCTTCGCCTTTCTTTGGTTCGTTCTTTCTTCTATTTTCCTCGCAAGTCTTTCCTTTTCTTCCATCTCTTTTTTTAATGGAGTACCAGTTATTATTCGTGCTGTTATTTTTTTTTCTCTTTGTTTGTCCGTTTTCCACTCTGTTAGGCAATAGCCTTATATCTTCTAATGACACTTTCTTGTCTTTTGTATGATCTGATTTCGTTTCGTTAACAAAATTCTGCTCTTTAATTTCCAAATGATGTTTTAGTTTTACTCTTTTAATACCACTGGGTCCTGCTTGGTTCGGATCATCGATTTTTTCAGTAAATTAGACCTTCTTTATAGAATTTATTGCCAAGGCTTTTATTGATTCGGTACTCTTAGTCCATTTTTTCGTTTTTTTACATAGCGTCTTAAGGTGGCTTCAGGAATTTTATACACATTAGCTATATGGTTACAAGCTTTTCCCGTCATAACTTCATTAATAGCTGTATCGACATTTACTTTATTATACCATGATCGGCGATTTGTTGTTTTTTTATGTTTTGGAATTCTGAAACAATAAATTAATTTAGTAAAAAATATTAAAATAGTTATCGGGTAAGATGACGAATTCGTCAACTTATACACGCCATCTTACCCGCCACGCATCGATTTATTAAAAGGCAACAAATCTTTTTTGAAAATTTAAATATTCACCATCTAAATAATTCAAACCATCTGTTAAAGTTCTAATATTAAACTTATAAAAGAAAATACAAAATACTTACGTGTAATTAGTAAAAAACACTAATAACTTGAGCTCTGAAATTACAACGCTCACCTGTCAAACAAGAAACGTTAAATAACATATGACCGGTGCGCCCGCGTGCCGAGAAAACTATTTAAATTAGTTTTACTTATCTCTAGGAGATGGCGACATAAATCTAGTAAATAAATCTGATATTATGTAATTTTCTTATAATTCGTCATCTTACACGCTTCGTCGTCTTACCCGGTTCTCCCCTACTAACCATGGGAAATACCTTGTAAATTTTGCTACCCTTTAATATTGGCTCCCCTATTAATTTTACATCAAAAATGTGCTTGTTACAAAATATAGGTTATCGTTTTTCAGTAAGAGGAGGACTGACACTGAGAGAAGGCATCCAACTAATGGAGATGGTCCACAGAACAGGCCGTTTGGGAGCTTTCGATTTAGTTGAAGTTAATCCACATATTGGGACTGAGCAAGAAGTATCACGAACTGTTGACGCTGCAATTCACATAATAATGGCCGGTTTAGGTCATTCTAGAAGAGGTCTTAGGCCTGGGAAGGAGAAAACTTTGCCTCTACAGACATTCCCACCGACACGTGAGACTATTTAAGCTAAGAAAATAAAACACTAGGTAATTTTTTAAAATTTTGTGTCAATTTATATTTTATACATTTATAAAGTACTCAGTGATCTTTGATGCAGCGTTACTCAGCTGCTTTTGGAGGTTTTCTGTTAATTTTTAAACTTTTTGTGAAAATATAACTATTTAGTGGTTTATTAGCTTCGTTTGTATTTTGTGTTTATTAATAATGGTTCTCCAGTGCGTAGTATGTAAAAAGTGGACTACGGATTGATGTATCGGCGGTAAGTGAGGTTATTCAGGTTATGATTTTTTAGCTTAAAAGCATAGTGGTGTAGATAGTTCTGTATTTTTGGTAAAAGTTGCAAAATATATGGATCGTTATTGATCCTGAAAAAAACCACGTGTCAATGCACTGTAATGATAGCAGCGAGCTTACAGTGTTGCTATTTTTAAATTAATTTTTCCAAGCCGTTACCTTCTAATTTATCTGAAACTTTGGAAGTGCGTCTTAACTTTCAAAATGTCTTTATTTCAAACTAACTTTTACAGTTCATTACATGGAAAGTGACAACATAATACCTATAGAAAATAATAACCATTAAAAAAAATAACAATAAAAAAAATTGAAGTTAATCCAATTTAATTCATCAATAAAATCAATTTAAAAAAATAGTATAAATAATTTAATTTAGTAAATATCTCTTTAATTATTTTTTAAAAGTTGCCAATTTTTTAATTTTCCTGATATTTTTTGGAAGATTGTTATACCACTCTCAACACAGGATTCCATAGCATCTAAACTGTTCAACTTTTTAATATTTTTTAAAAACAGAGTTATTGGGTGTACAATTTAAAATTATTTCAAATTATACAGGGTATCTCAAATAGTCAGGGTATATCAAACATACTTTTTTTTAAATGGAACACCCTATATATTATGATATTTTTGGATTGGATGATCAATTCTAAGAATATTCTGTATTACATATAATATGTTTAAATTTAACAGTTTTTGAGTTATTAACGATTTTTCAAAAATTTCGTGTTTGCAGCACGTATCGGTAGTACAGACTGACAGAAATAAATGAAATTTGTGTTATGGAATATGATGGTTCAGTAGCGTCTAAAGCATATTTTAAAAAACAAAAATATTCACCGAAGTCTTTTAAAATGCCTTTCTAAATGTAACAATTTTAAAAACGTAAAAAATCTTAAAAGTATGTTATTTTAAATACATACCCTATTATTTTTTATGCCTAATCGAAAGACATTTTTAAAACAATTTTAATTATACTAGGGTTCCCTATACCTACCTTTTATAGTTTTCTCTGAATTAGCTATTTCTTCCTTTACCATATAAACTCTGACGACGCTCTTTTTCTAGATTGCCATGCCATTCATTTGATTAATCTTAAGTCATTTGAAGTTTTTCTTTAAAGGAAAAAAATTAATGATATTGCTTAAACGTAAAACAGAAATATTTTTTTAATTTACAAATACTGAAAAATGTCGCTTCAAATGACTTAAGATTAATAAAATGAATAGTTGGGTGTCCATGGCACTCTAGAAAAAGAGCGTCGTACGGACACGGTGCGGTATTCAAGGGCACTCTATGAGAAAATAAACACAGAGTTTATATGGTAAAAGAAGAAATTGCTATTTTAGAAAAAACTATAAAAGGTAGGTATAGGGAACCCTAGTATAATTAGAATTGTATTAAAAATGTCTTTCGATTAGGCAAAAAAAATAATAGGGTATGTATTTAAAATAACATACTTTTAAGATTTTTTACGTTTTTAAAATTGTTACATTTACAAAGGCATTTTAAAAGGCTTCGGTAAATATTTTTGTTTTTTAAAATATGCTTTAGACGCTACTGAACAATCATATTCCATAACCCAAATTTCATTTATTTCTGTCAGACAGGTGCATATTTTTTACGTGCTGCAAACACGAAATTTTTGAAAAATCGTTAATAACTCAAAAACTGTTAAATTTAAACATATTATATGTAATACAGAATATTCTTAGAATCGATCATCCAATCCAAAAATATAATATATAGGATGTTCCATTTAAAAAAAAGTAAATTTGAGATACCCTGTATAATTTGAAATAATTTTAAATTGTAGACCCAATGCCTCCCTATAACTCTGTTTTTAAAAAATATTAAAAAGTTGAACAGTTTAGATGCTATGGAATCCTGCGTTGAGAGTGGGCCACCCGGTATTTTATTATTCCGTCATATAAAAGTGATTTTTTTCCGAAATTACTTTTTACTGGTATAGTTTGATAATTTATACAATGTCGGGTGTTATGATCATGTAATGTCTTATTCTCCTGAAGTGTTATGTTTGGTTTCTTTTTCTTTTAAAAAAATATAATGAATTAGAGTACAAATTTTTAATTTATAAATGTTTTGAACGTGTAAATACCCTTTCGGTCTATATAGATTAACGGTTGGTTCTAAATATGGTAATTTGTGTATAATAATAAATATCTTTATGTTGTCTTCGATAAACTTATTCTTCAATCCCCTGAAGCTGAGCTTCATATTATATAAACATATATATTTGTGTCTGATTGTAAACAAATGGTTTTTCATGAATGGAATGTTTTGTCTCCGTATAAATTACATGTCTGTGGTTATGTTCGGTATACGAAGTCACGGCCTTTTATTCAAAAACGAAAAAAATACGTATTTTTTGTCTTACCCTGTATAGAGACCAAATTGAAATAATCAATTATTTAATTTTTTTTTTAATATATACTTTAAGAATATTGGTCCAACTCGTTATTAGTTCTCCCCCCCCCCCCCCCCCGCCTCCTTATTATCGATTATACGGAAAAACTATGGCAAAAATAAATGATATTTTAATTTTATTTATGAAATGAGAACCTTATAACAGCGATTATTAGCAAAAATTTGAATTTTTCATTATATTATAGTAATTGCGCCCCCTAGCGGGCATTTTGAAAATTAAAAATATTTTACATCAATTTTTCTCGGTCGATTTAGTCAATATTTTTTTCACAAATACATAAATTTTATGGCTTCTATAATATCATATAATACCACGCGATCTTAATGCCACATTCGGTATTAAAAAAAAGAACAAATTAGGTGCTTAAAATATCAATTTATTCGACCACCAGAAAGACTATAATATATTATATTCGATTCCATATTTACATATATAATTTTTTAAATTATTTTTCCATACCTCTGTATGCTAATAAATTTCTGATTCATACATAGGTTTTTCCTCTAAAAGTCTGTTAAAACTAAGCCTTGATAAATCTATATTTTGAAATTTTCCATCTAATATCAACTCTGCTATAGCCCTTCCAACTGCTGGAGATTGTTGAATACCTACAAAAAAATGTATTAAATAAGAAGTATTAAAATAATTTAAAAAATTCTGATTCACCCTGCATATTGCAAATCAAGTAGTTTTTTAAGTTTTAAGGTGGGAGTATCAACATGCTTGCCAACCTATATAACCTATTCTGCGTAGACTTATTTATTTTTCTAGCTTTTACACAAAATTTAAATAAAATCAATATCGACTGCATATTCTATGGGTAATAATTGACATATTAAATAAATATTAAGGAATTTTATAAATTATTTTAGGAGAATTGTAGAGCGAAATATATCGGGTAAGATTTTTTTTAACATTATTATGTCATTGTTGTTTCAATATACAATTCTCCCAAAATTTGCAATGAAATAAATTGATATTTTTGTAGATACTACCTAAATAATGTACCGACGATATTGATTTTCTTTAAATGTTATTAAAATAATAAACTGAAAAAATCAACGCGAAATAGGTTATAGGTTGGCAATAGATTGAATGACGTTGATAATTCCACCTTAAGACCGACGGAAATAGGAAACATGTTTTTCATAATCTAAGAACCCCAAAACTTCGACATCTGATAATATCACAAAAAAAATATTTTTTTTCGCAAAAATTTTTTCTTAGGAACATCATATTTATAGGTAATTTATACAGGGTGTCCGGGAAACGAGGGAGGTCAATCCGTTAACCAAAAATTATATGACTTTTATAATACCATTTTTCAGTTTTGACCCTCATGTTCGATATACTATACAGGGTGTAAATTAATGTCATGCAGATATTTCAGGGGGTGATAGTACTCGTCAAAATAAGAAAAAAATGCAAATATATGCATGGTCTAAAAAGCGTTATTTGCGTTATACAGGGTGGCAAAGTTTAAATTTTTTTTCTCGTATTTTGCGTTTTTTCTCTTATATTCTGCGATAATTGTTTCAAATTTGGAACATCAACCCTTTTTTAAAATCTCTATAATAAAGTATCAAAATTGTCGGTCGCAGTCCCAGGACTGCTAAAAGAGGTACGAATTCTTGTCAGAAACCAAATGTGGTTCATGCACGATGCATAGAGGTAAAAAACTTTTTCAATTGAATTTTTAACAACCGTTGAATAGGTCGAGGGGGACCTCGGCCATGGGCCCCTAGATCCCCAGACCTGAATAGCCTGGATTTCTTTTTCTGAGGACACCTGAAAGCATTAGTGTATCAGACCCCAGTCCAGAATCCTGGAATATTTGGCAGAGTCCGTCAGTCCATGAGGCGAAGACTTGATTCGTGCATTTTAGCAAGAGGCGGACATTTTCAACAGTTTTTATAATTTTGTTTTATTTTTATTTGATTAAGTAATAAATTGTTTTGTTACAGAGCTTTTCAATCTGCGTTATTTCGCTTACACTTAATTTCCATCGATGGCTATTTTTTGCAAATAAATCGAATACGGTCACAGATACGAGAATAGTGCAAGAAACCAGAACGCTAAACAAAGGAACAGAGACTTCAAATTTCATACCGGAATTCATACATGGAGCAAGAAAAAAAGTTCTGAAAGATAAAATTGTAGCCGATTTAAGAAAATGTAACACCCTGTATACTGCGACCGACAATTTTGATACTTTATTGTAGACATTTTAAAAAAGGGTTGATGTTCCAAATTTGAAACAATTATCGCAGAATATAAGAGAGAAAACGCAAAATACGAGAAAAAAATTGAAACTTTGCCACCCTGTATAACGAAAATAACGCGTTTTAGACCATGCATATATTTGCATTTTTTTCTTATTTTGACGGGTACTATCACCCCCTGAAATATCTGCATAACATTAATTAACACCCTGTATACAGTGTGTATCAGCCAAATGGAATAAATTCGATAATAAATACATGGGGGCGTGGCCGAAAAAACGCTCGGACACGTCGATTGGTATTTCTAGTTGCGCATTTTTTTTCAATAAAAACTTTTTATACAGGGTGTGTCATGTAACAGTGGCTAATACCAACTTTCTTATTTTAAATGCAATATATGCAGTATATTATTCAATTTTTGGATTCTTCAGAAAATTTTAGACATATTTCATGAACAATATCCTATACATATCCTGAAATATTTAAGTGTTTTCAGTAAGTCTTTATGTTGAAGTAATGTACCAACTTTAAAATTTATATCTTATTAAATACTCGAAGTATTCCAAAAAATCAGTTTTTCATTTCAAACTTTGATACCCTGTATGCCGAACATGAGGGTCAAAAATGATAAATGGCATTATAAAAGTCATATTATTTTTGCTTAAGGAATATAAATATGGTTTACGGATTGACCTCCTTTTTCCAGACACCCTGTCAGGGCCGCCGACAGGGAGGGTCAGGGGGGGTCCGCTGACCGCCCCTGGCTGGATAAAGACGCTCTAATATGCGAAAGAAAGGATGAAATTTCCCAGAAATATAATCTTAAAAACCTTGCAGAAAAATTGAAATGTGGGTGGAACTTTGGAAAACAAAAACAATTGAAGAGAACCGTGAATTTTAAGATATTCTAAGCCACGACGTATATTTCTTCCCGTCTTTTTAATTAAAAAGGCGATTAACATATTTTTAGCATTACAGGACCTATTCCCTCTCCAACCAGCGTCACCATTGAAAGATCGTTTAGCACACTGCGACGTGTTTAAACATGGCTACGATCAAGCATATCAGAAGATCGATTGTTTAGGTTATGCTTATTAAGTGTACATAGGCAAAACGTAGTCAAGAATTAGGATAATTTTATAATAAAAGTTGTAGATAAGTTTGGTCAAGACCGAAGAAGGTTACAGTTTTTGTTTAGCGAATAACTTTTTGTGTATGAATATTATTTGGAAATTTAATTTGTGTTATTTTTTATTGTATTTTAATTTTAATTTTGGGTAATTTCTTGGCAAAATTAGAGCGTGGCACTCAAAAAATTTTCGCCTGCAGCGCTTTTCAATTTTTTTGTTGCATCTTGACCTCCCCTATATTTTTTTCTGGCGGCGGCCCTGCACCCTGTATATACAGTGTGACCATTAACGTCCGCATCGGTATGTGATTTTTTTTTATTAATAACTTTGTTCGAAATTTGACCTTGGCATCAAATTCTGCTTCGATTGAGATGAAAATTAAGCAAAAACATAGTAGTCACATGACACGGGATTCGCATTATCTGCCAAATTTAAATTTTTTCCAAAAAATAATTCAAAAGTAGGGTTATTTTTGAAAGTGTCGAAAAAAAATATTAGAATTTTTTTTTAAATGTAGTTTCTAGCCCACATGCAAAATTTAAGCTGCATTAGATAATTTTGATTTTTTACCCATGTTTTGTAAATTGACTTTTCGTCACCTTAGAGTTATACTGTTGTATGTCGCATTTTTTCTGAAATTGACTTTTTGGTGTTAATAAGTTGTATGTACCTCAAACTTGCCTTCCAAAGAATTACAATGTTGTATGTTACACCATATGTCATTGGCAACCATAAATACATTGTTGTATCAACGTGAATTGCGATTTTTAGAGTCTCATAGTTGTATATGTGTCACATACACCTTTGTAGTTTTATATTTTATTCCTATGGTCAAAAATAATACACATACAACTTTGTTTTTATTTGGTTGGGTCGTTGAGTTAGTGTACTAGTGGATTCCTGAGGTGGATAAGGCATACTATATGGCTATACTTCCCAAAAATGATAATGCCTAACATATTTATTTCTCTAGTTCTGGATTATATTCTTATTTGTAGTTATTTTGTTTTTTTGTAACGTTACAGAGTTGTATGTTTTCATAATTAATAAAAAAATAGAGTTACATAATTGTATGTGTTTTTTCTAGTGCCCAAAATATAGAAAAAACAATGTATATGTGTATATTTTTTCTAAAAAACCGTAATAATTATAATGAAACTAACCAAGTACAAATTTTCTTAAGTGTAGGTCTGTCCATAGCACTGTAACAAAAAGCCAATTTTTCATAACGCTTTTTCTCTAAACTTGGTTTACCGCACATACCACAGTATAACTCTAAGGTGACGTTTTGTAAAATAAGACTTAACGCAACCTACATAAAACTTCTTAGTTTTGACAATGCTTTTATTTCAGCTACATTTTCTTTAAAGTAGCGCCTTATTAAATGTGTGTTTTTCCACAAAATCAAAATTGGGCTATTGAAATTTAGTCGCATGTGATGCAAAGTTTATTTGTTTTTGACCCTGTATATAAGGTAACTTCATAAAATAAGTATTTTTGAATACGTAGTTTGTGTCTGACAGTAATACACCTTAATATTAAGACAAAAAAAAAGAACACAGTGTTAGTATTAAAGTGTTCATTAAGTAGTGGAAAATAAACTTTAGTGGTGGGTAAAAAATCAAAATTATCTTATGCAGCTGAAATTTTGCATGTGGGCTAGAAACTGCATTTAAAAAACTTTTTCTAATAACTTTTTCCGATATTTTCAGAAATAACCCCACTTTTAAATTATCTTTCGGAAAAAATTAAAATTTGACAGATATAATGCGTGATTCGCATTGCACAATTTTCCGCAATTTTTTTGTTTAATTTTCATCTCGATCGAAGCAGAACTTGATGCCAAAGTAAAATTTCGAATAAAGCTATTAATAAAAAAAAATCCCATATGATGCGGACTTTCCTGGTCACACTGTATATCAGGAGTTGCGAATTTATATATGTCGTAGGCTGATAGTGAAATCCGTCATTTCATGAAAAGCCTAGTCATATCATGAAGCGTGGCTAAAAGGTATATTGCAACTGGTTTGTTCGTTGTTCCCCAGAGCATTTTTTTCAACTAATATTATTTTATAAAAATAAAATTTAAATTAAATTTTAAAAAAATGCTCTGGGGAACAACGAACAAACCAGTTGCCAATATACCTTTTAGCGTGCAGCATGATATGACTAGGCTTTTTATGAAATGACGGATTTCACTATCAGCCTACGTATATACATACTTAAATATTAATAAATGTCACATAGATATTTAATTTGAGTGCTCCTCAAAATTATGTTTCTTAAATCTTCCTCTATCAGGATAGGAGTCTGATACACCAACGATTTTAAATGTCCCCAGGAAAAATAACCCAGACAATTCAAATCGGGGGATCTTGGGGGCCGACCTATTCGATAATGCTTGGTTTGCGTCAACGGTTATTTTTGCAAATAACTAAAAAACGATGACATACGGTAGAAATGTATGGAACCAAAAAGAATGATAAAAGAACGGGGAGTTAAATTATGATGTCCGTATTTGTCCGGGTTATTCGAAAAAAGTACAGTCGAGTGGAATTGTCGGTAGCGCAAAAAATATAGGACCCTGTATACAGCATCCGATAATTTTGACATTTTCTTGTAGAGATTCCAAAAACTAATAAGGGCACCAAATTGGAAATAATTATCTCGGCAAATGTGTGAGGAAAGCAAAAAAAAAACGAAACAAATTAAAACTTTGACGCCCAGCATATCAAAAATGAAGCATTTTTGACCACATGTTTATAGGTATTTTTTTCTTATCTTGAGAAGCACTATCATTCTCTTAAATATCTACGTGTCATTCCTTAACACACTGTATAAAAACAAAGTCTGTTTAAAAGTATTAAAAATTCTACTGGTAGGTATGATGTGGCGTAAGTAACTCAAAATATAAGTCATCTTTACCACCACTAAAACCAATGATTGATTTCCGCTGTTGCAGAGTGGAATTACCTGCGGCAATAAACAGAAATTACATTGGTCTCTTATGACTTATAAAGTCATTGGGGTCGACACGACTACCTTAATTATTATATATTATATATTTCTGTCCCATAATTGTTCCTGGGGTTTAACAAACAAATTCGTATTTTCAAAGTTGGTCAACTAGGCAGATACAAAGATTGACAATGACATTTTAAACAATTTTTGAACAGTGTAACTATTTTTTAAGTAGTAGGTACCATCGCGAAAAAGAGTCCATTTTACGTACCATGTCCGCTAAATCCTGTGGCTATATAAAGATTTGAGTAGTAGGGATGCGGTCCTATAATACCGTTCTGATCATATCTGTTGTACTCATAAAAGCCAGCCCATCCACCTTTTAGCTGAAAGGTAAAAAGATATATTTTTTTAAATTTATTTTTGTCAAGACGCTAATAATAGTAGTATAGTCAAATCTGGTGTTAACGGGCGGGTCCTAAGGTTACTAGGTCACTAACTATACGAATCAAATTAAAAAAACACAAGAACTACAAAAATGATATTATTACAAAAAATATATCCGAAGAAAGAAAAAATAGTTTTATTATAGTAGGTATAAACTGCTAACATAATTGTCTAAAACTTTTCCCATTGAACCGTATTTTTATCTCTTATAGTTTCCGAGATCGCCATACTGTATAGATCATAAATCACATTACAAACGTTAATTTTAATATTTTCCCCCAAATCTTCAGTCGTTAGCTTTTTTCGTCTATACTTTTTAGTTTTCTTTGGTATTATATTATGCTTTTTTGCATGGACGATTTTTTGCACAGTCCGTAAACCGATTTTCAGTTATTTTGCTATTATTTCTAAGATATTGGTTGATGAATTTCCCGTTTCTCTTTCATTCTCGAATTATTTATCAACCATTGTTTTGACATGGGGATGCAAAAAACCCAACAAAATTATTCCTGGTAAAGACAGAAATTTCGTTAAAAATAACAAAATTTATACAATACCATAACCGAATTATTGATATTCAGCACTGACATCTTGAATTAGAACCTATTAAAAATATATCCCAACAATAAAAATATTCTCCACTCCCTAGAGTGCCACAAACCTTTCCTAGAGACAATTAAAAAGACGTGAAGAAAGTGTAAAGTTTGAAAACATGAGATTGTTTAATTAGGACGTCATACAATTATTTTATTTATCAGTCGTGTGAGCCGTGAGACCGATTATAGAATAACTTAAATAGAAAAGAACAAGAGACAGAATCTAGGAACTTAAGATATCATTTAGGTAAATGCCGGAGGGTCGACCGTCAAGTTTTAACGCAAGCCGCAAAGCAGATTAGTTACCTTCGCTGCATTAAAAGCTGGAATTCGATGCGCCAAAAGTGGCCATACTTCATTGTCCCAAAATTCATAGTCTACATCTAAGTTTGTCGTCTCCGGTTCGTCTTTTAATTCCGGAATCATTGCTCCCAAAAAGTTTCCTTTTAAACCCTCCCTCCTAAAGTAGGCTCCTGTGAAGTCAAATGTCTTTGGTGTCTTTACACATGGGAGATCTTCTTGGCTGGTAAATGTATAAATGAATCTTTTTCTAAAAATAATTGCCTGTGAAATGTTTAAATAATGTTCTGGTTTTTGGATTTGGAAGTAGGGGAGAAGTGTGTACCTTGGGACACTGCGTACCTTGAGACACTTCCGTAGAAACTAAGGATACTGTGGTATTCTGTCGAATTGGCGCTAAGCTGCCTCCACTTAATAAAAGATGTCGCTACGCGAACGTTGTCACGATTTTATTTGCATATGGCGGAAATACGGATCAACTGTGATTTCCACCCGTGTAAAGTAAATTTTAATCCGGTAACATCGTTTAATGTGGAAAATAAAGTAAGTAAGTTTATTAATATTTACGTTGGTGGGGGTATTTGTGGTATTATTTTGCAAGTTTTTTTTCAATTGGAAAATAAATAAGATACTTTTAATTTAGGAATTAGGTCATATTCCTGTATTAAACATTCCGTGTACCTTGGGACAATACTGTAGGTGTACCTGCCGATGACGGCGATGACATGTCCCATGGTTTTAGCGTAAGACAAGCCGCCAAAGAATATAATATCTTCAAATCAACTCTAAGTCGACATTTGAAAAAATTTCGAGATGATGGTCGTTTTGGTTAAATTGGAAGGGAAAAAAGTCTCGAAAATTTTTCGTTGCAAAAGTAACTGAAATATCAAATGAAATACTAAACGTACAATATTTAAAAAAAAATAGTAGGAGATGTATTTTGGATGATGAAACTATTTTTGAAATTTCCAACTCGGACGTAATTATGATCTTACCAGCTCCTCAAATAATAGGAGGAACTGAGAGACGAAGTCGCCAAATGTATTTTACCGTTGATTTTTCTTGTTATAATGTATAATAACATTAAGTCCCAAAGTACACTAGCACGTGTCCCAAGGTACAACTACCTACCTAGAGTACCTTTGGACAAGTTAAACTTTTTTAGAATTTAGCAGTTTTTATACTTTTGTATTAACATTTACGTTTAGGTTTATGGACATGATCTCATAAAATGCGTTGATGTAACACCTAAAGGGAAACAAAACGATTTAATACATTAGTACTAAGAAATAACGCAGTATTTATTTTGATGTCCCAAGGTATACACACTTCTCCCCTACCTAAAATGATTTCTTGGCAGTACAGAAAGATACAGACATGTCGTTACAGTTTGTGTTGCGATTTTTTTAATATATAAGATTCCATGTAGGGTTATTATTATTGTATTATTTTCGTGATGCTATACGAACGTATGTTAGAAGTTACGGTCCGAAGTCCGAAGACAACACAAGACATTCACAATTGATTAAATGTTTTTAATGCGTTTACGACCTTAGTACACCATCCGCTAGATTTTGCGAAGATGGTGTTTCTTCGAATCAACTGGAAAATATTGCTAGATCTCAAAATAAGGTTTAGTTTTTGTTATGTATCATATAAGCTATGTTAAAAAATATATGTTTTAATTGCATATTCCCTTACTTTTGTTGCCATTGCAGCCTTTTCATAACATTTATTAAAAATTAATCGATATAATTGGGCCTATGGTAAAAGCTGGTACCTAACCATTTTTTTCTTCACATTCCTGAAAATATTTTATTATGATGGCTTGCAAGTGAGGCTGGGCAAAAATTCGATATATCGATATTTTTATCGATATATCGATACCTATATCGAATAACGATATTTAAAAAATAAAATATCGATATTATTGATATTCATAGATATTATCGATATTTATCATAGTATCGATATATATACTAATTTTCTTCCCTTGGAAAAAGTAGGCAACAAGCCAAAGCGAGTCGGCCAAGCCAGTCAAGCCTAGGGCTGGGCAAAAATTCGATATACCTATCGAATAACGATATTTATCGATATATCAACTACATCGATATTTTTTAAATATCGATATTCAATCTTGGAATTTCAATATCGCCCAGCCCTACTTGCAAGTCTAATTTCACCGGATGTACAAACTATAAAATTATGACCGCCGCGCGCCGTAAACACAAGTTGCCATCATATTACTCCAGGTACTCTAAAGATTTATTAGAAATACAATTTAAATTTATTCAGTGCATAAGTTTTTTTTTTGTTATTTTTTATTACATAAGTATAAGAAATCTATCTCTATCATTTGGACGTGGTATCGCGTCGTTTGTGGCTATGAATTTAGACTTACTGGTAAAAACAAATTAAGTCAAAACCAAATGGTTTGTTCATAATCCTGGAAGTAAGATTCTGCTAAAAAGCGTTATTACGCTCTCTGCGGGTGCAACCCTTTGCTCTAATATTCTGTGGTGCAAACATTAACGACGCCGCGGCAGAAACATGAGCAAGTAGGTAGGCGTAGCGTCGAGAGAGAGAGCGAGAGCACTGAGAGCAGTGTATCTTTTACCTCTGCTAGAATGGCAAAATGGCGAAATTTATTTTCACTAGTTATCGCGTCAAAGGGGTAATAATTAAATAACTGCTTGTACAGTTTTCACCAACTCCTTTAATTGCCTCCACAAGAAATTATTTATTATGATCTATTTTTTACCTTCGTTCCACGGGAACAGGCACAGATAAAACTCCACTTCCAGTGCCAATTTTAAGAAGTTCTGCGACTTTACCAGATTCTGCACCTGCCGCAAGAACACAAATTGCAAAACTTATGGTTCTTTTTTCGCCCTCTGGTGTCTCTATCTAAAACAGAACTATTCTATCATTTTAAATTATTATTAAACTAAACGTCTTTCAAGCATTGGCGTAGCAAGGGTGGATGACATTCAGGGCACGTATCACCCCCATGGTCGGAGGGGGGAGAAAGCTGACCCATTTGGGTTGCTTTTGGCTCCCACTTTTCTTATGAAAATGTAAAACAATTTTAAAGTAATTAAATATTTAATTAACATTTTATTACTCTGTATATGGCAGCTATTTTGTTTTCTCAATGCCCGCTTATTATTGGATAAAATGAATTATTTGTTTTGAAATATTGCTTGGTTATCCTATTTATATAGTTCTTATTTGCAGAAGACAGTGTTAGAATATCTGAATTATTCGGAACACCCTGGATAGCATTAAATTAAATATCTTTATTTTTAAGCATAAGCAAACAGTTTTATTAAAATTTAAAAAAAAAATAGTGTTAAATATGTTTATTTTTGGGCTTTTGAGTTTGTTCGATGATGTATATCTCCAGAACTAGTCATAGAAAAAGGGAAATTAATAGTAAAATGTAAGTAAAATATTTTAAGCAAAAAATATTAAAAAATAACTAGATTTAACCATTCCAATTTTAATATACCCGGTGATTTATAAATACGTGAATTTTTTCTATCGCGTATCATCGGTAACACCCGCCTAGTCCTAGTAGAGGGAGAAGGCATTCTGCATCAGTTTCTCCGCATTTCTAAGCATTTTATGCTGTTTTTAAACCGTTTTTAGTCGTTTATAGCCGTTTATAGTAGTTGATTATAGCCGTTTTGGAACATTATGTTTATTCGAATTGATATACCGGGTAAGTATAAAATATAAAGTACCGAAACACTTTAATATCTTCAAAACCGCTAAAGCTATGCTTAAAATATTCGGTATTTGGAGGTTTCTGCGTATGAGGAATTAAACAATGATGACTGTTGCCAGATTTCCTAGTTTTGCGCTACACATAGGTAGTCATTTCCTTATCTTAAATAGAATGCCCCATTTATTTTTACTGCAGTTAATTGATCGTCTCAAACTTAGTAAGATCCTAAATTTTCAAAATTTTATTCCTACTAGTTGCTGGGATATGACAACCCCGCATTTTCAGTAAAAAGTACCGGAACGCTCAAATATCTTCAAAACCGCTAAAGCTGCTCTTAAAAAATTTGGCATTTGGGGGTTTGTTCTCTCTCTCTTTTGAGGATTTTTTTTATAAAAAAAAAAATATTGACGACTGACAGTGTGTCCCAATTTAGAGATATGACAACATCGATACTTTTCTTAAATGGGAACCCTCGTTTTTTATTAACTATTTTTAAAGTGCATATTAAGTTGTACATAGGGGAAGGTTGCCTATATTGAACCGCTACCTAAATTGGACCACAGTATATTTCTCCGAAACTAAACAAGTGCCATATGATCTGGCAACACTGTAACATACTTCCACCTAGAACCTTTGATCAGCAACAAACTCAACTAGTTGGCCGTTAGTGCTTGGCGTGTACAGAGCAAAACGTAATTTACACATTTTTAATGTAATATTTTTAGGATTTTCCTAAGAATTTACCTTAGAACCATAAAACTCTAAGCAAAATTTTTTTTATAGAAGTTTTCAAGTAAGTTTTTCTCTTTCTATTTTTCCTATTACCATGCCATATTTGTTTTTTCTTGTTTCCTTCCTGAGTGGTTTTGTAAAATACGTGGTAGTTGCTTAAATTGGACCACTGGGTGATTGCCAAAATTGAACCGGTCCAATTTAGGCAATTTTTCCAAATTATGCAAAAATATTTTTTCTCTTTAAATAAGTTGATGTCATGAACTAACACCATTTCAATATTGCTAAAATATTTTTTCTTTGAGTTAAAAAATGAAACTATGACTGGTCCAATATAGGAAACTAATAGGTACTTTTTTTGCATTAGGATGTCTTCTACCGAAATTTTGATTGTAAATTTGATGTTTTTTTTGAAATATAATTATAAAACTTCCTATACCAACAATTTTATTTTTTATTTATTTATTTAACACCTAAGCTTCCGATTTAAATCATCTGGTCCCATTTTGGAACCCCCAGGTGCAATTTAGGCAACCGGTTTCCTATATTGAACCACTTGCAGAGGTTTTTTTATTACCTGGTATATCATAGATATTTATGAAATAAAATTCTGCAAAAAATCCTGCAATTGAACGACATACTAAAGTATACTAAAGTATAGCTTCAAGATCGATTTTGCGTTATTATCAGGATCTATGATAAGAAATCTGGAAATAGGTCCAATATGGGCACCTTCCCCTAAGTACTAAATTTCAAATGTTTATTCCTTGTCATATGTCGAGGAGTTGAAAGCACAAATAAAACATGAGTGTAGGTTAATTTCTTTCGAAGTAATTAAAAATATTCACATCAATGAGTTTTACT
Source organism: Polydrusus pterygomalis (assembly GCA_963969555.1). Taxonomy (NCBI): domain Eukaryota; kingdom Metazoa; phylum Arthropoda; class Insecta; order Coleoptera; family Curculionidae; genus Polydrusus; species Polydrusus pterygomalis. Next base: position 85,264,625 of record OZ018376.1, read on the forward strand.
TGCGTTTAGGATATTTCCAAAAAGTGAATGGACAACATTTTGAGCATTTACTAACGAAACAGTAATAAAGGTGGATAGAAGGTTTTTCAATTAAATTAATTTTTCTTTGTTTAACGAGATGGTTCGTATCCATAACTTAATAATATATACACTTTTAAAATAATAAAAACCATTTAAAAAAATTATTATATTTAAAATAAAATATTTTTTTTTTATAAAAAAATACCACAACGGTAACAAACTCACAATGTTTATAAGGTACTATATACACTTACCACCACTTGTTTAGGATGTTCATAATCATCTGACCGAGTCTCAAAGTTGAAATTGACTACATTAGCCTTAACATACTGAACGTTTTTAGCTTCAGCGCCTCTTTTGAATAGTTGCAGCAAAGTCCAAGGATCAAACCAGCCTTCTTTTTCTAAACCCAGACAACCTACCGCGATTTCGTCGATATTTAACCAAGGAAATCTAAAAATATACGACTGATAATAATGAAATAAACATTTTGGAAAATATAAAACATGTAATTGTGATTGAAAGCGATGTAGATTTAATTCAATTGCTTGTATCTTGTATCTATCTACATATACAGGGTGATTCGCGGTGGATGGTACGTTAGACGTATATAACCAACCAGCTAAAGAATCGATCTGAAAATGTGATCATTTAATAACATTAACATAATAATAATAAGTTTATTTAAAATTTAATAATATGATAAATATGTTTATGTTGTCTTCTATAAACTTATTCTTCAATCCCCTGAAGCTAAGCTTGTTAGGGGCAAATCTTATTGTTTGTTGTAGTAAGTAGTATGTAAAATCATAAATATGCATTAAAAATCAAGTTTTAAAGTAAAAATGTTAATTTATAGTATAAACGCAGCTTTTTTGAAGAAATATATTACCTATAATAAAATTATTAACTTTTAAGTAAAAAATATTAATAGGTATATTAGAACAATATTAATTAATTAAAGCATTTCTAAAAATATTTTCAAATTGTCTGTTTTTAATATCCATGTTTTTATTTCGACTGTAAATTTTTTTAATGAAATCAATTTTTTAAATTTTGTTGGGTGAAATAGGTAATCGTTTAAATAAAAACATAAATATTTGAAACTTTTTTGTCCTTTGGACTTATTTATTTTAGGTTTTATGGCGTGTATTATGATTATGGTTTTTAAATTGTATAATGTTTTTATTTTTAAATATATACGAGTATATTAAGATGTTATAAATGTAAAGTTGTCTTATGTTGTTCAACTTTTTTGTTTCTGAATATAATTATTTTGAAGGATAAAGATAATCTTTATTGAATGTAATTTTTAGAAACCTTTTTTGTAATATTTCTAATTTTTTAACTAAAGTTCTATTTATTCCTCCCCAACCTAAAATTCCGTAATTTAAATGAGTTTTTAACTAACGCGTAATATAATATTTCCATATGACTTACATTTAAAATTTTTTTAATGTTTTTAAAAATTGGTAGTAAAGTATATATATAAAGTAAGTAAGTATTCCATGTGAAAATTCCAATTTAATTTACTGTCAAAAATAATTCCTAAATATTTTATTTTAAAAATTTGAATGTCTTCACATTTATTTGAATAGTATTCATATTTCGTGGTAGGTTATTTAGGTTTAAAGTAAATGGAATATAATTTGTTTTATTAAAATTAATTTGAAACAAATTGTTATCAAACCAATTTTAAAATATTTTTTAATTTTATTATTTAAGTTTTCCCAATTTGTAGGTATCGGTATAAAAAATTGTAGTATCATCTGTAAAACTATGACTGTCCATCGCAGTTTATACTAAATAAGTCGTTATAATATAAATATTAAAAAATAATGGTCCTAAAATTGTTCCTTGAGGAACACCATACTTAAATACTTTTGGATAGCTTTTTTCTTTATCTATTTGAACATAAGTTGGTCTATTTTTTAGATAATTTTTTAATTAATTCTAATTGCTTTCCTCATAAACGGACATGTTGTATTTATATTTTGGACGATGCAATATGTTGCCACTTCCACCAAAAATTAGTCAAATTCGATATTTTAAATGGAATATATCCTATATTTTATTTTATTTTCGAAAACCACATTAATTTTTTAACAAATTTTTTTAACATTTCTAAAATACTATAATTAATAAATAGACCGTTAAAAGTAGTTAAAAATTTCACGTATAATGACGCCTAAAATTTTCTTTTTTTTACAAAATATTAAATTAATAACATTCGCCATAAATTAAAGATAGGCAATTATTTTTTTATCAAACTAAAAAAAAATTTAATTCAAAAATAAAAATCAAATGCATCCAGCGAACATTTTTTTAAATATGTAAACATATCCAACAAACAATAATTATAGTCTAAAGAAGGTGACTTTTACCTAAGGTTTTTACTATAAAGCCCAGTGGAAAATAAAACCAAGGTAATAAACTGGTAAAAAACACCTATCAAGGAGAATTGGGCTTCATAGACAAGGCCAAGTAGTCTTCTTTGTGGTACTAAAGAGGTGTTTTTTTTGTAATACAGATTTAAGCTTTGTGCACCTATGTTGGGCCTGTTATGGACTATGAAGTTTATAGAAAACCATAACCATAATTTTAGAGAAAGATGAAAATATACTGTTGTTTTTATTTTTATCAAAGAGCAGAAGGCAGGAATTTTCTTATATCAGAATATGTCATGTCAGGCGCTATTGATTTTTAAAATGGAGTGGTAGTATCTATAGATACTTATAAAATCACTATTTCATCGATGTAAAGTAAAAAATTAGGTGCGCATAAAAACTTTTTAATATAAATTTCAATTTTTTCCCTGAAAACTAACCGCGCCTCCCCAAAAAGACATTTAATTTTTTTAAAAATAAGGTAAATTAAAATTGACAACACAAAAAATTTAAAATACAGCCAATATTTTGTGCATGGAAAAATAAGTTAGCTCGTTTATGTGCTCGGTTTCTGCAATACATTTTTTTTGGTTTAGTGTTACAAGTAATTTTATAAAATTAATTTAAGATAATACACCATATTAAAAAAATAGGGCGTCAGTAAAATATTTTCCTAAAGGTCATGATTTTCAAAAAAAGAGGACTGGTTTGGCTATAAGGAATTTCAGTCATTACTATAACTTATTTTGTACTTTAAAGCCTTCTGGGCTTTACTAAAAAATGTAAGAGTAATATAGAGTATACAATCATCATCTCAGAAAATGTTCACATTGTAACCTGCCATGAAGACAGAGAATTAAAGACAAAACGAAGTAAGTTATTCTTCATATATGGCAACGAGACTGCTGATGCGCTCGCCAGGGAGGGCGCAAGCATGTCTGCCGAACTAGCAGAGAATGCTGTGGCTAGACCACTGGGATCAGTCAAAGAGGAGATAGATCGGATAGCTAAACAACTTGCGCAAAGCAGATGGACAGGGCTGGCAACTTGTAGCATCTCCAGGCAATTGTGACCCCTACTGGACGGCAGGATAACCTCAGTGCTATTACAACACAGTCGGAAGGACCTAAGAAACATCACTGCCGTAGTCACCGGACATTGCCTGTTCGGTATAGACACGTTGAACGCATGCAAATACCAACTAACGACTTCTGTAGAAGTTGCAGAGATGAAGAAGAGGAGGAAAGTATTCAGCATTTCTTGTGTAAATGCACCGGCCTCGCTAGAAGAAGGTTCAATGCCCTGGGCGAACCATTCTTTAATGATCTGGAGGAAGTGAACAGCCTGCAACTGGGTCGACTTACTAAGTTTATTAACAGCAGTGGCTGGTTTGAATGAGCTGTCTAGATTCTTCTACAATCCATGTCGCATTAACCTTAAGGAAGCTGATGCGGATAGGTTTCGCGGAATATGTGTGGTACCACAACGGTCCTACAGGACTACGTGTGACTGTTTGGTCAATGCCAGAGGTCTGCCACTCTAACCTAACCTATTCTTCATTTATGAGCCTAAAAGATTTTTGAGCATTAAGGCCCAATTTAAGGTAAAAAATAACCTGCTTTGGCATTTATTACTGACTTTCCTTAGACCTAACTATCAAGTCGATTTACAAGGTAAATATGGACTATTTTGGACCGTCTCTTATTTTTTACTTAAATAGGTAATTTTCTCCAAATTAGAGGTCGCTAAGGCTTTAAATGTTTTATTGGATATGTTTAGAGATGTGTAGAGATTTAGTACCTATCAAGGTTATCTTAAATTCCAAACCACATTGATTGATTGATTAAAAATATATGACCCCGAATGTGTTTTTTGCTAAACTTTTGTTTTTCTTTAATTATAAAATGTGATAATAAAATTTAAATTAAAATTTAACCTTAGCTGACCTTGTTAAAAGCGGAAATAACTGCTTTTAATAATAATAATAACACTATTGCGAAAAATAATCATTAATATGTTTAACGCGAATGTGCTGAAAATCCATCCATCCTACGTACTTATTCTAAATTTAAATCTATTATCACCTTTTAACTATTAAACTATTTTTCCAGGAAATATATAACATATACCTGGGGTAGACCGCTGGAAATCCAATGTAAATTTTCCTACCCTCAAATATTGGCTCCTCTATTAATTTACATCAAAATTGTATTATACTTTTTTGACGTCCCTTGTATTATGGACTCCCAAATCAAATTTTATTATTCTCTAATAAGCTAATTAGTTATTTACAAAAAACTCTTCGTCAAATTCTTAAAAATTGAACACGACTGCGATACATATACACGAATGAAACCACTAGTAATAATTATGATAATGTTAAATGTTACATGACGTTTTATTTTTAATATGTTTTACCGTATATAAATGAGGAATTGAGGCAAGATGATGAAATACGAAGAGCAAACTTTTGTTTTACTGAAGAATGCACCTTCATATTAAACAATAAATCAAATATCAAAATTGTAGATTGTTGGGAAACCAGCCCCAATCCGGGTAATTTATTTCTTTTTCTAATATTTTTAATCCCTATAATAATAGTTTTGTACGCCTATGGTCACTGCCGCCCTCTTCTTACCTCGTCTCCCAATAATCCTAGCCACAGTTCCTAGAAAATTGGTGCCAGGTAGGCAACTTTGTTATTTGTTACACGTCTACCCTATAGCCTTGTCTTGTCTTGTGTTTACTGGAAAACGATGATTGGTCGTCGTCAACACAGGCTAGACGAGATGCGTCGATCAAAGTTCTCTTCCCGTCGTTAACATTAAGTTCTAGCAGTCACGTTATGTTGTTTTTAAACTAAGCACTGTGCGCTTGATTCGCGTTCAATGCTGCGTCGTCATTATAATTTACGTTCGCGGCATGGTGCAAAGAGTTCTCAGTGAGCACAAGGTTTGGCAACCTAGGGTACTGTAATTAAAATAGATAAACTGATAATAATGAAAGTTCAAAAGTAAAATATTAAAAACACACACATTCAAAAAAATACACACAGAAGCACTTAAAAAATACCAAAATCAGAAGAAAATAATGTGACGCAACCTGACGCGTGAGCTTCTACTGTCCACTACTAAACTGAGAACTTTTAGGAAGAAACCAGCATCAGCTGTGAACGTCACACGCGGACCGAAACGCCTTTGCTTTTGGAAAAAGTTGCCCTTTATTGCTCGACATATACTTATTATACAAACCTCTCCTTTAGCTGATGCTTTCGTAAAATTGTATTGACTGCGCCCAATTCATTTTGTAATTTACTATTGGCTATTAACTGTGCGGCACCCTCTTCACTGGCCAAAATTAAATAACCATTGGGAGTAAAATTTACATCCGCTTCAGGTCCAAATCTTTGTTTTAAGGTTCTCAGAAATTCTGCCCCATAAACTGACATTTGGATATTTTCTGGAAGTGAAAACTGTTGTCTCAAACCACCACACGACAAACATGTTGAACAAGTTGCATACTAAAAATGAAAAACAGATTATTAGAGCCCTTTATTATTACCTCATTAGACTTTTTGACTTTGACAATGCACGGCAAATCTTTTAACAAGAATAAATTCTGTACCAACAAATAATCCATCCATTTAAAAAAAAGTTAAAATTTTTAAAGAGCAAACACTAGTAATTGACCATTTCGTTTTTTGATCAATAATTCGTAGCTTTTTCATTTTATTCAAAAATCGACTCACTTCTCGTAAAATTCGCCAAGCCTCTACAGGGTATTCCTAAATATCATGTAAATACGAAAAGGTAGGTTCGCAAACGCTTCGTTGCCGATCTACAGGGTGTTGAAATTTCAAAATTTTTTTAGTTTTTTCTTTATAGCTCTTGTAGTTTTTAAGATATTCAGTTCTAATTTGGAATATAGGCCACGCTGTATGACTTACATCATTGGGCATACCAAATGATTTTAAGAATCTACAGTTCTAATCTAATTTTTTTAAGGGGTCATGCCCCCATTTCTCTTTTTTCTATATAAATTTTTAGTCATTAAATAAGCCAAAGAATTACCCCTTTTCGTATTTACATGATATTTATAGGAACACCCTGTATAACACGTATTCATTTTGTGAAAGAGCAACGTTCCCTAATATGTTTGAATTGATGATCCTTAAAAATTGGCACTGCTTCTTCGTCCTAAATACTTTCGCCATTTTCCGAGTACAGCGTAAATGCTAAAATTCATCATCGTCATCATCAAAAAAACAATACCCAGTTTGGAATTGGCACAGAAATCCCAAATGTTCTGGCCATATAGCAACAAAATTCATTTTTATTGTACTTTTTTAGTTTAAACTTGCTTGATAATTAATAACGTTTACAAAAATTTTAGGGCTAGAAAATAAAAGTCGAAACCATCTAGATCTGAATCCTCCGTGGTCACATGATCTAAAAATATCTTTGCTCTGATGGTCTCATCTGCGAGGTTAAAAACGAACTCGAAATTTGAAAGCGTGATATATTTTCCTCGATTAGTTGGAGCGCACAGACAATCCTTTTACTTACTGTAAAGTCTCTTTCTATAACAGCTACACTAAAAGCATTTTCATGTGATTTTTCTTTCAACCAATAGGCTATTGAACTTCCCATTGCGCCACCTCCAATGATTACAACGTCTGCATGCGTTGGGATATCATTTTTCACCCCCTCGACTGTATTCCTATTTTTTGGTTCGTTGGAACTTGCACCTGGTATCCCAAACTTTTTAAGTATGGGATTGTCATATTGTTTTTCCGAAAATACTTTAGGGCTTTGATGAAACGTCCTTTTTAATAAAAACCTAACTTTTACACCAAACACTTTCCTTGTGAACATATTTAATAAGACTACCATTAAACTCTTTGTTTATCCTATGTTTATCCATATTTGATGATAACACTAATTAATAGTCAGTGGCATGCCGTGGTAAAAAAAGTAAAGTAAAGTTCGTGTAACTTGTGGTGCTCAAGTCTGGTGCTAGAGTTTTCAGGTCGCGCAAGCGCCTCTAGCGTGACTTAACGACCAGAGATGGCCGGGACCGACAGCTTTACGTCTCCTCCGAAAGACGATCTTACACCAACCAACTAAAATTCGGTCATACTTTTTTTATTATGCGTATGCCCCTCCGGGAATCGAACCCGGATCGCCACGGCCGTAAGCGGTATCTCTACCACTGAGCTACGACCGGGCCGTGGTACCACTTAACCATAAATTATGGGGCACGGTGGTGAACGTATGATTTAAAAAAAGTCAGCTGTGTGCATTATTGCCTCTGTTTGGGTTTGTTCGATAATATAATGATATTTTGATATAATGATAATAGCCGAGTTCAGGCGTTTAGATAGCTTTTCTTCCTAAGAGGGGTACTTCCATACACTGGCTGAAGGGGGGTGAGGGGGGCAGACAGGTACCACAGAGATGTAGAGCCCTCGAAATTTTTTTTGGATTACGTCCAAATTTTGCTAAAATTGGTCAATAATTTAATTTTAATGCATTACTTTATCACTTAAAACTGTAGCTAATTGCTACCTAAAGACGGGTATTCGGCCGCTTTTTGGAGAAAACGAAAAATATACGAAATATTAATCAAAAAACGAAATGGCGAAGGCGTCACTGGTGTTTGCTCTTAATAAATAATGGTTTAATGACGTGATGGTCGCTGGTCACGGTGATGAGGAGGCTGGTGTTCAGAAAATTTCGCTGAAAAACAGAGCCGAAGGCGGATTTAAAAAAAATAAAATCCATATAGAACATAGCTTTTGCTAAAACTCATTTTTAAAGTGACGTTATGTTCATACAAATATTTGGGATTGTTCATTTTATTTCTCTTTTAAGTAAAAGAACAGGCAATTTTTTTTTAACCTAATTGGGACTAGAGCCCTGCACGGGCCGGATTTTCATCACGGGCCTCTACGCGCCAGGCCCCACCCTCGGGTTCGGATCGGGCCACTTAATCAATAAAGGTTCGGGCCGGCCGGGTCTTTCTTGCCGACCGGGCTTTTCGGGTCTGCTGGACTTTTTACGTTTTATAAGTAGGTAATACGCTACAGCTGATAGGCCGAAGACAATACATTAAAGATTCTAATAGTTTAGGCTTCATGTTTCATGTTATGGTATGTCACTTTACCAGTTAGGAGTAAACAATAGATTAAACGTCAATTGAAAAACTTGTAAAGTTTAGTCTTATTGTTTAGAGGTCATAAATGTCACGGTAAATTTGTTCAATTACCTTTCCAGCCGGCTGGGTTTTTCGGGCCGACCGGGGTTTTGTGCTTATCGGGTCGACCGGGCATTTCGGGTCGACCGAGCTTTTTTGCTCTTAGTTAATAATTTCAGGCCGTAAGATTCAGGCCCGTGCAGAGATCTAATTAGGACTATTTAAAAAAACTAAGTAATCAATTTTTGTATGTTTTTTTCATGACTTTAATTACCGACATTTGACCATGCATCCCTAAAGCTACGGCCTGGGCTGTTTCTTGTTTTATCCGCTATACTGGTAAGATATTTACATAAGAAATTGAAAATAGCAGATTATAAAATAAGTAAACATTTTTTAAAATTTTTTGAATGGCCGTATATATACAGTGTGCGAGTCAGTAACTTGGAATAAATTCAGTAAAGCCAGTACCTACAGTTTTTTTTTGGGAAAAATGCTTGGCTACGATCGAGTATTAATATTTTAAGTTTGTGGTATTTTTTATAAAAAAAAATATTGATACAGTGTGTTCCAAATTAGAGATATGACGATAATGATATTTTTTTTTAAATGGTAACGAAATCAAATACAGAATTACAAATTTTTATTCCTTGCACGGAATGGGAAAATGCTGAGGCGTTGAAAGCACGAATAAGGCATGGAGTGTAGGTTAATTTCTCCCGAAGTAATTAGAAATGTTCATGCTATGGGTGAACAGCATCACGCGACGGTGTATGTACGATGCACTCCAAAATGAACACCCAAGTCTTCGGCTACAACCGGAAGGTCACAAGCAATGGGTACATATACTTAGTCCACAACCGCCGGTAGAACAGTCTACGATACCACAACGCCCAAGCCATGACGTGTCCATTGTCAAGCTGATAAACCACAGGCGAACAAGCCGCAATTACTCGCTCGGTATTGTAATTGTGCATAATAAATAGTGTTCAAACAAAACCTCTATATTTTCTCCCCCAGCCAAACAGCACAGTTCAAAACGAGTTTTAGTTGCGTTTATATGCCAAATAGTGAATGGACAACATTTTGAGCATTTATTGGCTATGGTTGCCATTTAAAAAAATTATCGATATCGTCATATACAGGGTGCATGGAAAATACGTGTACAACGTTTGACGACAGACTCGACGTCAAAATAGGTCGATCTAAGCCGACTTAGTTATATCCAAAATTGTCTCGTTTAGCCGGTAGAGGGCGTCAAAAATTTGTAAAAATATTGGTTTTTCCTAAATTAGGTAGGTACGTGAAAACCTGCTAATCGATTTTAATGATTTTTAGTATGTAGACTAATACTATAAAATGACGTTTTCTAGTAGTATAGTCACCGGCTGTAAATAAGTGGAAGTGTTATAATACGTCAACATTTCTCCTCATTTTTTATATGAACGGCGTTATGACAACCCAGATATTTTTGTACAGTGACTGGATGTATTTGGAAGCTATTTTACCTCTTTAATATTTTTCGTTGAATGAGCTGTTTTGCCAGAAGAAAATATTTACAATTACCTGCATACATCAATTATTAACAATAAAAATAAAACAAAGTACAACAAAGTTGAAAGTATGTATTGTAAGAAACTAAGTAAAACAAAAACATTACTTAAGCAAATGTGTAAAATGACCGCCATCTTGCAGTTTATAAGACTCCGGTAAACGCACGCGATGATTTATTGCAGCGGATTTTAAATGCAAGCAACCATTTTAATAACCCCGAGACATTAGATAGGGTCCAATATCATTTTTTAAGGAGTGTTAATAAGTGTATTCAGCAAGATGGCGGTAATTTTAAACATTTGCTTAACACGTTGACTGCCGAGCCGATTTTCAAAAAATTTCCCTAGGAGCCATTTTCATTTTTGACTAGTAAAAACCATTTGATGACTATTAATATCTGAAATATTGTGATATTATTCATCAAAGGGCTGTAATATTGATTTTTAAGTGTGGGTCACCGGTGACCTACGCGGCGCTTAGGGCGGTTTTGGTCACCGGTTTCTCTATATAGCTAAACCTAAATGGTAGGCAACATTCAATATAAGGAAAACATGCTATGCCTGCATTAGACGAATCATCGTAGGTCACTTACCGCCTTGAAATCTTATGTTATGTTGGGTTTCGACAAAGTTAATGACAAAATTGGCTGTTGGTCACCGGTGACCCACACGGCGCCCCATGAGCAACTACCCGTAGGTCACCGGTGACCCACATGGCAGTTAACATGTTAAGTAATGTTTTTGTTTTACTTAGCTTCTTACAATATATACTTTCAACTTTGTTGTACTTTGTTTTATTTTTATTGTTAATAATTGATGTATGCAGGTAATTGTAAATATTTTCTTCTGGCAAAACAGCTCATTCAACGAAAAATATTAAAGAGGTAAAATAGCTTCCAAATACATCCAGTCACTCTACAAAAATATCTGGGTTGTCATAACGCCGTTCATATAAAAAATGAGGAGAAATGTTGACGTATTATATCACTTTTATAACACTTCCACTTATTTACAGCCGGTGACTATACTACTAGAAAACGTCATTTTATAGTATTAGTTTACATACTAAAAATCATTAAAATCGATTAGCAGGTTTTCACGTAATTTAGGAAAAACCAATATTTTTACAAATTTTTGACGCCCTCTACCGGCTGAACGAGACAATTTTGAATATAACTAAGTCGGCTTAGATCGACCTATTTTGACGTCAGGAGTCTGTCGTCAAACGTTGTACACGTATTTTCCGGACACCCTGTATATCTCTAATTTCGGACACACATATCAATATTTTTTTTAATAAAAAACAACTTAAAAGCTTAATACCCCAAGCATTTTTTCAATAAAATACTAGATTTACTGAATTTATTTCAAACACACACCGTATAATTATATTTTGAGTTATTAATACAAAAATAAACATTTACAATGTATGATTTAGTCCGACTTGATATTATGGGTCAGAGGTCTTTTATCTAAAAATTATCCCTGCTGATTTCACCTCTGGGTCAAATATACAGTGGTTCCAAATTTGTTTAAGCACTGGCGTACCCAAAAGAGGGAAACTGCCGGACTACAGCCTTCCCCTACCTAGTCCAACCCCGAACCAACATTTTTATACTAATTTCATTGTTTTCCTAATTTCAATAATATAATACCGGGTGTCCACGGAAGGTGGTTCGCCCCTCAACTTTTTTGTTTTTCAAGATAATGGAATAAAATTTTGGGGATTTCTATACGACATAAAACTGCATTTTTTGACAGGTGACTCAACATTATGGAACTTCCGGTTTGTTGTTGTATCTAAAGGGCTATGAATACCTTAAAATCACTTATTTCAGTTCTTTAATCTTGGGAAAAATACAATTTTACTATTTTTGGTCCAATGCTATGTGCTATGTAAAATGTAATCTTTAAAGTTGTATAACTCATTTTTTTTTAATGGCAACATGGTGGCTCGTCGGGTTAAGAAAAAAGAGGATTTTATTACGATTATTTTGATACCATACAGTACACTATTAGGTTTTAGAAAAGCTGCCATTAAAAAACTTTAAAAAGTTAACTAGAACTTTCCTAAAATGAGCATCTTTTGAGAATAAATTTAGATTTAAATGCATCAAGTAGCCGGTGAGCAGCAAAACTGATAAAACAAAATCATGCCTTGAAGAAAATTGAAATGCCAACAGCTTCTGCCAAAGTAAATTAGTTTGTTGTTTAAAAAACATGGAAAATAATAGTTTTACAAGGAGTGAAAAAGTTGATATTATGTTATTATTATCAGGCTCATTTCGCATTTTCGGAACCAGTTTCGGGTACCTTATAGTGCCGGGTTGGATAACGCAGATTAAAATATCTTTGTGCGTAAAGTCGTGCAGCATCGGTTGAATTATTTCTACATTCTCCAAACACTAATAACATATCAACTTTTTCACTCCATGTAAAACTATTATTTTTCATGTTTTTTAAAAAAGATTACATTTTACAGAGCACATAGCATTAGACCAAAAATAGTAAAATTGTATTTTTCCCAAGATTAAAGAACTGAAAGTGATTTTAAGGTATTCATAGCCCTCTAGATAAAACAACAAATTTGGAAAAAAAATATTTTCTTGGTGACAAAAAGTGACAAGTGACACATCGTATTTAAAATATCATATGGATTCAAAAAAAGTAAAAATATACCAGGTGTCCCACTTAAAAATCGAAAGTTTATGTCACTTCCGGTTAAACCGGAAGTTCCATAATGTTGAGTCACCTGTCAAAAAATGCAGTTTTATGTCGTATACAAATCCTCCGAATTTTATTTTATTATCTTGAAAAACAAAAAAGTTAGAGGGGCGAGCCACCTTCCGTGGACACCCGGTATATATTAAAAGGCAATCCGAAAATGTTCCCTCCCTTCTAGATGTCCTAGAGGATTTAAATTTGTTATAGGGGGTCGTCAAGGTTACAATTCCTTCGCCCGCACAACACTCGAAATAGTGACTATATAGCTTATACCGGATTTTTGTTTTATTTTGTACATTTAAATTTTAAAAAAATATTTCTCTTCCCTGTATGGCGAAACACCGAAAACGAGTCTGCTACAATCATATGGACATTTTTAAAAATATGATTTTGTATTTATATTATATCAGCCGGTTCCCCCGTGGCTTCACTGCCGGCCTCTCGCAGTCGCCGATTTGTCAAGAAATATATTGCATTTTATTACTTCTATTGAGACAAGTTCATGGTAAATCATTTTGAAATTTCAGATTTTTCCCTACAAATTGGATTTGCTTTGGCAATTATCTAGATATATGGAAAATTTCAACTTTCCACCTCATCTGTTTGGACTGCAGCGAAAGGGTATAGTGGGTGGTCTTGGTTGTAGAGATGGCTGTAGAACAGCTTACGTGGAATTGGGTATACTATATCATGGAGAATTTACTCCATGATATAGCATATAGGCGATAAGTTATATCCTGATCCAGCAAACCCACAATTTCCAGCGAATATGATATGGTTTCAGAAAGATGGAGCATCGCCCCATTACCAAATCAATGTCCGGCAGTACCTCAACCGAGTATTTCCAAAACGGTGGATATAGGGAGGCGTGGATCGATGGAATCGCCAGCACGATCCCCTGATCTGACGCCATTAGACTTCTTACGGGGTTATATCATAAATATTGTATACAAAACTAAACCCCTCGCCTTAGCTGACTTAACGAGACGAATAACGTTTGCGATTAGATCGGTCACGCTTGAGATGTTCAGTAGGTAATATTAGAAGAAATTTCTATTTAAGATTAGGATGTTGCCAAGACGTTCGCGGCGAGCATTTTCAACATCTCCTACATTAATGTTTTTTTTTTGTTTTTTACATTGTGTGTTGTAAATTTTTGCAATCAATCTGAAAACAGCTAATATTTCCAAAACAGTTGAAGATAGGTATAGGATATTGTACATGAAATATGTCTAAAATTTTCTGAAGAATTCAAAAATGAAATAACATACAGGGTATTGCATTTAAAATAAGAAAGTTGGTATTGGCCACTGTTATGACACACATTGTATAAAAAATAGTTTTTATTGAACAAAATGCGCATCTAGAAATACCAATCGACGTATATCCGAGGGTTTTTCGGAGACACCCCCATGTATTTATTATCGAATTTATTCCATTTGGTTGATACACACTGTGTTTAATTCTGTGCATTGAGTGTATTGACTTCTTGTAATTTTCCTATTTAAATATAAAGGACAAAATGTACTCAGTACAACATGCATACGTAGAACTTTTAAGAACTATATTATTTAGAAAATGGAACATGAGATTTCGGGAACTGTATCACTTAAATTAAATGATTTACAAATTTTAAAAATAAATGTATTTATATTGAACCAAACCGTGGGTTGATATTTTCTCCGACCAGGTAGAAGGATAAAGTAAATTTTACGATAGTTTTAGACAAAAATATATAAAATTAAAAACTAACTGGATAATTAAAATTAGAATCCACAGTCGCTCCACTGATGGTGTTCCGTTTCAACCAGAATATCTAAGACAAAAGTTTATAATAATATTTCTTTATTAAAATAGATAATAATAGACTTAATACAGTGGCGGGGCGCGAGAACTTAATGTTTTGTTTGATTGAAGTAGCCGATTTTTTATGAAGATCTATTTTTAAAAGTATCGAAATAATAACACAAACGTGTAAGGTATTTACTTATTTTTATTGTTATTAACCATAATAATTGCCTCCACACACGCAGTGTCTTCCTCAGATGGTAAGTATCCATCTGACGAATACCATAAATTATTTATATGAAATTGAAGTACCTACCAAACTAAAACGTTCCTGGACTATTTCCCTTTGATCTTTTTAACCAGAAAACTGCCTGTATACCTAAGTTAACAGGTATATAAGATATAAATGCAGCAATTATCGCCCAATACCTGTTTTACCAATCTTTTCAAAAATATTAGAAAAAGTAATAAATTATGCGACTTTCTAAAAAGCCAAAATTTACTTTTTGCTAGTCAGTATGGCTTTAGCAGATCTAAGGATACAGAAATAGCAGTAGGAGACATCATAACAAGTATTCAAGTTAATGTTGACGGCAGTAAAAATACTGTTTACTATCCTTAGATCTGTGTAGTGTAAGACTTTTGACACTGTAAACCATGATATTTTATTAAGAAAATTATACTGCAGTATTGGGATAAGGGGATATACAAACATCTACTTCAAGATATTTTAGTAAGCGTAAACAATTTGTTTAAATTGGGGGAAAAAAAAAGTTCGGAAAAAGAAATAATATGTGGAGTTCCACAAGGATCAATATTACGTCCATTATTATTCCTAACTTACATTAATTCCGTTTTCAAATTGAACTTAAAGCGCAACATAAAGCTATTTGCAGATGATACAACAATTTTTTATTTTGCTGAAACTTGTTATTAATAATGATTTAAAAATACTTCTTACTTGGCTTCAATCAAATAAACTTACGTTAAATTTTACAAAATATTTTATGTTTATAACGAAAAATAAAATAAATTCTATCATTACCTAAGCCCTTTTAACATTAATTTAATAATGAAAATATTTAATATTTAAAAACGACAATATTTTTAGGATTAGTTTTAGACGAAAATGTAAATTGGAATGGCCATATTCAGTATATTATAAACTCGATATCTCCTTTGGTAGAGAGCTAGATATTACATTCCTTTGAAATACTTTAAAAATATATATTTTTCTATAATATATTCAAAATTACAATACTTTTAGCTTCTGTATGGGGATCTGCTTATTTATCAAACTTAAAACAATTACAAAAATTGCAAAATAAAGTTATTAAATGCATAGGGTAAAGTGGTCCATAGTGGGAAATGACGTATGCTGCGAAACTATTTATCGTTGAGGTACAACTATATTTAACGTCATTTCATGTTCATATTTTCTATATTATATTATCATTTTCCATGTAATGAACTGTAAAAGTTAGTTTAGGAATAAAGGCATTTTAAAAATTCCATCTATCAGGTAGGTATCCAAAAAGGTATAAAGAATTATCTAGTTCGATATAATGATGAAAGATATTTTTATTATTGTTGCCATGAAATCGTTAATGAATGCCTGTATAAATTGGTTTGATAAATGCTAAAAAATTTCGGATTCGTACATTGGCCTCTCATCTAACACTCTGTTAAAATCGAGCCTTGATAAATCTAGAGTTTGGAATTTTCCATCTAAAATTAATTCTGCAATGGCTCTACCTACTGCTGGAGACTGTTGTATACCTGCAAGAAAATAAAGGATGTTAAAAACAAAAGAGATTCTATTGGATTCAAACAAAACATGCATGATGTGTTTTTCTATATCGAAACGTCTAATAAATAATAAGTGTGAAACACCGTTAGATTTAGAATAAAACGTAGAATTTATTAAGCATAAAATAAAATTTTCCGACTATTTAAAATAACAAAGTTGATGATGGTTGTGACTAAACGAAACGTCGGATCAAAAATGTAATTAAACCATCTTGTAGGGGGGAAAAAGTGGTAGTGAGAATGTTAAATTTATTTTGACATGTCTCTTCAAATAGAATCATAAATCAATTAAAACGAAATCGCGAAAATTCGGTTTTATCCAATTATCTTCGGAAGCATTCGGAATTTTTGAAATTTGAAAACATGACGTTACAGGATTCAGTTATGCGCAACTTTTCTTTAATTTAATCATCTCTGTATCTCCTATGGTGTACGAGATCCCTGTAGAGTGCATTCTTATCTGGGACACCCTGTGTATGGTTAACGGATGGACCTTCTTTTTCCGGACACCCTGTATATTAGAGATGCGACGAACGATTCATTTTGATGAATTAATTATTTTGATTCGTCCATAAATCATTTACTTCCTTGCATGGATTTACCGAAGTTTTGAAAAAATCGTGTGGCGAGATAAATTGAACCGAACACTAAAGATTAGGGGTCTTGAACGTAAACAAAGTACCTCTGATGGGAACCAACCATTATTCAGATCACGAATAAATTTTAACGCGTAAATCAAAAAATAACGGAATCTTATGTTATACAGTGTGACCAGTAAAGTCCGCATCATATGGGATTCCTATTTTTTTAATAGCTTTATTCGAAATTTGACTTTGGCATCAAGTTCTACTTCGATCGAGATGAAAATTAAGCAAAAAAATAGTAGTCACGTGATTCGCATTATCTGTCAAATTTTAATTTTTTCCAAAAAATAATTCAAAAGTGGGGTTATTTCTGAAAATATCGAAAAAAGTTATAAGAATAAGTAGTTTTCTTTAAATGCAGTTTCCAGCCCACATGCAAAATTTCAGCTGCATAAGAGAATCTTGATTTTTTACCTACTACTAAAATTTATTTTCCACTTAATGAACACTCTTTACTGATGACACTGTGATATTTTTGTCTTAATAGTAAGGCGCATTACTTTCAGACACAAACTACGTTTTCAAAAATACTTATTTTATGAAGTTACCTTATATGTATAGGGTCAAAAACAAATAAACTTTGCACTACACGCGACCAAATTGTAATAGCCCAATTTTGATTTTGTAGAAAAACACACTTTTAATATGGCGCTACTTTAAAGAAAATGTATCGGAAATAAAGCATTGTCAAAACTAAGAAGTTTTATGTAGGTTGCGTTGAGTCTTATCAATTTACAAAATATGAGTAAAAAATCAAAATTATTTTATGCAGCTGAAGTTTTGCATGTGGGATAGAAACTGCATTTAAAAAAACTTTTTCTAATAACTTTTTTCGATAATTTAAGAAAACACCCCACTTTTGAATTATTTTCTAAAAAAAAATTTTCAGATAATGCGAATCACGTGACTATTATTTTTTTGCTTAATTTTCATCTCGATCGAAGCAGAACTTGATGCCAAAGTCAAATTTCGAATAAAGCTATTATTAAAAAAAAACCCATATGATGCGGCCTTTACTGGTAACACTGTATAAACCAGGTATATTTTCATTATAATAAAATAATTTGATACCTAATAAATACTTTAAGGACATATTTAGTCGTCGTCAAGGCGGTGACTATTATATTAGTAATATATAGATAGTCTACTTGTCAGGTAGTAGTAACAAATATTAGGAGAGAAAATATTTTTCTAACCACCTGAAAAAACCCTTATACTATAAGGAAGGTTGCATTTCATCTAACACTGTTGGATATTAAAATGCAGTTTCAGATTGCAAAGTACAACTAAGAAATTGAAAGTCAATCATCTCAATAGGTTGTCACCACCTGCAGACCGGTTTCGAACCCTTTTGTTCTCGTCAGTACAGGGTAGGTGTTCATACCTTCGATCAGACGACTTTCGTACTAAAAACTATCATATCAACCTTTGTTGGTTGTATATAGCCTCTAGCGCCATCTCTTAGTAGTCCATACAATCTGAGCAGACACCCGTTTGGGTCTTGTATCATATATATTAGTAATATATAGACAGTCTACTTGTCAGGTAGTAGTAACAAATATTAGGAGAAAATATTTTTTTTTTACTAACCACCTGAAAAAACCCTTATACTATAAGGTTGCATTTCATCTAACACTGTTAGATATTAAAATGCAGTTTACTGCATTTTAATAACTGCATTTTAATATCTAACAGTGTTAGATGCAGTTAGTTGCATTTCATCTAACAGTGTTAGATGAAATGCAACCTTATAGTATAAGGGTTTTTTCAGGTGGTTAGAAAAATATTTTCTCTGCTAATATTTGCGGTGACTATTATTTAGTCATCATAATATTGGGCGAAAGTCCCCAAACTACTAGTTGGGTATTTATTATTCTTACCGTGTCCACTAAATCCACTCGCTATATAAATATTTGAGTAGTAAGGATGCGATCCTATAATACCATTTTCATCATATCTGTTGTACTCATAAAAGCCAGCCCATCCACCTGTTACCTAAAAAAGAAAATTAAAAACTTGTATAACAAAGCCACCTACTTTTTACAGTTTACAGTATGGTCCAAAGGCCTTATATTTAACCTCAATAGTTTTACATAGGTTCCCCACCATGAGCTTTTTGTTAAACAGCACAGACAGTTTTAAATTAAATGGGATGGATAGCGAGGGAGGCGAGGAAAGTAATTTTTTTTGGTGGTTCGCTTATAACTCGAAAACGATGGCGAAAAATTCTTCTTCATAAAATAAAAGCTTATAAAATTTTCTACAATATTACTTTTATATATTTTTTCGCTACGACGTACCATTTTCGAGATATCTGCTCTCAAAAGTCAGTAATTTTGAAAAATTTTTTTTAACGTTTTTTGTTACAGAATTCTCCTGGTAACTTCTTCACCATTTATTTTGTTTTACACAAAACCTACATAAGATAATGTAATAGAACGTTAAAGTTTTATCAAGAATATTGTCAACTAAAACTCACAGTGGTCCGGTATATTTAGGATACTCGACCACTGTGCGTTGTTGAGATCGCAACCCACTGTACGCCAATCGGGGTCAAGTGCGTTGCAATCTCATCACTTATTTGGGTATATAATCTGGGCCAACTCAAGCTGCAGGCATCGGAGCCTACCGCCCGGTCAACTCATCAATGGGTGACTATCCTTGACCATCGTCAAGTGCCGCACCCACTCTTCAGCTCAACAATAGGTGACAAGCCTTGACCATCGTCAAGTGACGCACCGTCCGCACGTCCGTTAACGAGCCTACGCCGAAACACGTCAGACATGCTGGTTTTCCTATTAGGGTGAAAATCAAGAAGATACAATAGACGACCATTTTATCGACTCCAGACTTTCCTTTCTCTACCGCTACGACCCCCACGAAGAGAAACTTCGTGACAATATAATATATAGATATAATTATTAATTTTTCTCTTGTTGTGCTACTTACAGCAGAAACTCCACCCGACCACAACACCCTGTTCATAAAACCTAGCAGGAAGAAAATGCAATTTTGTCCTACCAACCAAATGCAACAGCTAGGACTCAAAGACATTTTGTTCCTACACGCATTTACTGTGGTTCTACCACTGACAGTTCTGAAGATGGTTATAAAATAAACCGAAACGTTAGCAAATAAATAGAATTTCTATTAACAATTGACCGAAAACCCAGGAAAAAGTTACTATAATTGACGTATACAAGGTCAGGATAAAAATTACAAATTAAAAATACATATTTCTGGTAACACCAAAAATCAGTTTTTGAAACTTTTTAATACCACATTGTCATTAATAATGTATGTATTTCGACCGCTAATGCTGCTATCCAAAAAAAAATTCTTTTACCTCTAAAAATTAAAAAAACTAAAAAAATCAAAGATATATTTTAAATCTCGGATTTAAATTACAAATGTTATTCTAAATAAGTTTTCTAATTGGCATTTTGGTCAAAAATGAAAAATAAAGGTAGTTTACTCTTGGAGGAAAATCATGTTTTTGAAGTTTTTGCGAACCCTGTATAAAAAATCAAAATTTTCTCTTTGTGAATTGCATTTTTTTTTATAAGCAAAACTTTTTATCAAGAATGACTTTTTCCCGAAAAATAAAATTTTTCATTTATTTGTGCTATTGTAAACCCTATCCGCGGACAGTCTGTATATAGCCGCTGTTATTCCATGTGAAGAGAGCGTATCTGAAAACCTCATTATCTCAATTTGCAGGATTCAAACCGTGTTACTTCAGAAATATTCCAATGGACGGTCACCGTGAAATACCCTGTATGTTTTTGTTTCATCGCTTGAAATAAACTTGGCTTGTTGAAATATACAACCCGAGCTACGAGTTGCCACAGTTTATAATATTATTTCTGTAAACTTTGGTGTTGTCAACCAAGATAGCTGGTAAAATTTTACTCCCTCAAGTCAACGAGGCTATAAAAAAGGTGACACCAAAAAATACCGAGCGTTCACACAAATACGTATGGAGCAACCTGGTTTGGGTTATGGCTGCCCGTACAGTTCTAATAAGGATGAAACGGCCGTCGTGGTCAACCCGCCCCAAGGATCCATTATGCTTGGATCCCTGTGTATTCCAATACAAAAGACAGTTGCACACTTGTCCAATATGTCATTACTTTGTTGCTTTTAATAATTATTATTATATTAAAATGTACAAGACAAAAATGAAAATGAAATATTTTATTTCATTGTATAATCTTTTGAATACAACTCGATGTTTCAGGTTTACCTCTAACTTTTATTTGGGTCTTAACGTGTTACTAAATTATCCGATAATCCTGAAATATCTTCTGGCGTTACATTAAAAAATCCGATACTTACTTTCGCGGCATTAAAAGCCGGTACCCTCTGCGCCAAAGTTGGCCATACATTATTCTCCCAAAAGTCATAATCGACATCTAGGTTTGTCGTTTCAGGCTCGTCTTTCAATTCAGGGGCCAATCCTCCTATAAAATCTACACCTTCTCTTCTAAAATACGCACCTGTTAAATCGAAGGTCAGTGGGGTCTGACCTGGAGGGTTGTCTTGACAGGCAAATGTATAGACGAACCTTTTTCTAAAAACAAATACCATGTACATTTTTTTGGTGGTTTTATTTGCATATGAAGAGTGCAGGGGAATAACGATCAGAGTCCTTCTTATCGCTTCGACAAGTGCGATTTTTCTTTGTAATATAAAACATTAAAATACAATTTTGTCATTGTTATTTTTTGATCAGTTTCACAATGTCTTTTTGCCGTATATAAAATGCAAAAACGATCAGAGTCCTGGACTGTAATCATTTTTGCATTTTTTTATTTGTGATGACTTCACATTTTCGTTTATACGTTATGAAATATTGATAAAATCTTTTCCAGGTCTTAGGTAGCCTTATAACCGGAATCGTATTTGCTGGTTACACCTAATACCTTAAACATTTAAAATATATCAATACCTTCGCTCTACTGGCACAGGTACAGACAAAATGCCACTTCCAGTGCCAATTTTAAGGAGCTCTGCCACTTTACCGGATTCTGGACCCGCTGCAATAACACCAATTGAAAAATTGATGGTTCTTCTTTCACCATCTGGTGTTTCTATCTAAAAATAAATAACTTTTATTTATTTAGATTACCTACTTTAAATTTTCGAGTATTATTCACTATAACATGCTAGAAGCTTAATCGACTAAAAGTCGTGGTAGTAACAGTTTTTTTGTTGTTGTTTTAAACAACGTCAATCTGTCGTTGTTATCAAGGTGTAGAAAGGACCAAGGATCCGCCTCGCGGGGTACCATATCAAGTCGGGTTGCACAAAGATTTAAAAAAGCAATTAACAAACCACCAACTTCAACTGTGGCTTAAATGACATTGGCAAAAATGTCTCGCAATCAGAGGGGCCCGGATATGGCTTAATTCTTGTTACTACTACCATTGAATATCAAACTATAAGAAGGCCATATGAGCCGATTTCCTAAATCTGCTACGTTTAATTCATAGATGGCACAATGAGTTCACCAACAAGAAAGCGACTAGCCTTTTCACTGCTAAATTAAAACATTGTTGCCGCCTGTCTGTTTGACTTGCTGCATGAGTTTTTTAAATTTATTTTTATAGCTTATCGTAAAACTTGAATTCACATAAGTACCTACACCTATCCTAGATTTAAGTAGCTTACATTTATTTTCCTACCTATAGTATAGTCTAGACTTTAAAATGTCCCTATTTTTAATTTCTTTGTAGCTTATAATATTTTCAACCTTTTGACGTCCCAACGTTAATTACATGAAAACATATTGACCGCCATGTATTCTAGCTATTTCTAACAGAATTAAATGACGACTCTCACTATTCAATACATACCTAGGCTACAACGTATATGTTGGGTAAAATATGAATGATGTGCGGTTTGTTTGTATAACTTTGTTTTTATTTGCAATTATTACTACTTTTCAAAATGGTTAAAATAAGTAGGTTTTACTTTCTTACTTAAGAAACATCCAGTTTGTTTGTATTAGTGCATTACGTATTTTGCTATTTTTTGACGAAATAAAACCTATTAGTAATAATACTAAACGTCTTTTAGTGAGAACAAATAATCTACAATTTCAAAAATAGAAATAATATTTCATGATACCCATAATAAGAGCAAAGTTTAGTATCAATTTTATTAATTAGTAGCCATAGGGCTATTCTTTCACTTAACTCTTAAAGTACCTATACCTATAAATTAGGGCTATAATAATATTTTAAAAGTAATAACAACAACACTTAATAATTTAACATATTCATCCCTAAAGCCATAAATCAACAGGTTTTACCTTTTTCCAGAAGAAAAAAAATATGACGTCATGTGGTAAATTTAAATCTTTGTCTAAAACCCATAGACATTTTCCTTAAAAACTATGCAGTTTGGCAACGCAGAAGTGGTCACGTTTCTATTGGTCAGAGGAGATCGTGACGTTTTTCATTCATAATTTTATTGACGTTTGGTCGTTCTTAGAAAGTTGTTTTAGTTTATCGGTTTTGTGTAATAACTTCTGTGTTTTAAGTGTTTTGTGATATTTTTTTGAAGACTAATTAAGATGGGTCGCAGGTGTGAAATGTGCAAGATTGCGGAATATAATAATTCTGCAGTTTTTCGTAGGTGAGTACATAAAAAGTTGGGTTATTTGTAGGGTAGGTTTAACGTGGGTAAGCGGAAAAAATAATTAATACTTTACATTTTTGGCATAAAATTGTAATATTAACGTATAAATGTAAAAAATTATTGAATGCATGCAAACATTTTTCACAACTCAATTTTTAAATAATTGATTATAAACAATTTCAATTTTCAAATTTTCTCCATGGCCATGTCTCTTTTCTGCATGGGTAAAATAATCTATGAAATATATTTTTGTTATAAGCATTCCTGCAAATCCTTTACTTGGATGTGTAAGTTAATTTCTGTAATAAACTATACTTAGTAACTTGAGAATAAAGATATATATGATTATTAATATTATTATTTTTATATGCTGGTTTTATTTCGATGCGTTACTTTTATAGGAATGTGTAACCGTATTGGTAGTGTGTAAATATTAATTTTATAGCTTTTAATATTAGACCAATATTTTTAACAAATCACGGTGTTGGTTGAAAACATATATATCCTCTAATTTTTAATAGATTGATTATTTACGGGAATGCTAATACACTTATACCATTATTTTAAGATTGTTTTTCTGCATAAAAATAATAAATTACCAGTCAAACATTTTGAAAACAAATTCATAACAAAAAAAGTTTATAACTACAAGTGACAGGGAAACCAGTAACCAGGCTTATAATGCCAGCAATGAATGATCACATTTCGCGAACAACTTCGTATAGTTCGTATGGGAAATAGAGAGGGGCATCCTTGACCTCGGCAAGGGGGAAGAAAATTCTTTTTTTTAAAACCGACCAGAAAATTTACACTTTCTGGACAATTTTTCGTCTAGAAAATAACGTTTTTCCGATCGCAAGACCGGAAAAGTGACATTAGAGACCGGAAAAAATTTTCCGGACTCTAATGTCACTTTTCCGGTCTCTAATGTCACTGTCACCCTGTTTTTTGTTTTTCCAATCGCTCTTTGATAATAAAAGATACCTTGATTTCGTTATTATGACAACAACATTTCGATGTATTGTCGAGTGACAGTTCGTTGATTTTTAATTTTTTTCTTTATGTCAAACTTGTTTCGCGTATATTATAAAATATACCGAAGTGTCGGTCTTAAAAAAAATATTGTACGTCACGCAACCGAAAATTAGTGTTTTCCAGGTCTCTCCAAGCTTCCAGGACTCGCCTACTCCACTACTTTCCGGTCTTGTAACGTAAATTACTATTTTTAAAACCGACCAGAAAATATACACTTTCTGGACAATTTTTCGTCTAGAAAATAACCTTTTTTCGATCGCAAGACCGGAAAAGTGACGTTAGAGACCGGAAAAGATTTTTCCGGTCCCTGTTTTTTGTTTTTCCAATCGCTCTTTGATAATACAAGCTACCTTGATTTCGTTACTATGACAACATTTCGATGTATTGTCGAGTGACAGTTCGTTGATTTTTAATTTGTTGTTTATGTCAAACTTGTTTCGCGAGTTCGCAAATTTAACAATATGAATTCAGATTTTGAATTATCCGACACGGAAAATGAGATTTCAGAAGAAATTTTGGAAGCAGCAAGGAAAGCGACTTACAATATATTGCCAGTAAAATCAAAAGCCCGTTACGAGAAGTCATACGACGCATTTAAAAATAATATAAAATAATTTAATGTAAGTATATCGAAGTGTCGGTCTTAAAAAAAATATTGTGCGTCACGCAACCGAAAATTAGTGTTTTCCGGTTTTGTAACGTAAATTACTATTTTTAAATTTATAGCTATCCAAAGTTTTCCTTATAATAATTATTACAAGCAGTAATCACGCCAAGCTCTTCACCTCCTCTCTCCTACAAACGATTTTGTCAGCAGATTTAAATAGCGTTTGGCAACCATAGGTAGCAGATCATTGGTGCAAACCAACATAGAAACTCTACTTCTCTTGCGGCGCTTTTTCCCCTTTATTTGCTGACCATAAGCTGACACAGTTGATAGCCGCCCCGGGCCTATGCACCCTTGCTACGACGCTATATCTCTTCTTAGTAGAAATTTTTAAAGTAAGCAGGCATATTAACTGATAGTTTTTAAGCATATGATACTTGACAGATTTAATTTTTAAAGTTATACCACGGACCACGGAGGATTGGTGTAGTCAGAATATTAAAAGTTAAAACGGGCTTATATTTTAAAGTTTAATGAAAATAACAGAAATAGTAGGCCTAAACATACACATTTCCTTAACGTCTAAAAGCTACAGATCGCCTAACAGAGTAAACTGTCAGTGATCTGGTATACCTATAGATGAAACAATAACAAGTGAACCTATTGACAAAATCGTATTCCATTCTGATGTAAATCAACATATAAATTTCGCCTCTACACTTTGTTTGCCAAACTTACATTGTTAAAAGTTAAACTGTTGTCAGTAAAGTATTGCAGTCTGGCAACGCAGCAGTAAGAGATCCGCCCCCAAAGATGTGACCGCCACGACATTGATCTGAGGCCATGATGACGTTGTTTCATTCATTTCCGTTTAAGGATGTCCATAGAAAATGAATCGCGGAGAAACATCGATGTTTGCGATGCATCGAATTTTAAAAAAAATTAAAGTATAATAGATAAAAATTACAAAACAAATCACAAATCTAATTATTCTAAGCTCACACTTTAACTGAAACCTAAGGTAAAAGGTATAATCAAGATCAAGAGGCAATGACAAAATAATTATTTTACGAATAAAATTAAGGTCTAATACATTGATTACTACATAATGATGCATCGACAAATATCAAATGACCTCAATGCATCGCTTAAAATGATATATTGCATTGAAAATATCGATGTTTTTAATGCGTTGTTGTATATCGAACATCTATATTTCCGTTTGGTGTTTCTTTGACAGCGGTTTAAAATTTTCTTCAGTTTTATGTAGTAATTGCTGTATTTTTAGTGTTTTGTAATATTTTTTAAACACTATAATTAAAATGAATGGCAAGTGTCAAGTATGCGAGAGTTTAGAAAATAATAAAAGTAGGGTAATTTGTAGGTTTGGTTTAAACTCTAGTAGCAATAGGTCACATTCAAAGTAAATTCACCGAAATCCCTACTCCCTGCCCCACACACGATGTTGTCAAGACATTTTAATAGCGTTTATGAATGACATGTGCCATTTAACATTGTTATCAGGGTGTCACTAGGCTACAAAGCGGTACTACACGTTACTACGTAGCATTTTTTAAAGGATAAATACATTTTGATACATACTTATGTAGTAATTATACTTACCACAACTTGCTTTGGATGCTCATAATCATCTGATTTTTTCTCAAACGCAAAATCAACTACGTTCGCGTTAATATAATGAGCGTTCTTTGCGACAGCGCCATTTTTGAGCAGTTGTAGTAAAGACCAGGGATCAAACCAACCTTCTTTTTCTATACCCAGACAACCTACTGCGATGTCTTCGACTTTAAGCCAAGGAAATCTACAATGGTTAGAAAATATATATTCACCACATATATAGTAGTAAAGGACAAAAGCCAAATACCTACCACCAGTACCACCTAGGTATGTATGCTTCCATACCAGCAGAATCGGAATGAAGAAAATAAACTACACGTATTTATTTTGTTTGTGTAACTACAAAACATTTTAGGCAAGACAAAAGAGTAATAATAATATTCTAAAGTCGACGAGCTCTTTTATTTGACACTTTCTCCTTATAGATATAGTTACTACTGTTATTAAATTTTATACAGTTTAGTTTATCCCCCTTAACAATTTTCTTTTATAGGAATGGTGACCCTAGACCTTAAAGATAGACAGATTTTTGAATCGCCTTCTTAGATCTTAAAAGGGTCTCCCCAGTCGTTTCAGTCGTTTTTTGGTATTTACCCCATCTTGTACAGGGTGAGTCAACCATAGAGTAGAATTCATTATCTCATTTGAAAATATTAAGATGACCAGTTTAAAATTATTTTTTAGTATACAGGGTGATGCAAAAAAGCGTGGCGACTATTACATTACAAGTTTTTTTTTATGGAACACCTTATTTTGTAATTTATTTTTAGATTCTACATGAAATTCTATACCTTTTTTGTTAATAATGTTATAACCTAGTAGTTGTATAAATGTTTTAATTTTTTTTTTAAATTATTAGTAAAATTGACAGTTCCGCCATTGTTTCCGAAGGTAGAATAATCATATTTGCCACAAACGTTCTATTGGGATAACAAAAAAAAAACATGTAATGTACACCCTATATATATATATTATTATTTGTGGTAGATTTTACAAAACTCTGTATGTCATACCTATTTTTAATAGTTTGCAATTTATTTTATAATTTTTGTCATTTTTACGCTTCTTTTTTGTTTTTATCACGCTAACGGGACTAACGCTATAAAATAAATAATAAAAAATTTCAGATCTAACTTTTTAAATTATTATGATGTAATAAATAATGTTAAAAAATGTGCCCGTCTACTTGGATACACATACAGGGTCGCTTTTATGTATGGAAACGGTCGATTATTTGCTAAAGTAAGATAGCTAGCGAAGAATGTTAAATACAAAACTTTTAGGGTTTTTAGAAATCTATTACACTGCACATAAACTAAGTATACAGGATCAGTTAAAAAGCCATGGAAGACAAAGTTACTTTATTTTAAATGGAACCCCCTGTATATTATTCAATATTTCAATTATTTACAAGATTCTAAAAAAAATCACACCCAATCTTAACCGTTTTCGAGATATCGAGTTTCGAATATCGTTTTCAAATAAATTATTACATTCATTAATTTTCTAGTCCATCAAGTTACCTTAGAAAATATTTATCTCCATAACAATATTGTTTTGTCATCTTAACAACAGATATGCCAAAAATACTTACATTTACAATTTGTGAACAATTTTCGCGTAAAAATGGCACGTTTAAGTGATACCGAGCGCATTGAAATTTTAATGATGATAGGGTACGGCGATAGAACACGGAGTTTTACCCAAGTGGTGGATATTTTTAATGAATTGCATCCAGATCGGGAATCTATAACTAAATCAACTGTTTCTAAAACATTGCAGCGTTTTCATGAAACTCGAGGTGTGAAAGATCGACCAAAAAGTGGAAAACCGGTAAGCTTTACTAATAAAGAAAATTCTCTAAATGTCATGTTAGATGTGGTAGAAAATCCAATAAATTCGACGCAACAGCGGTCTTTAAATCATAATATGAGTCGATATTCCATTTAAAAAATTACCAGAAGAGAAAAATTCAAACCATATAAAATTCATTTGTTACAAGAATTGAGTGAAGACGATTTTGATCGCAGAATTCAGTTTTGCGAAATCATAATGGATAAATTGAATCAAAATGTCAACTTTGTCAACCACATTTTATTTTCTGATAAATCAACGGTTTGTTTAAACGGGCACGTAAATCGACACAACTGTAGATATTGGTCAGACCAAAATCCACATTGGATGGAACAAGTTCATACCCAACGACTACCAAAAACCAATGTTTGGTGTGGCACTATTGGTGGAAACGTCATAGGACCCTATTTTATACATGGAAATTTGAACTCTGAACGATATTTATTACTTTTACAAGAGAATATTGTTCCACAGCTCAGACGATTATTCCCGAACCATAATAATCCCAATTTACCGGCTGAACAAATATGGTTTCAACAAGATGGGGCTCCACCACTTTGGACGGATGATGAGGGAATATCTAGAGGAAACTTTTCCTGGTAAATGGATTGGGCGCAGAGGTGCAATTGAATGGCCTGCTAGGTCTCCTGATATGATCCCTCTTGACTTTTTCCTGTGGGGCCATATCAAAAATTTAGTGTACAAAAATAGGCCACAAAATATCGAGGATTTGCAACAAAGAATAAATGCATGAAATTTCCAGTATTGCTCCCAATATCCTTTTAGATTCGCTACAAAATTTTGTTCACCGAATTCATTACTGCCAGGAGGTCAACGGTGGACAATTTGAGCACCTTATAAAATAGGATTTCAAATTGTTGTTTACTAAAACTTAGTTTGTCTTTTTTATTATTGTTATTAGATTTATTTGAAAATGATATTCGAAACTCGATATCTTGAAAACGGTTAAGATTGGGTATGTGGTGTGCTTAACATTTTTTTTTAGAATCTTGTAAATAATTGAAATATTGAATAATATACAGGGGGTTCCATTTAAAATAAAGTAAGTTTGTTCTTCCATGGCTTTTTGACTGATCCTGTATACTTAGTTTATGTGCAGTGTAATAGATTTCTAAAAACCCTAAAAGTTTTGAATTTAACATTCTTCGCTAGCTATCTTACTTTAGCAAATAATCGATCGTTTCCATACATAAAAGCGACCCGATATTTAGTCCTTTTACTTTATTTCCTGTATTAAGTCACATGATCGAGGGGGTCACCCAATGAATCCATCCCTACCGATCGATTTTTGTGGGTAATGATTGCTTAAAAATCCCCTAACTTCGCGATGGTAATGAGCAGAAGCTCCGTTTTGTTGAATCCACATTTGTTTCCTTTCAATGTTTCAACTTTTCCGAGGAGCTGTGGTAATTCATTTTACAAAGTTTAAATATCTATGCCCGTTAAGTGGTTTGCGGAAAAAAAATGAACCAACAAATCAAAGATTTTTGCACCATACATTAAACGACCAATGGTTTTGATTTTAAATTTCCCGCACGCAGATTGGATTAACTGTCGAATAATTTACGTATTTTCCATTTCATGTAGTCAATTAATTACTTTTGAAAATGCAACAATTATTTTAAATTGTTTGTTTTTGTTAGCTTACGGTGAAAAATAAAACGCTGATATGAGCCCCGATTTTTTAAATCTATAAAAAATATTTAAGATAGTTTGGGGTGTTGGGACAGGTTGGTCGGGATGCAAAAATGCAAAACACCTACTTCCTATGCACTCCCAGCCATACAATAATATTTTTTTTTGTTTTTGCGAATAAACCATTTCAAAACACCATATGTCACCGTACGTTTACCTGAAAATTTCAGTTCGAACGTATGCATATTGTTAAATATGCAGATGATACTAATTTAATTATCGGAAATAAGTTTTTAGATAATCTTTTAATAAAAGCCAAACTCTTTTTTAACCTAGTTTCAGATTGGTTTTCAAAAAATAGATTAATTTTAAACAAAGAAAAGACCAATATAATTTTATTTAAAACTAAACAGTCAACAGTTCAAGGACCACCAACTTTAAGCATTGTTAATGAAGAGTTAATTTTCTCAAAGGATGTAAAATTTCTAGGTATCAATATCAATGAATGCTTTGACTGGTCGGTCCACTTGAACAATTTAATAAAAAGGCTAAACTCCGTTTGTTATGGAATTAGGGTCGTTGGTAAGTATATGAATGAGGAAACAGTTAGGATAATGTATCATGCTAATTTTGAATCGTTAATAAAGTATGGAGTTATATTTTGGGGAAGACACAACACGACACAAGACATTTTTGTGGCTCAAAAGCGGATAATGAGAATTATGGGTAAGATAGATTATAAGCAAAGTTGTAGGGGCGTTTTTAAAAATAAGCGTATAATGACAGTTTACGGGATATATATTTATGAATGTTTAATGTTTTTCTTTAAGAATCAGGAACTTTTTAATTTTAAACAATCACATTCTTACCCCACAAGAACAATGGATGTTAACTACCCAATACATCGACTGACACTTACAGAAATATCTCCACATTATATGCGTTTAAAATTAGTTAATGCCTTACCAAATAGAATTAAAAAAGTAGATTCGCAAAAATTGTACAAAAGAGAAATTAAAAAACTACTTATCGATTTAGAACCTTATAGTCTAGGTGAATTTTTCGCTTAAAAGTTTGAGGAAAACAATGTACTTTTCTTTAGCTGGTGACATCATTTTATTTTATGTTTTTTGTATTCATGATTTGAAATAAAGAAGTTTATTATTATTATTATTATTATTATTATTATGTCGGCGGAATACAGCGAGAGCAAAATGTGAATCGTGCTCGAATAAAAGTTCGCACTTGGCACCGTTGATCCATGAACATATCAATATAAGTAGCTTGTCAAATAATTCTACAGACATCCGGTAATAGCCAAAGAGTGTATCCGGGTCTACACGTAATGTTGATTTTTAAAAATATGCAATTTCCTATGCGTTATTCACGGAGTTATGCCCAGTAATGCCGTTTTTCCTTTGCCATTTTTTGAGACAGTCATGTATGCAATGGCCAGAGCTGTCGCAATTAGTCTTAAAAAGTAATTTAATTACAATTACCCATTACCCTCCGAAAAAGGCATCAATTACAATTACCAATTACTAACAGCATGATAAAAATATTTAAATTACCAATTACCCACTAAAAGTAATTGATTCCTTGATCAATTACCGCATTCGAATTACTGAGTTTAATTCAATTACTTTATAGTAATGGAACTATCCTAAAAGTAATTGAATTACTCTGAATCTATAAATTATAGGCACTTTTTTGGCAAATAAATTACTCTGAGTAATTTAATTACATTTTGGTAAGTAATTGAATTACATTTTGGTAATTCAATTACATTTTAATAATATTGAATTACATTTTTAAAATTGAATTAGTATACTTATGAGCAATGGAATTACTTTTTTTACATTTTACAAAACAAGAGTTGTATAGGTAAGGTATTATTTTTTTTAATAGTAGTAGGTCCTAATATCACACTTAAAAGAATAAATATAGAAGAATAAATTTCTTTCTATAATAAAAATTTCGAAATTTATAGTTAAACTTGATCTCCTAATTTTGATAAGTACCTACTTACCTTTTAACGAATTGACCAATAATAACAACTGTCTTTTTTATTTAATATTATTTATTTGTTAAAATAAAACAAACGTAATATTAGGGAAAAAAAATATTTTTTTCATTCTAGAGTAAAGAAATTAGGAAAATTTTTAAAGGAATTGAATTATTTTGGATAATTCAATTACTTTTAATCTAATTGAATTATTCGGGAGTAATTAAATTACTTTTTATGTAATTGAATTATTTTGGAGTAATTCAATTACCTTTATTCTAAGTAATTGAATTATTTGGGAGTAATTAAATTACTTTTTATGTAATTGAATTATTTGGGGGTAATTCAATTACTTTTTAAAATAATTGAATTACTTTTAAGTAATTCAATTACCTCAGATTTCTTAAAACCAATTACCAATTTCAATTACTTTATCACAGTAATTGGAAAATCAATTACAATTACTATTTTCAAAAAGTAATTCAATTACAGTAATTCAATTACTGAAAAGTAATTGAATACGATTTTTCAATTATTTTAATTGCTCTGGCAATGGCACGTTAAAAATTCAAATACCTGCGACACATATTTACGGAATTCCGATTTCGAATTTGAAAAAGAATTGTGCGCGGTCGACCTTAACATTAAACTAACCTCTCCCTGAGCTGATGTTTACGTAATATCACATTAACGGCACCTAATTCGTTTTGTAATTTGCTGTTGTCCATTAACTGTGAGGCACCCTCCTCAGTGGCAAGAATTAAATAGCCATGTGGTCTAAAATTGACGTCAGCATCAGGTCCAAACCTTTTCTTTAGGGTTCGCATAAATTCGGCTCCAAAAACTGACATTTGAATATTTTCTGGAAGTGAAAATTGTTGCCTTAAACCACCACATGACAAACATGTTGAGGAGGCTTTGTACTAAAAATAAATAAAAAGTAGGTAATGTAATTATCAAATTAATTCATGATCAACCCATAGACCAACCTTTAGATACGTACAGCTTATCTGGTGCGCAAGCAAAAGTTAAGTTTTATGGGTAAAAAAATACGTCTGACGGCATGGTTCGCCGGTCAGATGCCTTCGCTCCAAGCAGGATTGGGCATGCGCACACACCTCTGCTTGTTATCGGCCTCTCCTTTAGCGACATGCTTAAAATACATTTTCAATTTTGTTTTTGTGTTTTAGGTTTTCTCTGGGGATTCCTGCTTGTTGTTTTCTTTGCTAGCGTGAATTGTGGGTGTTTAATATTCACTGATTTCTAGTTTTTATGTAATTTTTAGTGAATTGTTTGTGCTTTTAGGGACTCTGATTGGAATATAAACAATGACTAGTAAAAACCGTTGTATGATTTTATTATGCCTAAATAGAGGTAAAATACCGGGTATTTCGTATTTTCAGTAAGTATGGAGTAGTGTAGTGATGTAGGTATCTTAATAAATAAGTTTATTTTATTATGATCAATTTAAACACATCTAAATAGGCCTAGGCTACACAAATGGTATAAAAATAAAGAGAAACACACACCAAGACAGATTATCCCGATGCATGTTTTGATATATTTTATTTGCAGCCCTGCAATCTAATTAGGTTACGCCTATTTTCCGGGCAATATAAATATTGCTTCAAAAAGTTTAAAGACACTTTTCTCTATACTTATATTATAAGGAAAAAGTACATACCCAGGTATGTTTATATTATTCCACGGGTCAAGTTCTTAGGCAAAAACATTTTCAAATTTTTGAGTAAGATTGTGTAAATGGTCAAAATTAATACAAGTTATACATACCAACTAATATTTGACTTAAGGTTAGATATGCAATAACATCGAAGATAGGTTATTTTGCTAGTTTTCTTGGTTTTTTATATTCGATTTTGTAAGACTAGTTTAATGGACTTGTTCTTTTCCTTTTCGAACTAAAAACACGACGACGAATCATTTTTAAACAAATTTTAGAAACAAAACCTTAAAAACAATTTTCTATCCTCTAAATCTGATTGCATCATTTGCAATTACTAAAAATGCAGAAATCACTATCTTTTTTCCCCAACTTACTCAAAAATTGAGAATCCAATTTTTTGACAAGAATTTGGTGCAATTTTAGCTGTTTACACGTAAAAATAAATTGAAGGTCCACTTTTACAATTTCTTGAGCAAGAACTTAAATTTGAAAGCCCGGACCTGTCTATTTTCCCATTCGTCAAATGATAATGTTGCAATGCGCTTGCCTAATCGGGTGTAGCTTTGTTTACATGCGCGAGGCCATAAAGTTGCCACTTTTGTGATTATTAGCTTATCTAAAGGTAAATGCCTATGGATCCACCAAGCAGGCCCTTCACGTCACTAATCAAATCATATAAAAACCTGAAAAAAGGCAAGACAAGCCCCTATAAACCTTTATCTACGAAGACAAGCTAACATTTCTAAATTCCTTTTCGTTTATTAGTAAGTTCGTATGCTAAGACAGACAATGTTCGTTGAATCTGGCAGCTATTTACCTAACAAGCGCGGAAAATTAATTTTTCCGCACGATTCAGGTACAATAGTTTTTCTACAGACGTGCGGAAATCGGAAATAAGTAACACATATTTCAAAGAAGTTTAATAATTTTTAATTATTTATAACAATCACATACAAATATGTCACAGTAACTAATTCTGAGAAAAAAACGTAGGAACTACATTAAGTTATAGGAAACTGTTAAAAAACGTTTTTTCTTTGTTAAAATTAACATGGTAGGTAACCGAATGTTGACAATTATATTAATATACAGTGATGAGATAAATTAAGGAAACAATTCAATATCTCGAAAATTGAAAAAGCAACCTTAAAACCCTCGGACACCTAAATTTAATTTTACTTTTGCGCTGACTATAAAATTATTTTGAATTATACAGGACCACTCACAAAAGCTCTACAACTGTCAACTTTGGTTTTTTTAATAGAACACCCCAGTTTTTTTGGCTGTTTTGGATTTTCTGCACAATTCTAGCCAAATTTCGTATAACATAACATATGACTAAAATTGACAGTTTTAGAGATATTTATAGAAGAATTACAAATTTGATACATTAAAGAAATGTAAAATAAAATGACTTAAGTGAAGGAAAAGTTGTATATTCTACCTTATATTTTAATGAATTAAAATTAGACATTTAAAATGTCAAATTTATCAAACAATTGAGAAATATATTAATTCAAGCAACATCGCAAAACAGAACTAAATATTAAACAGAACTGCTACTTTAGGAACTGTTGAAAATGGCCACCATTTACAGCTCTGCAGTGCCATAGTCGGTCAACAAATTCCTGTTGCACATTATTAACTACATCTGGTTGAATACTTCTTAACACATTACAAACTCTATCTTTAAGAATTTCGACTCTATCGGGCTTATTTTTGTACACGATGCCTTTAATATATCCCCAAAGAAAAAAATCTAAGGGATTTAAGTCCGGCGACCTTGGTGGCCACTCTATTGCGCCACGTCTCCCTATCCATCGCCCTTGAAAAGTATTATCTAAATATCTTCTGACGTTAGCCGCATAATGGGGCGGTGCGCCGTCTTGTTGATACCACAGATGTTCAATTGGGAGGTCAGGATCGTTTGGATTAGGATATAAAGTAGCCAATGCTGGGATTAGACTATCTTCTAAAAACTCGAGGTACAGCTGCCCTGTTAGTGATGCGTTAAAAAAATATGGACCTATAACTTTATACCAGCCCAAACGTTCACACTTTGACGATACTGTGAATGACTTTCCCTGTACCAGTGAGGGTTTTCTCTCGCCCAATATCTAAAATTTTGTTTATTGACTTCACCGCTGAGACAAAATGTGGCTTCATCCGAGAAACAGATCCTTTTAACAAAAAATCTATTATTATTACACATGTCCGTCATTATTTCGCAGAATTCATTTCTGCGATGTGGATCATCATCCAATAACTCTTGAACGAATTGTAATTTATAAGGGTGAAACTTTTCTTTTTTCAAAATCTTTGCCACCGTTGTTCTGTGTACATTGTTATCACATGCCGCTTGGGTCGTCGAAGAATGTGGATTTTCCTCATAGGTTAACAGAAGATCTAACTTTTTTTCATCTGAAATCGTAGGGCGACCTTTTCCCGTAAGATCCTTCACACTGCCAGTATCCCTCCATTTTCTTTCAATTTTGCTCACTGCTGATTTACTTATGCGTTCCCTATGGGGATATTTGTTATTAAACATTTCACGAACTTCCTGTTGTGTCCTAGTCTTATCACCAGTACCAAGCATTATTAAAATTTCCATTCTTTCCTTCTCGGTTAAACGCATAGCCAATATTTGTATCCAAAAGAATAGCAATATTTTATTGGCAACTATTGACAGTGACACACTCATTAGAACTAGGTGTTGATACCTTCTAACACAATTGCGTAAAGGTATGTGTTTATAATCAAATTATTAAGGCGATATGGCAAAGGTTATTATGTTTTAGGAATATTTAAATATCTCTAAAACTATCAATTTTAGTCATATTTTATGTTATACGAAATTTGGCTAGAATTGTGCAGAAAATCCAAAACAGCCAAAAAAACTGGGGTGTTCCATTAAAAAAAAAAACCAAAGTTGACAGTTGTAGAGCTTTTGTGAGTGGTCCTGTATAATTCAAAATAATTTTATAGTAAAAGTATAGCAAAAGTAAAATTAAATTTAGGTGTCCGAGGGTTTTAAGGTTGCTTTTTCAATTTTCGAGATATTGAATTGTTTCCTTAATTTATCTCATCCCTGTATACATTATTGGGCAGCTATAGTTTTTGTTAATACAAACAATATCAATTACCGCGATTATTGATATATTATTGATTTTGACATAAGCGTGCCGAAAATTTTTTCCGCATTGATATCCGTGCGGAAAATTGGTTTTTTCACACGTCTGTAGAAAAATGGGTTTTCCGCCCATAGTAGATAGTAATAGAGTCAGAAGAGTAAATAGATTAAGTCTCGCAATAAAGCAAACAGAAATAGGTAGATTCTGTTTTCTTGCACTGCATCGTATCGCATGTCGATTAATGAATTCACCGAACAAATCCTAGCAAATTTTCTTAAGATCAAAAACTGTTCTGTTTCTTCTACTGCATTGGTTTTCCACAGAAAAAATCATTGCAGAGGTCACTGAACTTGTTAAAAACAAATTTCCTTACCGTAAAATC
Organism: Polydrusus pterygomalis; assembly: GCA_963969555.1. NCBI lineage: Eukaryota > Metazoa > Arthropoda > Insecta > Coleoptera > Curculionidae > Polydrusus > Polydrusus pterygomalis. The sequence continues at coordinate 85,302,383 of OZ018376.1, forward strand.
TCTTTCTATAACTGCAACACTAAAAGCATGTTCACTTGATTTTTCTTTTAACCAATACGCTGTTGAACTTCCCATTGCACCTCCACCAATAATTGCAACGTCAACATGTGTTGGGATGTCATTTCCTAGTCCGGTTTTATTAGGATTTGTAGTTTTCGTCGAAAATGATTTTCCAAAGGTTCTAAGTGCTGGATTGTCATGTGTTTTTGGCAAAAATATTTTGGCGTTTTGCTGAAATGTACTTTTTAGGAGAAAACCAACTGTTGGATCGGTTACTTTTTTTAGAAACATCTTTAATGAGACCACTACTAAAATTCTTAGTCTATATTGACTTATTTATATTAGTACAGATAGTTGATAACATAATAACACGATATTAAAAACCAGTGGCATGCCGTAGGGTCTTGGGACCAACATTTTTTTGCGATGCCATTCTTGATAATATTTTGATGATACCTCCCCGATTATTTTAATACCACTAGTTTTATGTTTATACAGGGTGTTTTAATACTGTAAACTAATTTTTAACAAACTATTAAAATAAACAGTAACTTTGAAAAAAGGTCATCGTTATATAATGGATTAATATTATATAATATTTTACTCGAAAATATTAAAACATTAAAAAAACTACCATTATTTAAATTTCATTTAAAGAAATATTTCCTAGTAAAATTTTCTTTCTTAACAAGTTTTATAATACAAAACGAATTTTTTTTTAACTGTCTCTTTTTTATATATAGGTACAGTGTGACCAGTAAAGTCCGCATCATATGGGATTTTTTTTTATTAATAACTTTATTCGAGATTTTACTTTAGCACCAAGTTCTGCTTCGATCGAGATAAAAATTAAGCAAAAAAATAGTATAGTCACGTGATTCGCATTATCTGTAAAATTTTACTTTTTTCCAAAAAATAATTCTAAAGTGGAGTTAGTTCTGAAAATATCGATAGTTATTAGAAAAAGTTTTTTTAAATGCAGTTTCTAGCCCACATGCAAAATTCTAGCTGCATAAGATAATTTTTATTTTTTAACGATATTTTGTAAATTGCACCACTTTTGCAAAATAAGACTCAACGCAGCCTACATAAAACTTCTTAGTTTTGACAATGCTTTATTTCAGATACATTTTTATTAAAGTAGCGCCATATTAAATGTGTGTTTTTCTACAAAATCAAAATTGGGCTATTAAAATTTGGTCGCATGTGATGCAAAGTTTATTTGTTTTTGACCCTGTATAAGGTAACTTTATAAAATAAGTATTTTGGAAAACGTATATGTGTCTGAAAGTAATACACCTTAATATTAAGACAAAAAAGAACACAGTGTCATCAGTAAAGTGATATTCATTAAGTGGAAAATAAATTTTAGTGGTCGTAAAAAATCAAAATTATCTAATGCAGCTGAAATTTTGCACTTTTATTGATATTTTCAAAAATAACCCCACTTTTGAATTATTTTTTGGAAAAAATTAAAATTTGACAGATAATGCGAATCACGCGACTACTATTTTTTTGCTTCATTTTTTATCTCGATCGAAGCCAAAGTCAAATTTTGAATAAAGTTATTAATAAAAAAAAACCCCATATGATGCAAACTTTACTGGTCACACTGTATACACCTATTTAGTTAGAGTAATAATTGTTAGTTATTTTTATATACTTATCTCTGTAATAAACTTGTAAAGTTGGTTGGGAGTAAAGTAAAAAAAAAAAAGTAAAATAAGTTCTTTGCGAGAGTTGTGGTACGAGGTGCCTATACTTTTTGGCAGGCGACTAATAAAGAAATATATGTAATTCGTACTTGTTTAAGGAGACAACCACTCCCCCTGACGATGAGTTTCAGCACCTAAGCACCTTCGGCTTTATTGCAAATTATTAACCCGAGAACATATGGTTAAAATCAAAAATTTGAAAAAATACGTAAAATAAACCTGGTAAAGTTTACAGCTCGATTGATTAATTACCGAATATATTAACGTGTGCATATGTTAAACAAATCCTTCTATTAAATGAAGTTTTTATTTAAAAAACATATTTTTACGTGGAAAATAGTTCTTAAAGAAAATCCGAAATGTTCTCTTCCCCCGTTCAAACGAAAACAAGTCGTGAATATTATTCGTAATTTTGAGACTAAAGGTACTGTATATAAGCAAGTCTTTATCAATTTTCAAAAGTAATAATATACAGAATGTCGTAATAGTTCCAAACAAAACAACAGTCCTGAATGTAATAATTTTTGGGAGTAAAGGTACTATAATTAATAAATGAAACTGCTTAGAGCAAAATAATGATGTACTCGATGGTAGAGCACAAGAAAATAATGCATATTTAGAACTTTTACTCCATGTAGTAGAAAATAAGGAATTACATAAGTATAAATATCAGATCACATCAGGAATTGGGGGAAGGTGAAGAAATACGAACGGCAACCTTTTGTTTTGAAAATATGGAAAGGGTCAAACTTTTTTTTTGAAAATAGGGAAAGGGTAGATATAAAAATAACGATAGGCAAGTTCTATAGCAATGTTTGTTCGGGTTTGGAAAGGAAAGTAATTTGGTTAACTGGGAATATGGAATGGTTTAAAGTTCAAATATATGTAGGTAGGTAGGCATAACGGAGATCTATGGCCTCTGCGGTTTTTATATTTTTGTGTCAAAAATTGAATTTTGTGCACTGAGCAGGGGCCCAGGTTGCCCCCCTCTAGAGTGGGCTCTGATTAAGTCACATTTATGTCTTGCATCATTACGAAGGGAAGTACAAAGCCCGATTTTAATAGAAATAAAATAATAATATGTATTAGTCAAAACAATGAATTTGTGAAGAAGTAGGTAAGGTACAGTATATTTAAGTGGGGAATTTGTAACAAAAATACCTTATTTGTTGGATAACGGAGGCGTAAAAAAAACGTAAAAAACATACCGGTTGGTGCACCGTCAGCGACTGACCATGGGAATTCCCATGTCAATTTTGCTGCCGCCCTATTAATATACCGTCGAGTACCTACATCATTATTTTACTCTAAGCAGTATCATTTATTAATTATAGTACCGTACGAGCAAAAATTATTTGCATCAAAGAGGGCTTGAATTAAAAAACGTAGGGCTTGGTTTAGATCACAATGATATTATGGGGACGATATATCTAACCAAATCTAGGTTAAAATTTTGTCAAATTCATATTATGACATGATACGCCAAACTAATGAGTAATAAAATAAGTAGACAAATACAAATTTATTTTTGTTGTTTACAAAATTAACAAAGTAAGAATATACAGAAAGAAAAAGAAAAATAATTATATAAATTGCTGAAATTGGCCACCGCCATGCTCCAAGCATAAATTCACACGTCTCTTCATATTTTCAAAAGTGTTGACCAGCATCTCTGGAGAAATGTTACCACATTCTTGAACAATTCCTTTCTTGTAATTGTTCTAAATTTGCAACTGGTGTTTCAAAAATAGTGTTCTTTAAATGAGGAAAAACGAAGTAGGAATTGTTCAAGAAATTGGAAAAATTAGCGATGAATCAAATTACTTGTAACCACTGTCAAAGATGACGGAATAACTGATTGATTGTTAATTCAGGTAGTTACTGACACCCAACAGGTATTAAGCTCTACGGCTAAGCATTACGTCCCTAGATGCAAGGCCCTCTTTGATGCAAATAGTTTTTGCTCGCACGGTATCTTTACTCTCAAAAATGATGACCAATATTCAGGACTGTTGTTTTGCTTGGAACAATTACGACATTCTGTATATTATTACTTTTGAAAATTGATAAAGACTTGATTATATGGGCCAGAGGTCACTATCTAATATTCCAGCTGACGCCGCTTTAATTCGACGACGCATTTGGGTCAAAGAGTTCAATTTTCGTATGCATCAGATTTGTACCGTGCGAGCAAAAATTATTTGCATCAAAGAGGGCCTTGCATCTAAGGACGTAATGCTTAGCCGTAGAGCTTAATACCTGTTGGGTGTGGTGTCAGTAAACCTGAATTAACAATCAATCAGTTATTCCGTCATCTTTGACAGTCTTTACAGGTAATTTGATTCATCGCTAATTTTTCCAATTTCTTGAACAATTCACACAATGGGCTTTACGGAACAGCACAAAACATTCATGGTTGACGCGTATTTTCGAAACGGGGTTAGAGTAAATGGTGAGTGGTAATACAATCCGGGTTTGTGCTTGGACGATTTTCACGAACATTTTCCTAATTGCTTTTATTGCTGAGGATTTTTATCATTTCCTGAAAAGAACCGTGGCTGTGTTTAGGGAAACAGGTTCTATACAACACAAAAAAGGAGCAGGAAGACCATCTGTAAGAACAGAAGAACTTGTTGCAAATTTAGAACAATTACAAGAAAGGATTATCCAAGAATGTGGTAACATTTCTCCAGAGATGATGGTCAACGCTTTCGAAAATATGAAGAGACGTGTGAATTTATGCTTGGAGCATGGCGGTGGCCAATTTCAGCAATTTATGTAATTATTTTTTTATTTCTTTCTGTATTCTTACTTTGTTAATTTTGTAAACAAAAATAAATTTGTATTTGTCTACTTATTTTATTACTCATTAGTTTGGCATATCACGTCATAATATGAATTGGACAAAATTTTAACCAAGATTTGGTTAGATATATCGTCCCCATATCATTGTGATCTAAACCAAGCCCTACGTTTTTTAATCCAAGCCCTCACATAATTTTTGCTCGCACGGTACCTGCGGTATTGTGCTGTTATTCTAAATATTTTCAAAAACTAGCAGATTGATTATTTCTACGCAAAATGTTTTATAACGAAAAAGTATTTAAAAAAAATGATGACAACAGTTACACAGGTTGGTACCAATGATCTGGTACGTATATATGGCATATAAAGGGTTCCCCATTTAAAACGAAACAGGCTAAATATCTGGTTCCACGTTAATTAAAAAAAAAACGCTCGGACCCGTCGATTTTTATTTCGAGGGGGACATCTTTTGCGTATATTGTCAATCTTGTTACTTCAAGCCCCTAGGAGGGTGGAGGGGGGGGGGGGGGGGTAAGATATACTTTTTTTGGATTCTGCATAAAATTCTGAACATTTTTTAATAAAAAAATCGAAGATAGAGACATGTAAGCCGTTTTACTCTAAAGTCGTACAGTTAGAAAGCTAGACGCTGTCAAAGTTCAAAAATCTCATTTTTCAAGAGTCAATATCTCGGAAACTGTTTAGTATAGACTAATAATGCTTTTATTAAAAAATGTTCAGAATTTTATGCGGAATCCAAAAAAATTATATAAAATAGGGCTATCCATATTTAAGATTTAGATCTTACCCCCCCTCCCTCCTAGGGGCTTGAAGTAAAAAGATTGACAATATACGCAAAAGATGTCCCCCTCGAAATAAAAATCGACGGGTCCGAGCGTTTTTTTTAAATTAATGTGGAACCAGATATTTAGCCTGTTTCGTTTTAAATGGGGAACCTTGTATGTCATTCATAAACGATATTAACATGACAACACTGTTTGTTGGAGAGAGGGGGTGAAGAGCTGGGTGGGGCAGGGAGTGGATTACGGTGGATTTATCTTTGAATGTGACCTTGCTGCTATAGTTTAAACCTAACTTACAAATAACCCAACTTTCTATTCACTCACCTATGAAAAGTAAATGAAAAGTAACTGCAGAATTATTGTTTTCCGAGGTCTCGCATACTTGACACTTGCGACTCATCTTAATTAGACTCCAAAAAATCACAAAACACTAAAACATGATTACACAAAACGGATCAACTGAAGAAAATTTCAGACCGCTGTCAAAAATCACCAAACGGAAATAGGGATGTTCGATATACATCGATGCATCGCTTAAAAACGATGTATCGCATTGAAAATATCGATGTTTGAGGGCATTTGATATTTGTCGATGCATCGATTTATTAGCCCTTTCATTCGTAAAATAATTATTTTGCTGTTGCCTCTCGACCTTGATTATGCCTTTTGCCTTTGGTTTCAGTTAAGTTATGAACTTAGAATAATTGGATTTGTGATTTGTTTTTTTAATTCTCATTCTGTTTTTAAAAAAAATTTCGTTGCATCAAAAACATCGATGATTTTCCGTGGACATCCCTAAACGGAAAAGAATGAAACAACGTTATTATGGCCTCAGACCAATGTCGTGGCTACCAAGACTTGTTGTTGCACATACAGGCGATCATTACCTAGGTGCTTGGAAGGTAATGATTTTAAATAAATATTAGAGTTTAGGGAACCAAACTTGTAATGTGTAAATTGTTGTTAAATAAATTAAATGAATGACTGCGCGGCAAAGCAAAAATGCGCGTTAGATAGTGTGTCAGTCATCAGTTAATAGATAATGCCACCAGTTTTGGAAATAAATCGGTGTTCCATATTAAGCACCTATTCCATATTTGGTTACTTTACCCTAGTTATACAGTGTCACCAGTAAAGTCCGCATCATATGGGATTTTTTTTATTAATAGCTTTATTCGAAATTTGACTTTGGCATCAAGTTCTGCTTCGATCGAGATGAAAATTAAGCAAAAAAATAGTAGTCACGTGATTCGTATTTTCTGTCAAATTTTAATTTTTTTCAAAAAATAATTCAAAAGTGGGGTTATTTCTAAAAATATCGAAAAAAGTTATTAGAAAAAGTTTTTTTAAATGCAGTTTCTAGCCCTCATGCAAAATTTCAGCTGCATAAGATAATTTTCATTTTTTACCCATATTTTGTAAATTGCACCACTTTTGCAAAATAAGACTCAACGCAACCTACATAAAACTTCTTAGTTTTGACAATGCTTTATTTCAGATACATTTTCTTTAAAGTAACGCCATATTAAACGTGTGCTTCTCTACAAAATCAAAATTGGGCTATTAAAATTAGGTCGCATGTGATGCAAAGTTTATTTGTTTTTGACCCTGTAAAAGGCAACTTCATAAAATAAATATTTTTGACAACGTAGTTTGTGCCTGAAAGTAAAAAAATTAAAAATAAAGTAATAGGGTTTTAAATAAAATCGTTGAAAATAGAAACTTTACTTTAAGTTAAACTAAAATTTATTTTTCACTTAAAAAACACTTTACTGAAGACACTGTGTTCTTTTTTGTCCTAATATTAAGGTGTATTACTTTCAGACACAAACTACGTTTTCAAAAAAAAACTTTTTTTATTAAGTTACCTTATACAGGGTCAAAAACAAATAAACTTTGCATCACATGTGACCAAATTTTAATAGCCCAATTTTGATTTTATAGAAAAACACACATTTAATATGGCGCTACTTTAAAGAAAATGTATTTGAAATAAAGCCTTGCCAAAACTCAGAAGTTTTATGTAGGTTGCGTTGAGTCTTATTTTGCAAAAGTGGTGCAATTTACAAAATATAGGTAAAAAATCAAAATTATCTTATGCAGCTGAAATTTTGCATGTGGGCTAGAAACTGCATTTAAAAAAAACGTTTTCTAATAACTTTTTTTGATATTTTTAGAAATAACCCCACTTTTGAATTATTTTTTGGAAAAAATTAAAATTTGACAGATAATGCGAATCATGTGACTACTATTTTTTGCTTAATTTTCATCTCGATCGAAGCAAAGCTTGATGCCAAAGTCAAATTTTCAGTAAAGTTATTAATAAGAAAAAATCCCATATGATGCGGACTTTACTGGTGACACTGTATATATTTTTAAAACTGGTTCGCCCTCGGATCAGATATCTAGAATTTTATTAGAATTTAACGATTAGCATTTACCATATTTTGATACGTGTAGAGTCTATATCTGTGTAGCAGTTTTTTTTTTAAATTATTTTGTGAATCTTTTTGGGCATTTAATTTTTCTCGCTTCTAATAAGGCGAAAACGACTCAATATTCGTAATGTTATTTAAAATAAAACAATAGGACAACCGTGTCCAAAAAGTATAATTCTCCATACGGAAAACCATTGACAATTTAATTTTTTTCTAATCATGATTATACATCTTTTTTTGTGCAATTTGAACATTTAAAGAATGCAAAGACTGAGCAACATTATTAATATTTTTGGCTGCCCCTTTAAGGGAGTATGCAAAATCTAATAACACCTTGAAGGCTTCCTTGAAATTTGAATGAAGCACGAAAGCATTAAAGCGTCCTCGAACGACTAGGCAAATACCTCTTATAGAATAGACCAGATCATTCATTCATGAATAGCCTGTTTGTTTCCATCAACGATTCTTACGTGTCAAATAAAGACAAGAGAGAGAGAGCGTTAAAATTTCAACTCCGCGCGGTATTGCAATGGCTCAAGGATTCCGAGCGATCAGTCATCACTAGTAGCAAGGATTTGGGATATAATGAATAAATAATTGATAATATTTTCAATAGTATTAATAAAGTATTATTAAATCTTTGCTTAAGTGAAGATTAAAAGAATCCTTTTAGGCTGTAAATATATAATCATTATTAATAAAGTTTTAGATGAGGTACAATAAGAAATATTGTAATTTTTATATTTAATCATGACCTGTATGACCCATAGACATTTACCTTTAGATAGGTACAGCTTATCTCATGCGCAAGTTTTATGGGCGAAAAAATACGTCCGAGAGCATGGCCCGCCGATCAGATGCGGGCATGTTATTGGCCTGTCCTTCTTTAGCGACATGCTCAAAATATACTCCAGAACCGACTCGGCGCCATTTTTGTTGTTGCGTTTTAAGTATTCTATGTGGATTCCTTGTTGTTTATTGTCGGTGTTTAATATTTATGGATTTCTAGTTTTTGTGTGGTTTAGTGAATTGTGTTTATGCTTTTAGTGAATCCGATTGGAATATAAACCATGACTAGTAACAGCCGTTATATGATTTTATTATGCCCAAAATGGAGTAAAATACCGGGTATTTCGTATTTTCAGTAAGTATGAAAGTATATAAATAAACGGTTCAAAAAATATTATATTAATTATTTATTTAATTAAATTATTGATCAAATTTAGCAAACTTTGGGTGTGGTTCAAAAAACTGTCTGCGGGCTTTATGCCTCTGTGGTACCTGTCTGCGCCGCCCAGACACGAAGTCGCCAGTAGGTAACATATTATTAATAATTTTCAATTATTTTTATTTACTCTTTATTACTGTTTACTACGCCACTAATTGAGCAAGCAATAGAGATTATAACCTCACTTGTGAGAAGATAATTCCGGATTACAAGAATCTAATTTTCCACAAACTTTGACACTCAGGCACCATTTTCTTATGTATTTCAATAAAATTCTTTACAAAGAACTAAAAAAAGACACACAAAACTTCACAAATAACAAATTTCGAGTATTCCGACCAACGATACTGTCGCAAAAAAACAAATACTACGTTTCCTACAGCGGTTTCAGTTGCTTCCTAAGAATGAACGACGCGTGAAAAGGGAAAACGACGTTGTTCGAGATTTTGTCACCATGGAATTAAAATAAGTAGGTAGGTACTAAATGCAATGACCTGAATACCACATATTTATTTTATTTACCAACAAAAGAAAAAGTTGTTCTACCTATTAACTTTTGCAGCTTATCTGCAATTAAACTGTATTCTTTTGATGCATGTGTTAAGTTTAGTGGACCATATAGCCAAACAGACAAATTGTGAACTCTGGAATCTTTGATATTGCTTGAAAATGTAAACAATTTGGTCTACGTATAAGTGGTCTTTGACTAGGGCTATTAAATATTTTTATCAATTAAAATAGCTATTAAGGTAAAAATCTAACTAATATTTTACGAAAACTGTAAGGCATAATAATAAGTGAATGCTTTGTTTTTTCCTGCTATTAATTAGGTTTTAAATAAATTAATCTAGAAAATTTGAGTGGAAACTTTTAATATTTCAAGAAAACAAGAATACGTAGGTACATCTTCCCCATCGTCGGTTTAAAGGTAAAATTCACTAAGTACGAAAACTGTTATTCCTGACGTTCTACAGATATTTTTCAGTTGTCTAATAAAGACAACTGTTAAAGAAAACCATTACTTTCGATCACATGAAAAAAATTTGATAATAACGGCTTTTCTTTTTTTTTATCGCAACTTTTATATAAAATCGCTGTTATCTAACAAAAAAATTGTTAGTTATTGTCACTTAGTGACTTTTACCTTTAAACCGACGACATACAATGTGATTCACGGTACTTTTATCACTATTATGTTAGACAATCGATAAAACTATACTATGTTTAAAGTCCAGAGTCAGTTTACGCAACCGACACTGCGCAAAAAGCGCCCGCTGCCACAAAATATTTTATGACCAATCCAAATCCAGGTTTTCCCGTATGACGCGCTGATCATGCATTTACGATGGTTTGCATCTACTGACTATGATTTGAAATAAAGTATATTATGAAACTTATTATTTAGAAACTTTTGAAGAGATGAAGGTCCATCTCTAAATATAAAATAATATAAAGTTAATATAGAAAAAAACAGCAAAATCTTATTTTGTATTGGTACTTGTATGCTCAATATCGTTAAAAACGGTGACGACCATGATGTCGGTTAGGGATAAATTGCCAATGTAACGATACTAATTCGTATTAGCGACACCAATAGGCCGATTTTTTTAGAAGACTTCAAAGGGGTATAAGAAACCCCATATGTTCAGCGACCATAACGATAAAAAAAATTGATTAATGTTGTGGACACTAGAAAACTTCGGATTCATACATTGGTTTCTCCATTAAAAGTCTGTCAAAACTGAGTCTTGACAAATCAATTGTTTGGAATTTTCCATCTAATATTAACTCTGCAACGGCTCTACCAACTGCTGGAGCTTGTTGAATGCCTGCAAAAAAGATACGATGGTTTTATACAGGGTTAGGAAAAATTAGAAGAACGGTCGATTATTTCAAAATATACAGGGGTTAGCAAAAAACGTCTTATATAAAAAATGCAGGGCTGTTAAAAATCTACATATCGGTGATAAATTGAAATATACAGGGTAGCCCACAAAGTTGTGGAGAATGATAGTTATATTTTATTAAATGGAACACCCTGTATATTTTTACTTATTTTGATTGTCGACTCAATTTTAAATATTTTTTATTAACCATGTGTTATACCTAAATTCATTACTTTCCTAGAAATCAGCATTTCAAATAATAACGTATAACGATGCGATTTTCGAACATAGTGAACAACAAATAAGGCACGACCATGGTTACTAATAAATAATTAATAGTTTGACATCTGAAACTCAAATTCTGACAGAAATAGACAAAAAAGAAAATAGCATGGCATTTTTACTTACTGAAACAGAGAGAATTGACATTTTAATTTTAAGGGGGTTTGGCGATAAAAAGAGATCATATCAGGAGGTATGTAATATTTACAATAATTTGCATCCAGACAGGAACATTAAAAAAAATGCAGTTTTTCGAACTATATTGAGCGTTACAGAATGACTGGTACTGTAAAAAACCGCCCAAGATCTGGAAGACCTAGGACTGCTACCTCCGAGGAAAAAAAGCTGGGCATTCTGCTTGCGATAGAAGAAAATCCCAAACAATCCACCAATCAGCTTGCTTTGGATCATGAAATTGATCAAAAATCTGTACGAACCGTTCTTCATACTAAGAAAATGCATCCATACAAAATTAATGTTGTACAAGAACTTTTTGACGTTGACTGTGATCGAAGGCTAGAATTTTGCGAAATAATGACTAGAAATATGGAAGAAAACCCGAATTTTTCAAACAATATTGTGTTTTCGGATGAAGCGACTTTTACACTACACGGAATGGTAAATAAGAAAAATTACCGTTACTGGGCGCGAAATAACCCTAACTGGTATGAAGAGCTGCATACACAGTTCCCAAGAAAAGTTAATGTCTGGGCTGGATTGTTTGCGGGACATGTAATTGGACCCTTTTTTATCGAGGGAAATTTGAACGGTGATCGATATCTCCGGCTTCTTCAGCAAGAAATAGTTCCAGCTACAAACAATTTAAATGCTGATATCAACTTAACCTGGTATCAGCAAGATGGAGCTCCTCCGCATTTTACTCGCGAAGTTAGAGAATTTTGGATGTCACGTTCCCAAATCGATGGATAGGAAGAAGAGGGCCTATCGAATGGCCTTCACGGTCCCCCGATCTTTCGCCATTAGATTTTTTTATTGGGGTCACCTGAAAAACATAGTTTATCAAAATAAATCCAATAATTTAGAAGAATTAAGAATGAAAATTGTCAATGAAAGTGCGAGAATAACAAGGGAAATGGTTTTAAACACCCAAAGACATTTTTGCGATAATTTGTATCATTGTCAGTTAGTAAATGGGGTCATTTTCAACACTTATTAAAAAATAGAGCTCTTTTGCCATGATTTGTTATACGTTTTTGTTTAAAGTTAACTTAATAAATTGTTTCTTGAAATTTATTTTGTGTTTTGTAGCTGATCAATTTATGTAGGAAAGTAATGAATTTAGGTATAACACATGGTTAATAAAAAATAATTAAAATTTTATGTGGAATTTAAAAATGTAAAAATATACAGGGTGTTCCATTTAAAAAAATATAACTATCACTCTCCACAACTTTGTGGGCGACCCTGTATATTTAAATTTATCACCGATATGTAGATTTTTAACAGCCCTACATTTTTTATATAAGACGTTTTTTGATAACCCCTGTATATTTTGAAATAATCGACCGTTCTGGTAATTTTTCCTAACCCTGTATGTGTTTTCATTCTATTTATCATATTATTATAACTATTAAGTCTACATGGAATGATCGGTTGTTAGAGCGGGTTAAAAGGCGATCCATCAAGATTCAACGTTGCCAAGTATAGTGTTTATCAGGTTAATTTAATGACATAAAAAAGTACAAGTAAGTAAACTCCTAACCATAGGCGTCGTACCTACTAAATAATTAAAATGCGCAGGGCATTGTTTTAATTTTTTAATATGATAATAATATTATAAATAAAACAACTGTAATAGGTAACACGTTTTAAACAAACATTATTCACATAAAATGCAGTAACAATTTAATTGCTGGAATCATGAGAATATTCAGAAGTAGAATCGTTTCCAGGTTGAATCACTATTGGCGCTATAGGCGATAAAACAGGATATTCCTTTTCTACTTTTATAACATGAGCTTCGCATTTTTTCATACATCGCTACTCATGTCCAGGGGCGTAGACAGGTCCGGTCCCAGCGCCCGGGCAACCCGGGCAGACGCCGGGGGCGCAAAGTCCAAGGGGCGCAAAATATTGCTAAAGGTAAAACAAATAAGCGTCTGTATAACCTTCGATGTAGAATATACTATTTAAAAGATAAGGGCGCCCAAGTATTTTTTATAATCACGTCAAAAAAATTAAATATTTTTGATGGTATAAGTATATACAGGGTGATCCTTAAGTACATCAAGAAAATCTAGGATATGATTCCTGGCATCAATTTAAGTTAAAAAGTTCATATGGACTTATGCCCTAAAATGCTTACCCTCTAAAATACAGGGTGTTAAAATATTTTTAAAAAATATTTATTTTAATTCGAAAAGGTTTTGTCTGTTTCCTTCCGCCATGGCGGAAGGAAACAGACAAAACCTTTTCGAATTAATATCTGTGGTCCGGCACTTATACCGGTTTTGAGGGCATCTTGCAAAATTTTCTGTTTTTACAGAATAACCCTTTACGACTGACCTTTTCTAAGGTACCGTACTGGGACGCAAGATGTCGCACTGGGTTTTATAAATCCCGTTGATAATATTTATTTTAGTTAAATTTCGAAAATCCTTAAAGATACGGTATTAAAAATTCGTGCTTATCGATTTTGGATCAAACTACACCCTTTCATTAAAAAAGGTTTTGCTTCCTTCCACCAGTGGCGTGCGTACCACATACCATCAATATTCTTTTGGTGAAAATATTTGATACGCCACTGATTTTTTTAACTCTGATGCATTTTTATGCATTATTGATACAAGCTGAATAAGAGTTGTCTCTATTATGTTTTTGAAAAAAGCAGTAGATTTAAAGAAAAATGGAAAACCGTACAATAATGTCATGCGAAAGTATTAAAAACACCCCAGCAATTTTTGAAAATGTTAGAACTTCCATGAGAAGACGGCTAGATGCTTGTATTTTAGCAGATGATGGCCACTTTCAACAGTTTCTGTAAAACCAGTATGTTAAATTATTTGTTAAATTACTTGTTAAGTAACTTGATAAATTACTTGTGGCATAAATAATTCATAACATGTTTTGTACTTATTTATTAAGTAAATTAATTTATATCAGAGTTATTTTAAATCTACTGCTTTTTTCAAAAACATAGTAGGGACAACTCTTGTTGAGCTTGTATCAATAATGCATAAAAATGCATCAGAGTTAAAAAAATCAGTGGCGTATCAAATATTTACACTAAAACAATATTGATGGTATCTGGTACGCACGCCACTGGTGAAAGGAAGCAAAACTTTTTTAATGAAAAGGTGTAGTTTAATCCAAAATAGATAAGCACGAATTTTCAATACCGTATCTTTAAGGATTTTCGAAATTTAACTAAAATAAATATTTTTAAAAATATTTTAACACCCTGTATCTTAGAGGGTAAGCATTTTAGGGCATAAGTCCATATGAACTTTTCATCTTAAATTGATGCCAGGAATCATATCCTAGATTTTCTTGATGTAGTTAAGGATCACCCTGTATACAGGGTGTTTCATTAAGGTCGAAGAGCGGCCATATCTCGGAAACTACTAGGCATAGAAACTCAGGAAAAGAAAAATGATAATAAAAGTGGCCATGAGAAAATTCTGGAAATAATTTTCAAGTTCCGCATTTTGCCGCAAGAGGGCGTAATTGAAAAGTAAATTTTTAAATTTTACATAACTCCGAAAATTCCACATTAAGGTATATGTTTGATAACACCATTTTAAAGCTTGGACAATTATGCATCATTTTGGTCTTATGCTCATTGGCGTACCGACTTTAATAAGAGTGGGGGAAGCTGTTGAAAGTGTAATCATTTAAATCGCTGTAACTTATAAACGACTTATCCGATTTTAGCAAACTAAAGACTGTTTGGAAGAGAAATGTATGCACTTTGACCAATCGTATTTAGTTGTCCATAATAGTTTTAAAAAAAATGCTAGAGGGCGCAATTTGCAATAACAATACATTTTTTGATTTTTCTCCGAAAAAATAAATCATACGGTATAATTATGATACCATAATCGAAAAGTAGATGAAATTTGCTAGAAAAAATATTAAAACCGCAGCTCGATATCTCCGTTTGTTTCAGAGTTATTGCCAAAACAATAATTTTTAACACAAATTGCGCCCTCTAGCAATTTTATTAGAAACTATCTTGTACCATTAGATACGACAATTGAAGATTCTTCCAAACAAGCTTAAATTTAGTAAAATCGGATAAGTCGTTTAAAAGTTACAGCGATTTTAATGTTTAAACTTTCAATAGCTTCTCCCACTCTTATCAAGTGAAACTGTAAACATTAAAATCGCTGTAACTTCTAAACGACTTAACCAATTTTACTAAATTTAAGCTTGTTTGGAAGAGAAAGGTAAGTACCTTAAATTGTCGTATCCAATGTACAAGATAGTTTCTAATAAAATTGCTAGAGGGCGCAATTTGTCTTAAAAATTAATGTTTTGGCAATAACTCTGAAACGAACGGAGATATCGAGCTGCGGTTTTAATATTTTTTCTAGCAAATTTCATCTCCTTCTCGATTATGGTATCATAATTATACCGTATGATTTATTTTCCGGAGTAAAATCAAAAAATGTATTGTTATTGAAAATTGCGCCCTCTAGCATTTTTTTGAGAACTATTATGGACAACTAAATACGACTGGTCAAAGTGCATACATTTCTCTTCCAAACAGTCTTTAGTTTGCTAAAATCGGATAAGTCGTTTATAAGTTACAGCGATTTAAATGATTACACTTTCAACAGCTTCCCCCACTCTTATTAAAGTCGGTACGCCAATGAACATAAGACCAAAATGATGCCTAATTGTCCAAGCTTTAAAATGGTGTTATCAAACATATACATTAAAGGAGTACACGCATTGAATCGACTCGGACCGGTCGACTCGGAAAAGAGCAGTCGGCAGTTTTTAATATTCATGAAATTAAATTAGATCCCGCGCACTGCGTCGGACCGGTCGACTCGGCTCGGTCGACTCGACCCCATGATGTTTGATATTCCGACTGCTCTTTTCCGAGTCGACCGGTCCGAGTCGATTCAATGCGTGTACTCCTTAATGTGGAATTTTCGGAGTTATGTAAAATTTAAAAATTTACTTTTCAATTACGCCCTCTTGCGGCAAAATGCGGAACTTGAAAATTATTTCCAGAATTTTCTCATGGCCACTTTTATTATCATTTTTCTTTTCCTGAGTTTCTATGCCCAGTAGTTTCCGATATATGGCCGCTCTTCGACCTTAATGAAACACCCTGTATGTATAGTAAATATATGAAGTAAAGGCAAATGGTTTTACATCGATATATAAAAGTTAATCTACGAGAGTTGATCAAAATTTTCAAGAACCTGGCAAAAAATAAAAATTCTATTACACTGTCAAAATTTCGTACAGAGGCTAAAATGCCTAAATAAACAACTTTCACGAATAAAGTTTTTTGATATTTTGATAAATAAGGGCATTTTTGAACCTATTTTATTAAAAACTAGCGTGTACCTGGCTTGCGTTGCAGCCCGGCATTAATCATAATCATAATCATAATCATAATCATAATCATAATCATAATCATAATCATAATCATAATCATAATCATAATCATAATCATAATCATAATCATAATTATAAATTTTATTTGACTACGTTTTGTACATGTTAAAAATACAATTGTAGCCGGTCAGTGTATCAATAATCAAAGTCTATATGCTACTAGCTTATAAATATCACAATACAATAAGGTAATAGCAACAATACTTCTTATGAACAAACAATTTTAAAAAAATAATCCAAATATTCCTTGATAGAATAAAAAGCAGATTTACTAAGAATGTTTTTCATGGTATATTTAAATTTTTTTGGCTGAAGGCCTTTGATTGAATCTGGCAGAGCATTAAAGAGATCAATTTTGAGAGAATGGTGCACGGTCACTAAAAGCTACTTTGTCCAATTCTCAGGGTGTTCATAGGGTGTTGGGTAGTAAATCTAAATTGAAAGGGAGGAATATATATATAAGCGCAGATTTAACACCCAAGCAACGTGCAGCAGAAGTGGAAATCAGAAACGAACTTAGGCGGCGTAGAGAGGCCGGTGAAAGAAATCTAAGCTTAAAATATATTCAAGGGACACCCTCTATCTTTACAAAAAAAAACTAAGGGGATCAGCCAGAGATTATTCACTGTATTATCAGAACGTCCGAGGTTTGCGTACCAAGCTTAATACTCTACAGCATGCAGTCTCGACTTCAGGTTATGATGTATTGGTTCTCACCGAGACCTGGCTTACTGATGACTTCTTTGATGCAGAACTTGGTCTGGCTGGATATGTGGTGTATCGCAAAGATCGATCTGAAGCAACCAGCGCTCATAAGAGAGGAGGTGGAGTTCTTATTGCTGTTGGTGAAACAGTCTCAAGTTCACAATTGAGGGTGGATCCGGAAATTGAACAACTCTTTGTCCTGATAGGCACCGGTTCCCAAAGATGTATAGTTGGAGGAGTCTATCTGCCTCCTAGATCCCCAGTCACTGCTTTTCATAAACTTTCCGAAAGTCTGGATGGAATTGTGACCGAGTTTCCCGAAACTCAGTTAGCTCTCTTGGGCGACTTCAACCTTCCTAACGTTGATTGGGCTGAGGATGACCTTGCTTCCATAGCTGTGCCTACGGAGCTGGCTCCCCTTTTCGAAACCAAAGCTATCGAGGTTATATCAAACATATGTGCATTTCATTGCTTAAAACAGAAAAATACTATCTCTAATCAGAATGGAAAAATTCTGGATTTGCTTTCCCAATTTTCAAATATGGTGACGGTTCTGCCAGAGGAGCCTCTATTACCGGCTGATGTATACCACCCACCAATGGTTGTATCTCTTGAACTTTCCACTTGTTCCAATAATCCAGGTTTCCACACTGACGAATTTTACAGGGACTTTAATCGGGCTGATTACGAGTCCATTAATGAGTATCTTTCCCTTATTAACTGGGACAACATATTTAGAAACAGACCCTTAGATGAATTAATTAATGACTTTTATATGTACTTGTATCATGCTATTGATTTATTTGTACCCTTAAAAAAGATATCTTCACGAAAGTTCCCATTTGGTATTCTCAGCAGTTGAAAAATCTAATTATCACTAAAAAAAGAGTGCACTCTAGATTCAAGAAGTATGGTGATCACTTGGATTACCTGGAGTTTGCTAGGTTGAGGTCTCGTTGTAAACAGCTTTCTAGAGAATGTTATGACAATTATGTTATCCAGATGGAGAATGATATTACCCATAATCCCAAGAATTTTTGGAAATTTGTCAATGCCAAACGCAAGACTGTTGGTGTTCCTTATGAAGTGTCTTACAATGGCGTCAAGAGTGCTTCGGGTCCTGAAACTGCCAATCTTTTCGCTGACTACTTTTCGTCTGTTTACTGTGATAAGCACTGTGATATTCCTAACCAGTTATCAACAAATAATACAAACATTTCTAATATAAACCTCTCTATATCTGATGTTTATAGCAAGTTAAGTACATTGGATTGTGGTAAGGGTGCTGGGCCGGATGGAATACCTCCCCGTTTGCTTCACCACTGTAGTTTTATTCTGGCTAGACCCCTTTTCTATATTTTTAGGCTGTCTTTGTCCACCGGTTGTTTGCCATTTTGTTGGAAGTCAAGTTTCATTGTACTCATTCACAAATCTGGCAGTAAAACAGAAGTTAATAACTATAGACCAGTGAGCATATTGAACACAATACCAAAATTGTTTGAGAATATTGTGACTGATTATCTGACAGAGGCATTCAGTGGTGTTACTATTGACAGTCAGTTTGGATTCCAACGCGGGAAGTCAACAGAGCTTAACTTGGTGTCATATATTGATTTTTTGTCGGAGACCTTGCAGGATGGTGGAACGGTTCATGCTATCTACACAGATTTTTGCAAGGCCTTTAACAGGGTCAGTCATCGGGTACTTTTGGCCAAGCTTGAGTCTCTTGGTATTCATGGCCCTCTGCTGAAATGGTTTGAAAGCTATCTACATAATCGAACTCAGATTGTTAAGGTTCATAACTTCACTTCGAGGGTGATTGAGGTTACTTCAGGGGTGCCCCAGGGTTCTCATGTGGGTCCCTTACTTTTTAACCTATTTATTAATGATATTCATAAAGGTTTTAAATTTTCCTACTATCTTTTATTTGCCGATGACCTCAAATTGTTTTCTCGTATCAGCTCTTCCCAAGATTGTGAATTATTGCAATTGGATTTGATCAACCTCATGGACTGGTGTAAATTGAATGGAACTTAATGATTCAAAGTGTCACTTAATGCTGTTCTCTAGGTCTCGCACTCCACCTATATACCAATATGTTATTGGGCAGGATGCACTGAAGCTTGTGGATAGTGTGGTTCATTTGGGGATAGTATTGGATCGCTCTCTTGGTTTCGTGCCACATATTACAAATATTAAGAGGAAGGCACTAAAAATGTTAGGGTTTATAAAGAGATCTTCGAGAGATTTTGTGAGTCCACAATCCTTAAAGTCTCTGTACTGTTCTTTGGTGAGACCCAATCTGGAGTATGCATCCTCAGTATGGAGTCCATTTTATGCAACACATGTGAATAGTTTGGAAACTGTCCAGCACAAGTTTCTTAGATATGCAGCATTTAGAGTCCCAGATGGTTATGCAATGTCTTATCCTGAACTTGAGTCTGTTTTGGGGCTGGTTTCACTTGAGGCTCGCCGTAAGAGGCATGATTTGAAATTATTTTACAATATCGTAAACCATGTTTACCATTGTCCGGATCTGTTGGTGAAGATTCCACTTTTTGTTCCACCCAGAACCACACGTTCCAATTTTACTTTCTATCAGTCATTTAATCGCACAAATTATGCTTTAAACTCTTTTCTGCGGAGGTCTATCAGGTTGGCTAACTATTACTCCAACGATTTGGACTTTTTTTCATCTGCTTCAGGTTTTTATAGGAACCTGCGTCTGGTTACTTGATATTAAGTTGCTAACTGCTGATTTTTTCTTTAGTTTGTATTTACGCTTACCTTTTTTTTTTTACATTGTGATATATATATATATATTTTTTATTGGTGTTAATCGAGGTGTTAATACTATTGTTAATTGTATTATGTATTTACCTATGTTAAAATATGCATTATTTGCCAATTATTGTAATTTTAAAAAGTGGGCTAAGCTCGTTAATAAATAAATAAAATAAAAAAAATAAAAATAAAAAAAAATTTTGGTGAGTTCTTTATTGATTTTTCTAGTCTATATTTGGGGTTTCCAATCAGGACTGCCGATCTAGTGCTGTAGTTATGAAAGTTAGAAATTAGCTTGAAGTAATCTATGTTACTGTGTATTTCAATCAGCTGATGTAAGATAAATAGAGACGGTAATGTCAATATTCCCAGACGTATAAAATGAGGTTTGCAGTGGTCTCGATGCCCTGCACCCACAATTGCTCAAACAGCCCTCTTTTGCAATTTAAACATAATATGCGAATCCACAGAGTTACCCCACAGTTGTATTCCATATGTAACGTGGGCATGAAAAAGTGAGTAATAAACAGTCATAACAGAATCCAGTCCAATCAATGATTTAAGCTTTCTTATTACGAAAATAGAAGAGGATAGCCATTATACGACGTGAGATAATAATGCGAACAAACCTCAAACTCAACCATTTGCCGGCCTGTCCACAATTCACATCCATGCATAAAACATAGTCTCTCTTCGTCTATTCCGGCTTCGGTGCTTCAGATCGATCGTTGAACGGGCCGGGGACCGGTTAGGTTGGATCGTTCGTTCTCCCTACTCTAATTTATCAGTGTTTCTCTATAATATTATGCATGTATTATACATAAAAACCTTCCTCTTGAATCACTCTATCTATTGAAAAAACCGCTTTAAAATCCGTTGCGTAGTTTTAAAGATTTAAGCACATATGGACGGGCGATAGCGACTTTGTTTTATACTATGTAAAGATGTCAAATTTGACAGGTAACGTGCAGCTGCTTCAGTATACGTCATTTTTGGTTTTTAGGTAAGCAAAAACTAACTGCTTTTTCAATTTTTACCTATACCTAATAATAAAAAAAAATCCCATTTGATGCGGACTTTCTTGCGGACACTGTATATTCAGGAAAAAAATATGAAATAAAAATTTCGAGGGCGCTAAATAAGACCCTTGAACGGGGGCGCCCTGGGCGTAGCTACCGCCGTATCAGCCGTATCACTGATATGGGGCCCCCGGGCCACAGGGGCCCCGACCCCAAACGTGTGTAAGAAAAAAATCATAAAATGTTATCCACGATCTCACTTAAACTCTTAGGCAGTACCTACTTCCCAAGAAAAAAATCATATCAAATATCATAAAAAAAGTGTGCATGTGCCTAAAGAAATTTTCACTTCAAAAATTGCGAAAGTCAAAAAGGGAATATATTTTTTTCTCTGGGTTAAGCGGGCGCCCAAAAGTTGGCAAGAACGCCTCACATCACGATTAACACGCAACCACCGATTAGTAAATCCACGACGCGTGTCAGTATACACCAGTTATTGCGGGATTCCCCCGTTTAAGTAAATTACAATCATAACTCATCCGGTTCAAACGTTATTACATTGTAACAAAATCTTGTTCGTGTGATTATTTTCATTATTTATTGGTTAATAAGTTTTATTTGTGAAAAAAATGAGTAAAAGAAAAAGAGATTACCCCAGTGGGGCTATGAAAAGAAAAAGTAAACAGAAAAAGGAAGAGGTTATAATGGCTGATTTATACCTCAATTAAATTAAACTAAACTAAACTAAGAAAATTAAATTAAGAAATTAAGGCGATGGTTTATACTTCTTCAACTAAGCCACTTAATGAATATACGAGAAAAGAAGAAGGTGCTCCTAACCTAATGAATATTATTGTTTTAAAACATAATTACTGTTGTACTAATTCAATCAATGTATACCGTCGTTAACAACCATCGTGAAACTTTTTGGAATAATCAAAATATGGAAAATATAATTCTAAAATTAAACAAGAATTTAGGATTATGTGCACAAAATGCACAAATTCTTCTTTATTACATTCATTCATTCACCGAAATGACAAATGGCATGACGGGAATCACGGATTATGCCAATCGCCCCACGAACTATGTCGATTCAACTAAGAAGTTAAAAGTTCGGCAACTTCTTAGTTTAATTTAATTTAATTTAATTCCTTAATTGTAGGTATAAATGCGTCCATATGATGGTGGTATTTTAACTTCTTAATTTCTTAGTTTAGTTTAATTTAGTTTAGTTTAATTGAGGTATAAATCAGCTATAAAGAAATTGCCCAAAATTTCTTAAATTTTTCAGCAATCAGCTTCTGTAAGTGATTTAAATTGCGATGGTAAGTACTAAGTACCTATTTATCTACCAGTGGCGGCTACACACAAGACAAGTATATATAGGTTTTATGGGACAGAAAAGGCTATCAGACTTGTCACTATTGTCTATAGAGGCAGAAAATTTAGAAAAACTGAAATCGTCTTCGGTTATGAATGATTTAATAAGTAAGCTCGCCGAATAAAAGGCAAGAAAAGTTGATTTAAATTGTTTGGCTAGCTTAGTTCTTAGAAATTATTTGTAAGTTATAACGTATAATCAATATATAGTTATTTTAATTCAATGCGAGCGTTTTTTTCCTTTTGTAAAACGTCTTTACCCTTCATTTGGGCCCCCAACAAATTTTGATACAGGGCCTACCCAACCATACTTCACAACATCATGCGTATCGAACAATGTTTCGTCTAAATAAATTATAGCAATTAGTCTATGATCGACTGTGTCAAACGCCTTGGAGAAGTCCGTATAGATAAAATCCATTTGAGTACCCGCCTCCCAGGCATCTAACAGTTTCGATTCATAAACTACCAGGTTCGTGGTTGTGGATTTACCCTTAGAGAAACCTTGTTGTTGATCTACGATGACGTCCTTACAATACCATGAAAGCTGAGCGCACACCAAGGAATCAAACAATTTAGCAATGCAAAACTGATTATACACACTATGTGTGAATTGGGACAAGAAAACTTTCCTTTTATAGTGTCGGGAACTCTCCCACTTCAAATGAATTATTATATACTGTGCGAGCAAAAATTATTTGCATCAAAGAGGGCCTTGCATCTAAGGACGTAATGCTTAGCCGTAGAGCTTAATACCTGTTGGATGTCAGTAACTACCAGAATTAACAATCAATCAGTTATTCAGTCATCTTTGACAGTCGTTACAAGTAATTTGATTCATCGCTAATTTTTCCAATTTCTTGAACAATTCACACAATGGGCTTTACGGAACAGCACAAAACATTCATGGTTGAAGCGTATTTTCGAAACGGGGTTAGAGTAAATGGTGAGTGGCAATACAAGCCGGGTTTGTGCATGGACGATTTTCACGAACATTTTCCTAACGTTGCTATTGCTGGGGATTTTTATCATTGCCTGAAAAGAACCGTGGCTGTGTTTAGGGAAGCAGGTTCTATACGACACAAAAAAGGAGCAGGAAGACCATCTGTAAGAACAGAAGAACGTGTTGCTAACGTTCGTGAAATAATGCAAAATACGCCAACAATTGTATAAGACCCCTGTCCCAAGACGTGGGAAGATCTTATGGAACATGCAGGACTATTCTTAAGAAGCAGCTAAATGTATTTCCTTATAAAGTACAAGTATTCCAAGAAATACAAGCCGCAGATTTTGAAAAACGCAGGAATTACTCTCAATGGTTTACCCAAAATTTATTGGAAAGAACTGATTTATTAGACCTAACATTTTTTTTCGGATGAAGCCTGGTTCCACCTCTTCGGTTATGTGAATTCTCAGAATACACGCATGTGGAGTAGTGAAAATACCCATTTTTTTGTAGAGTCCACATTGCACCCTCAAAAAATTGGTGGCTGGTTAGCAGTTTCCCGAAGAGTTGGTCCTATTTTTTTTCATGACACAGTTACAGCACAGCGGTATAGAGACAATATTTTGAATCCATTTGTGGAGCAATTACTTGACGACGAACTACGTTTTGCATATTTTCAACAGGACGGTGCAACCGCCGATATAGCCGCCGAAACTATTAACTACTTACGCAATTTTTTTGACGACAGATTGATCAGTTTTCGATCAGACATTGAATTACCACCTAGATCACCTTGTTTAACGGTTATGGATTAGTTCGTTTTTCCTCATTTAAAGAACACTATTTTTAAAACACCAGTTGCAAATTTAAAACAATTCCAAGAATGTGGTAACATTTTTCCAGAGATGCTGGTCAACACTTTCGAAAATATGAAGAGACGTGTGAATTTATGATTGGAGCATGGCGGTGGTCAATTTCAGCAATTTATGTAATTATTTTTCTTTTTCTTTCTGTATATTCTTACTTTGTTAATTTTGTAAACAACAAAAATAAATTTGTATTTGTCTACTTTTTATTTTATTACTCATTAGTTTGGAGTATCATGTCATAATATGAATTTGACAAAATTTTAACCTAGATTTGGTTAGATATATCGTCCCCATATCATTGTGATCCAAACCAAGCCCTACGTTTTTTAATCCAAGCCCTCTAAGATGCAAATAGTTTTTGCTCGCACGGTATAAGAGTAAGAACCTCAGTCTGGGTTGAGACGCAGCGTTTCAACAAATAGTTAGGTATATCATCAGGGCCAGCCCAAAGTTTATCCGGCAAGCGACTGATATTATCGAATACCTCAGCCACTAGTATTGGGCGGTGGGTGGTATTACAGTTAAACATAATACCTGGTATAACCGAAAGTGGCTGAAACTTTAAACCATAATTTTAAAATTTAAGTCCGGCCAGTGTCAAAATTTTATTAAAATAAGTTTACTGCTATCTTCCAAGATTTTCCAATAGGCTACTCACCGAAAATCACCATGTATCATAAATAGATAGTCAGTAGAAAAGTTGCGCAAGAGAGAAAAGTGTTAACAGTCTTACCTTGTCCGCTAAATCCACTAGCTATATATATATTTGTGTAGTAAGGATGCGGTCCGATGATACCATTTTGATCAAATCTATTTAAATCATAATAGCCACCCCATGCCTTGTTTATCTAAAAATAGAATATAAAAATATTATCGAGTCTTTAAAAAACTAACCTTAATACGATCGTATAAAAGTCAACACTTTTAAAAAACTACCTATTAAGAAATAGTAGAATATTGTCTTAAGAACGAGTGATAACAGTGGCATTTTACTGTTATGTGAAGAATATTAGATCCTTAGTGGAGCAATAACATAACTTCATTTTACTAGTTTAGTACTAAAGGTTTTATCTGGACGCCACTGTCGTTACAACATGTTTGGCTAGTCCACAGCCCTCCCTACTTGTTCAAGCCATGAAGTGACATCGGGCAACGCCGCATCACCTGGGAGTTGTGGATCCACAAGCTATTATTATGACGCGCGGCAACGGGCGAGTTTTTTATTCTTTCTGATAATATTTTTTGTTTTTTTGGCTCTGTTGCCACTATATTGATATTGAAAGATGTTCAAAAAAGTAATAAATAGTTTTGGATAATACACTGGTGGACAAAGAATTGTGATTGGAAGCTACACCAATAAGATTTTTGCCTCTGTAGTCTAACCGTTTGCTATAACATACACTTCATCGATTTTTTCATTAGAGCTAGAAACAGTGTTTAAATCAGGGGCGTGCGGTGAGTTATGTAAATGGGGAAGCACTGCTGCCGGCAGGCCCGCCGGAGGCAAAGCGCCGCAGGCGAAATTTTTTTTGAGGACCACGCCCAAATATTGGCAAGAATTTTGTTTTCGAGAGGTAGAAAAGGTTTTTCAACGTTTACAGGTAGAATACTGTGATTTATTTACTGTAAAAAAATGTGAGGTTCTGTACCTACCTATGATTTTCCCGAGAATTTTTAATATTCCTTCTATTTTCTAAATGGCTACACCTATGTTTTTATTAATTTTTACGTAATTTGCCTGTTAAAACCCAATTTTTTACTGACCCAACGCTGCCTAAAGAGTCGTTAAAAACAAGTTAACAAAGTTTCATAATAGAAACTATCGTAGAAACTAATACCCAAAAATATACATTTTTACCTTGAATTCACAGTTTGATTGAATTTTAAACAAATACTGGGTGTGTAAATATTATGTGATGTGGTTAATTTACATTGTTCCTGAAGAAAGAGACTGGAAACCTTTTTATACATTTTGAATTTACAATATATTTATATTATTACTTTGCCTGATAGATGGTATAATTTTAGAGATTATATTTTGGATATCAACGACGTGGTCTTTAGGTGTTTCAAGTAAAAAAGGGAGATAGGCACTGCAAGAATTGTTTTTTAGTTTGACGTGAAATAAAAATATAAAAAAGAAACCACGTAGGTACATACCTTTTTCATCAATCCAAGAAACAAAGTCAATAATAAACTATAAACCACAAAACAGATAAGAGAGTTCTATAAACAACACAATTTTCATAAGACTGTCACAATTATTTATCATACACATAACGTCGGACGCGAGCCACGTGCGAGAATCTGCGCGAGGGCGAGACACCACACAATTTTAATAAGATTGTCACAGTCACAATCATTTACCCCCACACATAAACGTCGGGCCACGTGCAAGATGCTCTTCCGAGCGGAGTGCCTTACCAGCAAAAAAACTCGAGGCAAATACGCTCGCGCCCGAAAATTCCCGACTAAAAACGCATGGAAAAATGAAATCTTTGACAAGGTTCTTTGTCGCGGGTGCAAACTTTGGCCGCTGCTCGTATTATTTTAGCGATGGATTTCCCGAAATATAACGATTGCTGTCAGCCGATTGAGCCGATGTATTAAGCGGTATGCTGCGATGGTCAGAGATGCATGCAGGGCCGGATTTGGTTTGGAAATTAGAAATATATACTTGGATATTTCGATTGTATATAGATTAAATTATTTTAATATAATATTTGTTTTATCTTACGAGAGCGGTAGGGGAAGCAGTGCTTCCATCGCTTCCATGGACCGCACGCCCCTGGTTTAAATAATTCGTTGTAGTTTTATCATTATCGGTGGCATTTGAAGAAGTATTTGGTGACACATTAAGTCTTCACAAGATACACTGTAAGTACCTTTTAGTGGGTAGATTTATATAATCTCCCATTGGATCATAAGAACAGGGAGAAAGCGTATACAACATAAAATACATTACTATTGTTGATGGTGAGTAATGTTTTTGTTTCACTACGAGTAGATTTATTTGATCGATCAAAAGTAATATTCTATTATACAAATTATTATCTTCTGATCTTCTGAAGTCTCAGAATTTAGTAAGTAAACTAAGTCACCTACTATCTGGGTAACTTGGTTACAATAAGTTTTCAAGCTGAGACTACCTTTTTAGTTTCATATCAAAGGGTAAAATCCATTTCAAATCATTGTAAGCCAATTCATTACCTTTAAAATAAAACCTTTACCTTCATATCAATGTCCACTGAAACCTGATTAACAATATTTATACAATCATTGGTCAAATCTAAACTATAAAAATATATTACACTCTCTTCCCCTGCTTTTAAAGCACTTTTATAGATACCATTTTTAAATAGTTAGAGTTACACCCAGGAATACAGCAGGGGCTGGGCATTAGGGTGAAGCGACAGTATAGGAAGATTTTTATTTTTTTTTGAAAATCAAGATGCCTGACTTTGGGAAAGATGTGTTTGGGAATAAAAAGATTTTTGGTGTTTTTATTTTTTTTTAGTAACATCCCCTCCACCGTCACAGGGTCTAAAAAAAACATAAATAGTATTTATTTGAAGAAAATATTAATCATTTTGGTTTTATGATTGCCACTCGTAATACAAAATTATTATTATTATTCTTATTTTAAAATACATACATTTTATGCTATTTTTTGAGACCTTGTGGCGGTAAAGGGGATACTATCAGTCAAAAAATAAATAAAAACACCAAAAAGCATCATAAATAAATTATTAAAATATATGGTTTTTTAAAGCAAGCGCGCATTTATTTATTACTTGAAATGGAAAAAAATACAATTTAAAGCCTAAAGTAAAAAAAAAATATAATAATTTTGCGACATATTACGCTACTTTAAAGGATAATCTTTTCTAGTGTTAAATTTTGGCATTATGGATCGTGACTAATTTATTTTTTATTGTCCCATCTCGTCTCTCATAACCACAAACTATAGCAGATGCCTCAGTCACCATTTTGACGACTCTTTCCACAGCCTGTGTGTGGCAAGGGTAATCTTTTATATATGAAATCGCTGAATGTTCTGGGTCCTATGATTTCTCGTAGCTGGACTTCCGGTAACTTAGTTGTTATTGGTGGTTCGGTCCTAAATACATTTTGGTAGTCTACTAGCTCGTAGTAATCGTAGGTTTTAAAATTAAAGATCGGAACGGTAAAATTTCTAAGTTTTTGTTGATTAAGATCGGTTTTAGCCCTGGCCTTTAAAATTATCCAATAGGCCTTACATACTACCTGCGGTCATCTCACAACATAGACAATATAATATTTTTCGGGTGTCCAAAAAAACCATTTCTATTAATCGCTTTGTAAACGATATGTTTTTAATCATCTGACAAATAACTGCACAGCTCAATAATTTTGAAAATATGTTTTGCGCCTTAAATAAATACATGAAGGCATTTTTTTAATGGAAACCCACACAGGGCTATAAACTATAAACTTTAATTATAATAAATATTACTAACGTAATTAAATTTTGAGTTGGATTGGCAGTGCTAATATATAAACGTAATAGTCTGTTTGCAGTAGTTAACCACCGGGAATGGACCTGTCGTCCTGGGTCGCGTTTTGAGAGAGCTTCGGTGCAGTAACCGTTTTTAATTGCTAAACACATTTCGTAAAGATATTTTTGATCTGTACTTAATTCAAAGTTAGTATCAATGTCAGGTAATTCACACGCTATTATAGAAAATTCTACGATTGGTAGCTTTTCGCAATTGGATAAGAGGTTTCCAATAAACCCTCGAAATGCTCGAGGACCACTTGTTTCACCGTCGAGGTGTGGAAGTAAATGTCGCAGAGGAAGGTCATTCGCATGCAACTGCAGATAAACCATTGCAGGGGTCGCTAAATTTTTATTTCCAGTAATGAAATAATTCCTCCCTTGGCTCCTACATTACTGTTTGTTCCGTCGCAACCAACCACTTCTAAACTGACAAACTACATTGAAGAGCTGCCTAAAAATTCAGTTAAAGAACTCAAAATACTTGAGCCAGTTCCAGAAACAGGGACAGATAACCAATACAACTTGAACCTGGTTGTTCTAATAAAGTTATATGTTTTTCGACTATTGTACTTTTTCTATTATCAGTAAATGTCAATGTATTGTCTTCACGGACATCGAAGTACAAACCACGCAACAAGGATACCTTTGAAGATTGTTGTTGTAGTAGTTGCTGTCTTTTTTTCTGCCTTGCACGTCTTACCTGACAAAGAGCAGCCAATTTGGAGGCAAGTGGCCGATTAGTGAGGTCTCATGCCGTCTGCCAAATGATGTTGGATATTATTTTATTTTTTTCTAACACATGCTGGCGGTCTAAAAGATTTATTACAATAATAAAAATACTTTCTTTTAATAAACAAAAATTATTATATTAGTCTTTCCACCATGGCCATATTCCAGGAAATAGAATAAAAGTGGTGGGGCGGTGGAAGGACTTGAGCTAAAAAAAATATTTTTTAGGTAATTACTGATTTTTGCCTTACACAACTTTCTATTTGTCAGGCGTGCCAATTTTCAGAAAAAAAAATTATCGCTCCACCCTACTGAGCATGTTGATAAATAAACAAACTAAAAGAAAAAAAAATAGTACTTACCTAAGTACCTAGGTATCTAGATATCCTACCTACTTACGAACTATCTCTACTAGTGATATTTTTAAACTAATTCATATACAGTGTCACCAGTAAAGTCCGCATCATATGGGATTTTTTTTTATTAATGGCTTTATTCGAAATTTGACTTTGGCATCAAGCTCTGCTTCAATCGAGATGAAAATTAAGCAAAAAAATAGTAGTCACGTGATTCGCATTATCTGTCAAATTTTAATTTTTTCAAAAAAATAATTTAAAAGTGGGGTTATTTTTGAAAATATCGAAAAAAGTTATAAGAAAAAGTTTTTTTAAATGCAGTTTCTAGCCCACATGCAAAATTTCAGCCGCATAGGATAATTTTCATTTTTTACCTATATTTTGTAAATTGCACCACTTTTGCAAAATAAGACTCAACGCAACTTACATAAAACTTTTTAGGTTTGACAATGCTTTATTTCAGATACATTTTCTTTAAAGAAGCGCCACAATAAATGTGTGTTTTTCTACAAAATCAAAATTGGGCTATTAAAATTTGGTTGTATGTGATGCAAAGTTTATTTGTTTTGGACCTGTATAAGGTAACTTCATAAAATAAGTATTTTTGAAAACGTAGTTTGTGGTTGATAGTAATACACGTTAACGTTATTATGACATAGCTTGATAATAAATTATAATATAGGGGTTTTAAATTCAATCGTTGAAAATAGATAAACTTTACGTTGTTAAACTAAAATTAATTTTCCACTTAAAAAACACTTTACTGAAGACACTGTGTTCTTTTTTGTCTTAATATTAAGGTGTATTACTTTCAGACACAAACTACTTTTTCAAAAATACTTATTTTATGGAGTTACCTTATACAGGGTCCAAAACAAATGAACTTTGCATCACACACGACCAAATTTTAATAGCCCAATTTTGATTTTGTAGAAAAACACACATTTATTGTGGCGCTTCTTTAAAGAAAATGTATTTGAAATAAAGCATTGTCAAAACTAAGAAGTTTTATGTAAGTTGCGTTGAGTCTTATTTTGCAAAAGCGGTGCAATTTACAAAATATTGGTAAAAAATCAAAATTATCTTATGCGGCTGAAATTTTGCATGTGGGCTAGAAACTACATTTAAAAAAACTTTTTCTAATAATTTTTTTCGATATTTTCAAAAATAACCCCACTTTTAAATTTTTTTTTGAAAAAATTAAAATTTGACATATAACGCGAATCACGTGACTACTATTTTTTTGCTTAATTTTCATCTCGATCGAAGCAGAGCTTGATGCCAAAGTCAAATTTCGAATAAAGCTATTAATAAAAAAAAATCCCATATGATGCGGACTTTACTGGTGACACTGTATACCTTTAAGCTAAATAAACACTTTAATATTTAATAAATTAACTGTAGCCACAAAACAATAAAGTTTATCCCAAAAATTCCGCCGCCATTTATAAGACAACGTAAACAAACCGACCGGCCGGGCAGGCTGTTCGATTTCTCACTTTATTAATGCTATTACAGCAAGCTCGCGACAAAAATTTTCACTTATATTTTGTAGAGGTTCTTATAGCAATCATGTCACTTAAATTTTCTATTAGATATCAATCGAAAACAGGATAAAAATAAAATTAATAACACACCTGCACCTAGTTCGCGCCTAATTACATACTAAAGCATGGTAACTTCAAAAAGTCACGTGACAAGCGTACCGCCAAGCAGTGTTGTCGATGTTTCTGTTTCACGGCTTGATCAAAGTAGAGAGGGCTGTGGCTAGTCCTTTAATTTCGGTATTGTCACCTATTGCAAAGTTTCACCTAAATTGTATCGTGTGTCAATGGTAATGCCGCAACAACTGACTTGATTTAGCAATATCGAACATGAGGGTCAAAAATGTAAAATGACATCATAAAAATCATATTATTTTTGAGTAATAGATGTGTTTTGGACTTCCATTGTCTTTAGTTTTTCATATCACAACGTTTCAACTGGTAAGTATCTCCAGTCGTCTTCAGGTGAATACTAAACAAGTTACAAAGCTACGAGCCTATTTTGTAACTTGTTTAGTATTCACCTGAAGACGACTGGAGATACTTACCAGTTGAAACGTTGCGATATGAAAAACTAAATACAATGGAAGTCCAAAACACATCTATTACTCAAGATACATCATTGTCTACAACCTTCAATCATATTATTTTTGCTACGGGAATATATGGTTAACGGATTGACTCCTTTTTCCGGACACCATGTATATTATTTTGATTGTTTATAAATATCGCATTTACACTCAATTATGCCAATTATTGTCTTTGAGACGACAAACTTACTTTAGCCGAGCCAAAAGCTGGAACTCTATTCGCCAAAACAGGCCATATAGTACTGTTCCACAAATCATAATATTCACTCTCGTTATCCTCCTTAGGTTCGTCTGTATATTCGGAGGCAAAACCTGCAATAAAATCCCCTGCTAATCCCTCTCTCCGGAAATATACTCCTGTCGAATCAATGGTATGGGGTGTGTTTAGACCTGGTGGGTTTTCCGGACACGAGAATGTATAGGCATATCTTTTTCTAAAAATAAACAAATGGAGAAATTGGAAAAGCGCGTAAGAGACAATTTAAAACATTAATTGTTGAATCAAATTTAAATTTGACAACCCTTGAACCAATAAGTCAGTACAGGGACCTGAGGTTTATCTGAAACGTTGTTTCATATACTGTTTCAAAGAACTAACTTCACACTTCATTCTTCTATGTTTAGAATGCTGCTTAGATTGACAAACCGCTATGCTGTGGAGTGTGGTTTTGAGTTCTTTATAAATCCTCATTAAGCCTCAGGAGTTTGTGGTAGTAATTTTCCCGCACCTCTTAGAGATACTGTATAAGATATTTTAAAGAAATGCGTGAGTATGGAGGGCTTTAGGTTAGGAGTCCGATCGCAATACATTGGTTTCGGGCAAAGTTTTGGATCGGTAAAGCAGCTTTAAAAATGGCCGTCAGGGGCGCATGTGTTCCTTTAAATCTGTAAAATGCATGGGTTCTTATGGGATAATCAACTGTTTTATTGAATTTAGTTAACTAAAACCCTCTACAGGCTGAGATATGTATATATTATATCTAATAAAGCTTATTTTATTAATTATTGGATAAAAATACCGCTGACGTCTATCAAAACCTGTAAAAAGTCAAACACTTGACGATCACTGCGCCGCGACCGGGAAACAGCGAACTAACTACTAAACAGGGATGTAAATTTAAAGAACAGCCATTTTCGATCGGACTCCTTCTTAAAGCCCTCCATATGCGTGAGACAGCATATACAGTGTCACCAGTAAAGTCCGCATCATATGGGTTTTTTTGTTATTAATAGCTTTATTCGAAATTTGATTTTGGCATCAAGTTCTGCTTCGATCGAGATGAAAATTAAGCAAAAAAATAGTCACGTGATTCGCATTATCTGTCAAATTTTAATTTTTTCCAAAAAATAATTCAAAAGTGGGGTTGTTTCTGAAAATATCAAAAAAAGTTATTAGAAAAAGTTTTTTTAAATGCAGTTTCTAGCTCATAATATGCAAAATTTCAGCTGCATAAGATAATTTTGATTTTTTACCCACCACTAAAATTTATTTTCCACTTTGAACACTTTACTGATTACACTGTGTTCTTTTTGACTTGATATTAAGGTTTATTACTTTCAGATACAAACTACGTTTTCAAAAATACTTACCTATTTTATGAAGTTACCTTATACAGGGTCAAAAATAAATAAATTTTGCATCACATGCGACCAAATTTTAATAGCCCAATTTTGATTTTGTAGAAAAACACACAAAAATATACTTTAAAGAAAATGTATCTGAAATAAAGCATTGTCAATACTAAGAAGTTTTATGTAGGTTGCGTTGAGTCTTATTTTGCAAAAGAGGTGCAATTTACAAGATATGGGTAAAAAATCAAAATTATCTCATGCAGCTAAAATTTTGCAGGTGGGCTAGAAATTGCATTTAAAAACTAACTTTTTTCGATGCTTTCAGAAATAACACCACTTTTGAATTATTTTTTGGAAAAAATTAAAACTTCACAGATAATGCGAACCACGTGACTACTATTTTTATGCTTAATTTTCATCTCCATCGAAGCAGCACTTGATGCCAAAGTCAAATTTTGAATAAAGCTATTAATAAAAAAAACCCTATATGATGCGGACTTTACTGGTCACACTGTACTAGCCTCTTCATAAAGACACTTTAACGGATGCAGGTGGGGGGGGGGGGCGTCTCCAAGGGGGTCTTCACATGCGGTGTCTTAAAGTCAATTGCACTAAGTTCAACTAAGTAACTTGGGGTTCGTTTTGCTCGTCGAATTATGACAAGACGCCAAGACGTTGACATCCATTTGTTTATTGATTTAATATTTTGAGGTTAGTCTGATATTTCAAATAAAGTCGCCACAGTGGATCTTTTCCCGTGCGTCATTAATCAACGATCAGGACTCAACGTGGTTAATAACTCTGCATCCTTATTTATTACAGTAACAAGTTTGAAAAAAAGCATAAAAGAACGCCTCCAAGATTCCGCAATATTATAACGTGCTAGACAAGAATAAAACTATAAACGCCAATTAATTACTTTTTTTATTTGTTTAGTTGACTACCGTTGTATTTTAGAACGTCATTGTCAACCTTATTTTGATCTGCCAATCTAATTCGTATTTTGTAAATTTGTGTGCCTTAAAACTTTTCCTTTTTCTAAAAATATTATTTTAGATATTCTAACCGTGAAAGTTCTTTGAAAAGTTTACGGCAGTGGCGTTCCCTTAAATGAAAGGATGTCAAAAATTTGACTTTTGCGATTTTAATAGTCAATAAAACACCAAACTTTTCTAGATTTTAAGCTTTAAAAATAGTATTAAATGTATTAACATTTTTTGTCAATTTCTTTTAGATAATAGAGAATGCCGGGCAAAACTCTCAAGACCCAAGCCCGACAATTTGTGCTCAATCTCTGTGAGTACTTTGAATTTGAGAAAGCAAATGGGACCCCTTAAATTAAATTATAATAAAAGAAGGATTCTCTATAGGTATATCCAAAGAAATAGTGAAAAAAATGTGTATAAACATGGATCCGCAAACGATTCGTTTCTGAGATATAGCTGTTAAATATAATTCCCCTTTAAAATAGAATGTTAGTTTAAGATTTCAATAAATGTATTGAATAAATGTATTGAAATTCATTTTTAGCTGGGAATTAATGGGTTAGACTGCGTTAGAGTACGAATAAACCCTGAGAGAAACTCGGAATTATAAATAATTTTTCGGGATATTATGTTGGTACGTCAAACGGTAGGCAGGCACGTCCATTTTATGAACTTAGACTTAGTTTTGACTTTTTTCGTCTCGTAATTTTGATTTGATTCATACGATTTTGATGACGTGAAAGTGATGACGCACGGGAAAAGATCCACTGTGGCGACTTTATGTTATATTGCCTATGGTATTCGGATTAATTTACCTCCGTAGAACGACCGGTAGCTCCAATCCTGGCTGACAAATGTCAATCAGGAATGCTAGTTTATTCAGGCGGTCGCAAATTCGCTTTGCCACTACAAAATTCTAAACTTAAATCTAAATAACATCATCTTTTGTTTCTTAAAAAAGTAGCAGACTGCCTCAAAGACTCTATCCCTCTATATTTAATAGTAAGGGAGATAACCAACAATAAAAACATCGAATATAACCTGTATAGTATTTTCTCTAACACTACTTTAGAAACCACGCATTCTTGACGTAAAATCTGCATCAGAATGTTTTCATTCTAACACACTGTTACAGAATGAATGGATTCATTCTGTATCACCTAGGGCAAAGACAACTAGATTTTCGATTTCAACATCTAAACTGCACGGGAAAACCAACAAATTTTAAAAATCGAGACATCTTTGTTTCGATTATTTTGACACTGTCATGTCAAGTTTCACTTTGACTGCGGTTGATTTTAAATAATTAAAATTTTTTTAATAAATTAATTTATTAATGTAGTCTTATTTCGTTTTTCTAAAATAGTGTTAGAGAAAGTATAGTCTATAACAAGTATGGAATGGCATTCCTGCACTCGCGAAACCGTAGACCTCGCCTGCGGCTCGGTCTACAAACTTTTCGCTCGTGCGGAATATATCCATTCCATACTTATTATAGAATATACTATTCTGTATTTACCTTCGCTCTATTGGCATAGGTACAGACAAAATTCCTTGTCCAGTACCAATATTAAGAAGCTCTGTGATTTTACTGGACTCTGTACCTGCTGCAATAACACATAATGCAAAATTTATAGTTTCTCTTCGGCCATCTGGTGTCTCTACCTAAAAAAAGAACAACTTGTTTAGGCTGGTTTAAACGGCTTATTCCCACTTCGTACTTTCTCATTTCGTACCGTGGGTCAAAAATTTCCCACTTGGTACCGCGCCTTGAATGCCCACCTGTAGCAAGTGCCATTTCGTACCGCATATTAAAATAACAGGTAGATACCACTGATAAAAATAGAACTTGAAATCCATTTATATTTTGACCAAAATCAAAAACTCATACAAGGTGTTCATTTGAAAACTTCCCACCACGGATTTTCCTGCTTTCAAATGAAAATGTGGAAAATCGCTCGGATTCGTCGATTTTTATTTCGAGGGGGACATCTTTTGCGTAGGGGTATCCATTTAAGATTTAGATCTTACCCCCCCCCCTCCCCCCTAGGGGCTTGAAGTAACAAGATTGACAATATACGCAAAAGGTGTCCCCTCAAAATAAAAATCGACGGGTCCGAGAGATTTTCCACATTTTCATTTTAAAGGAGGAAAATCCGTGGTGGGAAGTTTTCAAATGAACACCCTGTATATAAAAACCTTCTTGAAATAATGTAAAACATACTGATATATTGAAACTTGACATTTTTGCAACTTTAGCCAGAAAACATAAGAAACACTATACAAGTAAAAAAGTCTTTATTGAATGATTCAGATTTTATACAAAAAAAATATAAAGAACCTAACAGTATTCAAGTACCTATTAATATTTACAAAATTATTTAAACTTTACAATGTACTGTAATTTATTTAAACATTCTGCAACAGTCTTTCTACCTTCGGTAAAATCGTTTACCGTTTCGACTATTGCGCAATCCAGATTCTTATAACATTTCCTTCTCCGCTTTGACGGAGTTAAATGTAAATAAAATAGGCTCGTTGTTTATTAAATTTGTATCTTCTTTTAAAAATTTCACTTGCTCCAACACATTTGGATGATGCTATTGATGCTTGCCGATAGTCTGGTTTAATTTGCTGTGCCATGCTTCCAGGCTGTTAAGTTGTCCTATGTTTTTGCTTGTAGGTAACAATTCCAGCTATCTCCAATCGCGTCGTTTTCCAGCAACTGATCAACGAAGTAATCGTTGAAGCGCATCAATTGAGGATTCTCTGGGCAGTGTTCCATGATGTACAGAAATCCATCGGTTGTTGCATCAAGAGGAAGATGCGCTAACGCTGCACACAGCCGTATGTGTCTGCGTATCTCCTGCATGAAGTGTGTGTAGTATTATGATAGTTTTACAAAGTAATTGTTGTTTTATGGACATTTTGTGTTTGTGGACATTTACAACCATCCTCCAGGTATAATATATTAATTAGAGGATGACCCAGGTAATGTCGGTACGCAGACTCTATAGACTAAATAGTTACTTTCGAACAGACGACATCAAATGGCACTAAACCAGGTGAAATTTTATTATGGTACAAAATGGGACAGTACGAAGTGGGACGAACCGGTTTAAACTACAAGGACACTGTAAGTTATTGCAAATATATCCTATATTTTTACAATACATTTGTAAATAATGTATAATTTTTCTTTCCTTTTCTCTCCTCAACTTTTATACAGTTTATTGTGTTCGCAAACAAAAGTTAACTTTTATGACCATAAATTTGCCACTTTCGTAATTAGGTAGTGTTTGATCAGCTAAAGGTCTATGGCATGGAATAGACCAGACATAATTTGTTAAAAGCGGGGTTTTACCACATTTATGTCATTTTGTAAACAAATTTCCCAGCGATAAATAAATCTTTAACTTTGGCCTATATTTTGGTCTTTGCGTTTGATTTAAATACACTGGGCCAATCGTTGGATAGATATTTTATTTATTTATTTATTCCAAATAAAATTCCAAAAACATCTGTTCATGCGGGATTATCTACTAATAACAACAGCAAAAATATAATTGTTACATAAAAAAATAAAACTAATTAAAATACAAGGTAAGTCAAAATAATACTTAAAATGTTAATATTCAATAAAAAAATATTTAAATACAGTAAAACCTCCCTTAACGGACACCTCTTAATAGCGGACACCTTACTTAACGGACACTTTCATTGGTGCAAAAAACATTTCTATTGTAAACCTGTATAAAAACACCTCCCAATAGCGGACACTCTACATAGCGGACGCGGACCCTTTCTTAAAAACTTCCCTATCTAAAATACATGTATTTTTACCTCCCTATAACGGACACCCCGTAGAATGTTAAATTGTTTATCTCTATTTCTGGTAATTTAAAACGTCTATCGATAACCGACACGGTAATTACTTGATAGACCCTTTTATTAGGTAGGTACCTTTTTTTTCTGGGTTTTCCGTTTCTGTAAAATGGATTATACCCCGTAAATGGTGTCACAAACATTAATTATGATCTTACTGCGCTATTCAAAGAAAACATTAGCATAAAGGGCCTTTTTGAAATCCTTGTTTAGTTATTGTTATTCATTTTATATTAAAACTTTGTGTCTTTAAGTCTGAAAATATGTCGTTAAAGAGAAAACGTTTGTCTTTGAAGGGAAAAAATGAAATAATAATGGAAAGCGGAAGTTATGGGGCAAGTGTCAGAAAACTAGCTGAAAAGTTCAGTGTGGAAAAACACAAATTTTGAAAATAATAAAAAACAAGACCGAGCTAAAAAAGCTGTTTGCACCGACCGACCCTCCCAATAGCGGACACCTCTCTATAGCGGACACTTTTCGAGATTTTTCTGGTGTCCGCTATAGAAAGGTTTTACTGTATGTATAAAATTATTCAAATATTATTTCTTTTAAT
Organism: Polydrusus pterygomalis; assembly: GCA_963969555.1. Lineage (NCBI taxonomy): Eukaryota > Metazoa > Arthropoda > Insecta > Coleoptera > Curculionidae > Polydrusus > Polydrusus pterygomalis. The sequence continues at coordinate 85,341,599 of OZ018376.1, forward strand.
AAAATAATATAACTAATAATATCGTTTAGATATAATTTATAAATAATTTTGAAAATAATAATTAATAATAAAATAAGTGCACGTTTAAATATGTTTTAGTTTAAAATTTAGCTTCCCCTTTTTTAAGTATTTTCTTAGTTATCTTTTTAAAATGTTTTATATTTAAAAATTTTAATTCCTGGGGTATTTCGTTGTAAAATTGCATACCTTGATAATAAATGGAGTTCTGACCTGCCCTAGTGTGGTAGGTAATTGAACTTTATATTTGAATGTTTATTTTTTGATATAATTTGGTGAACAAAAACAATATTTTGCATTAAATGAATATCCTTAATTGACATAATATTAAAATTTTTATATAAAAGTTTAGTTGAATATTGTCTATCCAAGCAATATATATTTTTAATTGCTTTATTTTGGAAAACTTGTAAAGGGTTAAGCAAACTTTAAAAAGTTGATCCCCATATTACAGTTAAATATTGTAAATGAGAGTGAATAATAGCAAAATAAATAGGACGTTACATATAATTTAGAGTCAAAAAACTGAGTTTTTTTTAAATCCCCACTGGTGCAACTATTTTCTAATGTGTTCACTCCAATTATAAGCTTCATCTATTATCAACCCCAAAAATTTAATTTTATTTGATTGTTTTAAATGCCCGACTTTTAATTTTAAATCACTTCTGTATAAATTGGGTTTCTTTCCTTTACATTAAAAAGAGAATTTTTCCAAATTTAATGTTAATTTATGACTACACATCCATAATTCCATGATTTTCATATCATGATTTATAAAATTTTTGTAAAATTTCATATGAATCAGCGATGTATAAAATAGTTGTATCATCAGCAAACAATCTAATTTTCCCTTTCAATTTTAATTTAAATATAGAATTAATATAAATAAGGAAAAATAAAGGGGCCAAAATCCAAAATCGAACCTTGCGGCACACCACCATTAATATTGAGGAATTTGCTAAGTATATTTATTTTTGATACGAACTTTTTGTTTCCGCTGATTCAAATAGTTTCTATACAAACTACACCCGAAATACCATTCATATCAAGTTTTCTTAAAAGAATAGAAAAATTTACTGTATCAAAAGCTTTGCAAAGATCTAGAGAAACAAGTGTACATTTTTGGCCTCTATCATAAGCCATTGAAATTAAATCAACAGCATATGGTGAAATAGTTAGTGATAGATATGGTAAAACAACAGAAACTAAAGTACCTATGAATTTTTGAAATCTGGATAAACACAAATTTTAATTTATAGAAAATACTAATAATATGTCTAAAAGTAACCGTCCATTAGAATATTCCAAAAAGTAAAGCGATTTTAATCCTGCAAATTTGGATAATGGGGTTCGAAAACACAAGCGTCTAGAGTCTTAAAGAAAGTAATTTTGAGGTTAAGCGATGTAAAGCCGGTTGTAGTAAATTAGGATATAAAATGCTATTTATTAATATCGGGGTATAGGTTTGAAATGTCAAGTATGCCAAAAACACTCGCCTCCTCAACATTCTCAAAAGTTCATCACACAAAAAACTACAAGCGTTGTGAATGTAATAAACAATTCAACAATAAACAGTGTTTTTCAAGGCATGAAAGGAAGCAACATATTATTACATACGTTAGGAATAATCAGATTTACAAGTTTACATACTACAAATATCAACATTACAGAATAAATACGATACTCGACTATTTAACAATAATTATATGTTATAATTTAAATTTAACCCTTAAGATAAACAGTTTTAATTTTGTTACGTAATGAGAATTGTTTAATAAAAATATTTTAAAAGAAACCGAAAATTGTCATGTGTTCGTTTTTTGTTTTATTAATTATTTTATATTTTGCAATAAGATTTCTCAAAACAAAAAAATCAAAACCTGTAAAAGTAGTAGCTACATTATGTGCGTATTCTAACACATTTATTTTTAAGTTTCCCGCGCTTTATTGCGAACATTGATTGGGCGGTTGAAAAGTCCACAGCCAGACTCTAGACGCTTCTTACGGAAACGCTATCTTAAAATTAAATAACAGCGACCATATGCGACTTCCGGTTATACCGGATATACAATTTTTAATCTTAATCAAAAAATTCAAGACACTTCATTTTTTAAATACGATGCTACGTTGCTGGTTTATTAAATGGATAGGCGGGAACATTTTCTATCTATATATTCTTATTTTGTGATATTTAATTGATCATTTTCTCACAGATTCGGAAGGTTTGCAAGGCCACGAAAAGAAATATCGTTGCAAAATTTTTTATTGTATTGATACCTACCACCACTTGCCTAGCATGTTCATAACTACTCTCATTAAGTCCTTCAATGTACAAATCTGATCTAGTTTCAAACGTAAAATCAACTACATTAGCATTAAGGTAATGGGTATTCTTGGCGACAGCGCCGTTTTTAATTGTATGTAACAATTGCCAGGGATTAAACCAGCCTTCCTTTTCTAGACCCAAACAACCAACTTCAATATCATCTACGTTAAGCCAAGGAAATCTAAAATGGGAAAATAAATTAGAAATGTGATTGTATAGCCTGGTTATTTTTAAGTCAGGCTTTATCTTCTTTATTATTAAAGGTTAAGTGAAAGAATAGCAGATACATTGCATGGTCTCTGCTAAACCTCGCCTTGCTATGCTACAATAATTTTATATTGTATCCCTTATTATATTTAATAAAAGCCGATTATTATTATTATTATTCTATCTCTACAGGGTGGCCCATTTATGTGACAAAGTAATAGTTATGAGGTTTAATTAAATACATAATATATGTTCTAAAATTATTTTTAAACGTACAGGGTGGTCCAGAAAAGCAGGACAATAAAACTGTACATATTATTAAATGGAATATGGTTCTTGCCGTTAATTTTAACATTTAAAAAAATTATTTTTTAAAAATAAATACTGAAATGAGTGATATTATTTACATTCTTGAAGCAAGGGAGAAAACTACATTGGCACACGGCCAAAAAATCTAGTTTCGGTGACAGTTTCGGTTTCGGCCAAAAATCGGCCGAACCTTAGGCCGCGCCGAAACTCAGTGTTTGTGAATTGTCGCGCACCGTTCGGCTAACTTTGGGTGAGTTCGTAGGCAGTGTTGTCCATATAAATAAAATTTTTCTCTGTCGACCTTTTTTTTGGGAAGAGTTCAATCCGTTCCCAAGATCGATCTCGTCCTATATAAAATAAGTTAGATTTCAGTATACAATAAAATTGTTAACATGTATAAATAAGTTTTAGTTTCGGTTTCAGCTGAAAATCTTGTTTCGGTCGGACACTACTAATTGTTTTTAACAAGATATTATCATGAAGAATATCCAGACAGAACAGGAAGGGAATAATAATAAAATAAAAAATAAACCGGGAAATAAACGTTAATAGAATTTGAAATATTTTTTGTTTTTATAATTTTGCTTTAAACTGAAAAATAAAAGTAGTTTACTCTTGACACGATTTAATATTTTTGTATTTTTTAACATTCTGTATTAAGTAGTCAAAAACTTTGTTTGTAGACAATATTAGTTGGCTCATACTGTCGAAAGAACCGTAGGTGATGGAATTTTGCGAAAAACGCCATTTGATGATACAAGCAAGCTGCTTGGTACAGTTGTTACAATATTTTAATTGATTTGGCCCGAGACAAATAGAAATTTGTCCCTTAGAACTCTAGTTTTCTTAATTTTTCAAAACGGCCGAAGAATTACAAAAATTTATATCTGCACGAGCTAGGTTTGATTTATATTCTTTTCCATATGATTTGGGTGTGAAGAATTTAGGTCATTGGACCTTGTTTGACCTTAAAACAGCTGATTTAAATGTAAAATATTAAATATCGCAAAAATATTAATTTCTATCAAAAATATTTTTAAATGGCAGGGTAAAGATATCGATTTAAATATGCACGAAAAGAGATTTAAAATATGTTGAGAAAAGCTTTGTTACATCTAAGTCCTCCTTTATAGGTTTTAAAATAGCCGGGTGGTTATTCCATAAATGTTATTTTCATTACATAATATCAAAATTTAATTTACCTAAACAGCACCAAAATAGTTTGGTTTGAAAGCGCCCGCAAGTTCTCACTGCATGGCGTCGAAAGAGGGTAAATCTAGTAAGTCGATACCGCAGTCCTTTTTTTTTTCTTATAATAGGAAATTGTGAAACTGAAAGGTATATTGCAGCACAGAGGATAGCTTTCAATTTAGGACTTGATAGATCCCCAGCACTGAGGGGATTCCATGCTGACACAAGGTATATTTTTTTTGCAAATAGGTAAACAGTAGGTTAAGATAAGATATAGCTCAATAAGTTCAAACTGAATTAACAGTAAATCTTTAAAATTTGCTATAAATCATTTTGTTTAAAAAAAATGCTATTTGTTAATTTTTTTGTAGGAGTAGCAAAAAAGGTAGACTTTACATGTGACGCATTCCGGAGATAACAAAAATGAAAAACCACCATTTAATAAAAGCAAACTGCCATACAATTTGTACTATTCAATTACTTTTTCATGTAAATTCTAATCATTCTACTAAAAAGGAAGTAAACTTAATTTTTTTAAATAATAGCCTAAACACCATACATCTCATTGCAAGTAAGTTCTAACAACGTCTATTTTTGGAACGCGATTTCTTGGAAACTGCTACTCAAAAAATAGCAGTTTAGGATATTATTTAAAAAAGAATTAACGACTTTTAAAATGATGTGCCACTTCCACTCCATTTAAGATATTAAGGTTTACATTTACCCGTTCCAGAGAGTCAAACCACGAAGGCTGTAAATATTCTTTAAAAGTGTAGTCCCATTTCAAAATAAAATTGACGTATGTTTCCGATTTTAAATATTATTTAATGGAAGCGAGATATAGTAAACGTCACGAATTCTCTCGGTTTAAAACAGATGACAGTAGAAATTTGTCTTCGATCAGTTGATATTGGGACATAATAATATTCCCAGATTAGTAGTGGACCGTACTGAGCCCAAACACCGAGTTATGAATTGCGTTTTTGTGCTTTTTGTTACATTTATTTACGTTTTCAAAATATTTAGTGGTTATGGTGCCTTTTATTTTTACTTTCATTGAATTTTAATTACTTTTGTGTGGTCGGTAAGTACCTACAATTATTATTCATTTGACCAATAATTTACAGGTTAAAATTATTTAATTCATTTTTATTAGGGATCATAATTATTATTGTGTGCCTTGCACGTTAGTTGATTTCATCGATAAGTAATAAGTTTCATTTTCATCTGAACGCCGCTTTTGTCAAAAAGTTAGCTTGCGAAATTTTTGTTCGTAAAGGTTAGGTTTCTAATGTACTTATAATTTTTGCATTTTGCATTATCTAGGTATCCTTTTCTGTTTCAAGAAAAATAAGTGAAATTATTTTTCTGATTTAGGAAGGTAGGGGAGAGTTGGACAAAACCGGGTACCGCCTAGTTCTGCCAAAGTTTGTTGCCATCTATAATCTATATGTACCTTACATAAGAGAAATTATTATTAGATATTACTAGTGTCCGACCGAAATAAGATTTTCAGCCGAAACCGAATCTTCGGCCTTGGTCTCAGTTTCAGCCGAAACCGAAACTTATGTAAACATATTAAAAACGTCTGGTATAAGCAGACAAACAGTGAAGAATTATTTATGCAAGAAAGCACAAAGAGGTATCAACATCATGAGAGCTCTTTGCAGAACATGGTGGGGGGCCGACCCAAACTCTCTGCTGATTATCTACAGAGCCATTGTAAGATCCCACTTGGATTATGGCAGCATCCTTCTCGCCCGTACCCCCAAAAACTACTTGGCAAAATTAGATAGATTACAGTTTCAGGCTTTGCGAATAGCACTGGGGATGATGAGATCCACACCGACCAATATTTTGTTAGCGGAGAGCTCAGAGCTTCCAATGCACCTAAGAAGATAACTTCTTGCAACGAGAGTGGTGTCCAAACTTATGTCGTATGAGAACCCAATAATAAAGACAATAACTACACTCTATACAGAATACAACCTGAACATAGAAAAATGGAAAGGCCCTCCCCCTCTGGTTGAGGCATTTGACATTGTTTTGACACAATGGAACAACAGCAAAGTATATTCAAAGAGACCATGCTTTTTACACTCTACTAATATACAACTGTACGAACTACAATTTCAAAATATGCTCCTGGATAAGGAAGACTATAATAGAGACAAATTCTTGACTAAAGCACGAGAAAAATGGGGAGAGGGATACAGGTTTGTTTACACAGATGGATCGGTTCACGACAACGGAACGGTGGGAGCAGGGATTTGCTCACTGCCTCAGCTGCAGTGGAGCATAAGGCTACCGAACTATTTCACAATATGTATGGCGAAAATACAAGCAATTTACCTGGCAATCACATGGCTAAATGAGAACAACATAACCTGTGCAGTCATTTTTTCAGATTCCTTAAGTGCCCTGCACAAGATTTGTAGCAGCAAACAACGAAGATATGGTTTTAAGGGTGAGGGAAAAACTGATTGAAAACCCAAACTTACAGCTAGCTTGGATTCCTAGCCACACAGGCATATATGGTAACGAACATGCAGATAGACTGGCCAACCTTGGAAGGAAGCAGCCCCTAGAGGAACGGCCGAAGGCAGATCTTGTAGCTTTCTCCCCTAAATTCAGAAAATACATACAAGAAAAGTGGAACCAACGCTTTGCAAACATCGGAAGAAGGAAGGCCAGAGAATATGCACTCTCACTGCAAACTCCGCTAAGGGAACCATGGTTCAAAAAAATCACTGGACTAACAAGAGGACAAATCACCACGATGAACCGATTACGTTCAGGACACTGCCTAACCCCAGTCCACCAGCATAGAATAGGCATATCGCAAGACAATATTTGTTCATGTGGGGAGATAGGTACCCTGCATCACCTGCTTTTTGCATGCGCAAACAACCAGCATAACATAGACCAATTCCACTCCAGACTTAGAGGCCAATATAGGGCATTTCCATATTCAATGCATGACATTCTTTTCTTCCCAACCCACAAAACTGCTACCACCATTTCTGCTTTCCTTAGAGATAGTAACCTTAAGCTTTGAGCATGACACTTTCCCAAACATTAGAACATTAGATACATAATCATTCCAAGAAAACATTCCGAACCCAACATTCTGCTTAAACTCATTCATGCTGGTGCATTCATTTTCCTCATACTATCGTACTCACCATGCATACATTAATTAAAGTAGAGCCCGATGACCCTCGGTAACCTTTAACTAGGAGAAGATACAAGAGACCAAAAGGAGCCAACAAAGACAACGGTACCTGGCCAGAATAGCCTCTGCAGCTTAGGCCATATTTGAAGGAAGAGAGAGAGAGAGAGAGAGAGAGAGAGAGAGAGAGAGAGAGAGAAGTATTTGCACACTACAAATCAGAACGCAAAGAGTACAGAAAGTATCTATCAGGTTACAAAAGGAGCATAAACGAAAATAAAATCTTAAATTCCAAAAACAAAGCCAAAACTGCATGGCACATATATAGGAAGGAAACTAATAGAAATAAAACTAACTCTACAATAAAACTACAGCATAACGAATCACTTATCGATGACCCCTAACTGGTAGCTGAAATATTTAGCGACCAGTTTAATTTGCAATACTCCCAATGTAATTCGGCATGGTACGCTACTAACAAATATTTTCCTACACTATTTTTAACACCAGTCTCAGAACAAGAAATATTTAACATAATCATGAACTTACCAAATAAATATTCTAGTGGATTGGATGACATTCCTGTATGTATTCTGAAATACGTGGCTGAGTCGATTTGTCGCCCATTAGCAAATATCATAAATGAATGTTTCTCAACAGGAGTTTTCCCATCTCAATTTAAAAAAGCCAAACTTATCCCTATTCATAAGAAAGGATGCACACATAATCCAGGTAATTTTAGGCCGGTGTCACTTCTATCATCCGTATCGAAGGTATTCGAGAGGGCCATTTACAAAAGACTCATGACTTTTATAGAACAACAAAATATACTCTCGCCAAACCAATTTGGAATTAGACCAAAAAGATCAACTGAACTGGCAATATTTAACACAATTAAATACATCATGGAAAAGAAGGATCATAATGAAAAGGTAGCAGGGCTGTACTTTGACTTATCAAAGGCTTTTGACACTATTGATCACTCACTACTATTAAAAAAAACTTGAAGCTTATGGAATAAGAGGTATGAGTGCAAAACTGATCCATTCATATTTGACGGAGAGATGGCAGGTCGTCTGTGTCACCAAAGACGGTAAGCAGAATTACTCGGCGCCTGTGGAGATACAGCAACGTGTTCCGCAGGGCTCAATACTGGGGCCACTACTATTTTTGCTGTATGTGAACTGCCTTAGTGACGGTTTTATCGCCTGGCTGGTGTGTCAGTTCGCCGACGATACGTCGGTTATATTGGCAGACCCCACTGTTGGGGGATTGCCTGGGGGATGTTCGCAAATAGTGGATCAGATGCAGGGTTGGTGCCAAAACAATAATCTTAAACTTAATGTGGAGAAAACTGGATTAATAACATTTAATAAAACAAAACAAAATGAATCGCTTTTGGTTAGATTCAATATCAAATCAATACCAGTAAGCGATAACATAAAATCCTTGGGAGTCTATATCGACTCAACTTTGAGCTGGAAATTTCATATTGAGCATTTAACCCTTAAAATGAGCCGATACTGTTTTCTTTTCCGCAGGCTTCGAGAGGTACTTTCCAAAAATACCATCAGAACTTTTTATTTTGCCTGCGTCCAATCAATCATTAGCTACGGTATTCTATTCTGGGGCGCTTCCGGATGTGCCAATAATGCCTTTAGGGCACAGAAAAAGATCATAAGAGCGATCTACAGGTTACATCCAAGAACATCTTGTAAGCCATATTTCTCTCAGCTTAGAGTACCTACAGTTCCATCTCTCTACTTCAAATCTTTGGTTACTTTCATAAGGACACATCCGCATTTTTCCCATCAAACGCAGAAAATTACACGTTGGAAATGTCAATGACAACCAGGAGTAGGGGAGATCTTCGCATCCCATTGCACAATTCAACTTTTTTTGAAAAAGGACCCTACTATAGGGCAATAAAAGCATATAATAGTCTACCTAATCATATTAACGAAATACCTGATATAAGGAGGTTTAAATCCAAAGTGAGTGAGTACATTATGGAAAAATGCTTTTACACCTTTAATTTTTAGATTCTTGTATTAAAACTAGTCTTTATCACATCTTATTTCTTTTAATTTTAATTTTATTTTAATTTACTTGTATAATTTATTCGCTTGTCTGTTATATCTCAGATATATATATCTATATTAGCACTTAGGATATTTTATGTATTCCATGCCTTCTGTGTGACGTTGCTTTGTGATTATGTAAATCATTTTGTTGGCAATAAAGATTATTATTAATATTATTATTAAAATTTTATTGTATACTGAAACCGAATTTATTTTATATGGCTTGGGAATGGATTGAAAAAAAAAAGGTCGACAGGGAATAATTAAAGGATGAGATCCCCAAAGTTAGCCGAACGGTGCGCAACAATCCACGAACACTGGGTTTCGGCGCAGCCGAAGGTTCAGCTGATTATTGACCGAAACCGAAACTAGATTTTTTGGCCGAAACCGAACCTTCGGTCGGTCTCTAGATATTACTATTATTATTGTTTGTATGGCAATAAAATAAAGTTTTTAACATTAAGTTAGACTACATATAAGTTTAGAAATGTAACCGTATCAATAAATTGCATTTTAACAAACAAATTTTATAAACACCATTTTTGGATCAACGTACCTTACGTAAGTCATATATGAGTTCCTTGACAGTAAATGTAATATCTTACTGAATTCAATTAGATTATGTTGAACTGTAGGTATAGTATTTTACCTATAGGTATAATCTGAACAAATAAAACAAAAAAAAATTCTGTTGTAAATATCAGTGACAGAGTCGTATTTAAAGTTGCGTTTCAGTTAATTTAGTATTTTGAAGGTTTGGATAATTATAATATTATATAGTTTTTATATCTATTTTGACACTTTATCTTTAAACCATATAAAAACTTGTTTATTATTACTTATGGTTTTAAATTATAATATTTATAAAACAAAACTTTCAAAAGAAATTATTATTATTATTTGGCAATATTAAAGCGGTAGAACCGATAAGACTATTGCATCAATTTCTTTAGAAGGTATCACATGTATAATTTTCAAGTCCGATCCTGGAATGCATGCCAACTTATAAAAAATGTAATAGACCAGAATTGTCTGTGTCACGTTACTTGGAATCGATCTTGCGAGAGGAATTAAAATTTTGACTATATTAAGGGTGGAAAGGTTTTAAATTGACACCATTTATTATTATAATAAGCGATATATTCAACAAATACCGAAGTTTACTTTACTATTTCCGCAAAAACAAATAAAAATTAAACAGGATAACGTTATAAGAAATTATAATTACAATTTTTAAAAAATGTTAAAAATCTAGCAATATAGTATATTATATAACGAGCGTATAATGTAGGCCATAATAAAACGAGGGTGAATTTTACGGCACGAGCCAAAGGCGAGTGTTGTAAATCATCCGAGTGTATTATGGTTCATTAGACGCGAGTCAAATACTATACTTCATCTAAAACCATCCATTTATACAGTGCCTGAAAAAAAGTTGAGTTCCTATGGTAAATATAATAATTACACTTGTTGTATTATGGATAGCATAATGCTCTTATTATCAGAAAAAAGTTGAGTTCATATGGGAAATATAATAATTACACTTGTTGTTTTATGATAATTACACTTGTTGTATTATGGATAGAATAATGCTCTTATTATCAGAAATATTATGCATCTATTAATAAATGGTTGTAGATAAAATATTTTTTTTACGTCCATCTTTACGTGCGGCAATCAATTCACAATTCTGGAATAATTTTAATCCTGTAGCAAGTTTTCTAATCGTTAGCAACAATTGGTATACAACTTTTTACTAATAATACAAACCTATCTTTCAATTGATGTTTATGTAAGATCATATTAACTGCACCAAATTCTTTTTGCAATCTGCTATTGTCTATTAACTGTTGTGCACCCTGCTCACCGACAAGCACTAGATTACCATGGGGTGTAAAATTTACATTAGCCTCCGGTCCAAATTTTTTTTTTAAGGTTCTTATAAATTCTGCCCCATACAGTGACATTTGGATATTCTCTGGTACTGAAAATTGTTGCCTTAATCCACCTACTGACATACGTGTTGAGCAGGACGCATACTAAAAATAAATTATAAAAATATAAAATGGAAGAGTACTGAATTGAAATTGACATTTTTTGGGATAAGATGGCTTGATATACAGGGTTAGGAAAAATTACCAGAACGGTCGATTATTTCAAAATATACAGGGGTTATCAAAAAACGTCTTATATAAAAAATGTAGGGCTGTTAAAAATCTACATATCGGTGATAAATTGAAATATACAGGGTCGCCCACAAAGTGGAGAATGATAGTTATATTTTTTTAAATGGAACACCTTGTATATTTTTACTTATTTTGATTGTCGACTCAATTTTAAACATTTTTTATTAACCATGTGCTATACCTAAATTCATTACTTTCCTAGAAATCGGCGTTTCAAATAATAACGTATAATGATGCGATTTTCGAACATAGTGAACAACTAATAAGGCACGACCATGGTTACTAATAAATAATTAATAGTTTGACATCTGAAACTCAAATTCTGACAGAAATAGACAAAAAAGAAAATAGCATGGCATTTTTACTTACTGAAACAGAGAGAATTGATATTTTAATTTTAAGGGGGTTTGGCGATAAACAGAGATCATATCAGGAGGTATGTAATATTTACAATAATTTGCATTCAGACAGGCACATTTAAAAAAATGCAGTTTTTCGAACTATTGAGCGTTACAGAATGACTAGTACTGTAAAAAACCGCCCAAGATCTGGAAGACCTAGGACTGCTACCTCCGAGGAAAAAAAGCTGGACATTTTGCTTGCGATAGAAGAAAATCCCAAACAATCCACCAATCAGCTTGCTTTGGATCATGAAATTAATCAAAAATCTGTACGAACCATTCTTCATACTGAGAAAATGCATCCATACAAAATTAATGTTGTACAAGAACTTTTTGACGTTGACTGTGATCGAAGGCTAAAATTTTGCGAAATAATTACTAGAAATATGGAAGAAAATCCGAATTTTTCAAACAATATTGTGTTTTCGGATGAAGCGACTTTTACACTACACGGAATGGTGAATAAGCAAAATTACCGTTACTGGGCGCGAAATAACCCTAACTGGTATGAAGCTGCATACACAGTTCCCAAGAAAAGTTAATGTCTGGGCTGGATTGTTTGCGGGACATGTAATAGAACCCTTTTTTATCGAGGGAAATTTGAACGGTGATCGATATCTCCGGCTTCTTCGGCAAGAAATAGTTCCAGCTATAAACAATTTAAATACTGATATTAACTTAACCTGGTATCAGCAAGATGGAGCTCCTCCGCATTTTACTCGCGACGTTAGAGAATTTTTGGATGTCACGTTCCCAAATCGATGGATAGGAAGAAGAGAGCCTATCGAATGGCCCTCACGGTCCCCCGATCTTTCGCCATTAGATTTTTTTTATTGGGGTCACCTGAAAAACATAGTTTATGAAAATAAATCCAATAATTTAGAAGAATTAAGAATGAAAATTGTCAATGAAAGTGCGAGAATAACAAGGGAAATGGTTTTAAACACCCAAAGACATTTTTGCGATAATTTTTATCATTGTCGGTTAGTAAATAGAGGTAATTTTCAACACTTATTAAAAAATAGAGCCGTTTTGCCATGATTTGTTATACGTTTTTGTTTAAAGTTAACTTAATAAATTGTTTCTTGAAATTTATTTTGTGTTTTGTAGCTGATCAATTTATGTAGGAAAGTAATGAATTTAGGTATAACACATGGTTAATAAAAAATGTTTAAAATTGAGTCGACAATCAAAATAAGTAAAAATATACAGGGTGTTCCATTTAAAAAAATATAACTATCATTCTCCACAACTTTGTGGGCGACCCTGTATATTTCAATTTATCACCGATATGTAGGTTTTTAACAGCCCTACATTTTTTATATAAGACTTTTTTGATAACCCCTGTATATTTTGAAATAATCGACCGTTCTGGTAATTTTTCCTAACCCTGTATAGATTTTTTGATACATTTAAGGTGGGAGTATCAACATGCTTGCCAACCTATAACCTATTTTACGCAGATTTTATTTATTTTTCTAGCTTTTACACAAAATTTAAATAAAATCAATATCGACTGCATATTCTATAGGTACCTACCTAATAATTGACATATTAAATAGGTAAATATCAAGGAATTTCATAAATTATTTTACAAGAATTGTGTACCTAACAAAAAATATTTTAGTAAGATTTTTTTAAATATTATTATGTCATTGTCATGTCATATTCTTTCAATATACAATTCTCCCAAAATTAGCAATGAAATAAATTGATACTTTTGTAATATATCAAATATTACCTAAATAATAGGCCGACGATATTGATTTTATTTAAAAGTTAGTACTTAAATGAAATAATAAACTAAAAAAAAAACAACGCGAAATAGGTTATAGGTTGGCAATAGATTAAATGACATTAAAAATTCCACCTTAAAGCAAAAAGAACCCCATGAACAAAACTTTAATTTACTTAAGGAGGGAGTATCAACATGCTTGCCAACGTATAACCTATTTCGCGTAGATTTATTTATTTTTTCTAGCTTTTACACAAAATTTAAATAAAATCAATATCGACTGCATATTCTATGGGTAATAATTGACATATTAAATAAGTATTAAGGAATTTTATAAATTATTTTAGGAGAATTGTAGAGCGAAAAATATCAGATAAGATTTTTTTTTAACATTATTATGTCATTGTTGTTTCAATATACAATTCTCCCAAAATTAGCAATGAAATAAATTGATATTTTTGTAATGTGTCAGATACTACCTAAATAATGTACCGACGATATTAATTTTCTTTAAATGTTAGTTATTAAACTAATAAACTCAAATAATCAAAGCGAAATAGGTTATACCTAGGTTGGCAATAGATTGAATGACGTTGATAATTCCACCTTAAATAAATATAAAGGAATTTCATAACTTATTTTAGGAGAATTGTAAGTATAGCGAAAAATATTGGGTAAGATTTTTTTTAACATTATTATGTTATTGTTCTTTCACTATACAATTCTCCCAAAATTAGCAATGAAATAAATTGATGTTTTTGTAATATGACAGATATTACCTAAATAATGTGCTGACAAAATTGATTTTATTAAAATGTTATTTAATAAAATAATAAATTAAAAAAACAACGCGAAATAGGTTAAGTTGGCTATAGATTCAATGGCGTTGAGAATTCCACTACATTTTTGTAAAAACACTTTCATCATGTTGTGTCTTTAATTAACTAACGAAACAATCCTAATTTTGACATCCATGACATTGGTAGAAATTAATTAGGTACTCGTACTTAATGAAATCAAGAATTAAGCTAACCAGATCATTTGATTGTGAGTAAATCATGTTGTTTGGTTAGATGGTTAGTAAAGTATTATATAAAACCATCATTAATTTATTACTATTTGTTTTAGAGCCTTATCAGCACACCCAGTTATACAAAATCGCGAGCTTATTTGTAAAACATTAAAAGCGGTATGCAGCACCCGTCCTTAATCCAGATTATCTTTTAATTCCGTTCTAAATAATTTTTTGGTAATACAGTGGAGTCCGGATATAGCAAACCCGTTTAAAGTGAACACTCAGTTATAATTAACGCTTTTTCAAATACCCATAAAAGAGCAATGTAATTTTTTACCGTTTATAGTGAACCCGGATATAATGAACTTTCAGGTAAAGTGAACCAATTTTCATCAAGGTTAAGATAAATTTTTCGTTTATAGTGTGGTGGTTTCCCTGGGGATTCCCCGATTTTTAATTTGTGACGGACGCGCTGAGCAGATTCGTTTTTTCACAAACGGTAAAAAATATTTGATTTCAGATTGGATAATTATATTTTATTGTGAACCCTGAAACGAGACGCCGCTGGTAAGAAACCATGTGCTAACGTATAGTAAGGAGGTAACATTCAAACGGCAGGCCAACGTAATCCCCACTCCCCCCCCCCCAAGCTCTTCACTTCTCTCTTCTACAAACGACTTTGTCAGCAGATTTAAATAGCGTTTATGAATGGTGTGTGGCATCTATAGGTACGATTATTGGGGCAACCTAAAAATTAATTTTGACATCTGTCATGTGACTACTTGTTTGATAGGAAAACTGTAAAAAATGTATTTTACAATAAAAATTGGTATTAGATGACGAGATATCGAAAAAAGACATTTGAAAAAGATGTTTAAATTTTAATTTTATGGTTGTTTACAAAGCTTGATTCAAAAATTTATTTGAAAAATGTCCAATATTATTTTCATGAATCACCATAAATAAATTTAATGAAGATATTATTATTTAATGATCAAAAACCCATACATTAAATAAATTTATATCTTTTCTTTGTTTGTTAAAGCTGGTGGGACATTTGACTTTTGCACTGCTCGATTTGTAATAAAGTTCTTTCTGGTTAGTCTATAACTAAGTTCAGTGGTTAATTTTAAAAAATGTCCACGAAGGTGATGGCTGGAAACTTTAATGAAAAAATGTTCTATGATCTACGTACTTATGTTCAAATACCTAGGTAATAAATTTTGGAATGTAATGGAGTTTCATGCTTCTGCTGACGTCAGGAAACTAGCTATGTGGCAAAATGCCGTCGACGTCAATTAACATACTCAATCATAAAATAAACTGTTGGCCAATATTATAAAATAAGGTCCACTCCTTACATTTACTCACGCTTACCGTTAAGTCTTTCTCTACAACTACAACACTAAAAGCATTTTCATTTGATTTCTCCTTTAACCAATATGCTACTGAACTTCCAATTGCGCCACCTCCAATAATTAAAACGTCTGTATGCTTTGGGATACCTTTCATTAATGCCCCTCCTTTTTTTGTTTTGGAGGTTTTGTACTCGAACAGATTCATTACATCGGCACCTAATATTCTAAATGTTCTATAAACAGGATTCTCATATTTGCTGTCCCTTTCCCTTAATACTTGGGCACTTTGGTGAAATGTTCTTCGAAGTAAGAACCTTACATTTGAAGCTTTTTTTCGAAACATTTTATCTTTTATCCCAGTCAAATAACAAATTTTATAATTTCTTTGTTGATCTAATATATTAATGCATATTTTATTTGATCACACTAATTAAATTATTGAAATCTAAACTAAAAATAAAGTAGCTATTTCAAAGGGATTTATTTTAAAGTATAAAGTGAGGTTATGCACAGAAAAATAAAGGGTGAAGTTGTCTTGTCTTGTCTTTTCTTCAATGGCGTCTGCTCCAGAAGGCAATTCGCCAGTACATTAGGGCGACCACGATTCAGCCTGGCTCTAAACCATATATCGAAGTCGCTGATTTCCTACAAAATGCAGCTTAAGCGCATACAAATCAAAATAATAAACGATCAAGCAAGGTAAAGATACTAAAAATGGCATGATGTATAGGAGTTATTACATAAAAGGATAGGACTCTTCTCGCACCCGCGCAGCGGAGGTGCATTACACAAATGAGATGCGTCGGAAATGAAAAGGGATATGATGTTTTTGGTGTATCTACGTAAGATGATTAGAGTTTAATTTTGTTGAAAGATAGACATTTTATTAGGAGATTTATTGTGACTGAGTTTATATTTTTTAAAACACACCGAGTTTATATTTTTTAAAACACACTGGTTGTAGTTCAGAATATTAGTAGCTTCCTTGCAGTGGCGTAGCGTGCAGAGGGCCAGGGGGGGCGATCGCCTCCCTCGCCCTTTGAGTCCTTTCCTAAATGGCGCCCCCTTCCCAGTTCCAGGTTTTAATTTGTTTATAACTTTTAGAGTATAGAAATAAATAAAATAAACCTGTTACCTATTTCGAGATTCTATTTTATTTTCACTACTTAATTTAATTTATAATAAAAATATTTTGCCACGACCAATAATTTGTATTCTTTCAGTTATTTTGCTTTAGCAATTGAAAATTGCTTGAAATCTCTAATTTACTAGAGACTAAATTTTATCTTTTTAAAAGTGTGTTATTGTCGCCAATGAGAATATATATATACCTGAGAGTTTTAACAAAATTCCCCTTGCTGGTTCATATTTTGTTTTCATGTGGCCATTTTAGAAATGACGAAACAAAAACTTTATTTCTCTTGCCAAAATTTACTAAATAAACGAAATTATACATTCAGTGAGGCGCTCTTTGAACAAGGGCGTAGATAAGGGGGTAATTACCCACCCAGGACCCATACTGAGCCATAAAAACGAAACACTTTATTACTTGATCAATTTTTTTGTGATTTTCTTAAGGATCTTGCGTATTTTATATTTTTCCTATATACTTGAAAATCAGACATCATTGAAAAAAGGGCGTGGCACCCAAAAATTTTTCGCCTACGGCGCTATTTCTTTTGGCGCCGCAACCTTTTACCCCCCCATAAAAAAAAAACCATTACCACGCCCTTAAATTTCGCCCCCTCCGCCCCTTCAACCACGCTACGCCACTGCTTCCTTGTAGAGGTCAAAATTCGGAATGAAGTTAATCGGGCATTCAAAGAATATGCATGTGGTCAAGGTCTTCCACTTGACCACACTCACAGAGTGGGCTATCCTTTATTCCAATCCTGTGTAGATGCTTGCCTGTTATAAGCAGTGTCCTGAACGTAGTCTAATTATAGTGGTAATATGTATTCTATCTAGGAATGGTAGGGAGTCAAACCATCTTGTGTTGGGAAAAGTGCCTTGAATTTTTGCGTAGCCGCTTCCTTTGTTTCTTGTGGATAGCTTCCAGTAAGTTCTGTGTTCTTCGTCTATTTTATTTTTGATGACGGGTATTATTTTTATATATGCTGGTTTTAGAGGTTTAGGAACGTTTAGTATGGTTCCTATTTTTGCTAGCTGGTCCACCTTTTCATTACCTGGAATTCCATCGTGTCCTGGAACCCATGCCAAAATTATATCATGGCCCCCATACATCAACTCGAGAATCAGCCTTTTTGTGCGAAGACATATATATAGTCGTTTTTAGTCTTAAAAGAGGTAAAGGAGAAGACGCGGCATGCGCATCTCCCGCGACAAGCAAAGTGTGACCAAAAATTCGATAGGCGGCCATTATTCTGGTGCCAAACATTCGATTGTCACCAAGCGGGTTTTTCGTGTTTTTGATTGAAAAGTCAATAAAACTTAGTAGGTAGTATTTATCTTTGAATAAAATGGTCGTTTGTTCATCTTACGGGTGCAAAAGTCGTAGCGATCGAAAGGAGCCAGGAATAAGCTTCACAGGCAGGGACCCGGACCGGAACCGTTAACTGCAAAGAACCGGACCGGAACAGATATTATTTTTGGACCGGAATCGGAACCGAACACATATTTTACTAGCAAAACAATTTTAGGTTCAAAACCGAAACCTCTAAAAATTATAACGTTTTTTTCGGTTTTCAGGGTGATACTTGGCCTTGGCCGGATATTGTTTAATTTTGAGTTTATTCCGTGACTTCTGTTCTGTGGGGAACACTAACCTTAACCTTATTTCTTTTGTTATCTGTGATGAGTGTCTTTGACAATAATTTTTACCGTTGGTTTACTTGTCTTTTTTGATTTTCTACGAACTTACTTCTTCAAGCCACTTCAAGGACTAGGAATACAACTATACAATACAACAGGTATTTATTTATTTGCCTTTGATTTTTCGGAACCGAATCGGAATTAAAATTTCCTAGTTTGTATGGAACCGGAGCGGAACCCCTAAAAATTGGTAAGAACCGAATCGAAATAATTATTTCGGGACCGGAACTGTAACGGAACCCAAATTATTTATTTCATCTGGAATCGAAACCGGAACGGAACCGTTATATCATTTCGGTCCGGGTCCCTGTTCACAGGTAATAAATGGTAGACCCTATATTTTTGCAAACTGCCATTTTCTTGGTGCCATCTGGTAAATTCTGGTCACAATCGCAAGTTTATGATGCCGCGTCCCCTCCTTTGGTGAACAGATAAAAACAGTCAGCGAAGTCAAATATCTAGGACTATAACCCTGGATTCCAAACTGACATGGAACCGGCATATCAACAACAACAAGGCAAAAATGTGTCTTATGAGATGCAGAAGATTGTTTAGGAAAACCTGGGGACTTAAACCGCAGATGGTGCTGTAGTTATACGTCACAGTCATCAGACCCCTGACGACATATGGGTCTGTAGTTTGGTGGACAAAAACACAGCAAATCACGACAGCCACAAAACTCAACAGTGTACAGAGGCTGGCCTGCTTGTGTATTACCGGTGCAATGAGAAGGAAGCACCCCCACTGCAGCAATGGAAGTCATACTAGGACTAACACCACTAGATATACACATCAAAATGGAGGCTAACTGCAGCGCCTCCAGGATGAAAGCAAACGGGGAATGGAAACAACGCCCAGAGAAAATAGGGCACACAAGAGCCACGGACCTTATCAACGACGAGCTCCTGGAGATGCAAACCAATCGCATGAAAGCGAAATACAACTTTACAAAACCATTTAATGTCAGGTGTGACCCTGATATGTGGTCCAAAGGAAAATCTCCGTCACTAGACAATGGCCTAGTCTGGTACACTGATGGATCGAAAACGGCCAACGGAGTAGGCGCAGGTATATTTGGGGAAAGACCCAGAATGGAAATCAGCATCCCCCTGGGAAACTACGCCACAGTATACCAAGCAGAAGTTCATGCGATACAAGCATGCATACAAAAGAATCTTGAAAAGGGCTATCACGACCGAAAGATACATATCCTGTCGGACAGCCAAGCTACTCTGAAGGCTCTGAACTCCTTCCGATTTACATCAAAAATCACAATGGAGTGCCTTAACGACCTAAAAGACCTGGCAGCCAGAAACAACAGGGTTGAACTCCTATGGGTTCCTGGTCATTCAGGGATAAAAGGCAACGAAAAAGCAGATGAACTGGCAAGAACCGGATCTGCTCAAAATTTCAGGGGCCCAGAACCCTCCCTTGGAATATCAAAAAAGGTAACCAAAACAACATTAGACAGATGGGCGCAAAAGCAACATCTATCTCGATGGAATGGTACACCTGGCCAGGCACATGCACGGGCCGTTATTGATAGGCCCTCGAAGATGCTATCAGCTGAAATGCTGCTCTTGACGCGCCCTCAGTTAAAACAAGTGACCGGCCTACTAACAGGCCACTGTCACTTAAGAAGGCACCTTCAAAGAATGGGAGTCTATAATGGACCCATTGAATGCAGACTTTGCGGCGAAGAGGACGAAACCACCTTCCATATAATTTACAGCTGCGAAGCGCTAAACCGTAAAAGATTCAAAATCTTCGGAAACATTCGACGTGGCGACAACCTCCCGCACGACAAACTTGGAAGCAAACTACTGGACCTCGTAGAAGGAACAAATCTTTTCTAACAAGACTGGGGCGCACAATAAGCCAGAAGGCTGCAGTGTAAGAAGCTTGGGCCACACGTCGAACAGATTGTGACAGTGCTACTTGTAAATTGGAAAAGGATATCACGCAATGTTATTGTTGGCGAAGATGAAAAGTTATTTGCAATAAGGGTCTAAAATTGTTTTATGTAGTCATTATGAGAGCAGGAAAAGTGTATGAAATAGAGTTCCGCTTTCCCCACAGGCGCAGAGATCCTGTTGTTGCAGTGCTATTTGTTTGAGTACGGATCAAACAGTGTCCTGAAGGCACTCTGCAGAGTTACAACTTATTTTCTTGTAAAGTCTTTACATTTCTTAAAGCATGGCTCCTTATAGGTTGTTTCTATCGATTGTGTATATCTTCCTATCTAAAAATTTCTCCCTCTACTTGTTAAAGAAGGATTCCTATATTCTGGGTAAAAAAATGTTAAGTCAGCCTTTGGTGTCTAGGTAGTATTCATGAGCCTTCCTTCGTTTGCCTGGGATGGTCGGGTCTAAACGAATGTCAGGTTCTCTAAGAGTTTCTTCTTGGCTAGAATTACGATCTCTTCCGTTTTTCGCCCAAATTCCTGTAGAGGTAAATTTTTCCAGTGCATTTCGGGAACCTGAAAAAATGATGGCCCTTGTTATACCTCTCTTTTAATATTAGAGCACAATAAAATGCATATAAAGTATTTTTCACCCTAAATGGTATCCACTTTATTGACTGATGCAATAAAACTATACCGGTTTAATCCCATCGTTATACACAATCAACAAGCAAAATACACTACAGGGTAGGACTTTAGATATTTAATTAGTTATTAATAATATATTATTTAATGACATGAAATATCCTAAATAAATAATACATAGATAGTTAAATATTACCTGCTATAATTACAAATTATAATCCGACCCTGACCGACAGTTTATTTGCATTTTTATGGTCGAGCTCCTGCAAAACGTCCCAGGTAGTTAAACGGAGTCAACCATTTATTGTGAAAAATACTTTACCTCATCAGAGCATGGTATGAAGTCTAGCATCCTTCTTCTCAAGTCAATGGTTGTCGAATATACACTTTCCTGTCCTTATCCACTGATCCGTCTGTAAATTGTAGAGTTCATTTTAGTTACTTTTAAACAGCAAAGCAAAACCAACAGCTAAGTTAAGCGTTCATCTTTTAAAAATGTATCTTTTAGCACAGCAGATTTTTTCCTCTTCTCTTGCCGCGATTAAGTATGCACGTCCCTCTATTTCCCATGCGGACTATACGAAGTTGTTCGCGAAGCGTTCGTTTAACAACTTAGCTAAGCAAAGATATTTACTTTGCTTTGCCTTTTATCTCTAAGTTTTAGTTGAGTAAACAGGAAATGATACAAAGTATACAATTTTATCTGGAAATTTTTGGTATGATGGGCCGATAGGAATAAAGGGGAGAAACTCTTTTTAATCGAATGATTACCAATATCTACATGCATTGGTAGTTATAGCATATTATGTACTCCACATACCCCAATTACGCTATAATATCCTTTCAAATCCCAATTTAGTTAGTAGCTTATTTACAAGAGACAATGATAGATCAAATATCTTCTATGTTCTGATATGTTTAATAATTTATTTATGCAACTACACCTCTTTAAAACGTCAGCATAAGTAAAATAGTATACCTACTGGGTTATATAAAAATAAATATCTGAAATAGGATCACAATATGTGCATGTGTATGTAATGTAAGGGTGTCTTAAGACATTTTGCACTCTAGTTAAAAGTTTGAAAAACAATTTACAATAAGTTATTAAATAACCAGTTGATTATCAGCCGATTTAATTTTATTTAAAAAAATTATAATCTGCAAACATTACGCAATTACTGGCTCATTAGTAGGTACGCCATTTCTATTCATAACTTTATTTTTAAATCAATTTGGACCAGGTCCAGTACGATTATGATCACCTAAAAAAATATGAATCTT
Organism: Polydrusus pterygomalis; assembly: GCA_963969555.1. Classification (NCBI taxonomy): domain Eukaryota; kingdom Metazoa; phylum Arthropoda; class Insecta; order Coleoptera; family Curculionidae; genus Polydrusus; species Polydrusus pterygomalis. The sequence continues at coordinate 85,364,265 of OZ018376.1, forward strand.
AATTTTTTAAATTTTAACAATTTTTTTTCTGTAGGCTTCACGATTACTATGACTTTTATGATCATACAATAAATTAAACATAAAGACTAAAAATAAAAGAGAGGATATATACAGTGTACACTTGTACACGGTAGAAATATGATGTATCGCTTGCCGCCTTTAATAATCGAATCCCAGACTAACGAAATCACACTGAAGTTACATAAACACAGGCTATCGGCGGAGACACCAAGAAATTTGGGAAGAAAACACGGGTTTGTGATGAAATATTTTCATAATTATTACTTTATAAAACATATGCATGGAAAACATGTACATACAGTGTCAGTAAAGTCCACATCATATGGAATTTTTTTTATTAATAGCTTTATTCGAAATTTGACTTTGGCATCAAGTTCTGCTTCGATCGAGATGAAAATTAAGCAAAAAAATAGTAGTCACGTGATTCGCATTATCTGTCAAATTTTAATTTTTTCCAAAAAATAATTCAAAAGTGGGGTTATTTCTGAAAATATCGAAAAGTTATTATAGAATAAGTTTTTTTTAAATGCATTTTCTAGCCCACATGCAAAATTTCAGCTGCATAAGATAATTTTGATTTTTTATCCATATTTTATAAATTGCACCACTTTTGCAAAATAAGACTCAACCAACTTACATAAAACTTCTTAGTTTTGACAATGCTTTATTTCAGATATATTTTCTTTAAACTAGCGCCATATTAAATGAATTGGGCTATTAAAATTTGGTCGCATGTGATGCAAAGTTTATTTGTTTTTGACCCTGTATAAGGTAACTTCATAAAATAAGTATTTTTAAAAACGTAGATTGTGTCTGAAAGTAAAAAAATAAAAAATAAAATAAAGGGTTTTAAATTAAATCATTGAAAATAGATAAACTTCACGTTAAGTTAAACTAAAATTTAATTTGCACTTAATGAACACTTTACTGATGACACCGTGTTCTTTTTTGTCATAATATTAAGGTATATTACTTTCAGACACAAACTACGTTTTCAAAAATACTTATTTTATGAAGTTACCTTATACAGGGTCAAAAACAAATAAACTTTGCATCACATGCGACCTAATTTTAATAGCCCAATTTCGATTTTGTAGAAAAACACATTTAATATGGCGCAACTTTAAAGAAAATGTATCTGAAATAAAGCATTGTCAAAACTGAGAAGTTTTATGTAGGTTGGTTGGGTATTATTTTGCAAAAGTGGAGTAATTTATAAAATATGGGAAAAAACCAAAATTATCTTATGCAGCTGAAATTTTGCATGTGGGCTAGAAACTGCATTAAAAAAAACTTTTTTCGATATTTTCAGAAATAACCCCACTTTTGAATTATTTTTTGGAAAAAATTAAAATTTGACAGATAATGCGAATCACGTGACACGTGACTACTATTTCTTGATGCAGAACTTGAAGCTAAAGTCAAATTTCGAATAAAGCTGTTAATAAAAAAAATCCCATATGATGCGGACTTTACTGGTCACACTGTATATGACGATTTTTTTTTAATATGGCCAAAACGGAAATACAACTGTCCTTCCTTGTTCAAAAAGTCGAGAATTCATATAAAAGCCCAAGCTATTATTTTTATAAATAAACTAATTTAGTTTTCAATAAAAAGGACACTTAGAGTACAAAATAAAAGAAATAACCCGATAATTTTCTCAAAAAAAGAGCCTTCTTGTCCACTTCCGCACCTGTCCTACGTAGCAACTGCTAAATTGGATACAATTTAATTGTTTGATCAAAATACAATTATAATAAAAACAATATATCATAGATTTGGTTATTCTTTCTACTAAAATATTCAATGACATAACCGAGATAACCCGCAATAGTCTTTGCACTATTAGCTTTCTAGGATTGTCACCTCGGAAAAATGTCCATTCCGCACCTACGAAATCCACACATTAAGACAGCGTCAGTTTGGCATCAGTGCGTTTTTATCATTTCTGGTTTTGTTATAGTGTTGTGCGCCGCTTAAAGATATTGGTAAGTACCCGTTTTTTGATATATATTATATTGGCTGGTTTCCTAGCCTCGGCTGCGCCTCGTCTATGAAACACCAGCCGCGGCATTAAATCTTGTGCTTTTCTGCCTAGTGAAACAAATAACTATTGTCTACACCAGTCTTTCCCCCTAACAGATTTTAATTGAAGAAATTAACGGTTCATCACAAACCAGTGTTTACTTCCAAGTTTCTCGGTGTAACGTTTGAACAAAATAATTATATGTACAGGGTCGTGCAATAGTGCACCAGGCTACCATAACTCCTTTATGAATTGAGTTAGGAGTTTCATATTATATGCAGGACTCTCTATGTCTCTCAATTGTTTTCTCATGTTCTACGCTCCCCATTATTTACGTCGCTTCTAGTGCTTTCATTGGTCCAGGATTAGGTTAAAAATTACGATGATCACTAAACGCTGACCTACAATGAGATACCTAATCACAAATTAAAATGAATCATAATCGGCATCCTTAATCTTAATATATATAAAAAAGGTGCAAAATATATATTGACATTCCATCTGATAGTTCCATATTATAGTATTATAACAAATAAAGTAAGAAACATGGCGGTCCATTAGTAGACATATATTATAAGACAAGTAAAATACAAGTCACTAACTATAACAAAGTCAGTAAAAACTAATAAAGTTGTGAAACGACTGCGTCAACAAAAAGTTTCGTCGAGTGTAATAGACCCCAACCGGTATTCTAAAAAAAAATCTGTATAATTTACTCCCTAACTTTTAATAACATAAACTTAGGGAATAAAACATAACTTTTTTCTAGTTTCAATTTAAAGTTATCTCAAATAAATATTTGTTACAAATGTAAAGAATTTCCTCATTTAGAAAGAAAGGCATTCAATATGAAATTATCTAAAAACGTTTATTTATTGGTGTACACATTGCATTCCAGGCCCGTGGTGTTCTTCATCGTCACTAGCATAAGCCTCACCCCTGTGCCCAGAGTGTGAACTTCTATCGTTAGGATCATATTCGTCTAAGGCGACTTCCTCTACGTGTTCACCTTCCGGCATAGAGAATTGAGGCCTGGGGGGCAAAATCGTTTCCAGTGTCCTTAGTGTGGTTTCAGGCGCAAAGTGATTATCCGGGAACTTAATTGTAAAGGTTATGTACATATTTCCCCTTTCAAATGGGTTTTTATAAATAGGCATACCCTCACCAGATACTATTTTAACATCATTGGGTTTAATGACCTGTCCAGCAGGGTATCTGATAAGAAGGTCGCGTTTATCTAGCTGACGCACAACAAATGAAAAGCCACAAAGTGCTTCTGTAAGGGAAATAGTATGCTTCATGTGCAAATCATTGCCGTTTCTTTCAAACTTCTCGTGGGGTTTCGGTTGAAGGATAATGACAACGTCACCAGGTTCAACGTCGGGTTGCTGATCTCCTTCTCCCCGGAATAATATTTTCTGATTAGCTTTCATACCTTTATCAACGTGAACTTCAAGTATTTTTGTCTCATTGCAAACTTTCTTTCCTTTGCAAGTGGCGCAGCGATCCTTTTCTCTAATCACCATGCCTTCGCCACGGCAATCAGGACAACATGATTGTACCTGAAAAAAAAAACGATTTTATTTTTATTTCACCCCATTTATAAACGTTATCCGTTCCTAAACATGAGACAATTAAAAGAACTAGAACAAACAAAACTAATATAATGTTTAAAAAATAAATTACCAAAATCAAATTTAGGGTTGAGCGAAAATATGGACTTTCATAAATACAACTTAAGAACAAACATAAACATTAGAAATAAGTTCTCTAGAACCAAAAAGTGTCAAAACTCTCCAATTTTCCGAAGCATCCAGGTGTATAATGAAATACCGAGAGTCAGCAGCTAAAAAGACTTACGTAAATTTAAAAAATTATATTAAAATTAAAACTAAAGACCCTCCAAAGAATTAACATAATAATTATGTTTCATTTTGTGGACTATTTATATTTAGCGACAGTTAGCTATAAAAGATTTTTTATTTTGAATGTACCGGGTGTTCCACCTAAGGAGGTAATCGGCTATATCTCAGAAAGTAATAACACTAGGACTTTGGGAAAAACTATATATCCATAAAAGCGGCCAAGAGAAATTGCTGGAAATTATTTTCAAGTTCGAAAAATGACCGCTAGGGGGCGTAAGAGAACTTTCAAAATAGAAATGCCGATTTTCTCTTGATTTTTTTTAATAAAAATATGTTAAAAATATAAGCATTGTATTATTCATAAAATTATGCAACTTTATGTTAGGAATCGTTTTTTTTTTATTTTCAATAATAAAGTGGTGGGAGAAGGTCAAATCTTTTTTCTTTCAAACGCTGATATCTCTGCTTTGGATAAACCGATTTTATTTAACTTGGTCTTGAAAAAAAGCCCTTCTTTTCCTATACACGTAGATCTATTAACTATACCATATTGATTCTGATGGTGGCCACTAGATGGCGTTTTTCCGTAATTCCTCAATGAATAAGGATTTTCTCAAAAAAATCAAATGTTATGATATGAGTTTTTCATCATATTTTATTTTAGGCTTATAAAGGCTATTAAATAGTGGAATAAAAAATCCACGTCCGTATTTAAAATAAAAAAGTTGATGATGGTCGCTCGAATCCGAAACGTCGGATTAAAAAAACTAACCCCATCAGCTTGTAGAGGAGGAAAAGTAACTAAAGGGAACTGAAAACCGCAACGTGATATATTTTGTTAAACTAGAGAAAAAACCAGTGATTTAATTGATTAATGAATGTTTTAAAAAATGGCCTATTTTTCCATATTAATTATTATTATCCCTAATTTCTCTAGTTTAACAAAATATATCACGTTGCTGTTTTCAGTTCCTTATAGTAACTTTTCCTCCTCTACAAGCTAATGGGGTTAGTTTTTTAATCCGACGTTTCGGATTCGAGCGACCATCATCAACTTTTTTATTTTAAATACGGACCTGGATTTTTTATTCTACTATTTAATAGCCTTTATAAGCCTAAAATAAAATATGATGAAAAAGTCATATCATAACATTTGATTTTTTTGAGAAAATCCTTATTCATTGAGGAATTACGGAAAAACGCCATCTAGTGGCCACCATCAGAATCAATATGGTATAGTTAATAGATCTACGTGTAGAGGAAAAGAAGGGCTTTTTTTCAAGACCAAGTTAAATAAAATCGGTTTATCCAAAGCAGAGATATCAGCGTTTGAAAGAAAAAAGGTTTGACCTTCTCCCACCACTTTATTATTGAAAATAGAAAAAAACGATTCCTAACATAAAGTTGCATAATTTTATGAAGAATACAATGCTTATATTTTTAACATATTTTTATTAAGAAAAATCAAGAGAAAATAGGCATTTCTATTTTGAAAGTTCTCTTACGCCCCCTAGCGGTCATTTTTCGAACTTGAATATAATTTCCAGCAATTTCTCTTGGCCGCTTTTATGGATATATATTTTTTCCCAAAGTCCTAGTGTTATTACTTTCTGAGATATAGCCAATTACCTCCTTAGGTGGAACACCCGGTACATGTAAGCCTCCGGTGCCAGTATCTCTGTACTGATTTGAAGTAATACATTTCTGTGCATAAGACATGCTGTTTCGGAATAAAAAGAGAAGCCAAGGTTAAAATCTTTTAATTTATAAAATGAGGTCTACAGGATGTTCTGCGACCCACATGACAAATGCACCTTATTGCTCTTTTCTGCAAAACAAATACCGATCTGAAAAGGTGCTGAGAGCAAGATCCCCAGAAACACAACCCGTATCGAAGGTGGCTCTCTATAAGTGCAAAACACACATTCCTCGCAATAAACTCTCCCATTGGAATAATAAAGTAGAAAAGCTCATCATGACAAAAATAAATAAAATATAAAAGTTTCTGTTGTTAGCAAAAGAGAAAATGAGTAAATGGTTAGTGGTAAGTATGCTACTTTAATGTAGGGTTGCCAGACTCTCGTATTGTCCCGTTTTTCAATGTTTTCTCCCGTGTCCCGGGTAAGCTATTAACGGGACGCCATTTGTCCCGTTTTTGACACTTGACACGAAACTTTGAAAATTTTAAACTTTAAATCCACTCCCAATATATCTCACATTAATTGTTCTATACCAATTTTAATTATTTTAACTGACATAGTGGAAATGCTGCAGCCAGAAATCGATCTTGATGGTCTTATAATATGATATTAGCAGTATTAAAATTATAATTTCATCAAGTAGAAAAATGCCTGGAAGTATAAAAGAAAAAGGGCTAAGCATATTATTATTCAAAACAAACGAAAGGCTTCCCCATCTTCAAAGACTGTCGGAGTTTCTATTTAGCGTTCCAGTTAGCAACGCAATAACAGAAAGACTTTTTCATTGATAAACACTGCTTGGCTTGACGATAGAGATCGTTGTTTACCACTTAATTAAGACTTAATTAAAAGTGAATTGCTGGTTAAAATTAAAAACGATAAAGATCTTCTAAAAGTTGCGCGGTCGGCAAGTATGTTCGATTAATAAATATAATTCCTTCTTATATCTCATTTTAAAAGTTTTAATATGTTTGAAAAATGTCACGTTTTTTTTATTTGTCCCGTCCCGTATTATTGCTTCTTGTTTTAGCTTCAGTCTCGTTTTGGCATAAAACAGATCTGGCAACCCTATACTTTAATGGAGCATCATCGTAAAAAGAAATAAATTGAAGAAATAGTCCATGCTTAAAGTGGAGTTGAAAGTATGGGAAAGAAAGAAAAAACTAAGTCATCCTCCACAAAATTTAATAGAAATTTTTTTTTTAGGGGTCTCTACATGTTTCGAACGTAGAAACGTCCATCATCAGGAGACAGAGATTTATTTAATGCCGATGGTTTTAACACCAGAGAAAATGGTGCAGAACCTTAATGGAGCTTTTATGGAATTAAAAAATTGATGTGAAGAAGTGACATAATATGAAGAAAATTGAGAAAAGTTAAAACATACTGAGTATGTGAGGAGTATGTGAGAAGTCAGTAAAGGGGGTCTAAACCAACCAAATGAAATGGGGAAGAAGAAAAAACCCCTTCTTAAAAGAAGGTGTCGAGGGTTAGAAAAATGTTTAAATAATTCCGAGCCGTAGACCACCTTTGCGCATTTTTGCGCATGCATTTTTATTTAGTTCCGATTTCTGATTGAACGGAGCAATATTTTGCTGTTTGTTTTATGAAATAAAAATGTTACAAAGCCAAAAATAAAAAATCTAGTTTGGGTTCATTTTGATTTAATTAACAAGCCCAGTAATTCTGGGTTTTAAGTTGAGTCATAGTTAAAAGCAAAAATATATGTGTTCATATTCATAAACTTGTATTTTTTTACCTACATTTTACATTCCTAACATAGGAGTACTAAAAAAAATATTTATATAAATATGATATTTGCCAACCCTGCTGACTTCTCCAAGGCCTTTCACAGAGTAAACCTAACAACAATATCTTCTCCAAATCCCTAACCTCAGGAATATTTCCTGAGACCTGGAAACTTTCACATATATGTCCAATTCACAAATCTGGTAGAAAGGATGACGTTTCAAACTATCGGCCTATAAGCATCCTTTCTGCAATTCCAAAAGTATTTGAGCGTTTTTAGTGAAATAATTATAAGTCAACAACACGGCTTTATTTCAGGTCGTTCGGTTGATACCAATTTGTTTCTATTTATCAACTTTATCAATAAGTCCTTTGAAAGAGGCTTGGAAACACACGCAATATATACAGATTTTAGTAAAGCCTTTGATAAGGTGAACCATACCATATTACTTTCCAAGCTCTCCGGTTATGGGGTTTCCGGCTCATTGCTATCCTGGATAGAGTCATGTCTGACTGGCAGGCAGCAACAAGTTAAGGTCGATGGATATCTATCAGCACCGTTTTACGTGACGTCTGGGGTACCCCAGGGTTCTCACCTTGGGCTTAGTCTTTTTATCAATGACTTGGGGGGTTTGCTATCATCGCTTTTTCTGCTGTTTGCGGACGATATGAAGCTATTCAGGCAAATTTCATCTTCGCAGGACATTATTGCATTACAGCGTGACCTCGACATTATTTTCAATTGGTGCAAGGCCAACGATATGTCACTGAATATTAGTAAATGTTGCTTTATGAGGTTTAGCAGGGTGCATAATGTAGTACCTCTTGATTATTCTATTGATCATATTGCCCTTAAGGAGGTGTTTGTTGTTAAGGACCTTGGAGTTTATCTGGACACAAGGATAATGTTTACAGAACACTTTGAAATAATAATAGGAAGAGCGAATAGAATGTTAGGTTTTGTCAAGAGGGCTACTAGAGATTTCACTAATATTGTAGCTGTAAAAACATTATATGTGTCCCTAGTGAGATCTATCTTGGAGTTCTCAAACATAGTCTGGTCGCCTTATTATCAGGTCCACGTTGACAGGCTTGAAAGTGTGCAACACAAATTTATTAAATACACCAGGTATAAACTTTTTAATAATGGTATTTATCTTAACGATGCCCAAACGATGTCCTACTTAAATATTACTACTTTAGCTCGTAGAAGGGAATACTATGATGTCTGTTTCGCTTTTAATGTACTAAACTATTATATTAATTATGAATCCCGTTGATGATCGATCCTGACAAGTGATTTGTCTTTGAGTCCTGTTTCCTTCTGCCAAACCGAGCCTCACTGATGAGCCGTAATAACGGCGAAACGCGTCTGGGGATGGGTTTGGCGGAAGGAAACAGAAAAACCTTTTTCGAATTATTATATTAAAAGCCCGGAATGCCTTGCATACTTTAACATTCATATTCCACGATATCCCACACGTAACCAGGCCCTACTTCATATACCTTACTGTCGAACATTGTATTTACTACACCGTCCCATTAATCGTATATCTGCCAGCGTAAACTCCAACTGTGATACCCTTAATTTTAATGATGTATCTAAAAATAAATTTAAAACTTCTGCCAAAAAGGCAATTCTAGGTTAGGTAGTTGATGAAATTTATGTGTATAGTCTATATGATGGTTTTTATTGTGTTCTTCTGATATACCTCCTTCTTCCTAATAGGAACAATTTTATTATTTAATTCTTTAATTTTATAGATATAAGGTATTTTGTAATTTACATGTAATTGTTTATACGTAAATAAATAAATAAATAAACAACTGAGATTTATCATGTTTTATTTTGAAGATATAACGACGTAACTACAAAACTCACCATCAATTTTAATAAATATTTATTTTTAATGAGTGATCCATAAAATGGTCGAAAAATACTGTAAAATTGTTTTTATTTTAAAACGTAATGTTTTTTTCTTCTTCAAAATTATTTAAATAAATAATTAAAATCCTGTAAAATTGGTGTTTTCGCAGTTACGTCAATGTTGTTCTGGAACAGCGAAATAATACACTTTTTGTTAAGAAACCAACCCACCCCCCCTCCACGCTCTGACAAAATAGGTATAATTTATCACCATGATATAGATTTTTCTCAAAGTATTAGATGGAAAATTCAGAAGATCTCATGCAGTCTCACTTATTTATCAGTACACTGATATTCCTGCGCCGGTTGTACAAGCCTAAACGTGTGTGGAGGAGCTATTATACTCCATAATAAATTTATGAAGCATATATTTTCCACAATTCACCTGTTTGTTTAAACTTTTTCCCATATTCTTTTGAAAAATGCCATCTCATCTATTAATGTAAAATATCATTTTTTGTATACCTATAATATGTACTAAGTTGCTGAATCATTCATTCGAATTTTTGCAGTGTATTACACGCCATGTCATTGTTTATTGCACTTTTGTGGACTTTAGATCAATATGTAGGTATAATATAACTTTTTTTTGGATTAAAATATTCGGATATTTAGGTACTGTGTGTGAACAAAAAACGTCTGATAAGAAATGCAGTGTGTGTTTGCACTTTGCACACATTATGAAATTATGGTAAATCTCAGGGTTGGCAGGATATATATCCGTGATAAATATCCTTATATATATCTTGATAAATATCATGATATTTATGCGGCGATATTTATCCTGATATATATCAATACTTTTTTTTTTTTAATTCTATTCATCAGTATAAAAATATGGCCCCGCTGCCGCTGAGCCGACATTATGCTGCTTACGATGCGGTGATTCCCCATCTTTCCGAGACGTTGACCACCTGTTGCACTTTGCCGCGTGCCGCGTGGCATTTTTAATTAGTTCAGATTTCTGATTGAATGGAGCAATATTTTGCTTTTTGTTTTATGAAATAAAAATTTTACAATGCCAAAAATAAAAAATCGAGTTTGGGTTCATTTTGATTTAATTAACAAGCCCAGTAATTCTGGGTTTTAAGTTGAACCATACTTAGTTAAAAGCAAAAATATATGATGTGCTCATATTCATAATTTTGTATTTTTTACCTATATTTTACATTCCTAACATAGGAGTACTAAAAAACTTGTTATTGTGATACCAGCTATCATTGAATAGAATTGAAATACAAATTTACAGGTTTATAACATGTTTATATTAAATTAGGTGATTTTGAATTTTTAAAATATCCAGTGTGACCAGTAAAGTCCGCATCATATGGGATTTTTTCTTATTAATAGCTTTATTCGAAATTTGATTTTGGCATTAAGTTCTGCTTCCATAGAGAGGAAATTTAAATAAAAAAATAGAAGTCACGTGATTCGCATTATCTGTCAAGTTTTAATTTTTTTCAGAATATAATTCAAAAGTGGGGTTATTTCTGAAAGTATCGAAAAAAGTAATTAGAAAAAGTTTTTTTAATGCAGTTTCTAGTCCACATGCAAAATTTCAGCTGCATAAGATAATTTTGATTTTTTTACCCACCACTAAAATTTATTTTCCACTTAATGAACACTTTACTGATGACACTGTGTTATTTTTTGTCTTAGTATTACTTTCAGACACAAACTACGTTTTCAAAAATACTTATTTTATGAAGTTACCTTATTCAGGGTCAAAAACAAATAAACTTTGCATCACATGCGACCAAATTTTAATAGCCCAATTTTGATTTTGTAGAAAAACACACATTTAATATGGCGCTACTTTAAAGAAAATGTATCTGAAATAAAGCATAGTCAAAACTAAGAAGTTTTATGTACGTTGCGTTGAGTCTTATTTTGCAGAAGTGGTGCAATTTACAAAATATAGGTAAAAAATCAAAATTATCTTATGGCTAGAAACTGCATTTAAAAAAACTTTTTCTAAGAACTTTTTTCGATACTTTCAGAAAAAAACCCGACTTTTGAATTATTTTTTGGAAAAAATTAAAATTTGACAGATAACGCGAATCACGTGACTACTATTTTTAGCTTAATTTTCATCTCGATTGAAGCAGAACTTGATGCCAAAGTCAAATTTCGAATAAAGCTATTAATAAAAATCCCAAATGATGCGGACTTTACTGTTCACATCTTTATAGAAACAGATGAACTAATTTAAAAATATTTAAAAGTATAAATAAATATCCAAATTTGGATATATATCGATATATATCGGATATTTGGATATTTATATAAATATCATATTTGCCAACCCTGGTAAATCTGCAGGGTGTCCAGCACAAGAATGCACTCTACAAGGGTCTCGTGAACTGTAGAAGATACAGTGATGGTTGAATTGGAAAAAAGTTGCGCCTTACTAAATTCTGCAACATTGTGTTTTCAAATTTAAAACCTACACCACACCCTTGGATTTTTTTTTCTGGGGCTTTGTTAAAAATGATGTCTACTGGAAAACCTATGAAAGTACTGACCAACTTCAAGTTGAAGTTCAAGGCGCCATTAGAAGAATAACACTAAGAATGTTAGAGAACGTAATGGATGAAATTGTATATCGCTGCTACTTATGTTTAGAAAAAGAAGGTGGCATTTTTGAAAATGAAATTAAATCAATTTGATTGCAGAAAACACTGTTAGGTATTTAGTAAATCTTTTGTTTAAAAGTGGTAATTGTTGAACTTTTTCATAGGTAGCAATGAATAAAATGGCATTTAATTTTATAAGAAAAATAAATCCAAAGTACAAATTTGGTTTTAAAACTCGTGAATTTCATACAAATGTATTGTGTTCCAGAGGCAACTTATTTCTAGTTGGCTTTGAAAACAAAAGAATGTTTATAGAAGATAAATTTGCACTTATTCTTATTGATGATAAGTTTTTAAGTGCGAAACGTGTTATTAATCCTAGGTATGATATGGCGTTAAATTTAGAATCAGGAGGAAAATTTGAAAATAATAAAATAAAATTTTCCCACTATTTAAAAAACAAAGTTGATGGTGGTTGTGAAAAAACGAAACGTCGGATTAAAAATCTAATTACACCAACTTGTAAAGGAGAAAAAATGGCAATGCGAATGGAACCATTATTTTGACATACCTATCTCTTGAAATAGTCAGAAAAAAAAAAGCAAAATCGCGAAAATTCGATTTTGCCCAAATATCTGCGGACTGATTAGGAATTTTTCAAATTTAAAAACACAACGTTGCATAATTTAGTAGGGCGCAACTTTTTTCTAATTTAACCATCTCTGTATCTTCTACCGTTTAAGAGATCCCTGTAAAGTGCATTCTTATCCAGGACATCCTGTATACAGGATCGCCCACTCTCAACTCGGGGTTCCATAGCATCTAGACTAATAAACTTTTTTGTATTTTCAAAAACAGAATTATGGATAGGTCTACAATTAAAATTTATTTTGAATTACCTATACAGTTTATCCCAATACGTTTTTTAAAATGGAACACCCTGTATATTATGAAAAAAAAATTGCTTAATCAGTTATAAGAACATTTTGTAATAACATATTCCCTAAATATTTACTTTTGTAATAACATATTCCCTAAATATTTACTTAAAGGGGCCTTTTAAAATTAACATCTAATTGTAGCAATTAGGGTTGAATAAAATCACGATTTTTTTTAAAATCAAAAGATCTGATTTTTTCGATTAAATTTTGATTTCTTGATTTTTATAAATTTATACCGATTTTTTCCTTAAATATGGCAGTAATGAACTTTAAAATCACTTATTTTTATTAAGTATATACATAATGTGTCCAACCGACTGCTTACTGAAGTATATAATGAAGAAAAAAGTAAAAGTTTTAAATCCTATTCCGGTAGTTCAGTTGTAAATGTAAACATTATTTTTATATTTTAAAATATCCTTTATAGACCAGGGTCGATAATTTTTGAAACCAAAAAAAATAATAGGTAGTAGGATGAAACCCATTGGAAAAGGAAGAGAATAGAACAAAAATGAAAGGAAAAATAAATTACTGGCGATCCGATGTCGGGAAGAGGGGGAGGGGGGGTGTTTTAAGGGTAGAAAACGATTTATCTCGATTTCCGGTAAAACAACGTCCTATGGAAAAACGTTAAATCGCAAAATTGTAGGTAATAAAAAGATCTACAACTTTTGTATTCACACTTCTTTTATATAACCTCAAAATGTATATGAAAAATTCAAATAACCAAGTTTTTGGTTTTTTATTTTTATCTTTTACAAAAATTTTTTTTTATCCACGAAATTTGGTGAAAACTTACCTTTTTATGTCCTAAACACACTGTAATTTTTTTGATTTAAAATATTTATTTTTTAACCTTATTTTGACTTAATATCGAAAAAACACCCTAATTTTCAATCGAAAATTCTCACGTCAAAATATTTGCTTTTTTAAAAAAGTCGGTGGGCTTTTTGTTCGTTGAAATCTCTACTTTCTGATGGTGTTAAAAAAATATATACATTACTATGGTAAATGTTCTCAAAAAAATGCAAAGAAACGAAAAAAACTCGAATCCGATTTTTTTTTAGATCAATATGTACAATTTTGAGCTATTTATTAAAATTTATATTTTAATTACTCGAAAAACGTAAGATTCCATGTTACATTGACAAAAAAAAGTATAAATTTTAATAAACAGCTCAAAATTGTACATATTGATCTAAAAAAAAATTTCGGATTAGAGTTTTTTTCGTTTCTTTGCATTTTTTTGACAACATTTACCATAGTAATATATAACCATCAGAAAGTAGAGATTTCAACGAACAAAAAGCCCACCGACTTTTTTAAAAAAGCAGATATTTTGACGTGAGGATTTTCGATTGAAAATTAGGGTGTTTTTTCGATATTAAGTCAAAATATGGTTAAAAAATAAATATTTTAAATCAAAAAAATTACAGTGTGTTTGGGACATAAAAAGGTAAGTTTTCACCAAATTTCGTGGATAAAAAAATTTTTTGTAAAAGATAAAAACGGGGATAAAAATAAAAAACCAAAAACTTGGTTATTTGAATTTTTCACATACATTTTCAGGTTATATGAAAAAAGTGTAAATACAAAAGTTGTAGATCTTTTTATTACCTACAATTTTGCGATTTAACGTTTTTCCATAGGACTTGTAGTTTTGCCGGAAATCGAGATAAATCGTTTTCTACCCTTAAACCCCCCCCCCCCCCCCCTACCCCTCTTCCCGACATCGGATCGCCCGTAATTTATTTTTCCTTTCATTTTTGTTCTATTCTCTTCCTTTTCCAATGGGTTTCATCCTACTATTATTTTTTTTCACTTTTTACCATTTTCAAAGGCTTCAGCACTGGTCTATTAGTCCCTACTTAACAATCATATTCCACAACCCCAATTTTATGCATTACAGTCCGTTCTACCAACAGGTGCATGTTTTTAAAAAGTTGCAAAACACGAAATTTTTAAAAAATCATTAATAACTCAAAAAACATTAAATTTAAGTACCTCTATAGGATATGTTTTAGAAAATATTCTTAAAATTTTTAAATTGACTTAAGCAATCGAAAAATATTGTAATACATAAATAGAGGTATGTTTGATGCGCCCTGACTATTTGGAACACACTGTATAATTCAAAATAATTTTAACTTGTAGACCTAATGCCTCACCACAACCATGTTTTTGAAATATATTATATTGAGTAGCTGAGTTGTTATAAAACCCTGCAATGAGAGTGGGCCACCTGGTAAGTATATGAATTAAAAAATGCAACCAAATTTAGGCTTACTTAAAAATTATTGGTTCAGTAGCTTATCAATTATCTTAAGGATGAATAGACAATTGGAATTTTGAAAAATCCTAAAGAATCGACAGAATTTCAAAAATACTGCAATCTGCAATGTTCTATTCAGTTTAAAATTAAACTTTAGTCAGTTACTGTTAAATTGGACTATTGCATTAAACAAAGCCTAACAAATCACTTTTAGTTACAGGAATTTTATAAACTAGAAAATTGGGATAATTGTTCCGTACAAAACTATACTAAATGCAAAACGGTCTGGAGTGCATTTTATTTCCAAATAACAAAATGCAAGCAAAATATTTATAACCTATTGACCAACTTATGTAATTGTAGCACATAACTCGCGCCTCTTCATTGTTTTTACTATAAATTTGATTGAAAATCAGCGGGCGTTAAGATGAGTGTACATTCATATACCTAGCCCATTAGTTATGTTTATAAAATAAATGTAGCAAATGCTTTTGTTTTTTTTTTGTTACAAATTGATGATGGAAATTTTAAGATAAGTAGGTAGGTAGGTATAGTATCATTTACACAATTTGTAATTTTAAAGAAAAAAGTATTTTTTTGGACTTTAACTTAATCTTAAAAACAATAACTCCAACATTTAACTTATTACAATTATATAAGGCTTTTGTGCACTTATGCAGTTGCGTTGCAGTTTATCGTGCAATATGAGATCAAAAAATCACATAAAGTAATTTTTTCAAGAAAGTCTAATCAAACAAAATAACTTAGGTAGGTACTTAATACAAAGTTCAGTGAAATGAGAAAATTGACCAATGCAAAGGATATAATAATAACACATAACTTATAGGATAGGATGGACAAGCAGTCAAAATAACAAAGAAATACTGTACTGTTAAGCCTACCTAATATTTAAGCAGATACCTACTAGTGAATGTGTAGGTATGTCTTATTTTTGTAATAATACTAAAATAATCGGTTTAATGTGTCTCTAGTCAGTTTGAAGGGTTATTAAAAAAGAAATAATAAAAAGGGAATCGTTAAATGTTATATACCCATGTATTTACAATATTACAATATTGCCAATACTATATTTTATTATAGGTATACCTACTTACCCACAAATTGTATAATTATAATTTTATGCATTGTATCTTATTGGGGAATGACCCTTTATTTGAAAAATAAATAAATAACGCAAAAATTGAAATTTTAACATTTTAAAGCAATGTTTATAAAGATGTGTGCAAGATAAATTCTCAAATAAGTATCCCATACTTATTTGAGAATTTATCTTGCACACATCTTTATAAACATTGCTTTAAAATGTTAAAATTTCAATTTTTGCGTTATTTATTTATTTTTCAAATAAAGGGTCATTCCCCAATAAGATACAATGCATCCAGGGTGACCACCTTGTATCCAGGTGAAAACCGGAGATATTAAATTTTTTTTAAATTAGTTTAAAAATGCAAATTTTTTGGTTTCCACGCCCTTTTTTGGGCTATCAAACTCTAGAGATTCTATGAGTTAACGGTCAACAACTCTAATAATTATAAGTAGGTGCACAATAAAAGCTGAAATAAAAAAAATATTTTTTATTTATACGTCAGGAACTGCCTTAAAAACCAATTATTTTTATGGGCGTTAATTTTTCACTAAAGTTATTTTTTAGGAAAAATACGAAAATTGTTAAAAACCGGAGCTGTTACTAAAAAAACCGGAGCCCGGAGGTCAAGTATAAAAAACCGGAGACTCCGGGTGAAAACCGGAGAGGTGGTCACCCTGAGTATCGGAGTAGGTAATCACATAAATTCTTAATTTTTAATATTGCATCAATACCTAAGAACCTAAGTTAATAATCCTAGCAGCAATAAAAGTTTCCACAATTTGTAAAAGGGATAAAATTACCTTAATTTTTATTAACAATGCTAGAAAATGTTAGATTTGAAAACCTGTTCGAAAATATTAACTATCAAATCTTTACCTGCTGTGCCATTCCTGGTCCTAAACTACGATAAGACACTTTTAATCCACAACCATTACACGAGTGACATTTTTCAGCTGGCTGTCCACTTTTTGTGCCTTTCCCAACACAAGTAGCACAGATCACATTTTTGCTAAGTTGCAGTTTTGAAGTTTTCCCATTGTACATATCTTCTAGGGTAACCTTCAGTGGGTGAACTGTGTCTTCTCCACGTTGCCTTCTACGCATTCCACTTCCTCCAAAACCACTAAAACCTCCAAAAAGACCTCCTCCAAATAAATGTGAAAGTAAATCATCTCCTGGAAAACCTTCTTGTCCACCTTCCTGCATTCCTTTTAACCCAACTCTATCATAGAGCTGCCTTTTTTTTGCATCAGACAATACTTCATAGGCATAGCTAATTTCCTTAAACTTATCCCCAGCTTCTGGATTCTTGTCAGGGTGAAACTCTTTGGCTAACTTCCTATATTGCTGCAATAATTGAAAAAATTACACCCTGAATGATTTAACAGTTTGCCTCATCATCGCCTAGCCTTGACAAAGTACGACTTAGATTTGGGTTAACGAATAGAAACAATGTAATATGTTTTAAATTGCTCTACTATTAATGATGAAAAAATAAACTTACCTTTTTAATTTCATTATCCGAAGCGTTTCTACTAACACCTAAAATATCATACAGTTTATTGTCTGCCATCTTTCTAAACAAGGAATCCGAAAAGACAAGAAACGGACATGCGTCAAAAATATGACGTTTTGCAAAAATAATTATCGGTTTACCGGTAGAGGGCGCGGCTAGTATATAAGGACGAAAGCGAATTGATGAATATGTTCCGTTTTCCGCATAAAGCGCCTCTTACAGCATACATACTAGCATCTTCATAAATGCACTTCGAAAGTGTCTTGCTTTATAAAACTAGGGAGTTGTTGAGATGTAGTATTTTATAAAATCTTATGAAGGTACGTTAAAGATAATTGCCAAAATTAGGAAAGTTATCGAGAAGATAATATAAACAACGCTGCTAAAATTAAAAACAGTGTTTTCTAGCAATACTTTTATTAAGAAAGCATAACATATTTTTAGAAGGACACGGTGATATTATTTACTATATAAAATCGTATATATTATACTCATTTTATGATAGCACTGCCAATGCCGTCCGTCCCGTCTCGCCTCCATGAATTTTGTATCGCGTGACCTTACGAACTCAGCTTGATTTATTCGATGTTGGTTGTGCATTTGCAAGGATTTTCTTTTATGTATATTAAATGAAAAGTGCATCTCCCTTGTATATTTTATTGAATAATAAATTCCTGGATTCGTTTTCCAAGTTTTATAGTGAAAATGCCATATTGATGTTACGTTTTTGGATGCAAGTCTAACTATAAATGCCATTCAAAATATTTCTGTTTTAACTTTCGAAAAAACAAGTTCAATTACAGACAAGTAGGCAAGTATCCAATGAAATAATTTGGATATCCGTAAATACATAGTACCTATGGGTAAAGAGGTCTACTTTAAAGACAGTTTTTTAAATCCTCATTAAACACAAAAACATTTTCTGCTTTGGGGTGTAATTTTAATAAAACTATTTTAACACACATTGTATTACCTATATTATTATCCAAAAGAAAAGACTTAGTAAAGTACCTATATTTCTATATTGTTAACGATTGTTAATGTTGAATTTGGACAGCCTGGAGAAGCGAAGAATATTTCTCACAATTTTATTTGGCTTCAAAATTATAAGTAATAACATAGATTGTTCCGATCTTCTGGAACTCATCAACTATCGTGTTCCTGCACGTGACACGCGCCTTACTAAAATGTACTCAATCAACAGAAGTCGCACCGACATTGGCAGGAATCAGGAATAGTGCATTTTATCGCATAGTAATACAAAATTTCAATAAATATATTCCCGCCGCCATCGAATTTAATAGTTCTATTATAACATTTAAAAATAACTTAAAGGATGACTTTATCCACAATTACCACCAGATCGCGAAACAAATGCAAGTCAAATGCCATGTTATTTGCTGTTTAAGTCTTTAAGTTACGTATTGATTTCACTTGTTGTTTATTGTAATTTTTTGTCCTTTCTGTTCCCATAAATTAGCTAGGTGCCTATTGGATTGTAAGAAATGCTTAAATGTAGTATTTTGATTTGAGTTGTTATTCCCCGAGCAGGCAGTATTCAATTCGCAAGTTTAGATCTATCCGGATCGATCTAACTGATTCTAACTGATCTGACCTCTGTTCGATTTGCAAATGATCGCACGGTCAAAGTGATGACTGATTTTTAAGATCAGATCGATCTAAATCACTGTGCCAATCGAATACGCCTCCGGTCTCCCAAAGAAAAGTCGGACTTAGTCGGATATGACGGACGTCACGGACGGATATGAGCCCCTTTATCACCGTTTCTTTAAAGTCCAAAAAGAAGTACCGACTTCGATAAAAAAAATAATTGCCCATAAGAGGTAAAAGTTATCTTTTCGTTACTACTTTAGAATAAAAAGATTCTAATTATTTAAAAAAATCATGACTGGTCAAGGGAAAACAATTTCTTTTTGTGACAAAAATATCAAATTACAACTGCCATTTTGATTTGCTTCTCGAATGTAATACCACAACATGTTTCGGGATTACCGAATAATACTTTTTTACCTGACACGAAACGTGTTGCTGATGGTAACTCGTTGAGTGCCAGGTAAAAGTATTGTAGGTAATCCCAAAACATCGAGATCGAGTGGTATTCAAAAGATTATATAACGAACCATAATTTGAATAATTATTTATTGTTATTATTATTGATAACAAAGTTACAATTATTTTAATAAATATTATATACTATATATATTTACTCCAGTGCGATTTTTCTGTATTTTTTGCCTTCAAAGTTTTTACATTTTCATCCAATTCGGACAGTAACAAAATCGTTCCACCAAAATCGCCCAAAAGGCTTATCACTTATTAAGGTGGGAGTATCAACATGCTTGCCAACCTATAACCTATTTCGCGAAGATTTATTTATGTTTTCTAGCTTTTATACAAAATTTAAAGAAAATCAGTATCGACTTGATATTCTATAGGTAATAATTGACATATTTAATAAATATCAAGGAATTTCATAACTTATTTTAGGATTATTGTATAGCGAAAAATATCGGGTAAGATTTTTTTTAACATTATTATGTCATTGTCACTCATTGTTCTTTCACTATACAATTCTCCCAAAATTAGCAATGAAATAAATTGATATTTTTGTAATATATCAGATACTACCTAAATAATGTACCGACGATATTGATTTTCTTTAAATGTTAGTTATTAAAATAATAAACTCAAAAAATCAACGCGAAATAGGTTATAGGTTGGCAATAGATTAAATGACGTTGAGAATTCAACCTTAAGCCTTTCGAGCTATTTGGGAATTATGTATGTACATTTAGTTGTATAATCGAATTTAGGTACTCTACGAGTTAAACATTCCAGTGTAATTTTTTTAACTCTAAATCTCAGAAGGCCTTGGAATAACCGGCCTCCTGATGGTTAGTTCACATCATAAACGTCATAAAGACAGATGGACAAATAATGCATATGGCCGTCTTGCGAGAAATTGACTCCCCTATGCGTCTGAAGTATGGAGGACCCTATAGTTCTCCATAGTCTGAAGAAACTGTGACCAAAGTGGTTGGCAACATTGAATTCCCTAGGGTTTTGGGAGTGTTTGCAACAGTGAACTTCCGTCAATGTCAAGTCAACGGTTCTTAAAAAGACTGCCATTGGTGCTTTATTTTGCCGATGTGTTCACAGTGTTCCCAACGTACTTTAATTTTGGAACGAATTCACCAACAGAAAATATATTTCAAATTTAAAAACATAAGGCGCCAGTTATAACACAGGAATAAACAATTTCAACTACAAAAAACTTTAATTTGGTAAAAAGCCAAGCGAAAAGTTGTTGCAAATAGAAGCAAAACTGAAAAAATTCAATGTTGCCAAACCCATTGGTATTGGTCACAGTCAGAAACGATCGCTATAGGGGGTCAAAAAGTTATCTAGTAATTATTCGTCCATCTTTCTTTATGACGTTCGTGGTTCACATGGACGGAAAGGCGGACGCCGGACAGAGGTACTTTCAATATATAAGCAGTGTGATTGGCCAGCAGTCAGCCATCTTTGATCATGCAATGACAATTACGCCGAAGATCTGCAAAAAGTTGGTTTTGTTTTAACTTTTTGGTTTGCGGAACTATCAATAGAGTCAATTGCATTTTAGATTTGATATCGTTAACGATTTGTTTATAATTTAAATTAAATATAATAAATACTTTCAGTTATTAAAAGAAACACTTTTAAGCGCAACGAAAAAGTAAGGGTAAGGTTATATTTATATTTGTTTTGTTTTTCTTTCGCTCTTTTATTCAAACATGGTGTTTGCACACGTCATGTTTTCGGGCTCCGGTAAAAAACAGGGACGTTCCGCTTTTCCGCCTTCCACCCATGTGAACGTACCATTACTGTCAGAATCTTAACGTTATACCGTGGCCAGCAAGGTCTTTAAATTAGTAATGTTGTCTCCCTCTGTCTTTGTCTACTTCTTTAAAATTGACAAGGCTATCTATGGTGGCCATTGTGGCCAGAATATAAAGTAGTTAATTTAGGGTATGGTCCGAATATTACCACTAGTATATAACCCTGGGTAAGAGCCACGAATGATAGATCAACCATAAAAATCTGGTTAATATTCGGGATAAAAAAATCACAGGTTGGTTAAAAACATAGCCTTCTCGATTTTAAAGAAGTGTGTGAGACAGTATATCTAACCCCAATTTTATTTAATATTTTCTATTAGATACGTCGCTTCTTTGTGTTTAAATTGGAATGGTTTATAATTTCTTTTTTCAAGCTTTTTTCGGCTCCCACTTTCCACCGGGCCTTATGTACCTTTTGGGAAAATAGGCCCTGCTAGCATACTCCCCAAAATACATATTCCTGAAAACATTATTAATTTTGGCGTATTAAGAGTAGGTAATAATATATTATCGAATTAAGCAGCTTGATTTCAATGTTACTGACAAATTATAATGTAAAATACATTTAGGATAGGTTCCTTTTCATAAAGAGAACCAAAGAGAATCCTGATAAGTTGGCGAATGCGCCGGGTCTAAGGAAGCTAGAAAAGAATTTAAGATTTTTGTATTTATTACTGTTCTTGTTGTCCCTCCATTTATCTTAGTCTCGTTTAAGAGCAAACACTTTTAACTGATGCAGATGCACAAGGCCGTAGCCAGGGGGGGGGGTCAAGGGGGATTGATCCCCCCAGAAATAAAAAAAAGATATTTATTTGGCGCAAAAAAGTGCCTTCGGCGCAGTTCCCTTTCGCGCCCCCCCCCCCCCCCCCCCCTAGAACAAATCCTAAATACGCCACTAGAACAAACCCCCCCGAAATTATTTTCTGGTTACGGCCTTGCAGATGCAATCACCATTTCATATTCTTATCAATAGGTATTTCGCTTAGTGGCCACATACACAAATCTCTTAAATTGTGGCCACATACGGTCATACCATAGGCCTCTTAAAACAAGGTCATACCCATGTTTGGGTATGACCTTGTTTTACCTGACCCTAATTTACCTGCAGTTTTAAGTAAAAAAAAATTAATTAATAAATTAATAAAAGCAAGCAAGCGGAATTTTGTCAAATTTGCGAATATTTCTTTTTCTGCTTTGATGAATGCCGACAAACGAGAGACGACCGAATAAGCACGTTTTATCGTTTTAAAACCGGTATTGACTTAGTGATTTTTTGTTTTGTGTATGTGTCCCTCTCACAATTGACAAATTAATCAGCTGATGCACAATCTAAAAGACCACAAACTTTACGAAGAAATGCAAGAAAAAATTCACGAAGAACTTCATGCACAGATGTAAAAACGGCTTAGAAACATTCTTTTAAAGTACAGGGTTTTTCCGTATATTTTGGAGCACCCCTGGAGCTTTTATTTAAAGACCTAGAAAAAACTTTAAATTACCAAAGTTGCATGATTTCTCCTGAACTGTCAGAATTTGTTATCGGACAAAACAAATGAACATCGTAAATTTGTTAAATAATGCCAATGTCGATTTTTTAAAATGGAACACCCTGTATATTAATTTTTTTTTTAACTCCTCGCTCTTTTCTGATTTCAAATATGTATATATGTTATATGTTTACTTTAGTCGTTTAGGCAAAATTTCATTTCAAAATATTGCGGATTAGAAAATCTAGATTGCCCTGAGAAACAATTTGGTTGTTATTAATCGCTTATGGCAACTGACTTATGTCTCAAAAATAATATTTCATACCTTGAATGGTCTTGTCTTGGTATAATGGGTTACTCTAAAGATGAAAAATTCAATAATTATTAATAAATCGCAATATTTTGAAATGAAATTTTGCCTAAATGACTCAAGTAAACATATAACATATATACATATTTGGAATCAGAAAAGAGTGAGGAGTTAAAAAAAATTAATATACAGGGTGTTCCATTTAAAAAAATCGACATTGGCATTATTAAACAAATTTACGATGTTCATTTGTTTTATCCGATAACAAATTCTGACAGTTCAGGAGAAATCATGCAACTTTGGTAATTTAAAGTTTTTTCTAGGTCTTCAAATAAAAGCTCCAGGGGTGCTCCAAAATATACGGAAAAACCCTGTACAATTTGGTATTATTTATCCAATCTCAGTTTGAGGACATTCCAATCATTCCATACGGCGGTAAACAGTCTCAAAGAGACCGATCGCACAACCAGGGTTGTCAGATCTTTCTTCTTCAATTCTTTAATTTTTTTATTAAAGATATTTCATTTATATCAGTATTCAATTGTTAGTCAGTAACTTTCTTTGAAAGCTAGTTTGCAAATATACTTTAAACCGAGGAGTTTTGAGTGTGACAGAAAAAAATAACAAGCCATTCATTGTTATAATAATACATTCTTTAGTCCTTAAGAAACAATATAACTGAAATCAAGACAAAAAGTGTTTTCAGTGTTTAAAAACAACTAATTAACAAACCCTTATTTCTCGTATATACTTACATTGTGCTTACAAATCCGAAAATTTTAAAGAATTGGCAACAGCATGTAATTTGTTGCGATTGCAAGCGCCAGGATATAAGCTGAACCGGTACCCGGCCCGTCTGACGATCGATTCTGCCAGACAGAGATAGGCCAGTGACCGCCGATGGCGTGGAAGAGACGGAGATAAAATATACGTGGTTATGCCTTGATGAACGGGCCGGAGTCTGGTTGACGAGAATGAAGTTCTGGTAAAAAATTAAAGCATTTTCTGAGCAGTGTCGTGCCGTGTCAGGTTTATTTTTCTGATTTTAGTTTTCTATATAGAATTTTTGAGTTACCTTATATTTATTATTTTAATATAATATTATTATATATACAGTGGGTTTATAAAGTGTAGTATGTACAAACACCTAATGTAAAACAAACTTCCCTGATAGCACAAAAGGTCCGTTGGACGTTTGCTTTAGGTCCATAAATGGTCCGTACGTCCAGGGACTTAAAACGAACGTTTTAAGGATGTGTTTACAAAAACGTTTTAAAAATGTGCAAGAAAATACGTCCCGTAAACGTTTGTTCTAAGTACCCAAAAGTTTCATAAGTTATAGGCCATTAAACGAACGTCCAATAACCGTTCTTATAAAGTCGTTTTTAGAACGTACAAAAAAATACATTTAATATACGTTCGTTTTTAGATTATATTGAAGCCACGTCAAAAAGGGCGGAAAACAGCCGTTCAGCAGACGTTTTCACCAGAACGTTTTAATAACGTGCAAGAAAATACGTCCGGTACACATTCGTTTTAAGTACGCAAAAATCTCATAAGTTAGGGCGTTAAACGGACGTCCGAAAATCGTTTTTATGGAGTCGTTTTTAGAACGTACGAAAAAATACATTTAATATATGTTCGTTTTTGGATTATATTGAAGCCATGTCAAAAAGGGCGGAAAACAGCCGTTCATCGAACGTTTTCACCAGAACGTTTTAATAACGTGCAAGAAAATACGTCCGGTACACATTCGTTTTAAGTACGCAAAAATCTCATAAGTTAGGCCGTTAAACGGACGTCCAATAACCGTTCTTGCGAAGTCGTTTTTTGAAAGTACGAAAAAGACGTCTAATAGTCGCTAATATATGTCCTTTAATTACGTCATACCTACGCCATCCGAAACGAAAAGTAACACAAAATTCAAGTCCTTATAAATTTGTTAAATCAAGATATTATCCAAATCTTTTTTTACTAATCATTTTATAATATGTTTCCTTTATTTTTCCTATAATTTTAATGAGTCTTTGGCGTTTTCAGCGAAAAAAAACTATTTTCAGTTGCTGTTCAAATAATTAATTCCCACCGCCTACTCCTGCGCCAGCCATTTTCTTTCGGTTTTGGATTTGGCGTTGGCATAATGCTCTTTGACAAACCCGATTTTAAAAGTTTTAATAAATTAAATTGATAAGTTATTTTTAATTTTTGGGTGTAGGTGTAGGACCAAAGTAGGATGTCGTATTTTTTCAGATTTGTTGGACCGATTTTCAGGTGACAGATGATATAGTGTTTGATGTTATTGTGATAAAACGGTACGTATTAAATAAAATTAGGTATCTATACCTATATTATAATTTAACCTAAAAATCGTAAAAAGTACAAACAAAAGAAAGTTTCAAAGCACCAAAAATACAGATGTGCCAATGATAGATCAAAATTATTTCTTGTAAACATCCAATCTTCATTTGTAGGTACTTACATATTTTTTTTTAAATTTTTTAGATTGATCACCTTGTGGTGGGGAAACAGTAAAGGAATTCGTAAAAAGAGAGTTAAAGAAGCTGATGACAAATGCAATGCAAACAGCATTGGTGGGACAAAAGCAAAAGAAATTTGCAGGGCTGATCACTGCTACACTGATTACAGGTTAGTGACAGAATTAACCTTTCACCTTAGGCACAGCGCTTCAGAGGTGTCGGAACTTCATTATACCTGAAACATTTTTGTTAGAAATTCTAATTAATGGAATTGCAAAATTAAATTAATATTTTCGGGTCACGCTGTATACATATCAAGTTTAAATAGTTCATTATTTTTTAATCAAAAAGAATATTTTACACTGAATAACTTCTAACAAAGTAATAGGTACTAAAAATTAAAGTTTTCCATGTGCTGCCAACTTGTACCTAGACACACTGTATAAAAACTAAAAATTGTTACAAAAGATGTCAGTTACCTTTTTACCAAAATTGACCTGTAATTTATTATTTTTAGGCGCTGCTTTCAAACTAGTGCCTGAATTCACTGACAAAAAATTGAGGACAGCTTTAAAAATTATTTAAAACGAGCCCCAGAAAGAGTGAAAAACGAAAAAAAGACCTAAAAGTCAATTTTTTATGATAGCCTGAAGAAAGTTTAAATAATTAACATTTGTTTCGATCCTAGTCCATGTTTTTGGTTTTAAGACCTCAATAAAACATTATTTGTACTTTTAACGAAAGTATTTTCCATCTGATATAGGTAAATAGGGGGACATTATTAAAACGTTCGTCTAGCACGTCCATAAAACGTTATTTGAACGTTTACCGAATATTTTTGCACCTGATATAGGTAAAGAAGGGGGCATTATTAAAACGATCGCCTAGCACGTCCATAAAACGTTCTTTTAACGTTTAAGGAATGTATTTTCCACCTGGTATAGGTAAATAAGGGGACATTATTAAAACGTTCGTCTAGCACGTCCATAAAACGTTCTTTTAACGTTTAAGGAATGTATTTTTCACCTGATATAGGTAAATAAAGGGACATTATTAAAACGTTCGTCTAGCACGTTCATAAAACGTTCTTTGTACGTTTAACGAATGTTTTTCACCTGATTTATACGTCTATAAAACGCTTTTTGTACGATTATCAAATGTATTTTCCACCTAATAATAGGTAAAACGGGGCATTTTTAAAACGTTCGTTTAGGTCGTTTTAATGTTGTCCATGTTTGTGACATTTGCACGTTTGCCAAACGTCCATCAAACGAACTGTGTACTATAACCGTATGTTTTTTGGACGGCGGTACGTCCGGCGGCGGTGTTTTTTTTTACGTTCGTCTCACGTCCTTGTGCTATCAGGGTTATAAGTGTGTATACGCATTATAATTATTTGTGTGGAAGGCCTATGGTTAGGAAATTCCCACAGTTTAATGTCATTAAATTGACCTAAGAAACACTATAATTTATATTAAACTATATAATAATCCAAAAACCCTTTAAAATGTTTTATAATCTTGACAAATAAAATAGTGGGTATTCGAGGAGCCTACAAAATATCAGACTCATGTTTATCTAAACAATTGTATATAAATAAACAGCCTATAGAGCTGGATTGGCTTTCGCTGCCCTTATCCCACAAATATTACGATTTTCCATTGTATTATTTCATAGACATTTACCTTAAGATCCGTACAGATTATCTCGTGCGCAAACCGAAGACAGAAGCTAAGTTTTAAGGGTGAAAAAATGAGTTTGTACGCATAGCTCTCCAGTCACATGTCTTGCCGCCCTACAGGCGTAGTTAGACGGTCAACACTGGGGGTGCTGAAGTCCAGTGGCGGCTCGTGACATGTGAACGTGGGGGGTGCACAAAAAGCCCGCCACAGGCGAATTGCGCCGCAGGCAAAAATTTTGGTAAGACCACGCCCAAATTTGGTCAATAATTTTTAGTAAATATTTTAATGTGATGTTAATAGCAGGTTTAGGTCTTTCAATGTTCTTGACAATCACTTTATCCTCCAACGGTAACTTGCTAAAAGATTTTTTCAAAAATTCCACAGTGTATTTTATATCCGACGACGCACTCATTGTTTTTTCGTGTTTATTTAACTTTAAACTTTAACTGAATTCAATAAAACCATATTAAACCTTAATAAACAAAAAAAAAAATAGTCAAAATACCGGCTAAAAATTTCCGTGAATTTGAACGACTATGACTGGTTAAATTTAAATGATCAAATTAATGCAGAATTGCAGAACATGGCATACACAAGCTATTATGCCGCTCTCGTATTTTACGAGATTCTTATGATCATAGACCCGCTCTGACAAGTAAACTGGGCGTGAACTACACGGTACACGGAGAGAAATTTTGAACAGAATCCGCAACTACCTCTTACTTTTACTTTTAAAATAACTTTATTGTTTATATATATTTTACATGTCACATAAATTACATTTTACAATACTATATAGGACTACTCGGCGAGTTGTTCCCCGAGGAAACGCCCCTGCGTGCCTACAGGGTGGCTGATGTTAGCCTTGGTAATTTAGAAATTACTTTTTGTTACATCAATTTAGCCAGTTCCGGTGACCGTCTACGGCTATATGTGAATTTAACTTTGCCTTTCGGTTTGAAATAATTTTGTATTTATTTTTAGTTTATAATATATGGATTTTTTGCATTGGTTTACGCAACTACCTAAATATACTTGAATTTGTACCCAGAATTCGAATGCTTGAAATATTAATATGAAAAATTCATTACATATAATGTATACTATTATAAAAATAGTTTAGATCTAAAATTAGCCTATATATTGTAATTTTTTGTGGGGGGTGCTAATTTAGATTTTGGGGGTGCTTAGCACCCCCAAGTACCCCCCTAACTACGCCTATGCCTACAGGTATGGGCACGTGCACAACCCTATTTTGTTATTAAGTTTTTATTGTTTAGCGACATCCTCAAAATACTCTCCAGAACCGGCTCTGCGCCATTTTCGTTGTTAAGTTGTAATCTCTGTGGATTTCTTGATATGTGTGAAGTTAGCAATGTTTATCAGTCACAAAATTTTTTTGGGATTTGTAAAGGAATTTTTGGAAATTCATATATAGCAGGTAATTATAACCCCTATAAGGGTAGTTTACTAAAGACGGTAAAACCAAATGGTAGAATTTCAATTTTCGGGTATTTTCGACACTAAAAAAAATTAAATTCGTTTACAAACGCTACAGGCGGAATTGACACGTACCCAAAAAACTATTTGTTGCTGCATAAACGGTGCTGATGAGCTGATGAGCGTTGCTAACTTCACACATATTATTATGAATTCTTATTTCTTGTTGTTTTCTTTGTTTTTGTGGATTGTGGATGTTTAATATTTATGAACTTCTAGTTTTTGTGTAGTTTCGTGAATTATGTTTGTGTCTTTAGTGACTCGAATACAATAAAGACCATTGTATAATTATTATATGCCCAAATAGGGTTAAAGTATCGGGTATTTCGTATTTTCAGTAAGTATGAAGTAAGTAGTGATAGTTCTTGATGTGTAATTTTATTTTATTATGATGAATTTAATCACATCTAACTAGGGCTAGGCCACACAAACAAGATGTTAACGCCCGGACCTGTCTATTTTTCTATTCGTTAAACGATAATTTTGCAGTGCGCATGCCGATGCCTATTCCTGAGTGGTTTTGTTTACATGCGCAATGCCATAAATTTCAAAATTTGCCACTTTCCTGATTATTGTTTGCTTATATAAAGGCAAATGCCTACGATTGGTTATAATTTTGATTTTTCCTCTAATCGAAACTTCGAAAACCGAATAATAATAATATTATATTATATTAAATAGTTTTTAGGTTAGGTAGTTTATGGTTATATTAATCTCAAGAGAGACAATACGTGTATTATTTGGCTAAAGGTAAAAAGAGATAAAATTACGTCACTTGCAAGGATACACATTTTGAGCTCTCGCTTTCGCTATGCAATTTCGTTCTATTAAAAAATTTAGAAAAAAAAAATGTAGGTATAGGTATACTAGGGGAAAGTAGAGGACGAGTTGCGCGCACCTAAGCAAAATATTCTTTATTTTGTTTATTGTTAGCAACTACACTAGTCAAATTATTACCAAACAGAATATCGAGGGCTAAACTACCTACTGTACCTAGTATGTCGCATTTTTTCGGATTATGGTATTTTGGTATTATCCTATATAGTATATGTAGGGCTACCTATTGGCATACGTAATAAGTTATAATTAGATCTCTGTAACTTTTAAATTCAAATAATATATTTTCGACGGGGACAGGAACTCATAAGTGCTAAATCGCGGGACCTCGTATTTGCTGATTTGAATTATTAAGGTGCGATAACTCGTATTTTTGCTAAAGGCAGCCATTATCGTTAATAGGTGATTCTTGCCTAATTTTGTATAGATTTTTGTAACCTTTTTTTAGAAAGGGTAACAGAAAATTTTTTCCCTGATAAACTATTTTGTTTGTTTCTAATTTGAAAGTTTTACATTATCTTCCTAGGTAGTACCTCGTATGTAGCGTAATAAAAATAACAGGACCTCGTATTTTTCAAAATATACTAAGAAAAACATTTTTACATAATTTTGTTATTAAATATTGATTAAGAAAGTCATATTGTTGTCAAATATGAAATATCTTTCTAAAATATGCATTTTTGATGGCTGAATTTAGTTTTTTGTTCCTCCTGTAAAATTTACAATTCAAGACTTACGAGGTACCTACCGTAGTTTAGCCCTCGATATGCCCTTTAAAAAAAAATACCCAGATGTGCTATGGAAATAATAATTACATAATAAAATTAGTAAAAGTGGAATAGTAGCATTGCGCGACTTTACCCACTGCGTATAGGGTAATATAATTCTGTTAGTACGGCGAGGTAACAGTATTTATTTTAAAAAAATACAAAACGACATAATAATGAAATAAAATATATTTCTTTAGCTTGGCAAAAATCGCAGACAATTTCTTTCAATTTGTCTCGTAAAGTTGACTCAGCAGTATGAAATTATCTTCCAACTGCTCGAATTGGCCGCTTACATATTTAACTTTGGCAAAAGCAGCGCTTAGTTTTTCTAGGAACCCATTTGTTTTGTTGGTCACTTTGCGCGCGGAATTACACCGACCACACTGCGCAGAATTACCCCATTAAACATGGCTACCTTGTGATCAACATAATTATTTTAAACAAAGTAAATTAAATTTTTAGGTACAGAAATATTTGCAAAAGTTCATACTACAATATACGTTCTAACAAAAAATTATATTTTACAATACCTATCACTTAACTTATCTGCTTTGATTTCTCGGCTCACTATATAGGTACTTTAAAACACATAATAAAAAACCTATGGACGAAATCGAATATTTCCTCTACCAGAGTACAAGAAAAAAGGTCGACAGAACGACTATTGAAGAAAAAAACTAGATAAATATATACGATACGAAATGTTTATATACCAGAGTCAGTCAAAATGATGTTTTTAGTCGGAAGTTTAAACGTCCTGTGGAAAAAACACGCCAGAGAACTTTGTTTAAACATGATTTACAATAAAGCTGGATGTATTCCTAGCATTTTGTTTTTGAATCATCTGCTTATCTTGTTTCTTTTACGAGCTACGCATTTTTAATTGAAACGCTGCATTTAAAAAACATTTTTTACTTAGTTGGTTGTCGGCTAAGGTGGTTGATCTAGAGAATGACGTACAAACCTAATATTTGTGGAAAATGGCGCTCTAAATGCCCACAGATATATATTGAAGAGATACTACAGGAAGCTGTCATTCCATTTGCCCCTTTCATTGGAGAAGAGTTTATACTCATGCAAGACAACGCCAGACCACATGTTGCACATGTAGTAAATGAGTTTTTGGATAAAGTTGGAATTCAAAGGTTAGCATGGCCACCCTGTAGCCCAGATCTCAACCCAATTGAGCATCTTTGGGATGAATTAAAAAGACGCGTTCGTCACCGTCCCAACAAACCTACAACTTTACCAGAGAGCTCAGGTTAGCATTAAATGAAGAATATGAAGCTATTCCTCAAGAAAAAATAATCACTCTAATTGATTCCATATGCCACGAAGAATGCAAGATGTCATTGCGGCTAGAGGTGGACACACTCGTTATGAACATTTTATTTTAATTTTAAGTGCTCTAATGACAACTTTTAATGTTTGACGTAAAAAATGCGTAGCTCGTAAAAGAAACATGATAACCAGATGATTCAAAAACAAAATGCTAGGAATACATCCAGCTTTATCGTAAATCATGTTTAAACAAGGTTCTCTGGCGTGTTTTTTTCCACTGGACGTTTTAAACTTCCGACTAAAAACATCATTTTGACTTACCCTGGTAGGTATATAAACATTTAAGCAACCAAAATTACATCAGAACAAACTGCAGCGTAATTTTAATGAATAGATTTATCGCCCAGCGAAAAATCATTGCAATAAAGTCAAAAATAAAAAAGTTATGCATTATTGAAATTACTAAAAAAATGTAGGTGCCGGTTTTTTTTTGTCGGTGGTAAACACCAAGTTTGAATAGCAATTACCTAAAGATTTAAGTTCAAAAATTAATTGATGCGTTAATAAAAGCAAAACAGAAATTTTGTAAAATTTACCAATACTTATTTTCTTTTTCTGTTTTATTCATTTACAAATCCAACCTTTTATAACTTAAAACGGTAGGCAGAGTCAACTTTTTCTAAAAACAAAGCGTTTCGATAGTTCGACGGACACCCACATATCGTCGTTAATTTCACAAAGTGTCGTATCTCATTTATTGTAATTTTTCAGGACAGAGGTTTAAAGATTTTCGTAAGTTTTGGCTTTCGATAAAAGTAAAAAAGCATTTGTTTTATAATATTTATTCGGTCTTGTGTTATAGTGTTAGGAGTTTTTTTTGTAGTTTCATGATAAAACATATGATATGATTTTTTTACCCTGAGTTAAGAAGAAAAAAAAATAGATACGACCATTTGTGAGAATAAAATTTTACCTGTATGTTGAGATATGTCTTTGTTATTTATGATAAAATATATTATTTTATAATAGAAAAATAAGGCAAACCCTTCGAAATGAACAAATTTTATTTTAAATACCTAAACTAGAATATAAATATACAAAACTATCTTGACGTAGTATGTAAAACAGGTAAATGAAACTTTGCAGGCATTTTTATGCAAATATTAAGGCTACATTAATTAGCAAAAATACAAAAAGAAATATGAACACGTAAAAATGGGTAAAAAAAATCGTGAACATTTAATTTTTTTAATGTGGTAGTAAGTTTTTGTTTGTTAACTATTCCCTTCTTTCTTTGACTCGGTTCGCCTTCCTTTTTACTTCCTTCCACTTGATGCTGTTCAGGCTGTAAGTCCCTATTAACATTGGTTATTCTTGTAGTTTTTTTTTTTTAGTATACGTGTTGTATGGTAGTCACAATGTGGGTTATCCATGAAGTGATCGTAGCACAAAAGAATCCAACAACGATGACAGGAACTCCATACTTCTCCCTTACATCGGTAATATTTACAGGTGGCTGTATACGGAGGATGGGCATCGTAAACAGGCTCTTCACTTATTTCACTCTTATTGTCAGAAATTGCCGTTTTCTGATTACTTAAAGATTCACTCAAAATCAAAGCCCTGATTTGGGCTAGAGGTGCATTGTCCGAAGAATCCGACAAGGAATCGACATCTGAAATGTCCACGTGGTTTCTAAACTCACTCACAGACTTGACATCTAGCTTGTTCACTTCCTGCGTAGGTACAGGTACATAATCTGAATTATGTTCATCGAAAATATTACTGTCGCACTCCGTTAAGATCACTTTGCCATTATGCCACTTTTTTTCGTAAAACATTTTTACTTTAGTTCCTTTTTTCAATGCACCACGAAACATAAGTTTACTTGATAACACAACATTTTTTGTGCCATCCTCCCATAGTACAAGTGCATCCATCGTAAAAATGTATTAATCTCACCGTACAAATATTGCGTTATTGCACCCGGCTACGTTTAAAACTAGACTAAATGCATAATAATTGCCGTAAAATAAAAGACCCGTTCAAGTATAATACGAGTTCTAACTCGTCAAATTGAGATACGTCGGCGACCTGCACAAATCTATTTAAAAAGTAAATCTCACAAACCGACCTAACTCGAGTTAGGTCGGTTTGTGAGATTTATAAAGTTTACTATTATGAGATTCGTCACCGACCAAATGTTAATTACGAGAAAAGTATAGCAGGTAAAGTTACGACACTTTGTGAGATGAAAAAGGTTTATATAAGGTAAACGTTTTTGATCGTATCTCAAAATAGCGATTTTCTGAGATACGTCAGTTTGTGAAATTAACGACGATATGTGACATTAACAACTGATCCTGGTTTCTTCCTAAATGTTCCCAGTTCAGTAGTGCGATGAGGTTGCAAGCTCACGCGTCAGGTTTCAGAGACTAAATTTTGAAGTTGAACAGTGAGTAGAATAAACCAGTTTAGGTTAAATAACTCTCCTATTTCCAATAACAAACAATGCATTTATCATCATTTGATATTATAAATTTAATATTATTATTTATTAGTATATCCATCTTAATTACGGTCCAATAGGTTGCCAAACATTGCGCTCACTGAGACCTAATCCAGCTATTTGTATTTAAAAACGCATGTCATTTTGGCGGCTTTGTACTACGTCGCGAACGTACATTATAATATGGCAATGCAGCATTGAACGCGAAATATGCGCACGCGCATCGCTTGCCGCTTGATCGGCTCTTCTACAATATTTGGGTGGTAAAACTCTTGTATGTTGTCAGAGTCAGAGTTGTTCATAGAGTTTTCTGTTGGTAAGTTGAGTGCATGTCAAATGTATTTCTGTTATACCAATGAATAATGCCATATTTTTAATCTATCGCAATGAATAATGCCATATTTTTAATCTATCGCACGTTTCAATTGTAAATAAAATTAAGGTGGGAGTA
Organism: Polydrusus pterygomalis; assembly: GCA_963969555.1. Taxonomy (NCBI): domain Eukaryota; kingdom Metazoa; phylum Arthropoda; class Insecta; order Coleoptera; family Curculionidae; genus Polydrusus; species Polydrusus pterygomalis. The sequence continues at coordinate 85,399,175 of OZ018376.1, forward strand.
TCAACATGCTTGCCAACATACAGGGTGTTACAAATTCGAGGGCCACCATTGGGATCTGGGAAATGGTAATAGATACGGGGAAGTTTAAATTAGGGCAAAGTTGCGCAATTCAATGCCGATCAATATACCGTCAAGAAGATTTGTCCATTCCGAGTACTTCCGAAGATATTCGATAAAATCCGAATTTAACGTTTTTCATTTATATGTTTTCCTGCGTTTATTTAAATAGATAATTGAAAATAAATTGAACTTTCTCATTGCCACTTTTTCTCTTCTATTAGACTGTGGTATCAGATTTCGAATCCGACGTTTTGTCTCTGGGCCCCATCATTAATTTATTTTTTTTAAATACGGACCTGGATTTTTTATTTTATTTTTGGAATCACCAAGGCTGATTGCATGATATGATTGCATTATTTTGATTAGGATTCAAAAGTTTAAGCTAATAAAAAGATTTTATAATATTGTTTTTGTTTATTTTTTAATTAATGATTTTACTTAAATTCTAGAAATAATCGGAAAATAATGGTAGGTAGGTACCTACACATTCACTAAAAAGAATCAATTTTATCTAAGACTAAGATGTTCAAAAAGATTTCCGTTTGCACGTATACATCGATTAATTTTGTTCCTTACTTTTTCAGTGGACCTTAATTTGTATCGACCTTCTCCTTATTGACCTAAATCCTTCAATAATCCTAGCTCTAAGTTCTTCTAATGTATTAACATTATGTTTATAAATTTTATTTTTCAAAGCCCCCTACAAAAAGAAGTCTAAAGGTGTCAAATCTGGAGATCTCCCAGGCCATTCCACCACACCTGCTACCATATCATGCAATCAGCCTTGGTGATTCCAAAAATAAAATAAAAAATCCAGGTCCGTATTTAAAAAAAATAAATTAATGATGTGGACCAGAGACAAAACGTCGGATTCGAAATCTGTTACCACAGTCTAATAGAAGAGAAAAAGTGGCAATGAGAAAGTTCAATTTATTTTCAATTATCTATTTAAATAAACGCAGGAAAACATATAAATGAAAAACGTTAAATTCGGATTTTATCGAATATCTTCGGAAGTACTCGGAATGGACAAATCTTCTTGACGGTATATTGATCGGAATTGAATTGCGCAACTTTGCCCTAATTTAAACTTCCCCGTATCTATTACCATTTCCCAGATCCCAATGGTGGCCCTCGAATTTGTAACACCCTGTATAACCTATTTCGCGTAGATTTATTGCTGTTTTCTAGCTTTTACACAAAATTTATATAAAATCAGTATCGACTTGATATTCTATAGGTAATAATTGACATATTTAATAAATATCGAGGAATTTCATAACTTATTTTAGGAGAATTGTATAGCGAAAAATATCGGGTAATATTTTTTTTTAACATTATTATGTCTGTTCTTTCACTATACAATTCTCCCAAAATTAGCAATGAAACAAATTGATATTTTTGTAATATTATATCAGATATTACCTAAGTAATGTGCCGACGATACTGATTTTATTTAAATGTTAGTTTAAAAAATAATAAACTTGAAAAACAAAGCGAAATAGGTTATAGGTTGGCAATAAATTGAACGACGTTGAGAATTCCACCTTAACGTTGTATTTTTGCCATTATGCTAATAAACCATTCAGTACAAGATTAAAACATGGTGGCTGCGATGATAAAATAACTTAGCCCAGTCCTGTCTCTGTCGCCAACATCTTAACGCAAAATAGAACAGACTTTAACAGGGTGCCAAACCATTTAATGTCAGGTGCGACCCTGATATGTGGTCCAAAGGAAGATCTCCGTCACTAGACAATGGCCTAGTTTGGTACACTGATGGATCGAAAACGGCCAACGGAGTAGGCGCAGGTGTATTTGGGGAAAGACCCAGAATGGAAATCAGCATCCCTCTGGGAAACTACGCCACAGTATACCAAGCTGAAGTTCATGCGATACAAGCATGCGTACAAAAGAATATCGAAAAGGGCTACCACGACCAAAAGATACATATCCTGTCGGACAGCCAAGCTGCCCTAAAGGCTCTGAACTCCTTCCGATTTACATCAAAAATCACAATGGAGTGCCTGAACGACCTAAAAGACCTGGCAGCCAGAAACAACAGGGTTGAACTCCTATGGGTTCCTGGCCATTCAGGGATAAAAGGCAACGAAAAAGCAGATGAACTGGCAAGAACCGGATCTGCTCAAAATTTCAGGGGCCCAGAACCCGCCCTTGGAATATCAAAAAAGGCAACCAAAACAACATTAGACAGATGGGCACAAAAACAACATCTATCTCGATGGAATGGTACACCTGGCCAGGCACACGCACGGGCCGTCATCGACAGGCCCTCGAAGAAGCTATCAGCTGGAATGCTGCTCTTGACGCGTACCCAGCTAAAGCAAGTGACAGGCCTACTAACAGGCCATTGTCACTTAAGAAAGCACCTTCAACGAATGGGAGTCTATAATGGACCCATTGAATGTAGACTTTGCGGCGAAGAGGATGAAACCGCCTCCCATATCATATACAGCTGCGAAGCGCTAAACCGAAAAAGATTTAAAATCTTCGGAAACATTCGACGTGGCGATAACCTCCCGCACGACAAACTTGGAAGAAAACTACTGGACCTCATAGAAGGAACAAATCTTTTCTAACAAGACTGGGGCGCACAATAAGCCAGAAGGCTGCAGTGTAAGAAGCTTGGGCCATACGTCGAACCCGACCCCCGCCTTTAACCAACCAACCAACCAACCAACAGGGTGCCTTAAATGACAGGTGACTTAATGTCCTATAACCTCTAACGATGGATATTTGGCCGCTTTTTGAATAAAACGAAGAAGTAACTAAATATTAATCAAACAACTAAATACGTCACTATATAGTGTTTGCTGTTAAATTTAGTGAAACAGTATTTTTAATACCTAATTGTTTTGTCGGTCTTCCCCCCGAACAAGACAAACATTTTAACTAAAACTTAAATACCAGCATCGCATAAGATGTTACCAATCCCCCCACTCCCCGACCCTGAAGGTCTTTATAGGTATACATTTAAAAATGCCATCCGTTTCTGACCCGCATTTTTTTTTACCTATACCTACCAACTATACAGTGTGACCAGTATAAAGTCCGCATCATATGGGACTTTTTTTTATTAATAGCTTTATTCAAAATTTGACTTTGGCATCAAGTTCAGCTTCGATCGATATGAAAATTAAGCAAAACAATAGTAGTCACGTGATTCGCATTATCTGTCAAATTTTAATTTTTTCCAAAAAATAATTCAAAAGTGGGGTTATTTCTGAAAATATTGAAAAAAGTTATTAGAAAAAGTTTTTTTAAATGCAGTTTCTAGCCCACATGCAAAATTTCAGCTGCATAAGATAATTTTTATTTTTTACCAACCACTAAAATTTATTTTCCACTTAATGAACACTTTACTGATGACACTGTGTTCTTTTTGTCTTAATATTAAGGTGTATTACTTTCAGACACAAACTACGATTTCAAAAATACTTATTTTATGAAGTTACCTTATACAGGGTCAAAAACAAATAAACTTTGCATCACATATGCGACCAAATTTTAATAGCCCAATTTTGATTTTGTAGAAAAACATAGTACATTAAATATGGCGCTACTTTAAAGAAAATGTATCTGAAATAAAGCATTGTCAAAACTAAGAAGTTTTATGTAGGTTGCGTTGAGTCTTATTTTGCAAAAGTGGTGCAATTTACAAAATATGGGTAAAAAAATCAAAATTATCTTATGCACCTAAAATTTTGCATGTGGGCTAGAAACTGCATTTAAAAAAAAATATTTTTTGGAAAAAATTAAAATTTGACAGATAATGCGAATCACGTGACTACTATTTTTTTGCTTAATTTTCATCTCGATCGAAACAGAACTTGATGCCAAAGTCAAATTTCGAATAAAGGTAAAGTCAAACCTCTATAACATAACTCGAACCTCTATAACTCAAACGACTCTTTAACTCGAACTTTTTCAGTGGTTCCTGTACATTCCCCAAGATTTCCAGGTATTTTGACCTCCATAACTCGAATTTCTATAACTCGAACACCTCTATAACTCGAACTTAACGCTACGTCCTGCCAAGGAAAAAATATCTATAAGTCGAACTTTTGAAAGCGATCAAAGCCGAGTTTTGACCACTGGTCGTAAGAGGCAGCGCGGCGCGCTTTAAAATCGATTCAATTTCATCGGCGACTGTGTGACATTTTGGGATTCCCCCATGCAGGTGTAAAATACCGCAGATGGTATTTCAAGGAAAAGACCGTTTTTAGTTGGCAAGATGTCGCAGCCGCGAAAACTTAAGACTTTAACGATCGAGAAGAAGATTGAAATTTAAAAAAAAGTAGAGATGGTGTCCAAAGAAAGATTATTTGCCAAGAATATAATATTCCAAAAAGTACGTTATCCACTATAATAAAAACAAAAATACGAATCTTACCGCCCAAAAAAAAACATTCAGTAAAAGCTTGATAACTGATTATTTTTGAAGTGTTTTTGGTACCTATATGTTTTATGTTACGTACGTAGTATTAAGAGCTTTTTACATTACATAATATATAATGTAGTACTTAATAAAAAAAAATTGTAATATTGACGTGGTTTTTCTCTAACTCGAACTCTCTATAACTCGACCTTTTTTGGCTCCCTTCAAGTTCGAGTTATAGAGGTTCGACTGTATTAATAAAAAAAATCCCATAATATGATGCGGTAAGTATATGATGGTCACACTGTATATCCAGAAATTCAAACCACAAATTATAATAAATCCTCCTACGCTACTGCATACCATAGAGAAACTAAGCCAAGAGATACCCTGCAATGAGAATATTTGACCGCTCATAATTTTGTACGTCGTACAAATCTGTAACGAGCTACGCCAAACGCTTCCCGTGATAAACATTTAGCGAATGTGAATATCCGTCTAAAGCACACTCCTATTAAAAAAGTAGAATGCTTATACCCCATAAGGCCTGTGTATTTAAAATAGCCTCTCACGGAGATGCTGTGTGGTTAGGGAATTAATTTTTCTAGTCTAGCCAATCAAAATTATTGATATTACCTTTGTTCGCGCCATTGTAGTGTTTATTAATTTTATTAAACAATTTGTTGTTATTTTTGTGATATATAAACTGTCAAAACAATATAGGTATTAACAAAAACACTATGTGTTTAGTGCATAATTAATTTAATTGTGAGAAAAGTGCGGCAGAGGATGTATATCTCTTTCAACAGGTAATGAATTTTTTTTGACATTTCAGCAAACCCAAATAGCGAAACCCTGTATTTTCAAACTTGGCGTGCGTCGATCGCAATATTTTGTGCTTGTTTGAATAAGTTAGCTTGTGAATGTGCTGGTTTTTTGTAATATATTTGTTTTTGTTTTAGTGTTACAAGTAATTTAACAAAATTAATTTAAGATAATAAACCATGTTAAAAAAATACAGCGCCTGTAATAGTATATTACGTACCTACCGAGGTGGAAAGTGTTTCATTACTGTAGAGAGATTAGATAGTCTACCGAGACGCGAAGCGTCGAGGTAAACTATATCTCGGAGACAGTAATGAAACTTTTCACCGAGGTTTTTATATTATTTTATCTACAACCACATCCTACATCCACTTCTTATAATTTTTAACTAAAAATATTATTAAAAGAAAAATGTTATTTTGACGTAGTACCTATTATAGAAAATATATATTATAAAAATCAAATAAATTCACAAGTAGGCATAATTTCAAATTAGGCGACGGTTGTCAAGGAAACGTTTGTTTGAAATTGAAATAATAAACGTCAGTTCAAATCTGATCTTTTGCGATCAATACAATAAAGTTTAAAAATTAATGGAAGAAGAATCAATGGAGTGTACCCCGCCGGAAATATGGGGAGCCGCTGAATGAAATGATAAAATTTTAGTTAAAATATCACATTTTAGTGGACTGAAAATGAGGCCGGGGAATCAGGGTGGGAAGTCAGGGCGGGAAGTAGAGGTAGGTAATGTGACACTTCCCAACCTTCAATAAAGTCAGTAATGTCAACATTACATGTATGGTTGTAAATAATAGTATATAGGTTTGTATACTATTTTATTTACAACCACATCCTACATCCACTTCTTATAATTTTTAACTAAAAATATTATTAAAAGAAAAATGTCATCTTGACGTAGTATTATAGAAAATATATATTAAAAAAATCAAATAAATTTACAAGTAGGCATATTTTCAAATTAGGCGACGGTTGTCAAGGATACGTTTGTTTGAAATTAAAACAATAAACGTCAGTTCAAGTCTGATCTTTTGAATCAGGGTGGGAAGTCAGGGCGGGAAGTAGAGGTAGGTAATGCGACACTTCCCAACCTTCAATAAAGTCAGTAATGTCAACATTACATGTATGGTTGTAAATAATAGTATATTACGTACCGAGGTGGAAAGTGTTTCATTACTGTCGAGAGATAAGGTAGTAAACTATGTCTCGGAGACAGTAATGAAACTTTTCACCGAGGTTTGTATACTATTTTATTTACAACCACATCCTACATCCACTTCTTATAATTTTTAACTAAAAATATTATTAAAAGAAAAATGTCATTTTGACGTAGTATTATAGAAAATATATATTAAAAAAATCAAATAAATTTGTCATTTTCAAATTAGGCGGTTGTCAAAGAAACGTTTGTTTGAAATTAAAACAATAAACGACAGTTGAAGTCTGATCTTTGGAATCAGGGTGGAAAGTCAGGGCGGGAAGTAGAGGTAGGTAATGTGACACTTCCCAACCTTCAATAAAGTCAGTAATGTCAACATTACATGTATGGTTGTAAATAAAATATTTTTCCTAAAGGTCACGATTTCCAAAACACGATAACTGTTTGGCTATAAAGAAATTATTTCAGTCATTATACTATAACAAATTTTATCCTTTAAAGCCTTCTGTCCACATTGTAACCTGACCATGAAAATATATTAAAGACAAAACGAAGCAATTTATTCTTCATTTATGGGCCCAAAAGATTTTTGGGCCCAATCTAAGGTAAAAAAAAACTGCTTTGAACTTTCCTTAGACCCGACTACCAAGTCGATTTACAAGGTAAATATCTACTATTTTCGACCATCTCTTGGGCCTATTATACTTCCCGAATTTGAAGACATAATAATAAGTTCCAATCACTTTCTTTTGACCAAACTGTTAGTCCGTTTCGTCCAAAAAGCCTATTTAGAAGCAAAATAGAATATTTTTTAAAGGGAAAGAAATAAAACACTTTAAGTCTTCCTACACTAGTATATTAAAAAATAAATTTCAAGGTTTAATACAGGGTAATTCTCTACATGTTTCGAACGCATAAGCATTCATTATCAGGAGAATAGAATAAGGAATTTAGAAATATAATAGGTGCAAATAGTCCTAACGGAGCTACGAGAAGTGCGAGATGATGGAAAAACAAGCAAAGTGCTGGGAAAATCTTTCAACGTAATGGTAAACCCACCGAGAGGCCATTCGTGAAATATTGGCAGAGAATAAGTTATTCTCTGCTAATATTTCACGAATGACCTCTCGGTAGGTTTACCATTACGTTGAAAGTTGAAAGATTTTCCCAGCACTTTGCTTGTTTTTCCATCATCTCGTAGCTCCGTTAGGACTGTTTGCACCTATTATATTTCTAAATTCCTTATTCTATTCTCCCGATGATGAATGCAGGAATGCTTATGCGTTCGAAACATGTAGAGAATTACCCTGTATCAAACCTTGAAATTTATTTTTTAATATACCAGTGGAGGAAGACTTAAAGAGTCTTATTTATTTCCCTTTAAACATACACTCCACTTAAAGTATGGACTATTTCTGCAAGTTAGAATATTTTTTACTTAAAAGGTAATTTTCTCCAAATTATAGGTCGCTAAGGCCAGGCGCGGATCTGGGTCAAAATCTAGGGGGGGGGGGGGGTAATTGAATCCCAAAGATATTTTTTTTTAATACAGTTATAGTTAACCCATATCTTTTAAGTACCTATATTTTTAGTGTCAAATTGTCTAATAAATTATTGAAAAATAAACAAACCATTACATTAACGAAACATTATTTTTTTTCTACGATCGTTCAAAAAATGTCATTTTGTGTATGAATTTCTAATGACAAAAGTAGGTCTTTATTGCATACTATGCAATAATAGTATATTAACGTACACGTTTTATAAAGCATCATTTTATAGCACGCGTCCATGTTAAAAAACGAGCCGCTTGCGGCGAGTTTTATAACGGGACAAGTGCTTAAAACTGCTTTATATAACACGTACGTTATACTATTTTTTCTAATTTGTAGTTTTTTCAATAAAAAACACATATTTAAAAAGAAAATAAATCCTTCAAAATTTGTAAATTTTTATGTCTAAATTTTATGTTGGTAATACTATTTTTTATCATAGTAGCCTCTGGACAACAAAAATTATTTTGCGAACTGTCATTTTTTGATTTATTGACCCATTTTCACCACGAGATTCTAAAGTTATTTTAGCGATATGAGATTTGAAATTGGACGGAATACGTTGTGTGATTCTTGTACATTCGGTGCATATACAGAGCGTTCGGAAATTCGGGCGATTTTGCTACTTTTTTTCGAATTTCAAAAAAAGTGATTTTACGTCACGGCATTGCAATTTAGTATAGGGAAGATGGAAAATTCAAATAAAGTTGAAGTTAAAATCGACATTGGAAGGTTAGTAGATTGAATTTTGGATAGGATTTGGCAGAAAATGATAGCTTGAAGCATCTACAAAAGATTGATTTATAGATTTATGCAATACATGACTTTTATTTACACAGAATAAAAAAAGTAGGTTATCAAGCTATTTTTCCTCTGCGAAAAACGGGTTTTCTCGTAAATCACAAAGGCCGCGCAAGTCAATGAAATAAAACATTTAAATGTTACCAACATCAAATAAAGAAAAAACGCGTATCAAAATAGCTTCATTACGATACGCAAATGCGTATCGTAATAGATTTGTTATGATACAAAATTAGAAAAAGTACTTTTTGCCCTAGTGCAATAAAGTAAATTACCTAGGAAACGAACAATTTGTTTATAGTATGTGTATTGTGCGTTGCACACCGTCAATACCCTATTGAAATTAATTCACGTTGACAGGGCGCCATAATTTTATTATGTTGAAGTCAAAGGTCAAAGGTATCTATGATCCATTGCCAAATTTGAATTACAACTTTTGCACGCAAAGGAGAGGTAATACAGAGCGAAACTTTTTTGTTAAATAAAAAAACGATCGTAGAAAAAATAGTGTATGTAACATGTGCAAAAAGTGTGCTTATTGCACATGGCATATTATTCACCTCGACTACGTCTCGGTGAATAACTTCTATGCCGTGTCCAATAAACTTACACTTTTTGCACTAGTTGCATAAATAACTATTTATCATATTAGGTACTATAGGTACCAACCTACAACCTACAACAAAATTTACAGGAACTTATAAAGAGAATAAAAGAAACATAATATTAATCAAACACTTAGTAAAAACACATTTATAAAATTAAATCTATTAAACGATTTTTTAATATTTATAAGTATAAGAGGACACTCAAGTTTGGTTGGGTTTAGGATCCAGGGGGGGGGGGGGGGTAATTACCCCCCCTACCCCTCCCCGAAATCCGCGCTTGGCTAAGGCTTTAAATGTTTGTTGGGTGGTGCGTATGTACCTAACTGGAAAAGCGAAAGAATCCTTGGCAATGTATCAAGTGAAAGAACCTCTCCGAATATTTACAAACACACGCTTATTTAAACAAATCAAACTATAGTCGGACACCAACTGTTACTAGTAAAGGATCCCACGGAACTTGAACTGAAACATTGGACGCGTACAAAAACCTCTTGCATAAGTCATTAAGGTTTTTGCAATATCGGCGTTTTCAAAATAACGATGTTACTTTTATAGAAACTAGTATAGGTACCTAAGCAGTCGGAAGCCTCTTGAGGTATACATATCAAGTACGGTATCAAATAATCCATCTTGTGTCCTGGATATCGGTGCTCAACGACGGTAGTGACGCAAGAACTATGAAGCCGAAGCGAGTGGGAGCATCCGACAGGCTGCCAGCCAAACTTCGCGCACTCGAGAACTCGATGGCGGTATAGGTGTTCGCTTTCTTGTGTGAATCGTCTATCGTCTGGACAACTTCTGGATAGCGGCCCTTGCCAAACAATTCTTTCAGCTGGGTAAGTACATACGATGTACTTTTTATTTTTATTTTTAAATATGACTATACAAGTGTGGTTTTAAGGTCAAAAGCCGCGTTTCCGTATCGTAAGTATTTCTTGTGCGCCACTATCGATGGCTCGTAGGCTCGTAGTGTAAACCAATTAAGATTAGTTTACTTTAATTAAAGCTAAAAATGATCCGCAGGCGTAGAGTGTGCGTCACATGCTCCAGTTTATAATTTAACCTATATTTATTTTACACGTATTTTTGTCTTCGTTGCAAGTTATGACTTCTTAAACGTGTGCGTATAGCCTTGCGATAACACCTTATCAGTCGAGTGTTTGAGGTTGCGCCGAAGCGGGGTCCGGGGGGAAGTCAAGCAAGGAAGTAAGTACGCGTACCGAAATTGCTGCAATTGGCGACGTTTGGGACGCGGCCAATGTGCAACGAGGTTTCGGTTTTTCGCTCGGAAAATGCACAAAAACAGCGGCGGTGCATAATATAGGTACCTAATTTCCATTTGCTTCTTTTAAATAGCAAAGTAAAAATCTTTGATTTTGAAGAAGTAGTCCATACTCAAAAAAGTGGAGTTAAATGAAAGTCATGAAGTATGAAGTCATTTGCATAAAGATTGTGGAGAAAGAATGTGCTTTTCTTTTTTTTTCTATAAAAATCTTTGCTTTGCTAAGTTGTTAAAGGCACGTTTTGCGAACAACTTCTTATAATCCGCATGTGAAAAGGAGAGGGGCATACTTAACCGCCGCAAGGGGGGAGGAAAAAACCTTTTCCTTGCTATAAATTTTTAAAAGGAACGCACAACTTAGCCGTTGGCTTTGCTTTGCTAGTTAAAGGAACTCTGGTAATATGTCTATCACAGAAGCCAATAGAAAAATAGAATGCTTAAAGGCGCACTTACACCTCGTGTTTATTCATGGATTCATCGGTGATCGTACCAACCCTCAGACCAAGCACTTAGTGCTTGGTCTTGGTCTGAGTACAAACCGTTCGCGACAAAACGGAAGTAAAGTCGATTCACTCAGTAAACCTGCAAGATGGCCGACATGTCATATGACAAAAGTCATTGAAAATGCAAAAATTTATTTCATTTAGCTGGAATATGACTTTTGTCATATGACATGTCGGCCATCATGCAGGTTTACTGAGTGAATCGACTCTATGAGAAGGTTACACCGTCACGATGCACCAATGACCCGGCTCATCTCGCGAGAAAATCAGGTACCTACCCAAGGTCTCTATAGAGACCTTGGTACCTACCTATATATGCCTTTAGATCGGTACAGCTTATCTCATGCGCAAACAAAAGTTAGGTTTTATAGGTGAAAAAATCCGTTTGTGGTTGTACGCACAGTTCGCCAGTCACATTCCTTGCCGCCCTACAGGTATGGGCATGCGCCCAACCCTCTTGTTCCTAGATTTTCCTTGTTTAGCGATATCCTCAAAATACACCCCGGAACCGGCGAGGCGCCATTTTTGTTGTTGTGTCTTACGTTTTCTCTGTGGGTTTTCTTGATATGTCAGTCCACGAATGTCATAAAGAATAATGACGTTCGTGTGTCAGTCAGTCAGCGATGTTTATGCAGCAACAAGTTTTTTCTGGGATACGTATACGTGTGAATTCCGCCTGTAACATTTGTAAACGAATTTATTTATTTTTAGTGGCGAAGATTGAAATTCTATTATTTGGATTTATCATCATCAGTAAACCAAAGGGGTTAAATTACTTTATATATACGAATTTCCCAAAACCCGGAGGAGAAAAGTTACAGGATAAAATCTTCGAAAAGGAGCGTTTATTAACGAATTTTAATTTTTTTAGTTGCGAAGACTAAAGACGATAAATCCAAATGGTAGAATTTCAATCTTAGCCATTAAAAAAATTTTAATTCGCTAACAAACACTACTTTTCGAAGATTTTATCCTGTAACTTTTCTCCTCCTGGTTTTGGAAAATTCGTATATAGTAAGTAATTTAACCCCCGTAGGGTAGTTTACCAATGATGATAAATCCAAATGATAGAATTTCAATCTTCGCCACTAAAAAAATTAAAATTCGCTAACAAACACTACTTTTCGAAGATTTTACCCTGTAACTTTTCTCCTCCTGGTTTTGGAAAATTCGTATATAGTAAGTAATTTAACCCCTGTGGGGTAGTTTACTAATGATGATAAATTCAAATGATAAAATTTCAATCTTCGCCACTAAAAAAATTAAAATTCGTTTACAAACGCTACAGGCGGAGTTGACACGTACCCCAAAAAATTTTCGTCGCTGCATAAACGGTGCTGATGAATGTTGCTAACTTCACATTTCTTGTTGTTTTCTTTGCTATTGTGGATTGTGGGTGTTTAATATTTATGGATTTCTAGTTTTTGTGTAGTTTAGTGAATTGGGATTGTGTCTTTAGTGACTCGGATACAACGACTAGTAAAGACCATTGTATGATTTTATTATGCCCAAATAGGGGTAAAATACCGGGTATTAGGTATTTTCAGTATAATATATGAAGTAGTGATGGTTCTTGATATACCTATGCAATTTTATTTTATTATGATCAATTTAAACACATATCTACTCCTTGGCCACCCAAAAAATGTTTAAGCCTGTCAGGACCTGTCTATTTTCCCCATTCGTTAAATGATACTTTTTTGCAGTGCGCATGCCTATTCCTGGGAAATTATTTATTCTTATTCTATTCTTAACGTCCGTAATGATATTTGGTCTATTCACTCTCCTCTTTAAATACTCCCATACTAGGGAAAAATCCAATGGCGTAAGATCCGGAAACCTTGGTGACCATTCAATTCGAACCCGTCGGCCAATCCAGCGATTTGAAAAAATGTCGTTTAAGTAACTTCGAACATTTACTATAAAATGCGACTGTGCGTTGAGGCATATTCTTTTATGGGAAATATCTGGATCTGCCACATTGGGAAACAACTGTTAATGCCAGTGGCGGCTCGTTAATGAAGGACTCTGGGGCGCCGCCCTCCCTGCAATTATTTCAAACAGAATCCAAAAATACTTTACTTAAAAAACCAATAAAGCAATGTATGTAAGCAATCCATTAAAATAATTCAAACCAAACATAGCCCTATTCCAGCGGGTAGGTTATACTAAGCGCGGGCATAAATTCAAACCAAACATAGCCCTATTCCAGCGGGCAGGCTATACTCATAAACAAGCGAGTTGCGCGCTCTCAATGTTTTTTATACTAAGCGCGGGCGGGCGACCGATTATCCGTCCCGATTCAACGCGGCTTCTCGATGAGTTGCCATGACGACAGAGGCGTGACGTCACCTACACATCGCACAACGAGCGGCCACGATGAGCTCCAATTTTCCGCGCCCAACAACAGCTGTTCGCGATGCCACGGTAGAATAATCACTATATTATGTACTCTGGCGAGGCGACCTGTCGATGCCGCTAGGCGCTAACGTTTTGTTTATTTGTTTTGATTTGATTTATTAGTTACGTTGTTGTTGTTGGAAAATGTCGTGTAATATGAAGGTCAGTGATTTACAGAAGCTTGTGTTTAGTTCTCTGAGCTTAAGTGAAAAAATTGATTTAAAAAATGCAGGGCGGCCACTAGAAATTGAACATAGTACAAGTGCAATCAAAATGTAAAAGTAAGGCACAGTTTACGCGTAAGTTTGACAAAGAAATATATAATAAAAAATCCTGGATATGCGGTTGTGAGGACAAAAATTGTTTTTTTTTTGTTTCGTGTGTCTTCTTTTTGACGGGGATGATAATTGGACTATAAATGGGTTGCAGGACTTAAAAGATCTTTCAGAGAAAATAAAAAAAACATGAAAATAGTGCAAAACATCGTCATAATGTGGTAAGTTTTGAGATGTTAGGACAAACTAAAATTTTAACTTGTTTAAGTAGTGCTTATGCTGATGAAATTAAAATTCACAACGAGAAAGTTAGAAAAAACAGACACGTACTTTTGAAAATAATAGACATTTTAAATTTTTTTTATTTAAAGCCAGCGCCCCCCCTGACTCGCTAGTCACGAGCCGCCACTGGTTAATGCAGATATTAAATCAAATGGCGAGAAAATCCGCAGTAACATTTTCGGCTAAAAAATATATGGTCCTAAAATTCTGTTGTTAATTATGCAAGACGATCACACATTGCCTTTTTGGGGATATTGTGTATGTCCTCCACGTATCCACTTTGGATTTTGATCAGATCAGGATCGATAATTATGTCTATTGATCATTCCATTTAAAACTAATGTTCGAAAAAGACCATATTTTCTATGGTGTTTCCATCACATCTTGGCATTATTTCTTCACTACAGAATTGTAATCTCCTATCGTAATCATCCTCAAGAAGGTCCTGTACCTACCTACAACATTTTATATGGGTTATATTTCTCAGTGCAGGTTGGTCCAGCACTTCGCTAAGTGGTGGGGGGGGGGGGGGGGGGAGGGGCATGACCTACATGTGTTTTAGAAGTGAATACTTCAATAATACAAAAAAAAAGTTACTTCCAAACAAGTGCATATATTTATTAGGCAAGAGAGAAATTACAAATAAAACTATGAATAACATTTATACAAAACGTAACTTTCGGTTATACCAGAAGTTGTTTCAAACTTGCTTATTTTAAATGGAGCACCCTGTATGATATTTTTTTGTGTTAATTTCTTCATTTCAACATTTTCTTATGAATACCAATCGTCAATTGAGATTGTAAAGAAGAGCATTCCTTTTCGAAGCTTGCCAGCCTATATAGAAACAAATATCGTATGACAATGGTGGAGAAACGTCTAGCCGCATGCTGCATTACATATCGTTAATGTCAATGAGCTAGTACCTATAGATGAAACAATAACAAATTTCGCCCCTCCACGTTGTTTGCCAAACTTACGCTGTTAAAAGTATTAACATGATGTGGGAAATTTAACTCTTTCTCTACAACCTTATAAAAAGTCTGCAGTATGGCAACGCAGCAGTAAGAGATCCGTCCAAAGATGTGACCGCCACGACAATGGTCTGAGGCCACGATGACATTGTTTCATTCATTTCCGTTTAGGGATGTTCACAGAAAATGTATCGCGGAAAAACATCGATGTTTGCGATGCATCGAAATTTTTTTTTATATAGAATTAGAATTACAAAACAAATCACAAATCTAATTATTCCAAGCTCACACCTTAACTGAAACCAAAAGTATAATCGAGATCGAGAGGCAACGGCAAAATAATTATTTTACGAATAAAATTAAGGCCTAATTAATCGATGCGACGATTTTGTTGCAAGAAACAATAGTAAAAAAGATATGTGGCGCGCTTTAAATAATTTAAATATATACAATAACAAAAAAAATAATCTAAGCCTGCCTAGTAATTTAAAAAAGCCCGAAAACATTGATAATTTTTCTATAGAATCAGTAATGAATCTAGCGCCACCTGTTAGTGACGAATTTGTAAAAGCTCATCAAAATATTCGTACCAACTCTAGGTTCACACTCTCTAAGGTGTCTGACGCCGATGTCTTAGATGCAATATTCCAACAGAAATCGAATGCATCAGGAGCAGATGGTCTGTCTCTTGAAATGATTAAACTGTGCTGTCCAGTCATCGTACCATTCTTAGTCCACATCTTCAATTCATGTATAACCAACTCTGTGTTTCCTGCTAGTTGGAAGATTGCCATGGTCGTGCCTCTACCAAAGATAAATAGTCCCACAGATGTGTCAGAATTGAGACCAATTAGTTTATTGTCTGTTTTATCCAAGGTGCTCGAAAAAATTATTTATAAGCAGACTGTCAAGTACTTTAACGAAAATAGTCTGCTTTCTTCATCTCAGTCCGGTTTTCGTAAAGGTTACAGCACCGCATCGGTCTTATTGAAGGTCTTGGACGATATCATTGGGGCTGCTGATAGGGGTGAAACGTCGGCTCTGGTGTTGCTCGACTATAGTAAAGCATTTGACACGCTTGATCACCGGCTTTTATGTGCTAAGCTTCACTCGTTCGGCTTCACTGAGTCTTCAGTGAATTTCTTTAAAGAATATTTAAGAGGCAGGTCCCAATTTGTGCTCCTGGAGGGGCATCGTTCTACCTCTAGGGAGGTGCGTATGGGTGTGCCCCAGGGGTCGATCCTGGGGCCGCTACTTTTTGTAATTTATACAATTGATGTGAATGACTTTGTTAGGGGTTGCGATTTACAGAGGTACGCTGATGACACGCAACTGCGCACCAGTTTTAGTAGGGCCAGAGTTGTTGAGGCAAAAGATAATCTCACACAGTGCTTGAAATCGATTTATGACTACTCTCAAAACAATGGTTTAAAGTTAAATCCTAACAAATCCGCTATCATTTATTTTGGACCTGATTGTCAATGGGCAGCTGAAAACATGAATGTGGTTATGGCTGATACGGTTCTACCCGTTGTGCAGGAATATAAAAATTTAGGGGTTATTTTTGATAGCAAGCTTCGGTTTAGGAGTCAGGTAGGTAAAGTTATTCAGAAATCGTATTTCTCTCTCAGAAACCTATATAAAAATAAGCACGTATTAAGACCTCAATTAAAGAAGGCACTGTGTGAAACTCTTGTTCTCTCTCACTCTAACTATTGTAGTTATGTATACGGGCCTTGTCTGGACTTTCAATGCAAAACGAGATTACAAAGGGTTCAAAATTCTTGTATTCGCTTTATTTATGGACTGCGAACAAGAGACCATGTCAGCTACAAGTTATCTGAGCTGAAATGGCTTAAAATAGTAGACCGACAAAAACTGCATTTTGCCTGCTTCTTATATCGTTTGCTCTTGAGTGGTATACCCCAATACCTACGTGAAAAGCTTCATTTTCGGCATTTCACACATGATCGTTCAACTCGTTACAACACTTTCTTGGATGTACCGAAACACCGAACCGCCCTTTTTCAACGTAGTTTTTCCTATATAGCTCCTAAAGTTTACAATGCTGATATATGTAACACATTCCTTAATCTAAGTTCGAATTCATTTAGGGCCAAATATCGTAGGTTTTTGCTAGGAAATTATGCTTGAATTATTTTTAAAGATGTGTAGATTTAATATCAATGTATTATTACTTTTTAAGTTGTAATTTTTAAGTTTTCTATATAATTAGATTTAGGTAATATTACTTACTCGAATTTAGTATTTTTTATTTTTTCTTTGTAAAATTTAAATTTTTGTTAATGTATTATACATGCTCGGTTAAGCAAACAGCTGTTACTGACCTTCGCCGAGTCGAAAATAAAGACGTTTCTATCTATCTATCTATCTATCTATCTATCTATCTAACTATCGAATGGCCTCGATGCATCGCAAGAACGATGTATCGCATTGAAAATATCGATGTTTTTGATGCGTCGATGTATATCGAACATCCTTATTTTCGTTTGACAGCGGTCTAAAATTTTCTTTGGTTATCGGTTTTGTGTAATAATGACTGTGTTATAGTGTTTTGTGATATTTTTTGAAGGCTAATTAAGATAAGTCGTAAGTGTCAAGTATGCGAGAATTCGGAAAATATTAACTCTGCAGTTCCTTTTCATAGGACAGTAAATAGAAAGTTGGGTTATTTGTAGGTTAGGTTTAAACTATAGTAGCAAGATCATATTCCAACGTAAATACACCGTAATCCCTACTCCCGCCCCACCCAGCTCTTCACCGCCTCATCAACACATTTTAATAGCGTTTATGAATAAATGACTTTGGAACTTTAAAGAAATCACTAAAGATTTTATTAAAGAAAACATAAGAAAGAAATGTTTGTGATAAGTTTTTAAAATTATTAATCCCCTTAATTCCCTACCATTCTTAAAGGGCTCATTAATCAATTTAGCCCCAGGCCCTGTAAAAGCTTACTCCGGCCCTGCCAAGATTTTGCTTATAGACACCCCTTAAAAGCAGGATTGGATACCGCCCTGATCTTCGACTATAATGTAAAATAGCTTCCCGTCATACTTTAGTCATACACCACTGGCAAAAAACAATTCTAAAAGGTTTGGCCTTCTTAAAACTAAGCTATGTTTATGCTATTATGCCTATTATAGTATACACACACACTCATAATATGATGTAATAAAGTTAAAATTGTTGTTTATTAAGCGGGCGTTTCTCATAATTATGTTCGTAAATTTTGCACTACTTGTAACATATTTTAAATATCAAAGTCCCGGTAAACTCTATAATCTGTAATTAAATTACACATGCATCAGAGGGCGAGTAGGTAGGGAAAGTGTGCCTTTGTTGGACCTATTAAAGAAATTCTCGTATAACTTCTCTCATAACGTTCCTATTAAATTGAGCCACATAAGTGTTTGATTCTTCCATAAATTTACCCTAATTGAAATGATTTTTAGAACAAATTCAGAAAAAACTCTGGTATACAGGGTTAGCTGAAATAACCGGAACGTCTAATTTTTTTCAAAACGACCAAGGCTAAATCAATGAATTTTGGAACAGGTGGATAACTAAAAAAATTGAATTGCAATTGACAATTGCGACGTTGCCAGATTTTTAGTTTTTCCTGTAACTCAAATAATGTTTTTTTTTTAAATGTAACACTACTCTTTTCTTGTTTGAATTCGATTCGTCCCATCAACATTGCCATTTTCTGATAGTATCAAATTTTTATCTCAAATGGTTCTATGGGAAAAAAGTTAATTAGTTACAATTCTAACTCTAAAATAATCCAATCTATTTCCATTTAAGAACGTTTCAAAAAATGTGAAAAGGAAGGTTGGTAGACATAATGTACCTAATAGTATCGATAACGATAATAGCAACAAACAAATACTAGCAATAACATAGCTAGTAAAAATTACTTACATATTATCGGATTTATAATGAAATTAATGTAGTATACTATTATAATAAATATGTAAGTTATTTTTACTAGCTATGTTATTGGTTATTGTTAGTAGTTGTTTATTGTTATTATCGTTATCGATACTATTGGGTACATTATGTCTACTAACCTTCCTTTTCACATTATTTGAAACGTTTTTAAATGGAAATAGATTGGATTTTTTTTAGGGTTAGAGTTGTAAGAACTAATTAACTTTTTTTCCCATATAACTATTTGAGAGTAAAATTTGATACTATCAGGAAATGGTAATGTTGATGGGACGAATCGAATTCTCGAATTCAATAAAGAAAGCAGTAGTGTTACGTTTGAAAAAAAAACATTCCTTGAGTTACAGAAAAAACTAAAAAATCTGGCAACGTCGCAATTGTCAATTTTCAATTCAATTTTGTAAGTTATCCACCTGGGTACCACCTTGGTAGTTTTGAAGAAAATTAGCCGTTCCGGTTATTTCAACTAACCCTGTTTATACGTCTTATTTCAAATATGCCAAAGGGTCCATCATAGACTTATTTGGTCCTACGACCGTATGGCGGAACCTGTGACAATATGTCTGTCTTTTAAGCTGTTCAGAGCTAGCTGCATGTCACGTTCTGTCCATTGCTGTCTTTTTTGTGTAGCCATTTCTACAAGAAATAAAACTTAGATACAAATACTAAAATAATATGCAATAATAACTACTTTCTACTTTCTATGCATAGTACATACTTCAATGTATAAAAAACTATTTAGGAGATGCTTTAAGTACATCAAAAAATATCAGTTAGATAAAATTAACTTGTTGAACTTGTTCCCTCGGAAAATAAAATACGGTGTGCAGCAAAAATATTTAATATTTTTATGTTTTTATTTTAAAAAACCATAATATTATGAAAACAAACTAATCGGACTTATGATCAACGGTTATCTCTAACAAAGTCTGCAGAAAATCTTATTTTTATACTGTTCGGTTGCCATTTATTTTTATAGGTACAGAGTTATTTAGAAAACACGAGAAATCCATTTTTTTGTCCAAAATAAGCGAAATTTTGGAATTTGGGTATAACTTTGAAATTAAAACAATAATTTGTAGTAAAAAAATATTCTAAAATGAAAAATGGAGGTACTTTACTCTTAGCGGAATTTCAAACTTTTGATTCGCCTACCTCGTATACCATAAGACTTTTACCGGATTTAATGGGTGTTATTTTGGTTTGAGACTTGAGAACATGCAGAACCTATCTAAAATAAAATTAATTTTCTAAACTTAAAGATAAAAACTTTTCCATATCGTCCCCTTAATACTACAACTAGGTAACTCGAATTTTTGTGATTTTGAGTTATCTACTTTTACCGGTATAATTTTGCACGCCCCTTTTAATGCTACAACTAGCTAAGTTCAATTCCCACTCGATAGTAGAGAAATCCAATGACACAATATAGATATGTCCTAAACCCAAAAAAAAATTGACTGCTAAAAGTAGGCACCTTAAAATATCTAATCGTGTATCTGGCAACGCCGAATTTGTTTAATGCAACAAGTGGTTAACTTGACTTGTTCACAGCCCTTTCCCGAGTTTCTACAAGATGCCTATTTGTGCAATTGTTTCTAGCGGCGGTTGTGTGATATTTATTATTATTGTTTGTATAGTTTCAGTGATATTTTGTATGTCTGTATTTCTTTTAGCTTTTAAGCAATAAAAAGTTGTTTCGATTTAAAAAAGTTGTACTTATTGCTATATCAAAAACTAGATATATTGGTTTTTTCTAAAAAAAATAATTGCTAAAACTAGATATCTGATTTAATTATTTAAAAAATAATGAAAACAAGGGTTTTGACCACTTAAAATAATCAGGATTTAGATTAATTTCAACTACCTGCGATATATTCAGAAACAATTTCGATTTGCCGTAATAGGACTCTTTTTATTTTTTGGCAAACTTAAAACTGCTCTCCTGAAAAATCACAAATTTTGAGTTACCTAGTTGTAGTATTAAGGGGGCGATATGCTGCGCACTTTTTGCCGGTCACTGTATAATCGCTAGATAACTATATTCTACGAGAAAACTGCAATAAACCTAACATACTTTCTTTCTTTCTTATCAATACGATTTTTCTTATTATACCATTACACATTGTGTACAGCCGGGAAAACCTTAAAATATTATTTGTACGAGGCGTGGCCAAATAAAAATAGTTATTATGACAGTGCTAGGTATACAAAAGTTAATTCTGGGTAGATTATCCGGACAGTCTATAAGATTATTTTAAAACTTTAAACAGAGTTTGTTTGAATGTAATATCAAAGAAATTACCTTGTCGGACTTCCATTGAATTGTCTTTATTTTGTTACTTAACACAACGTTTCGCTTAGTTAGTATCTCTAACCGTTTTCAAGTGTAACCTAAATTATAATTCTAAGGCTACTGTCTTAAAAACTATCTATGTGCAATGAAGCTTGATGACTCCGCCTACATGCTTATTGGAGTGTGAGGTTTGAGCTGGTGGTTTTGAACAAGAAGAGGCTTCAAGATATTGGGGGTATCTATACTTGGTTTACTAAATATATGAGTATTTTGATTTATGAAAGCTGCTTCTTTGAATTTTTGTTTTCTCCAGTGCTGTTCCGTGTCCAAAACCTTGGCTTCTGACCACTATATCGTGTTATTTAACTCATATGAGGTCTTTTTGTTCCTCCAATGTACGATTCGCCACACTCGCAAGGGATTTGATAGATACAATTTTTTGTGTTTTCATTACGGGGGGGTTTTACTTTTGTAAGAAAGCTTCTAAGCGTATTTCCGGATTTGAATTCTGTTTTGATATTATAGTTTTTGGTTATCCGTTATCCTTCTAATCTTTTCAGAAATCCCCTTAACATAAAGTATTATAAGAAATGCTTGCTCCTCTCTCGTTTCTGTATTAGTTTTTACTTCGCGATTTTTAAGTTTTGAAATGGTGTTAGTTTCAGGGTAACCATTATGTTTTAAATCTTTTTTGATATTTGAAATTTCAATATTAAGGTCTTTCGGATTGTTGCAAACGTTAGATTGCCCCGTGTGAGTGGGTTTCCTGGATACTAAAGTTTTTCTGTTTTCAGCACTTCGTTTGACGAGAACATCGAGAAAAAGTAAAGTGGCATGTTTTTCTGTTTCCATGGTAAATTTAATGGATTCTCTTATACTTACTATTAATATGTTCCAAAAACCGCATCAGCTCTTCGTTGCTGTCTGTAGTGTCTGCAGGGCCGTCGAGAGCCAGGTCAGGCCCGGAGGCTGTGCGGCATCCCGGGCCCACTCCTAGGGCTGCCAGTTTTAAAATATTAAAAAGCGGGAGGTAGGGTCCTAACCAATGGCGGCTTGTGACATATTAACTTGGAGGTGCACTAAAAGCCCGCTGCAGGCAAAAAAAATTTAAGACCACGCCCAAATTTCGCCAATAATTTTTAATAAATATTTTAAAAATTTACGATTACCTACCTACTTACTTAATATTTTATTGAAAATGAAATAAGATAAAAAAAATAAAAAAGGCCAATTTATTTTTCATTAGTGGGTACATTGTTTAAAAGTAAAGTTCATTCTTCTGTTTTTATTTGCAGCAAACTTATCAATAACAATAAAGTCCCTAGATTTACACTTTGCGGTCTGTGTCAAGTTAATTTCTAGTTTAGGTCTTCCCTCAATTTTAATTTAAATTTTTTGCTCAATACTTAATGAGCTAAAATTGTTTCTCAAATATTCCACATTCATAGTCGTTTTGGCATTAAAACTGTTCATTTTTATTGAAATAAGTCTTTACTACCCCAAAATAATAACAAAAATATAATTTTTAAATAAGATACCCATTGTTGGTAAATTCTAAAATGTACAAAATTTTCGAGTAGATTCTCCAAAAAAGATGAAAGTTTTATAAATTCTTCGAATAATAAATTGATGTTAATATATATGTCGTAGGCTGATAGTGAAATCCGTCATTTCATGAAAAGCCTAGTCACTTCATGAAGCGTCGGCAGATTGTGTAAAAACATGAAATTACACGATCTGCCGCGTCACTTCATGAAGAGACCTTGACGTTTCGGCGTATTATGTATAACACAATCTGTCTAATTTCACTTCATGAAATGCCAGAAAAACAAGGCATATTGTGTAATTCCGTCTAAAAGGTATATTGGCAACTGGTTTGTTCGGGTTTGTCAGAGCATGTTTTTTATTTTTATAAAATAATATTAGTTGAAAAAATTTAATTAAAAAAAAAATGCTCTGGGGAACAACGAACAAACCAGTTGCCAATATACCTTTTAGACGGAATTACACAATCTGCCGACTGACATGACATCGTTAGGTACTACATGAAGTGACGATATTTAAAATTAGACAGATTGTGTTATACATAATACGCCGAAACGTCAAGGTCTCTTCATGAAGTGACGCGGCAGATCGTGTAATTTCATGTTTTTACACAATCTGCCGACGCTTCATGAAGTGACTAGGCTTTTCATGAAATGACGGATTTCACTATCAGCCTACGACATATACAAATATTGGGCCGGGCGGGCGAGGACAAAATGTAGGTATCGATATTTGATACTTTAGAACATTAATTATTCGCCAACTCGTCTAACAATTTACATACCTATGTAATGTTTCCAAAGTAATTTTTTGTCAGCAGAGATTTTATATTTTTTTAACTGCGCAGCCCGAGCACGGTCCCTTAAAACAGACGTGGGCCCGGGAAATTTGCCCCCCCCCCCCCTCTTGTCAGCCCTGAGTGTCTGTCCAGATAATAAAGGTATCATCAACATATTTAAGCCAATCTAAGACAGTAGCCTTAGAATTATAATTTAGTTTACACTTGAAAACGGTTAGAGATACTAAATAACCGAAACGTTGTGTTAAGCAACAAAATAAAGACAATGGAAGTCCGACAGGGGAATTTCTTTGATGTGAACAGAGTTGTTGGAGGTGGTTGGAGGAAATATTCACGCCGGTCTTTGAAAAAAAAGAAATGAAACATTTCAAGCAATTGCTCATGTGGAAAACCTTGATAAGGGTAAATTTTATCTCGCTTTAAAGTGATATAAGTATTTAAGGGGTTTTCGTTGAACCTCTTCCAAATTATCATTATAAGCATTGTATCCTGGCGACCACACCACTGCACCATACTCCAGCTTTGATCTCACATGCGAATTTTATATAAGTAGTGATAATAGCCTGAATAATTATTAAGTCTCTTGTACGCAGAATAAAGCCCGTTAGCCATTAAAGCCTCAGAAATTACATTGTTTATGTGAGAACAAAAAGAAAGTTTTGAGTCAAAAGTTATACCAAGTTCTCTGAACTCCTCGACGCGTGGAACTGAGCGATATATATTGAGTAATCGTATAGAATTGTTGATGTCTTAGTAGTAAAATATTCAACGTTCCATTTTCCCACGTTAAGCTGTAGATTAGTTTCCACACACCATAACACAATCATACCAAGGTTAGATTGAAGTTCGATACAATCATCTATATTCTTGATTCTTTTATATACTTTAATATCTTCCGCATTCTTTAAATGACTGATAGTAAGTTTAAATCCTATATCGTTAATAAAAATAATAAATAGTAATGGTCCTAATAAAGATCCTTGGGGGACGCCAGAAGTAGCTGTGTATTGAGGTGATTTACAGCCATAAATTTCAACATATTGTTTTCTCATCATTAAATACGATTTAAACAGAACGACTAATAAATCAAAAAAACCAACATTGGGTAGTTTCTGAAGGAGAAGGATGGTCTAATAGTCTAATCGGTCAAATGCCTTAGTAAAGTCCAAATAAATTACATCTGTATATAGTAACCATCACCAATTGCTTCGTTATAACCACAGACATGTAGGAGACAAATAATTCCATTTATCAAAAACATACTTCCAGAGTTTCTGATAAGTTGGGAGATGGCTTGAAAGAATGGCAGCACTGTAAGCTGTAAAAACTCGCTGTTATTCTTACAGCGCATTGGCATGTTTTTAGGATCAAAAACAATCTAGGTATATATTTTACAACATTTACTTAAAATGCAGAACTATTTACACCATTGCTTTTGAGCTAAAAGAACATAATCCGAATAATCTCACTTACCGCCGAAATATGAATCAGGAGTTCTAGCAGAGCCAAAAAACATACAATACAATCCGGGGTTAGAATAGTCGGGTCTCTTACACACCACGCACTGGTGAACCATTGTAAATAATATTAAATAAATAGCACTAAATAGTTCTATTTCGAAAAAATACTAAAAATTAACCGAAAAGCGCAAAAATCACATCACATCACAAACACAGCTCACCAACATTGTAACGTTAGATAATAAATGAATATTAAATATTCACTCGTCACTCGTAATAAAAACGTCCGTACAGCGTTTTCGTTGTGATTTCCCTAAAAAACTATAATTTGATAATCATTAGGAAACTATAAATAATTTGACTAGCAGAAAATTAAAAAAACAAACATAGCAGGGTCAGGGTGTCTCTAAAAGGTGCGCTTTATTAATTATCCAGTTAAAACATTTCACACACATCTTTTTCCAAAAAAAGACACGTGTTTTTAAGAAGTCTGACCCCGGTAACTGACCTATTTTTGCACCTGTGTGCATTCTGTTCCGCCACGTGCAGGCAACCACCAAATGCGTTGCCCTTTTGTGCCTTGAATACTTGAAAGGGCCCATCTTACGTTTAATATTCTGAAATTTTATTTTTGTATACATATGCAACTTTAAAAACATAATTCAACGGCGTGAACCGCGTAGGGCACCGTAGTCGATCGTTTACATTTGAATTTGGTTCCAGTTACGCATGCCTATTTATTAGGTAATATAAGTACCTACTATTATTTTGGTCAAGTGTCAGTTGAGTGTTATCTACACTGTGCCAGAAACTGACAGATTTTAACTTTAGAAACTTTTTTGAAAATCGTTTCAGAAGGGCGTTTATAATAGGTACTCACATGGTAATGGTGAAACCCGTATGTACTTGGAGCTTTTGCAGAATTTCTTTTTATGACTTTATATTACGAGAAATTACAAGACACTCGCGAGACGATAGGAAAAAACAGCAAGCGAGATATTAGCGAGGCGAGATTTGGAAAAAATCTCGTCTCGATTTGCGAGACCCGAAAAAACCCTACAAGTACAAGTCAAAAAGACAAACATAAACGAACTACATATAAAGTTAACGGCATACAATGATCTAAGATCTAACGAAACAAAAAATGTTTATGCAAATATGTTGCAAATACAATCCGCATATTTTGTAATTAGTTTTTCTTTGCCTAACACAAAGTTTTGCTTGCAATAATAATAATAATAATAATAATAATAATAATAATAATAATAATAATAATAATAATAATAATAATAATAATAATAATAATAATTCACGGAGCATTTCGACTGTGTTTTCATAAATGCCTCTTGAACCGCCTTCGACCGAGCACGAAACAATCCGAGATCAGGCGAAGTCGACGGTCGGCGAGCCCGTATGTTTATTTGCTCGTTTGTTTCACTCTTAGTTTCCAATTCATTTGGGTTTGTTCGGGTTTGTTCAACCTAAAATACGGACGAGCGCAGCGCTTCGATCTATATTGGGTAGTTTTCGCATTACACTTTTGCATTTTTTGAAGCATAATCATTTTTATTTGTTTTGAAAATTTAATTAATTATGTGGGTCATTGACCAAATTACCTTATGGACAAGCCACGCCTGGGTAATTGTACTTTAAAGAGGGATATTTGGCAGATTTTTGAATAACGCGAAGAAGTAACGAAATATTGATCAAAAAACGAAATGGCGAAGGGGTCCCTAGTGTTCGTTCTTAACAAAATAAATTTTCACGAAATGTTTATGTTTCTAAATAACATATTTAGAGCAAGTACCTAGTTAAATTAGAATACCTTATCTTTGCTACCAAAGAACTGTTGCAAAAATATTGTTCAAGAAAGCCTTATCATACCAACTTCCGCTAAGCTTTTAATAGACATTGTAATATTATGCATACGATATGCATACTTTAAATTTTATTTCTTGTCGGGCGGATACTCTTCAGCCAAAGCGAAGCCACAGAAATGTAAATAAATTTAAAATGGTTAATGCTTTTTGAATTCCACTTAATCCAGTCTATCTAATTACCAATTTTACGGTATAGCACAGGCCTGGACTGGAGGGGTAGACTGACATGAATGACATTTTCATAAATTCATTTTCGACAAGTGGCCCGGTAACCCTAAAATTTTACTGCTCATAGCCGTCTCGATTGTAAAGAAATGACTGAGAGAGCATATAGTAGCCTCTTCATAAAGGCAGTTTGACAACGATTTGGCGCCAAATAATTTGGTTGAACTCGGTGCCGCTGATTTTAAGAGGCCGCCTGTGCGTGGACCATGCACCTCATCCCTCAGAGACACACCCTGTACAGTTCTTATCAATCAAAAGAGATTAACGAGACTGCTAGACCTTATTTAATAAATACCTTGTATAATTTTATTAACGATGCATTATTTTAATTTTTTATTAATTTTTAACACCAGTGGTGCAAAACTGTTTTTTTTTAGTTTTTATTTTTTTTTCGCCTATATTACTGAACTGATTTTAATACTAACTATAAAAGGCATCCAAATAAGTTAGAAAATTTATGGCATAATAATATGTAATCTAAAAAAAAAATACATCATGATATTTCACACTTTTTTGGGACACCTTGTATAAACAAAAATATTTTCCTGAAATGGGCCCTAGCCTAGAATACAGGTAAGGCTTGCAAAACTTAATTGATAAGTGAGCTATAGAAGACGGTGCTGAGCTGAGTTAAGGTACAGGACCATGTATACATGTGCAACGTCGTGCTACTTGCTGATGAAAGATATGGAATAGAGCCGTGGCTCATGACTTCATTCAGAAATAATTTTTGCCTGTATTGTGCTTCATAACGGGGCAAAAACTTTGAAAGACATCGATTTTGAAGCACCTGAAGAAGTGACAGAAGAAGATGACAATGATAATGACGAATTTGATCTACCTCTTCGCCAGCAAGGACAAGAAGTCAGAAGAAATTTGAGCATTGTAATAAACAACTTTGATAATTAAATGTAGGTATAACTGTATAAAAGAAATATGGGCAAATATTACTCAATATTTCGTTTCTTCTTTTAATAATTCAAACAGTATTTAAATCAAAATTTTTTAAACTTAAAACTATCCCTAGGTAATCAGGCTCCGGGCATTTGGTCGCTTTTACGATGAAATATGACAGCAAAAACAAAAAAAAAATGGGCGAATACATGACTATGACTAGCTCCAACTCTTATATAAATTATTTTGGGCGTTTAACTAACTAACTTCGTAGCGATCGACTTTGAAAATATAGGGTTATGTTATTTGGGTTTTTTTAAAGGTAAAAGAAAACAAAATAGTTGATAGGTTTACACAGTTTATTATAAGAGATTTTAAAAATATGCTTATGATATTTATAATATATTTTAATAAATCAATGCACCTGTTGAAAGGGATATCCTCTGCTGCACTTTTCCCACAATTAAAACAATTATGCACTAAACACAGTCGCATTGAGCCCAATGAATAAAAATTAAGCAATTACTTGAAGCGATTACTTTTTAGTAAAAGAAATTGCTTGACTAGCAAATGCTTATTTAACACAAGTTCAGACGTGGCTTATCCACTTGTTCAGATTATAGATTTCATGTTCAGTTTGGTGCCTAATTTGCAAAAGAGTTGACGCAAATACAACAACGTTGGTCTATTTATTTAGTACAATAGTAATCTGTTACGTTTTTGTGGAAAATAGAAAACTTCAGTGAAAATGAGGAAAGTGATAGTAGTGAAGAAGAAATTAAAAACAAGCAATTGATATTCGTTCACAAATTGAAGGAACATAAATAAATCTCCCTGACCACAACCGTTTAGCTTCCACAACAGCTTCAGCACTTGTGGGAATTTTAATAAAAATATTGGCCTTCTTTAAAACTGCATCCATTACAGAAGTGTATGTCTTACAGACAGTAGTTTGATGAACACCGAGTTCTTCACCTACAGAATTTTGAAAGCCCGGATCCGACAATTTCCGCAGAAAGAGTTTAAAATTATTTAAAGGCGACAGTGCACCTCTTCGCCTTTTACCAGTATCAGTCAAAAAATAATTTGCCAACCACTCAACATTTTCGCACTCAAATCGATATAACTTTCTGAAATCATCATATCTGCAATTTTTACGTACACTGTAGATTTTTCTTTTACAGACGTTCATATATTTAGCCATAATTGAAGATACAAATTAAGAGCAACGCACGTGTATGCCGCGGAGAACTAAAGTTGACTGCTACCAAGCAAGTGATGCAGGGGTCGACCTACCTTAAAAAGTTGAAAGCAATTGCTACACTAGAAAAAGCAATTCCTTAATTTATTCATCATACTTTAAGCAAACGATAGCAATTGCATCTATTTTTTAAGAAAAAGCATTGACTAGAAGCAATTCCTGCACTTTTAAGCAATCTGGACGCAAAAGCAATTACTTTAGTTTTTATTCATTGGCTTTCAAGAAATTACTTTGATTTTATAAGAAAAAGCAATTGCTAAATTTTTATTCATTAGGCTCATTGTATACTTATTATTTTTTTTTCACAAAAATAGCAACAAATTGTTCAACAAAATTAATAAACACCACAATAAACACGCGAACAAGTTAATAACAATAGGCTTGATTGGCTCGTCGACTCGCCGTAGTTCGGCAAGACTCGTGTTTTTAGTTGGCCTTCAATCAATATAATGCCCGAAAAATAGGCGTACCTACCTAATTAGATTGCAGGGCTGCAAATAAAATATACCAAAACATGCATCGGGATAATCTGTCTTGGTGTGTGTTCCTCTTTATTTTCATACCTTATTTGTGTAGCCTATGCCTAGTTAGATAAATCAAGATACATCACTACTACATACTTACTGAAAATAAAAAATACGATAAACCCGGTATTTTACCCCTATTTGGGGATAACAAAATAATACAACGGCTGTTACTAGTCATTGTTTATATTCCAATCGGAGTCACTAAAACACAAACACAATTAATTAAACTACACAAAAACTAGAAATCCCTAAATAGTAAATACTTACCCACAATAAACAACAAGTAATCCACAGAGAAAACTTAAAACAGCAACAAAAATGGCGCCGAGCCGGTTCTGGAGTGTATTTTGAGCATGTCGATAAAGAAGGACGGGCCGATAACAAGAGGTTTGTGCGCTTGCCCAATTCTGCTGGGAGGGAAGGCATCGGACCGGCAAGCCATCCGCTCGGACGTATTTTTTCACCCATAAAACGTAACTTTTGTTTGCGCAGGAGATAAGATGTAAAGGTAAATATCTATGGCCTGTAGTCTGTAGCTACTTATTAGTATATAGGGTCTATATCTCGCGAATTCGTCTTGACTTGTTGATACGAAATCTTTAATTTAACGATCAATTTTTAAAATTACCTCGTAATTCGCCATACTTTTTGCTGAAACATAAGAACTACCTATTTCCTATAATAGCTTTCGTACGTGTGCAAACAATAATTAGTATAATCATAAATAAGCCAATACTCATTGTTTGCTTGAAGTGTGTGAAGGACCACAATTTCATATTACAAAAAAATGAGACATTTACCAAAGATAAAAAAGGAATACCTATATAAAATTTAATTATTGAGTCTGGCGTGTTGCGTCAATTATTGTTTTCCAAGGTCGTTCGTCGGACATAGGTAAAGGATTATTGTTAAAAATAATTGTTGAATTTGCACCTTGCATTAACTACCTAGGACATGTTCTTTTAATGCAGCACTTATACAAGACGTGTACTGGCGTTCAGATCAGCATGGTTACCAAGTTTAACGGCAGATTTGCTTTACAGATTTTTCAAAATTTAGGATTAGTTTCCATAATTTTCTTAAAATGCATAATGTAGGTATACTTATAGCTAAGTATTAACATAGTTAAGGCGACAGGTTGATTTAAAAAATAAACAAAGCTTTAAATACACAAGTGTCAAATTAATTTAATATTAAATATAGGGTTGGCTATAATTTGTTTCCATGGATATCCTGATGTATTTATTGGTTTTTACATACAATACAGTACATACACAGATTAAGATTTGAAATTGGATTTTTAATCATTAAATATTAAAATTATTAAAACACTAAAGTATATTTACAGGTTACAGGCACGTCCAGTTTCAAACAACCACAATTTTCAAAACGATACAATAAATAGACAAAACCTAAATACCTGGTTACCTTCGGCTGTACCTAAGTATGTACCAAAACCGAAATTGCATATGATATATTATGGCTGTGACATAATGAAAAATAAGCCTGCTTTAGTACATCTGCTGTCACACAGTGTGATAACTGATACATTTCTTTTAGGATAAAGATATTGGACCTAAGCTTCCCGATTAAAAAATCAATATGAGAATTCCATCTCAATCTTGGATCGATGTACACTCCCAAAAATCTTACCACCTTCTCTGCTTCTTCCCGTGGAAGTTGTTTCATAGCGAACATCACATGTTCGGTCTTGGTGTGATTTAGATGTACATAATTGATTGGTAGAGAACCAGTCTTCAGCCCTCGACTGTGACTCCTGAGATACGGCTAATGTAGTATCGCGTGCGATCTTCAGATGTAAAAGACGTGGTGGTGTCATCCGCGAAAACAGTGTATTGGGAAAAGGCATCCGCATAGGATAGGTCATTTATGTATATTAAGAATAGCAGTGGCCCTAGTACGGTACCCTGCGGAACCTCAACACTCATCTTTCTCTCCATGGATTTCACCCCATTCATCCCCACAATTTGCTTTCTGTTAGTAAGCCAGGCTGTGCGTCAAAATTGTAAATTTTAAGTTTTCTTAAAATAATGTTGTGGGAGATACAGTCGAACGCCAAAACGCCAAAATTGTAGCCGTGAAATTTTGTTCAACAAAATACTCCAATATGTTATACCAACAAGATCAAGTATCCCCATGGAAGTACCACGATCCCTACGAAAGCCAAACTGAAAATCTGTGAGAATGTTATACGCTTCAAAAAATTGTGCGATTTTTAGTGCCATGCACTTTTCTTATTCTACCTTGGCAAAGATTGAAAGTATTGATATAGGTCTAGAGTTAGACCCATCGTCTACATCCTCCTTCTTATGGACGGGTGTGACTACCGCCTGCTTCGTTATCGTTAAGTTCGTAAGTGGGAATTTTTCATGTCACCTTTTTTTTACTTACAACACCTCTGTGCTCATTAAATTATGTTCCACATGCATCCGACAGGGTTAGTTTCATTTCTTATTAACCTATTGTCAGCCTGTTCTTAGCATCCCTAATAGAATTTCTGTACAGTGATTTGTTCCTGCTATTTTAAAATGATATTGAATAAAATTTTAAGGTTTGTTAATGCTAATAAATAACATAAATTAGCGAATTTTTAAATAAGTTTATCTAGAATCCAATCATGTCTTACCAATAGTACCTTTTTTTTCGTAAAATACAGGGTGGTTGTTTAGTGCGAGGAAGTCCAATATCTCCGTGTTCTTAGAAATATCGAAATTTATTAAATACAAAGGTTCTAGGATAATCAAAAGCGCACATTTTAAAAATATTTTTGGATATACAGGATGCGCCAAAAAAGCGGGGCATCATGAATGTTTTTTTTTAAATGGTACCCCCCATTTCTTTTTATCTCGGCCTTAATTCGGCATGAAATTGTACATAAGATACGCTATTTTATTTTGGTGATTTATACAACGTTGCCAGATTATTCAATTTTTCCTAAAATTTTCACGGAAAACATCAAAAAAATTATTTTAAATTTTTGCCTTCTCTTGATAAAGCCTTGCAGCAAGTAGACAGGTTCTGTCACTTGCTCCTAGTATGAAAATCATATCGACTAATTCGTTTGTAAAAAAATTCATAGCGTTTTAACAAAAAACAATTTTTAATCTACAATAATCTTAACACCATAGGGTTGTTAGACCGAATATGTCAGAAATATAAATTCATTATGTTTTGGACAGTAAGAATTCTTGATTTTTGTTCAACTCATGGCCAACTTAATGAAAGTGCCGATATTTTGCATTTTTTAAATAAAACATAAAATATTAAAAGAACATTGCGTTTTAGAGCATTTATTGTAATTGCATATATAATTAACTAAAATTATCTGTAAACTGACATAATAATATACAGGGGGATCCATTTGAAAAAAACGAGTAATAGTTATTTAAAGATTGCTACATTTGTACCGATGTAAAAAACACCCTGTATACGATATTAATGCTTTGTTTTGATAGAATTATTCGGACACCTCTAAGGTTTATAAAAATATAAAATTTTCTTTTTTAGTTCAGATTAGTAATATTTTAAAATCATTTTTTTGATATGATGTTTTCCGATAAAATTTTAGTAAAAATTGAATAATCTGGCAACGTTGTATAAATCACCAAAATAAAATAGCGTATCTAATGTACAATTTTATGCCGAATTCAGTGAGATAAAAAGAAATGGGTGGTACCATTTAAAAAAAAAACATTCATGATGCCCCGCTTTTTTGTCGCATCCTGTATATCCAAAAATATTTTTTAAATGTGCGCTTTTGATTATCCTAGAACCTTTGTATTTAATAAATTTCGATATTTCTAAGAACAACGGAGATATTGGACTTCCTCGCACTAAACAACCACTCTGTATGTCAGGTTTTTCTAATTTGACATAAAAAAGTATAAATATTATGTCTATTTTTACCCCACTATCCCCTATTTCTGGCCACATTTCTTAAATATCGACATATTTAATACCACAGTTTTATTTAGCGTACAGAGATTATAGACTAGGGCTGAAGCCTTAGCAAATGGTAAAAAGTCATTAGGATCTTCTTGTTATGAAAATTAAATGGTCTTCAGGATTTTTAATAGTCGATGTCCTTTTATTAAATTAATGCAAATTGCAACTGCGCCATTATAAATTGTAAAAATCTAAACTTTTTTAAATTTGCCTTGTTAATTTTACAGGCGATTTAATTTGACCAGCAAATTCTGTATACGGGGCGTCCGAAAAGTTATGGTCAATAATTTGGGATTGAGTAGATTGGTTAAAAACAAAGTAAGAATATTATATAAAATCGTGTCCTATGTCTACTTACTAGAAAGCTACAGCCCCCTACAGGGGGTACTCTGAAGATGGTAAATATTTTCGACGTAATAGACCAGGGTCGATAATTTTTGAAACCAAAAAAAATAATAGTAGAATGAAACCCATTGGAAAAGGAAGAGAAAATAATAAAAATGAAAGGAAAAATAAATTACGGGCGATCCGAGGTCGGGAAGTGGGGCCGTGTGAGTTTTTAAGGTTAGAAAACGATTTATGTCGATTTTCGGCAAAACTACAAGTCCTAGGGAAAAACGTTAAATAGCAAAGTTGTAGGTAATAAAAAGATCTACAACTTTTGTATTTGCACTTTTTCACATAACCTCAAAATTTATGTGAAAAGTTCAAATAACCAAGTTTTTAGTTTTTTATTTTTATCTTTTACAAACATTTTTTTTTTAAATTTGGTGAAAACTTCCCTTTTTATGTCCCAAACACACTGTAATTTTATTGATTTAAAAAATTTATTTTTTAACCTTATTTTGACTTAATATCGAAAAAGCACCCTAATTTTTAATCGAAAATTCTCAGGTCAAAATATCTGCTTTTTTAAAAAAGTCGGTGGGCTTTTTGTTCATTGAAATCTCTACTTTCTGATGGTGTAAAAAAAAATACATTACTATGGTAAATGTTATGAAATCCCTTTAAATCCTACCTTTAATTTATATTTAGAACAACTATTTTCGCATATTTTTTGCGATCTTTATGTTTTATGGATTTGTAATTTTTTTGTTTATCAATGTAACATGGAATCTTACGTTTTTCGAGTAATTAAAGTATAAATTTTAATAAATAGCTCAAAATTGTACATAATGATAAAAAAAAAAATTTCGGATTCGATTTTTTTTTGTTTCTTTGCATATTTTGAGAACATTTACCATAGTAATGTATATTTTTTTACACCATCAGAAAGTAGAGATTTCAACGAACAAAAAGCCCACCGACTTTTTTAAAAAAGCAGATATTTTGACGTGAGAATTTTCGATTGAAAATTACGGTGCTTTTTCGATATTAAGTCAAAATAAGGTGAAAAAATAAATACTTTAAATCAAAAAAATTACAGCGTGTTTGGGACATAAAAAGGTAAGTTTTCACCAAATTTCGTGAAAAAAATTTTTTTTTGTAAACGATAAAAATAAAAAACCAAAAACTTAGTTATTTGAATTTTTCACATAAATTTTGAGGTTATGTGAAAAAAGTGCAAATACAAAAGTTGTAGATCTTTTTATTACCTACAACTTTGCCATTTAACATTTTTCCATAGGACTTGTAGTTTGGCCGGAAATCGAGATAAATCGTTTTCTAACCTTAAAAACTCACCGCCCCCCACTTCCTGACCTCGGATCGCCCGTAATTTATTTTTCCTTTAATTTTTGTTCTATTCTCTTCCTTTTTCAGTGGGTTGCATCCTGCTATTATTTTTTTTGGTTTCAAAAATTATCGACCCTGGTCTATTACCAAAATATCTAAACTTTAAATTGTATCTGCAAAGGTGTCGAAAATATTTCCCATCTTCCGGGTACCCCCTGTAGGGGGCTGTAGCTTTCTAGTAAGTAGACATAGGACACGATTTTATATAATATTCTTACTTTGTTTTTAACCAATCTACTCAATCCCAAAATATTGACCATACCTTTTCGGACGCCCCGTATACAGAATTTGCTGGTCAAATTAAATCGCCTGTAAAATTAACAAGGCAAATTTAAAAAAGTTTAGATTTTTACAATTTATAATGGCGCAGTTGCAATTTGCATTAATTTAATAAAAGGACATCGACTATTAAAAATCCTGAAGACCATTTAATTTTCATAACAAGAAGATCCTAATGACATTTATTATCATTTAAGGTTTAATTATCAACCATTATGCATAGTTCACTAGTTGAATAGTTATGATATGATATTTACAACAGCTGAGTATCTGGGTATATTATGGGCATCGTCGCCTAAAGTGACAACCTTGAATCCTTTCAATTAGCATTAATTTTTATATTATAGTTATTGTTTGTTGTTCTTTGCCGCGTCTCTTCTTGTTAGCACTCCGGAGGTTACTTCTCGTTAATATTGCGTTGTTAATTATTACAATTTATTATAAAATAAACAATAAGTAATTTAATGAATATGAGTGCAAATATTCCTACGTTTTCTGAAAAATATCTTTACCTACTTGTTATGTACGCTACGTCGAAAAGAATCATTTTTATTATGCCAAACAATTATTATTGCATTATTCATTCTTATTACGTTTAAATTTAAAGGCGCTTAGTTTTCGGAATATTATTACCCTACCGTAGTCTCATAAATTCTCTTAGAAATTTCATAAGGATCTATGAGGTTTAAGAGATTTAATAAGATTGCTAATTCAAACTGCATACGGTTTTCCTATAATGATTTATTAGAGTTCATAAGAAAATCAGTTTTATGAATATATACTAACCTTTAGATAAGCAATCAATATGTGAACATAACCAGGAATAGGCATGCGCACTGCCAAACTATCGTTCAACGAATGGGAAAATGGACAGGTCCGGCCTTTAACATCTTGGTTGTGTGGCCCAGGCCCAGGCCTAGTTAGATGTGTTTAAATTGATCATAATAAAATAAAATTACATACATATTAAAAACTGTTTCATACTTACTGAAAATACGAAATACCCGGTATTTTACCCCTATTTGAGCGTAATGAAATCATACAATGGTCTTTACTAGTCATTGCATCCGAGTCACTAAAGGCACAAACACAATTCACTAAACTACACAAAAACTAGAAATCCAAAAATATTAAACCGACAATCCACAATAGCAAAGAAAACAGCAAGAAACCATAATATGTGTGAATTAAGCAACGTTCATCAGCACCGTTATGCAGCAACGAATTTTTTTTTGGGGTACGTGTCAATTCCGACTGTATCGTTTGTGAACGAATTTTAATTTTTTTAGTGTCGAATATTAAAATTCTACCATTTGGATTTATCGTATTTAGTAAACTACCCCAAAGGGGTAAATTCCCTGCTATATGCGATTTTCCAAAAAACTGAAGGAAAAAGTTCCGGGATAAAAACTTCGAAAAGTAGCGTTTGTAAACGAAATTTAATTTTTTTAGAGGCGAAGATTGAAATTCTACCATATTTGGATTTATCGTCTTTAGTAAACTACAACCATAGGGGTATCCGCTGCAAAGATCTAAATGTAAATGTCTATGGTTTTATGTGGATTTTATCTTGAGGTTCAGTCAGAACATATGATAATTTATTTAGATTTATGAGATAAAATGATAAAACATTATAGAAACTTATAAGCTCATCAACCTTATACTGCATATAACCTTATAAATTGTAAAACCTCGTATAGGTTCTATCGGTATATCGATCATATTATAAAAATAGACGAATTTATATCCTACCGCTACTTCCCGATACAATTCAAATCGATGTTTCAAACTTTACAATGTAATCAGGGTAAGTACGTTACAAAGTAAATATTTAAATTAAATAATAGATAATAGTAGCGTGTGAGCAAAAATTATTTGCGTCAAAGAGGGCTTGGATTAAAAAACGTAGGGCTTGGTTTACATCACAATGATATGGGGACGATATATCTAACCAAATCAAGGTTAAAATTTTGTCAAATTCATATTATGACATGATAATATGCCAAACTAGTTAGTAATAAAATAAGTAGACAACTACAAATTTATTAACAAAGTAAGAATATACAGAAAGAAAAAGAAAAATAATTACATAAATTGTTGAAATTGGCCACCGCCATGATCCAAGCATAAATTCACACGTCTCTTCATATTTTCGAAAGTGTTGACCAGCATCTCTGGAGAAATGTCACCACATTCTTGGATAATCCTTTCTTGTAATTATTGTTCTAAATTTGAAACTGGTATTTTAAAAATAGTGTTCTTTAAATGAGGAAAAACCGAGAGAAAAACGAAGTAATTTAATTTAATAATTTGCATTATTTTACGAACGTTTGCAACAAGTTCTTCTGTTCTTATACAGATAGTCTTCCTGTTCCTTTTTTTGTGTTGTATAAAACCTGTTTCCCTAAACACAGCCACGGTTCTTTTCAGGCAATGATAAAAATCCCCAGCAATAAAAGAGCAACGTTAGGAAAATGTTCGTGAAAATCGTCCATGCACAAACCCGGATTGTATTGACACTCACCATTTACTCTAAACCCTGTTTCGAAAATACGCTTTAACCGTAAAGCCCATTGTGTAAATTGTTCAAGAAATTGGAAAAATTAACGATGAATCAAATTACTTGTAACGACTGTCAAAGATGACGGAATAACTGATTGATTGTTAATTCAGGTAGTTACTGACACCCAACAGGTATTAAGCTCTACGGTTACGCATTACGTTCTTAGATGCAAGGCCCTCTTTGATGCAAATAATTTTTGCTCGCACGGTACCTATATTGCAGAACAAATGAAAAAAAATGACATATTATTATTTCCTCCGAGCGCAGAAGTTTGTTGCAAATCAAGTGAGGGAGAAACAGTGGCCTGTATACCGGGTGTAACAGGATCATGGTACACCCCCCGTATCTCCGTTAGTTTTAAAGGTAATTGATTGAAATTTGGGATATCCCATATACATAATAAGCGGCACTTTTTGACCTACAGATGTTTTTGTTTTCACTTCCGGTTTCGCCGGAAGTGACACCAACTTTCGATTTTTAAATAGAACACCCTGTATATTATTACATTTTTGAATTCTGCATAATTTTCTAAATCCAATGATACCACAAAAGTGACATTTCAAGCGTAAGAAATATTTATTATTTAATTTTTAATTTTCCTTTGTGTGGTGACGGTTCCGATTTATTCCAATTGATCCGTCTAATGATAGAAAAATCGAAGTACCGTCAAAAATACTAAATTGCGTTTTTTATAGGCAACTAAAATTCATTGTAATCGTTTTTGGGGTAAAACTCAATTTTTCCAAATGGAACCATATTGGTACCGTGGTACCATTTCTTAGTACTATTTATAAGGAATTTATTCATACCTGGTAATAACATGTGCGATAAATACAATCAAAATTATAGCTAAAAGAAAATACAATTATTTTGTTCTAATTTAATGCTAAGAAGTTACTAAGGTGGCTTTGAAAACAATGAAATTATTCAGATTGTCAAATAAGTATTCGGTGGTGTATCGGTATTTTTATTGTGTATTGGAAATAAATGTCTTTACATTTGTTGTTATTTTTGTTCACCTTAGTAGAGTCGATTCACTCAGTAAACCTGCAAGATGGCCGACATGTCATATGACAAAAGTCATATTCCAGCTAAATTAAATAAACTTTTGCATTTTCAATGACTTTTGTCATATGACATGTCGGCCATCTTACAGGTTTACTGAGTGAATCGACTATAACTTCTTAGCATTAAATTAGAACAAAATAATTGTATTTTCTTTTAGCTATAATTTTGATTGTATTTATCGCACATGTTATTACCAGGTATAAATAAATTCCTTATTAATAATACTAAGAAATGGTACCACGGTACCAATATGGTTCCATCTGAAAAAAATTGAGTTTTACCCCAAAAACGATTACGATGAATTTTATTTGCTTATAAAAAAACGCAATTTAGTATTTTTGACGGGACTTCGATTTTTCTATCATTAGATGGATCAATTGGAATAAATCGGAACCGTCATGGCACCGTTAAATTGAAAATTAAAAATTCAATAATAAATATTTCCTACGCTTGAAAAGTCACTTTTGTAGTATCCTAGGATTCAGAAAATTATGCAGAATTCAAAAATGTAATAATATACCGGGTGTTCCATTTAAAAATCGAAAGTTGGTGTCACTTCCGGTTTAAAAAAATCATTTGTAGGTCAAAAAGTGCCGCTTATTATGTATATGGGATATCCCAAATTTCAATTAATTACCTTTAAAACTAACGGAGATACGGGGGGTGTACCATGATCCTGTTACACCCGGTATAATTCCGGGTTCGGTAATTGCAAAAATTTGGCTATATCTTTCGCCATGGTGCCAAATTTATTTATTCCCACGGGCTGTTTCAGTGGCGCAGCCAGAATGTTGTATTAGGGGGGGTTCTCAAAAAAAAAGAACAGGATTTCAAAATTTTAAAAAGCGTTTTTTTTTATTTGGTCGTTAATTTTAATACTGTAGGAAAATTTGTATGAATACAAATTCTGTATTTTTTAAATTAATACCTGTTTAAAGGCCGTTTAGACCAGAGTCGATAATTTTTGAAACCAAAAAAAATAATAGTAGGATGAAACCCATTGGAAAAGGAAGAGAATATTACAAAAATGAAAGGAAAAATAAGTTACGGGCGATCCGAGGTCGGGAAGTGGAAGGGGGTGAGTTTTTAAGGGTAGAAAACGATTTATCTCAATTTCCGGCAAAACTACAAGTCCTATGGAAAAACGTGAAATGGCAAAGTTGTAGGTAATAAAAAGATCTACAACTTTTGTATTTAAATTTAAATAACCAAGTTTTTGGTTTTTTATTTTTATCTTTTACAAGAAAAATATGATTTTTAATCGAAAATTCTCACGTCAAAATATCTGCTTTTTTAAAAAAGTCGGTGGGCTTTTTGTTCGTTGAAATCTCTACTTTCTGATGGTGTAAAAAAAATATACATTACTATGGTAAATGTTCTCAAAAAATGCAAAGAAACGAAAAAAACTCGAATCCTAATTTTTTTTAAAAATTATTATGTTCAATTTTGAGCTATTTATTAA
Source organism: Polydrusus pterygomalis (assembly GCA_963969555.1). Classification (NCBI taxonomy): domain Eukaryota; kingdom Metazoa; phylum Arthropoda; class Insecta; order Coleoptera; family Curculionidae; genus Polydrusus; species Polydrusus pterygomalis. Next base: position 85,440,245 of record OZ018376.1, read on the forward strand.
AATTTATACTTTAATTACTCGAAAAAGTAACATTCCATGGTACATTGATAAACAAAAAAATTACAAATCCATAAAACATAAAAATCGCAAAAAATATGCGAAAATAGTTGTTCTAAATATAATTATTAAAGGTAGGATTTAAAGGGAATTTCATCACATTTACCATAGTAATGTATATCGTTTTTACACCATCAGAAAGTAGAGATTTCAACGAACAAAAAGCCCACCGACTTTTTTAAAAAAGCAGATATTTTGACGTGAGAATTTTCGATTGAAAATTAAGGTGCTTTTTCGATATTAAGTCAAAATAAAGTGAAAAAATAAATATTTTAAATCAAAAAAATTACAGTGTGTTTGGGACATAAAAAGGTAACTTTTTACCAAATTTCGTGAAAAAAAAAATTTCTTTTAAAAGATAAAAATAAAAACCAATAACTTGGTTATTTGAATTTTTCACATAAATTTTGAGGTTATATGAAAAAAGTGTAAATACAAAAGTTGTAGATCTTTTTATTATCTACAACTTTGCCATTTAACGTTTTTCCATAGGACTTGTACTTTTGCCGGAAATCGAGATAAATCATTTTCTACCCTTAAAAACTCACGCCTTTCCACTTCCCGACCTCGAATCGCCCGTAAATTATTTTTCCTTTCATTCTTGTTATATTCTCTTCCTTTTCCAATGGGTTTCATCCTACTATTATTTTTTTTTTTTCACTTTTTACCATTTTCAAAGGCTTCAGCCCTGGTCTAAACAGTAAAAAACCATCTTAGTCTGGGCGTCTGGGGGGGGGTTAACCCCTAACCCCCCCCCCCCGCCCTTGCTGTGCCACTGGGCTGTTTTATACATTTGCCACTTTGTTAATTTAAAAAAGAGCGGGTCTCGTCCGTGCATGGTCGAAGCTTTGCATATTTTTTGTAAATTTTGTAGAATACTCCTGTGACTGTGAAATTTCCTCAGACCAAGCACTATAGACAAAGCATGCTATTCATTGCCATTCATAAAGGAGGGGTTGTTGTGTTGACAATTTTCAAGTCACATTGCGATGCAACAGCGATACAAGTAAGTCCCCCACCACTATAAGGAGTGATCAATCGGGGCGCGCGGAGAAGAGGATGAAATGGAGGGGATAAGACTTGTAAAGCGCTTCGACAAGGAGTGTCGAACGGTCCATAGGCGTGCGATATTTATAAAAACTTAAAAACCGTGAGATAAACAAAAATATCGTATTATACTAAAGATTGATTAAATAATTTTAATAAAATGGGAAGAGGCTAGAAGTAACTTTTGGTCGATTATAGTGTTCCTTACCGATGTTGACAATCTAAACAATATTTTTCCAAAATTGGCAAGACTGCGACAGTCCTTACGGTATAACAAATATGATATGATACAGTTACATTTCTAAACTTGTATGTGGGCTAACATAAAGTTAAAAGCTTCAATTTAGCCAGGGATTAATTTTTTCTGTCAGTGAAAACCCAACCTTAATAGTTTTTGACTTGCGTAAGGTACGTACACCCAAAAGTGGTTTTTATGGAATGTGTTCGTTAAAATGTAATTTATTGATAAGGTAACATTTCCAAAGTTGTACGTAGACCCAGAAAATAGAATAATATATTTGTTCGCTATCCTATTACATATTCATATCGTTACCTTTTACAACTACTATATGGGCTAATATAAGTAATGTTAAATAGTTTATTTTACCCTTACTATTGCCAAACAATAATAATAATAATAATAACAATAATAAAAACAATTCCTTCGAAATCAAATATGGTACTGTTAACTTTCTGGACATTCATTTTCCGCTTTTTTGGGGTACCAAAATCGTCGCTCCTTATTTCTTTAGTAGGTTCTGATTTTCTACAAAAAAAGGTGCTTAAATGTAAGTTGTCGGCAGCAATGCAAGTTTTTACCGCACCCTTTAAAAATAAAGAAGTTTGGTTCTGACACTCAATATTACTTATGAGAACCACAGGGAATGCTTGATGTAAGCTGATTTTCTGCATCGTACGCAAAAGCTACACTGTCTTGCATGTTTGGCAATCTAAAAAGTAAAAAGTTTAAAAATCAGAAAAGATTCCTTGTATGTTAAAATATAATTAAATTTTTTATCTGGCCGTTACGCCAAAATGTGGGTAATGTGGTAAGGCACAGTAGGCCGATGTAGAGGCTTGTAGGTAACAATTAACCTAAAACCCAGGAAAATGTTACATAATTTACGAATACAAGGTCAGGATAAAAATAACAATCTTAGTAGAAACTTTAAAGTGTAATAAAAATAAATATATTATTATGTATTGTTATATAAGACATACCTTTTCTTTGGTGGAGTTCCTCCAATTGTAGAATCAGAGCTAAAACAAAAGCATTTAATAAAATCTATGATACCTTGTCACCTATAAACCAAGTGCGTCAAAGATACTATACAGTTTATTATTGTATTGAAATATAATGACCCAAAGATCAAATTAGACTAACTAATTTGAACTAAAAAATACCACCCTATTGAATCAGCAACAAAATACTGTACTCTTAAGGCACTATAACTTTACAGAAGCTTTCGGCTAGGTATTTTCAAGTTTTTGGTATAAATAAATAGGTACCTACTCACCTTAAGTATGAAGATTAAAAAAGCTCTGGATGAAATGATTTTGGAAGAGCATCTTTAAATATTTTACTCCATTACTATACCATACTCAAAATCACTTTTAGTAAAATGATTCGAACATATTTCAGCTCCAACAGGCAGAACCACATACATCTTGTTTGGCGATTAGTAGGAAAACTACAAATAAAGTTTATTATTACGGTTTCAGTGACATTTCTTATAGTCCTTTCTGTTCGCATGTCCCAATTTTATTTATTTTTTCATGCTTTCCTCCTAAATATTACAGGAAATCGTAATTAGACCCTTAAAACAGACTCGGCGCTACGCCCCTGTAAAAAACATGGCTGTTTTTAATCTTACCTGTGAAATGTTATTTCCGGACTTAAATGGCTCAATTTCTGGCACACTTCACACTGCCGTACCATCTAACCCCAATTTAAAGGATATTTAGTAATGAAACACTTGAAATAAACTCACAAAACACAAAAACTCACTTTAAATACAGAACGTTCTAACCTCAGACCATAGTGCTTGGTCTGAGGATAATACCTACTGATCTAGACCAGTGATCGCCAACCCATGGATCGCGAGCTACCGATAGCTCACAATATATTTAGGCCCAGTTGTATAGGTGTCGATTAATCAGAACATTAAACAAAATATTACTTAATCACAATTTTAATGTTATAGAATTATTTTTGATTATCAGTTTTATACATGCAGGTTATGCAATAGGGAACTTGACAAAAATTTTAAATGGTGAAAAAATTCTATAAATCATAAGTATATATTGTCATAAAACATATGGCAGCAAAAAAAACAACATATTTCGTCCCAAAAGACCGCTAGAAAGATTTAAAACTGCCCCAAAATTCAAATTATCCCAAGCGGGTAAAAACGGGTCGTGACGTCACGAAGTATCATTTGTCATGATGATATCCACGAAATAGGTTGGCAATAAATTGAACGACGTTGAGAATTCCACCTTAAAACAACAATACAATAACAATAACACACGGCAATCCAAATGCAAACTAGGTGGCAGGATGACGGATGACGGAAAGTCATACTTCCTGATGCAGGCCCGGTTCTAGACCTCCTGGCGCCCCCGGGCAAGGGTCTTATTAAGCGCCCTCGAAATTTTTATTTCATATTTTTTCCCTGAATATATATTATATACATATACTTATACCATCAAAATATTTAATTTTTTTGACGTGATATTTTAAGAAGGAGAGGCTCTCTGTGCACTCTGCAGTGACTAATTTGCAAATAATTTGCTCCCTTCAATGTTTTAATTTTAGAAAAAAACAAGTCGACACAAGTCTATCCAACTGAGCCTGCTGTTTCTTTTTTAGTCGCCGCACCGCGCTAAGGGCGGACTATAAATATCGAGGTTTAAAGATTATCGATATTCCATTTTCGATGTTTTTTTGGCCCCTATTAAATGGGTTAAAGGCACCCGCTTTGTTTCAGAATTTATAAAAAATACTTGGGCGCCCTTATCTTTTAAATAGTATATTATACATCGAAGGTTATACAGACGCTTATTTGTTTTACCTTTGGCAATATTTTGCGCCCCTTGGACGTTGCGCCCCTGGCGTCTGCCCGGGCGCTGGAACCGGGCCTGCCTGATGTCGTCAGGCTTGGCGCACTTAAGAGGTCGTTTGAAATGCTTTTGACACGCGCAAAACTTTAAAAAAATTTTACCAAGTTATTACTGATTTTTAAGGAGTAATAATTGGGGAATATTTTTTTTAGGCCTAACTAAATCATATTATTGAAAAAAAAAAATTGGAAAGTTCCCTATTAAACCAATCGAAAACGCCTTCGACCTCATTTTGCGCCTATCTTCAATTAAGAGATTTTCTAACCTATTTTTTGGTTTTTAAAAGGTGTTGATGGTCAATAATTATTGTATTGTTTTAATTATAAAGTTATACCTATATTTATTTTCAAACTAAAACAGCAAAAATAATTCGCATAACAAACCCTAAATAAGTCTATGTAAATACCTTTTGATACACATAATGCAATAAGTTTCAATAATACTATTAAAGTAAAAATATGTTTTTGAAATCCTAAACCGATCTACAAGTTCCTGATCGTTCCAGATTTCTAGATGATTGGGTCTAGGCCTAAACACACCAGACACGCGGTGCCCTAGGAGCTTCTACAATTTTTATGATGTCTTCATCGTCATCATAATAATATAATTATAATTCTTCAATTTCATTAATAATTTTCATTATAAGGTTTATATTGTACTTTTAATGCTATTTCTTAAAAAAAAAACTATTTTTTAACATTTTAATCATGACCGGTGGATATTAACCGCTGCTCTTTGGGCGGTTAAGTTAATTCTTGGTTAAATTGCTGGTTTGGACCTCATCATAACCTATAATTTCGCATTTCATAATTTTTACCGGTTAATCAAAGGAACTGTTAATAATCAAAACCTATACAACTGGGCCTAATACAAATGTGTAAAAATAGAAAATTTCCTAAATAATGTGCAGGTAGGTTGGTTTACGTTGCTCAACACAATGAAAAGGTTGGCGACTACTGACAATACCCTCTGGTATTTCAGAGGGTATTGCTACTGATCTAGACAATAAGACACAGCGTCTGTAAGACAGAAGCGTCTAGGTACACCTTGATGATATCGATTGACGTGATTCGCGCGTCATAGCTAGCCCAATAAAGATGTTGCCAGTTATCTAGGCTTCGCCTCCTGATGACGTTACTAAAATAAATGATATTTATTTAGGTACTGTTTTTCATTTCTTGTGAGGACGTTAGCCTGAACGGTGAGGCGTACTTGGTCTGAGGAAATTTCTGTAGATATAATATTATGGTTCAAGCAGCGGGAGACAGGCGCCGCGCGGCGCGCTCTAGTATTTCCCCTTTCGCTCGGGACTCTTGCGATTTAAAAAAGTACCAAAATAAATCGAAATTTATAATATTAATTTAGAAAATTAGGTACGTTTTTGAAGTGAAAACTTCTTTAGGCGCGTTTAGCACTTTTTGTATGCACTGAATTAAACTGAGCCGTCACGCGTCAGCGTCAGGCGTCAGGTTCGGCTGTGTTACGCTCGAATTCGACTCCTATATTCAATCCGAACTGACCCTGACCTTCCGGTCTGTTTATTCGTAAACGTTATATGAAAGAGCATGCCGCTGCCGCATCAGTCGACATGGAAACAGTGTGCGACACTTGTTGCTTCTCAGGTATGTTCTGGCATTTTTTAAATTATATATTTACGTAGGGTGAAGTAAGGTAATTAGTTTTACCGTAATTGCTTATTCCGTGGACCTAATTTATTATGATTTCTGACTTCTGTTGAAGATGTAAAAATTCAAGGGTTGTTCAATTTTAGGAAATATCTTTTTTCGTATGCAGTAAAATTATCCCGTATTCCAAGTTTATGTTATTTTTGAAGTGAAAACTTCTTTAGGTGCGTTTAGCACTTTTTTGTGGGCACTGAATTAACCTTGTTGAAGTTTTCACTTCTGTCGTGTGGTCTTAAGCACACACAATTTTTTTATTGACTTTTTTTTTTTAATTCATTTTTATTTTCTTGCTTGATTTGTTTTTGTAGGCTGTGCGCGCGCACGTGCTCACTTATTGACTAGGCACCCCTGAATAGCCTATAATCTATAATAGGTCGCTTTTGAAACACAGTGTTTATTAAAATAAATTGTGGGTGACACGTGTTTAAGAGAATTATGATGATAACAACATGTGTGCAACTAATTTATGGCTTGATGGTATGCCTTGCATTTTTCAATAGAGGCGCGGATATGGTCAGTGGAAGGTCAACTTATTGTTTAACACTAAACTTGTCTTCCGAAGCTTTACATACTAAGAACACAGGAAAAATTCTTGTTTATGACCTGATCATTGAAATACCATTTCAATTTTTTAATGATTGAAATCTACTTTTTTTCAGCTTATTTGCATCAAAGAGGGCTTGGATTAAAAAACGTGGGGCTTGGTTTAGATCACAATGATATGGGGACGATATATCTAACCAAATCTATATATAGGTCAAAATTTTGTCAAATTTATATTATGACATGTTATGCCAAACTAATGAGTAATAAAAAAAGGAGACAAATACAAATTTATTTTTGTTGTTTGCTCAATTAACAAAGTAAGAATATACTGAAAGAAAAAGAAAAATAATTACATAAATTGCTGAAATTGGCCACCGCCATGCTCCAAGCATAAATTCTAAATTCACACGTCTCTTCATATTTTCGAAAGTGTTGACGAGCATCTCTGGAGAAATGTTACCACATTCTTGGATAATTCTTTCTTTTAATTGTTCTAAATTTGCAACATAACTGTTGTTTTAAAAATAGTGTTCTTTAAATGAGGAAAAACGAAGTAATCCATAACCGTTAAACAAGGTGATCCAGGTGGAAATTCAATGTCTGATCGAAAACTGATCAATCTGTAGTCGAAAAAATTGCGTAAGTAGTTAATAGTTTCGGCGGCTGTATGGGCGGTTGCACCGTCCTGTTGAAAATATCCAAAACGTAGTTCGTCGTCAAGTAATTGCTCCACAAATGGATTCAAAATATTGTCTCTATACCGCTGTGCTGTAACTGTGTCATGAAAAAAAAATTGTCTTATACAATTTGTTGGCGTATTTTGCATTATTTCACGCACCTTTGCAACAAGTTCTTCTGTTCTTACAGATGGTCTTCCTGCTCCTTTTTTGTGTTGTATAGAACCTGTTTCCTTAAACACAGCCACGGTTCTTTTCAGGCAATAATAAAAATCCTCAGCAATAAAAGCAATGTTAGGAAAATGTTCGTGAAAATCGTCCATGCACAAACCCGGATTGTATTGCCACTCACCATTTACTCTAACCCCGTTTCGAAAATACGCTTCAACCATGGATGTTTTGTGCTGTTCCGTAAAGCCCATTGTGTGAATTGTTCAAGAAATTGGAAAAATTAGCGATGAATCAAATTACTCGTAACGACTGTCAAAGATGACGGAATAACTGATTGATTGTTAATTCAGGTAGTTACTGACACCCAACAGGTATTAAGCTCTACGGCTAAGCATTACGTCCTTAGATGCAAAGCCCTCTTTGATGCAAATAATTTTTGCTCGCACGGTATATTGACACATTCAAAAAGTAAACACTCACACAGTCCAATATGGAGCTTGATCATGAATGCCTGCCTGTATTTTATTATTATTATTATTATCTGCATATTCACTCTGTGTATAAAAACTACTGATTCTGCTAAAGCGAACTGAAAACTACTGAAAATACTTATATACAGGGTGATCCACGAAGGGTGGAGAGCGGCTGTATCTCGAAAACCATACGTGCTACGACTTTGGGGTAAAAAAATGATTATGAAATATGCCCAAAAGAAATCACTGGAAATAATTTTTAAGTTCCTAATTCTATCGTTAGAGGGCGTAGTCACTATGCTATGATAAAAATTCCCCATTTTCTACTAATAACTGCAATACAATGTAGGTCAAAAATTAGGTTTTTTTATGCTCTGTAATATCCTGTATAAATTTTGTGATACCAATTTTTTTGTAGTTACCATGGTAACAGCGTGGAAAAGAGTAACAACTAAAAGTACTTAAAAGACTGTAACTTCTGTATGTGTCAACCATACGTGCAACGACTTTGGGGTAAAAAAATGATTATGAAATATGCCCAAAAGAAATCACTGGAAATAATTTTTAAGTTCCTAATTCTATCGTTAGAGGGCGTAGTCACTATGCTATGATAAAAATTCCCCATTTTCTACTAATAACTGCAATACAATGTAGGTCAAAAATTAGGTTTTTTTATGCTCTGTGATATCCTGTATAAATTTTGTGATACCAATTTTTTTGTAGTTACCATGGTAACAGCGTGGAAAAGAGTAACAACTAAAAGTACTTAAAAGACTGTAACTTCTGTATGTGTCAACCATACGTGCAACGACTTTGGGGTAAAAAAATGATTATGAAATATGCCCAAAAGAAATCACTGGAAATAATTTTTAAGTTCCTAATTCTATCGTTAGAGGGCGTAGTCACTATGCTATGATAAAAATTCCCCATTTTCTACTAATAACTGCAATACAATGTAGGTCAAAAATTAGGTTTTTTTATGCTCTGTAATATCCTGTATAAATTTTGTGATACCAATTTTTTTGTAGTTACCATGGTAACAGCGTGGAAAAGAGTAACAACTAAAAGTACTTAAAAGACTGTAACTTCTGTATGTGTCAACCATACGTGCAACGACTTTGGGGTAAAAAAATGATTATGAAATATGCCCAAAAGAAATCACTGGAAATAATTTTTAAGTTCCTAATTCTATCGTTAGAGGGCGTAGTCACTATGCTATGATAAAAAGTCCCCATTTTCTACTAATAACTGCAATACAATGTAGGTCAAAAATTAGGTTTTTTTTATGCTCTGTAATATCCTGTATAAATTTTGTGATACCAATTTTTTTGTAGTTACCATGGTAACAGCGTGGAAAAGAGTAACAACTAAAAGTACTTAAAAGACTGTAACTTCTGTATGTGTCAACCATACGTGCAACGACTTTGGGGTAAAAAAATGATTATGAAATATGCCCAAAAGAAATCACTGGAAATAATTTTTAAGTTCCTAATTCTATCGTTAGAGGGCGTAGTCACTATGCTATGATAAAAATTCCCCATTTTCTACTAATAACTGCAATACAATGTAGGTCAAAAATTAGGTTTTTTTATGCTCTGTAATATCCTGTATAAATTTTGTGATACCAATTTTTTTGTAGTTACCATGGTAACAGCGTGGAAAAGAGTAACAACTAAAAGTACTTAAAAGACTGTAACTTCTGTATGTGTCAACCATACGTGCAACGACTTTGGGGTAAAAAAATGATTATGAAATATGCCCAAAAGAAATCACTGGAAATAATTTTTAAGTTCCTAATTCTATCGTTAGAGGGCGTAGTCACTATGCTATGATAAAAAGTCCCCATTTTCTACTAATAACTGCAATACAATGTAGGTCAAAAATTAGGTTTTTTTTATGCTCTGTAATATCCTGTATAAATTTTGTGATACCAATTTTTTTGTAGTTACCATGGTAACAGCGTGGAAAAGAGTAACAACTAAAAGTACTTAAAAGACTGTAACTTCTGTATGTGTCAACCATACGTGCAACGACTTTGGGGTAAAAAAATGATTATGAAATATGCCCAAAAGAAATCACTGGAAATAATTTTTAAGTTCCTAATTCTATCGTTAGAGGGCGTAGTCACTATGCTATGATAAAAAGTCCCCATTTTCTACTAATAACTGCAATACAATGTAGGTCAAAAATTAGGTTTTTTTATGCTCTGTAATATCCTGTATAAATTTTGTGATACCAATTTTTTTGTAGTTACCATGGTAACAGCGTGGAAAAGAGTAACAACTAAAAGTACTTAAAAGACTGTAACTTCTGTCTGTGTCAACCAAATTTAATAAACTATGTCTTATTTTGAAGAACATTATATACTCGATTATATCCTAATTGAACGTTTAGATTTAAAAGGAGAAAAATAAGACACTTTAAGTCTTCCTCCAATGGTATATTAAAATAAAGTTTTATTGAAGGGTAAATTCTCTACATGTTTCGAATGTATATGCATTCATCATCAGGAGAATAGAATAAGAAATATAAGAAATACAATAGGTGCGAACACTCCAAACGGAGCTACAAGATGATGGAAAGGTAGAGTTAGTCCGAGTTAGGTATTTGGAGGAACTTTAAACAATGATATAGACCTAACGAGAGGTCATTCGTAAAGTATAAGCAGAAACCAAGTCAGAAAGTTATCACAGCAGTACCTAAGTTATGTGTACAATGTAGAAGTATTTGTAATCAAGAGAGAAAGAAGCTGATTGTTGTGAAGGAGGAACAGAAAGAATTGAGTAAAATGAAGGGTCGATTCAATTGACTAATTAAAGGGACTAATAAAGAAGTAATTTTGTGTGGGGTGACATATTAGTGAAACAGCACCGTAAGTGCGAGGAGAGAAAATTATATATAAAATTTGAAAAGCAGTAGATGTTATAAAAAAATATTTTGTGTCGTGTAGACATCCTTTGTTTAAGAGTAGAAATAATAATAATAGTTTAAAATCTTGGCTCTCGACATTCCTTAATTAGAAATTAAAGTTTAAAAAGTTTTAAATGTGAACTGGAACTGACAGTTCTGAAAAGACAAGGTAAAATGATGAAATACTCCCTTCACAGAGTAAACTTTTATATTTAGATAAATATTATTAAAATTTATGCGTGCGTTTTAAAAAATATATATCTAGATTCGATTTCTTAAAAAATTTAAATGCAACCATCCAACTATGTTACCTCTATTCTATAGCTAACTAGGCCGTAAAGAGAACTGCAAAAACCGCAAGCTGTTTCCTCTCGTCTCTTAAAAGTTATCGCAAAAATAGTGGAAGGGTGTAATTATATTTCGGCTTTTAGCAAAGTTTTGCAATTTTTGTTCTATTAAAACGTTAAAATTCTACAGGAATCGCTTTTTTGGCTATATTTATTGATTTTCGGCGTTTTAAAAAAGTAAATTATAATACCTTGTTATTTATTTTAATAATTTATTCAAATAATAATCCAAATGTTAGCTACATTTATTGTCAAGGCGGCCGTGGACAATTACGAAATCAAACAATCCCTTGTAGTTCTACGCGGTTGATAAAATGGAAAGCATTGGTTTTTACTCTATTTTATAGGTCATTAGTGTTATTGAAAGGAAAAAATAATTTATGTACCAATTACAATCATGAAAAACTTTTCTGGATATGAGGATAACTCTTGAAGCCAAAACTGCGTTTTCAAACAATTGTAAACATATCGTAGACTTCCCCATTCGTAAAAAGCATTTTTTTTTTAATTATTACTTATTTCCCAAAAATGGACTTAATGGTCACGATTTAGTTTGCGAAAGGTGGTAATTCTATTTGCATTTTTACTATTTTGCGGCTTTTTTAAAATTTATTTTTGTTTTTCGCAAAATAAAGTTTTCGGTGTTTTACAGATTTAATCGATGCAAGTGCAGTCAAGATAGCTGTAGAAATAAATTATTATGATGACCTTAACACAATGTTTAATAGAAAAAAGAAAGGCACAAAATCTTTCTCCACAAATTTATTAGAATAGCTAGGCGAACCTAGAATAATTCCTCATAATTCGACATGTTTCGAGTGTAGACACACTCATCATCAGGAAAACAAAGTAAATAGTACAATGCCGATGTTGTTCGCAATAGAGAAAATAATAAGTGGGATTGAGCCGTAATGGAGCTTTCAATGGTGTACACGAGGTATAAAAAAATGAATAGCCAGAAGCATACTGGAAAGTCAAGTGCTAGAAAGACCCTGTCTTGGGCAGAAAAATGAAGAGAGCGAAAGAAAAATTAGGGAGTTTTAACAAACTTTGTGAAAATCATTTAGGTATAAAAATAGTGAAAAATCTTAAGTTTCATTAAGCTTTGTCGGAGACATTTAAAAGTGGTGAAATGAGAGGGAAAGAAAAAATTGGTTTTCATAAAATTCAAAGCATCATTTAGCTTGAAGTAAAATGCTGTTGGGGTACCAGGGTTGTTACGGCCCAGTTACCCCGGCAGGAGTCTAATCATACACATCGTGTGAAAAATTAAAAGATTTAAAAGATTTTTAAACATTTTTGGTTTTACTAGAACATCTTAGAAAAGTAATATTTTCTTTGTTAAAGAAGTTCAACTGCAAGCAGCACGTGTCCACGTGGAAATCTTTTAAATCTTTTATTTGCACACGATGTGTATGCGTTGACTCCTGCCGGGGTAAGGGCCGTAACAAGCCTGGTACCCCAACAGCATTTTACTTTAAGCTAAATGATGCTTTAAATTTTATGAAAACCAATTTTTTCTTTCCCTCTCATTTCACCACTTTTAAATGTCTCCGACAAAGTTTAATGAAACTTAAGATTTTTCACTACTTTTATACCTAAATGATTTTCACAATAGTATATTAACGTACACGTTTTATAAAGCATCATTTTATAGCTCGCGCCAATGTTAAAAAACGAGACGCTTGCGGCGAGTTTTATAACGGGACAAGTGCTTAAGAGCAGTAACCCCCTTTACCACAATGAAAATTGCCGAACGTTTTGCTGGTCAAACGAAAAGAAAAAATAAAAATTGATATTTAGAAAATAAATTCTACTTTAAATACCCCATCCAGAAAAGTAAATGACGATCGAAAATATTCCCAAAATTTTTTTTAGAATTTTTTTTTATTTTTAGTAATTTTGTAATATCTTAAACAATTCTTTTTTGGTCAAAAGCAAAATGACTTTCCCGGGTGTAGAATGTTGTACCAAACAATTTTTCCTAAAGCCATTTTTCAATATCGGCCTTACTTTTTTCTTAAAAACTTTGGGCGCGTAAACCCACTTTACACGCTTAAATTCACTTTACGCGCCCAAAGTTTTTGAGAAAAAAGTAAGGCCGATATTGAAAAATGGCTTTAAGAAAAATTGTTTGGTACAACATTCTACACCCGGGAAAGTCATTTTGCTTTTGACCAATAAAGAATTGTTTAAAATATTACAAAATTACTAAAAATAAAAAAAATTTTGGTAATATTTTCGATCGTCATTTACTTTTCTGGATGGGGTATTTAAAGTAGAATTTATTTTCTAAATACCAATTTTTATTTTTTCTTTTCGTTTGACCAGCAAAACGTATGGCAATTTTCATTGTGGTAAAGGGGTTACTTCCTCTTAAGACTGCCTTATATAACACGTACGTTATACTATTTTTTCTAATTTGTAGTTTTTTCAATAAAAAAACACATATTTAAAAAGAAAATAAATCCTTCAACTTTTGTAATTTTTTATGTCTAAATTTTATGTTGGTAATACTATTTTTTATCATAGTAGCCTCTGGACAACAAAAAGTATTTTGCGAACTGTCATTTTTTGATTTATTGACCCATTTTCACCACGAGATTCTAAAGTTATTTTAGCGATATGAGATTTGAAATTGGACGGAATACGTTGTGTGATTCTTGTACATTCGGTACATATACAGAGCGTTCGGAAATTCTGGCGATTTTGCTACTTTTTTCCGAATTTCAAAATACGTGATTTTACGTCACGGCATTGCAATTTAGTATAGGGAAGATGGAAAATTCAAATAAAGTTGAAGTTAAAATCGACATTGGAAGGTTAGTAGATTGAATTTTGGATAGGATTTGGCATGATAGCTTGAAGCATCTACAAAAGATTGATTTATAGATTTATGCAACCAACATACATGACTGTTATCCACACAGAATAAAAAAGTAGGTTATCAAGCTATTTTTCCTCTGCGAAAAATGGATTTTCTCGTAAATCACAAAGGCCGCGCAAGTCAATGAAATAAAACATTTAAATGTTACCAACATCAAATAAAGAAAAAAACGCGTATCTAAATAGCTTCATTACGATACGCAAATGCGTATCGTAATAGACTTGTTACGATACCAAATTAGAAAAAGTCTGTTAAAACTCCCTAATTTTTCTTTCGCTCTGTTCATTTTTCTGCCCAAGATAGGGCCTTTGCACTAGCCCTTGACTTTCCAGTATGCTGAAGTCTTGTCGGTCTTCTGCTTATTCATTTTTTACACCTCTTGTATACCATTGAAAGCTCCATTACGGCTCAATCCCACTTATTATTTTCTCTATTGCTAACAACATCGGCATTGCACTATTTACTTTGTTTTCCTGATGATGAGTGTTTCTACACTCGAAACATGTCGAATTATTATGACTAGGTTCGCCTAGCTATTCTAATAAATTTGTGGAGAAAGACTTTGTGCTTTTCTTTTTTCTATACATTTAACTCCACAATATTTAATGTTTCTAACGCTCACGGCCTTATCTTAGATTTTTTAAACTAAAACTCCGCTATACTCACGAACGAATCTTGGCCGGTAACGTATGAATTGCATCTTTTAGATAAATAACTACAATAAATAACAAAATATAAGAATTTATATTTTCAAAGCGCCTAAAATTAATAAATATAGCCAAAAATGCTATTCTTGTAGGATTTGAGGGTTTTAATAAAAGGAAAATTGCAAAACTTTGCTAAACGCCGTAGTATGCTCTTTCACTATTTTTGCGATAACTTTTAAGAAACAAGAGGAAACGACTCGCGGTTTTTGCAGTTCTCTTTACTAACTAGTTAGTTATCGAACAGAGTTAAAAGGGTTGTATGGTTGATCTTAAATTTTTTAAGAAATCGAAGCTAAATATATTTTTTTTAAAAGTGCCCTCTATTATTAACCGAACGCAATAATTTTAATAATCTATATTATACAGTGTGTGTATAAAGTCTGGAAACGGCTTAATACCATCACAATTTACTGGTCGATTTAAACCAAATTTGGTACAGTTGTGTAAGAGGATCTAACGCACCGAATGACGATATTGGCGTTGTTGCCAGCTTTTTAGTTTGTCTGGAATTCGAACGAATTTTATATTTTTAAATATAACACCCAGTATATTTTTACATTTTTAAATTCCAATTAAAATTATAATTATTTTTTATTAAATGCATTATTAGTCTATACTTCATAGTTTTCGAGATATTGACTCTCGAAAAGTGACATTTTTGAACTTTGACAGCTTATAACTTTCTAACAGTACGTCTTAGAGCAAAACGGCTTACATGTTCCTATCTTCAATTTTTATTATCTTCCCAAAAAAATCAACTTCCAGTTAAACCGGAACAACTATATTTCCTGCTTTCGAGTTACATCCGGTTTAACCGAAAGTTGATTTTTTTGGGAAGATAATAAAAATTGAAGATAGGAACATGTAAGCCGTTTTGCTCTAAGACGTACTGTTAGAAAGTTATAAGCTGTCAAAGTTCAAAAATGTCACTTTTCGAGAGTCAATATCTCGAAAACTATGAAGTATAGACTAATAATGCATTTAATAAAAAATAATTATAATTTTAATTGGAATTTAAAAATGTAAAAATATACTGGGTGTTATATTTAAAAATATAAAATTCGTTCGAATTCCAGACAAACTAAAAAGCTGGCAACAACGCCAATATCGTCATTCGGTGCGTTAGATCCTCTTACACAACTGTACCAAATTTGGTTTAAATCGGCCAGTAAATTGTGATGTTATTAAGCCGTTTCCAGACTTTATACACTGTATATAAAAATGAATGTCTGTCTCTATGTAACGCATGCGTTCCTATACCGTTTACCGATTACGATGAAAATTTGGTGACTTGTTGTGTGCAGTCCGAGGAAGGTTTCGGCATAAAAAAAGTGGCGCAACGCAAGCCGGGATACCTGGATTTGGTGAGTTGTTGGGTGCAGGCCGAGGAAGGTTTCGGCATAAAAAAAAGTGACGCAACGGATGCCGGGATGTCGGGATGCCGGATATTTGTGTAATGTCTTTCCTTCAAATTTATTTTAGTAAGTAGCGTAGCAACGCGCGCGGGGTATAGCTATATTTATATAAACGTTAAATCAATATAAAACTTTCTTTAAAATAAGCCGTAGTTTGTTAAATTCGGTTAACGCAGACCAAAGTTACATCCTTTTAAGTACCCTTCTCCACGCTGTTACAATGGTAACTTTAAAAAAATTGTTATTTACAAAATTTATACAGGATATTACAGAGCATATAAAAACTTAATTTCTGGCTTACATAGTATTGCAGTTATTAGTAGAAATGAAGGACTTTGTATCATAGCATAGCGACTACGCCCCCTAGCGGTAGAATTAGAAACTTACATATTATTTCCAGTGATTTTTGTGCTCGTATTTTATAATACATTTTTAACCCCACAGTCGTAGCCTGTATGGTTTTGGAGATACAGCCGCTCGCCACCCTTCGTGGATCACCCTGTATATTCGTTACTTTTCAGTATAAAAAGTTTGGGTTTAAAAATCCTATTAATTACACCGTCAGCAATTCTAAACTGGCTACAGATACAGATTTATTATTTATACACAAAGGCTGTTTGTCGTTTCATTACATGTTATTGGTTATTCAGAATATTTAAAGCCGAAAAATTAAAATTTTCACAAAAAAACACAATTTATAGATTACTAGCGTGTACCCGGCATGCGTTGCAACCCGCTGGTATAAATACAAACCCGAACAAACCCGATATATTAGTACCCAGCATGCCACTTTCTGAAATTCCACCCGTGCGAAGCCGGGGCGGGTCGCTAATTATACATAAAAACCTTCCTCTTGAATCACTCTATCTGTTAAAAAAAACCGCTTCAAAATCCGTTGCGTAGTTTTAAAGATTTAAGCACATAAGACAGGATAGCGACTTTGTTTTATACTAGATTAAGATTAGAAATCTATTACATTAAAGAACAAGGCAATTTTTCTCGCAAATCGCGAAAAAAAAACTTTTGTGATTATTTTTGAAGAAGTAGTCCATACTTACTCAAAGTGGAGTTAAATGATAGAAAAAAGAGAAGCACAAAATATTTCTCCACAATTTTTATTCGAATAACTAGGCGAACCTAGAATGATTCATAATAAATTGAATCGACATGTTTCGAGTGTAGAAACACTCATCATCAGGAAAACGAAGTAAAGGGTACAATGCTGATGTTGTTAGCAGTAGAGAAAATAACAAGTGAGACTTAGCCGTAATGGAGCTTTCAATGGTCCATACAAGGAGTGAAAAAATGAGAATAGTCAAAACTAGAAAATACTTCAGCATACTGAAAAGTCAAGGACCAGTGTAAAGCCACTGTATTGGGTGGGAAATGAGGAGAAAAAAGAAAAATTAGGGAGTTTTCAAAAGACTTTGTAAAAATCATTATTAAGTGTAAGTAAAGAAAAATCTTTAGTTTAATTCAACTATATGTCGGAGACATGTGAAAGTGGTAAGACTTTGTGCATTTCTTTTGTTGTTACAAATCAGATCAGGATTTCATCATCATTAGTAGCTATCTAGTCACATTCTTTTCTCATTGATACTTTAATAAGTTCTAAAACCCCTTCACACCAACTACACTAACATTTCCAATGGCCTTTATTTTGTTTTTGTATTATTATTGACAAATCGTCGTTAATTTCACAAAGTGTCGTATCTCATTTATTGTAATTTTTCAGGACAGAGGTTTAAAGATTTTCGTAAGTTTTGGCTTTCGATAAAAGTAAAAAAGCATTTGTTTTATAATATTTATTCGGTCTTGTGTTATAGTGTTAGGAGTTTTTTTTGTAGTTTCATGATAAAACATATGATATGATTTTTTTACCCTGAGTTAAGAAGAAAAAAAAATAGATACGACCATTTGTGAGAATAAAATTTGACCTGTAAGTTGAGATATGTCTTTGTTATTTATGATAAAATATATTATTTTATAATAGAAAAATAAGGCAAACCCTTCGAAATGAACAAATTTTATTTTAAATACCTAAACTAGAATATAAATATACAAAACTATCTTGACGTAGTATGTAAAACAGGTAAATGAAACTTTGCAGGCATTTTTATGCAAATATTAAGGCTACATTAATTAGCAAAAATACAAAAAGAAATATGAACACGTAAAAATGGGTAAAAAAAATCGTGAACATTTAATTTTTTTAATGTGGTAGTAAGTTTTTGTTTGTTAACTATTCCCTTCTTTCTTTGACTCGGTTCGCCTTCCTTTTTACTTCCTTCCACTTGATGCTGTTCAGGCTGTAAGTCCCTATTAACATTGGTTATTCTTGTAGTTTTTTTTTTTTAGTATACGTGTTGTATGGTAGTCACAATGTGGGTTATCCATGAAGTGATCGTAGCACAAAAGAATCCAACAACGATGACAGGAACTCCATACTTCTCCCTTACATCGGTAATATTTACAGGTGGCTGTATACGGAGGATCGGCATCGGAATCGTAAACAGGCTCTTCACTTATTTCACTCTTATTGTCAGAAATTGCCGTTTTCTGATTACTTAAAGATTCACTCAAAATCAAAGCCCTGATTTGGGCTAGAGGTGCATTGTCCGAAGAATCCGACAAGGAATCGACATCTGAAATGTCCACGTGGTTTCTAAACTCACTCACAGACTTGACATCTAGCTTGTTCACTTCCTGCGTAGGTACAGGTACATAATCTGAATTATGTTCATCGAAAATATTAATGTCGCACTCCGTTAAGATCACTTTGCCATTATGCCACTTTTTTTCGTAAAACATTTTTACTTTAGTTCCTTTTTTCAATGCACCACGAAACATAAGTTTACTTGATAACACAACATTTTTTTGTGCCATCCTCCCATAGTACAAGTGCATCCATCGTAAAAATGTATTAATCTCACCGTACAAATATTGCGTTATTGCACCCGGCTACGTTTAAAACTAGACTAAATGCATAATAATTGCCGTAAAATAAAAGACCCGTTCAAGTATAATACGAGTTCTAACTCGTCAAATTGAGATACGTCGGCGACCTGCACAAATCTATTTAAAAAGTAAATCTCACAAACCGACCTAACTCGAGTTAGGTCGGTTTGTGAGATTTATAAAGTTTACTATTATGAGATTCGTCACCGACCAAATGTTAATTACGAGAAAAGTATAGCAGGTAAAGTTACGACACTTTGTGAGATGAAAAAGGTTTATATAAGGTAAACGTTTTTGATCGTATCTCAAAATAGCGATTTTCTGAGATACGTCAGTTTGTGAAATTAACGACGAAATGTGAACTTTGCCTTGTTACCTTTTTAATTTTTTTCATAGGCATGCAGGGCATAGAAATGCAAAGCAATTTGAATTCTTAAAACAGTTCTAATAAGCTATTTTTAAAACCCTATGCAACACATTATCCTGCAGTTCTTAAAAACGAATTAAATGCCATGTCATGACCTTCTGGTTAAACAAAGACATAATTATCAACCACCGGCTATCGCATACTTCGTTGCTAATCATCTCATGCCTATTTTTGTTACGATTAGGACATGTTTAGCCTACTAAACTGGTCATACTTATGTTCTTTATTTCCTTTTGCTTCCTCATTAATTGTAGATAACAAGCTTTGTACTTTTACACTTTTACTGTGCTTATTCGGAAAAAGGACGTTTATGTTAGCGTATATGTGATATTGCGTCAATGTGGTTCAGTGGCGCACCCAGGGGGGGGGCCAAGGGGGCCTTGGCCCCCCCCAAACCCCCAATGAAATAAAAATTATGAAAGTGGATAAGTATTTTAAAAAGTCAATTTTCTTAGATTTACCTCACGGGCCTCGTTTGAGGGGGGCCCCCCCCTCCCCCTGAAAGTTGACTTATTGACAAAAGTTGACTTATTGAGGTTTAATATGGTTTGATTGAATTTAAGAATTTATTATTTCGAGTTTTCCTTTATATTTTTGTTATTATTTTGGTGTAGTAAAGACTTATTTTAATAAAAATAAACAGTTTTAATGCCAAAACGACTATGAATGTTTGAGAAACAATTTTAGCTCATTAAGTATTGAGCAAAAAATTTAAATTAAAATTAAGGGAAGACCTAAACTTTCGAAATTAACTTGATACATACCACAAAGTGTAAATCTAGGAACTTTATTGTTATTGATAAGTTTGCTGCAAATAAAAACAGATGAATGAACTTTACTTTTAAACAATGTACCCACTAATGAAAAATAAATTAGCCTTTCTATTTTTTATCTTATTTCATTTTCAATAGAATAAGAAGGTAATCATAAATTTTTAACATATTTACTATAATAATTATTGACCAAATTTGGGCGTGGTCTTAAAAAAATTTCGCCTGCGGCGCCTTTCGCCTACAGCAGGCTTTTAGTACACCCCCAAGTTACCAAGTCACAAGCCGCCAATGCCCCCCCCCCCCCCCAAGAAACCGTTTAACGACTCCCATGACTAGGCTATTGCGATCTTCCCTGCAAGAGTACCTGTTAAAAAAGCTCCAAAGTTCTAGAAAAATGCGTAACTTAAAAGTTTATTAAAAAATTTGCTTCCAGCACTGGTTGGCGGGCCCCCCCTAACATAAAATCCTGGGTGCGCCGCTGATGTGGTTAAGTGTTCATCCTTCATAAATTACCGATTTTGCAGGAAACAATAATGATAACAAATTATACAATCTTTTGTTAAAATACCACAGAAAAGCCAAAGAGAAATCTGGTCCGGAGTTTTCTTATAAAAACGTAGGATGAAACTGACCGACCCCAGGTGTGTTCTTCACCTGCAGAAATCCGTCACTCTATCTGTAATCGTCAAATACTGTGGTACGACCCCGTCTACGTTGTGTTTATATTCAGGTTCTTTTAAAGTTCGGTACAACGGTAAAAGTTTGTCAGGTTTAAGATTTTTTAGCTTAAATCTTACTCTGACGGTTCCCCTATGATGCGGTATTCCGCTGCCAGTAAATGAAAATTAAAGAGGTTTTAAAAACAATCGATCTATTATGAAAGCATTTTGGCCATATACAATTTATGAAAAATTCAATCAGATATACCGTAAATAACATAAAGAATAAAATACCTAATTATTACATTCCATTTAGTGTAAGATGGCTTGTCTCCCATAATTTAGCCCGTTTGCACCAACATCTGGATGCGACAGAATGGTGACGCATTCCTCAGATATTACCTATTATATCTGCGACAATAATAATTTTTTGTTACCAATTACGTCTGCGACTGTAATGGTGACACTTTACCTCCCAAAAATACCCCATTTTTATATGATTATCTTTGGTCTGCGACCATACTCTGGTTTTAATTGGTTCTCCGTTAATCTGCAATTTATTTTGTTACATATCGTCCCATATTATTAAAATTATTTTTTGTCATTTTACTTACAGAGTATTTGTATAGATTCACGTACACGTTTGGTATAAAGGTACTACGTACTTTAGTGAAAAGAAGAGCGACAACGGTCTTCAGTAGTGGACACTCAAGTCATCATACTGTCGGACATTTCAACATATAACTCATAAAAGTGCAATAAAAGTTAGGAGCTTATCCGCTTTCCGCATGTGTCACTTTTCTTCTCAAGCGAGCGTTGTTTTTCATATTACTAGAAAGCCGAGCGACAACAATGTTTAGCAGTGGTGCAGTGGACACTCAAGTCATTCCTGCTGTCGGACAGTATTTTTAAGAAAAGCCCATTACACCGTTTTATGTACACCAATGATAAATTAACGTTCTACAGGCAACATCATACCAAATAACTATAACCCTTTGTGATAACTTTACTTGTGTATTATCAAATAAAATATTTTATTATTATTAATTTATTTATTATTATATTATATTAATTAACCCTCCACCATTTCCTTACCTATCATTGCAGATTATATTATTACTTTCTTTATATATAATATAATATATAAGATGGCATTATTACTGCGTAATTACCTCCACCCTATGTTCTCAAGTACCACAAAATTAAAATACCCCAGGGAGACAGCTGATTTTTACGCGAAAAACAGCCCCGAGTCTGGGACGTTTTAAGGATTAGGTTTCTTCATATTTATTTATTATTTACTTTGCTTGGACACTTGGACTATTCACTAATATATGTCCAATATTGTACTACTGGTTATTCTGTAAGCGGTCTTCCGCCGTAGAAAAACTTTCAACATGTAGAAGGTGACAATGTAGACAACGTTAAAGTCAAAAGCATCACTGTCGACAGCAGCATGGAACCTATTTGTCGAACGTTTTAAATTTTAAATCTATTTCCACTGATTCTACAAACATTTTAGTATAGTCGTCAACGTTATGTCACGTAACAATTGCCGCTGCCGCATTGATTATTACTTACAAAAAAGGCAATAAGACATCGGTGGTGGATAGTTAGTTCTAAAAAGTTAGCACCATACACCGGCGTATACAAGGGGGGGGGGGGGGGGTAATTACCCCCCCCCCCAAGATTACTTAAGCGTTGTTTAATTTTTGTCCTTACTCCTTAAAGCTGCTATTATCTCGTATCCTAGCCAGGCATGTAGCTAGGGAAGAGGGTACAGGGGGCCCGAACCCCCTCCGAAACTCGAGCTCTGATTTCGGCAACATAGGCAATACATTAAACATTTCCTACACTATTACATTTTCTTCACCTCAATTATTACCAGGTTTGTTTTTGAGATTTTCTTAAGGATTTTGTGTTGTGTTTTTTATTTTTCCCACTTGAAAACCAAGCACCATGATCCCAACAGCCCCCCCCCCCCAAAAGAAATCCTGGCTACGTGCCTGATCCTAGCCGATCGATTACCCCCCCCCCCCCCCCCAGACGCATGAGCTGGATACGCCGGTGGCACCATACACCCGAAGAAGCTACAATGTAGCGAAACGCGTCGTGTAAAGAAAACGTTTTTTCAATTAAAGTGGAAATTTGACAAAATAAATTTTCTTTCATTGAGTTTAATTAGCTTATTAGAAAATAATAAAATTTGGTTTACGAGCTCGTCATCAATAATCAACAATTTTAATGTAAAATTTATAGGGGAGCCATTATTTGGGGGTAGCAAAATTTACATGGGATTTCCCATGGCTACTCGGACGGTATGTACTTATTTTGTATATTTGTATACCTATAAATCAGTAAATATAAAAGAAATATGGGTTATATGGGGTATAATATGCTGAATAGACATTTCGTAACCAGTTGGGAATATGTTGTTACGTCTCTTAACAAGTAAAGAGTAAGTTATAAAAATTATAATTTTCATTATCTTCAAGGGGACTCGACTAGAACAGTTTTCTTCTTGCGAGAAAAGGAAAAAGTACCGAATTACTAGAAGATAAGTATAAAAAAACAAGTGACGTAGCGTCTTGTATGGCAGTTAGATTATCTACTTCGTACGTCGTTAGCAAATTTGTCATTGTTTAGTTAGTAATCACCGCCTTCAGTGATAAGGCAACTATTTTTGCAATATTGCAATGTCAATATTTGTTAACTATTTCTTCTTGTGCAACAGGGCAATAATTAACTGTTAGCAGTGTTAGCGATGTAAAAATTATAAATACTTGACTTTGTGATTGATTATTAACCTACCTATAATACCGCGCGAGCAAAAATTATTTGCATCAAAGAGGGCCTTGCATCTAAGGACGTAATGCTTAGCCGTAGAGCTTGATACC
Source organism: Polydrusus pterygomalis (assembly GCA_963969555.1). Lineage (NCBI taxonomy): Eukaryota > Metazoa > Arthropoda > Insecta > Coleoptera > Curculionidae > Polydrusus > Polydrusus pterygomalis. The sequence continues at coordinate 85,464,004 of OZ018376.1, forward strand.
TGTTGGGTGTCAGTAACTACCTGAATTAACAATCAATCAGTCATTCCGTCATCTTTGACAGTCGTTACAAGTAATTTGATTCATCGCTAATTTTTCCAATTTCTTAAACAATTCACACAATTGGCTTTACGGAACAGCACAAAACATTCATAGTTGAAGCGTATTTTCGAAACAGGGTTAGAGTAAATTGTGAGTGGCAATACAATCCGGGCTTGTGCATGGACGATTTTCACGAACATTTTCCAATGGTTTACCCAAATTTATTGGAAGGAAATGATTTATGAGACCTGACATTTTTTCGGATAAAGCCTGGTTTAACCTCTCCAGTTATGTGAATTCTCAGAATACATGTAATTATTTTTCTTTTTTTTTCTGTATATTCTTACTTTGTTAATTTTGTAAACAACAAAAATAAATTTGTATTTGTCTACTTATTTTATTACTCATTAGTTTGGCATATCATGTCATAATATGAATTTGACAAAATTTTAACCTAGATTTGGTTAGATATATCGTCCCCATATCATTGTGATCTAAACCAAGCCCTACGTTTTTTAATCCAAGCTATCTTTGATGCAAATAATTTTTGCTCGCACGGTAATAAAGAAAATGCCCCTAGGTATGTATTTTTTTGAGCAATTTGTAAATCTTTCTATCCATATTTTTTAATTAATTAACTCGGAATTAACGCAATTAAAAATTTTGGAGAACCCAATAAACAAAATAGTATATTCTTCTTTATTCCCTTGATCCATCGGTGTAAATCAATTTTTTGTTAAAAAATATATTGATTCGAATCGTGCATTCCTACTAGTTCTTACGGATAGTATGCAGATTGGCGCGACGATGTGGCGCTTTTAAGGCTTCATTTTTGGCTTCATTGCTCATTTGTTTATGCTTTTATGTACAAGGTAGTGGAGGTAAATATGGCCCAGCGGGTAATATGGTGCTTCCAAAATCCCTAGCGCAAAAACCAAAGTATTTATCAGCGATCTGGCAACGTCAGTTGACTGCCTGCATGAGTCACTACCTACGACTATTTGGGTGATCATTAAGTAGCCTACAAACTGGGTAGTTTTGCCCCCGCTCGGCGATTAGGAAACATCGCTCAAATTGTCAAAAATATAACAGAAAATGTTATCTTTTGTTTTTAAATTAAATGACATCATCTGACGTCAGTTAAAATAAGTGACTGGCTTGTTAATAGGCCACTGTCACGTAAGAAACGCTTTTAACGAATATGAATTTACAATGGACCCGTTGAATGCAGACTTTGCGGTGAAGAGGACGAAACCACCTTTCATGCCATATACAGCTACGAATCACCCGCTAAAGACAATCGTCAACGTTGTGATAACCTCCCGCATGACAAACTTGGCAGGAAGCCGCAAGTTTGCCAGGTCAAAAAATTAAAAATCACCAGAAATTTGATATAAAAATCACCAAATTTTCAATTTTTGAATTTTTACATACGATACATACAGTGTGACCAGTAAAGTCCGCATCATATGGTATTTTTTTTATTAATAACTTTATTTGAAATTTGACTTTGCTTCGATCGAGATGAAAATTAAGCAAAAGAATAGTAGTCACCTGAATCGCATTATCTGTCAAATTTTTTTCCAAAAAATAATTCAAAAGTAGGGTTATTTCTGAAAGTATCGAAAAAAGTTATTAGAAAAAGTTTTTTTAAATGCAGTTTCGAGCCCACATGCAAAAATTTTAGCTGCAAAAGATAATTTTGATTTTTTACCCATATTTTGTAAATTGCACCAGTTTTGCAAAATAAGACTCAACGCAACCTACATAAAACTTCTTAGTTTTGACAATGCTTTATTTCAGATACTTTTTTTTTAAAGTAGCGCCATTTTAAATGTGTGTTTTTCTCCAAAATCAAAATTGGGCTATTAAAATTTGGTCGCACGTGATGCAAAGTTTATTCGTTTTTGCCCTGTATAAGGTAACTTCATAACATAAGTATTTTTGAAAACGTAGTTTGTGTCTGAAAGTAATAAACCTTAATATTAAGACAAAAAAGAACACAGTGTCATCAATAAAGTGTTCAATAAGTGGCAAATAAATTTTAGTGATGGGTAAAAAATCAAAATTATCTTATGTAGCTGAAATTTTGCATGTGGACTAGAAAATGCATTAAAAAAAACTTTTTTTAATAACTTTTTTTGATATTTTTAGAAATAACCCCACTTTTGAATTATTTTTTGTAAAAAAATTAAAATTTGACAGATAATGCGAATCACGTGACTTCTATTTTTTTTGCTTAAATTTCATCTTGATCGAAGCAGAACTTGATGCCAAAGTCAAATTTCAAATAAAGCTATTAATAAAAAAAATCCCATATGATGCGTACTTTACTGGTCACACTGTATGTAAAATAAATAATTGAAACACATTTTATTACAGAATAAGACAAAATGCTTGATATAATAAGATACATTGTAACAAATAGGCAGGTAAAATAACGGACTGATTGAATGTTTACTTATTAAGAGTACATACTATTACTATGTTTTTTGATAATATTATCTGCAAGTGAAAAGTTAAAACAATTTTCATTATTTGACAAAATAATTTTGTTTTCGAAGTCGTGATTTCTGCCATTTTGATCGTTTGTTATCAACCAATCGTGCAAGGAACGATCCAATTCTTTCAGTTGCATTTTTTTTCCAAGAGAAGTCGCGAAAGTTTTAAAAAACTGATTTTATTTATTGTGCCACGCGATAAAGGGTAAAAACAAACTGATCAACAACCGCGGATAACACATCGACCTAATCTAACATCCAATCTACAACAAATAACAATAATTTGAAGAAATAGTCCATGCTTAAAGTGGAGTTGAAAGAATAGAAAGGAAATAAAACTAAAAGTCTTCCTCCACAAAATTTAATAGAACAAAATAATTTTGCTCAGAGGTCTCTACATGTTTCGAACGTAGAAACGTTCTTCATCAGGAGACAGAGGATTGTATTACTGATAGTTTTAGCAGAAGAGAAAAAGATAAGCAGTATATGAAACCTTAATGGAGCTTTTATGGTAATTAAAAATTGGTGTGTCAAAATGCCATAATGTAAAGAAAAAAATGAAGAAAAAAATAGAAGTAGATTAAAACATACAGAGTATGTGGAATTAAAACATACAGAGAATGTGAAAAAGTTAATTAAAAGGGGTCCAAAACGACCAAATAAACCCGGGGAAGAAGAAAAAATCATTTCTAAAAAGAAGATTAAAATATTATTTTTACGAGTAGATACCTATGTCTGTAAGACATTGTTAAAATTTGTCATTTTTATCATTTTTTATATACATGGACTGCATCAATACTCATTATAATTATAAACTTAGTAGTGGTAATAAGTGGTATTTTTGTAACAGGTATGCATTTGGAACAGGAACCTCACATACCTGTTACCAAAATACTGGTTTTTAACACGTCTAAGCTTAGCTGTATCCATTTTTGAAAGTCGTGCATATTTCTTCCACTTTTTTCAAGATATAAACTTATAAATACTCAGTATCGAAAAATCAATAAATATGAGACTTTTAAGAAACCGTTTCACCAGATGGGGTTCAAAATCACCAAATCTGTTGAAAAATCACCAGACCTGGCGACATTACCTTATAGAAGGAACACATATTTTTTTGGGCGCACAATAAGCCTGAAGGCTGCATTGCAAGTAGCGTGGGCCACACACTGAAGGCCCGCCTTTAACCAACCAACTAGCCAACCATCTAAACCCAAACCAGTTCTTCTATTCAAGCAGTTTTATATTGAATATTAATATTTATACAGTGAGGACCTAAAGTCCGCCCCCCCCCCTCTAACTTCTAAATCGTTCGGTATATTTTAATGAAATTTTGAACGATAATATTTGAATTTTGGAATATTTTTTTAAATGGAACACCATGTATATTTTTACATTTTTAAATTCCACATAAAATTATAAATATTTTTTATTAAATGCATTATTAGTCTATACTTCATAGTTTCCGAGATATTGACTCTCGAAAAGTGACATTTTTGAACTTTGACAGCTTATAACCTTCTAACAGTACGTCTTAGAGCAAAACGGCTTACATGTCCCTATCTTCAATTTTTATTATGTTCCCAAAAAAATCAACTTCCAGTTAAACCGGAACAACTATATTTTCTGCTTTCGAGTTACATCCGGTTTAACCGGAAGTTGATTTTTTTGGAAGATAATAAAAATTGAAGATAGGGACATGTAAGCCGTTTTGCTCTAAGACGTACTGTTAGAAGGTTATAAGCTGTCAAAGTTCAAAAATGTCACTTTTCGAGAGTCAATATCTCGGAAAGTATGAAGTATAGACTAATAATGCACTTAATAAAAAATAATTATAATTTTATGTGGAATTTAAAAATGTAAAAATATACAGGGTGTTCCATTTAAAAAAATATTCCAAAAGCGGACCCAGCTGTCATCTTGACATTTAAAGCTGTCATTGGTATGTCAAAAAGTGCAAGACTTGCTCAAATATTATCGTTCAAAATTTCATTAAAATATACCGAACGGTTTAGAAGTTAGAAGGGGGGGGGGACGGACTTCAGGTCCTCAGTGTATATTATTATATGATATATTATTAATAATTTATATTTAAAAATTGAGTAACTTTTGACCTCCCAAAACTAATGATGTGTCACACTTTTGTCACTAAATTGTTTGCTATAGAAGGTATTTAAAGTTTTTAAGAATAGAACGGTAGGTATTGACACAGAATATAAAGCTTCGCAAGTAGCTATATATTCTGTGGTATTGACTTTAAAAAAACAAAGTGTGCTTTAAGTTTGACAATAGTGTTTCTTACCGTTGACATGACTTAAATTAGTTTCTTATTATCGACATAAACAATTTAAATCACATTCTGATTTAGTACATATTTTATCAATGACAGAGGGGTATCAAAAAGATTCAAAACAGGTAATTGTTGAAGCTGTTCAAACAATTTCCATTGAAGAAATTCGAAGAAGTTTTGACCACATTCGTTTACAGCTGGAGAAATGTGTAGAATATGGAGAGGGAGTGTTTAAATAGCAAATTATCAAATTATTATTTGTTGTTATTTTAAGATTTTTTTGTGTTATTTCCGGGGTCATTTCATTTGTAAAATTAAAAATATACATATATTTCTGGTAACACCAAAAATCAGTTTTTGAAACTTTTTGATACCCCTGTCATTGATAATGTATGTGTCGTAGGCTAATTACAAATTCAGTCGTTTTATAAAATGCCTAGTCGTTTCATAAATGACTAGGCCTAGGCATATTGTAAAATGAAGAATATATACTGAATTTTTACAATTCGACTGACCTTTTTAGGCGTTTCATAAAACGCCGAATTGCTCTCAGGCTTATTGTGAACGGTTCTTCAATCTCGTTCGTTTTAGGCTATGACTGATTATAACTAGTCGTTTTGTAAAAGACTGGAAAGTACTTAGGCATTTTATAAAACACCGATTTATATTGTTGCTTCATCGTATAATATTTCAAACAAATAAATATTAAGTTGGACACTTTATTTTTGTTATAACATCATAAAATAACTTAATGGGTAACTCTTACACATGTTCCGACATTCCCTAGGTAAATTTAGGTATATATTTACATAATGGAATTTAACATAATTTAAAAGTAATATTATTTTACTTATTTGAACACGGTCCGCTTGAATGACATTTACTATTGCACTTCAAGTGAGCCTTTAAACAAAAACACTTATTTGTGTGGCACTGCGTTTTGCTTGCTTTGCAGGAACATTTTTTAAATCCCTGCCCTCCAAATTTAGAAAACTTTGTTAAAGCTTCTCTCAGAGAAATCTTTTTTCCTTCCAAAACCTGAATTGGTTGGGGATATTCAATGCCAACGATTTCATCTCTTGAAAACCATCGAATCAAAATTCCGTGCTTAGTACCAATTTGGTATACTCCATTTTTTATTTCTACGATAGTTACCAATATATTTTTAGGGTCTAGTGGTCCCCTATCGAATGTAGGTACTTCAACCGCAATATTTTGACCCATATATAGAGGTTTCAACTTTTGGTTGGTATTTTCAAGCATTTCTTCTGCAGCACGTTTTTGACCAGCAACACATCCCATTCTTTGTGTATGTATGATATCTTCTCTTTGGCATAAATCACATATCCATGCTGTTTCATTCAGCACTAAATCTGAAGAACTTATCTTTAAACATTTAACACAGCAAATCATTGCATTTCCATTATTTTTAGTTCCAATCTGTTTAACGATAGGAATATTATCCTCCATATTAAATATCTGGATCTCTTTAATATCAATTATTGATTTTTGTAGGCCCGTTGGATTATCATCTAAATGAAGCTCTTCTCTTCATTTTGATTTATTTCGTTTGCGCTTTGATAAGTTTCACATGAAATAGCTGTTAAATTGTCCAAATCTACTACTTCCGAGCATTTATTAGATTCCAATGAATTAATTGTTAAATTTTCTTCTTCCTCGGCCATGTTTTCTTCTTCGCTTATAATATTAGTTAATACCTTTTCTTCGGCACGTACGTCACTTGACCAGCTAATACCCACAAAATAATGTGTTGATAAAATTATATTTTGTATGTATATGTCCGCTTCAGTTTACAAACTGTCAAACCACAGCATAAAGAAGTTATTTGTTTGAATCGGTGTTTTATAAAATGCCTAAGTACTTTCCAGTCTTTTACAAAACGACTAGTTATAATCAGTCATATCAACATAAAACAAACGAGATTGAAGAACAGGCGCGGATCTGGGTCAAAATCTAGGGGGGGGGGGGGGGGGATTATTGAATCTCAAAGATATTTTTTTTAATATAGTTATAGTTAGCCCATATCTTTTAAGTACCTATATTTTTAGTGCCAAATTGTCAAATAATTATTGAAAAATAAACAAACCATTACATTAACGAAACATTATTTTTCTACGATCGTTCAAAAAATGTCATTTTGTGTATGAATTTCTAATGACAAAAGTAGGTCTTTATTGCATACTATGCAATAATAGTATATTAACGTACACGTTTTATAAAGCATCATTTTATAGCACGCGTCCATGTTAAAAAACGAGCCGCTTGCGGCGAGTTTTATAACGGGACAAGTGCTTAAAACTGCTTTATATAACACGTACGTTATACTATTTTTTCTAATTTGTAGTTTTTTCAATAAATTTGTATGTCTAAATTTTATGTTGTAATACTATTTTTATCATAGTAGCCTCTGGACAACAAAAATTATTTTGCGAACTGTCATTTTTTGATTTATTGACCCATTTTCACCACGAGATTCTAAAGTTATTTTAGCGATATGAGATTTGAAATTGGACGGAATACGTTGTGTGATTCTTGTACATTCGGTACATATACAGAGCGTTCGGAAATTCGGGCGATTTTGCTACTTTTTTCGAATTTCAAAAGACGTGATTTTACGTCACGGCATTGCAATTTAGTATAGGGAAGATGGAAAATTCAAATAAAGTTGAAGTTAAAAGCGACATTGGAAGGTTAGTAGATTGAATTTTGGATAGGATTTGGCAGAAAATGATAGCTTGAAGCATCTACAAAAGATTGATTTATAGATTTATGCAACCAACATACATGACTGTTATCCACACAGAATAAAAAAAGTAGGTTATCATGCTATTTTTCCTCTGCGAAAAATGGGTTTTCTCGTAAATCACAAAGGCCGCGCAAGTCAATGAAATAAAACATTTAAATGTTACCAACATCAAATAAAGAAAAAACGCGTATCGAAATAGCTTCATTACGATACGCAAATGCGTATCGTAATAGATTTGTTATGATACAAAATTAGAAAAAGTACTTTTTGCCCTAGTGCAATAAAGGAAATTACCTAGGAAACGAACAATTTGTTTATAGTATGTGTATCGTGCGTTGCACACCGTCGATACCCTATCGAAATAGAATTCACGTTGACAGGGCGCCATAATTTTATTATGTTGAAGTCAAAATGATCCATTGCCAAATTTGAATTACAACTTTTGCACGCAAAGGAGAGGTAATACAGAGCGATTTTAATCTTTTTTGTTAAAAAAAAAACGATCGTAGAAAAAATAGTGTATGTAACATGTGCAAAAAGTGTGCTTATTGCACATGGCATATCATTCACCTCGACTACGTCTCGGTGAATAACTTCTATGCCGTGTGCAATAAACTTACACTTTTTGCACTAGTTGCATAAATAACTATTTATCATATTAGGTACTATAGGTACCAACCTACAACCTACAACAAAATTTACAGGAACTTATAAAGAGAATAAAAGAAACATAATATTAATCAAATACTTAGTAAAAACACATTTATAAAATTAAATCTATTAAACGATTTTTTAATATTTATAAGTATAAGAGGACACTCAAGTTTGGTTGGGTTTAGGATCCACCCCCCCTACCCCTCCCCGAAATCCGCGCTTGTTGAAGAATCGTTTACAATTATCCTGAGAGCAATTCGGCGGTTTATGAAACGCCTAAAAAGTTCAGTCGAATTGTAAAAATTTAGTATGTATTCTTCATTTACAATATGCCTAGTCATTTATGAAACGACTAGGCGTTTTATAAAACATACGACATATGTATTTCGACCGCTCATGCTGCTATCCAAAAAAAAATTCTTTTACCTTTAAAAATTAAAAAAACAAAAAAAATCAAAGATTTATTTTAAATCTCGGATTTAAATTACAAACGTTATTCCAAATAAGTTTTCTAATTGGCATTTTGGTCAAAAATAAAAAATAAAGGTAGTTTACTCTTGGAGAAAAATCATGTTTTTGAAGTTTTTGCGAAACCTGTATAAAAAATCAAACTTTTCTCTTCGTGAATTAAATTTTTTTTACAAGCAAAAGTTTTTATCAAGAATGACTTTTTCCCGAAAAATGAAATTTTTCATCCATTTGTGCTATTGTAAACCCTATCCGCGGACAGTCTGTATCAGTGGCGCACCCAGGGGGGGGGCCAAGGGGGCCTCGGCCCCCGCAAAACCCCCAATGAAATAAAAATTATGAAAGTGAATAAGTATTTTAAAAAGTCAATTTTCTTAGATTTACCTTACGGGCCTCGTTTGAGGGGGGCCAGGTGGGGCATTTGCCCCCCCCCCTCCCCCTGGAAGTTGACTTAGTGACAAAAGTTGACTTATTGAGGTTTAATATGGTTTGATTGAATTTAAGAATTTATTATTTCGAGTTTTCCTTTATAGTTTTGTTATTATTTTGGGGTAGTAAAGACTTATTTTAATAAAAATAAACAGTTTTAATGCCAAAACGACTATGAATGTTTGAAAAACAATTTTAGCTCATTAAGTATTAAGCAAAAAATTGAAATTAAAATTAAGGGAAGACCTAAACTCTCGAAATTAACTTGATACATACCACAAAGTGTAAATCTAGGAACTTTATTGTTATTGATAAGTTTGCTGCAAATAAAAACAGATGAATGAACTTTACTTTTAAACAATGTACCCACTAATGAAAAATAAATTAGCCTTTCTATTTTTTATCTTATTTTATTTTCAATAGAATAAGAAGGTAATCATAAATTTTTAAAATATTTACTATAATAATTATTGACCAAATTTGGGCGTGGTCTTAAAAAAATTTCGCCTACAGCAGGCTTTTAGTACACCCCCAAGTTAACAAGTCACAAGCCGCCAATGCCCCCCCCTAAGAAACCGTTTAACGACTCCCATGACTAGGCTATTGCGATCTTCCCTGCAAGAGTACCTGTTAAAAAAGCTCCAAAGTTCTAGAAAAATGCGTAACTTAAAAGTTTATTAAAAAATTTGCTTCCAGCACTGGTTGGCGGGCCCCCCCTAACATAAAATCCTCGGTGCGCCGCTGGTCTGTATATAATTTTTCTATATCTGCATTTACCGCCATCTAGAATGTTTGTCATTTGTTGTATTTACAGCGAACCTGAATAATGATATCATAAAGGATTTAACAGAATTTCTGATTGGAAAATTACCATTTGGGGGTGGCTATACCACTTACTCTGGGAACCTGTGTGTTAAATAAAGGATCAATTTTTAATAATTTAACCAAATAGCTACTAGACATTTGCCATCACGTAAACCAATATTTTATCATTTTTATCTGTAAAAAAATACTCTTTTACACAGTAAACAGCACTTGACTATACAAATAAGTATTTTTAGGAAAAGGAAAATTTGAACCAATCAAAAACAAACAGATTAATGTTCAATATTTGATAAGATATATTTAATCGTCAGTCATCAATTTAGACAAAGAAAATGTAAGGAGTTAAAGGCTGCAGTTTTATCTAAAGGATTAAATTTGTGCCAGTAAAAAAAATCAACATTACTTAAAGAATTATTTATTTGTTAATAACCCAAACTTAAAAGTCTTATCTTATCGCTAGTTCAATATTACAAGAAGTTGATAATGGAGATTATAAAATATTTTAGCGGTTAGGTTGTTCTTATAACTTTTATATACATACTCAATAAAGTAAAAGTCATAAAATTACGTTAACATTCCGCAAATATTTGTGTAAAAGAGACTTTTCACCACATGGGTATTTCATTGGCAAAAAATATAAATATATGTATATAGTCAGTCTAAATAAAAAGTGTCCGGAAAATGTAAATCACAATTTTAAGTTTTCCGTATATATTCTTTTTACTTTAATCATAAAATTACAACAAACAATTTATCGTTTTAACTTGTACAACCTTTATTTAACTCAAAACACGTACAGTTACAGCCAAACAGCATTAGGAATTAACAAGATGTAGCAGACTTTTTTTTATCACTTTGAAAAAAGAACAAACTGTAAAACTATAACATTCAAGTCAACGATACCTATTACCTATTTCCAATACATCGTATATTAATCAAATTTTAGCTTGGTCCCCTCTTTGTTTAGACTGAGTTTATCCTTCTATAGGCGTGGAAGTTACCAAAGCCCTTGCAAAGTCCGCATTTTACTCATTCCCCGCTTCTGCAATTTTATTTTTTAATTCGTCCACATTTTGTTGCTTAAGGTAATTCTCTGGGGGTAGTATCATAAGTGCATCTAATTTTTCCGAAAAAATTTAGAAAAACGAGTTGACAAGTAATTTGTTTTAAATAAATTTGTTTTAAACAAATTACTTGTCAACAGGTATTTTCATAGGAAAAATTAGATGCACGAATGATGTTTGGCAAGATTATTTCCTGACTGAACAAGAAAAGCCTATTTACTAGTAATATGATAATTTAATCAATCAAAGCAACGCTCAAAGCATTTTACTGGGTAGGTACTATCACTAAAGTTTAAATTTGTTAGGTTGCTATGTGGAATTGTTTTGCTAAAGTCATTCGCTAATAACTATATAGATAGAAATTCAACAATTTTTTATTTTGACAATACCTATCAAACATTTTTCCGGAAAAATTACTGACAGGAGCTGTCATGCAATTTTTCCACTTGAAAATTAAATATGACATACGAATTCTTGTCAGTGATTGGTAAAACATGATAGGAAGAAAATAATCACCGTTATTTTTTTGGCTAAAACACCCTAAATGTTTTCCATTACATTTAAATCTGGACTATGTATAATGACCATGGTAAAATGATAGCTTGTTCCTGTTCCATCCATTCCATTGCTTTTCGGGCTGTGTGAATGGGACAGTTATCTTGCTGATAAATGAAATCCCTTTCCGGAAATCGTTCTAATACAGAGATAACATAGTATTTTGTAAAATATTAATGTATACCTCTGTTGGTATTTAATCGTCCTTGAATAAACTGACACACAACAATTCCCTGAGCACTCATCCAGCCCCAAACGTTTACAGAAGATCGACCACTATTTTGATAAATCTTCATTCGAATCGAGATATAATAGGAATCTTCCGTTATAACAAGACTGAAACACTTTCTCGTCCGTAAATACTACTTCTTCCCAAAAAACTGGCAGTTAAAGGTAATACTGTAACGCAAACCCGAACCGTTGGTCTTTATTGTCGTCAGTTAAAAACGGCTATTTAGCTACTGATGACAGCGCAATTCAGATCTTTGTCTAGCTCTCCGTCGAGTTGTTCTCACAGATCCCGGAAAAGTTATCTCCATTTTAGCTCTTAAAATGGATTTAAAAGGTTGATCCCTTAATACGTTTACTAAATTATTAACCTGTTCTTCAATCGATTGTTTTGGACGACCACTTTCAGGTCTTCTTTACAGAGAATGCGTTTCTTACCATTTTGTTTTAATAAAATGAACCGTGCTCTTTGGAATGTTAAGCCCTTCTGAAACATCCCTTTCAGACCAACCTTTCTGCTGGGTCGTTAAGTCTGGCATTTTTCGAAAACTAAAACGCTGACATTTTATTATTGTTTTTTTCTATCATGACATTTGAAATAGGTACTTTGTTCAACCATTAGGTATTACAGGAGGCATCTTTTATTATAGTAAAATTAGGTTCACGTGATACAAAGCTAAAAAAGTTCTGCCCAAACTGTATTCCCAAAACTAGGTCACCGCCATAATGTTCCGTGATGGTGGTCCAGGCCTGTAGAACTGACTGAATCAAACCTTGTAAATTTCATGGAGCTGTTTCTTCCACTTCAATCTTTATTAGTCCCCATATGCTTTTAATGGGACTAAGATCTGGTGATGCTGCTGGCCATGGAATTGTTGCCAATTGGTGTTCTTGCATCCAAGCTTGAGTATGGGTATGATGAGTATGGTTTCTTGCATTATCCTGCTGAAAGCGCTGTAAAGTACGCAAGGCCCAGGCGCAGTTTAAAACTCAATCGCAGAATATCTAGCGGTTGGGTTGGCGTTGGCCCGCAAATAAAAATATGACAAGCAGTAGTAAGAAAGTGAAGATATACCATTTTTATTCGGAATGGGAAGAACAATACTTTTTAACAGAAGTTAAAGGTAAAAATGTGTGTTTGTTATGTAATACTTCTATCTCCGTTGCTAAAGAAGGAAATATTGAGATAAATCATACAACTGTACCTACATTCGAATTTTAAGAAATTATTCCCGTTACGTTCTGCCACCAGATAGGAAAAACTAAAACAATTTAAAAAACCAGGTATTTTGACAACAATCAATATTTTTAAAAACAGTCGACAAAAACAAGGCTGCAACTGAGGCATCATATCGTGTGTCCCAGGTAATTGCACATCAGAAGAAGAAACCTTATGAAGATGGGAAAATGATAAAACAGGCGTTTTAGAAGCTGTAGATTTCTTATTTGCTTACTTTAGAAATAGACGAGATAGAGTCTGCTATACGGTCTATGCAACTTTCTGCTAATACAGTAATGAGACGAGTAGAAGTTATGAGCAATGGTATTTTTTTACAGTTAAGAGGTGATTTTGACTTGGATAATTGTGTTTATTTTTCGCTGCAATTGGACGAATCGATAGATGTGGTTGACACCTCCCAGATGGCCGTGTTCGTCAGGATGGTTTTCAATGATTTTATGATTAAAGACAATAGTTGTTTTCTCAGCTCAAAAATATTATTTCTTCTGAGACAATTCCAATATCGAAAATGGTAGGATTGACAACCGATGGCGGTCCCGCTATGGTGGGTTGTGATAAGTTTATTAGTACCTATAATATATTAGTAAACCTAATAAATCTGTGTCGAATACAACTGTGTATTATTTTATTTAAATTGGCTTACGGGCTAGGTGGTTATACATGATTAAATATAAAAAAATAAAATATTTCTTATTCTCTCTTGCCTAAAATTTCATTAATTTTATTCATTAATAATAACACTATCTAGCCTAGGGTTTTTTCAAAGGCCTATTTTTTCTTAGTAAAAATTTAATAATACTTTAATGAAAACTTTTTAAATATTATTTATTTATTGTATTCAAAATCCTTGCCACACCCTACGCCACTGGTGTTGACTAGTCGCTCCGAATCCATTACAATTCCGCACGGAGTCGGAAATTTAATGCTATCTCTCTCTTCTATCTTTGTCTTACACGTATGAATGTTTCATGCAAATAAACAGGCTATTTATAAATGAATGAATGGCTTGAGTCTATGAAGAAACAATATTACTCGGTCCACCCATCATTCCCCTCCTTCAATATGTACTGCGGAACTTTAAATAAACAGAGAAAAAATTCAACATTAACAATCCCAAGCTTTAATGTAATAGATACCATTTTCCATTTTTTTTTAAATTATTTCTTTAGCGCGTCATTACGCTTCCCTTTCTTATAAAATGCGAACCATAGGTTGCCCGCTACCCCTTAAAGTAAAATTTTAGATGCGTTACTAACGGACATTAAAGTTTTTACAATGAATAAGTAGTATGCCAACTGTAAAACACAGCTGTTTCATTTAAAAAATCCTTAATTTTTGACATAACTATTTTTTTAATCAAACAAAAATGTTTTTTTTTCTGTGACTGTTGCTGTGATGCTATGTTGTTTACATCGAGCATCCAGGTCGGGTTAGATCGATAGTCCCTGAATACTTAAGGGTTCTTTCACAGAAAGGCTTCTTTAGTTAAATTAGATATTATAATGACAGCTTATAGTAGGTATAGTTTATTCAGTGCTGTATGTTTTTTTTTCTCTAAGAATAGGCGAAATTGAAATGTGATATTTTAAGAAGGATATATCCTCATGATGTAACTGATACGCACTTTAGTTAAAACAACTAGGTGGATGGTCTTAATTTAAAGAAATTAAGGCATTGTACCTAGCAGTGCATATCTGTGTTGGTGTGAAATTAAAAGAAGACTTGTAGGTAGGGTTGGGCATATTTCACTTGAGCGAGGATTTGAAATTTCAAGTTGAAATTTTCATGAAACTTATGAAATTTCGGCGAAACTTTCAAATGTTATGAGATTTTTGTGAAATTTATGAAATTCTTGTGAAATTTTTGTGAAATTTATGAAACTTTAAAAAAAAAACTTAAATTTCGTGAAAAATTCATTGAAATTTATGAAATTTTTATTGAAATTTTCATTAAATTTTATTTTCTGTTGTATCTGGGATAATCGGTGAAGCTAGCTAAATAAATAAAAGACGTCGCACAGCAAAGTCGAGCCTTTCGTCGCGCCGATGAACCAGGGGAATCCCAAGTATTGCCGAGATTTGGGATGCGTCTATTAAATAAATGAGGGGTGGTTGGTTGCATGGAAAGGTTTGTGAAAGTTTCACTGACATTTATAAAAATTTTCTGAAGGTTTCGAATGTAATAAGGACATTTATCACTTGAAAGTTTCAGGTGAAAATTTCAAAAATGTCACTGAAATTTCACTTTTTGGGGGTTAAGTGAAATTTTTCTGTTTTGAAAAGTTCAAAACAGAACATTTCATTTGAAACTTTCAAATGGCCCAACCCTACATGGAAAGGTTTGTGAAAGTTTCACTGAAATTTATGAAATTTTTCTGAAAGTTTCGAATGTAATAAGGACATTTATCAGTTAAAAGTTTCAGGTGAAAATTTCAAAAATGTTACTGAAATTTCACTTTTTGGGTTAAGTGAAATTTTTCTGTTTTTAAAAGTTCAAAACAGAAAATTTCATTTGAAACTTTCAAATGGCCCAACTAACAAAATCTTTGCTTGTTGATGCGCGCCCAAGAATAATTGGATGGGAGTTTTGGGATCTTGGAATTAACCTCCAAGATCACTCGATCTTAATCCATTGCAGTTTTACTTGTGGAGCATGTTACCAGTAAATTCAAAAGAAGAGTGGCTATTTCGAGTTAACCAAGCATTTAGAGATTCAAATACAGTGCGAGCAAACATTATTTGTATCAAAGAGGGCTTTGCACCTAAGGACGTAATGCTTAGCCGTAGAGCTTAATACCTGTTGGGTGTCAGTAACTACCTGAATTAACAATCAATCAGTTATCAGTCGTTACAAGTAATTTGATTCATCGCTAATTTTTCCAATTTCTTGAACAGTTCACACAATGGGCTTTACGGAACAGCACAAAACATTCATGTTTGAAGCGTATTTTCGAATCGGGGTTAGAGTAAATAGTGAGTGGCAATACAATCCGGGTTTGTGCATGGACGATTTTCACGAACATATTCCTAACGTTGCTTTTATTGCTGGGGATTTTTATCATTGCCTGAAAAGAACCGTGGCTGTGTTTAGGGAACAGGACAGGTTCTATACAACACAAAAAAGAAGCAGGAAGACCATCTGTAAGAACAGAATAACGTGTTGCAAACGTTTGTGAAATAATGCAAAATACGCCAACAAATTATAAGACGCCTGTCCCAAGAAGTGGGAAGATCTTATGGAACATGCAGGATTATTCTTAAGAAGCAGCTAAATTTATTTCCTTATAAAGTGCTAGTATTCCAAGAAATACAAGCCGCAGATTTTGAAAGACCCAGGAATTACTCTCAATGGTTTACCCAAAATTTATTGGAAACAAATGATTTATTAGACCTGACTTTTTTTCGGATGAAGCCTCGTTCCACCTCTTCGGTTATGTGAATTCTCAGAATACACGCATGTGGAGTACTGAAAATCCCAATTTTTTGTGAGTCCACATTGCACCCTCAAAAAATTGATGTCTAGTTAGCTGTTTCCCGAAGAAGGGTTTTGTTGGTCCTATTTTTTCCATGACACAGTTACAGCACAGCGGTATAGAGACAATATTTTGAATCCATTTGTGGAGCAATTACTTGACGACGAACCACGTTTTGAATATTTTCAACAGGACGGTGCAAACGCCCATACAGCCGCCGAAACTATTAACTACTTACGCAATTTTTTCGACGACAGATTGATCAGTTCTCAATCAGACATTGAATTCCCACCTAGATCACCTTGTTTAACGGTTATGGATTACTTCGTTTTTCCTCATTTAAAGAACACTATTTTTAAAACACCAGTTGCAAATTTAGAACAATTACAAAAAAGGATTATCCAAGAATGTGGTAACATTTCTCCAGAGATGCTGGTCAACACTTTCGAAAATATTAAGAGACGTGTGAATTTATGCTTGAAGCATGGCGGTGGCCAATTTCAGCAAGTTATGTAATTATTTTTCTTTTTCTTTCTGTATATTCTTACTTTGTTAATTTTGTAAACAACAAAAATAAATTTGTATTTGTCTACTTATTTTATTACTCATTAGTTTGGCATATCATGTCATAATATGAATTTGACAAAATTTTAACCTAGATTTGGTTAGATATATCGTCCCCATATCAAGTCCTACGTTTTTTTAATCCAAGCCCTCTGATGCAAATAATTTTTGCTCGCACGGTACTACATAACTAACCTTTTGACGTTCCAAATTAAAAAACCGAAACGCAATTGTCAAAACAGATCAAACAAAGTGCCATGGTGTTGCCATAGCAACAAGCGCTGCGACTTGACGTTCATGGCATGCTATATGCTATGTTTCTAATTATACGTACAAAATCGTATTGAAATCATATGAATTTATTATTCACTAGTGAATAATGGATACTATTATTATTAAGGAAACACATGTTTAGTGATTATGTTATACAGTATAGTCGTAGACAACTACTTTTATGGGCGTGCCACCCGCGCTTTTCGTAGGGCTTAGAATAATTCTAAATGACCCCCATTTAAAATAACTACGAGCGGCCACTGACCCTGTATATCCAGCTTCTCGGCAAACATATTATAGTGTATTTCAAAGCGCATAATATAAATCAGATACCTACATTTTTATAAAATAAACAAGCTTTCATATGAAAACATAATTTTGATAGAAAAATTAATTGCCAATAAAGAACTGTTAAAAATCCAGTACGATGCACCCTTAAAAACTTAAGTTAATAAAAGATTCATTCAGAAAACTATTGATAAAATAATCTGCTGGCCGTGAAGGCTGGCTTGTCTCTCACCCTCCATACTCTTGTTGCGGAGGGGTGGCCTGGCATGGCCTGTTGCGACCTCGGTAATCGATGGCCTCGGGGGGTCGCGCTACCAGCTCGCCAGTTCTACGGATTCCTAACATCCAGCCCGGATGGATCGATAGTCCATGAAGACAACTTTGGCTTATGTTTGTGTCAACTTGTAACGAACAGAGAGAGAGAAAGTTTCTTATTATGGATCTTTTAATAACATTTTATTATTTGATTGTATAGGCTGTCTTGGTCTTAAAAGATTAATTTGTTTACTTCTTGGTAGCTTGACGATTAATGAAGGTTCTGCTACGGATTATTATAATAATATTGCCCAATAATCTAAGAATCTGGTAACAGTGGAGGAAACATGATGGATAAATGCTTCTTATTAAGCGATGTATGTTGTTATTGATACAGGCGATTTCCTCACAACGCAACTAACCAATGGATGAGTAAAGTCAAATTAATCTAAGAACTCGCCGCTTCACCTGTCATTAATGGCACCCTGTTGAAGACTGGTATATTTTACGTTAAGCGGTTGGCTACAGAACCAGAACCGGACTAAGTTCTTTTACCTTCGTCTTCACCATCTTTTAATGTCAGTTTGTTAATATTTTGTAAAGATATAGGCGTAGGTACTAATTTTATCTTCTTAATCTTAACATATATAAAACAAAGTCGCTGTCGCGGTCTGTGTGCTTAAATCTTTAAAACTACGCAACGGATTTTGAAGCGCTTTTTTTTAATAGATAGAGTGATTCAAGAGGAAGGTTTTTATGTATAACTAGCGACCCGCCCCGGCTTCGCACGGGTGCAATTTCAGAAAGTGGCATGCCGGGTACTAATATATCGGGTTTGTTCGGGATTGTATTTATACCAGCGGGTTGCAACGCATGCCGGGTACACGCTAGTTATTTATAAAATAAAATATTGACAGACCCGTAACTACCAAAATAAGTATGTGAAAACATTATAAAACTAAAGGAAAAGAAGAAAACAACATTTATTTCTTTTAGTATTTATTTACAAAAAGAAAAAATAGGTATTTATTTTATGTGGGTATTTATTATACAAGGAAAAAAGTAATACATTTTTTGAGAGATGTAGTAAGCTTTGTGGTGCACGTCTATTTAAAACATCATATTGGGAACCCTTTTGGTATTATTACTTTTGTGGGAATTTTATATACCGATATATACATGGTTAACCATTTAAAACGAAACAGGCTAAATATCTGGTTCCACGTTAATTAAAAAAAAAAACGCTCGGACCCGTCGATTTTTATTTCTTTTGCGTATATTGTCAATCTTGTTACTTCAAGCCCCTAGGAGGGAGAGGGGGGGGGGTTAAGATCTAAATCTTAAATGGATACCCCTATTTTATATAATTTTTTTGGATTCTGCATAAAATTCTGAACATTTTTTAATAAAAGCATTATTAGTCTATACTAAACAGTTTCCGAGATATTGACTCTTGAAAAATGAGATTTTTGAACTTTGACCGCGTCTAGCTTTCTAACTGTACGTCTTTAGAGTAAAACGGCTTACATGTCCCTATCTTCGATTTTTATTATCTTTCCAATAGTGTCAACTTCCTGTTAAACCGGTTGTAAGAAATACAGTACTTCCGGTTTAACCGGAAGTTGACACTATTGGAAAGATAATAAAAATCGAAGATAGGGACATGTGGGCCGTTTTACTCTAAGACGTACAGTTAGAAAGCTAGACGCTCTCGAATTTCAAAAATCTCATTTTTCAAGAGTCAATATCTCGGAAACTGTTGAGTATAGAATAATAATGCTTTTATTAAAAAATGTTCAGAATTTTATGCAGAATCCAAAAAAATTATATAAAATAGGGGTGTCCATTTAAGATTTAGATCTTACCCCCCCTCCCTCCTAGGGGCTTAAAGTAACAAGATTGACAATATACGCAAAAGATGTCCCCCTCAAAATAAAAATCGACGGGTCCGAGCTTTTTTTTTAATTAACGTGGAACCAGATATTTAGCCTGTTTCGTTTTAAATGGGGAACCCTGTATAATATATAGGGTGTCCCGTAACTAAGGAGCTATACAGCAACAGGCAATAGTGGACTTGAAGATATGTAATTTCATTTTATTTCTTATACAGTTAAAGAGATACAGGGTGATTCAAGTAAATATTTACGTTATAAAATTGGCGATGATTTGATGTTCAGCGTATATAATGAATCAAATTTGATGTAGTTATAATTTTGAGGGCAAGAAGAAGGATTCTATAATGATTTTTAAGATATCTCCTAGAGAACGCTAACAACACAATATGAGTTTGATCTCTCGTATATATTTTTTGTCTCTCTCCTTTCTGACCGCTTTACTTTGAAAAAGGGATCTTTTATACGTAAAAAAGTGGTACTTCATTAATCTCGATATTTCAATTAGTTTTTGAGAAAATTGCGTTTAAATGCTAGACGGCAAAAAACAATTAAGTAAATAAGGACCGCTTAACAAACATTTTTTAAAATTAACCGTGCGTTCTTAAGCATAAATGACATATTTTCAAGTCTCCTGTTGCTATATAGTTGCCCCTAAGTTATGAGACATCCTGTATTTAACGATAAGTAAATGGTTTAACTAGGCACTTTATTGATTTGATAATATAGGTTCTGGTGTCATATAAGGTCGGTCGAATTTCTTCCGGTTTTTGGGTTTATTATAAAGTTAACATTAAATGAAACAATTTGATGCAAAAAAAAAATGCGGATAAAGCCATTTTGTTCAAATTAAAGCCATTTTTAATATTTAATTAGTTTAGGGTTTGGGTCGACTATCCGGATACAAAAACAAGCTGTGCCCGCTAGTAGTGTTGTCATTGTCATTAAGAGGGTTAGACGAAGATAGCAATATGACGATATTACCCGTGTTTGTTTAATCGAATATATTCTTATAATTTGAGCAGACAAGCGCGGATTCGCCGATATCTGTTGCTATTTTATTTTCTTTACCAATGTTGCCAAGTTATTTGTTGATATTTTCAGGTAAAGTAGTGTAATATATCAAAAATGAAAATAAACTTTATGCTATTACCGCATAAAGGTGTAACTTGGGCCGCGTAGCCTGCGTTCTATGGCGTAACCCAAGGATGTTTATAATAGTTGCAGGGCGGGCGAAGCCCGCAACGCTAATGTGTGATGCCATTACCGCATAAAGGTGTTACTATTAAAGATGTAATTTAGGCCGCGTTGCCGGCGTTCTATTGCGTAGCCCAAGGATGTTTATAACAGTTGCGGGGCGGGCGAAGCCCGCAACGCTAATGTATGATGCCATTACCGCATAAAGGTGCAACTTAGGCCGCTAGCGGCCGTCGCGTATCCGGTGTTCTATTGCGTAGCCCAAGGATGTTTATAAATAAAATAAAATAATAAATATCCTTATTTTTTTTTAGTTATATTTTATTATAAATAAACTCAATTAGGTATAAGACTTTTTGAAATACCCAACCAGCGTTAATGACTTCAAATCATGAAAATTGGTCCAACGTGGCAACACAGTAAGTATTATGTCAAATAATGACACTTCTCGCATGGACATTTTCAGTAAAAATGTCAATTTATGAATAGTTTATTATTAATTTTTCGCGTCAAAAGTGTATAATCCGCAATTTTTTTGCTTTTAACCTGTTCTATACAGCTTAGGCTATATGTTAAAATTTTAAAACCATCAAAATTTGACCGACCTTATATGACACCAGACCCCATAATATATTATGAGTTAACCAAAATGGTGTTTGTGCTCACTATTAAACTTAAATAATAAACACCTGTATATAGAAAATCTGTCTCTGAAATATATAAAATCTAAAAGTAAAATGTTTGAAACACACACTACACAAAAAAACAGACACACTTAAAAAACACCAAAATCGAAGAAAATAATATGACGCAACGTGACGCGTGAGCTTGCTACGGCCCACTGCTGATCTGGGAACTTTAACGACGAAACCAGATCAGCTGTTAATGTCAAATGTCGTTGTCTTCTGTCGAAACGCTTTGTTTTAAGACGAAGTTAACGTCAGGTTGTATTTTATGGAATTGATAGGTCTGCTTGCAATTCATTGCAATATTAGGTATTTTTCTTTTGCTTATTTAAAACATCAAAGTAAATTTCTTTGCTTAGCTAAGTTGTTAAAGGAACGCTTCGCGAACAACTTTGTATGATCGTATAAGAAATATATAGGGGCACAGCCACGTAGATAAGGGGGACGGGTACTGGGGGACAGTACCCCTCCAGAGCCAGGCACATAGATAGCTTTTCTTCCTGGGAGGGGTACTCCCACACGGTGGCAGGCAGGTACCAAAGCGCCGCAGGAGAAAAAAAATTTTGATTTGAATTTTAATGAATTATCACTTATAAATAACAATAATTAATATGCATTTTTTTGACCATTTTATTTAAAAGAAAACACTAGTGACGCATTCGCCATTTTATTTTTTTATCAATATTTCATTTATTTTTGTTTTCTTCAGAAAACGGTCAAATACTCTTTGAGTAGCAATTACCTAGTTTTAATTAAAAAAAAAATATTTAATAAAATGAATAAAAGCAAAAGTACCTATTAAGTACATATTATGTATTTAGTGTCATGTAACAGTTAAATAACCTGCTGATTAGGTACTCCCTAGCTACACCGGTGCTCCCACATAAAAGTGCTATAATTTTTTTATAAAGCATTAAAAAAGTTAGCATAGAGATAATGGGTTTAAAATAACTATTAATTTGATTACCCAAACTGGTTCGAGGGGGGGAGTTGTTCCCCCAGTCCTCCCACTCATTTACGTGCCTGCCCAGAGCCAGTTTGTGTCATTAATTAATGCTTAAATTAACTCCATTATCACTATGCTAACATTTTATTTTAAATGCTTTATAAAAACTAATAACACTTTTTATGTGGGAGCACCGGCGTAGCTAGGGAGTAATCAGCATCTTATTGACCTGTTACATGACACTAAACATTACATTAACAAATATAATAATATAATACTCACAGTCAAAGTTTGATCTCTTTACATTGCATGTCGGTTAAATTTAAAAACAAGAAATAATACCTACAGTTCTTTTTATGAATTTCTTCTTTTTCAGACAGTCAACTCTTCATTGGCCTTTACTTATTACTTATGGTAAGTGTTTTTTTTTTTGACGATGTGCGATGCGAACGGTAGGAAAGTATCCTTGTATCAATAAAGGGTATTAACTTTCTTCAATTCTCCCAAGAGCAGCAACGCAATGGTTTAAGAATAAACAGCCTGCATGGGCCATGCTGAAGAAAAAATTAAAGGGAAATCCGCTAAAAAATCAAGATAAGATCTCAAAAAATTCTTTTGAATTTTGATGACCATTTAATAAAAACTTGTCTAGAAACTTTTTATATTATTTACATTTTCTTAGCTTGCGCTTGCCTGTTTCTTTTTTGCGGGTTACTGAACCTCATCTCCTTTAGGGGCTAACGACCCCCTTCCCGGGAGAAAATTTTTATTTTTACAACTTAATTTTAAATTTGGGATCACGTTGCCAAAAACAGATTTTAGCCGAAAAACCCAATTTATGGGCCATTAGAAAAATGAATCTATAGAATTTAGCCTTACTTGCAAATTACTACACGGTTGGTACACTTTTGCTTATACTAGTGCGTTTCAAATTATCATGGACCATGGACCCTCTTCTGCAGGATGTTTAAGGCAGGGCAGGTCGCAGATCAAAGAAACTTAAAACAGAAAACATATTTTATAAAATAACAATTGTTTTTAAATGGAACGCACATCAGCGAAATACATTTCATGTCAGCGGCAGATCCAGGGGGCGCAGGGGACGCGCGCGTAGGAAAGGGTTAAAATAAAACCAAAACTTTCCATAAAAAATAGGAATAATAACCACATCCTGCATCAATGTAACAAAATGTTACAAAAAATAAGTTTTAATTGGCGCTTTTTGGAAAATGGAATGCAATTTAATAATATTAATTTACCGGGCACCGTTTGATCATTCGTGGAATTTTTCTGTAAAAAGGGAAATTTTAACATTTCACTTTTGATTTTTAGAGCTTGGCAACATTGAGTTGCATTTTGGTTGGGTTTATTTGGGGTTGATTATGAATAGTACGGGCAGGGCCGGAGCTAGAGCTGAATAGGCCCCGGGGCAAAACAAATTTTGGGGCCCCTTATTGAAATTACTTTTGATAATACCACAGTATTAATGTCGGGTAAGAATAACAGTATTTTGTTAATGTAGATATTTATTGTATCTTATACCAACTTGTTGGAACAGCTATTAGGTACTATAATTTAGCAATCTTCTACACTACGTAAACACCGCGCTCTCATGATATTTTGTCACAAACGCAAGAACTTGCAACTAAAAACACTTCTTTCTAGATCTTATAGTGGCAAATTCGTTTATCACTTTATTAAAGTCAATTTTGCGCGCTCTTCCATTTTCTATGAGGTACGCAAGTAGTGTTTTTATCAACTTTAATTTGGAGAAAGTCCGTTCAGCTTTCGCAGTAGTGACAGGGACAGTCAGAACATCAGAAGTGCTGTGCACACATCTGGATAACTGGACGACAACGACGCATTCTAAATGATCAAGAAACGGGCTAAATCTTTAACATCTTTCGTTGAACTTATCTCTTCCGAAAATGTCGACCGTACAATAAGCAACTGAGACGAAAAATAAGGTGACACATCGTCTGAGAAAGTTTTGGAAAACAGATCAGCTTTTTGCTCCAACTCGCTTTTCGATGAATTTGTGAGATATTGAGGTTGCAGGATTTTATAAGTATTCAGAACATTTTTTATACCAACAAACCTAGATTCGAGTTGCGATGATATTGTATCTATCATCGGGTAGAAAATGTTCACTCGGAGGCGTTGTTGAGGATCATTTAATCTTTCATCACGAGACAATTCATCAAAGTGA
The DNA here is from genome assembly GCA_963969555.1 of Polydrusus pterygomalis. Taxonomy (NCBI): domain Eukaryota; kingdom Metazoa; phylum Arthropoda; class Insecta; order Coleoptera; family Curculionidae; genus Polydrusus; species Polydrusus pterygomalis. The sequence goes on from OZ018376.1 coordinate 85,488,846, forward strand.
TACTTTACCTTACGTGATCTCTTGTCTATAAACTTTCTGTCAATTTTCCACTTATCGCAAATTTCTGACAACATTTACCATCAGTAATGAATCGAATCGAAATGAAAATTGTTTGCAATGTATTCGAATAAAGCTAAATATTTTCCTCTTCCCAACCCCTGCCAAGGGGCCCCGGGGCGCCGCCCCGCTTGCCCGGCTGTAGATCCGGCCCTGAGTAGGGGCTTTTTAGCCCCTTTTTGTTAAAATAACTCCGGGCCTCAAAAAATCTTAATCCGACACTGCACGGGTCAATTATATATTAATTTATTAGCTGCCTAAGTATTAAAGCGTTATAATTTTCTGTAATTTCTAATTCTAATTTTCTTGCCTTTATTCGTTACACTAAATTCTTTGGCCTCTAGCCAAAAATACTTTCCCCTGCGAGCCTGCGAAAAGTTATAGCTTATCCAAGGGGATATAATGGTTTATGACGCCATGTGCCCCCTGCGAGCAGGACGTACCTATATCGCACTGTACAAAGGTATTTTTCGAAAAAGGGCCGTTCCACCCGGACATATTCAGTTGTTAAACGAACCATCTTGTTCTTTTACTCAACAACTCAACCATCGCGCCGTGCAGTGTGCAGCGCCGTCGGCGTCAGCTAAAAATTCGCCCTCGAGGCCATCGATTGCTTGTTCGCGTTGGCGGCGTCCCTGCGACCCCTCGGCGTTCGCCAGGAGGCGAAGAGCAAGAAGGGCGCGGTTGAGGCCGAAGACGGGACACATCAAGCACTTTGCTGGCCGCCCAGGCAACCGTTCTGCATTCTGCAGGCAGTGTTCCTTGGGCCGGTGGACGTGTAACACGTCTTCCTCTTGTAAATTGGTGCTTGTGATGCGCGCGACGACGACGCCCTGCCGACGACGCTGTTGACGCACCACCCGACGCTTTTGTTGCTGCTGCCAAAGGCCAACGCTAACGGACGCCGTCCTCGAGTTGCGACATCCAGAGCGATACCGAGGTATACACACACAAAGATTTTAGCCCGAGGCTATATGTATTATAATTTTATGGTTTTGTTTAAATCATTGCTTTGTTGTTTTTACTTAATACGTAAACAATGTGAACAAAGAACACACTATATACAATCTCTATACTAGGTTACTTTTTAGACGCGCATTGCATCATTTTAGGGACGTGTAAATTCCACAGGCTTATAAAACAAGTAGAATGCTTACCACAAGAATGGCACACTATAATATCTCTGTGCTAACGGGGTTTTGGTTTTTATAGGTTGCCATCCACTAATTTGAGTTGGCAGCATCATTCCAATTGACTGTAACTTCGTAGCGATCGGCTCGCGCCAACTTTGAAAATACAACGGTTTGTTATTTGGGTATGTTGAACGAAAATAACTAATATTATCTGTACATCACCAGGCCCAACAGTTTATCATAAACAATTTTTAAAATTTCTTTATGATATTTATAATACTTATACCGTGCGAGCAAAAATTATTTGCGTCAAAGAGGGCCTTGCATCTAAGGACGTAATGTTTCGCCGTAGAGCTTAAAACCTGTTCCTGTTGGGTGTCAGTAACTACCTGAATTAATCAATCAGTTATTCCGTCATCTTTGACAGTCGTTACAAGTAATTTGATTCATCGCTAATTTTTTCAATTTCTTGAACAATTCACACAATTCATGGTTAAAGCGTATTTTCGAAACGGGGTTAGAGTAAATGGTGAGTGGCAATATAATCCGGGTTTGTGCATGGACGATTTTCACGAACATTTTCCTAACGTTGCTTTTATTGTTGGGGATTTTTATCATTGCCTGAAAAGAACCGTGGCTGTGTTTAGGGAAACTGGTTATATACAACACAAAAAAGGAGTAGGAAGACCATCTGTAAGAACAGAAGAACTTGTTGTAAACGTTCGTGAAATAATGCAAAGTACAAGTACGCCAACCAATAATTGTATAAGACGCCTGTCCCAAGAAGTGGGAAGATCTTATGGAACATGCAGGACTATTCTTAAGAAGCAGCTAAATTTATTTCCTTATAAAGTGCAAGTATTTCAAGAAATAAAAGCCGCAGATTTTGAAAGACGCAGGAATCATTTTCAATGGTTTACCCAAAATTTATGTGAATTTATGCTTGGAGCATGGCGGGGCGGTGACCAATTTCAGCAATTTCTGTAATTATTTTTCTTAAGAAGCAGCTAAATTTATTTCCTTATAAAGTGCAAGTATTTTTCTTTTTCTTCCTGTATATTCTTACTCTGTTAATTTTGTAAACAACAAAAATAAATTTGTATTTGTCTACTTATTTTATTACTCATTAGTTTGGCATATTAGGTCATAATATGAATTTGACAAAATTTTAACCTAGATTTGGTTAGATATATCGTCCCCATATCATTGTGATCTAAACCAAGCTCTACGTTTTTTAATCCAAGCCCTCTTTGATGCAAATAATTTTTGCTTGCACGGTATCTTAAAAAAATAACGCGCCCATTGAGATTAATTACCTGTTAAAAGAGATATCCTCTGCCGCGCTTTTCTTACTATCAAAACAATTATGCGCTAAACACAGTGTCGGTGTTAATACCTATATTGTTTTGAAAGTTTTTGTCACAAAAATAATTAACAACGTCTTATACAATTATTGGTTGGCATACTTGTACTTTGCATTATTTCACGAACGTTTACAACAAGTTCTTCTGTTCTTACAGATGGTCTTCCTGTTCCTTTTTTGTGTTGCATAGAACCTGTTTCCCTAAACACAGCCACGGTTCTTTTCAGGCAATGATAAAAATCCCCAACAATAAAAGCAACGTTAGGAAAATGTTCGTGAAAATCGTCCATGCACAAACCCGGATTGTATTGCCACTCACAATTTACTCTAACCCCGTTTCGAAAATACGCTTCAACCATGAATGTTTTGTGCTGTTCGCTGTTCCGTAAAGCCCATTGTGTGAATTGTTCAAGAAATTGAAAAAATTAGCGATGAATCAAATTACTTGTAACAAATTTTTTAACAAATGAACACCACAATAAACACGCGATCAAGTTAATAACAATAGGCTTGATTGGCTCGCCGGCTCGCTGTGGTTCGGTAAGACTCGTATTTTTGGTTGGCGTTATTATAATTTCAAATGGTTGCCAACTTTTTTCTAGGGAAAAAAATAATTTCCCCACCAGACAGCCTTTCCTGGAATAACAGAGGTCTTATGGGGAATAAACATTATACTTTTTTATAGGGTTGTGATCAATTCCCGTGAATTTTGCCCAACAATGTCCGATATATTTTTGTGAGTTTCAAATTATTTTAAATTCTATTTATTTATGATAGAACGTATGTAAGACAAACATTAAATTAGGTATTTTCATTTAACAGTGTTGTCAGATCTAATCTGCTGCCCCTAACATTACACAAATTGTATGAATTTTGTTATTTTTTACTAAGTTTCTGTTTTTTACCGGGAATTATTTCTTGTTCCCAAAAAAGTTTTCCTGCTACCCATCACACACAAGAGAGAAACTCAAGAGCGATAATCGTGAGGGGAAAGGGTTATGAAATTATGAATTACAGGGTGTAGTAGTGGTTTTATTACGAATCTGGGGTAAGAAATGGTAAACTATTTTAGTGCCCTTGGACAGTATTTTTAACGTTCAACTTAGAATTTGGATGTAAGGCATTTAACATACTTGCTAGACCACCTGCTTAGTTTCATTTCAGAGGGTAAAATTCATTTCAAATCATTGTAAGTCAATTATTGACCTTTTAAAAAAACCTTTACCTTCATATCAATGTCCACTGAAACGTGATTAACAATATTTATACAGTCATTGGTCAAATCTAAACTATAAAATATATTTTTGAATCACCTACAATTTTTAGGTACTTCCCAAAATTCAGAAGTATTAATTTTTTGTGAATAATTGCTGAGATCGTCAAAACTTTTTATAAAATCTGATTGCTCGAAAGCTTGATTAAGTTGAGAGGTACGCTCTTGTTGTTCCTCGTTTCTCTCCGCTGGACTTTTTCTAGGAATGAGAACAGTTTTTGACAAGTAAGCAGGCAAATTCGGATAAAAGCACGGAACAGCTGTTAAATTTAGTCCCACTTTAGTTGGATTTTTTTTGTCGTGCCATCAGGCAAAAGATAAATATCCATACGACGAACGAATAATGTCACTGGGGACAAAATGCTTAACACAAACTACAGAATACTGTGTAGGCGACCAATTAGCTCTTGGAATTTTGGAATTAGCCATAGAATTTTTAGATTTTCATCTTTTGGGAAGTGAAAAACTGATACAATATCTTCACCTGCTTTTAAAACACTTTTATAGTTAGAGATAAAACCCAGGAATACAGCAGGGACTTGGCATGTCGATAAATAAACAAACTAAAAGAAAAAAAATAGTACTTACCTAAGTACCTAGGTATCTAGAGGTATCCTACCTGCTCACGAACTATCTCTACTAGTGATATTTTTGAACTAATTCACATATACCTTCAAGTTAAATAAACACTTCAATATTTAATAAATTAACTGTACCACAAAACAATAAAGTTTATCCCAAAGAGCTAACTAGAATACAAAAAACACAACTTTTAAATTAAAACAAATAAATTTCTGCCGCCATTATAAGACCCGTAAACAAACCACCAGGCCGGTCAGGCTGTTGGATTTTTTACTTTATTAATGCTATCATAGCAAATCCGCACCAAAAATGTTTACTAATATTTTGTAGAGGTTCTTAGCAATCATGTTACTTAAATTTTCTATTAGATATCAATCGAAAACCGGATAAAAATACTAATTAATAGGAAAAACTTCAAAGTTAATACCTACATCGCACGTAAATTACATACTAAAGCATGGATAACCTCAAAAAAGTCACGTGACACACGGATCTTCAAGCAGTGTTGTCGATGTTTCTGTTTCACGGCTTCTTTCAAGGTGGTTGTGGGTGAGAACACCTCAAGTGGCGTGTTAAAGTCGGCGGCACGGAGCTTAACTAAATAATTTGAGGTTAGGGTAGTTTTGCTTGTCAAATCATGACAACACGTTGGCATCGGTTTGTTTTTACTGCAGTAAATGTTTAAACGTCTCGTAATTGCCAAACTCAGGAAGGTTTTTAAACCCTGCATGATTAAAAACCATATAAAAGACTAAAAAAAGTCAAGATAGGGGTCATTATATCCACATTTTCTGTTTTGGGATATAATTTTAATGAAGCTATATTACCTATATTATTGGATCATTCAAAAGAAAGGGCTTGTGACAACCAGTATATTTCTACATTAGCTTATTCCCGGACCTCTCAACAAAAATCATCGACTGAATTATTCGGATATCAGTCCCGTTTTTGGTTTGCTTCTCGACTATACAGTTTGGTTTGTATCTTTGCTCCACACATCCTTAAACTCTATTTTTCATCTAGCAGATCTTCCGATTATCCGTTTACCTTTTCGGTTTCAAAATATCCTATAATTTGTGTATAAATAGGCCAACTTTTTTAAATATTTTCTCTCAAAGAAAGGTTCCGCCACTGAGAGAACCTGATATAAAAAAAAATAGAAACCAAATGAGAACTTTTAATAACATTGCATTTTTGACACTTGATATTTTTGAAACAAGCGATTACAAATTATTATCAATCTGTTTTTGGAAAATATGTAGGTATGCACAAAAAATATAAAAATACACATCTAGTGTTGCCACGAGACGAGATAAAATGGGTCTCTCGTCTCGTCGAGAGAGGGCGAGACGAGACGAGAGACGACCTTCTCTCGTCGCGTCTCGCTTCTCTCGTGATTTAATCCAAATATATTAAAAAACAAGCAAAATTTTAACGTGTTTAGGTTAGGTTCTATCATATTTGACATAAATTGTGTGCAATATATGTCAAATATGACAGAACCTAACCTAAATGCGTTAAAACTTTGCTTGGTATTTACTACAGGGTGGCCCATTAGTGCGACAAAGGTCAATATCTCCTGTACCACTAAGATAGCGGAACATTTTTAACGAAGCTTATTAAGGGTTAAGAGGTGCCTCTTATAAAATTATTTTTGTCTATACAGGGTGCTACAAAACACCAGCACGGTAAGAAATTTCCATTTTCAAGATCATTGACTTTTAAGAAATGTCATTTTTGAGTTTCGACAGATCTAACAGTACGTCTTAGAGCAAAACGGCTTACATGTCCCTATTTTCCATTTTTAATTATCTTCCCAAAAAAATCACCTTTCGGTTAAACCGGAAGAACTATATTTCCTGCTTTCGAGTTACATCCGGTTTCGCCGGAAGTTTGATTGATTTTGGGAAGATAGTTAAAATGGAAGATGGCACATATGTGCCGTTTTGCTATAAGATGTACCTGCTGTTAGAAGGGATTGGAAACTATTAACTATAGACTAATAATGCATTTAATAAAAGTAATTATAAATTTATGTAGAATCAGCAAATTAAAAATTTTTTTTTTGGGACACCCTGTCTATTATGAGATTTTTAAAATCTTCTTAAATTCCTCTTATCAAAAATATATAATGTCCATTGACTGCAAAAAATTTTATCCAGCGATAAAATAATAATATGTTATTCTGAATGGCCAATCACGGCTTACTAGATAAAACTATTTGCAGTTCAAAACCGCTGGTCCAAATATATTATACGTTATGTATATTTTTGCAAAGAGGAATTTAAGAAGATTTAAAAAAGCTCAAAAAAGTAACGTTTTTTGCTCGAGAGAGATCCAGAGAGACGAGAATTTCTCGACGAGAGAGGGTACTTCTCTCGTCTCGTCGCTTTATTCGAGAGAAAATATCTCTCTCGTCTCGTCGAGAGAGGGCCAGACGAGACGAGAGACGAGAATCTCTCGTCTCGGCGGCAACACTATACACATCTACCTATTGCTTCCAAATATGTATAATTGTATAATAAAAAAATAATTAAATCGGTAGTAGTAATAAAAGAGGACATTTTTTATATATTAGAGAAAAGAGGACATTTTTTATATATTAGAGAAAAGAGGACAGAACGATAAAAAAAAGACTGTCCTTTGGAACAAAGGACGGTTGGCAAGCCTAATTTAGCTATCTAGTGATAACAAGTTTATACCTGTTTAATTTAATTATACTGGTGATATTTGGTTACAGCCGAACGCCTTCAACTACTTTGAAATATTTATTTTGTCGATCGTTAATAGTATAAAAGTCAAATAATATACAAAAATTGCCTTAAAAATAAACAAATAAGTCTTAAAATAAATTCGATAAGTTTAGAGGGTTTCCAGGAAATGGTACAAACGCATGTCGCGAGTAAAAGCGATGGTAGTATGGTAGACTCTTAAATCGCTCAAGTAAACCTTGAAAAGACAAAATTATTATAAAATATAAAATATATAAAATATAAATAAAGTAATAAAATTATTGTCTTGCTCTACTCAATAGTTTTAGTGTAGACTAGTAATTTTACTAATTTTGTGTTAAATAAAAAAGCTCGTCAGTCAAACGCAGACTATCTATTTTTTTTCTTCATTTTTTTGCTTTACAATGGCTCTAGCGCCTCCCACAGACTTAAAATTAAGTAAAATTTCATACACCCACATAGTTGCAAGTTGCAAAAATCCGAAAAATTCAGTCTCTTTTTGGCAAATCCGTGGTTTTAAAAAAGTAGCTAGAGTTTTATAAATTTAAAAAAAAATAATAAAATCGCATCCTATTTAGGTGGAAGGGGGAGGGGGGGTTGTCAAACGAAAGTCCTCGTTTAAAAATTAAAGATATCAGATACCTATTACTATTTTTTATTTAGTTTTAGCTCAAAATGGTACCTTCAGAAACGCCTTTTAATTTTATGTATTTTTTATTTAGTTTTTAAAATTTCTAATTCCCCTTTTGCATAAGGAAACGTTAAACTCATGCTCTCCCCCCACTTTTTAACGTCACCATGATCGTACTATAATACCGTGCGAGCAAAAATTATTTGCAGTAAAGAAGGCTTGGATTCAAAAACGTAGAGGTTGGTTTGGATCACAATAATATGTGGACGATATATCTAACCAATCTAGGTTAAAATTTTGTCAAATTCGTATGTATGACATGATATACCAAACTAATGAGTCATAAAATAGTAGACAAATACAATAGTATATTAAAGTACACGTTTCATAAGAAGCAGTTTTAGCGCACGCGTCTATTTTAAAAAACGAGCCACAAAGTGGCGAGTTTTTTTATTGACACGTGCGCTAAAACGCCTTATGAAACATGTGCTTTATACATTTTTTTCTATTTCACCTTTTATATTCAAGAATAATACATTTTAAAAAGAAAATAAATCCTTTAAATTTTGTAAATTTTTATGTCTAAATTTGTGTGTTGGTAATACTATTTTTTATCATAGTAGCCTCTGGACAACAAAAATTATTTTGCAAACTGTCATTTTTTGATTTATTGACCCATTTTCACCACGAGATTCTAAAGTTATTTTAGCGATATGAGATTTGAAATTGGACGGAATAAGTTGTGTGATCCTTGTACATTCGATACATATACAGAGCGTTCGGAAATTCGGGAGATTTTGCTACTATTTTTCGAATTTCAAAAGACGTGATTTTACGTCACGGCATTGCAATTCAGTATAGGGAAGATGGAAAATTCAAATAAAGTTGAAGTTAAAAGCGACATTGGAAGGTTAGTAGATTGAATTTTGTATAGGATTTGGCAGAAAATGATAGGTTGAAGCATCTACAAAAGATTGATTTATTGATTTATGCAACCAACATACCTACATGACTGTTATCCACACAGAATAAAAAGTAGGTTATCAAGCTATTTTTCCTCTGCGAAAAATGGGTTTTCTCGTAAATCACAAAGGCCGCGCAAGTCAATGAAATAAAACATTTAAATGTTACCAACATCAAATAAAGAAAAAACGCGTATCGAAATAGCTTCATTACGATACGCAAATGCGTATCCATTACGATACGCAAATGCGTATCGTACTGAGCTTATTATGAACGTGAAATAGAAAAATTTATTTTTGTTGTTTACAATATTAACAAAGTAAGAATATACAGAAAGAAAAAGGAAAATAATTACATGTATTCTGAGAATTTACATAACCGGAGAGATGGAACCAGGCTTCATCCGAAAAAACGTCAGGTCTAATAAATCATTTATTTCCAATAAATTTTGGGTAAACCATTGAGAGTAATTCCTGCGTCTTTCAAAATCTGCGGCTTGTATTTCTTGGAATACTTGCACTTTATAAGGAAATAAATTTAGCTGCTTCTTAAGAATAGTCCTGTATGCTCCATAATAATCTTCCCACTTCTTGGGACAGGCTTCTTATACAATTTGTTGGCGTATTTTGCATTATTTCACGAACGTTTGCAACAAGTTCTTCTGTTCTTTCAGATGGTCTTCCTGCTCCTTTTTTGTGTTGTATAGAACCTGTTTCCCTAAACACAGCCACGGTTCTTTTCAGGCTATGATAAAAATCCCCAGCAATAAAAGCAACGTTAGGAAAATGTTCGTGAAAATCGTCCATGCACAAACCAGGATTGTATTGCCACTAAACATTTACTCTAACCCCGTTTCGAAAATACGCTTTAACCATGAATGTTTTGTGCTTTCCGTAAAGCCCATTGTGTGAATTGTTCAAGAAATTGGAAAAATTAGCGATGAATCAAATAACTTGTAACGACTGTCAAAGATGACGAAATAACTGATTGATTGTTAATTCAGGTAGTTACTGACACCCAACAGGTATTAAGCTCTACGGCTAAGCATTGCGTCCTTAGATGCAAGGCCCTCTTTGAAGCAAATAATTTTTGCTCGCACGGTATTATTTTTTTGCTGTATGTAACAAAATCTATATCCAATGAAACAGATAACGGAACTAAAATTTATTTTTAATTTTTATCAATTTTAATAATTTATATTAGAATGCATGCATATTGTTATATTTTTACGTAAGCGTAAGTCACGTTCTCTCATGCACTAATAGCAAATGGACCTATCTGTTTAAGGGGCAAATTTTTAGAAACGACCATAGTTATTTATTAACCTTAATGTTACTTTGAAACTTCTGTAATAGTGTAGGCCCACTCTTTCTTTCTTTTCTTTACCAAGAATTGACCGCATTATCTCCTTTCTGGCCATTTAGTTTCAATCAGCGCGCAACGCCATAAAACACATACACATGCATACCTAGCTATTATTTTTAGATACGCCACTTTGACTTGTTAGAGACGATATATATCACCATACAATATTCTAGATTCTAGAAGTAAAATTACGTAACAATCAATCACTGACAAATCGCCCCTGGAGTCCTAAAAAACAGGCAATAATTTACTTAAAAATACAGAACTGGCCAGCCTAAAGTGTAGTAATGTGAAGAAATAAATACAACATAAACTTGGTGCGAGTTAGAAAGAGATCGATCAAGATTCAAAGTTGCCAAGTGCAAACTTCTGTTTCACTCTCGCTGCATTCCCTTTCGCAGCACACGTTCAGACTGAATTTTTCAGGTAAGCGTACGGTCAAATATCTGCTGGGTATTAACATTATAAGTCGTGTTCTTTTTTTATAAAAAAATATTGATACAGTGTGTCCCAAATTAGAGATATAACGATATCGATCATTTTTTTAAACGCCAACCCTAGTTTTTAATTGACTATTTTAAAAGTGCATATTAAATTATACATAAGTACCAAACTTTAAATTTTTATTTCTCGTCAAATGTTGAGATCCAGATGCTGGCGACCATCTGAACAATCATAACTTTGTTAACTGCTTCTCTGAACAGTCCCGTGGTTGACTTTCCAAACCAGACCCTTTGGTTTTTCAGCTATGAGATCCACCTTCTTCCTGATCCTCTACTCCAGTACATTTTACCTTGCAGGATGCACTGGAGGAGATGGTATGGATCTTCATTACGCATTATGTGCCCAAGATATTCTAACTTCCACCACTTCACGGTGTAAAGGACCTCACGTTCCTTCCCCGTTCGGCGCAGGATTTCTTCATTGGTCACCCTCTGCATCCAAGACACTTTCAGCATCCTTCGATACAGTCACATTTCGAGGCTTCCAGCCTCCTCTCAGTAGCAGCAGTCAGTGTCCAAGCCTCCACTCCGTAGTACAATACAGAAAGAACATAGCATCTTAACAACCTGATCTTGAGGTTTAGGTTCAAGTCATGGCTCTTAAAGCACTTCGCCATCTTATTGAACACTGCTCTGGCCTTCTCTATCCTGCATCTGATTTCCTGTGAATGGCCCCACTCTTCATCAACACAGGTGCTCAGGTATGTGTATCTTTGTACTCTCTTTCTCCACACGTTTTCCATTTATAATTAGGCGGTCATCTGGAATATTTCTTTTACTGATGATCATTATTTTGGTTTTGTCAACATTTATATCCAGACCATATTGTTGACTGATCAGTGTGATTTGTGTCATTAGGTTCTGCAAATCTTCCAGGTTATCTGTGAACACGACTGTGTCATCTACATATCTTATGTTGTTCGCATTAAATAGTCACCGAAAAACAACTTTGTTGTAGCTATACTAGGTTCATTTTTTTAAAATGACTTTTCAATCTCAATATAGTCGTTTTTTAAATATTATTTTTTTTCTGCTAAAAGACAACTCTATTCTCCTAAAAAATATATGATGCAGTGGTCAAAAATGACTTTTATTTATAAAAAAATGTTTTTGTGATTAATTGAGGTCATGTAGTTAAAAAATATTGCTTTTTAATCCTAAAAATTGTCTGCCAGCTATAAAAAAAATTGTTTTTGTTATTGATAGTCTACACTACTAAATTACCTTTTTCTGAGCTCCCTTTTTTAGGATTGGCCCTCAGTGACGTATTCGCCATTTTATTTAATTTTTTATTACATTTCTTTACTCTTCTTTAGCCAAATTAAATCTCTGTAGTAACAGTGACGTTTTGAGCGTTAGCTTATCTTAAAAAACAAAAGAAATAATTAATATGGCCCGTTGATGGCCTTATTTTCTACATAATACTTTTTAATCTATTGGTATTTTGCCCCAGACTACCACAAGGGATGTTTATTTTGAGAAAATAAAGTAAGGAAATCATAATAAAAAATAAAATGGAATAGAAGTTCTTACCTAAAGAAACATATCAGTTGAGATATAATAAGGCTTAATAAAACACAAAAATTAACGACAATGTTTTTTATATGAAAACATTTATTTTTACCACCACGTAAAACCAAATAAGATTAGTTTTGTTATTTACTATAAAGTATGTTTATAACAACAGAGGATCACGTTTATGGTTAAGGGGAATTTAAACACAAAAAAACCTTAAATATAAGGAAGGATACATCTACACAACGCTTATATCACTGAACACAAACTTAGGTTTGCACTCATACACCTCGCACTTGCACTAAAAGTACACCATACCATCAGACATCAGTCACCCACCGACAATGTCAATCAAATGATATGTTTTGAATTACTCTGTTCAACTTAAACCACGCGGAGCAACGACAGATTTATGTTTTATGTTAGTTCGTCCCTCTCTCTTCCGTTGTAGTAAGAGATAGACTTTATAGCACCTCGATGAAAGTTACCTAAACGATTTTTCCATATTTTAAAAAAGGAACTATTTAGTTCCTAAAAAGTATATTTTAGTTATAAAAAGATGGTTTGTTTTTAGTTTATTTTTTGCGATAATTAGATAACTTTGTAGGAATTAAAAAATCATCTATTAAAAATATTTTATTCGATACATATTTCTATGGTTTAACGGTATTTTGTTACCGGAAAAAAATATCGAATAGGCGCGAAAATATATTGTCAAAAAAACGACCTCATGTGTATCTAAACGAAATATTTTAGGGACTAAAGGATTTCTTTTTGTGGTAACCCTTATAATATATTCAAAGAAAAACTTGTATTAAATGATTTTCCTTAGTGTAGTAGGTTAAAAATAGTCAATAAAAAACTTGGGTTGCCATTTAAAAAAATTATCAATAATAGTCATAATATCTCTAATTTCGGACACACTGTATCAATATTTTTTTTATAAAAATCCCCCTTCCCTCACGAATCAAATGGATGCGACACTGCCTATTTTCGACTGTCTTCAGCTGACTTGATTATTTACCATACACTTAATTATATATATAATTGTATACAGGGTGTTAGTGAATAAGTGCGACAAACTTCAGGGGGTGCTTCTCTAAGTGATTTTAAGAAAAATAGTTCATATAAACATGGGTCCGAAAATGCATAGTTTTTACGATACAGGGTGTCAAACTTTTAAAAAAAAATCGGATGTTCGTAAATATCTCGATATTCTTTTATTCGATTTTGTTGAAATTTGGTAATTTTATTTATAATAACAAGAGGATAATTTAGCCTCAATTAGATTAAAATTTTTAAGTCCAGTGGCGTCCCGGAAGACAGTCCAACTAATATTTTTGACAACAAAACTGCGCGCCACTGGCTTTTTTAAAAATTATGTTTTTTTCGAATTAAGCAACTACAAATACAAATATGTTATTTTTTGAGTTTTTTCATATCTTGCTTTGTTTTTGAGAAAAAAAATAGAAACCACTTTATTGCATGTCCCCGGGACAATAAGAGTAAAAAATGTAAACTACTTACTATGCTATTAAGCAATTAATTACACGAAAGTCCTCTTTTGAATTTTAATATTTTAAAATCTATGCGAAAAATTCGAAAGAGAACTTTCGTGTAATTTTAATTGGTTATTAGCATAGTAAGTGGTTTAAATTTTTACTCTTATTGTCCCGGGGACATACAAAAAAGTGGTTTTTATTTTTTTTTTCTCAAAAACAAAGCAAGATATGAAAAAAACTCAAGAAATAAAATATTTGTATTTGTAGTTGTTTAATTCGAAAAAAATACATAATTTTTAAAAAAGCCAGTGGCGCGCATTTTTTTTGTCAAAAATATTAGTTGGACTGTCTTCCGGGACGCCACTGGACTTCAAAATTTTAATCTAATTGAGGCTAAATTATCGTCTTGTTATTACAAATAGAATTACCAAATTTCAACAAAATTAAATACAAGAGTATCGAGATATTTACGAACATCCGATTTTTTTTTAAAGTTTGACACCCTGTATCGTAAAAACTATGCATTTTCGGACCCATGTTTATATGAACTTTTCTTCTTAAAATCACTTAAAGAAGCACCCCGTGAAGTTTGTCTCACTTATTCACTAACACCCTGTATATGCAAGCTTTTTAAAAATTTTCAATGAGTATCCTAATAAAGATAGTAATTTGCATCAAAGAGGGCCTTGCATCTAAGGACGTAATGCTTAGCCGTAGAGCTTAATACCTGTTGGGTGTCAGTAACTACCTGAATTAACAATCAATCAGCTATTCCGTCATCTTTGACAGTCGTTACCAGTAATTTGATTCATCGCTAATTTTTCCAATTTCTTGAACAATTCACACAATGGGCTTTACGGAACAGCACAAAACATTCATGGTTGAAGCATATTTTCGAAACGGAGTTAAGAGTAAATGGTGAGTGGCAATACAATCCGGGTTTGTGCATGGACGATTTTCACAAACATTTTCCTAACTTTGCTTTTATTGCTGGGGATTTTTATCATTGTCTGAAAAGAACCGTGGCTGTGTTTAGGGAAACAGATTCTATACAACACAAAAAAGGAGCAGAAAGACCATCTGTATATAAGAACAGAATAACTTGTTGCAAACGTTCGTGAAATAATGCAAAATACGCCAACAAATTGTATAAGAAGCCTGTCCTAAGAAGTGGGAAGATCTTATGGAACATGCAGGACTAAATTTATTTCCTTATGAAGTGCAACTATTCCATTTTTGTAAACAACAAAAATAAATTTGTGTTTGTCTACTTATTTTATTACTCATTAGTTTGGCATATCATGTCATAATATGAATTTGACAAAATTTTAACCTAGATTTGGTTAGATATATCGTCCCCATATCATTGTGATCTAAACCAAGCCCTACGTTTTTTAATCCAAGCACTCTGATGCAAATAATTTTTGCTCACACGGTATAACAGGGAAAAAACTTGAACTTCCAATTTTCATTTCTTTAATTATAAAGTCTATTATAATTTGGGTTATTTCTTTAAGTTCAAAATTTATAGGACTGTAAGAGAACAATAATTGACATCCAAGGTACCGGTTTAGCCCGATAAGATAAGATAAACACTTTTTCTTCGTCATATTTGTCAGTTCTTTTATCGTTTTCTGTGAACACCTCTTTGCATTCCATCCGAATACGGAACAAGTACTCCTCATGTGTGTGCATGGTTGTGTGTTCTAAGTAAATTCAGGATGGTAAGTTAGTTTTAATTACCACTAATTTCAGATTTTTGTATGTGTGTAACTAAATTTGTTTACGCGAGGTTAAAGTCGATGGCACTTGGCACATGATATGTGTACGTATTTAATCTTTTCATGGTGCCTGATAAATATTTTTGATGAGATGGCGGGCAAGAAATATTTCTAAAGTAACATTTTTTTTATTTAATACTTACTTTTACATGTTTCTTAAATATGTACTTTCCAACTTTCGGTTTTTTGTATACAATGTAAGTATACAGGCAGGGCCGTTTCTGAGTGGTGTGCTGGGAGTGCCCCCGCACAGGGGCGGCGAAAATTATAGGGCGGCGAAAGCCGCCTGCTGTTTCACAGAAAAAAATTTAGACCTAAAAAAAAATTCTAGGAGTTTTCAAAAATATGAAGGCGACCGGCGGCTGCCCTTCGTCAAATAAGAATGGTAAATTCAGTTCTCAAAAAAAAATTATGCAGTAGCTGTCAAGAATGAGGCAGCCGCTCTTTGTGTTAATTAGAGATTTCTTTTTAGATAGGTAAATATCGGAAAAATACAAATAATTCTCAACGGAGGCGGCCGCCCTAATAGGGAACTTTCCAATTTTTTTTTTTAATAATATGATTTAGTTAGGCCTGAAAAAAGTATTCCCCAATTATTACTCCTTAAAAATCAAAAATAACTTGGTAAAAATTCTTTAAAGTTTCGCGCGCGTCGAAAGCATTTCAAACGATCTCTAAAGCGCGCGAAACCCGATGACGTCAGGGGGTATGACGTTTGGTCATCCGTCATCCTGACACTCCTGACAAATCATCAAATTTATTGAAAACCTATAACCTATTTCGTGGATATGTCACACAAATCTGACAAATGATACCCTTTGACGTCACGACTACTAGTAGCGCGTTTTTACCCGCTTGGAATAATTTGAATTTTGGGGCATTTTTAAATCTTTCTAGCGGTCTTTTGGGACGAAATATGTTGTTATTTGCTGCCATATGTTTTACGACAATATGTACTTATGATTTATAAAATTTTTTCCCAATTTAAAATTTTTGTCAACTTCCCTATTACATTTTGTCTTGGGTTTACTCAAAAAATTAAAACTAATTGATATTATTTGAATAATTATGTAGGTAGGTCTTATTATTTTGGTAGTAGGGTTGGTGGGGGCAAAAACACTTACAGGGCAAAAGAACGCACCCTATTTAAATTTGCCGCCGATGTCCGGTTTCAAATGCTGTTACAAATAACTTTTACGACGTCGAAAAAAGTACCCAGACATTTTGATTACGAATCAAAAGATGCCCCATCGTCGACGCCAAACAGAGTTTCAATGTGGATTTTTATTTTTCGATTTTGGATATTGCGATAGAATTAATTAAGGAGAGATTCGTTTCACTTAATAAGTGCAATGAAACTTTTGGGTTTTTGTCGAACTTCTATGAACCTAATGCCATAAATGACGAGAAATTAATAAAATCCTGCAAAGGTCTCGATATAGCGCTTTAAGATCAAAGAAGTCCCACAAACAAAGATATTGATGGCTCAGAGCTCTACCAGGAAATTTTGTCGTTCCGAGAAATTTTTCCAATTAAACATTCGATTGTAGATACGCTAAAATTCATAGCTGAAAAATATTTAATCTCATTTCCAAATCTTTGTGTTGCGCCAAAGAATTAAAGGTAGACCAGGTGATTGATGAGTTTGCGTCAAAAAAGGCTAGAAGAGTAATCATTTGATTCATCTACTATATAGGTTTATTTTTATTACCAAAAATTTGTTTTTAGTTTCTTGTTTTTGCTTTCTTTCCAGATTTTAGCACGTGTTTGCAGAATGTTATGTTTTAAAGTTTTGTGATAGTATATAGTATATATACCTACCTATAATTAAATAGGTATTTATACAACTTTTTTTAAATTGACTTGACTACAATTATTAGGTAGGTAATGTAATGAGGGGCTCATCGCTGTTTACAATACCTGTTGAAAATCTCTGCAATACTTCTACATGCAATACTTCCGCAATACACTGCATTTAGGTACTCTGTCTGCAATACACTGCAATATTCTGCAACACTCTGCAATACAGTCTGCGATTCTCTGCAATATCTAGAATATTGCTGCAATACTTGTAGAAATATTTAGGAATGCTTAGCCCCTCTGTAGGTAAGTATGAATAAAAGAAAAATATTAAAAATAGACACCTATTAAAGATATTGAGGTGATTTTTCTGACAATTGCTTTGCGCCATAATTTCAGGTAGATAATTGTAAAATAGTAACTGATTTGATTTAAAGGGCAGCCAGTTCAAATGTCGCACAAGGGCGGCCAACAGCCCAGAAACGGCCCTGTATACAGGGTGTCCCGAAATTAGCTGACAATATTTTAAGGGTATAAAGTACATTCAAAAATAAGACTAAAATCCTCTATTAATATACCTTCAGAAACGCTTCGCTATGGGGCTAGAGCCCCCCGAATTGGAGCTATGACAAGCAGTTTTTTTACAATATCTCAGAAACCGATTAGGGTATCAAAACAAATTTTGATACATGTTTTACCTATGACAAGACGCAATAAACGATTTAATTAGCTTAACTTTATTTCTTCCAGTGGCGTCCCACTGGGTAGGTAGTTGCGAGAATATTGCCCTAAGTTTTTTATTTTTAGGATTTTTTAACTTCAGGTGCAATTTTTAGAAGCCTTGAAGTATTTTGTTGAAAAAAGGTACTCTTGTCTCATTGAGGTAAGATTCACCGTTTTTCAGTAAAATCGATTTTAAAATTTTCGGTTTTTTGAAATCCGGTGAAAAGGCTAAGGTTTTTTTTTGCATATCTCAGCAAACACTTAATATTAAAATATGAAATTTATTAGAAGTTCTACTAGCGACAAATAATAATACATAATCAACTTAGGGATTTATTAGATAATGTGCCACTGGATTTACGTTTAGGGCACTTCTTTCAACATGATGGGGCACCAGCTCACTACAGTGAGGAATTGGCTTGAAGAAAATTACCAGGTGGATTGGTAGCCATAGCCTGGCCACCAAGATCACTTGATTTAAATCCCCTTGATTATTATTTTTGGGGACACATGACTGGCACTTGCTTAAGAATTAGTTTCCCGTGTGGTTCACAGTCAAATTTGATTTGCAATTTTTTATTCGTTTTTGTTTTGTTTTAAAACTATCTTTAATCTCCATAAAAATAAATATTTAAAAAACAAAGGAATCTAAAAATATATTTAATTTAAAAACGTTACATTCTGTCAAATTACAACAATAGGTTTTATTAACAAAAAATTTAAAATTAAAAAAAAAATTACATTAAAACTATGAAATTAAAAAAAAAATAATAGTAATATTTATTTAAGGCTCCACCCCGTCCGACGTCACTGGAAAAATATTTTAAAGTAACATCCTTTAATATATATGCTTTGTCGCTGGTAGAACTTCTAATAAATTTCATGTTTTAATATTAAGTGTTCGCTGAGATATGCAAAAAAAAACCTTAGCCTTTTCACCGGATTTCAAAAAACCGAAAATTTTAAAATCGATTTTACTGAAAAACGGTGAATCTTACCTCAATGAGACAAGAGTACCTTTTTTCAACAAAAGACTTCAAGGCTTCTAAAAATTGCACCTGAAGTTAAAAAATCCTAAAAATAAAAAACTTAGGGCAATATTCTCCCAACTACCTACCCAGTGGGACGCCACTGGAAGAAATAAAGTTAAGCTAATTAAATTGTTTATTGCGTCTTGTTATGGGTAAAACATGTATCAAATTTTGTTTCGATACCCTAATCGGGTTTTGAGATATTGTGAAAAAACTGTTTATCATAGGTTCAATTTGGGGGGCTCTAGCCCCATAACGAAGCGTTTTAGAAGGTATATTAATAGGAGGTATTAGTCTTATTTTTGGATGTACTTTATCTCCTTAAAATATTGTCAGCTAATTTCGGGACACCCTGTATAAACTGCATGATAAGTGGATTAAGCAGTGGTGTAAATCGGGTGTGTTTCATCATTCTTTTAATTGTTTAATATAAATTTGAATCTACAAAGAAATCCCATCTTTTTCCAACTGTGCAAAGCACCCAAAAACGCATTCAAAGAAATTCGGGGGTTTTCGTGACGTTGCTCTGCTTAGCCTGCTGGCGCCATCGACATTTACCTTTAGATAAGCAAGCGATAATCACGAAAGTGGCAAATTTATGGCCTTGCGCATGTGAACAAAACCACACAGGAATAGCCATGCGCACTGCAAAATTATCGTCTAACGAATGGGATAATAGACAGGTCCGGGCTTAAAATCAAGTTACTCCGTCACTGGCAGACAGGCGACTCAAGGTTTATTATTGGTGTGTTTGTATCGATGATCAATGTGACATATTATTAAATATTATATGTGATAAAAATTCACAGATCTTGCATCTTACGCAAGTATCATAGACGTATTGAAAATACCTACCACATACAGTGGCGAGAAGGAAACCATTATGTCACAGCACAGATTACTCCTATCTGTGAGTATGTTACGTGCCGCTATCACGCGTTATTATGACGGCATGGATGCTCCGATTTAGTTTGAAATAAGAATTAAATTATTATACTTAGAAATGTGTAAATTATACTTAGAAATGTGTAAATTTTACTGTTTTGTTAAAATAAAAAATATAGGATAATCTGTATATTAGTACAAATTGAAGAGAGCTCAAAACTACCTTTTCAAAAATAGCGACAAAATTATTTCTTTAGCTATACACAGCCATTTACCTGCTGGTCCTTGTACTCTTTGTTCATGAAATCTCTAAATCTTAAGTCGGCTATGAAATGTTTTGGATTGGTATATCTATTCTCCCCCGACTTTCTGTGTAATACGCGAAGACCGCCGCGCTATTTCGCTTTGTTTCAGCGACATTCACTGTTTATTTTTTTCCAATTTAATTGAAACAATCAAAAATGCGGTTACCATGATATCGACTAATATGGACACCTGAAAATTTTAAAAATTACGAAAACGTTATGTGATATCAATGAAATTTAGACGAATAAAATCTATTTGCACTGTCGTAGATTATATTTTGAATGATACACGATCGATATGAACTTTGTTAATAAAACTTGTGCAATTAAACCACTCGGCTGACGCCTCGTGGTTTAACGTTGCATACGTTTCATTATAATGTTCATCGAACTAGTATCATTAATAACTATCTACTAACTGTTCTCTCTCCCGGCCATATTATCTTAATATCAACAAATATAATAATAAATGCCGAAACCCAAAACAAAACAATATTAATACTCAGCATATGATGTCATCGATCCTGCGCTGCTCGGATGTTTGTTTAGACTTCACCGCCGTGTTATTTATGTGCATGTCGCATGTCGCGTTCATTTTTCATGAAATAGACCCGTATATACGCACCCAGTAGTATTTTCAATACTAAAAGAGACAGAATAGTAACCGGGAGAGCTTAGCGCATAATATGGACAAGCTCGATACACTGAACATACCTGGGTTGTCAGATTTAAGAATATTATCGGTTTTATAAACATTTCTTTAAATATATTTTAGGTCTAACGATTGATATTATTTTATATGTAAAAACATATAAACAGGGTATGTAACTGGCCGAGGAATATATTATGTACCTACCTTAGTGAGATAAATAAGTGTGAATAAACTATTTATAATTAATATTATATGGAAATTTGAACCGAGGAGCACTATGACAACAATGTATATTTTTTGCCCTCGTTTCTTCAGATGTTTTTAAGTTTCTTCTCAAGCGGGCGTTGTTTTTCATATTACTAATAAAATTTAGAAAGGCGAGCGACAACGGTCTTTAGCAGTGGACACTCAAGTCATTCCTGCTGTCGGACAGTCTTTTTAAGAAAAACCCATCACACCGTTTTATGTATACCAATTATAAGTTTCGTTCTACAGGCAACATCATACCAAATAATTAAAACCCTTTCTGAAACCTTTACTTGTATATTGTCACATAAAATATTGCCGTTAATTAACCCTCCCCCATTTTTTTTACCTAGCATTGTAGATTATTATTAACTTTAGAAGGTAGGGTTGTTACTGCATAATAACGTCCACCCTTTGTTCTCAAGTACCACAAAATAAAACACCTCGGGAGACAACATCTGTTACCTAAAGAAAAGGTCTGTCTCGATGCACTTGACCCATATTTTACGACCCTTAGAAAGCAAAAGGGTATTGATTGTGTTACAGTTACTAATAGTACCGTTATACTCCAATAACTTTTTATTTTTAAACAATTAAGAGCCAATTTTGTCTTGCAGATGTTTTGGTTGGGCTTGATTTGCAATTTATTTATGACTTGCTAATTTTCTGATTAGAACTTTGAGTGAAATATTAGTAAGAATGAAATTGAAGTAAAATAATATTTAGATTTTTATATGATGCGAACAATCCCGAACAAACCCGATCACACTCGAACAAACTGGCAGCGTAACGACCTTAACTTGTGATTGGGAAATATCGACTCTCTTCTTGCGCGTCGTTTTGATCGCTTTTATAAACTCGCCTCCGCTTTTGGCTTAGCAAAGCGTCGCGTGGCCATATGTTTTTCTAAAACTAAAGAATTTGACCTGCTTGCACCGTTTTGTCGATAAGAGGGTAAAATTTTACACTTTTTGTGGCTTTTGCTCTTTTAAAACGAGGGTTCCTCTACACATATTACTGATCCCAAAAATTATTAGTGACTTTATTTTTACCCTTAAGAAATTTTTGTGGAAATTTTTACGCGAAAAACAGCCCCGGGTCTGGGGCGTTTCATTATGCTTTGAAGGCAAAATGATGAAAAAAACTTTTAGTCACTTTAGTGTTGTTCCGGATTTGTACCTGATGCTCCTGTGTGTTTTTGGTACCAGCAAGGAAGTCAAGTAAAAAAAACATCTGACGTTGACAACTGTCCATAATTATTATATTAAACTAATAATTTTAAAGTTACAAAACGTTTTAAATAAAAAAATTGGAACAACAGTCTATGTGTTATTTTATTGCACATAAACTGGTCCTTCGAGCCGGATTACCATCAGCTAAACAATAAGAAAAATCGACTCTTTGTATCAAGGCAATCCGTTACAAGGGGAAGAAAGAAAAACACAAAGTGAAGACGCCGATTTCAAAAAGCAGGTCAGCGCGTTTCATTACTCACATTTCCTATGATTCTATTGCTTTGACTTGAGTTTTTGTTTATGATTAAAAAATAAACAATACATTTCCCATAAATAATACTTGTTGTTGCTAATTTAAAGTATATTTTAAACTAATTCAAAATGTCTAACGAAGAGCTTGAACTCAAAAAATTAAAAAACTCACGCAAAACTTATAAATCTCAATTAACAAAATTCAAATTATATTTCGATAAAGAAAAAACTGTAGAAACCATTGATTTGGTTCAAATACAACTGCGTTTAGACAAAATTGAACCGATACTTGAACAATATTATGATGTGCAGTCTAAAATCGAAATTTTAGATAGTTCAATCACTGATGACTTACTTGAAAAAGAGCGTACGGATTTTGAAGATAAATATTTTAGTATTATTTCGCAGGTTAAGTCATTATTATTGGAGAGGTCTCGCATACAAGATGATAATGCATCGGTATCGTCACAAGGCACAAATAGGTCTAATGCTATGCAACAACAGCCTAATATAAAACTACCTCCTATATCTTTGCCTTCTTTTGACGGAGATTATGAACAGTGGCTTTTCTTTAGAGATACATTTGAATCGCTTATACATAAGGAAGTATCTATACCTGACATAAATAAATTTCATTATTTGAGACTCTCACTAAAAGGACAAGCCGCTGATTTGCTAAAATCCCTTGAAAGTTCGGCTAATAATTATAATATAGCCTGGAATCTACTTGTTGAGCGCTATGAAAATAAACCAATGTTAAGAAAAAATCACATTAAAGCTTTATTTGAATGTAAAGCTGCTATAAAAGAATGTCATGTAGAAATACGTCATGTTTTAGACTGCATGACACGTCATTTACGCGCCCTAGAGGTTTTAGGACAACCAGTAGATTCCTGGGATGCCTTAATCATACACATGTTCTCAACAAAACTAGATCATATTACTAGACGTGAGTGGGAGTGTGAATACGCAAAGCATGACAATGTAACACGCGAGTTATTTACTAAATTTCTGCAAGACAAATGCAGAATTCTTGAAACTTTAAACCCACAAAATACAAAGTCTAAAGGAAATATACGAGGCCTATTCTCGAGTCACACTCCAACTTGCAGCTATTGCAATAAAGATCATACCGTTTATAACTGTAAGGCTTTTCTTGATTTAAACATAAACTCCAGATTATCAGAAGCTAAAAAATTAAATCTTTGCCTTAATTGTTTAAGAAATAATCATTCTACAGAACAATGTCGCTCAATGCCGTGTAGAAAATGCGAACGTAAACATAATACTCTTTTGCATTTTAGTCGTTCCACTTATAATAATTCAAATAATAATACAAAACTTGAACTGGAAAACAAAAAAATTAATGCCAGTGTTGCCTATGCTGAGGAAAATTCTGAGAACCAGGAAAAATGTGAAAATTCTCTTGTTTCTAGTAATTTTTCTTCTGGTAGCGTATTATTGTCAACGGCCTTGGTTGAAGTGACAGATACTCAAGGAAATGTACATTCCTGTCGCATCCTGCTGGATAGCGGCAGCGAATCAAGTTTTGTCACAGAAACATTGTGTAAAAAACTAGGTTTACAATCTTCAACAGTTAATTGTTCTATCACTGGTATTGCCCAGAAAAACACTAAAGTTCTAAAACAAACTTCTTTGACAATTCAAGCACGTCATGTGCCTTTTAAAACAGATCTAAAATGTTTGGTTTTACCAAAAATTACTAATAAAATTCCCTATACACGTGTCGACACTTCTGCTTTAAAAATACCGCCTAATTTAATACTTGCTGATCCCTCATTTAATGAACCAGGTCCAATTGACGTCTTGGTTGGGGCTGACAATTTTTGGGAGCTTATCATGATTGGTCAAATAAGATTAGGCAAACAATTACCAATACTTCAAAAAACTCACTTTGGTTGGGTGATATCTGGTTCCGTGTTCCCACAACAGTTCACCCATTCTAATAGTTCTACTGTATCTTGTAATCTAAGCATTCTTGATGTGTCCTTGGACACAAAAATTCAAAAATTTTGGGAAATTGAAGAGGTTAATACTTCCAAATCTCTTTCTCCTGATGAGCAATATTGTGAAGAATTATTTACTAATACTACCACAAAAAATTCAGAAGGACGCTTTGTAGTTAATTTACCTCTCAAGCAACCGTCTTCTGTCTTGGGCGATTCTAAACAAACTGCTAAGAATTGTTTAATTAACCTTGAAAAAAGACTTGGTAAAAAACCCGAATTAAAAACTCAATATGACAATTTTCTTAATGAATACTTATCTCTTGGTCACATGACTGAAATAGAACCCACTAGCTTATCAGAAAAAACTTGCTTTTATTTACCTCATCATTGCGTTCTTAAAGACACCAGTACAACTACCAAACTAAGAGTAGTTTTCAATGGTTCGGCAATCACAAAAAGTGGTTTGTCTTTAAATAATATTTTGAGGGTTGGCCCTGTTGTTCAAGATGATTTATTTTCTATCGTTTTGCGTGTTCGAAAACATAATTTTATGTTAACCGGGGACATTGAAAAAATGTACCGTCAAATACTAGTCAATCATGATCAACGTTGCCTACAACTTATTCTTTGGAGATCTAACGATAAGTCTGAAATAAAAACGTATCAATTAAATACAGTCACTTATGGCACGGCTTCTGCCTCATTTTTATCCACTAGATGTTTAAAGGAATTAAGCATTCAATGCGAAAACCATGAGCCCAGAATAAGTGAGATTATTGGTAAAGATTTTTATGTGGATGATTTATGCACAGGGGGGTCCTCTGTAAATGAATTAAAACTAATAAAAGATAAAATTTGTGAAATTCTTAATACTGCTGGATTTCATCTTAGAAAACTTAAGTCTAATAATCCAGAAGTTCTTTCCAATAATGAGTCATACAGTTCAGATACCATAGTACATTTCGGTGAAGCATCTGAAGGCAAGACTTTAGGTCTATTATGGGAATCCAAAGGTGATTATTTTAAATATTCTATACAAAATTATAATGAAAATTGTCCCACTAAAAGAAAAATTTTGTCTGCTGTTTCGCAAATATTTGATCCCCTTGGGTTGCTTCAACCTGTTATTATAATTGCTAAATTAATTATTCAAAAACTATGGCAGTTTAAGTTAAATTGGGATGAGTCAATTCCCCAAGATCTTCATACGACATGGTTGAAATTCCAGCCACAACTCCAAGTAATTAATGAATTAAATATTCCAAGACATGTTTTACCGGAAAATCCAGTTTCTATTCAACTTCACGGATTTTCTGATTCTAGTGAAACTGCCTATGGAGCTTGTATATATATTAGATCCATAGATATATCTGGTTCTTGTCATTCTTATTTATTGTGTTCTAAAACAAGAGTGGCTCCTTTAAAAACCATAACAATACCACGTCTTGAATTATGCGCTGCTTTACTTCTTGCAGAGCTATCACAGAAAGTTCAAAAAAGCCTATGTCTTCCTATAAATAAATGTTTTTATTGGTGCGATTCTACAATCGTACTTTACTGGATAAAATCTATTCCACAACATTATAAGATTTTTGTAGCCAACCGGGTAACTCAAATTCAGTCCTTAACTGATTCAGATTGCTGGAATTACATTAATACTCATGAAAACCCCGCCGATCTTCTTTCTAGAGGTCAAGCTCCTAGCAGTCTTATCTATAATCAACTTTGGTGGAAGGGTCCTACATGGCTCTTGGAACCTCCAGAAAAATGGCCATTGAACTCTAATAGTAATTATCCTTCTTTTGATAAGTGCAATGATACTTCCGAGAGACGTACAGAAAAACAAATATCATTTAATGCTTCAATTAGTTATACTTCTTTTAATCTTTTCGACATATTTTCTACCTTTAACAGACTACATAGAGTTACCGCTTATTGTTTTCGTTTTATGAAAAATTGTCTTACTTCCAGAGAACTTCGAAAAATTGGCCCTCTTGAAGTAGATGAATTACAATTTTCATTAAATAAACTTATCCAGATTGTTCAAAAACAGGAATTTCCTCAGGAATACCATGACTTATCCAAATCTAGACCGCTTAATTCTAAAAGCAAAATATTAACTCTTAACCCTTACTTGAGTAATGATGGTATTATAAGAGTTGGCGGTAGGTTAAAGCATTCTCAGTTTGACTTCCAAAAAAAGCATCCAGCAATTTTACCTGGCAAGCATACATTTTCCAAACTAATAGCAGCAAATGAACACTTGCGTCTTCTTCATGCTGGACCTCAATTGTTGTTAGCCTCTATACGTGAACGTTATTGGCCTACATCTGGTAGAATATTGGCAAAGCAAGTTGTTAGAAACTGTTTACGATGTTATCGGTTTATTGCTAATCCCACACCATACTTAATGGGGCAATTACCTGAGTGTCGTGTAACACCACAAAAACCATTTTATAACACTGGCATTGATTTTTGTGGTCCATTTTTGCTTAAAGATAGATCTACACGAAATTATAAACTAATTAAGGCCTATGTTTGCCTATTCGTGTGCCTTTCCACGAGGGCGATGCATCTTGAGCTTGTAAGTAGTTTGTCCACTCAAGCATTTATTTCATCACTCCGCAGGTTCTTTTCACGAAGAGGTTTAAGTGCACATATTTATTCCGATCATGGTACCAACTTTGTCGGTGCTAAGAATGAATTTGATAAATTTTTAATTAAAAACACTCATATTATTCAATTATATTTAAATCAACAAAGTATTAAATGGCACTTTATTCCTCCCCGTGCCCCACATTTTGGCGGAATTTGGGAAGCTGGTGTAAAATCAACTAAATTTCACCTTAAGAGAATTTTAAATTTAACACCGTTATGTTTTGAAGATTTTATAACCATCTTAAACCAAGTCGAGGCATGTCTTAATTCCCGACCTTTATTTCCGTCATCCAACGATCCTAACGATCCAAGACCTATTACTCCTGCGCACTTTCTTGTCGGAGAATCTTTGACAACAATACCCGATCATGACTATACTGAAATTAATGAAAATCGCCTTTCAAAGTTTCAAAGATTGCAGAAGATGCTCCAAAGCTTTTGGAAAAGGTGGTCCAAAGAATATATCTCAGAGCTTCAGCAGCGTTCCAAATGGAAACAAAATTATCCAGAACTTTTAAAACCTGGTGTTGTCGTTATAATTAAAGAAGATGGTTTACCTCCCCTTAAATGGAAAATGGGTATAGTGGAAACTGTTCATCCAGGAACTGACGGTATCATCAGAACAGCTACCATTAGAACTGAATCAGCTGTCCTTAAAAGACCTGCTACGAAGATATGTGTTCTTCCCAATTTTAACTAATCCTTAATTTGTTGAAGCCTTTCGGCTATCAAGGGGGGCGGTATGTTCCGGATTTGTACCTGATGCTCCTGTGTGTTTTTGGTACCAGCAAGGAAGTCAAGTAAAAAAAACATCTGACGTTGACAACTGTCCATAATTATTATATTAAACTAATAATTTTAAAGTTACAAAACGTTTTAAATAAAAAAATTGGAACAACAGTCTATGTGTTATTTTATTGCACAAGTGTTATTGACATATTAGTATTACGAGGACGATTTATGGCGGTTGACGTAGAAAACATTATATTATTATTTTAAAATGAATTATCATTTTTAATTTTCCTTTTTTTTAAATATATTTTCGAGTTATATCCCTTCTGTTGAGAAGTTTTATTCACCGTGTCGTCTGATAGTTCTCAGGTTCGTACCGGGTTCTGCTTGTGGGCTAGAGACTGCATTTAAGAAAACTTTTTCTAATAACTTTTTTCGATATTTTAAGAAATAACCCCACTTGAAATATTTTTTGGTAAAAATTAAAATTTGACAGATAATGCGAATCACGTGACTACTATTTTTTTGCCTAATTTTCATCTCGATCGAAGCAGAACTTGGTGCCAAAGTCAAATTTCGAATAAAGCTATTAATAAAAAAAGTCCCATATGATGCGGACTTTACTGGTCCCACTGTATACGTAATTGGGAGGTATGAAACATATTTCTTGTCAAAATTTTTATTATCATTTAGCCACTTTTCTAAAATGTTTATAGTAACAGCACAGACGTAAATCTGAAACATAATAAAAAATTGCACCAATCCGGAATTCTCTTAAGTAATTTTGGCTTTAGAAAGGTAATTTAGGTCAATAAATTTTGGATTTGTGGTTGGAATTTTTCGTTTATTTATGCTCTATAATGAACTGTGTTCGTCGATATATTAGTTGCTATTTTTAGTCTAAATATTAAAACCAGGACTTTGAATATATAGTTAGTTTCATATTCAATGATCAGGATAAAAACAAATTTATTTACACGGTACCTAAAGAATTAATTTCAAAAATCTTTCCCAAGAGCCGGGTTACTTAAAATTACATATTGCGTTAGTATTTGGCAAATTATTTCGAGAAAATATTACATAGGTACCATATTTTTTTTTAAATTAGTAGAAGGTAAAAATAGGTTAGATTTTCCAAATATTTTCAATAGCAATAGCGTAGGTATCCAAGCAACGTAAACATTATTTCTTTTTTCCGTTCAACAGCGAAGCTATTTCAATATTAGGCAACCTTGTAATATATTCTTAGAGAGTGTTATCAAAAGATAAGGCAATTAAAACAAGCGGTTTATTGCTACACACAAAATATTTAGACATAAGAAAATCTATCGATGTGTCGTTCTCCTTAAGAGTGCGTCACCGCTTGTAAAATAATCCCAATTTTCGCCCTCCGCCGTCACCGTATTTCTCGGAAACCACTCATCATACGATTTACTTCAATTTAAAAATTTTGGAAGACCTATCCTTAAACTTTATTTCTCATACAGCAGATTATCCGATTACCCCTTCCTTTTTTAAAATATTTTATAATTTGTTTTACTACTGCAGGACCGTTCGTACCAGGCGCGGATCTAGGATTTTGCTCGGGGGGGGGGGGGGGGGGGGGGCAAAAAGAAAGTAGCGCCGGAGGTGCTAAAAAAAAAACAGCGCCGCAGGCGAAACTTTTCTAGGTGCCACGCCCTTTTTTGAAACATGGTGCTTGGTGTTTTTAGGTTCTACTCCCTGTGATTTATTACTTGTTATACGTATTGTTATGCATTATAAAAAAAAATACTAAAATTTTAAGAATAAGAAGCTCTTGCGGGCGCAACTCTATTACAATTTTATGAAATCATATTTTTTTATTATTCCTTTGTTTGAGAAAAAAAACTGACAGTAGTGAAAAATCTCAATACATAGTCACTAATAGTCGATTTTAAAAATTTTGCTCTAAATTATTGACCAAATTTGTTAAAATTTGGAGGTATAGTAAAAAAAAATGCTCGGGCTTTTCGCCTACCCACACTGACAAGGGTGCCCCAAAAAGTTTTTGCTTGCTCAGGGGGGAGGGCAATTGCCCCCATTCCCCCCTCCCCTGTATCCGCGCCTGGTTCGCACTCAAGGGGGGGGGGGGTTAGGGGGCCAGACACCAATTTTTTGAGGGTGCAATGTGGACTCTACAAAAAATGGGCATTTTCACTACTCCACATGAATTCTAAGAATTCACATAACCGGATAGGTGGAACCAGGCTTCATCCGAAAAAATGTCAGGTCTAATAAATCATTTCTTTCCAATAAATTTTAGGTAAACCATTGAGAGTAATTCCTGCGTCTTTCAAAATCTGCGGCTTGTATTTCTTGGAATACTTGCACTTTATAAGGAAATAAATTTAACTGCTTCTTAAGAATAGTCCAGCATGTTCCATAAGATTTTCCCACTTCTTGGGACAGGCGTCTTATACAATTTGTTGGCGTATTTTGCATTATTTCACGAACGTTTGCAACAAGTTCTTCTGTTCTTATGGTCTTCCTGCTCCTTTTTCGTGT
Source organism: Polydrusus pterygomalis (assembly GCA_963969555.1). NCBI lineage: Eukaryota > Metazoa > Arthropoda > Insecta > Coleoptera > Curculionidae > Polydrusus > Polydrusus pterygomalis. The sequence continues at coordinate 85,519,261 of OZ018376.1, forward strand.
TGTATAGAACCTGTTTCCCTAAACACAGCCACGGTTCTTTTCAGGCAATGATAAAAATCCCAGCAATAAAAGCAACGTTAGGAAAATGTTCGTAAAAATCGTCCATGCACAAACCCGGATTGTATTGCCACTCACAATTTACTCTAACCCCGTTTCGAAAATACGCTTCAACCATGAATATGTTGTGCTGTTCCGTAAAGCCCATTCTATGAATTGTTCAAGAAATTGGAAAAATTAGCGATGAATCAAATTACTTGTAACGACTGTCAAAGATGACGTAATAACTGATTGATTGTTAATTCCGGTAGTTACTGACACCCAACGGGTATTAAGTTCTACGGTAAGCATTACGTCCTTAGATGCAAGGCCCTCTTTGATGCAAATAATTTTTGCTCGCACGGTATTATAACTTATTTTATTTTCTGATTTTTTTGGTGCTTTGGTCGTATATGCTAAGGCTCTGTTATTTCATTTTAAAATAAAGACGTCCCTTTATTTCCTTTCCGCATGAATCGCCAAGAAACTTAACCCCCCCCGCCCCCCCGAAAAATAAAATCCTAGTTACGGCCCTGTGCGACTGTAATGTGAAAGGCAGTTTTTTGTTAATTTTTGATCTCCAAATGCGAAAATGATCGTAAAAACTTCTTAACACGTAAGACTTTTGAGAAGAATAAAAGGTGTATTTGTGTTAATCCAAATAGTGTTATGGAAAAATTAGAATTTGCATATAACCCGGACAAATGGCGCGTATTTATAGATTCGTCTAAAATCAGTTTAAAAGCTGTTCGTTCTGCTTCATCATGGCAACAAAAGACCCTATATATTCCTCTTGCACATGCAGTTGACATGAAGGAAACATACGAAAGTATTTCACTTATTCTAAATGCAATAAGCTATGATTATGATACGTTTAAGTGGCAAATATGTGGTGACCTAAAATCCATAGGACTATTAGTAGGGCTTCAGGGTGGATTTACGAAGTATTGCTATTTTCTTTGTCTTTGGGATAGTAGAGCAACAGAGAGCTATTACCAAGTAAAATAATGGCTTTCAAGAGATCAATATTTTTCAGATCAAGCTAACGTAAAAAATATATCTCTTGTTGATGCCAAAAAACGTTCTGTTACCTCCATTACACATTAAACTGGGATTAACGGAAGTACGTACTTCCCGGACTAGGCCGGGAAGAATCACATTAAAATTAGCAATTGCAAAAAATAATATAAATAAGAATTATAATGTTTCTGTTAGTACATATCTTCTGTTCGAATTTGAATATTTAATACAAATAAGAATTAAAATGTTCGAAATTTGGTTCTACAAAGAAATATAATAAAGAAATGTGTCTCATTGATTTGTTATTCTACACGGTTGCCGAAAAAATAGTGTACCTACGCAACACGTCCGAAAATAGTTTTTTTGGACTCGCAGACTTCCAGAACTCGCCTACGGCTCGTCCTAGAATTTTGTCGACTCGTCCGAAAAACAGTATTTTCCGGACTTGTAACGTAAATTACTATTATTTTCAGCCATGTATGTAATATTGACATTCCTGTCTTTTTAGAAATTTGAAAATGTCACATTTCTGTCTTACTTCCGATCCACATTTTCCATCCTAGGACGGAAAATGCGTTTCCATCCTAATACATTTCAATCCTCATTTTCTTTCTCATAACGTAGCTTACTATTTGTAGGTAGGTAGCAGACTTTCTTCAATCTTATCCGCTGCTTCTTTCAAATCAGGTGGAGAACAGCTAATTAACTCGTCGTCACTACTAGGTTTGTTCCTACAGCGATCAGAAACAGTCCTTGACAGTCAGGATTCTGCGCAGTAAATATAAAAGTATTCCCACAAAGATTTTGGACAGTTTGAAAACCCAAAGTCGCTGTTCCTACACGTTTCTTTGATAGTTTGCCAACTATCAGAGCAGTTTGCGAATCTTTTGCCAGTAAAATGTCCGGAGCATGCGCGGTTAAACGCTAGCATAACATATAACATAACATAACCTATTTTTGTTAGACGTGTTTTTGCGGTTTTTGCTTTTGTATAAGACTTTTTCTATTATTAAATTGAGAAATGAGCGACATTGCGTCATCTGATGAAGATTTAGAAATATATACCTTTATAACTTTGTTCATTCATTTTATAAAAGTTACTTAGTTTGTTTACGTTTATTTATTGGGCCGAGCCAAACGAGTTTAATTAACAAAATAACAATAAAACAATGAAAACGATAACAAAATATATAAACTTTGAGGTTATGTCCATCGTTTAAAATTTCTTCAGTTTTAAACACCGAACCGAAGTTAGTTGATTTCGAACGCCTGTTCCTACAAGAGTTTGAAACCGGTCAGAAATCAGACTTGCGCCGTAAAGTTGGTTTGAAAATTGTCATGAAGTTGTCGGGGATTCGCTGTAGGAACAAACCTACTATCGGAGAACATCTTTATTCTGTATTCTTTTTCTTAAAAAAACGCTGACATTCAAAAAATTTTAAGCGACAACTGCTGTTAACTGGTGACAACGACTAACAATGGAAATGAAAGGTCTATCGTCAGTGGCGTAGCTTCAGATTTTGGGCTCCCCCGCCAAACCTAACTTTTGGGCCCCCCTTCAAAATTTTATCACCCCAAAATTAGTCAAGTTTCAAGATAGCAATAACATTCAAAATATAACCTCCCACTTTCATTTTCCATTTGGACAAGGGTAGAAAATAAACAAGTAAGAGGAGAGGATACTTAAATAACGTGTATTAATAACATATTGAATAAAACATTAATTCATAACAATTAATAAGTAGCTACAACTACAAAAGCATGTTTGTCAGTACCTACTGACTGATGATTGTAGCTAATAATATAATCAAAAGGTAAACAAACAAAAAACATAGATTTTAAAAAAATACATAATGGAACCTTTTTACCGTATATAATGTAACAAGAACACAAAATAAATATATATTTTATGAAGTAAAATAGTCTTATATATTTTATTATAAATTATGAAAAAAAGCCTTGCAATAAAACATCAAACTATTCAAACTATCCAAGAAATTGCTTCCTTCTGGACTTAGTTTCCGCAAAAACTCCAACTATTTCGGTTTTGTCCATTACTGCAGCTTCCGCTGCCTCTATACTAAGTAATGCCAAATTACTTAGTCGATTTTGGGCACACGAATTTCTTAGATAGTTTTTTATTAATTTTAATTTCGAAAACGATCGTTCTGAAGACGCCACGGTTACAGGGAGCGTCAAGAATAATTGTAGAACAGTACATACCTCTGCGAAATTTAATGCTAGGGTATCATTTTCAACAATTACAAAATTTGCAAGCTCTCTAATATCTTATAATGTACCTATTTTGTCTTTTAGAGGCTGAGATAACGCAATAATTTGTAATGGACATTCTGAGGAAATATCGCGAGGGTAGCATTGTTGCAAAGCTTCAGCTGATTCAAATAATTCTTCCTCCGTCATTGATACCAAAATGGGGGGACTTAAGAAACTAAATTTGATAACTGTGCCCTTTACGCCTTTAAAACGGTTATTTAATTGATTAATAACAATGTCGAAAAGAATAGTCAATAAATATAATTAAAATTAAAAACAGGGGCCCAACTAAGAATTAAATTAACTATATTCTATATTTTTAAGGTTTGGGGTTGCTTTTAAAGGTCTTATTAAGACTATTGTTTTTTTTTAGCTCGAACGGGTCCCCCGCCATCGCGGGGTTTGGCGTTATGGTAGCTACGCCACTGTCTATCGTGCAAAAATATTCAATGTTTACTGAAATCATAATCATAATGTCATGGCTGAAAATAAAATAGTATACTATTGCCGGTCCCTCATGTCCATTTTCCGGTCTTGATCGACGAAACGTTGTTTTCTGGACGAAAAATTGTCCAGAAAGTGTATATTTTCTGGTCGGTCTGAAAAAAAAATATTTTCCTGGCTTGATCTTCAATAGCAATACATATATATCACTATCAGAGCCATAATAAAAATATAAGGGGGCGACCTTTATTTTTTAAAAGTCAATAATATTTTAGCTTTTATGGTGAAATCGGGAAGAAAATTTTCAATTTACGGAATCTGGACCTAAAAACTTTTTAAACTGACACGTTTTTCTTTGGTAACCTCGAGATAAAGGTGCCTATCAGTATTTCGCACGACCCGACGCCGACGGCGTCCATAATAGAGGAAGAGACCTAATTTTGAGATAGGCGCCTAATTTGAGATAGCTCCGCATATTAACGTATATTATGTAACGCCATCTAACAAAAGTTGTGTAAACTTACTCAAGTAAACTAGACTGCAGTGGTAAAGAGTTCGTTGGGCGCGTCAGTTCGTTTATTTCTGCGCAGGTACGTTTTTCTTCCGATTTGAGTCGTAAAGTTTTTTTGATAGTGTAAATAAACCGGCATTTGCACTCAACGTAAGTGGAAATAAAATATTTTATATGTCGAAGTAGTTAGTTTAGGTGTTGCCTAATGATGTCTTATTAAAATTTGGTCGTATTCTGTCATAACTAACCTAAAATGTTGTTGTTAATTTTTATAACGAGAATTCCTAATTTGAGATACTAAAAGGTGCTGTATTTAAGACTAACTCAAATTAGGCTGTGGTGAAAGCTGTGAAGGCTGTGCGTAATAAAGGATGGGATATCTAAAAGCCTCAAAAGTTTTTGGTGTAGTGTCTCAAATTAGGCAACCTTTTATTTTATAGGAAAATTGACAAAAACAAACTTTAAGTTCAATAACTCCTCTAAATAGCTATTTTAATGTAGCTAGATTCCTTGTTGTGATGTTTTGTTAATACAACAAGCAAGTGATTTTGTACATAATAATAATTAAAAATTGTTCAATGATGAATTTTATTTCGAATTTACAAAAAAAATTGTCTCAAATTTGGGTTACGTTACTTCCTCTACATGGGCACGTCCCTATTTGTAACTAGAGTTGGAGAAGAAAAACATATTGTAGCGAAAGATAAAAATGTAAGATAGTCTCGGACTATAAAATTTAGAATAAATACAACACAATACCCAGAGCGAATCTAAAAATTGCATAATACAACCGTTGTCGGCTGATTTCCGATGAGTCGCGAATCGCCAGCCGCTGCACGGCTTGAGCCGTTGCTTTTTCGCTCGCATCCTCGTTCCTAATTCGCGAAATGAAATTCTTTTCCGCCTACGAGGTACATTTTTAGACAAGAGTTTTCGTCGAAAGGTCATGAAATTAGATTTTGCTTATCATCACAGTTTTTAATTTGTAAAGATGCATAGAAGAAGCGTTTTTCTCGGCAAGATACTTATTTATCTATCTATCATCTATCTCTACATAACGGATGTCCACGGAAGGTAGTTTGCCCCTGTAACTCTTTTGTTTTTTAAGATAATGGAATAAAATTTGGGGGATTTGTATACGACATAAAACTGCATTTTTTGACAGGTGACTCAATATTATGGAACTTCCGGTTTAACAGGAAGTGACAAACTTTCGATTTTTAAATGGGACATCTGGTATATTTTTCCTTTTTTTGACTCCATATGACATTCTAAATATAACGATGTGTCACTTTTTATCACCAAGAAAATATTTTTTTTCCAAATTTATTGTTTTATCTAGGGGGCTATGAATACCTTAAAATCACTTATTTCAGTTCTTTAATCTTGGGAAAAATACAATTTTACTATTTTTGGTCCAATGCTATGTGCTGTGTAAAATTTAATCTTTAAAGTTGTATAACTAATTTTTTTAAACGGCAACTACGGTGGCTCGTCGGGTTAAGAAAAAAGAGGATTTTATTACGATTATTTTGATACCACACACTATTAGGTGAAAAGCTGCCATTAAAAAACTTTAAAAAGTTAACTTGGAACTTTCCTGAAATGAAGCATCTTTTAAGAATAAATTTAGATTTACATGTATGAAGTAGCCTGTGACTAGCAAAACTGATAAAACAAAATCATGCCTTGAAGAAAATTGACATGCCGACAGCTTCTGCCAAAGTAAATTAGTTTGTTGTTTAAAAAACATGGAAAATAATAGTTTTACAAAGAGTGTAAAAGTTGATATGTTATTAGCAATTTTCTGCAATGCATGATTTTGTTTTATCAGTTTTGCTGGTCACAGGCTACTTGATACATTTAAATCTAAATTTATTTTAAAATGGAAGTATTTTATTCCATACAATGGCTAATTTGACAATATTAACTTGTGAGGGACGTTCCATGAATATATTTGCATAGAAATAGTCTTTCTCTAGATTTATAATTTTTTTTAAATTTTACAGTAGGTAGGTACATTTGCTTCATCTTCTTTAGCCTGTGTTCATCCACTCCTGTAGGCCTCTTCCAGTAATTTCCATGTTTTTCTGATTGAATCAAATTTCTCCCTGCTGTCTTCTGGATGTCATCTCGCCAACGCTTTTGTGGTCTACCCGTTTTTCTTTTTGTGGTTCTGGGTTGCCAGTGTTGCCACTGTATTATTTTATTTGTCCTTTTGGATGGGTCCTGCCTGGCAACATGGCCCGCCCATCTCCATTTGAGTTCCGCTACTCTTCTTAGAACGTCCGTAACACCGTAACCCCTGTTCTTCTTCCGCTTCTTCGGATCTCATCATTCCTCAGTGATCTCTCCAGGCTACATCCCAACATGGCGCGCTCCATCGCTCTCTGGGCTATTCTCAGTCTTTTTACGCTGTTTTTTGTTAAAGAAATAGTCTATGTTGCCACCGGCAAAATGCAGGATAATACCTACCCAAAAATATCACGCGGAAAAGTGCAAATCAGTTATTTAAAAGAATTTGCCAACTACATGCACAGCTGCAAATGAAGTATGTTTGTTTAATCACATTACAAAGAAACATTTAAATTATAGGAAAATTCTTAAAGAAAGATAAAGCACATGATGCCATTTAGAATGCAGTACTTTAGATTAGTAGTTTTTGCTGTATTTGTAAAGTACCTTAGCTAAACAAATTACAAGTAGGTAACATTGTTACTGCGCAATTAAAGTTGGACAAGATGAAAGAACGTTTAAGTGGGTACGCGTATACTTACATAAAATACAAAATAATTATTTTTTATTTCTATGTTCAAAAAATTGTAACTGATCCAATCGCATGGTGAGATTAGTAATAGTAAACTTTAACCTAAACGTTTAAACGTTAGTCCCTTGCAGGCGCGGTACCCAGGGGCGGATGGGACACCTCGGACCGGCGCGGGAAGTTAATTGAAACGGAGCCGCGCCGTGTCGATCCAATAAAAAAATGAGAAGACATAAATATGTATTTTTTCATCCACTTACGACATATTTTTTATAATAACTCATAAATAAAAAAACAAACTTCATTTTTTAACACGCTTTTTTTTTGTTATTAGCTTCATCTGTACGTTTGTATGTATGTTTGTAACAGACTTCTTTAAACCCAATTTTAACCCACTTTAAACGGTAAGATTTAATTTAAATTTTGTAGACTCATCAAGAACCGCTGACAATACAATTTTGACAGCTGTCAGGTATAAAACAAAAATGCGATTTTGACGAAACAGATTATGGGGTCGTATAGTATTCGATGCGGAGACTTCGGGAAAAATAAGCAAAAAATTCTCCTATAAAAATTTGACAGCTGTCAATATGTCAAATCATTTAAACAAAATGATAATAATGAAAAAACTATAAGGTCGTATGTATATTGGTGGTGGAAAGTTGAAAAAAATACGCAACAAATTCTCTTGTCAAAATTTAACACCTGTCAATATGTCACGATTATTATAATAACCGATAGTAATGAAACAAACGTGGGGTCGTATAGATATTGTCGCTAAGAATAGAGAAAAATTATAAAAAATATTCTACCAGTCAAAATTTTGACAATTTTTTTTTTAATTTGAAAATTTTTGCCGTTTTTTTTTTGCGAATAACTCCGTTATTGTAAGTTTGAGAGAAAAATGTTTAATAACTATATTTATGGAACGTTTAAAGGCGCGTCTTTTTTATTTTAAAAATTTTCGTCTAAGTATTATCAGTTTCGAGATATTATGAGGCTAAATATAGAAATCATATTTTGGCCGATATCTCGAAAACCGTAAGAGATACGAAAAAATAATAACAAGCTGAGATGTAGATTTCTTCGAGATACAACTTTTTAGTTATATAGACTTTTTTCCTAAAGTTTATACTTTCTGAGAAAAATGGCAATTTATGAATATTACGAAATTTTCCTGAAATATGTTGGAAAATGTCGGAAAATTAAAATTTTTGAAAATATTGCAAATATCGTTAGTTTCTTATAATTCGGCATAGACGATCGGGTTTGTTTGAGTTTGTATGTATGTTTGTTTGTAACCCACTTCTTTGAACTATCTACTAATCTAGCTCAATCTACTTAAAAGAAAAATTCTTAACAATAACTCAAACTAAAAAATAAAAAATAAATATAGTTTAAAAAAACTAAAAAACACGCTTTAATAATTAATCAAACTAAAAGGCGAAAAATAACTATAGTTTAAAAATAATTCTTGAAAAAAAGGCAGAAAATAATAATGAACGATAAACATTAGTATTATTGTGAAAAAAGCGTGGGGCGCTTTGTGCTATATTTTTCGTATATCGAGGACCCCATGCTTTTTTCACAGTAATACTAATGTTTATCGTTCATTATTATTTACTGCCTATATTAAGAATTTCAAGAATTATTTTAATTTATAGTTATTTTCCGCTTTTTAGTTTGATTAATTATTAAAGCGTATTTTTTAGTTTTTTTAAACTATATTTATTACATTTAAAACACATTTAGGTGAAAATTTTTTTTATTATTAATATAAAAATTAAATAAAAAATATTTAACATAAAGATAACATAAATAAATTCTGGTGTTTTACCTTTTCGATTATTTTCAAAATTAATTCAAATTGTTAAAAAAGAAAAGAAAAAGTTCCAAACAGCGGCGGCGCCTGAGGGACCGGCGCACCGGGAAATCTCCCGGTGTCCCGGTGTCCCGGTGGGCCCATCCGCCCCTGGCGGTACCCATGAGTTTTACAGGTGGGGCCAATTTTGTCGGCAACTAGTTATATCAACGGAACAATAACGCACTGCAATATTTCTTGGACTGTTAACGCCATTATTGTTTTGCAAAAGTAAAAATCTTTGCTTAGCTAAGTTGTTAATGAAACGCTTCGCAAACAACTTTGTATAGCTCATATGGGAAATAGAGAGGGGCATACTTAACCGCGCCAAGGGGGGGGGGGGGGAGAAAAAAATCTTTGCTGTGCTACTAGTTCAATTTTTAACGCTCAACTTAGCCGTTGGCTTTGCTTTGCTATTTAAAAGAAGCTGAACACAACTTTTAGTTTTGGCTTTCAAAGTAGGTACTGAAAATACCTATAGCGATCTTACTTGCGACAATATGCTACTGCAATCCATTATAAAGTCTGTTCCAAATAGATGGTATGTGATGTGATGTACTTATATAACATAATTTATACATACAGTCTGCACGAATAAAATTCAAGGACATATTACTTATGCGTATGTTTGCAATTAATTTTGTTATTGCTGTAGCCGAAAGAAGACGATAAAAAAAGTTAATGTATAAGAAAACGGAAACCCATTTCCTTAGTATTTGCTGTGGAAAGTTTACACAAAAATAATTTGAGAAATCGTTATAATGTATAAGCAGGCCCTGGAAAAACAATAATTGTCAAATTATCTTGTCGAAATCCTAGTGTAAAGTCTATCTAGTCCACTGTTTTTCAAAAAATACATACCTACATGTCTTAAAAAATATTGTTGTTCCGAATTTCCATTTTCCACTTCGTACGCATTCAAGTAATGTATACCTTCAAGTTTCAAGAAATTCGGAAAAAAAATATTTTTTCCAATATAAACTTTTATAACCCTTTTACCACCTCCTAGAAGTTTCCGAACAAACCCAAACGAAGAATTGATCTAAAATGTTTTACTTATATTATAACCCTTTTACCACCTCCTAGAAGTTTCCGAACAAACCCAAACGAAGAATTGATCTAAAATGTTTTACTTATATATTTTTCTCTAACGATTGCGTTGGAAACTCATCTCCTCCATTTCTACCCCCTAGGGAAAAAATTTCTCAATACATCGAAACACATACAACTAGCTTATTTTAACAGAGTAAGATAGTACCAAACTTCAGCATTAGACATATCTTAAATTTATAGACTTATAGGTACCACCCTCCACCCTCAAAATAGGCTACACCTCTTTTTTCATCCCCCAAGCGAATTTTAAAAAGATGACAAAACACGTGTATCATTATTTTACGAAAGGAACTTATATACCAATTTATGGACCTCCACCAGTTTTAGTTTCTGAGATACAGAAAGTACTATAAAAATTTCAACGCCCATTTTTACCCTCTTAGGGGTTGATTTTCGAAAAATCCCTTCTTAGTGAATGATTACGGTATACCTAAGGCGCAGATATCAGCGAAATTTCATGATTTTTGGATTAGGGGTATAAGAGAGACGTTGATGAATCATTCAGTCAGTCACTTTACAATTTTTTATAATAGTATATTATAATAGATTACTATTAAGGGCACAGTTCTCAAGGTCAATCATGTATAAAAGACCTATATATAAGCTTGAATGCAGGAGTAATTTCCGGAACCTTGCAATTATTAAAAAAAAAAAATTACTATCGAATTTTGGAAGGGCTGTTCAGAGAGGCATTAACAAATAGTATGCCGGTGTTTTTTTTGTAGGACGCCCGGCCACTATTTTAAAGCTTAATTATTATGATCCTAAGTTTTCTTTTATACAAAAAAGGTTTCGTGTAAAAAATGATTGGGCTAATAGTTTAGGAAAAAAAAGGATTTATTTAAATCATTTCATAAACTATAATTGGTATGTTAAATCAAAAACCCTCGGACGGCCATAGCTTCCTTATAACACATTTAAAGACCAATATTTAATTGAATATTTTTTCTTCATGTTTTCATAATAATTAGAGTCTCCCCTTGAAATGAAGGTACGGAGTTTTACAGGGCACATATCACATTATCGATTTATCGATATCATCGATATATCGACTATATCGATATTTTTTTAATATCGATATTCGATATTGGAATTTCAATATCGCCCAGCCGTAATATTATATTACTGGCACAGCGAGGGGGGGGGGGGGGGGGTTAGGGGTTAACCCCCCCCCAGACGCCCAGACTAAGATGTCTTCTTACGGTTTAGACCAGGGCTGAAGCCTTTGAAAATGGTAAAAAGTGAAAGAAAAAAAATAATAGTAGGATGAAACCCATTGGAAAAGGAAGAGAATATAACAAAAATGAAAGGAAAAATAATTTACGGGCGATCCGAGGTCGGGAAGTGGAAGGGGGTGAGTTTTTAAGGGTAGAAAACGATTTATCTCGATTTCCGGCAAAACTACAAGTCCTATGGGAAAATGTTAAATGGCAAAGTTGTAGGTAATAAAAAGATCTTCAACTTTTGTATTTACACTTTTTTCACATAACCTCAAAATTGATGTGAAAAATTCAAATAACCAAGTTATTGGTTTTTTATTTTTATCTTTAAAAAGAAAATTTTTTTTTTCACGAAATTTGGTGAAACTTACCTTTTTATGTCCCAAACACACAGTAATTTTTTTGATTTAAAATATTTATTTTTTCACCTTATTTTGACTTAATATCGAAAAAGCACCTTAATTTTCAATCGAAAATTCTCACGTCAAAATATCTGCTTTTTTAAAAAAGTCGGTGGGCTTTTTGTTCGTTGAAATCTCTACTTTCTGATGGTGTAAAAAAAAATATACATTACTATGGTAAATGTGATGAAATCCCCTTTATATCCTACCTTTAATTATATTTAGAACAACTATTTTCGCATATTTTTTGCCATCTTTATGTTTTATGGATTTGTAATTTTTTTGTTTATTAACGTACTAACATGGAATGTTACTTTTTTCGAGTAATTAAAGTATAAATTTTAATAAATAGCTCAAAATTGTACATAATAATTTTAAAAAATTTCGGATTCGAGCTTTTTTCGTTTCTTTGCATTTTTTGAGAACATTTACCATAGTAATGTAGATTTTTTTTACACCATCAGAAAGTAGAGATTTCAACGAACAAAAAGCCCACCTACTTTTTTAAAAAAGCAGATATTTTGATGTGAGAATTTTCGATTGAAAATCATATTTTTCTTGTAAAATATAAAAATAAAATACCAAAAACTTGTATATTTGAATTTTTCACATAAATTTTGAGGTTATGTGAAAAAAGTGTAAATACAAAAGTTGTAGATCTTTTTATTACCTACAACTTTGCCATTTAACGTTTTTCCATAGGACTTGTAGTTTTGCCGGAAATCAAGATAAATCGTTTTCTTCCCTTAAAAATTCACCCCCTTCCACTTCCCGACCTCGGATCGCCCGTAAATTATTTTTCCTTTCGTTTTTGTAATATTCTCTTCCTTTTCCAATGGGTTTCATCCTACTATTATTTTTTTTTGGTTTCAAAAATTATCGACCCTGGTCTACACGGCCTTTAAACAGGTATTAATTTAAAAAATACAGAATTTGTATTCATACAAATTTTCCTACAGTATTAAAATTAACGACCAAATAAAAAAAAATAGCGCTTTTTAAAATTTTGAAATTCTGTTCTTTTTTTTGAAAATCCCCCTAATACAACATTCTGGCTACGCCACTGGTAATATAGACCCAAGAATTGCTATTCTTTAATATAAATAAATAACACATAAATAAAATCCTACAATTTTTCATCGTATCAATCTATAAAAGTACCAACTTATAAAACAGATGGTTGGACAGAAACAGGAAAAAGAGAATAAAGACGCGACGCGGTCAGGAAAGAGGAACCGAACCGAGCCAATGGAGCCAACCCATAATATGAATCATGTTAATACCTTTGGGTTGGGATAAAATCTATTAAAACATATTTTCAGAGTGCTCGACACTCTTCCAATGCTTTCGATGGTATACAGGGTAGCCAAACTACAACAGCGTTATTTTTGGGCAGTTGGGCCCACTACGAGGCCCACTATTAATTTTAAAAGCCATTGAAAAAAGCCTAGACTGTAAATTTATAGTGTTATTATTATTTATGAATGAAATTAATGAAGTTTTAGGCGAGGAACGATAAGAAATATTTAATTTTTTTTATATTTAATCAACTACGCCTAGGCAGTAGGCTACACAAACAAGGTAGGTATAAAAATAAAGAGAACACACACCAAGACATTATCCCGATGCATGTTTTAGTATATTATTTTTGCAGCCCTGCAATCTAATTAGATACGCCTATTTTCCAGGCAATATATTGCTTCAAAACGTTTAAAAGACACTTTTCTCTATACTTATATTATATAAAAGAAAAAAGTAAATACCTAGGTATGTTTATACTAATCCAAGGGTAAAAGTATTCCACGGGTCAAGTTCTCGGGCAAAAACTTTTTCAAATTCTTGAACAAGAAAATGTTCTTGAAAATGTTTTACCTGTACCCAAGTTTTTGCCAAATTGTAAAAATAAATAGATACAAGTTATATACCAACTAATATTTGACTTGAGGGTAGGTACGTGATAACATCGAATATTGGTTATTTTGCTAATTTTGTTTGTTTTTATCACAGAATATTAACTGCAAGTTTTTATATTCGATTTTATACAGTGATGGGCTAAAATATGGAACAAATTCATTTAAAAATCAGGTATTCTTTTTTTTAAAAAACGCTCGGACACGTCGATTATAATTCTTTTTTCCGGATTTTTTGCCTTAAAAAGAAATTATACCGGGTGTGCCAAAAAGTAGATGTAGCAAATTTTTTTGTTTTTTAAATAGAACCCCCCCTATTTTTACTTATTACCCTAATTCTACGTCAAATTCTGCGCATAATTCATGTAGCATAATATATCCTTATCTCTAACGGGTTTAGAGAAAAATTACATCATAAAAAAAAATTCTTTAAAAAAAGGTTATAAAATTAGTTTATTAAGTGTTGAAAATGCAAACCATTAACTTCTTGACAATATGCTAATCTACTTAAAATCCCTTCTAAAACATTATTTACAGTATTTTCATTAATTTGCCTAATTTCATATCTAATTTTAAATTTTAAGTTTTCCAAATTTTGTGGTTTATCCTTATACACTTTTGATTTCAAATAACCCCAAAGAAAGAAATCCATGGGTGTAAGATCGGGAGATCTTGCAGGCCATTCTATGGGTCCTCTTCTACCTATCCATCGTTCGGGAAATACAGTATTCAAATACTCTCGTACTTGTCGAGCAAAATGAGGCGAAGCACCATCTTGCTGAAACCAAATAGACGCTTCTGGTAGATGAGGCTGATTCGGATTTGGAAAATCCGCTGCTAGTGTGGGAATTAATTCATTTTGAAGAAATTGTAAATACCGATCTCCTGTAAGATTTCCATCGAAGAAAAAAGGTCCAATAATTCTATCATTTAATATCCCTGCCCAAACATTTACTTTTTGTGGGTATTGCGTGTGCTGTTCTCTCATCCAACGGGGATTATTTGTACTCCAATACCGACAATTTTGTCTGTTTACCGAACCATTCAAACAAAACGTGGCTTTATCGCTAAAAAGTATGTTGCGATGGAAAAATAGATTTAAGTTGCAAATTTCCATCATAGTTTCACAAAACTGTAGTCGGCGGTCGGGATCATCTTCGTTTAGCTCGTGCAGCAACCTAATTTTGTACGGATGGTACTTTTCTTGTTTTAATACCCGCAACACAGATCGTCGGCTAACATCATTATTAAGGGCTACTTCAGTGGATGCACTATGAGGATTATCTTCAACCTCTAACAAAATGTTCAATTGTGAGTTTTCACTAATTTTTGGACGACCTGGCCGTAGACGATCCTTTACATTCCCTGTTTCCCTGAATTTCTTCTCAATTTTACTTACTGTAGATCTTGTAATCGGCCGTTCTGGATACTTAGCGTTAAACAAGTTACAAACTTCTTCTTGACTTCTTGTTTTGTCTCCACATCCAATTAAAATTAAAATTTCGATTCTTTGTGTTTCATTTAAATGCACCATGATCACCGTTTTTCAAAATTATACCTAAACTAATTTTTACTTGACACATGACTTGCTATCGTAGTAACAATTCATTAAAATTTAAAGTTCGTTTCAGAGTTATTGCCAAAACAATAATTTTTAACACAAATTGCGCCCTCTAGAAATTTTATTAGAAGGTATCTTGTACCATTGGATACGACAATTGAAGGTACTTACCTTTTTCTTCCAAACAAGCTTAAATTTAGTAAAATCGGTTAAGTCGTTTAGAAGTTACAGCGATTTTAATGTTTACACTTTCACTTGATAAGAGTGTGAGAAGCTACTGAAAGTGTAAATATTAAAATCGCTGTAACTTCTAAACGACTTATCCGATTTTACTAAATTTAAGCTTGTTTGGAAGAAAAAGGTACGTACCTTCAATTGTCGTATCCAATGGTACAAGATAGCTTCTAATAAAATTGCTAGAGGGCGCAATTTGTGTTAAAAATTATTGTTTTGGCAATAACTCTGAAACGAACAAAGATATCGAACTGCGGTCTTCACATCTTTTCTTGCAAATTTCATCTACTTTTCGATTATGATGTCATAGTTACACCGTATGATTTGAATTTTCGGGATAAAATCGAAAAAACTGTTATTATTACAAATTGCGCCCTCTAGCAATTTTATTAAACACTATCGTGTACTGTTGGATACGGCAATTGAAGATACTTATTTTCCCCTTCCAAACAAGCTTAAATTTAGTAAAATAGGATAAGTCGTTTAAAAGTTACAGCGATTTTAATGTTTACACTTGCAATAGCTTCTCCCACTCTTATCAAGGTCGGTACGCCAATGAGCCTTAAACCAAAATGATGCAGAATTGTCTAAGCTTTCCAATGATGTAATCAGAGTTATACCTTAATATAGGAATTTTCGGAGAAATTTAGAATTTAAAAAAACAATTTTTAATTCTGCCCCCTTGCGGCGAAATGAGGAACTTAAAAGTAATTTCCGGCAATTTCTCTTGACCACCTTACTCATAAAAAAATCTTTCCGAAAGTTGTACGATTAATGGTTCCCGAGATAAAGCCGACGTCCTCGCTTATTTGACCAACCGGTACAAACGACAGCGTTTTAAACAAAACCTTTACTATAATATATTATATGAATCGATGGATACGTATCCAACAGGTATTTGCTATTTCCAAACTCTTATGTAATTTTTGGGGACCGTTGCACCAAAATAAAAAAATGGTTTATCCCCACTTGCTCAATAATTTAGTTCCCGGGCCTTTTTTTTTCAAATAATGAACCTAGCTACTCGACCCGAAAATAACGCCGTTTCGTTTGGCCACCTTGTATACCGGGTGGCCCACTCTCAACGCAGGATTCCATAGCATCTAAACTGTTCAACTTTTTAATATTTTTTAAAAACAGAGTTATAGGGAGGCATTACAATTTAAAATTATTTCAAATAGTCAGGGTATATCAAACATACTTTTTTTTAAATGGAACACCCCATATATTATTATATTTTTGGATTGGATAATCAATTCTAAGAATATTCTGTATTACATATAATATGTTTAAATTTAACAGTTTTTGAGTTATTAACGATTTTTCAAAAATTTCGTGTTTGCAGCACGTAAAGAATATGCACCTGTCGGTAGTACATACTGAGAGAAATAAATGAAATTTGGATTATGGAATATGATTGTTCAGTAGCGTCTAAAGCATATTTTAAAAAACAAAAACATTTACCGAAGTCTTTTAAAATGCCTTTTTAAATGAAACAATTTTAAAAACGTAAAAATTCTTCAAAGTGTGTTATTTTAAATACATACCCTATTATTTTTTATGCCTAATCGAAAGATATTTTTAATACAATTCTAATTATACCTACCTTTTATAGTTTTCTCTGAAATAGCTATTTCTTCCTTTACCATATAAAATCGGTGTTTATTTTCTCATAGAGTGCCTTGAAGCCGCACCGTGTCCGTACGGCGCTCTTTTTCTAGAGTGCCATGGACACCTAACTATTCATTTTATTAATGAAGTTATTTGAAGTTTTTGTTTAAAGGAAAAAAATTAATGATATTGCTTAAACTTAAAACAACAGAAATATTTTTTTAATTTACAAATACTGAAAAATGTCGCTTCAAATTACTTAAGATTAATAAAATGAATAGTTGGGTGGCCATGGCACTCTAGAAAAAGAGCGTCGTACGGACACGGTGCGGTATTCAAGGCACTCTATGAGAAAATAAACACCGAGTTTATATGGTAAAGGAAGAAATAGCTATTTCAGAGAAAACTATAAAGGTAGGTATAGGGAACCCTAGTATAATTAGAATTATATTAAAAATGTCTTTCGATTAGGCATAAAAAATAATAGGTTAAATCAACAGACTTTTAAGAATTTTTACGTTTTTAAAATTGTTACATTTAGAAAGGCATTTTAAAAGACTTCTGTAAATGTTTTTGGTTTTTAAAATATGCTTTAGAGGCTACTGAAAAATCATATTCCATAACCCAAATTTCATTTATTTCTGTCAGTCCCTACTACCGACAGGTGCATATTCTTAACGTGCTACAAACACGAAATTTTTGAAAAATCGTTAATAACTAAAAAACTGTTAAATTTAAACATATATGTTATACAAAATATTCTTAGAATTGATCATCCAATCCAAAAATATCATACTATATATGGTGTTCCATTTAAAAAAAAGTATGTTTGATATACCCTGACTATTTAAGACACCCTGTATAATTTGAAATAATTTTAAATTGTAGACCCAATGCCTCTCTATAACTCTGTTTTTAAAAAATATTAAAAAGTTGAACAGTTTAGATGCTATGGAATCCTGCGTTGAGAGTGGGCCACCCGGTATACCGCACGACAAATGGCTTTCTTTTCATTGGCTAAGTTTAATGCATCTGAATGTCACGGAAAATTTACATTGTAAAGCAAGCTTTAGCTTTAAACAGAGGAAGTTGCAAGAGGGCTCTTGAGCGTCCATCCGAGGATGATGAGTGTGTACGTTTTAGAAATGGGAGCAGCCCAGCATGATTCATTCTTACGTCATTCTTTCTATTAATGTAACTGATATGCAGGCGTTGACGAGTTCTTTTTAATAAATTGTCTTTTATAATATCTATATAAAAATAAACGCCGTCCTTCCAGGCAGTTTTATAGGTATCAACGGAATATGAGTTTTACCTATAATTTTATTGACATGTGATTTCCTATAGTGTTCTGTGTTACCTATATTAACCATAATTATTATTACGTATAATTATAATAAATTACTTGATTTAAAGTGGTCCCTACCTAGTGCAGACTGCAGACACAACAACGTATCTAAGAAAGCTAACTCGTAAGTAGCTTTTCTATACAGATATACAGGGTTATCCAAATCACCATTGTCATAGTAGGTAATTTTGTTAATACATATAAAAAAAAATGTTTAAGTTAGCAAACTTGTTTTGTTTTTCGAAGAAATCGTCCATTTTTCTCAAAGAGACCTGATTTTAGAATTGAATTGTAAAAACGTGACTTTGCGTCGTTTTACAATTCAATTGTTTTGTTTTTTTAATTATTAATTTAAAAAAATTGGTTTTCACCATAGGCCTATAAAAAACTAGAATACTTATTCCCCATAAGACCTATATTATTAAGGAACGGCTGTCTGGTCGGTGAATTCATTTTTTTCCCTAGAAAAAGGTTGGCAAACCGTGTGAACTTATATTAACGACAACCAAAAACACGAGTCTTGCCGAACCACGGCGAGTCGGCGAACCAATCAAGCCTATTGTTATGTTATTAACTTGATCGCGTGTCTATTGCATAGAAAATTTCATAAATTTATTTTCAACCAATTAGAAGGCTCTTTTTTGTTTGCGTTGCTTATAGCAACTGGAGACTATCGCGATAGTCTATAGCCTATTACCTAATAAAATTAATAAGTGATAATTTTTCTGTCAAAAATGAAGTGCTTTATTTTTTATGGCAAACGTCACTCAGAATAAAATCAAAATACATTTATTGAGAATAGGTCGTAGGTCTCATCATCTCATCATATTAAAAGAAACTCCAATTTATGAAATTTTCTTACCGAATCTCCCACGCTGCAGAATTAATTCCCGATAATTTTTTTCTCGGTTTCACTCATGTTTTTGTTGATAGAAAATTTTCCTCGTCTTCGACTCGGAATAATTTTCTATCAAAAAAACCATTCGTGACCTTGAAAAAAATTATCTGTAATAATTCTGCTGCTAGGGAGATTATAAGAGCCAATTTACCTTTAGATACGTTCAGCTTATCCCTGCGCAAACAAAAGTTACGTTTTATGGGTGAAAAAATGCCGGTCAGCTGCCTTTCCTTCGGGCACTTTCGGGGCATGCGCACAAACCTCGTGTTATCGGCCTGTCCTACTTTAGCGACATGTTCAAAATACACTCTCAGAACCGGCTCGGCCACCATTTTTGTTGTTACGTTTTAAGATTTCTCTGTGGATTCCTTGCAGTTTTCTTAGCTATTGTGGATTGTGGGTGTTTAATATTTACGGATTTCTAGTTTTTGTGTAGTTTAGTGAATTGTGTTTGTGCTTTTAGTGAGTCGGATTGGAATATAAACAACGACTAGTAGCAGCCGTTGTATAATTTTATTATGCCCAAATAGGGGTAAAATACATGGTATTTCGTATTTTCGGTAAGCATGGAGTAGTGATGTATCTTGATTAAGTATAACTTTATTTTATTCTGATCAATTTAAACACTTTAAACTAGGCCTAGGCTACACAAACAAGGTATGAAAATAAAGAGAAACACACACCAAGACAGATTATCCCGATTCATATTTTGGTAGGTATAGTTTATTTGCAGCTCTGCAATCTAACTAGGCACGCAATTTTTTGGGCAATATATTGCTTTAAAAAGTTTAAAAGATGCTTTTCTCTATACTTATATGTATTATAAAAAAAAAACAAGTAAATACCTAGGAACCTAGGTAGGTTTATATTAATCCAAGGGTGAAAGTATTCCACGGGTCAAGTTCTTGGGCCAAAACCTTTTCAAATTCTGGCACAAGAAATTGTGCTTGAAAATGTTTGACACGTACCCAAGTTTTTGCGAAATTGTAAAAATCAATACAAGTTATATACCAAAAGACTTGAGGTTAGGTACGCGATAACATCGAAGATTGGCTGGTTTTGGTTTTTATATTCGATTTTATAGGTTTTATAGTTTAATTGACTTGTTCTTTTCCTTTTGGAGCTAAAAACACGACGACGAATCATTTTTAAATACATTTTAGAAACAAACCCTTAAAAACAATTTTTTATCCTTAAAATATGATAGGTTTGCTACTACTGAAAATGCCAGAAATCACTAGTTACCTTTTTTCCCAACTTGATTAAAAATTGAAAAGAAATTCCATTTTTTTGGCAAGAATTTAAATTTTAATTTCAAGTAAGTTTTGTCTGTTTCCTTCCGCCAAACTCATCCTCAGACGCGTTTCGCCGTTTACGGCTCATCAGTGAGGCTCAGTTTGGCAGAAGGAAACAGGGCTCGAAGACAAATCACTTGTCAGGATCGATTATCGACGGGAATTATAGAACCCGGTGCGACATCTTGCGTCCCAGTACGGTACCTTAGAAAAGGTCAGTCGTAAAGGGGTTATTCTGTAAAAACAGAAAATTTTGCAAGTGCGCTCTCAAAACCGGTACAAGTGCCGGACCACAGATAATAATATATATATATAATATGTTAAATTTTAAAGCCCGGACATGTCTATTTTCCCATTCGTCAAACGATAATGTTGCAGTGCGCATGTCTTATAGTGTCTAGCTTTGTTTACATGCGCGAGGCCATAAATCTGCCACTTTCGCGATTATTGTTTGCTTATCTAAAGGTAGGTAAATTGTCTACGATCTATTGTGGTGTTCAATCATTTTGTTGAATAATTTGTTGTTATTTTGTGATATATAAACATTCAAAACAATTGGTATTAACAATGCCACTGTGTTTAGTGTATAATTGTTTTAATAGCGACAAACGATATAGCTTTCAACAGGTAATGAATCCAATAGATGCATTGTTTTATTAAGATATACCTAAATATCATAAAGAAATGTTTAAAATTGTTTACGATAAACTGTTGTGCTGCCTGTCCAGATATCATAAGTTTTTTTTTACCTTTCAAGAAACCCAAAATAGCACAATGTTCTATTTCATATTGGCACATTAAAAAAAAAACGAAAATACAGCGTCTTATAAAAAGGCCGAGACACAATTAAATAATCAGCAATCTGCAATAAGAAATAAAAAATTTAAATTACGATTGCACAATACAGTGTTTCCTCCAATTACTTTCACGAAAGATCGACATGATTGAATTGCTAACTGTCAATAAATCAACATCCTAACCTTCTTTTAACTTTTCGTTTTGTCGACAGAACAGCTTATTTTTGTGTTGTGTTGTGTTGTTTTCTCCAAAAAATATGATTATTTTTGTAAGCTCACCGGTTTTATCGCACCCACATAAACAACGTGTTAAGGGCCCAGTTCTCAAAACCAATCATGTATAAATGAGACCTATAAATGGCTTAAATGCAGGGATAAATTTTAAAACCTTCCAAATATTAAAAAAATAATAATTAGTATGTATGATAAGTATCTAATTTTGGAAGGGCTGTTCAGGGAGGCATTAACGAATAGTATGCGGGTGTTTTTTTTTTTAAATAAATACACAGAAACTTAAAAAAAAAGTTTTTTGAAACGACTTAAATTGCCACAATTTACCTTAAAATCCTTGAAAGTAAACACGTCGATTTTCAAAACTGAAGTAAAAACAAAAAAATTTACTGATAACACGATATTTTCTAGTCTATCTAGATGTCATCTCTCCTAGGAATTCCAGAGAATATGTGTTTGTTTTAACATGAAAGGGGTCGTAATTGCACAAAACACGAAAGTAAACAAACCTATGACCGGCTGACTAACATCTGCCTTGCTCTACCAGCTCCAGAATATGTCTGTCTTTCTTCTTCATATGCCAAAAGCATAAAAATAACTACTCTGATCAACACAGCACTGCACTGCGCATGCGAATCGTCAATACTTAGGTAAATCGATTTGACAGTTAAAAGCTAGAAAATGGCGTCGATAATCCCACCTTAAACACGAATTAAATATACCTCTCTAACCTAAAAATTAAACCGACAAATGGCAAAATAGTTAATGCGGGCGGAGCATATTCTATGCAGCTTTTCATTGGCCAGTAATAAGAAACGTGCAACAGCAAATCCAACATTTCGATATCTTTAACATTAGTTCTTGTTGCTTGTTACTAAAAACTTAATTGTGTCGGAATTGATTTGTTTCTACGTATCAAATATTTTTCTTACACGCCTTGTGACATATAGGAATAAAATTATAGTGACCAGCGCCATCTCGCCGGGATTATTTAAGCTAACTTTGTGCAGACCTTGATGAATACAAAATTTTCAAATTTCTCGTCAAATTTTAATTTTGATGGATGTTTGACCCCGTTTTTAATAAATTTTAAAATGTGCCATTATTGCTGCTTGGGAGCGAAATATCAACCCATATTTATGTTCTACATTTGTTGTACATAATTTTTTATTTTTGTTAAAAAAAAAATCAAATTTATTTGGTCGGAAAAATGTTCTCACCATTAGCTATTTAAGTATCTGCTACTATACGTGAACCATCTATCACCACAATTACGATTAGGTACACTCAGTGTGGCCAGATTTCTTAAAGCATAGTCGCCAACTTGCCTGAAATTTATCTCCCAAAATCACAACTTTTGTTTATAACCTCACCACTCACCAACAGATGGCGAGCGAGTTAAAAACTTATGTGTTTATTTGTTATTTCAAAAGTTTTAAAAAATAACCAAATTGCGATAAATCGCCCAATCTGGCCACACTGCCTAACTGCCATCGGTAATCGGTATATTGAATTAACGAGAATATTTTAAACCTCATTTGACAACTGCCGGTGTATGGATTGCCAAATTGTAGGCGTTGTGACAACAAACCCATGTGACTAACAGCCCTGGTGTCCCCTACTTTAGAAATGACGCAATTCGGCTTAAAAAAAAATCGCCTGGGCTTTTCCTAAAATGTATCCGTCCCTGATGGGTGGACGTTTTGCTTTCAGTTACACAAAAAAATGTTGTGGAAATTTTTTTAGTCCACTTGGATTTATCCGCTCATGATGAGATTCTGACGTAGATCATACCAGCGTTAATCATATACCGACGAACTACTACAGCCTTTTTTTAATCAGACCATAACAATGTCACCCAGAATTTTTAAAAATTTACCCTTGAACTTCCAAAATTAACTACATCATCATAATTCATAACATTGCGACCTTTACGTGTCCTGATGATGGCAAGAATAATTATTATAATAATTCGTTCCTGGCATTGAAACTTGTATTTCATAATAAACTTTAAACCATGATGCACTTTGCAATTTTGGAACTACCAATACCGGTGTGTCAAAATTATAGTTGATTAATGATTAAAAATAAACAGGTTATGTATATCTGATACAATATTGGATGTGGAGGGTTTACACCGTATGTAAACGACATTAGTCTCATCTGATTAACATAAACCGCTTTTGACTTCACGCACCGGGTGTCCCGCTAAGAATAGCTCTCGGCCGTATCTCAGAAAGGGTTAGTCGTATGGCTTGCGGAAAAAAATTTTTTTAGTAAAAGTGGCAATGAGAAATTACTAGAAATTACTTTTAAGTTCCTCATTTCGCCGCAAGAGGGCACAATTAAAATTTTTTTTTTAAACTCTAAATTTCTCCGAAAATTCCCATATTAAGGTATAACTCTGATTACATCATCGAAAAGATTAGACAAATCTGCATCATTTTAGTTTAAGGCTCATTGGCGTACCGACCTTGATAAGAGTTGGGGAAGCTATTGAATGTGTAAACATTAAAATAGCTGTAACTTCTAAACGACTTATCCGATTTTACTAAATTTAAGCTTGTTTGGAAGGTAAGTAACTTCAATTGCCGTATCCAATGATACACGATAGTTTCTAATAAAATTGCTAGAGGGCGCAATTTGTAATAATAACAGTTTTTTCGATTTTATCCCGAAAATTCAAATCATACGGTATAACTATGACATCATAATCGGAAAGTAGATGAAATTTGCAAGAAAAGATGTGAAGACCGCAGTTCGATATCTTTGTTCGTTTCAGAGTTGTTGCTAAAACAATAATTTTTAATACAAATTGCGCCCTCTAGCAATTTTATTAGAAACTATCGTGTACCATTGGATACGACAATTGAAGGTACTTCCAAACAAGCCTAAATTTAGTAAAATCGGACAAGTCATTTAGAAGTTACAGCGATTTTAATGTTTACACTTTCAATAGCTTCTCCCACTCTTATCAAGTGAAGTAACTTCGAAACGACTTGTCCGATTTTACTAAATTTAAGCTTGTTTGGAAGTACCTTCAATTGTCGTATCCAATGGTACACGATAGTTTCTAATAAAATTGCTAGAGGGCGCAATTTGTATTAAAAATTATTGTTTTGGCAATAACTCTGAAACGAACAAAGATATCGAACTGCGGTCTTCACATCTTTTCTTGCAAATTTCATCTACTTTTCGATTATGATATCATAGTTATACCGTATGATTTGAATTTTCGGGATAAAATCAAAAAAACTGTTATTATTACAAATTGCGCCCTCTAGCAATTTTATTAAACACTATCGTGTACTGTTGGATACGGCGATTGAAGATACTTACCTTTCCCTTCCAAACAAGCTTAAATTTAGTAAAATCGGATAAGTCGCTTAGAAGTTACAGCGATTTTAATGTTTACACATTCAATAGCTTCCCCCACTCTTATCAAGGTCGGTACGCCAATGAGCCTTAAGACAAAATGATGCAGAATTGTCTATTCTTTCTAATGATGTAACTAGAAGTATACCATAATATAAGAATTTTCGGAGAAATTTAGAATTAAAAAAAAATTTTAATTGTGCCCTCTTGCGGCGAAATGAGGAACTTAAAAATAATTTCCAGCAATTTCTCATGGCCACTTTTACCAAAAAAAATTTTTTTCGCAAGCCATACGACTAACCCTGTCTGAGATACGGCCGAGAGCTATTCTTAGTGGGACACCCGGTACTTGTTTTGTTTGCTTAACTACATTAAAAATCAAACTTGCAATACCTATCCAATATCTAAACTGAAACAGATAAGATGAAAAGGAAAGAAAAACACAAAGTCTTCCTCCACAAAATTTAATAGAATAAAATTCTTATTTTAAGTGTTTCTACATGTTTCGAACGTAGAAACGTTCATCCTCAGGAGACAGAATATTTTTTATTTTATGCTGATGGTGTTAACAAAAGAGAAAATTGAAAATTAGAACCTTAATGGAGCTTTTATGGACTTACTTTCAACTCCACTTTAAGTATGGACTATTTCTTTAAATTGAAACAGATAAACCCAATTGACTGCATGACTGCCCTAACAAATTTTTAACAGTATTTAAATCTGATATTATCTCTGTAAACACAGTCATCAATTTTATTAATTTACTTACTTAGGTGTAAATTATAATTTAGTTATCTGAAAACCTGTTATTAGCTGTCGCCCAAGGCTATAAAATCGAGAGTTATCTGATTCTACTAACACACATTTCGCCTGCACCGTTATAAAGTCGTCTTCACTCTCTTTAGAATGCCGTTGATGTTACGTAATTCGTTTTTATTTATTTCGGTATTCATTGTCATTGTTTATTTGTTTTGATTTGTACAATTAAAATATTTAATTAAGTTTTGGGATAGGTACTCGGAACTACTTAAAATGTTCAAACTCCATCGATCATCAATTGGTTGTATTGTCATCAGAAATGGTCAGATAGCCTTGAAAATATTTTTTGTTAGGAGAGGTTAATTATCTACTAAAATTACCAGGCGGCTTGTTAATTAGTTGTTCTTTCTTTTAAAAAATTGTCATTTTCATCGCGTCTTCTAAACTTTACTGTTTACACCAGCAGAAACAAAACGCACCCTTATTTTGGATTTGGATTAAAAAACGTAGCGCTTGGTTTAGATCACAACGATATGGGGACGATATATCTAACCAAATCTAGGTTAAAATTTTTTTAAATTCATATTATGACATGATATGCCAAACTAATGAGAAATAAAATACTAAGTAGACAAATACAAATTTTTCCTACGAGCGTGCGCAAAGTAGTACTTTGCGCACGCATTTTTGTGTGCAAAGTTACACTTTTCCGCACTAGTGCGGATAAGACTTTTATCCGCACTGGGTGCGGAAAAGTGTAACTTTTTAATTTTCTATTATTTTTTTTTGTTATGTAATTTTTAGTTGTAAGTATATTATAGTTCTTTCTTTAAAGTCGAATTAAAAATTATTAAATAAATTATCATATTTTTATTTTTGTTGTTATCTGATATGAAGCTCGTAGGAAAAATGTTGTTCCTAACAAGTGCGCAAAGTGCTTTTCCGCACGCAAGAACTTATCCGAACTCCGCTTCGCGTCGTTCGTCCAACTGTACTTGCGTGCGGAAAAGTATCACTTTGCGCACTTGTTAGGAAAATAACTATATTTTTGTTGTTTACAAAATTAACAAAGTAAGAATATACAAAAAGAAAAATAATTACATAAGTTGCTGAAATTGGCCACCGCCATGCTCCAAGCATAAATTCACACGTCTGTGTTGACCAGCATCTCTGGAGCAATGTTACCACATTCTTGGATAATCCTTTCTTGTAATTGTTCTAAATTTGCAACATGGTGTTTTAAAAATAGTGTTCTTCAAATGAGGAAAAACGAAGTAATCCATAACCGTTAAACAACGTGATCTAGGTGGGAATTCAATGTCTGATCAAAAACTGATTAATCTGTCGTCGAAAAAGTAGTTATTAATAGTTTCGGCGGCTGTATGGGCGGTTGCACTGTCCTGTTGAAAATATCCAAAACGTAGTTCGTCGTCAAGTAATTGCTCCACAAATGGATTCAAAATATTGTCTCTATACTGCTGTGCTGTAACTGTGTCATGGACAAAAATAGGACCAACAATTCTTCTTTGGGAAACAGCTAACCAGACACCAATTTTTTGAGGGTGCAAAAATGGGGATTTTCACTACTCCACATGCGTGTATTCTAATAATTCACATAACCGGAGGGGTGGAACCAGGCTTTATCCGAAAAAAATGTTAGGTATAATAAATAATTTATTTCCAATAAATTTTGGGTAAACCATTGAGATTGATTCTTGCGTCTTTCAAAATCTGCGGCTTGTATTTCTTGGAATACTTGCACTTTACAAGGAAATAAATTTAGCTGCTTCTTAAAAATAGTCCTGCATGTTCCATAAGATCTTCCCACTTCTTGGGACAGGCGTCTTATACAATTTGTTGGCGTATATTGCATTATTTCACGAACGTTTGCAACAAGTTCTTCTGTTCTTACAGATGGTCTTCCTGCTCCTTTTTTGTGTTGTATGGAACCTGTTTCCCTAAACACAGGCACGGTTCTTTTCAGGCAATGATAAAAATCCCCAGCAACGTTAGGAAAATGTTTGTGAAAATCGTCCATGCACAAACCCGGATTGTATTGCCACTCACCATTTACTCTAACCCCGTTTCGAAAATACGCTTCAACCATGAATGTTTTGTGCTGTTCCGTAAAGCCCATTGTGTGCATTGTTCAAGAAATTGGAAAAATTAGCGATGAATTAAATTACTTACTTCTAGTAACGACTGTCAAAGATGACGGAATAACTGATTGATTGTTAATTCAGGTAGTTTCTGACACCCAACAGGTATTAAGCTCTACGGCTAAGCATTACGTCCTTAGATGCAAGGCCCTCATGCAAATAATTTTTGCTCGCACGGTATTAGGTATAATAATGGCTTCGTTCCTTTTAGTTACTTTTAAACAGCAGAGCAAAGTCAACGGCACAGTTGAGCGTTCCTTTTAAAAATTTAACTTAGCTTTGCTCTTTAAAAAAAGCAAAAGGAAAGGATCTAATAATACAGATTAAAAACGATTCCTTAAGAGTTCATCACCACATATAAAATAAACCCAATTTGTTGCCCTTTTGAAAGCATAGAGCTTCCGAAACTGCACATAGGTACGATTGACTTCAATTTAAAATAAAAATATAGAAAAAATTATTCTTAAACTTTGTTTCTTATAAAAAAAATTACCTGGTCGGACTTCCATTGTCTTTATTTTGTTACTTAACACAACGTTTCGATAAGTTAGTATATCTCTAACCGTTTTCAAGTGTAAACTAAATTATAATTCTAAGGCTACTGTCTTAAATATATCCATGTGCAATGAAGCTTGATGACTCCGCCCACGTGCTTATTGGAGTGTGAAGTTTGAGCTGTCGCTTTTGGACAAGAAGAGGCTTCCAGATAATGGGGATATCTATAGGAACTTGGTTTACTAAATATATCGGTATTTTAATTCACAAAAAACTGCTTCTTTGAATTTTCGTTTCCTCCAGTGCTGTTCCGTGTCCAAAACCTTGGCTTCTGACCACCGTATGTTATGTTGGTTGGTCCACACATGTTCCGCTATACCTGATCTCGAAGTTTTACCTCTTTGAGTTTATTTCAGATGTTCTTTAACTCGTGCGGGAAGAGGTCTTTTTGTTTCTCCAATGTACGATTCGCCACACTCGCAAGGGTTTAGATAGATACAATTGATTGTTTGAAGAAGTATTCCATGCTTAAAGTGAAGTTAAAGTATGGGAAAGAAAGAAAAAATTAAAAGTCTTTCTCCACAAAATTTAATAGAATAAAAATCTATTCAAGGGTCTCTACATGTTTCGAACGTAGAAACGTTCATCATCAGGAGACAGAAAAATTTATTTTATACTGATGGTGTTAGCAAAAGAGAAATGAGAACCTTAATGGCTTTTATGGACTTAAAAAATTGAAGTGTAGAAGAGACATGGTATGAAGAAAAATGATAGAAGTTAAACCATACTGAGTATCTGAAAAAGTTGTTAATGGGGGTCTAAGCCAACCAAATAAACTGGGGAAGAAGAAAAAACCCTTTCTAAGGAGGTGTCGAAGATTATTTAAAAACTTAAAAAAAAAAACTTTCCAAACATATTATGTCTGTATGACATTATATAAGGTTAAAATTGAAGGAATCACAATAAGATTACGTTCTACCTTAGTACCCCAAAAACTCTTTTCAGAACGTAATCTTATTGTGAGTCCTTCAATTTTATCCTTATAATGTCATACAGACATATGTTTGGAAAGTTTTTTAAAAGTTTTTAAAATCTTAATCTTCGACACCTTCTTAGAAAGGGTTTTTTCTTCTTCCCCAGTTTATTTGGTTGGCTAAGACACCCCTTAATAACTTTTTCACATACTCAGTATGGTTTAACTTCTATTATTTTTCTTCATACCATGTCTCTTCTACACTTCAATTTTTTAAGTCCATAAAAGCTCCATTAAGGTTCTAATTTTCTCTTTTGCTAAGACCATCAGCATAAAATAAATTTTTCTGTCCCCTGATGATGAACGTTTCTACGTTCGAAACATGTAGAGACCCTTGAATAATTTTTTATTCTATTAAATTTTGTGGAGGAAGACTTTTAGTTTTTTCTTTTTTTCCCACAAGTGTTTGTGTTTTCTTTCGGTTTTTTTTTTCTTTCTCGTGTAGTAGATTTTCCGATTACCTTTTCATTTTCAAAATATAGGTACTATATTTGTGTTACTATAAATAGGCTAACTTTAAAAATTATTTACTTTTAAAAATATGTTACAGGACAAGCAACGTTTGAACCCATAATACTTAATACAGCTTGAGCTTGTATCCTGGAATAAATTCAGTAAATCCGGTTTAGTTATTTTTACAGTTTAATTAATACATAAGTAGGTACCAAATTTTTATTCCCTTGTCAACAATTATTACTTTAAAGTGAAAAATAAAAAAAAACCCTTGTAATACTTTTTTGTCAATAAAAACTCATTTGGCAATATCCTAAACGCAAGTAAAACTAGTTTTGAACATTTCCAATTACTTCGAGAGAAATTAACCTACACTCATGTCTTATTCGTGCTTTCAACTCCTTAACATTTGCCCGTTTCGGCCTAAAAACTTTGCTTTTTAAGTACCCCGATAAAGTAGTACAAAGGAGTGAGGTCTGGAGACCTGGGTGGCCATACAAAAAGGGGTTTCTTTTACCAATCCATCTGCCTGGAAATATACTGCATCCAGATATTCACGGACAGGGGGACAGGTCTTGCAAAATGGGGAGGCGTACCATCTTGTTAAAACTAGATACATTATGTTTCTATTCGGGACATCAAATTCGACAGAATCGAAAAACAGAATAGCAACTCTAGTTTTTATTGACTATTTTTAAAGTACCTATTAAATTATACACAAACACCAATTTTTTACAATTTTGTTGGTTTATGTTATCATTTAACATAAACGTTGATTCATCAGAAAGGATATGTGTACATCATTCATCTCTAGTAGATCCATCGTCAGCTCGCAGCAACGGCGTATCCAGCTCATGCGTCTAGGGGGGGGGGGGGAGGGGTAATCGATCGGCTACGATCAGGCACGTAGCCAGGATTTCTTTTGGGGGGGCCCCATCGGGAAGGCGACAATTTTTTGGGTGCCACGCCCTTTTTTGAACCATGGTGCTTGGATTTCAAGTGGGAAAAATTAAAAACACAACACAAAATCCTCAAGAAAAGCACCAAACATACCCGGTAATAATTGAGGTAAAGAAAATGTAATAGTGTAGGAAATGTTTAATGTGTTGCCTATGTTGCCGAAATCGGAGCTCGAGTTTCGGGGGGGGGGAGCCCGGGCCCCCTGTACCCCCCCCCCTAGCTACGTGCCTGGCTAGGATACTAGATAATAGCAACTTTAAGGAGTAAGGACAAAAATTAAACAACGCTTAAGTAATCTTGGGGGGGGGGGGTAATTACCCCCATTACCCCCCCTTGTATACGCCGGTGGCTCGCAGAAGTAAATTCCCCATCAGGATCATCTTCTCCTTCCTGGATGATTGTTTTTTTGTAAGGATGAAATTTTTGCGCATGAAGAATATTATTATATAAGATTGGCTTATTTACTGTTCTCTAGCTTGCTGCCTGTTGTTTATAATAATAAGGTTTTCTTGAACAGCTAGTACATTAAATTTTACCTCTTCATTGAGCGTACTCTGTCGATGTCGTCTTTCTAACATTCCCATGGGATATGAGTGGTAAATCGAGCGGTAAATAGGAATTTTTCTTTCTTAATAAATAAATAACTTTTTTTAACATTTTGTGTTCTTGCCCTACCTCCGAATCCAATCATCTTTAAAACTGCAAACTTGTATTTTTCAGTTAAGTAACGCATTACGTTGGGCAAAATAAAACTCTCTAATTTGGGACAGCACTGTACACTGAGGAAAATGATCAACAGGTTCGCTAAGACATAGTTTGTATTGATGGCTTATTTTTTATTAACCCATATTAAATAAATTGCTAGCGTATCAAACCCGCTGTAGTGTTATAACAATTCTAGATTTGTTAGAACAGTGTTTTTATTGGTAGTAATCAGTTCCATTAGCAGCACGGTCTTGTTGAATAATTAATTTTTTTAATACAGCAATTTTGTTAAGAAATAAATTGTATGGTCTCAATGCGACGCATTTTGTTCCCAGTAAAGCGGTTTCGCTACAATTAAGAAAGCAGAGCATCGTCCCCAAAAACGAATTGTATCCTTTAGAACTTTAATCCACAATACGTTGGTAGGGGGTTCGTAGCGATCGGCAACCGCCGCATGCCGTAGTACTTATTAGTTTTAACGTATTTGTTGCGCAGGTCACATCGTTGTTCGGAGTCTTCTAGCTGTCCTGTCTGAATTTGAACTTTATTGATCGTACCAACACCTGTTTCAATTAAGTTATTTTTACTTTGTATTTAAGTTATTTTTTAACTTTTTAAGAAGATTCTTATTTCGCAATTTCGCACAACCCATCATTAATATTGGACTTTATAATCTATAGACGAATTTTATCATCTCAGTAAACTATGTTGCATACTAGATAATCATATGCAATGTTACACAACAAGACCAAATCACACTAGAAGCTATTTAAATTTTTGAGAACTACAGTACTGATTTTTAGTGGTAAGTATATTATGTTTTATTAACCGTAGCAAGCAAATATTATTATGAATAACATCAAGTTTCAATACAACTGCCAGTCGGAACTAATACACACACAAAAAAATCTAGTCTCCAGTTGAACCTAAAAGTTTCAAACTGAAACTATCATATACATGAATAGGAGCAATGCTAAAGTAAAATTAAATAGAAAATACCTTAGCATCAAAATATAGTTTTAAATTAATACTACATTATTTTAACTTGACTCTACTTTAGTTTTAGGGTAATAAAAATAAATGATCAACCTATCAATAATTTTAGTTGCAGATATAGTATACGTTAATATTGGTTTGATGCAAAGTAATGCAAATAGCATCAAAGAAATAATAAGGGTTTAGATTTTACTCAAGTTGTGTATAGAGACTGTCTTTGTGCTCGCTGTGAGAATACAAATTTATTTTTATTTTCAAACCCATCATAGTATATTTCACTTTGACCACAATACTTATTTTTAAAACAAGTATAAGATTATCTTGTTATGATGATAATGTAATCTCTTTATGAACATAATTTTGATTAACTTGATGATATAATTTAAAACTAGTAGTAGTTTAAAAATGAGTATTTTTTAGGTACAAAATAAAGCAAGTTAGTTTCAAAATAAGGCTACTTGTTTGAGCATTACTATAAGCTTGGTTTGAGAGTAGTTTTTTTTGTGTGCAGTATATAAAACCAGATTACACCCCCAATAGAACTTGATAATTACTGTGAGTATTCAGAGCAATAATGGCTATAAACCATTCTATGGTAGCATTAACTCCTATTTCCTATTGGCTAAATTATCGTGATATTATCGCTATACACAACGGTCTAGCAATTTTCGTTGTCTTACAGTAGGAAAGTGCGTTGCTGTCACATATAGTATTAAACAATAATTGTATAAAGAGTATGTGGATTCTTTTAAGGAATAGAA
The DNA here is from genome assembly GCA_963969555.1 of Polydrusus pterygomalis. Taxonomy (NCBI): domain Eukaryota; kingdom Metazoa; phylum Arthropoda; class Insecta; order Coleoptera; family Curculionidae; genus Polydrusus; species Polydrusus pterygomalis. The sequence goes on from OZ018376.1 coordinate 85,552,486, forward strand.
GGATTTTTTTCTCAGTGTAACAATGTTTTTTTATTAAAAAGACCCCAACCTAAAATGTTAATTCCCATGCCCAAGCATTTTTCCACAAAAAAAATTTACTGGAGTTATCCCAAGTTACAAACTCACTTTGTATATTACTGTTTAATTAAATGTTACTGGTGATATTTGCTAACAGCCGAACGCCTGCAACTATTTTTGAAATATTCATCTTGGCGATCGTTTCTCGTATAGAAGTCAAATGTACAAAAATTACTTTATTAGAGGAGAAGGTCCGAATATGGGCCATGATGGTATTATGGGCCACCATATTATTGGCCAACTCCTGTACCAATGTTGTATCGATCATATCGGTATATTTACAGTATTACAACCCGAACATTTTTATAGCTTCGGCTTTTAATATATAGATGTCGCAGAGAAGAAATTTGTCGGTTTTAATTCTTGAGATTTTGAATGTTTATACAATTTCGTAAATATTTTGAGTTATCATCGAGAATTTACAATATTTTAAAGTTATAAATTGCTAATATAATTCGGACCTTATTTTGTGTGTGATTCTAGAAAATTAAACTATTAACATTTTTGTCAAGCCGATTGTATAGCTGAAGAAGCTGACGCAGTTAAAAGATGCAACAATTCTGAAGAAATAGTTTACAAGAGCGACACGTCTCGAGATGAAAGTTCAAATCTCGTGTCCAGTCCAACTTCTAACAATAATAAAGATTCTGCAGCATCTCTTTGCCTGCAATATGCCAATAACAATTCTCAACCTGGATGCTCTAAAAATGTCGATGGTCTACCTGCATTTTCCGAGAATATCGAGCCCCAGCCTGGATGTTCCACGAGTTTAACAGATTTATCTGACATACATTTTAAAAAACATACCTCAATATCTTCAGACTTGCCAAGTTTAGACTCACCCAGATTTGTGACACCCGTTGACATTTCCCCAGTACCTTCCTAAAAAGAAAAATATCCAATCGTGGGAGAAAGTCTTCCAAGTCTGAGAAAATAACATCTCCGTACAAAAACGAATTAGAAATGTCCGTTGAAAAACGGAAATTTAGTAGTGAAAAAGGGAAACGGAATGTGTTTGGTAAAAAACTTGGTCAAAGGTAAACCAAAACCTCAAAAACGGGAGAAATAGGTTGAGTCGTCCGACTCTGAAGATGAAGTATTTACTCCTGATGATGAAGACAATGATCCGGAGGAATTCGGAACGTGCCCTGAAAATGCAGACGCGAATTGCATTTATTGTGAAGGACTTTTCTCTGAAGACACCAAGGGCGAGTTGTGGGTGTGCTGTCTTATGTGTCAAATTGTGGTCACATGACATGAGGCTTGTGCGGACACAGAACGCGGCGAATTCATTTGCGATTTTTGTAAATAAACTTTTGTATATCAAATCCTTTTATAATATATATTTTTTATGATACTATACGATTTTTTGCTACTTTCACAGGGGGGCCCATATTTCAAGCACTATTCACAATTTATATTAATTGACATTTTTTACATTTCGCTAAACATAAAACTAATGTTAACGATTTTTGCAAAAAGGTGTTAATACTTCTAAAATAATATTTTAAGTATTGAATTTCCTAAATTACAGTTTTATTAGTCAATAAATAGTATTAAATACCTATCTTTAAAAAATAAAATGTGGCCCATATTCGGACCTTTTCCTCTACTAATAAACAAATATATCTTGAAATAAACTCGATCGGTTCAGAGGGTTTTGAGTAAACAGTGTAGTTGCATGTCGCTAGTAAAAGCGATGGGAGACTCTTAAATAATCCACATTTTAGAGCACATTCAAATTTGCTTTTGGCCCGTTCAATACCAGCACACTTCCAAAATAATTCTTATCAAAGCCTACTACTAGTATTTTAGCTTGATGACCTCCAAACAAAGAATGTCATTTGGTTTCATAACAGTTTAATAAAACGTCGCGAAGGTCGTTCTTCATTAACACCGTTTAAAGTATTTGTTGTATGGACTGAGACCACTCCAAAAGGCCCTGAACATCTTCACAAGTAATGGTCGATGGCATTGTACCATATAGGTAAATGATAATGTTTTTCTTTGAAATTATTTATATGAAAATTATAGAGGTTCATTCGATATGAAAGGTGACTCCTCTGACATATGTCTATGAAAGAGGAGTCAGGTAGTGAATAGGTAAATATCTTAAGCTTTGTTAGCACGAAAGAAAGAAAAATTACCTTTTATACATAGGCAAATAAAAAATATTGGTACATGACCCAGTGGCGCTTTAGACAATTTCTCTGGGAAAGCCAAATAATACTTATTTTCAATTCGAGAGACAATGGGGGGATAAACCATAGATACTTACCCTTAGATAAGCAAACAATCAGTGGCGTGGAGGCGAAGTCCTTTTGGGGCGCCTATATTTTTAAATACACATTTTGTCATATTGTTTTTTTTTTCAATCCAGATTTAGTTAAACATTGACAAAAAAATAAGGCATGGTATTAAGCACCATTAAAGCCTTTTATTAAATTATTGGTGAGTGACAATAGAAGTATATTTTTCCAAACTAAGACGTCTTTTAAATTTCAGCTAAAAAAAACATAAGATTTCAACATCGGGTAAAAAAATGCATTGTATGCTTTTTGTGATATATATTATTATATTATATTACGTTTTTTTTCATTTAACACAGTTAAACTATTTTAATTTTAATAAAACAAAAAATAAATCCTTTTATAATAAAAACAAGTACTAAACAATCAAAAATAAACACAAAACTAAAAATATTTTAATATTCTGACCTGACACCTTAAGTAGCAAAGGGGCGCCAAGCCAGGGGGGCGGGAGGGTCAACCGCCCCCCCCCCCCTTGACCCACCTATGGCCACGCCACTGCAAACAATAATCACGAAAGTGGCAAATTTATGGCCTCGCGCATGTAAACAAAGCTACACACGATTAGACATGCGCACTGCAACATTATCATTTGACGAAAAGGAAAATAGACAGGTCCGGGCTTTTAAATTTAAATTCTTGCTCAAGAACGTGTAAAAGGTGACCTTTAATTTATTTTTACGTGTAAACAGCTAAAGTTTGCCCCAAATTCTGGCAAAAAAATTGGAATTTCTTTTCAATTCTTGTTTAAGTTGAGAAAATAGGTAATGATTTCTGGCATTTTTAGTAATAGCAACCCTATCAGAGTTTGAGGATAGAAAATTGTTTTTAATGGTTTGTTTCTAAAATTTGTTTAAAAATGATTCGTCGTCGAGTTTTTAGTTCAAAAAGAAAGAGAACAAGTCAATTAAACTATAAAACTTCTAAAATCGAATAGAAAAAACAAACAAATCTTTAATTACTCGAGAAACGTAAGATTCCATGTTACATTGATAAAAAAAAGTATAAATTTTAATAAATAGCTGAAAATTGTACATATTGATCTGAAAAAAAATTTCGGATTCGAGTTTTTTTCGTTTCTTTGCATTTTTTTGAGAACATTTACCATAGTAATGTATATTTTTTTGAACACCATCCGAAAGTAGAGATTTCAACGAACAAAAAGCCCACCGACTTTTTTAAAAAAGCAGATATTTTGACGTGAGAATTTTCGATTGAAAGTTAGGGTGCTTTTTCGATATTAAGTCAAAATAAGGTTAAAAAATAAATATTTTAAATCAAAAAAATTACAGTGTGTTTAGGACATAAAAAGGTAAGTTTTCACCAAATTTCGTGGATAAAAAAAAAATTTTGTACTAGTAGGTAATAATAAATTTTTAACATATTTACTAAAAATAATTGACCAAATTTGGGCGTGGTCTTAAAAATTTTTCGTCTGCAGCGGGCTTCTTCTTTCCCAAACACTTCACCTGTTTTACAACTCACGAGCCATCACTGGTAGGGGCGGCAAAAATTGAATAGCCTACTAGCGGCAAATTTGTAACTCCGCCACTGGAGTTTACATATATTGTCCTCATAATTACGCAGTTTTTTGTTGAACTGGTGAACAGAACTGCAGTCTCACGTTTGCTATTTTATCCCGTTTAAGCTTGTCGGCTGTCCCAAGTGAGATGTATGTATAATCTACATCTGGAATTTTAAAACTTAATGTGGAAAGGTAACATTTTTAATATTATTCTCAAAATATTTCAAATTAGTTTAATGGGACACCCTATATTATAGATATCATTCTACCACGCAGAAGACTGTCCTCCGTTTCTGAAAATTATTATTTTTAAAACCACTCTTTTCCTAAGAAGATACATCCGCAAACACCAAAAACTGGTCTGTTGCATAACATTTAATTTTTTATTCGTCCGGCACACATGCGAAAGGTCGTTCTTCATTAGCACCATTTATCAATATTTATTGTCAAGCAGGTGGCCCTGAGTGACATTACTGAATGTTTTAATATAGTATTTGAAACATCTTTAAAATTTTAAACAATTTGTTCAATTTCTCTTGGAAAAACTGTAGAGCCAATCAAGAGCATAATTTTAACTATACGGTATACAGGGAGCCCGAATTTGGTGCTGAGTATTGCGATTGGGAACTATAAGAGATACCTTTCGAGCAAAAATTATTTGCATCAAAGAGGGCTTGGATTAAAAAAGGTAGGGCTTGGTTTAGGTCACAATGATATGGGAACGATATATATAACCAAATCTAGGTTAAAATTGTGTCAAATTCATAATATGACATGATATGCCAAACTAATGAGTATTAAAATAAGTAGACAATACAAATTTATTTTTCTTGTTTACAAAATTAACAAAGTAAGAATCTACAGAAAGAAAAAGAAAAATAATTACATAAAATAGCATAAATTCACACGTCTCTTTATATTTTCGAAAGTGTTGACCAGCATCTCTGGAGAAATGTTACCACATTCTGGGATAATCCTTTCTTGTAATTGTTCTAAATTTGCAACTGGGGTTTTAAAAATAGTGTTCTTTAAATGAGGAAAAACGAAGTAATCCATAACCGCTAAACAAGGTGATCTAGGTGGGAATTCAATGTCTGATGGAAATCTGATCAATCTGTCGTCGAAAAAATTTCGTAAGTAGTTAATAGTTTCGGCGGCTGTATGGGCGGTTGCACCGTCCTGTTGAAAATATCCAAAACGTAGTTCGTCGTCAAGTAATTGCTCCACAAATGGATTAAAAATATTGTCTCTATACTGCTGTGTTGTAACTGTGTCATGGAAAAAAATAGGACCAACAATTCTTCTTTTTGGGTAACCATTGAGAGTCATTCCTGCGTCTTTTAAAATCTGCGGCTTGTATTTCTTGGAATACTTGCACTTTATAAGGAAATAAATTTAGCTGCTTCTTAAAAATAGTCCTGCATGTTCCATAAGATCTTCCCACTTCTTGGGACAGGCGTCTTATAAAATTTGTTGGCATATTTTGCATTATTTTACGGCGTTTGCAACAAGATCTTTTGTTCTTACAGATGGTCTTCCTGCTCCTTTTTTGTGTTGTATAGAACCTGTTTCCCTAAACACAGCCACGGTTCTTTTCAGGCAATGATAAAAATCCCCAGCAATCAAAGCAAAGTTAGGAAAATGTTCGTGAAAATCGTCGATGCACAAACCCGGATTGTATTGCCACTCACCATTTACTCTAACCCCGTTTCGAAAATACGCTTCAACCATGAATGTTTTGTGCTGTTCCGTAAAGCCCATTATGTGAATTGTTCAAGAAATTGGAAAAATTAGCGATGAATCAAATTACTTGTAACGACTGTCAAAGATGACGGAATAACTGAGGTAGTTACCGACACCCAACAGGTATTAAGCTCTACGGCTAAGCATTACGTCCTTAGATGCAAGGCCTTCTGATCTGATATTGACGGACTGTATTAGCAGAGTACAAAAATTAACCTTATTCTACCGTGGTATTAGTTAGGTACCTACTTACATTAGTTTTGAGTTAAGCGACTTAAAATACCAGAAATGAATGGATCCGGAGCCGTCTTAAAAACGTAGATTCCCGGTTCTTTTCCTAACGATTCTAATGAAACAAACTAGGCTAGGCTGTTGGCTCATTCTGCCACCCGGCAGTTTGTGTTTAGTTCCCCCACATTGATGTGCGGACAGATGTTCTCCATAAAACGTTCTTATGGGAAGTGCTCCAGATTTCTGTTAAAAATGTTTAATTTCTTAACTAGATTGTGTAATAATTTGAAGTACCACATGGGAATTAACTGACGTCTTTTAATTATTCTTCTTTGCATTTTTATATTTGTTTGTCAAATAGATCTGCCTAAGACAGTTTTATTTATAGTTAGAAGTATAACGTTCTGTCCTAATAATAATTAACATTTATCTCGGTATTGCCTTGAGGAGAATTGTGAATTGAATTATTGTTACTTATTACAGTGGCGGCTCGTGACTTGTTAACTTTGGGGTGCACTAAAAGCCCGCCCCATGCGAAATGCGCCGCAGGACAAATGTTTTTAAGAACAAGATTTACACTTTGCGGTCTGTGTCAAGTTAACTTCGGGTTTAGGTCTTCCCTCAATTTTAATATCAATTTTTTGTTTAATACTTAATGATTTAAAATTGTTTCTCAAATATTCTACATTCATAGTCGTTTTGGCATTAAAACTGTTCATTTTTATTAAAATAAGTATTTACTACTCCAAAGTAGTAACAAAAATATAAAGGAAAACTCCAAATAATAAATTCATACAGCAATTAACTCGCAATGAACTCAACGGCGCACATTTAAATTGTGCGAGTTTTCCTATTAGAATCGCGCTTTCCCCCACCACACCTGCTAGTACAAGATGCATACAGAAACAGCAGAAACCCCGCATACTTTAACGTACGTGCGACTTATGAATTCCTTCGCGCTACACCGTCGCTCTTGACAACCGGCTTGGCGAGAGCTATTACACCACGTTTCGTTCGATTTGTTTGACGGTGCGTTAAAATAGGAGTGTTCTAACTATTACGGTATCATATAAGAAGATAAATTTAAATGAAAATTTTATAAATTTATTTTCAACCAATTAGAAGGCTCCTTTTTGTTTACGTTGCTTATAGCAACGGGAGACTATCGCGATAGTCTATAGCCTATTAACCTCATGAAATTAATAAGTGATAATTTTTCTTAGTTATACTATACGACTTAATTTTAATTCAAATGTCAAGTCATTTCGAAGTGACAGGTGAGACAAACCAGCAAGTAACAATCAGTTTTTTAGTCGTACCCGTGATATTTATTGTTAAAATAATATTGTATAAAAAATTATTCGTTTTGGTAATGAATCAGCAAGTTCGATTGCTAAAGAAATTGAGCAGTTAGTATTTCATTTTTATTACTAAAATCTGAGAAACTTTAAATAACAAATTCGTTATCTGAAATCCAATGTGTTTATATTTTTAAATTCACATAATATAACTTTAAAAAAACATATTTCCGATAAGTTTAGTTTAATATGACGCACTGTATTTTTACAATAGAAGTTGATTTTACTTGTTAGTAACTAAGGTTTATATTACTAAAGTTTCAGGAACATAAAACTCCAATTTATGAAATTTTCTTACCGAATCTTCCACGCAGCAGAATTAATTCCCGATAATTTTTTTCTCGGTTTCACTCCTGTTTTTGTGGATAGAAAATTTTCCTCAACTTATTGGGATAATTTTCTATCAACAAAACCATTCGTGACCTTAAAAATAAATATCGGTAATAATTCTGCTGCTAGGGAGATTATAACTGAATATTATTTTTTCTTTATGGGGTAATTCTTTATGAAGTATGGGGGTGTACGTGTGCTTCTGTGCTCCTGTGGAGAAACCGCCACTGTCTTATAAATAAAATTAACATTTTGGTGGCTGTGTTAATATAAATATTCTTACTTTAACTCTATTTATAAATCATAGTTCTTTAGTCACCATAAGAATGTGAGGTTTTTATTGTCACATGCGTTAAAGGGTACTGACCTTTTTAGGTTTCGTTTCCTGAAAATAGAGTCTCACTAAACAGAAATAAAAAGTGGGTTATCGCATGTTGCCGCTGTCAATTCGTTTGTTTGCGATGACGTCGCAATTACCTTTAGATCGATCCGTACCATAGACAATTTACCTTTAGATAAGCAAACAATAATCACGAAAGTGGCAGATTTATGGCCTCGCGCATGTAAACAAAACTAGACAGTATTAGACATGCGCACTGCAACATTATCGTTTGACGAATGGGAAAATAGACAGGTCCGGGCTTTAAAATTTAAATTCTTGCCAAAAAATTGGAATTTCTTCTCAATTTTTGATTAAGTTAGGAAAAAAACTAGTGATTTCTGGCATTTTTAGTAGTAACAAGTCTATTATATTTTAAGGATAGAAAATTGTTTTTAAGGTTTTGTTTTTAAAATTTGTTTAAAAATTATTCATCGTCGTGTTTTTAGTTCGAAAAGGAAGAGAACAAGAACAAGTGAATTAAACTAGTCTTATATAGGCGCGAATTAAATTTGTCTTATCAAATCGAATATAAAAACAAACAAAACCAGCAAAATAACCAATCTACGGACTACGGTGTTATCGCGTGCCTAACCTCAAGTCAAATATAAGTTGGTATATAACTAACGTGACCATACGTCCCGTTTTCAACGGGACCGTCCCTTATTTCGGCTCTCCGTCCCGGTGTCCCCGAAAAGAAACTCGGGACGCGAAATTGTCCCGTTTTCCCAAACTCCACGAAAAAAAAATAATGGCGTAATGAACATCATATCAGTTTCATATTATATAATATGATATATTATGTTATATGCTTAAATTTCCATCAGTACGTGACAACCACTTTTCCGAACGCCGAAAACCGTGTGATTTTTATCTACTAGAGGTGTGTCGTTCGCGAATATAATATTGATACCCATAAAGACACAGAAGTATTTGACGAATTTTTAATAATCTCTAACTACATTACGTCGCAAAAAGTAACCGAATGGAATAATCTAAATGTTTCGACGGACAATCGTTGGGTGGAAGTATTCAAAACCTATAACCAGACCTATAACTGGGTTTTTTCTGTCGTCCAGTTTGTTCATTAAAGAAAATATTCTTTCTACTGGTGCATTTGTGCCAGGAAGACATAAAATATATTCGATTAATATACAAAAGTTTTCATGTTTATGATTGTTGGTGTGAAAGTTTTTGTATTTGTATTTGTATTTGTTTATTTCATGTCATTACAAAAAAATTTGTTTACATACGTCATAGTATAGAATAAAACTTAATGTATTGGTGTATCTACCTTAAGTTTTATTTTATACTATGACGTATGTAAACAAATTTTTTTGTAATGACATGAAATAAACAAATACAAATACAAAAACTTTCACACCAATAATAATCATAAACATGAAAACTTTTGTATATTAATTGAATATATTTTATGTCTTCCTGGCACAAATGCACCAGTAGAAAGAATATTTTCTTTAATGAACAAACTGGACGACAGAAAAAACCCAGTTATAGGTCTCAGTTCTTAAGGTGATGCTGATAGCTAGTGAATATTAAAAAAACGTGCCAAGAATTTTATTCTTACTTAAAATCATCACCATTATCTGCATTAAATCAAATTTGTTCCTCTGACAAATATAGAAATAACTAAGTATTTATTTTTTATACCATAAGGTATTTTTTTAAATTTGTAGTAGGTACTATTTAAATAACTAGAATAAAACTTATTAAGAATGTGTTTTTTCTATTGAACACTTACTAATTGACTTACATAAGGCTTTGTTCCGTTTTAAGTCCATAAATAAATGGTCACGTTATATATAACCTGTATTGATTTTTACAATTTGGCAAAAACTTGGGTACGTGTAAGACATTTTCAAGCACAATTTCTTGTTCAAGAATTTGAAAAGTGTTTGCCCGAAAACTTGACCCGTGGAAAACTGGCTTTATTAAAAGCTTAATGTCGGGGTGTACAGATTTTAACCAAAAAATTAACCAACCAGCAACTTTGACTTGGACAGAATTTATTTTCTCACAATCAGAAACAATTCACTAAACTACACAAAAACTAGAAATCCGTAAATATTAAACACCCGCAATCCACAATAGCTAAGAAAACTACAAGAAATCGACAGAGAAACCCTAAAACAAAACAACAAAAATGGCGGCCGAGCCGGTTCTGGAGTGTATTTTGAGCATGTCGATAAAGTAGGACAGGCCGATAATAAGAGGTTCGTGCGCATGCCCAATTCTACTGGGGGGAAGGCATCGAACCGGAAGCCGTGCGCTCGGACGCATTTTTTCACCCATAAAACGTAACTTTTGTTTGCGCACGAGATAAGCTATACGTATCTAAAGGTAAATTGTCTATGATCCGTACAGCTAATATCGTGCGCAAACAAAAGTAAAGTTTTATAGGTGAAAAAATGCGTTTGTACGCACAGCTCGCCAGTCACATACCTTGCCGCCTTACAAGTATGGGCATGCATTGTTATTAGGTTTTCTTGTTTAGCGACGTCCTCAAAATGCACCCCAGAACCGTCTCGGCGCCATTTTTGTTGTTGTGTTTTACGTTTTCTCTGATGTGGATATCTCGATATGTATGAAGTTAGCAATGTTTAATTTTATGCAGCAACGAAATTTAGAACGAAAGTTAGAATATGTGTCAATTCGGCCTGTAGCGTTTATAAACGAATTTTATTTTATTTTTTAGTGGCTGAGATAGAATTTCTACCATTTGAATTTATCATCATTAGGTTAAATTACCTGCTAGGTATATATAGGAACCCGGAGGAAAGGTTAAAAAAAAAATTACAGGATAAAAATTTCGAAAAGTAGCGTTCGTTAACGAATTTTTTTTTTTTAGTGGCAAAGACTATATAAAGACGTTAAATCTCAATGGTAGAATTTCAATCTTCGCCACTTAAAAAATTAAAATTCTTTAACAAACGCTACTTTTCGAAGTTTTTATCCTGTATCTTTTTTGCTTCCGGTTTTTGGAAATTGGTATATATGTAGCAGGTAATTTACCACTATGGGCTGGTTTACCAATGACAATACATCCAAATGGCTGAATTTCAATCATCGTCACTAAAAAAATTTGAATTCGTTTACAAACGCTGCTTTTCAAATTTTTTATCCTGTATCTTTTTTGCTTCCGGTTTTTGGAACTTCGTATATAGCAGGTAATTTACCACTATGGGCTAGTTTACCAATGACAATAAATCCAAATGGCAGAAATTCAATCATCGTCACTAAAAAAATTTGAATTCGTTTACAAACGGTACTTTTCGAAATTTTTATCCCGTATCTTTTTTTCTTCCGGTTTTTGAAAATTCGTGTATAAACAGCCAAGAAGTCCAAGATTACGGACACTTTTTACGTTCGTCCCGGTCTTTAACGAGAGCCAATGAGACTTAAGTTACGCGTATAATAGCAAACGACGCGACGTCAAATCATCGTCAATTTTCTAAACTAAATTTTTACTTGGATCGCCCTGTATTTTTTTCACCTTGGTTGTTTTATCATAAGGAATTAAGCATAAGATGACATATTTTCAAGTCTACCATCTCCTGTTCCTGCATGTTCATTTAGTTAGGGGACACACTGTATATTATATACTTATCTTTGAAATTATTGCTAAATGTTCTTACATATTACTCTACTTAGTTCATTCATTGACCTGCAAGACCTGAATTTGATGACTGTAATAATATTATGTTTAGTTTAGTCAGAAATCTAACTTAATAAATGACAGAAATTATTATTTATATGGTTGTAAAAGGAAAATCTTTACTTTGATATTATATTTTTTGACCATCGATCAAATCACCACCACAATACTGGCAAAATATTTCCGCCTGATGTGCGATCTATTTTATCTGTCGGGCCTAGATGCGCTCGTGTAAAGATACAGTTAAAGAAAAGTGTGGAGAATTGAAGCCATCAACGACATTAGCTGAGTTTCTTTTAAATAGAAAGGCAAAGCCAACGGCTATGTTGAGCGTTCTTTTTAAAATTTTATCTTAGCACAGCAAAGTTTTTTCTCCGATTGACAGCAAATATTAATTTTGCAGACACACATCAATCAGCAAAGTATTACTTTTCCTGCCTATGCAGCAAAGTAAGGACTTTCCTGTCTAGGCAGCAAAATGATTATTTTCAATGGGAATAAAACATTTGACATTTTTTGACAAAAAAAAAACATTTATTAACAATTACATAATACTTTTAACAAGAATTTAAACAGCATTTTTAGGGGAGGCCCGGGCAAAGCGGATGTGTTAAGCAAAAAAAATAGTTTGTTTATTAATTATCGATTTCTAATAAAAAAAAATCTGTCACACTGGGATTTATCTGGACTTCAAAATTAAATAAGTTATTACATTCAACAATAATATAATTCAGTTTAGTTGTTCCCACTACTTTTTCTTTAATCTTTTTTCGTTTTTCTTTGTTTCTGTTGCCATTACATGTACGAAATTTTATCTATGTATGGTAATGATTTTTGCACCAAAAATTTTAACGAAATATAATATGATTGATAGCAATAATTCGTATGCTAAATCTATTTGGAAGTTCGCAAACTTGAACAAAAATGAATCGTGGACATATAATATATCTATTGTACGAGAAGTCTGATTAATGACATGTAAATACCTATACAACAAATAATGTAATTTGCTGAAAAATTTTTTTTTTAGAATGTACATTTTATCCGCTTTGCCCAAGTACCCGGACAAAGTAAATAACAAATACTTTATATGTAGGAACAACAAAATATATTCTAATGATGCATACAAAAGTAAAAATATAAAGAATAATTATAAAACACATCAAAGTAACATGTCTTATTAACTACAAAAGTCATAAAAAAATAGACCACGCCCACTATAATTCGTGCAGAGTTCGTCCGCCCAATTTTGACATTCTCTGCACTGGATCCACTCTTCTCCAGTTTCTTCGAACGGTTCTCCACACGCCAGACCGTCGTATTCTTTTCCAGAATTGCTGCTTGTAGCTTTACTGGGTATTTTATGATCACTAAATGTTTTCTTTATTTTTTCATCAGTGGCTTTCGTGAATAAGGATTTAGCTATCTATCTATCCGCTTTGCCCTAATCACTTTCCCCCGGACTGGCATCTATTAATGGCGACCCTTTAATGAAATATATTTCAAGGTTGTGGCGTCGCATAAACATTATTATAAAAATCTAACCCAATAGAAGCAACAATAAAAAAATACAAAGCTATTTTACATCAGTAATTTCAACTAATTTATTTAACTTACCTTAGAGTAATTATTTTAACACAAAACTGTAAACATATTCAATGGTAGCTACGTCACGTGCTGTTTACCTTGTCGCTTGGCTTGCACTGGTTTTCTTTTCGGCTTATCATGCTCTTTGACAGTATGCAAAGCACTGACCGCCATCTATCTTCGTTTTCAATAAATAACGATTATTCGCTTTGCCCGGACTTCCCCTATTTGTTATTCATTGATAGTAAAAATACTACAATTTTAGGCCACCTTTTCTTTCCTCAGATATCGTTCTCTTTACATTTACTATATTTCCAATTTGATTCGCCTCATACTTAAGTAGTTCCTACATTTGTCAAAAGTTTTTCACAAATACTGGTTTTACTTGCCATTGAATCATCAATGTACCCTTCTGCTATATAGTTGAGGACTTCCACCTTCTCTTTTCAACATTGTTATGTCATCTCCTGAATTTACAAGTAAAGTGGCAGAACTTCTGTGGAGGCAGTGTCCCGTATATTCTTTAGTATTCGGCAACTTTAAATAGACAGCTATTTCTTGAGGTATTTTACCAAATTTATGGATCCCAACAAGTTGGTTTACGGATTTACCTTTTTCGTATTTAAAAAAAAAATCTTGTGTCTTTTAATTCAGCAGGCCGAATAGCTATATACAGTGTGTGTATAAAGTCTGGAAACGGCTTAATAACATCACAATTTACTGGCCAAATTCGAACGAATTTTATATTTTTATTAAAATACCCAGTATATTTTTACATTTTTAAATTCCACATAAAATTATAATTATTTTTTATTAAATGCATTATTAGTATATACTTCATAGTTTCCGAGATATTGACTCTCGAAAAGTGACATTTTTGAACTTTGACAGCTTATAACTTTCTAACAGTACGTCTTAGAGCAAAACGGCTTACATGTCCCTATCTTCAATTTTTATTATCTTCCCAAAAAATCAACTTCCGGTTAAACCGGATGTAACTCGAAAGCAGAAAATATAGTTGTTCCGGTTTAACTGGAAGTTGATTTTTTTGGGAAGATAATAAAAATTGAAGATAGGGACATGTAAGCCGTTTTGCTCTAAGACTGTACTGTTAGAAAGTTATAAGCTGTCAAAGTTCAAAAATGTCACTTTTCGAGAGTCAATATCTCGGAAACTATAAAGTATAGACTAATAATGCATTTAATAAAAAATAATTATAATTTTATGTGGAATTTAAAAATGTAAAAATATACTGGGTATTATATTTAAAAATATAAAATTCGTTCGAATTCCAGACAAACTAAAAAGGTGGCAACAACGCCAATATCGTCATTCGGTGCGTTAAATCCTCTTACACAACTGTACCAAATTTGGTTTAAATCGGCCAGTAAATTGTGATGTTATTAAGCCGTTTCCAGACTTTATACACACTGTATAAATTTTCTAAAAACATCTAAATATTCCATTATTACCAAAGACCTCGAATTCTTCTTCTTCGTGTTTAAAATAGGGATACCAATAGTTTATTGTCCATATCTTCAATATTTTCTAACTTTAAATTTAATAGTTCGTCGCAGCGACATGCAACCGCAATTCCAAAAATCAATATAACCTAAAGTAAGTATTTCTCATACGAACTATACGAAGTCTTTTAAGTTCCTCCTTAAGAAGTTCCTTTAACAACTTAGCTAGCAAAGATATTTATTTAGCTTTGCTGTTTAAAAGAAGCAAAAGGAAAGTACCTACTATTAGCCGAGTTCCTTTTTTACTTTTAACTAGCAAAGCAACGCTCAGCAAAGATTTTTTCCTCCCCCGTTGCCGCGGTCAAGTATGCATGCCCCCAATGATCTAGGTAGCAGATCATTGCATGCCCCACTATATTTCCCATACGAACTATATACGAAGTTGTTCGAAGCGTTCCTCAAAGATATTTACTTAGCTTTGCTGTTTAGAAGAAACAAAAGGAATGTAAAATACCTTGTGTTTGTTTACCAACAAAAACAATTATAATAAGAAAATACACTGTTTCGAATAAGGTTATTTTTGAAGCAACGAGATAGATACGAACGGTAAAGATGCATTTTGATGCCAAAAACGTAAGTAATAATAATTATGCCGATTTAATTATACAACCCCATTAAGAGCAGAGATTCAAAAATATACGCCACAAATTGGAAAAATCCAGTGGTAAAACGAGTAACCCATTTCGGAGCGCTCTTAACTAGGACTTCGCCACTCTTTAAATATTATTAATTTCTATTCTTGAAGATGATCTTTTGGCCGCTTAAAGACGGTCCAAAGTAACTCCTGTTACCAGGAGAATATAACTTGCGATAGGTAGAAATCACGAGGCTCGGTTTCAGGATACAACGCAGTAGCAGTATTTTTAAATAACAGCAGGCGATGTTGCCTAGATGTTACGATATTTGGACGCGACGTAACAGAAATGTAAAAATGTGAACAATAATTATTATTTAATCGATTCCAATAGGCAAAGGAGCGAATGTGTTTTAAATAATTTAGGCATTGTTTTAATGTCTATTATACATATACGTCTGTATAAATACCTTTGTTTCCTTATAAAGGTCTGGCAAGCGATCCTTAGTGCATACTTTCATGCAAAGAAGTGAATAAGTAATTAATTATTTCCAAGTCAAGGTGAAATTTACTTTGTGTTTTGAAACTGATCAAAATGTTATGATATCTCGGAAACTAATGAATTTAGGCATAACGTATTGTTAATAAAAAATGTTCTAAATTAAGTAATAATATAAGGTGAAGTTGGTTAACTAGACCCCAATTTTACAACCTTAATTTAAAATTTTATGGATCTCTGATACTTTTTGCGTTGAATTTGTGTTTGTCTGGCTACTGTGTTTTAAGTACATTAGCTACCAATTCTACTAGTAAAAATTAAATAAACATTACCAACTCTTTTCTTATATATATATATTTTTTTAAATTGTCCTATGTCCCAGTTACCCAGTGTTTTGGGGCAACTGAAACACCGGCCTATATTTTACTATAAGAAAACTAGAATAATATTTTGGGGCAACAAGAAAGGAACACAATATAACATCTCGGCAAATAACTCAAGTTTATTTGGTGGTTTTAAATAAATATTTGTAGCAGCTATAAGAAATGTAATATAAGAATGTTAAAAATCCGTAAAAATTCAAAAAACACATTTATTTAAAGGAAAGTTGAAACGGTACAATATTGAAACCAAAAATAATTTTCATTAACAAAACAGGCTTAGATACTGAAATAAGGATTTTATATCCTGGTTAAACTAAAATAAACATTCTACCTTAAAAAAGCACATTTCACATTTTTTTTATATAAAAAACATATGTTCCAGTTACCCCGTTTGTAGTTTTGGCCGGGGTATCATCTAAAATGTGTGGCCATTTATTCTAACCTTAAACGTAATATACAATCGTTAAAGTAACAAATTAATCTACCACCTAAAGATACCTAATCCAAAATAAATTACAAATTAAACTTACGCCACTTTTTTATATTGAACCCTGCAGCGTGATGTTTCTTATTTCGTGGTACCTATATAAAATAAAAACTCGTTTTTTTCTCCAAACACAGCACGCGTCGACCACGTTCTGCGATGCAATTGAGGGTTATGGTTAACGGCAATGTGTATTTATTTGGCGGGATTTTTAAAATTATTACCCGGTTACCTCGGTGTTCCAGTTAACCAACTTCACCTTACTGGGGTGTTCCATTTAAAAAATATACCTTTAATTCTCCAGAACTGTTATTTCATATTAACTGTATATTACAACACTACAGATATGTAGATTTTTAAAAGCCTTACAACTTTTACACAAGACATTTTTTGCTAACTCCTGTATCTTTTGAAATAATCGATCGTTCTGGAAATTTCTCCCAACACTAAATACCTATATATTGTTTTGAAGTAGGTATCATACTTAGCTGATTTTTATATAAAATATTATGGATTAGTGCGAATAGTGTTCTAATTCCTAAATAACAGGTTTTTACAGTATAAAATTTAACAATTGGTTTGACATCTCGATTTTACTCGAACTCAATAACTATAACTGTTATTTTTTATTCTTTGCGGAATATATTGTATTTTTTGCTCTTCGGTGTTTAATATTTACTAATGTTAGTATAATGAGCCTAATGAATAAAAATTAAGCGATTACTTGAAGCAATTACTTTTTAGGAAAAGCAATTGCTTGACTAGCAAATGCTCTAAGTAAAAGCAATTGCTAGATCTGGATATGAATACAATTTTGAAGCAATTGCTGATTTTCTTACACCTCTGTAGCAAATGCTTATTCAACACAAGTTCAGGCGTGGCTTATCCACTTGTTCAGATTATAGATTTCATGTTCACTTTGGTGCCTAACTGCCTAATGACGTAAATACAAAATACAACAACGTTGGTCTATTTATTTAGTACAATAGTAATCTGTTACGTTTTTGTGGAAAATAGGAAACTTATATTCGTGATATGGCAGATTTCAGTGAATATAAGGAAAGTGATAGTATATAGTGATAAAGTGAAGAAATTAAAGAAAAGCAATTAATATTCGTTCACAAATTGAAGGAACATAAATAAATCTTTCTGACCACAACCGTTTAGCTTCCACGACAGCTTTAGCACTTGTAGGAAATTTAATAAAAATATTGGCCTTCTCCAAAACTACATCCTTTACAGAAGGGTATGTCTTACAGATAGTAGTTTGGTGGACACCGAGTTCTTCACCTATACAGAAGTTTGAAATTCCGGATCCGACAATTTCCGCAGAAAGACTTTGGCGACAGTGCACCTCTCGCTTTTTACCAGTATCAGTCAAAAAATAATTTGGCAACCACTCAACATTTTCGCAGTCAAATTGATATAACTTTCTGAAATCATCATATCTGCAAATTTTACGTACACTGTAGATTTAAATTAACGCACGGGTATGCCGCGAAGAACTAAAGTTGAATGCTACCAAGCAAATGATGCAGGGGTCGACCTACCTTAAAAAGTTGAAAACGATTGCTACACTAGAAAAAGCAATTCCTTAATTTATTCATCACATTTTAAGCAAACGATAGCAATTGCTTCTATTTTTTAAGAAAAAGCATTGACTAGAAGCAATTCCTGCACTTTTAAGCAATTGCTGGACGCAAAAGCAATTACTTTAGTTTTTGTTTTTATTCATTGGTTTTCAAGAAATTACTTCGATTTCATAAAAAAAAGCAATCGTTACATTTTTATAAATTCGGCTCAATGTTGTTTAACTATAGTTTTGTATTTTAGTTTAAAGAGATTAGTGCGGTTGCTCACTATTGTGTGCTTAAAATTATTTTATCTGACTTTTCTTCTGGGTTAGTATAATTTACCATTTCTTTTCTCTTTTCTTTATTCTAGTTCCTTTCGGATTCTCCTTCGCTACAATTAGTTTCTTTCTCTTTTAATAACAATTTTTACATTGATGCATAGACTGCTTCAATGTTAAGTTTATCGTTACCTATTTACAGTTATGTTTAGGGTTTATCAAATACCTTCTGTTTTCTCGTAACCTGGATATTTGTATCATCGTGGAGCTCCGTTAGAACTGTTTGCAGCTTTTGTATTTCCTTTTTTCTTTTTCTCTATTCTCCTGAAGATGAATGTAGGGGAAGGTGGGGCAAGACGGGGTAGTTATGGTTTGATCGAGAATTAAACTAGTATTTTTATGGTAAGAGAAACAAATTATTTATTAAAGTAACTACTACTAATATAACATGGGAACAACAGCAAAATAAAAACAAATTTTCTTAAGGTTTAGAAAAAAAAGCGAATCAACACAAAAAAGGCATCCTTCCCCATCTTACCCCATAGGCGGGGTAAGACAGGGTATAACCCATTTTTCCCTCCAAAACAGCGGAAATTGCGTTCTTCATTTGTACGTCCGACCATTTCCCTCTATCAGTTTTTTTAACATAGTTTCGGACCATTCTAGAACAAAAAGAAAAAAAATTAAATATAATCGAGGGCAAGATGGGGTACCCAATATTAAGAACCCCATCATGCCCCTTCGAGCATTATAACACAAACTGTAACATTTAAGAAAAACCGGTTACCAAAAACATAAAATAATCCTTACCTTAACGTCCACTTTACACTGTCTCTTCAAAAGCCCAGGTTGTCACAATAGAATATTCGAAAAAGTTCTAAACACGCAAAGAAAACAGAACAGAAATAATAGCAAAATACGTAAAAACTCGTTTTCATGCGCTCAAGCAGTAACGTGACCTATTACTTTGGCGACACTTAAGCACCTGAGGGAGGGATGTTAGCCGCGTGTATCTGTGTACCAGCCTCGGTTTAGATACATTCAGCTTAAAAGATGGTGGGGGTTGCCTCACTACCCCGTCTTGCCCCACCTTCCCCTATGTACATTTGAAACATGTAGAGAATTTGCCCTTTAAAATCTTTTACGTTTATATACCTGGAGGAAGGCTTAAAGAGGCTCTTTTTTTTCCTATCCGATGTATATTTCTTGGGTAAATAAATACTTACAATATGATCTGGGAGACTTGTTGGGTTTGGCAACATTGCTAAAATCTATTAAAGCGCAGATGCTGCAATCAAGGCTTTCTTGGGGGCCTGTCCGCCTGCCTCTGTCTCATCGGATGGATGGTCCATAATATTATAATAATTTATAGTAATACATTATTTTGATGTTCTATTTTCTTCATTTGAAGGCTTATTATAAATTTGCATAGGAAATAGTAATATAATATGTACGCTGCTACTTGTCTCGGGCAAAACTAGGACAAATAACCATCAGTTAATTTTTGTTGTTCTCTGCTATCCTTATTTTCTTGTAAGTGTTGACAAGGAAACAAACATTTATTGGTAATAACGTAAAATTCTTAAAAAATTGAGAAAAAATAGGTTATATTAAAATAATAAATTATAGATAAATATACACTTTATGACAAAGAAACAAATCAGATTTTATACAAAGTATATACCGCTTACTTATGGGGAACTAGCACACATTTTTTTTATTGCATAAATATGTTCAGCTACAACAATAAATAACATATACAGTGGCGGTTTCTCCACAGGAGCACAGGAGCACGTGCACCCTCATACTTCATAAAGAATTTCCCCATAAAGAAAAAATAATGTTCACTTATAATCTCCCTAGCAGCAGAATTATTACCGATAATTTTTTTAAGGTCACGAATGGTTTGGTTGATAGAAAATTATCCCAAGTTGAGGAAAATTTTCTATCAACAAAAACAGGAGTGAAACTGGGAAAAAAATGATCGGGAATTAATTCTGCTGCGTGGAAGATTCGGTAAGAAAATTTCATAAATTGGAGTTTCTTTTTATGTTCCTGAAATTTTAGTAATATAAACCTTAGTTACTAACAAGTAAAATCAACTTCTATTGTAAAAATACAGTGCGTCATATTAAACTAAACTCATCGGAAATATGTTTTTAAAGTTATATTATGTGAATTTAAAAATATAAAGACATTGGATTTCAGATAACGAATTTGTTATTTAAAGTTTCTCAGATTTTAGTAATAAAAATGAGTTACTAACTGCTCAATTTCTTTAGCAATCGAACTTGCTGATTCATTACCAAAACGAATAATTTTTTATACAATATTATTGTAACAATAAATATCACGGGTACGACTAAAAAACTGATTGTTACTTGCTGGTTTGTCTCACCTGTCACTTCGAAATAACTTGACATTTGAATTAAAATTAAGTCGTAGTAGTCGTACCTAAGAAAAATTATCACTTATTAATTGCATGAGGTTAATAGGCTATAGACTATCGCGATAGTCTCCTGTTGCTATAAGCAACGTAAACAAAAAGGAGCCTTCTAATTGGTTGAAAATAAATTTATAAAATTTTCATTTAAATTTATCTTCTTATATGATACCGTAATAGTTAGAACCCTCCTATTTTAACGTACCGTCAAACAAATCGAACGAAACGTGGTGTAATAGCTCTCGCCAAGCCGGTTGTCAAGAGCGACGGTGTAGTGCGAAGGAATTCATAGGTCGCACGTACGTTAAAGTATGCGGGGTTTCTGCTGTTTCTGTATGCATCTTGTACTAGCAGGTGTGGTGGGGGAAAGTGCGATTCTAATAGGAAAACTCGCACAATTTAAATGTGCGCCGTTGAGTTCATTGCGTGTTAATTGCTGTATGAATTTATTATTTGGAGTTTTTCTTTATATTTTTGTTATTACTTTGGAGTAGTAAAGACTTATTTTAATAAAAACGAACAGTTTTAATGCCAAAACGACTATGAATGTAGAATATTTGAGAAACAATTTTAAATCATTAAGTATTAAACAAAAAATTGATATTAAAATTGAGGGAAGACCTAAACCCGAAGTTAACTTGACACAGACCGCAAAGTGTAAATCTTGTTCTTAAAAACATTTGTCCTGCGGCGCATTTCGCATGAGGCGGGCCCAAAGTTAACAAGTCACGAGCCGCCACTGAACATATACCTACAAAATATTACGTCTTAAATATGCCTCCTTAATTTTTTATAAATAATTAAAAGTTCGCCGTGTGACGCCATGTAGTATGAATAGCCCGCTCTCGCGCTGTGTATTGTGGTACCCGTTGATGTCACAAGCAAATTTTAATCGCTTCTATTTAATCCAGAGAATTAAAAAAAAAACATTTCTTTATGAACTGTGGCTCTTTTGATGATATTAGCTTCCGCTTAAGAGCATTATTTTTCAAATTTAATTTTAATGCAAGTTCCCTAATGTATTTTTTTAGGAAAAAGATATTATACAGGGTTACAGGGTGTTTCAACTTTAATTTTTATAATACAAGAATCAATTCTAGATATTTTTCGTAAATCATGTCCTATACCTAGCTTCTACCCTGTACGAAATGTTAACACTTTAATGCTAGCATTGACAATGACAATTTGCTATTTAGGTTTAAGACGTCAAAAAATGTCCGTGAATGTTAATCAGATTTGAATATTGCTCTGCTGATATTATCTATATCCAAAATACGCTTTACTGAAGATGAACGCATAGAGAAGTCAATAAAAGATAGATATATGTTCAATTAAAAATACCCAAATCGCCCGCCTATTAGCCAATCGATAGTGTCTATAGGGTAGCAATAGGGTTGCCAGGTTTAAATATGCAAATCGCAGGACACAAGTTTAAAAAAGGAAGGACTGACGCAAATAAAAAAGGACATTTTTTAAAACTAAAACAGAATTTATTTTATGTAAAAAATGAACAAAAGCTAAGTTTTTTCTAACAAAATGACAACTTAAAAATGCTTTAAAAAAATATATTATTATACAGAATATTTTTTATTAAAACGGACTGCTTCCAAGAGCTTTTTGTTTCTAACTGCCATATTATAAAATTCTTTACAGGTTAAATTAAAATTTGTTTTTATCTGAAGCTCTGCTTTTACGTGGTCAACCAAAAGTTTATTTCGGCTGTCGCTCCAGGCTGCATTGCATAAAGAAAAAAATCTTTCGGAGTCAGCGTTTGACCCGTATATTGAAAACACAAATTGCATTATTTTTAAAAAAGAATGAATTTCAGGGTTAGCTAAAAAGATGTTGTTCCATTACCGGATAATGGATTCCTCAGGTAAAGCGCAAGCTTTGTCAAGGGTAGGTTTTAATATACAATATTCTTCATACAAATTATCAATATTTATGTCTATGGATAAGTTAGTTACGATTTCCACCATTGAATCAAAGTCAAAGGGGCTTTTTAGAGAAAAAATATTTAATATATCCAGGACATTAGGCGTCCTTCCAAAGGTCTTCGAAGGACGCTAAATTTAAGCCTCAAATCCAGGACATCCTTCCAAATCCAGGACACCTGGCAACCCTAGGTAGCAATTAAGTGGAGAACTTCCCATGCTGTTAAAGATAGTGTTAAAAGTAGTCGTCCTCGTATACCTGGGGAGAAAGAAAAAAAAATATGGCATCACTACAGGAAGATTCTCATAGCTCAAGCACACAACTTTTTTTTTAAAAAGAGAAGTTTTATCCCTACAAACCATGAAGTAATGATTGAGCAAATAGATAATCACGCACAAGTTGTCCAAAGAAATTGTCTTTTAGATGAAGCTACGTTTTCTTTAAATAGTCAGGTTAATAAAGAAAAATTCAGGTACACAGTAAAATCCTTACGGGTTCAGTGACAGTCACACCCAGTATAATAAAAAGGTTAATGTCTGGACAGGTATTTTTGAAAATGGGGTAACAGAGTAGGGGGCCTCCCAGATTGCCCGATCTTAAGTCACTTCTTTTGGTAGGGCCTCGTCAAAAATTTAGTTTACAAATCTAAACCCAACTCGATAGATATGCTCAAGAAATCCATTCGACGAGTAGAACAAGAAATTTCTCCACATGGAGTACGAAATGTATAACAGGCATTTTTAGATCGATTGATCTACTGCAGAACAGATAGTCGAGGACATTGTCAACATCTTATAAACTAGTTTTTTTTTATACTTTGTCGTTTGTCTATTTTGTTTTATAAGTTAATATTTCGTAAACGGCTGAAGATAGGTATAATTTCATGATTTATTAAAAATGTCTAGAATTGATTGTAGAATGTAAAAGTGCAAAAAATAATCTACAATATGCTTCATTAAAGTTACACGTATAGGATTTTTAATATCCACCCTGTACAATATAATTAAAAAAAAATCGTTTGAATAAAATTAATTTGACTGGTCCGAGCGATTCTTGATTAAGTGGGCGGTATTCCATATAGGGTGCCCGAAATTGGTGCCGACAGTATTGCAATCTCGGAAACTATAAAACATAGAAAGACGGTTTAATGGGAAAAGTTTTGGGTAATTATGTTAGCAGTTTTTTGGTGCTTGCAGATCGATTCTGGTTCTTTCGATTTTTGAGATATTTTGAATAAACTAAAATGTTGCATTTCCTTAAATCGGTTGTAACAATGTTATTTTCCAATATTTTTTAAATCTGTAATCACATTTTCATAGCAACTTTTTACATAGAATATGCCTGCTTGATTATATTTTAGTTACAACGTTTTGGTTTCCTGAAACCATCACCATTTTCTTGTGACCACCATATTGGATTTTTTATTTATCGAAAAGTACTTAATTTTTCCTATAATATTATACCGAGTATTATACTAAACACCATTATAAATTTAAAATGTATAACCTAAAATTAACTGAAAATAACATGTTTAGGGAAAATTCAAACATATTTGTCAACACTGACATATCGCATGATCCGTTTACTTAATAACAATATTTGTTTATACCATTCTTATTTAAGGTGAAAACGTTATAATTAATAACAAACTAATACTAAGGTTCAAAATGTGGGCCATTTTTTCAATACTTCGCTGATTCAATTTTTTTTGACAGATCTGGATACACTATTAATGTTATTACGGGTAATATGGCTAAAAATATCCCGAGTTCGTTGCTCAAGAGCTTGGCGGGTTTTAGGGGGATTAAATTCGTATACTTTATTTTTAACAAGTAACCTCGCAAATCCCCATAAATAAAAGTCTAATGGGGTGAGGTTTGGCGACCTAGCAGGCCAGCGCATGGTGCCACCGGTAGACACTACCTTTTCACCAAAAGTATCCGCTAAAAATGTTTGTACTTGTCTAAAATTAGGCGCGGGGCAACCATCTTGCTGAATCCATACGTTATTAAATTGATCATTATTTGTAAAATGTAGGTATAACGGTTTTACCCTGATTAAGAATAGTATGTCATTGGGTTGACTTTATTCTTAGGTAAAAAGGTCCTCCGATATGTCGGTGTTGCCAAAAAGGTTCAAATTTTCCCTAAAAATGTTGTTTTTAGTTATTTCGAGGTTATAAGTTTTTAATTTATAAAAGTATAGTATCATATTACAGGAAAAATTGAGTACTTTTCGATAAATAAAAAATCCAATATGGCGGTCATAAGAAAAAAGAAAATTGATGATTGTTCCAGGAAACCCAAACGTTGTAACTAAAATCGAGAGGCATATTTTATGTAAACAGTTGCTATAAAGGTGTGTTGACAGATTTCAAAAATTTTGGGAAATAACATAGTTACATCCGATTTAAGGAAATACAACATTTTAGCTAGTTTATTCAAATTATCTCAAAAACCAATAGAACCAGAATCGATCCGCAAGCACCAACAAACTGCTAACATAATTGCCTTTTACACTTTTCATTTAAAGGTATTTCTTTCTATCTCTTATAGATTCCGAAATTAGTCAGATAGAGTCACCACCTTCGGACACCCTGTATATAAAAGGCTGATCCAGTTCTTTATCATAACTCTGTATAACGGTTATGTAAAATATTTCAATTTCGGCTCTCCGCTCTTTATGTACATCTAATGCCTTTGTTGAGCAGGCAGGAGTTCTAAGGATTCGCGATCCTACGAAAATGCGAAACCTAGCAAAGAGAAAAACGCTTTTTTATGAAAATAAAAAAAACAATAAAAGAACATGTTGGCAGCGTTGCCAAAGGAAATGGCTCTTGGCCCCAGAATACTAAAGTAAAATCTTGGCTATGAGTTTAGTCCATTATTCTGTTGCAAATAAGCCGCGAGACCGACCTCGAACTAATTATGTTTATGACGGTTCCCCGATGACGCTTGTTTATTTGAAAATTGTCTTTGCGATCAATTTGCAGATTCGTCGAGACGTAGAAAGAAAAATTATCAGAAAAATGAATCATGCGAGATGCCGCCTGTATGACTTGTTGAATATATCATCCTGCATTATTTGCTTCATTTTTTTCTTTGTCATATTTGCATAACATTTATTCTACCATTAATGGCATTAATTATTACTTGCTGAAGGTTTTGTAACACATGGGCCACGAACGATAGATTTATCATTGAATAAAATCAAGCTCTGACGGATTATCATGTCCGAGAATTTTACACTTAGCTACTAGGTATAGGACATGCATTTTTTTAAAACCGACCAGAAAATATACACTTTCTGGACAATTTTTCGTCTAGAAAATAATCTTTTTCCGATCGCAAGACCGGAAAAGTGACGTTAGAGACCGGAAAAGATTTTTCCGGTCCCTGTTTTTTGTTTTTCCAATCGCTCTATGATAATACAAGCTACCTTGATTTGGTTACTATGACAACAACATTTCGATGTATTGTCGAGTGACAGTTCGTTGATTTTTAATTTGTTGTTTATGTCGAACTTGTTTCGCGAGTTCGCAAATTTAACAATATGAATTCAGATTTTGAATTATCCGACACGGAAAATGAGATTTCAGAAGAAATTTTGGAAGCAGCAAGGAAAGCGATTTACTATATATTGCCAGTAAAATCAAAAGCCCGTTACGAGAAGTCATACGACGCATTTAAAAATAATATAAAATAATTTACTGTAAGTATATCGAAGTGTCGGTCTTAAAAAAAATATTGTACGTCACGCAATCGAAAATTAGTGTTTTCCAGGTCTCTCCAAGCTTCCAGACAAGTGCTTGTCTCGACCTGAAAAACACTAGTTTCCGGTCTTGTAACGTAAATTACTATTTTATAGCAGAACAAAAAATAATCTTGTTTCTACCATTTAGCCAAGCCTAAAATAGTGGTAAATGCAACTGAGAAAAAACTTTATTAGATCGATAGGCCAAAAATACACTTACACTAATTGAAGATCACCACATATAGTGACCAGTGACCCAAAAAACAATAATTATAGTCTAAAAAAAGGGACTTTTACCTAAGGTTTTTACTATAAAGCTTTAAATAGTCAGAAGTGTAATATAAACCACATAATCAGCTACTGAGGAATAAAACCATGGTAAGAAACTGGTAAAAAACACCTGTCAATAGGAGAATTGGGCTTCTTAGACATGGCCAAGTAGTATTTTTCGTTGTAGCAAAGAGGTATTTTTTACCCGTATTTAACTTTTGTGTGCCTATGTGGACCTATGTGAGCCTGTTGTTGAAGTTTATAGAAAACCATAACCATAATTTAAGAAAAAGATGGAATTATTATGTTGTTTTGATTTTTATCAAAACGCAGGAGGCAGGAGTTTTCCTAAATCAGAACATGTCAGACGCTATTGATTTTTAAAATGGAGTGCTAGTCTATAGATACTTATAAAATCACTATTTCATCAATGATGTGAGATAAAAATTTAGGTGGGCGTAAGAAATGTTCGTATATATTTCAATTTTACTGTGAAAAACTAACCGCACCCCCCAAAAAAAGCTTTTAATTAAAAAAAAAACAAGGTAAAATTTAAAATATAGCTAATAATTTGTGCTTGGGCGAATACGTTAACTCGTTTATTTGCTCGGTTTTTGTGATATATTTGTCTTTGTTTTAGTGTTACAAGTAATTTAACAAAATTAATTTAAGATAATACGCCATATTAAAAAAATATGGCATCAGTAAAATACTTTCCTAAAGGTCATGATTTCCAAAAGAAGAGGACTCTATAAAGAAATTATTAGTACAAACTATTTTATACTTTAAAGCCTTCTGGGCTTTAAGTACAAAATGCTTACAGTAATATAAAGTATATACATCACCTCAGAAAATGTTCCCATTGTAACCTTACCATGAAGATATAATATTAAAGACAAAATGAAGTAATTTATTCTTCATTCATGGGCCTAAAAGATTTTTGGGCTTTAAGGCCCAAACTAAGGTAAAAAATAACTTGCTTTGGGGTTTATTACTGACATTCCTTTCCTTAGACCTAACTATCAAGTCGATTTACAAGTAATATTTTCCGACTTTAAAGACGTAATAATAAGTTTGAATTACTTAGTTTTGACCAGTGGCGTAGCGCTACTACCGCGAACCCCCGCAGTTGCGGGGGGGGAAGGCTCCGAGGCCCGAAAGAGCCTATTGCTATGGCCCCGTAAGGGCCGAAGTCCTGGCCTAAAATGGGGTCCAGGGCCTTAGACTCGATGTGTGTCTGTACTCTGTTTTGTCGTTTGATGTTTTTGGCTCTGCATAGAGAGCTACTGTACAGAAACAGTTTCTGTACGGCGGCATAGCTAAAATAGCTATTAACATCTGTATAGACTGTGGTGTGGTGCTATTAAAATAGTAGTAGGTTAATATGTTTATAGTTTCTTTGTTTTATCTTTCACTTTTTATTTTCTTATTTTATTAGCTTCCCTATTCACAATATAGGAAGTCGATTTTAAATTATTTCTAATTGTCTCATTCACCTAAAATTTTGCACACGTATAATATGGGCTCCACAACGTATGCAAAAAAAAACATTAAGAATTAAGACTTATTTATTAAAAATATATAATTTTTTTGTTGCATCTTTTAAAACATTATGGTAACACAAACTTTATATATTATATTCTTAATATAGGCGAGGGGGCCCTAACACAATTTTCGCGGGGGGCCCATAATTTGTCGCTACGCCACTGGACCAAACATTAGTCTCTTTGGCCGTTTCGTCCAAAAAGTCGATTTAGAAGTAAAAAATAGACTATTTTTTTACTTAAATAGGTCATTTTCTCCAAATTAGAGGTCGCTAAAGCTTTACCTAAATGTTTGTTGGGGAAGTGTTCACTTGGCCTAGCGAAATGCAAAATGCTGGAACAGTTTACCTGAAACTAGTAGGTAAAGAGTAAAAATTGGGTATTACCGGAAATAAGTTCTTCATTATTAAATTGTGAAGATTAAGTGAAAGAGATACGTAGATCCGAGCGTAGATCTATTAAAATAGTAGCATAAACGAATAAACTGGTTGTTTAAACTAGACAAATAGTACAATTATTGATAATCATTGGGTATACTTAGTTTAAGTTAGTGTTTCACCCTCGTCTCGAACAAACCCGAAACGAGACGATACGAGAGTGGTCCGGTCTCATGCGAGACGAAACGAGAGACTTTTCTGCAAGAATCTCATGAGACGAGATAAAATATGCGGGAACGAGAAATCTCGCAAGGGAAAAATCGGGACACGTTGCCGAAAAACAAGAGAAAAAATACCAAAAGAAAAAATAAACCTTTTTCTATAGTTTTATCGAACATTTTTATACAGAGAACCATTTGATAAAAACGATAATCGTCGTCGCGCATTAAGTATAATATTATGTCAATTTCAGCTATATACTAAGTATTTTGATGGTGTCCAGTTGACTCTGGAAATCACGTTTAACCATTTTGTTTCTACCGTGCGAGCAAAAATTATTTGCCTCAAAGAGGGCCTTGCATCTAAGGACGTAATACTTAGCCGTAGAGCTTAATAACTGTTGGTTGTCAGTAACTACCTGAATTAACAATCAATCAGTTATTTCGTCATCTTTGACAGTCGTTACAAGTAATTTGATTCATCGATAATTTTTTCAATTTCTTGAACAATTCACACAATGGGCTTTACGGAACAGTACAAAATATTCATGGTTGGAGCGTATTTTCGAAACGGGGTTAGAGTAAATGGTGAGTGGCAATACAATCCGGGTTTGTGTATGGACGATTTTCACGAACATTTTCCTAACGTTGCTTTTATTGCTGGGGATTATTATCATTGCCTGAAAAGAACCGTGGCTGTGTTTAGGGAACCAGGTTTTATATACAACACAAAAAAGCAGCAGGAAGACCATCTGTAAGAACAGAAGAACTTGTTGCAAACGTTCGTGAAATAATGCAAAATACGAAGAGACGTGTGAATTTATGCTTGGAGCATGGCGGTGGCCAATTTCAGCAATTTATGTAATTATTTTTCTTTTTCTTTCTGTATTTTCTTACTTTGTTAATTTTGTAAACAACAAAAATAAATTTGTATTTGTCTACCTATTTTATTACTCATTAGTTTGCCATATCATGTCATTATATGAATTTGACACAATTGTAACCTAGAGTTGGTTAGATATATCGTCCCCGCATATCATTGTGATCTAAACCAAGCTCTACGTTTTTTAATTCAAGCCCTCTTGATGCAAATAACTTGCTCGCACGGTATACATAATAACTGGCCGGAAATTTAAAGGTATATAAAGTTTCTTATCTTGTTTTAAGGCGCGATGGTAAGTCGATTTGCACTTGTTTTTAGAAGTCTGACGCCGGTAACTGATCTATTTTTGCACTTGCGTGCTTTCTGTTTCGCCACGTGATTCTGCTGGCAACCAGCGTTGGCGTTTTGTGAATAGTCAAAAAAGGGTGTATCTTACTTATAATATTCTCAATTTGAACCACGTGGTGATACAAAAACGTGTGGCGGCTGCCATTTAAGGGCTGGTGATAGGAGTACAAGAGTACAAGAGTCGGGTAGTATTCGATTCCTAAAAGAATCGGTTTCAAAATCGATTAATGAATACTTTCCGAGAAACTCGCTCGAGAATCACCAGATCGACGAATCTTGGAGGACTGGGACCGGAATCGTAATCGAAAATCGAAATCGGAATCGAAAGTGTTGCCTTTAGTGACACGCCTCTCTCTCAAGCTCAAGCTGGCGATTGCGATCGCGATATTATGGAAAACTGTTCAAATTAAAAATTAAAACCATAAAAAATCGATTTTTAGTAATTTTACTATCGAGTGTCATATTAGCTTTCTAAACAAATCGGCTAGAACAATCAATTTTCAATATTGCATTCCTAAAAGTAGGTACTCGATTCCCAAGAAGTATCCAATTCTTGAAAATACCCGATTCTGCAATACACTAATAGCACTAAAATTTAAAATTTAGACCAGATAACTCAACGAATTTATATTCGTTGAGTATTAATATTTAAAGGTATACGAATTTTGATGAATAAAGATTTTTAACGTCGATGCGAATTATATTGTGCAAAATAAATCATTAATCACGTTTTCTATCATTTCCACATTGTTTGGTATATTTCTTTAATTTATTTCTATGTCAAACAACTTAAGTACAAGAATAATTGATGCCATTGCTGGAATTATCGATTAATTGATTTTAATAGCATTTATGCTTTATAAGAAAAATAATATCAACATATATTTCAAGTATTCAGTACCGTCAAATAGGGTGAATAGGGACAAAACTTGTTTTCGGGCAAATATCTTACCACGGTGACTCGAAGCAAATCCAGTCGTATAGTAGTCAGAACTCTTAGTCGATACGCTGGAGCTTGCGTTTCTTCCATAGACAAGTTACCTTTAGATAAGCAAACAATAATCACGAAACTGGCAGATTTATGGCCTCGCGCATGTAAACAAAGCTAGACACTATTAGACATGCGCACTGCAACGTTATCGTTTGACGAAAAGGAAATAGACAGGTCCGGGCTTTAAAATTTAAATTCTTGGCCAAAAAAATGGACTTTCTTATCAATTTTTGATCAAGTTGGGAAAAAGGTAGTGATTTCTGGCATTTTTAGTAGTAGCAAACTCATCAGATTTTAAGGATAGAAAATTGTTTTTAAGGTTTTGTTTTTAAAATTTGTTTAAAAATGATTCGTCGTCGTGTTTTTAGTTCGAAAAGGAAGAGAACAAGAACAAGTGAATTAAACTAGTCTTATATAAAATCGAATATAAAAACAAACAAATCCAGCAAAATAACCAATCTACGGTGTCATCGCGTACCTAACCTCAAGTCAAATATTAGATGGTAGGTATATAACTTGTATTGATTTTTACAATTTGGCAAAAACTTGGTTACGTGTAACACGTGCAACAAAACATTTTCAAGCAAAATTTCGTGTTCAAGAATTTGAAAAGTGTTTGCCCGAGAACTTGACCCGTGGAATACTGGCTTTATTAAAAGCTTAATGTCGGGGTGTATAGATTTTAACCAAAAAACTAACCAACCAGCAACTTTGACAGAATTAATTTTTTTCACAATCAGACACAATTCACTAAACTACACAAAAACTAGATATCCGTAAATATTAAACACCCACAATGCACAATAGCTAAGAAAACTACAAGGAATCCACAGAAAAACCTTTAAACACAACAACAAAAATGGCGGCCGAACCGGTTCTGGAGTGTATTTTGAGCATGTCGTTAAAGTAGGACAGGCCGATAATACGAGGTTTGTGCGCATGCCCGAAGGTGCCCAGAGGGAAGGCAGCTGACCGGCGAGTCATGCGTTCCGACGTATTTTTTCACCCATAAACGTAACTTTTGTTTGCTTAGGAGATAAGCTGATGTACGTATCTAAAGGTAAATTATTGTCTATGGTTCCTTTACTTCCTGCCAGTTAGGTCAGGCCCTTCCTGTTAGTTCTCTGTTTCCTTCAAAGGCGGAGGTACGTTAAAAGGCAAACCAATTTTCCGCGGTTTTTTTATCATTGAAAACCTTTGCCTAGAATAAACGTTAATTTTGCCATTTTTTTGTTTTTTTTTTCAAATATTTTTTTAACCTTTTATGTCCCAAATGTCGTTAACATCTCTTTTTAAAGCTCTAACAAGCACCTACCTTTTGGCAGTGGTCCGAAATCGCGATCACTTTTAGAAAAAGAGTTATTTGAAAAAATATCTCAAAATTGTCCCGATTCGCCCCATTTGACGGTGCTTACTCATTAAAAAGGAAAAGAATTCAACAAGCGTGTACTGTTGCGTAGAAAATTACCTAGTCTCAAAGTTTTAAAAGATCAAATTCAGGTTGGAACTAATAATTGCTTGTATTTAATCTTTGACCCTCCTTGAAAACATTAAAGACACTTTGATGCATGAAGTGACCTTTGATTACATAACTGAATTAATTTTCTTGTTATTTGGCTGTAAAGAAGCATTAGTTATATGGTAATTTGCGTAAAAGATACATTGTACATGTCACTGTTAAATAACCTAATGGATATTTTGTAAATATTACTTATATGTCGTCGATAGTAAAAAAAACCTCAGTTACTGATTAATAAACTTAAATTTTTCTGCCTGGTTAAAAGTGATTCTTAGAGAATCAAGAATGTGCTTGAGGAGCGATAACTTACTCAGACTACTAAAAATTATAACATAACAGTATAAAACATTCTATAAAATAAGCCACAGTTTGTTAAATTTGGTTAACGCAGACCCAAGTTACAGCCTTATAAATACTTTAAGTCGTTACCCTGCACGCTGTTAAAATCACCTGTAATTAATGGCACCCTGTTAAAGTCTGGTATATATTTTACGTTAAGCGATTGGCTTCAGAACCAGAACCGGACTAAGTTCTTTTACCTTCGCCTTCACTATCTGTTAAATTTTGTAAGGGAATCTTAATATTTTGTCAAGATATAGCGTACATACTAATTTTTATTACCTATAAAATAAATTATCGACAGGCCGTACCTACCAAAATAAGAATGTGAAAACATTATAAAACTAAAGAAAAAGAAAAAAACAACATTTATTTCTTTAAGTAGAAACATGTTTATTTACAAAAAGCAAAATAGGTATTTCTATATTTATTATACAAGGAGGAAAGTAACACATTTTTGGCGAGGTGTAAGATAAGTGGAACCCTTTTGGTATTGTAATTTTTTTGGGATATATGGATATTAATAGGGTCTCCCGTCACTAAGGGGCTATACAGCAACAGGAAATAGTGGACTGGAAAATATGTCATTTAATTTCATTTCTTATACGTTAAAGAGATACAGGGTGATTCAAGTAAATATTTACTTTATAAAATTGGCGATGATTTGATGTTAAGCGGTGGGTGTAGTCGTGTAGTTATGTCTTTGAGGGCAAGAAGGAGGATTCCATAATGAGTTTTAAGATATCTCCTAAAGAACGCTAGCTACACTATGAGTTTGATAAATGATGATGAAATATATTTGTTAGCTTTCACATTTCTGACCGCTTTACCTCAAATTATGGAAAAGGGATCCTTTATACGTAAAAAAGTTGTACTTCATTAATCTCGATATTTCAATTAGTTTTTGAGATAATTGCGTTTAAATGCTAGATGGCAATTAACATTTAAATAAACACCTTTCATAACGAAACATATTTATTGAAAATTAACCATGTGTTTTTAAGCATAAATGACATATTTTCAAGTTCCCAGTTACTGTATTTGCCCATTAATTATAACACTTCCTGTATATGACGATAAGTAAATGGTTTAACTAGGCACTTTATTAATTTGATAATAAAAGAGTTAACCAAAATAGTGTTTGTACTCACTATTAAACTTAAATAATAAACACCAAGAAAATCTGTCTCTGAAATATATAAAATCCAAAAGTAAAATGTTTAACACACACACCACACAAAAAACAGCCACAGAAACACTTAAAAAACACCAAAATCGGAAGAAAATAATAAGACGCAACCTAACGCGTGAGCTTGCTACGGCCCCCACTGCTGATCTGGGAAGTAAAACTGAGGAGGAAATAAAACCAATAATATTTAATATTTTA
The DNA here is from genome assembly GCA_963969555.1 of Polydrusus pterygomalis. Classification (NCBI taxonomy): domain Eukaryota; kingdom Metazoa; phylum Arthropoda; class Insecta; order Coleoptera; family Curculionidae; genus Polydrusus; species Polydrusus pterygomalis. The sequence continues at coordinate 85,587,024 of OZ018376.1, forward strand.
TTGTCCTTCCGAATAACTGAAATTAATCTTTTAGGCATTGAAGCCACCATACCATTACAGTATTTTCAGCCACAATTGTTCTCTATTTTCTGGACGAAAATCATTATATTTGTTAATTATTCTCTTGATCATGTAACCCCAAATATTTTCCATCGGATTTAAATCTGGACTCCTAGAAGGCCAGGGTAATACTTGAATGTACCTTTGTTGTATCCAATCAGATACTGCGTGGGCAGTATGAACCGGGCAGTTATCATGTTGGTAAATGTAATTAGTATTGGGAAACATATCATTAACCGATGGCAACATCACGTTCTCCAATATTTGTATGTAATTTTGTGCTTTAAATCTACCTTCTATGCGCGTACAAACTCCTATACCCTGTGCACTCATCCACCCCCAAACGTTGACAGAAAAACGGCTGCTTGTTGAAATATTCTGAGTGTAGCGTTCATCAAACCGGATATTTAGTGGTCTATAGATACCCTTACTCTCCCGCTGTAACATGATTGGAAAATCTTTTCGTCTGTAAAAATTACATTTTCCCAAGCATTTATACTACCTCCGTAATATTGTAATGCATAACCCACTAGTTGCTTTTTGTTGGTTACCGTTAGGAAAGGCTTTTTAACTGTAGGGTGATTGCGAAGATTTGAACCATTTCTTATTCTTCGTTGTGCGGTTCTAACGGAACCCGGAAAATCAGTTACATTGTGAGCTAAAATAGCCGTTTTAAAAGGATTTTCCCTTAGGTATTGAATTAGAGTATTGTCATGTTCTTCTGTCGATGCCCTTTTAAGGCCTGTTCCTTTTATTCTTTCCAGCGAATGTGTTTCCATCCATTTTATTTTGATATCATGAACTGTACTTTCTGGCGTTTGAAATCTTTGAGCCACCCATCTCTCTGACCATCCTTCTGCTAGCAGTGTGTGTGTCACAATTTTGACCTTTTCCACAGCATTTAAATGAAGGGGCATATTTGAAATTTATTTCACTAGCCGTAAATAAATTTCAGTTGACAATTTTTGTCAATGTCATTAAAACAGGTAATTTTTAGGTATTCGAGATGTATTAAGGTCGGCTCTTACAATAGAAAAAACTGCAGCCCGGATTTTTCTGACGGTAACTGTACATAATTCTTCTATCATTCAAGAAATCAACTGTTTTTTGCATTTTTGTTGGTACTTTTAAAATTAACTTTTTATATTAAACAATGCGCATATTTTTTTGTTAAAATAAGTAAATTATTATTCTTTTACTTATATTTACATAATTTCACACAAAAGAATTTAAATTCTATCCAATGTTTGGTAATGTATACCAATATTTACGTCTCTGCATAGTCATTCAAAGAGTAAATTATGATAATACAGCAAGAATGTCACAAATACATTTTTATATGGACCTTCGGCAAGCATTGTGTGTTAATTTTGCTCTGATTGACTTTTGGCCCTTGACCTCTGATCTCCCAACCGACGATAGAATCAGTAGTTCTTGACTGCCAAATATTCTTCAGCGTAACTTTAATTAATTTGACTAAATGTTATACGACTCACTATATTACTAGAGCTCGGATTGTGTCGCTCATACCAGTATACCAGGGACGGATTCTGTTGGCAAAGAATTAAACGGGCCAGTTTAAAAATGTATTAAAATAATTTATATTTGCACTGAGGCAAATGATCTAATTCAACAGGTTTGCTAAAACATAGTTTGAATTCGTATAGCTTATTTTTTATTAACCCATATTAAATAAATTGTTAGTGTATCAAACCTGTTTTAGTGTTATATCAATTCCAGATTTGCTAGAACAGTGTTTTTATTGGTAGTAGTAATCAGTTCCATTAGCAGCACAATCTTGTTGAATAATGAACTATTTTTAATACAGCAATTTTGTTAAGAAATAAATATTATCTTCTTAATGCGACGCATTTTGTTCCCAGTAAAGAGCTTTCTTTACAATTGAGAAAGCAGAAAAGCGTCCCCACAAGCGAATTGTATCCAGTAGAACCTGTAATCCACAAGACGTTGGTGGGGGTTCGTAGCGATCGCTGCTCGCCATAGAATTATTGTTAACGTATTTGTTGCCCAGGTCACATCGTTTTTTAAAGTCTTCCAGCTCTCCTGTCTGAACTTGAATTTCATTGATCGTATCAATAGGTACCTGTTTTAATTAAATTATTTTTACTTTGTATTTAAGTTTTTTTAAACTTTGTATGTCAGATAGAACAATAGAAGATTTTTATTTCGCACAACACATCATTAGTATTGAACTTTATAATCTATGGACAAATTTTACCATCTCAGTAAGCCATGTTGCATAATAGATAATCATATGCAATGTTAAACGACAAGAGTAATATCACACAAGAAGCTATTTCAATTTTTAAGTACAGAGTACTGATTTTTAGTGGAAGTATAATATGCCTAATTAACCGTAGCAAGCAAATTATTATGATTAAAGTCAAGATTCATTACAACTGCCAGTCGGAACTAATACAGTATATAAAACCAGATTACACCCCCAATAGAACTGATAATTACTGTGAAAATTTCACACCTGTACTTTTTAACCAATAAGATACCTTAATTATGACTAGTTACCATGGCAACTAAAAGAATTTCCGGAAATTTTTTCGAGGCGCCACGATATTTAAGTGGAAATTTTTTGACATTTACAACATTTACCAATATAAACCTCATCTGTCAAAAGCATGGTCGCCTATATTATTATCACGGCCACCTACGGCAACAAACCATGTTAATATTATATTTTTTAAATTAGAAGTGTTAGGGATTACTTTAACAATAAATTCATTTCTACCACCTTTAGCAACCTAAAATTATGAAAGGGCGACAGACTGAACTAACGCCCATCTGAGTTTTAGTATTTGGTGTAACTAAAGTTGGTATTTTTTTTTATTTAACGAAATATGGTGGATATACCTATATGATTTTTTTGACAAGCAGTGAAATTAGTTTAAAATGTCAAGTTTGATTAATAATTTTTTTTCCAAATTATGGTGTGAAGTGGTGTGAAATTTTCTTACCGAATCCCACGCGAGCTTAAATTATTCCTGGAAATTTTCTTTCGGGCACGAATATTTTAAGAAAATTATCCTTTGTCGCTTCGCGACTCTTGATAATTTTCAAAATATTCGTGCCCTCAAAAAAATTTCCGGAAATAATTTAAGCTCTTGTGATATTATAAGTGAAAATTTCATAAATTTATTTTCAACCAATTAGAAGAAAATTTCATAAATTTATTTTCAACCAATTAGAAGGCTCCTTTTTGTTTGCGTTGCTTATAGCGACGGGAGACTATCGCGATAGTCTATAGCCTATTAACCTAATAAAATTAATAAGTGATAATTTTTCTGTCAAAAATGTAGTGCTTTATTTTTTATGGCAAACGTCACTCAGAATAAAATCAAAATACATTTTGTTGCTAACTTATAATTTTTATTGAGAATAGGTCGTAGGTCTCATCATCTCATCATATTAAAAGAAACTCCAATTTATGAAATTTTCCTACCGAATCTCCCACGCAGCAGAATTAATTCCCGATCATTCTGCTGCTAGGGAGATTATTAGTGAGTATTCAGAGCAATAATGGCTGTAAACCATTTTATGGTAGCATTAACTCCCATTTCCTATTAGCTTCAGGTATTTTAATACCGTGAAATTATCATTACAAAACGGTCAAGCAAGTTTCGTCGTCTTATGGTAGGAAAGCGCGTTGCTGTCACATATAGTATTAAACAGTTGTATAAAGAGTATGTGAATTCTTATAAGGAACATAAGGTTTTTTCTCAGTGTGGTGCAGGTTTATCTTTTGAGGAGTGATGCCAATGGAAAGTTAAATAACGCTGAAATTATGGATCAAGATACCGTTTCCGTTATAAGAAGGTAGAAAGGACTTTTCTTTGCCAGCTTACCTATATGAATATCTTAACAATGACCCTTCTAGAGAGTGGCTGCTGCTATAACTTCGTTATACAAGAAACCGTTCTTTCCCCCATTTAAATACGGTAGGAGTAGTAGCCTATCAAGATTTTTGCCTGCTATTAAACATATTTCTTTGTATAACATGCTATACATAATTCTTGCCCTTATATTGACATTTGTCACTTTTTCGTCAACCACTATTTGTCACTATTGTTGACAACATTTTTGGTGTCAGGTCTTGCATTTTGACTAACGGCTTCTATACTTTCGTTTTTTTTTCCTGTGTAGAGTAATATTATATAAAGATCGTATCAGCCGAATGAAGATTAGATCGTCTACATTATGACCGTATACCTGTGACTTAAGAACGTCTTTGTCGTCTATATACACAGCCTTAATATCTACCATCTACCACGAAGCTAGCAGAAAGGTATAACGTCCAATAAGAATAATTAAATTATTGATTTGTTTTGTAATTACAATTCTATTAAAAAAAATATTATTGATGTATCCCAAACGTCGATGTTTTTCCGCGATACATTTTATATGGATATCCCTAAACGGAAATGAATGAAGCAACGTCATCATGGCCTCAGACCAATGTCGTGGCGGTCACATCTTTGGGGGGCGGATCTACTGCTGCGTTGCCACATTGTAGACTTTTTATAAGGTTTTAGACAACGATATAAATTTCCCGCATCATGTTAATACTTTTGACAGCGTAAGTTTGTCAAACAAATGAGAGGGGCGACATTTCTATGTTGATTTACTTCAGAATGGAATACGATTTTGTCAATAGGTTCATTTGTTATTTGTTTCGTCTATAGGTACCAGATTATTCGCTAAAACTACCGTTATATTATTGTAGCACAATAAGCTTACAATGCTCTTGAAATGAATTTTAACCTGACCAGCAAGACAGATAAAGTCAAATTAATGTAAGAACTCGCCGCACCACCTGTCAATAATGACATCCTGTTGAAGTCTGGTATATTTTTCGTTAAGCGGTTGGCTACATAAACAGAACCGGACTAAGTTCTTTTACCTGCGCATTCGCCATTTATACAATTTTGTAAGGGAGTCTTAATATTTTGTAAAGATATAACATATATACTAATTTTATTATTTATTACATAAAATATTGACAGACCCGTACCTATCAACATAAGTAGGTATGTGAAAACATTCTAAAACTAAAGGAAAAGAACAAAACAACATTTAAGTATTTCATTAATTATTTATTTATAAAAAGCAAAAATAAATTCTCGCATATATTTTTTGTCTCTCACATTTCTGACCCAGGGCGTCCGAAGGGGGGGGGGGCAAGGGGGTGCGCTTGCCCCCCCCCCCCCCCTGGCACAAGTAGATTTGAGATATTTTATTTAACTGGGATATATATATTTATTGAGATACAATTCAATTGACAAAATTGGTAAAACGAACTCTTGTTGCATAAAATGAAATGTGGAATTCAAAAATCTTAACTAAATAGCGAAGGAAAAATATTAGATTAGAATAAATAAAGCTTTATTTTAATTTACACAGCTAGTCATAATAGCAATATACAAATAGACATACTATTGGTCAGGCAATTGCGATAGCAATTTGTTTACCTCCAACTACATGTACAGTCAAAAGATCATTCAGTACTCTCAGAAGAGTAAAAACCTGGATTCGCTCGACTATGACTGAGCACCGATTGGACGGTTTATGTATGATGAGTGTTCATCGCAAATTTGTAATAGAAAAAAAAAGACATTTAATTGAAAAAATTATTGATGAATTTGCAAAAGATTCAAGAAAATTAACATTTCTTTTCTCCAATAAATCTGAATAACTTATAAGTTTTTTGTTGTATTTTTTTTTGTTATATTTGAACATTTTTAAATATTTTGTTTAGCTGTTTTTTGTTATTTATTATAAGTATTAGGTGTTTTGCTCTATTATTTTATTGAAGGTTTGTTGAAGTGCTAGAAACAAAAGTAATTCCAATTATGATTTGCCCCCCCTTGGAAAAGTTCCTTCGGACGCCCTTGTTTCTGACCGCTTTACCTCAAATTATGAAAGAGTGATCTTTTAAACGTAACAAAGTTATACTTCATTAATTTCGATTTTTCAATCAGCTTTTGAGAGAATTGCGTTTAAATGCTAGATGGCAAGAAATAATAAACAAACCCGAACAAACCCGAAACATATTTATTGACAATTAACCATGCGTTTTTAATCATAAATGACATATTTTCAAGTCTACTATCTCCTGTTGCTGTATGCTGTATTTGCCCCTTAGTTATGAGACATCCTGTATATAACGATACTAGGCACTTTATTGATTTGATCATAGATGAGTTAACCAAAATGGTGTTTGTACTCACAATTAAACTTAAATATTAAACACCAAAAAAATTTGTCTGAAATATATAAAATTCGAAAGTAAAATGTTTAAAACACATACTCCACAAAAAACAGTTACCTACAGAAACACTTAAAAACACCAAAATCGGAAGAAAATAATATGACACAACCTGACACGTAAGCTTGCTACGGCCCACTGCTGATCTGGGAACTTTAACGACGAAACCAAATGAACTGTTAATGTCAAATGTCGTTGTCTGTTGTCTTCTGTCGAAACGCTTTGTTTTAAGAGAAAGGTAACTCTATGAGATATTGGCACATTTCTTCATCGATGTTCGCTGGAAATATAATTACAAAATCTCACCATAAAGATTTAGAATTTTCTTATAGAAACCTTTTTGTAAATTCAGAAGAAGAGTTTCTAAATGTAAAATAAAATTAATTAAACACCTTGTACATTATACATTATTTCACTGCAATAAATACAATACATTATCCATAGATACATACTAAGTACACAATATATTATACATAATATGCAACGCAGAAGAGGTCAGGTAATCGTAACTTCGGGAATCGATACATTTGGCCTCTGGCTGTGTGTGTTCACGCAACGCTCCAAATATATCCACCGGGCTTTCGAATGTAAAGATACCTATTCAATCCCGAAGCATGCCAGTCTCTTCGATCTATTTTCATCTGCTTTGCCGGCCATCTTTTGGACTAAATATCGAGATCTTTTGTAACGTTACTGCCAGCGGCTACCTACGCCTCGAACCCACAGCGGAAGCAAAATTTGGCAACGGTCTTAAGTCTGGTTTATATCTTTGTAATAAGAAAAACAACGTTTTTATACTACTTGCAATTCTAAGCCGAGGCGAACGCTTTCCCATCTTTAAAGGTGTTTATAAACTGCGTAAAAATACATTTTTTCTATTTACTAGATACAGTTTTTTAAATCGATTTTAAAATTTATGGGGTGAAAATGATGTGTAAGAAAAAGTCAACTAGGTTTTTTTTATTCTAAATAACCAATTTAATAACGTCTTTTTTGTTAAAGTAAAGATAACTCTATTTTGTATCATCAATATAGTCCGGGTATTAGCACAGAATATATAGCTACCGTGCGAGCCAAAATTATTTGCATCAAAGAGGGCTTGGATTAAAAAACGTAGGGCTTGGTTTAAATCACAATGATATGGGGACGATATATCTAACCAAATCTAGGTTAAAATTTTGTCAAATTCATATTATGACATGATATGCCAAACTAATGAGTAATAAAATATGTAGACAGATACAAATTTATTTTTGTTGTTTACAAAATTAAGAATTCATATCAATTATATATTATAATAACATATATAATAACATAACCTTAGAAGTGGAACCATGCTTCATCCGAAAAAAATGTCAGGTCTAATAAATCACTTCTTTCCAATAAATTTTGGGTAAACCATTGAGAGTAATTCCTAACGTTTGCAACAAGTTCTTTTGTTCTTACAGATGGTCTTCCTGCTCCTTTTTTGTGTTGTATAGAACCTGTTTCCCTAAACACAGCCACGGTTCTTTTCAGGCAATGATAAAAATCCCCAGCAATAAAAGCAACGTTAGGAAAATGTTCGTGAAAATCGTCCATGCACAAACCCGGATTGTACTGCCACTCACCATTTACTCTAACCCCGTTTCGAAAATACGCTTCAACCATGAATGTTTTGTGCTGTTCCGTAAAGCCCATTGTGTGAATTGTTCAAGAAATTGGAAAAATTAGCGATGAATCAAATTACTTGTAACGACTGTCAAAGATGACGGAATAACCGATTGATTGTTAATTCAGGTAGTTACTGACACCCAACAGGTATTAAGCTTTACGGTTAAGCATTACTTCCTTAGATGCAAGGCCCTCTTTGATGCAAATAATTTTTGCTCGCACGGTACATGTCTGCTAAATTGTAGCTTCCTTGGCCTTACCGTTTTTGAGATATATCCTTTTAATAATGACATTGCATTAAGGGCAGATTCCTTTTTCCAATAAGTCCTCACGCCGTCACTGATTTCCGGTTAACTACCTCATCGGTAAATAAAAAGGAATGGTTAGCAAATTACCAAAAATAAGTTAAGAGGCAAAAAAAATTACGCTCACATTTGCATTTAAAAAACAGATTACGCTGAAAACACTAGCGCACTGTAGATGCGTTTTAAATTTCAGCACGCATGGGGTACACAGCAAAAACCAATGTCGGTGTTATAATATTGTAGGTTGTGATAATATTATTGTCTGTATGTAAATCATGCCGAAAACAACTACCTCTAAATTATAAATTAAAAAAAAAAAAAAAAAAAAAAAAAAAAAAAAAAAAAAAATGCTTAAAAGCGATTACCAGAGACAACTGGAACCATCATAATATTATACCTAATTCGCGGCCACAATTATCGTTTATCTTCTCTGTATCAAAAATTTCGACAAAAACTATAAAAAAAAGGTTAATTTTTCTTTTGGTCCTTTCTTCTATTGTTTTTCGTCAACGTGTCTCTTGCCACCTTACAATATCGGTAGGTACTAAAGATAGCTTTTTCTTTCTGGTGATACTACCAGGATTCTATTTTAAAGTTGATCGTAAATTCTAATCAAAATCTTACGATTTTGCGAGATTTCTCGCTCTGTCATATTCGTGTCTCGTCTCACGAGATTCTCGCAGAAAAATCTCTCGTCTCGCAGGAGACCGGACCATTCTTGTCTCGTCTCGCGAGAACGAGACGAGACGACTTGAGAAACACTAGTAAAGTTTCACGGCATGGGTCAATTGGTGCGTATAGGAATGGCAAAACTTTCCGAGGAAACCGAGGGCAGGCCCGGTTCTAGACCTCCTGGCGCCCCCGGGCAAGGGTCTGATTTAGCGCCTCGAAATTTTTATTTCATATTTTTTTCCTGAATATACCTATATACAGGGTGTTCATTTGAAAACTTCCCACCCCGATTTTCCTGCTTTAAAATGAAAATGTGGAAAATCGCTCGGACCCGTCGATTTTTATTTCGAGGGGGACATCTTTTGCCTATATTGTCAATCTTGTTACTTCAAGCCCCTAGGAGGGAGGGGGGGGGTAAGATCTAAATCTTAAATGGATACCCCTATTTTATATAATTTTTTTGGATTCTGCATAAAATTCTGAACATTTTTTAATAAAAGCATTATTAGTCTATACTTAACAGTTTCCGAGATATTTACTCTTGAAAAATGACATTTTTGAACTTTGACAGCGTCTAGCTTTCTAACTGTACGTCTTAGAACAAAACGGCTTACATGTCCCTATCTTCGATTTTTATTATCTTTCCAATAGTGTGAACTTTCGGTTAAACCGGATTTAAAAAATATAGTACTTCCGGTTTAACCGGATATATAAAATAGGGGTATCTATTTATTATTTAGATCTTACCCCCCCCCCCCCCCCCCCCCTTCCTCCTAGGGGCTTGAAGTAACAAGATTGACAATATACGCAAAAGATGTCCCCCTCGAAATAAAAATCGACGGGTCCGAGCGATTTTCCACATTTTCATTTTAAAGCAGGAAAATCGAGGTGGGAAGTTTTCAAATGAACACCCTGTATATACTTATACCATCAAACATATTTAATTTTTTTGACGTGATATTTTAAGAAGGAGAGGCTCTCTGTGCACTCTGCAGTGACTAATTTGCAACTAATTTGCTCCCTTCAATGTTTTAATTTTAGAAAAAAACAAGTCGACACGAGTCTATCCAACTGAGCCTGCTGTTTCTTTTTTAGTCGCCGCGCCGCGCTAGGGGCGGACTATAAATATCGAGGTTTAAAGATCATCGATGTTCCATTTTCAGCATTAAATGGGTTAAAGGCATCCGCTTTGTTTCAGAATTTATAAAAAACACTTGGGCGCCCTAATCTTTTAAATAGTATATTATACATCGAAGGTTACACAGACGCTCATTTGTTTTACCTTTGGCAATATTTTGCGCCCCCGGCGTCCGCCCGGGTTGCCCGGGCGCTGGGACCGGGCCTGCCAAGGGCATATTGAAACGACAAAATACTTTAAACTTTAATAAAAACTTTTCTTTCATATTACTATACACTACCCTTTACATTCATAATATGTTTCTTCATTAAGCGCATGAACATAAGTCACTTTATGTCTTCAAACTTTGAATCAAACACCTCTATCACCTCTATGACGAAAAACAAATTTGTTTATACATTTTCAAACATTTTATTACTCTGTTTCTTGTCTCCTGGACATAATTTGACGAGAAATTAGTATTCTCACGTAGTTTGTTACTACTGTGTTTTTACTCTTGTTTGTGTTTTTCTTTTCGTACCTAAGCCCTGATGATGGTCTCATAATGGGCCGAACGCGCTAGGCAAAAGTAGGTAATAAAATTAGGCTTAATACAAAAAATATTTCATTTTATAGAATTATAGTTACTCAAAATTTAATATTATTGGTCAAGCAATCAAGCATACATTTTCTTTTTTTTTGTTATTCATTTTTATTGATGTTTTGTTTCGGATGCAGTTTGATTTATTTAATTTAATTATAAAGGTCTAATTAATTTCGATTTTTTGCGGTTCGTTCTTTTAGAAGGTTTCCATTACAGAAATTAATTTAGATTTGGAAAATAGTATAAAAGCTGGATGCAGGAAGCCAACATAAGTTATATCTTCTTGCTTTACTTTTGCCTAGTGGATAAAATCCGATTCGCCTACATTTGAACGCTATAGGTGCCGACACAAATGTCTCATACTTATACAGGGTGATTCAAAAGTACTTTGACAAACGTCGTGAGGTAATTGCTGGCAATATTTTAACATGAAAAGTTCTTATAAACACTGGTCCTTGGCGACTTCGTTACGGAGATACATGGTGTTGAAATGTTAAAAGAAATAGTAATAATTTTTAAATAACTCCTTAACGAGTTATTTTTTTTATGAAATTTTGGGAAATAAATAAGCATCTAAGGACACTTATTTTCAAAGTACAACACGTTCGTAAATTTAACCAGTGGCGTCGGTACAAAATGTTACTATCATATTTTTTGTGAAAAGTGTGCTACGCCACTGACTTATTTTATTTTAAGTTTCTTTTTATGAATCCCCCCCCCCCCTTCATTTACAACAAAAAATATCACATGTGCTTTTTTGATACGAGGGACGGTTTAAGCGTAAATGATTATTTTATTTGAATATACACAAATATTAAAAAATGTGTTTTAAACTGATCAACCACTCAAATATTTATTAAAGTATTTTAACGAATACCTACATACATACTTACTGATAAACAAATATGTATATGCCTAAGGAAGGTATCTGAGGATGCCTATTTTCTAAGTACCTATAACACGTTTTCAGTGGCATACATATTTATTTATTAGTATGTTATTTCTTAATATTTTGTATTTTGACAAGGCGGCTTTGGAAATGTATTTGTCGATAAATTAAAACATATTTGACAGTTAGTTACCATTGAAAATAACAAAACTGAAGAAATAAAACTCAATGGTAACTAACTGTCAAATATGTTTTAATTTATCGACAAATTAATGCATTTTCAAAGCCGCCTTGTCAAAATACAAAATATTAAAAAATACTAATAAATAAATAAATATGTATGCCACTGAAAACGTGTTATAGGTACTTAGAAAATAGGCATCCTCAGATACCTTCCTTTGGCATATACATATTTGGTTATTAGTAAGTATGTATGCAGGTATTCGTTAAAATCTCGGTTAAAATACTTTAATAAATATTTGAGTGGTTGATTAGTTTAAAACACATTTTTTAATATTTGTGTATAGTTAAATAAAATAATCATTTACCCTTAAACCGCCCCTCGCATAAAAAAAACATACGTAATCTTTTTTGTTGTAAATGAAGGGGGGTTCATAAGAAGAAAGTAAAAATAAAATAAGTCAGTGGCGTAGCATAGTTTTAAAAAAAAATTATAGTAACATTTTGTACCGACGCCACTGATTAAATTTACGAACGTGTTGTACTTTGAAAACAAGTGTCCTTAGATGCTTATTTAATTCACTAAATTTCATAAAAAAAGAATAACTCGTTAAGGAGTTATTTAAAAATTATTACTATTTCTTTTAACATTTCAACACCCTGTATCTCCGTAACGAAGTTTATATTTATAGATATTGAAATGAAATTTTGAGATTATGCATAAGAGATGAGTCTGCATTTATTGGCATACTTCTCAATTTGTTAGCACTTCCGGTTTGAGCGGATGTGACCTCGACTTTGATATTTTAAATGGGATATCTTGTATATTTTTACTTATTTGGGTTCAGCATAACATTATGAGTGAAATGACACCTCACACCTCACTTGTCATTTTTGACGTATTATACCATTTTTATGTTTATTTTTTATTTTCAATATAGAGTGCTACACATTAATTAAATCTGTTAATTTATTTTATCAAGTAGTAGGTATGTAAGAATTAAAATTATTTCATAATAATTGACTTTCTAAGTTTCACAAGCGTTTATAAAATGAAATTTTGTTGTCTTGACGTTTACTCCATTATTCCAAATGGAACGATGGCAGTTCACTAGGATATTTAAAACGAGCATTTTTTTTTCAACAATTTGATACCATACACTCCTATGCTATTTTATAATTGACACGAAAAAATTTGCCTTAAGTCCCAATCGCAAATTTAAAAGCGTTATGCATTATTGCCGCCCTGTCATTTCTAAAGAAATATAAAGGCGGCTTTGAAAAACAATGGAATGGGTTTAAATTAAAATTGTAATGTCATTCGTTTATTAAACTTACACTGTAAATCAGATAAAATGGTTAGTTTTACTAGAAATGAACAAATTGATATGCTCCTAATTTTTGGAGGGACCAGAAAATTCTTCTGAAGCCGCAAGATTGTATGTTTTATCAACTAATGACATTACAACGTTAAACTAAAGCCATATTGCTTTTCAAAATCATTCCATTGTTTTTGAAAGCCGCCTTTATATTTCTTTAGAAAAAAGAGGGCGGCAATAATGCATAACACTTTTAAATTTGCGATTGGGATTTAAGGCAAATTTTTCAGCGTCAATTTTAAAATACCATAGGAGTGTATGGTATCAAATTGTTGGAAAAAATGCTCGTTTGAATACCCTAGTGAACCACCATCGTTCCATTTGAAAAAATGGAGTAAACGTCAAGAAAACAAAATTTCATTTTATAAACACTTGTGAAACTTGGAAAGTCAATTATTATGACATAATTTTAATTTTCATATACTACTTGATTATAAATTAACATATTTAATTAATTTGTAGCACTCTAGATTGAAAATAAAAAATAAACATAAAAATTTTATAACACGTCAAAAAATGACAAGTGAGGTGTCATTTCACTCATAATGTTATGCTGAACCCAAATAAGTAAAAATATACAAGATGTCCCATTTAAAATACCAAAGTCAAGGTCACTTCCTGTCAAACCGGAAGTGCTAACAATTTGAAAATTATGCCAATAAAATAAATGCAGACTCATCTCTTATGTATAATCTCAAAATTTCATTTTAATAATATCTATAAATACAGAAAAGTTATAGGGGTGAACGTCTTTTGAGAAACACCCGGTATATAAAAAATCCATCCTACAAAAAATCCATTTCTACACTCCGCCCATGCTTTATTTCATTGCCGCCTATAATCCCAGTTTTAGTTTTTATGCTGTTCACACTGACTTTGTATAGAATTTATCGCTTGCCGCATTTAGGTAAAAAGGCGTGACAAACTATAAGAAAACTATTTTAAAGCATTTGTTAGAATTTAAATTTAGCTTCGAAATTTGATACTTCTGTATCACCTTAATTTAATCAATTTTGACAAAAAAAAAATCATTTTGAAATTTTTTTTTCCAATTTAAAAAAATTGAAGGTTTTCATTTTTATGTAGCAAATTTCTAAGCAAAATTCAAAATTTAACAAATTCTATCCAGTAGTTTGCTTGTAGTTTGTCACACCTTTTGGACAAAATGCAGCAAGTAATAAGTAGGGCTGTGCGATCACCGAAAAAGATAATCGATTATTTCCTATTGATCGATTAATCGAAAATAATCGATTTATCAAAAATAATCGATTAATCGAAAATAGTTAGTTATATCCGATCAATCGAAAATAATCGATTAATCGAGAATTTTAGATTATTTCTGATTAATCTAAAATATTAATCGATTAATCGAGAATAATCCATTTATCGAAAATAATCGATAAATTTAATTAAAATAAATCAAAAAGTCGATTCAAATATTAGATCGTTAAGAATATTAATTTTATGAAAGGCGCACAGATTGAAACTTTGTTGTTATTTTGTTGATTGTCTTGCAATAATATGCCACAATATATTTAAACCGATTTTCCGGGTAATAGGGTTGCTAATAAATATAGAGACTTACAGCAATAATAAGTAACTAGCAACTAATAATCGAATGATCGATTAATCGATTTTGTTGCACACCCCTAGTGATAAGTTGTGGTCTTTTTAATAAAAAAAAATATTGATACAGTGTATCCCAAACTAGAGATATGACGACATCGAACATGTTGTTAAATGGCAACCCTGGTTTATATTGACTATTTTTAAAGTGCATATTAAGTTATACATAAGTACCAAATTTGAAAGTTTTGAAACGTTTTTTTTTATTCCTTGTCATTTATATGAGGTATGCTGAGGAGTTGACATGAGTGTAGGTTAATTTATCTCGAAGTAGTTAGAAATATTCGAAACGAGTTTTACTTGCGTTTAGGATATTGTCAAATAGTGAATGGACAACATTTTGAGCATTTATGAACGAAAAAGTAATAAAAAAGGTTTATAAAAAAAAGTCAATAAAAAACTAGGGTCGCCATTTAAAAAAAATATCGATATCGTCATATCTCTAATTTGTATCAATATTATTTTTTTTAAAAATAAACCAAAACTTAGTGTCAATAACCGTGAGCAAGCATTTTTGCAAAAAAAAACTGTGCTGCTGAATTTAGTAAATTTATTCCAAGTTACAAACTCACACTGTATAGGCAAACAACAAATTTAGGACGTCTATGGTCGTATAATTCGTCCAGTAGCGCAGCGCACCAAGTTCTAGCTAATCAATTTTTATATAATATTATAGTTATTTTTCGTTCAAATGCTCGAATTAAAAAAAATCGGATATTGCAGGTTATTTTTTTACATTACTATTTTCCCTTTAGTAATGATGTGTCGTAATAACCTTCCAGATCATGTTTTATATTTTGTTATCCAACGAAAGATTAATTAATTTAAAGACAATACTCGTAAACCTATTATCCGTTACATATGAAAGACTTTTTAAATTGCCTTACATTTAAAATTAAATAGACAAATAGTTTGGGAATAGGCTAGGCTGCGAGGAAGATAATATATATTTCAGGGCCAAATTCCTGCAGCGTGTAATTATTTTAGTAATAAACAGATGCTGTGGTTAAATGGTTAACAGTTGTTCAAATCAATGTTAAATTTATTTTTGTTAAGCTTAAACAACCAGCGGAAAAAGAACGAAGAAAGCAAAAATTAAAACGTATTAGTATTCACACGAATGTCTTTACATACATTATCGCCCTATTTAGGAGGAAACAATAAATATTTACGATTTATTTATAATTTCTTGCTAAACTAAATATGTATGTATATCTTTTATTGGTAGTCTGTGTAACCTTCACTAGTTTTGTTTGTACAACGATGTTCGTTCTTTACGTAATGCAAAGCATAATAAATGTAAATTATTTCTTTTTTGCATAATTAATGATAATAGTCAAGCGTTTATTGCGTAAAGTTTGAAGAAGCGACATTTATTACCTCCCAGTAAAATGGTTTAGTTTTGGGCGTGAAGAGTAAACTCGTGATGCGCAAATGTTTATTTTTTAATATAGATATAATGTAATATCACAATAAATTATTAATATTAGGTACCTACACGTAGTTATTTTTAATTTTGTTTTGATAGCGGGAACGTTTTAAATTTAATATGGGGCAATGGATGTATGTATTTATATTTATTTTCATATTGTATACAATTCAAGAGATGTTTTATTAATCAAGGTTGTTTTCTTCCAGGTGTTCAGGTTAGCATGTCAGTGCCTTCGATGGTACATCGATCAGGCGGAGGCAATCTAATAGTGCGCAGCGTTGTGAGCGACGACGCTCTCTACGAACCGGCTGACGACGTCCCCGACGCCGGCGAAGACGCCGACGAGCGGCCCGCCAACGAGACGACTAGCATCGACGACGATCACAGCAAAGAGTTGCCCGACTGCAAGGTGAGGCGCAACTACACGTGCCCGAGCTGCGACTTCTTCACGCAAAACCCGCGCTTGTACCTTTACCATCTTCGCGATGTGCACAATCAGAAGATAAGAGTCTACGAGTGTCCGAACTGTTTATACGCTTCAAAGCACTTTCAGAAACTTCTTAGACATTCGAAAATGGTGCACGGGACGAGCGAGGGTGTCACCGCCGCCGAAACGTCTCGGAAGTCGCGCAAACGTTCCGCGGAAGAAGAGGAAATCGAAGAGCCGCAACAACTACCCCAGGAAGCTCCCGACGAGGATGGCGTTGACGAGTTGCTTCCGGAAGACACGGATAGACCAGTGTTGTTCAAGTGTTCGGTGTGCGCTTTTTCGAGTCGAAATCGCGTGCTACTAAGCAAGCACGAGCGCGAGGAGCACATTAAAACGAAGTTCTTCCGGTGTTCCAAGTGCACGTACGTGACGCATATCAAGGCCAGGTATACCAAGCATGTGAAATATCATTCGATGCCTATGATCAAGTGTGATATGTGCGATTTTCGGACGCCGTACAAATGGAACCTAGACAGACACAGCAAGAACCACAACGGCAAGGGCGCGTTCCGCTGTTCTGCTTGTAATTTTACGGCCGACATCAAGCAAAGTCTTACGGTGCACGAAATGAACCACCATGTTCCACCAGTAGGGCAAGCGGCGGGGCTTGGTGTGGGGCGTCGCAGGAATAAGGTCGGGGCCAGCGATACCACTGCAGCTGAAGAGGCAGCGGCGGGTGGTCAGGAGACGTCCCAGGTGAGTTACACACTATGCTTATATAGTTATTTAAATATTTTCGGACACTTACCATTATTATACACACGCGGAAAATTGTATACACTATATAATATGGTGTCTGTAATATTCTTTGTTTAATTGCGCCGATCTTATATACGGAAAGAAAGCACGCATTGATAATTTATTCAAATATTTTAACTGCCTTTCTTCGTTCATTAGAAAAGATACCAACTCAACAGGAAAAATGGATGATAGTATGATAACCAAGTGATGTCCCTTATCACAACCAACTTATGTAATTATAAGCGATTTCAGTTAATTCTAATAAATAGAACCTATTGTCCCAATAAAGAACTATATCGGTGCCAAATAGGTCAAGTTAAGATTATCTTTCTAGTTTCGAGCGATCGAGGTTATGCAACTAAAAGTAAAGAGGAAGCAATATAAATTTTACTAAGTACATCTGCAAGGCACTTGGAAGGTTTTGGACGTGTTTAATGTTTATTTATAAACAATGAATATTAAAGATCGCAGTTATTAAAATAAGAAGTTGTGGGTGGAACAGCGAATAGATTTTTCGGCAGCCATCCAAAAATCTTTACAAAGTGGTTTTGCAGGTCCACTCGTCGTCCTACGTCAATATAAGATTTAACCAACGAAAAAGTCGGTCGATTATCTTACGTTGTTTGTAAAAGAACTCGCTTTTTATCCTGCCTATGTGTGTACATTACGTAATCACACAATAAAAAGCTGTTGAATTTTTCATAAATCAGAACCAGGTTAATGTAATCGAAGAAATAATTTCAATATATTGATTCCCGGTTTGCCATTTCTTATGCAGGATTAATAGGGCACATTTGAAAACATTATACATTGTATTAACGTCTATACTTCCGCGTGTTTAAATTTAAAACTCTTCTTAAAATAAATATCGAAGTAAAAATATACCATCAGTACAGTGCGCGAATCTGAAGCTGAACTAAGTAAGAACTCGGCACCCGGCACGTGTATGAGTTATCTTTCTTTTTTTGAGCGGAGGTAGGTTAACTATAAGCAAAAATTTAGCGCTAGTGGAGGTAGCTTTGTAATTCTAATAATAACTCTGTTATTTTCGTGGTGTGTTTTGGCGATGCGTATTTATACTTACTTCTTACGTTCTTGGCGTTCTGCGAGTAAAAATAGATGTCTTAAGTAAGCTCTTGCCAAATTATTCCAGGACTTGTTTTTATTCTAGGAAGGACTTGACCTCGTTCATTTATTTTATGACGGATTCCTGATTCAAAATAGAATTGCACTTAGCAAAAAGAAAAGTCGACTTTCGACTTCGACATAATTACTGCACATCAACAGGTTTTCGTCGCGGCGAAGCACTTTTCATTTAGGAAAATTCCTTTTCTGTGACGCAAGCAATTATTGTCTTGTATTTCCTTGAACTGGTATGTAATTTTCTTGCTGCATTTCCACTTCATAAATTAATTGTTTTTCATTTCCACACTTAACAGTAGGTAGGTAGTGAGTACCTATACAAGTCCACACTAAGTGCTGATAGGCTTTCGGTTCTGGTTAACACATTACCCAATTGATACATGGTTATTTTAATTACATATTTGGAACATATCGACAGTGATTAATCCCTTGTCATTTGAAGAGTGCAGGGGAGAAAGGAGGAAGGGCACTTAATGACATAAATCATTTAATAAAATAATAATTAAAATACTTCATACAACTACTTCGTAACCTTTTGGTAAAAAAAAAACTTGCCGATACCTATACAGGATGTGAAAAAAATTATTTTTAAAGACCTATATATACCGGGTATCCCGCTAAGAATAACTCTCGGCCGTATCTCAGAAAGTGCCAGTCGTATGGCTTGCGGAAATTTTTTTTAGTAAAAGTGACCATTAGAAATTGCTGGAAATTATTTTTAGTGTTTAGGTTAGCCGATAGGGGACGTAACTATAGTGACCAAACAAAAAGCGGGATTTTCTCCAAAATCCTCAGTCAACATATTTTATTATGTACCAAATTTGGCTCTATTTTTTTTTGTTTAAGGGGAGTAGAAAGGGACGAATATTGCTATGCAAAAATATTGACGATTTCGGTTTGGCGTATCAGAATTTGACAAATTGAAACTCGTTTAATTATTTATAAATATATTTATATTTATTAATTATCAATCTCCTGGCATCTTTACCAAGGACATAATTACTGTGGAAACGATTGTTGAGACAATTGTATCTATGGAAAATATCTTCTTGGTAACTTTACCAGGAGATTGATAATTTGGCCCTAAATAGGGATTCTTTTGTTTAATCAATTTTATGAAAACCGAAGTCGTTCTGAATTCCGTTGCGACAGCTAAAGGGCGCTATTTAGCAGACTGATGCAAATAATTTTTGCTCGCACGGTAGGTATGATATTCTTATACAGGGTGTACCAAAAAATAGGTATAAGCTCCGCGCCTATTCCCATTGAACGGTTTTTATGTTTATTTAAAAGGATTAAATGATGGCCAAAGTTGCATGGTTTCACATTCACGTTGTTTCATAATCCTGTAACATCTCCACTATTAACCGGTAAATTTAAAATTAGTTGATTTTAATAAATTTCAAATATGTAGTGCTTGGGACAATATTTAGCCGGATACAGTACACAATTTGTCGTCTTCAATCTTATAAAAAAATTATTCCAGCGCGCAATACTTGTTCTTGAAGGTTATACCTATAGGTGGTAAAAGTAGATGTTTAAAATATTTTTTCTATTTCACGTTCATAATAAGCTCAGTACGATACGCATTTGCGTATCGTAATGAAGCTATTTCGATACGCGTTTTTTCTTTATTTGATGTTGGTAACATTTAAATGTTTTATTTCATTGACTTGCACGGCCTTTGTGATTTACGAGAAAACCCATTTTTCGCAGAGGAAAAATAGCTTGATAAATTACTTTTTTATTCTGTGTGGATAACAGTCATGTATGTTGGTTGCATAAATCTATAAATCAATCTTTTCTACATGCTTCAAGCTATCATTTTCTGCCAAATCCTATTCAAAATGCAATCTACTAACCTTCCAATGTCGATTTTAACTTCAACTTTATTTGAATTTTCCATCTTCCCTATACTAAATTGCAATGCCGTGACGTAAAATCACGTCTTTTGAAATTCGAAAAAAAAGTAGCAAAATCTCCCGAATTTCCGAACGCTCTGTATATGTACCGAATGTACAAGGATCACACAACGTATTCCGTCCAATTTCAAATCTCATATCGCTAAAATAACTTTAGAATCTCGTGGTGAAAATGGGTCAATAAATCAAAAAATTACAGTTTGCAAAATAATTTTTGTTGTCCAGAGGCTACTATGATAAAAAATAGTATTACCAACATAAAATTTAGACATAAAAATTTACAAAATTTGAAGGATTTATTTTCTTTTTAAAATGTATTTTTCTTGTTTATAAAAGCTGAAGTAGAAAAAAATGTATAAGGTCATGTTTCATAAGGCGTTTTAGCGCACGTGTCAATAAAAAAACTCGCCACTTTGTGGCTCGTTTTTTAAAATAGACGCGTGCGCTAAAACCGCTTCTTATGAAACGTGTACTTTAATATACTAATAAAAGATACAAGGACAAAAAGAGGACATATGCATTCTTGGCAGAGAAGAGAAAAGGGTAAAGTTGTAGAAAATCCAAAACATCCTACAATAAAAAAATCCTAAAATATGGTATAAATATTACTTGATGATGTGGCGAACGAAATTTAAATACACACCGTTGTTGTGAAAAATCTAAGATAAAAGTGGTGCAAATACAAACTGCGTTTTATCCAATGTCACCAATCTAAGTCCGAACCCTATTATGGAACTTTCTCTTGTTAATGACGTTTCTTCAAATTAAATAACGGCAATCGTTCCTAAAATTAGACTAAAAATTATGTGTATATCTTCACAAGCGTCTATAGAGTCTGACTATGGACTTTTTAACCGGCCAATCATTGGCCGCCGTCTTAAAGAAAGTAATTTTGAGGTTAAGCGATGTAAAGCCGGTTGTTGTAAATTAAGAAAATAAAATGCTATTTATTAATCGGTATATAGGTTTCTAACAGTTTCTTTGAAACGTCAAGTATGTCAAAAACATTCGCCTCCTCAACATTCTCAAAAGTCCATCACACAAAAAAACTACAAGTATTGTGAATATAATAAACAATTCAACAATAAACAGTGTCTTTCGAGGCATGGAAGGAAGCAACATAAAATATTACATACGTTATAGGAATAATCAGATTTACAAGTGTACCGGGTGTTCCACCTAAGGAGATAATCGGCTATATCTCAGAAAGTAATAACACTAGGACTTTGGGAAAAAATATATATCGATAAATGCGGCCAAGAGAAATTGCTGGAAATCATTTCATTTTCAAAAGAAGGATTTTTTTTCAAGACCAAGTTGAATAAAATCGGTTTATCCAAAGCACCAAAGCAGAGATATCAGCGTTTGAAACAAAAAAGGTTTGACCTTCTCCCACCACTTTATTATTGAAAATAGAAAAAAACGATTCCTAATATAAAGTTGCATAATTTTATGAAGAATACAATGCTTATATTTTTAACATATTTTTATTAAGAAAAATCAAGAGAAAATCGGCATTTCTATTTTGAAAGTTCTCTTACGGTCATTTTTCGAACTTGAAAATAATTTCCAGCAATTTTTCTTGGCCGCTTTTATCGATATATATTATATTTTTTCCCAAAGTCCTAGTGTTATTACTTTCTGAGATATAGCCGATTACCTCCTTAGGTGGAACACCCGGTACATACTATATACTACAAATATCAACATTACAGAATAAATACAATACTTGACCATTTAACAATAATTATATGTTATAATTTAAATTTAACCCTTAAGATAAACAGTTTCAATATTATTACGTAATGAGAATTATTTCATAAAAATATTTTATAAGAAACCGAAAATTGTCATGTGTTCCTTTTTTTGTTTTATTAATTGTTTTGTATTTTGTAATAAGTTTTCTCCATACCAAAAAAATCAAAACCTGTAAAAGTAGTAAGTAGATTATTAACGTAGGTAAGTAAAAGTCACATAATAGTCACACTCGGTTGTAACATCACTAGGCTAAACGTTCTCAAAATTATACATTTTTTTCAAATCTAAATTATGTCCTCTTCAAAAAAACCTCCGCATTAGAAAAAAATTCCATATTCACTATTTTTCGTCTGCGAAAATCAAGGTAATTCGTATAGTTTATTATTTTTTCTATTTCACGTTCATAATAAGCTCAGTACGATACGCATTTGCGTATCGTAATGAAGCTATTTCGATACGGGTTTTTTCTTTATTTGATGTTGGTAACATTTAAATGTTTTATTTCATTGACTTGCGCGGCCTTTGTGATTTACGAGAAAACCCATTTTTCGCAGAGGAAAGATAGCTTGATAACTTACTTTTTTATTCTGTGTGGATAACAGTCATGTATGTTGGTTGCATAAATCTATAAATCAATCTTTTGTAGATGCTTCAAGCTATCATTTTCTGCCAAATCCTATCCAAAATTGAATCTACTAACCTTCCAATGTCGATTTTAACTTCAACTTTATTTGAATTTTTCATCTTCCCTATACTAAATTGCAATGCCGTGACGTAAAATTACGTCTTTTGAAATTCGAAAAAAAGTAGCAAAATCTCCCGAATTTCCGAACGCTCTGTATATGTACCGAATGTACAAGGATCACACAACGTATTCCGTCCAATTTTAAATCTCATATCGCTAAAATAACTTTAGAATCTCGTGGTGAAAATGGGTCAATAAATCAAAAAATGACAGTTTGCAAAATAATTTTTGTTGTCCAGAGGCTCCTATGATAAAAAATAGTATTACCAACATAAAATGTAGACATAAAAATTTACAAAATTTGAAGGATTTATTTTCTTTTTAAAATGTATTTTTCTTGATTATAAAAGGTGAAATAGAAAAAAATGTATAAAGCACATGTTTCATAAGGCGTTTTAGCGCACGTGTCAATAGAAAAACTCGCCACTTTGTGGCTCGTTTTTTAAAATAGACGCGTGCGCTAAAACCGCTTCTTATGAAACGTGTACCGGGTGTTCCACCTAAGGAGGTAATCGGCTATATCTCAGAAAGTAATAACACTAGGACTTTGGGAAAAAATATATGTTTATAAAAGCGGCCAAGAGAAATTGCTGTAAATTATTTTCAAGTTCGAAAAATGACCGCTAGGGGGCGTAAGATAACTTTCAAAATAGAAATGCCGATTTTCTCTTGATTTTTCTTAATAAAAATATGTTAAAAATATAAGCATTGTATTCTTCATAAAATTATGCAACTTTATGTTACGAATAATTTTTTTCTATTTTCAATAATAAAGTGGTGTGAGAAGGTCAAACCTTTTTTCTTTCAAACGCTGATATCTCTGTTTTGGATAAACCGATTTTATTCAACTTGGTATTGAAAAAAGCCCTTCTTTTCCTCTACACGTAGATCTATTAACTATACCATATTGATTCTGATGGTGGCCACTAGATGGCGTTTTTCCGTAATTCCTCAATAAATAAGAATTTTCTCAAAAAAATCAAATATTATGATATGACTTTTTCATCATATTTTATTTTAGGCTTATAAAGGCTATTAAATAGTTAAATAAAAAATTCAGGTCCGTATTTAAAATAAAAAAGTTGATGATGGTCGCTCGAATCCGAAACGTCGGATTAAAAAACTAACCCCATCAGCTTGTAGAGGAGGAAAAGTTACCATAAGGAACTGAAAACCGCAACGTGATATATTTTGTGTGATTTAATTGATTAATGAATGTTTTAAAAAATGGCCTATTTTTCCATATTAATTATTATTATCCCTAATTTCTCTAGTTTAACAAAAGATATCACGTTGCGGTTTTCAGTTCTTTGTACTAACGTTTCTTCCTCTACAAGCTGATGGGGTTAGTTTTTTAATCCGACGTTTCGGATTCGAGCGACCATCATCAACTTTTTTATTTTAAATACGGACCTGGATTTTTTATTTCACTATTTAATAGCCTTTATAAGCCTGAAATAAAATATGATGAAGAAGTCATATCATAACATTTGATTTTTTTGAGAAAATCCTTATTCATTGAGGAATTACGGAAAAACGCCCTTTAGTCGCCACCATCAGAATCAATATGGTATAGTTAGTAGATCTACGTGTAGAGGAAAAGAAGGTCTTTTTTTCAAGACCAAGTTGAATAAAATGGGTTTATCCAAAGCAGAGATATCAGCATTTGAAAGAAAAAAGGTTTGACCTTCTCCCACCACTTTATTATTGAAAATAGAAAAAAATTATTCGTAACATAAAGTTGCATAATTTTATGAAGAATACAATGCTTATATTTTTAACATATTTTTATTAAGAAAAATCAAGAGAAAATCGGCATTCCTATTTTGAAAGTTCTCTTACGCCCCCTAGCGGTCATTTTTCGAACTTGAAAATAATTTCCAGCAATTTCTCTTGGCCGCTTTTATAGACATATATTTTTTCCCAAAGTCCTAGTGTTATTACTTTCTGAGATATAGCCAATTACCTTCTTAGGTGGAACACCCGGTACTTTAATATACTATTATTTTATCTTTTTTTTTTGCCTCAATTTTATAGAAAATAATAGGTAGGTACCTACAATGATTTATGTGCGCATTCTTAACACATTTATTTTTAAGTTTCCCTCGCTTTATTGCGACCGTTGATTGGATTAAAAAGTCCACAGCCAGACTCAGACGCTTGTTATATCTTCACTGTTAATATTTGTTATTCGGTACCTGTCAAAAAATTGAATTTTCAATTTCTGTTGTAAATCATTGTCATCTGACGAAGCTACAATGTTAGCGGAAAATGTAAGAGTGGAAATTTACAAGTTCATCTTTGTTTTACTGTATCCCATAATACTATAATTATTATGGATTTCCACCTAGTATCGTCTAAATCAATTAATTTTCATGTTATGGTTGCAGAATCAAAAATCAAGTTACCTATTCTCTGTCAAATAGATTATTTGTTTTTCAGGGTTAATAATGGCGAATATTATAGGTTAATTAGTAGTGAAAAATAATTTTAAAATACAATAAGTAAGAACTACAACACATACTTACAAGGGCGAATCCAGAAATTAATTTTGGGGGGGGGGTCACACAGCGCTGAAGGCGCAAAAATAGCACCGCAGGCGAAAATTTTTAGAGGTTTTTAGAGGAAGAGGATGAAACAATTAAAAATATGATAAACCCTATTTGTGCCGAAGCTAAAATGATATCCGCAGGCCGCCCATTAGTTGAGAATCTCTTCGGTTCAGAGGAAGTTTCCAATTTTACGACATCCGTGTGTGATTGCTGGCCTTTAATTCAAGAAATGTCAGACATTGATACTCCCGATGAAGGCACCAGACTTGCTAATAAATTGAGAAAAGTTATAGTTTGCACTAAGGATGTATTACAAAAGCTTTTAGTCTCGTTATTGCTAATAAGTCCTCATTCAATGACTACTGAGAGGATTATTTCCCATTACAACAAATTAAAAACGCCAGGAAGAATTTCATTAAATGAAGATACAATGAATGATCGCCTCTTAGTGTCATTGAATGGAGTTGGAACAGCCCATTTTGATCCAAGACCGGCAGTCGCCGAGTTTTTAATGGAAAAATAACTTAGGTTTAGAGAACCAACTCCTGAAATATACAAAGCTAGAGATTTTATTAGTACATTTTTTAGAGATAATCCTAAATTATAATCCTATTAATGAAGTTCCTTTTACAATGAAAATGAGTAGGTAACGAGTTCCTTTTTGCACGACGCTGTAAAATAACAGTGTTTTCAATTTGTAGAAAAAATGTGCACTGGGTTATGAACTCACTCTTTTTGACTCCACAATAGTTTTCACGTATGTTGAAATGTAAACCGCCCAGGGGGGGTTCATGACCCCCATGACCCCCCCCCCCCCTGGATCCGCCCTTGCATACTTATACAGCGTGTCTTCGGAAGTTCTTACCAAATGGGAAAATTTTTAATTATTAACTCTACGAGAAAAAGCGCCTCTTCCTAAAAAGTCCTGCTTGGTGAGAAAATAAATTTGCACAAGAATATTTATACAGGGTGTTTCATTAAGGGTGGCCACCGGCCATATCCCTGAAACTACTAAGCATAGAAACTTGGTAAAAAAAGTTATGATTAAAGCGGTCATGAGAAAATTCTGGAAAGTATCTTTAAGTTCCTCATTTCGCCGCAAGGGGGCACAATTGAAAAAAAAAATTTTAATTAAAATTTCTCCGAAAATTCCCATATTAAGGTATAACTCTGATTACATAATTAGAAAGCTTAGACAATTCTACATCATTTTGGTTTAAGGCTCATTGGCGTACCGACCTTGCTAAGAGTGGGGAAAGATATTTTGAAAGTGGAAACATTAAAATCGCTGTAACTTTTAAACGCCTTGTGCGATTTTACTAAATTTAGGATTGTTTGGAAGAGAAAGATAAGCAAAAAAGTGTTGGCACAATAAATAGTGTGTCGTGGAATGCTTTGGCCACGAAGCTATAAAAAGAATAATTTTTTCGATTAAAGTGTTAAAAAGTATTGTTTTGGCAATAACCCTAAAACGAACAAAAATAGCAAACTGCGGTCTTCCCCTTTTTTTTGCAAATTTAATCTCCTTTCCATAGTTATACCGTATGATTTGAATTTTCGGGGTAAAATCAAAAAACTATTATTATTACAAATTGCGCCCTTTAGCAATTTTATTAGAAACTATCGTATACCATTGGATACGGCAATTGAAGATACTTACCTTTCTTTTCCAAACAAGCCTAAATTTAGTAAAATCGCATAAGGCGTTACAGCGATTTTAATGTTTACACTTTCAAAATATCTTTTTCCACTCTTAGCAAGGTCGGTACGCCAATGAGCCTTAAACCGAAATGATGCAGAATTGTCTAAGCTTTCTAATGATGTAATCAGGGTTACAGAGTTATACCTTAATATCGGAATTTTCGGAGAAATTTAGAATTAAAAAAAATTATTTTTAATTGTGCCCCCTTGCGGCATAATGAGGAACTTAAAAATAATTTCCAGAATTTTCTCATGACCGCTTTAATCATATTTTTTTTCCCCAAGTTTCTATGCTTAGTAGTTTCCGAAATATGGCCGGTGGCCGTGGCCACCTTTAATGAAACACCCTGTATAAATATTCTTGTGCAAATTTATTTTTTCACCAAGCAGGACTTTTTAGGAAGAAGCACTTTTTTTCGTAGAGTTAATAATTAAAAAGTTTCCCATTTGGTAAGAACTTCCGAAGGCACGCTGTATTTAAGACTACTGACGGATTTGATTAATAAAAGGTAATAATAATTAGTATGCAGAGAATTTAGCTGTCTAGTCACTTATACCTCCATAATTAAATTAAAATATCCACTATTAATAAATTTGCATGTATTACCTAAACATAAACAGTGAACTTATTTGCATAATGTTTTTTAAATTCTTCTTTTATGAATGCTTTTTTTTAAATTTAATCATTTTTGCTTGCCATCAGCGCTCTAATTTCTTTGGGAAATAAAATACGTAAGAGCTGACGACTTGTCTTTTGCCTGTTTGTTTTGATACTCAGCAAAAATATAAATAAAATTTGTGCCAGTCTTTCGCAGCACTATTTATGCTAAGTGTGTGATTAAAAATAAAAATTATTGCAGTTTTATTGCCGAGAAAGATATAAGTAAACACAATATGCAAGTAAATGCAAATGAATAAAAATTATAGTACCTAGGTCACTAGAAAAGTTTGCAATACCTATACACTATACAGTGTGTATCAGCCAAATAAATTCGATAATAAATACATTGGGGCGTGTCGGAAAAAACGCTCCGACACGTCGATTGGTATTTCTAGTTGCGCATGTTTTTCGATAAAAACTTTTTATACAGGGTGTGTCATGTAACAGTGGCCAATACCAACTTTCTTATTTTAAATGCAACACCCTGTATATTATTCAATTTTTGGATTCTTCAGAAAATTTTAGACATATTTCATGTACAAATATCCTATACCTATCTCCAACTGTTTCGGAAATATTAAGTGTTTTCAGATTTATTGAAATTCAGCGTTTCTTTTTACTGATATGTAAAATTTAAAAAAAAGGTATAAATAGTTTTCTTTCTTTTGTTTAAAACTCCTGACCTTAGCAAATTGTTGTCTGTCTGCATGACAGTAGTTGTCAGTGTTAGAGTCGTTTAAATTTGGTTACCTGCATACCAGAAAAATAGTTTATTTGACAGAAATGCACAAAATAACAATTCTACAGATGATTGGTCAGTGGCGCACACAAGGGGGGGGGGGGCACTGGGGCAGGTGCCCCCCTCCCCAGCAAGTAGCTCAAAACCGGAGTAGTCGATTGTTGAAATATGTAACCGACATCACTCGGTCTAGCACTGAGCACAAGTTCTACTATTTGCTTACTAATAATTTAATATATTCTATATCTATAAATTTTAATTTATTATTTCTCTTTTCTGCTTAGAAAAGCTTTTAGGGTTCACTCTTCCGCTCAGCAAAATTCTCCAAAAACTAAAGATATTGACCTTGCATTTGCAATAAGTAATATTAAAGATGTCATCGCATCCATACAAATATTGCGAGAAAATGCTGATGATGAGTTTTGTAAAATTTTTGACGAGGCTAAGCAGAAAGCCGAAATATTTGATGCTAAAGATTCAAATGCCAATGCTAACTACCAAACAAATGCATAGAAGTAACATACCCAATGAGAGCTGTATAAAATATTACCAGATATCAATATTTTTGCCGTGGGTAGATTCTTTTCTATCCAACCTAAACGACCGATTTACAAAACATAAAGCGATCCTTAGTAATTTAATGGTACTACTTTCAAATGGAAACCCCGTTAACCAAAAGCAAATAGAAGATTTTCATAACTTGGTGTCCTTTTATCGCCAAGATATACAAGAATTAAGTAAGTATGTCTTAGAAGCAGAGCTACGTCTATGGTACCAAAAATTTATTAAATCCAGTGACTCCGCTTCTATTCCAAAGAGCGCACTTGATGCCATAAATATGATGAATGTAATATGCGTATCCAAATATTTTTATACTACTTAAGATATTTTCAATATTACCGGTGTCGACAGCTACAGCAGAACGAACATTTTCAACTTTAAGAAGGCTTAAATCTTATTTAAGAAATACAATGGGAGAAAATCGGCTAAATGGACTTGCTAATTTAAATATTCATAGGGATTATACATATTATTGATACCAATAAAGTCCTAAGTATTTTAAAAGAAAGAGGACCCAGGAGGTTAGATTTTGTTTTGTAAATGTGTATTTTGCTTGCAATATTTATAGATATTTAAAAAAAATTGCAGCAGTTTAATTATCCCCCCCCCCCCCCCCCACTTTTATTAAGGTAAAACTATTAGTATTTTATATAGATCTTATATTGTGCCCCTCCCATGCTTGAGTCCTGAGTGCGCCACTGTGATTGGTTCTGGAGATAAAACACGGACACAAATGGAAGTTGCTCGCTTATTTCATGAAAAATTTCCAACTTTGCCGCCTATAACTCAAGGGAAAATTAGTATAATAGAAAAGCAGTTTCGCCAGCTTATTGGACATGTAAAGCAGATAAAAATAATAGCTGCCAATGCAATAAGTGATGATACCAAATTAGATATTATGCTTGAGTTTGAGGAAAACCCACATCTAGTCGAAAAACAGCCCCAATGTTCGGTGTTAGCCATTCATCGATTATTCGAACATATAACAAGAAAATAAAATGTATCCCTATAAAATGATACCTACTCATGAGCTCATAGAAGACGATTTTGATAGAACGTATTTTTGTGAAGAAATGATGACAATGTTAGATAACAATGTGATCCAATTAGAACATGTTTTGTTTTCTGATGAGTGCACTTTTACACTTCGTGGTCATGCTAATCGTCAGAATTGCCGCTATTGGTCTAGGGAAAATCCTCACTGGAGTAGAGGAAAACATAAGCAATATCCTGAAAAGGTTAATGTTTGGGCAGGAATAGTTGGAGATCATATCATAGGTCCCTTTTTAATTAATGGCAATTTAAATGGCGATAATTATTTAGCACTACTCCAAGATAATGTCGTGCCAACTTTGACAAACTTATATCACAAAATCACAAAATTATTATATACAGGTATTTTACCCCTATTTGGGCATAATAAAAATCATACACTGGTCTTTACTAGATATTGTATTTGAGTCACTTAAGGCAGAAACACGATTCACTAAGCTACACAAAAACTAGGAATCCATATATATAACACCCACAATCGACAATCATTTTTTTTTAGGTAATTCCGCCTGCAATGTTTGTAAACGAATTTTAATTTTTTTGGTGGGGAAGATTGAAATTCTTCCATTTGGATTTATCGTCATTGGTAAACTACCACAAAGGGGTAAATTACCTGCTATATATACAAATTTCAAAAAACCCGGAGGAAAACCAGGATAAAAATTTCGGAAAGTAGCGTTTGTAAACGAATTTTAATTTTTTTAGTGGCGAAGATTGAAATTCTACCATTATGGATTTATCGTCTTTAGTTAACTAGAATTTTAATCTTCGCCACTAAAAAAATTAAAATTTGTTTACAAACGCTTTTCAAAGTATTTATCCTGTAACTTTTTCCTCTGGTTTTTTGGAAATTCGTATATAGCAGGTAATTTACCCCTTTTGGGGTAGTTTACTATAGACGATAAATCCAAATGGTGGAATTTAAATCTTCGACATTAAAAAAATTAAAATTCAAGGGGTAAATTACCTGCTGTATACGAATTATTACCTGCTGTATACGAATTTATAAAAACCCGGAGGAAAAAGTTACAGGATAAAAATTTCGAAAAGTAGCGTTTGTCAACGAATTTTAAAATAGTGCCAAAACCCCGTGGCGAAGATTTAGTTTTTAGGGCTGTTCGAAATGTCAACCGATGTATGTGCTTAATGCAGTGTTTAGTCTATGTCGTTCGGGAAAAAAACGTTATTTAATGATTCACACAAACCACTTGGCACAGTTATTAAAGAACAATAATAATGTTAATTGATTTTGCTCGAGACAAATGAGGATTTGTTCCTTAGGATTCGAGTTCCGTCCATTTTTTCAAAATGGCCACTGAAAAATCACCAAAATTTATATCTGCACGAGATAGGTTTGATTATACTCTTTTCTAGATAATTCGGCTGGGAAGAATTCAAAAAATATAATTTCTTGTCCATTCCACCTTGTTTGACCTCAAAACAACTGATTTAAATGTAAAATAATAAATATCGCATCGTTTTCTTTCAAAAATATTTTTAAATGGCGGGGTAAAGTTATCGACTTAAATATGCACAAAGATTTAACATAATGATGAAAAAACCATGTTACACATCCTAATTCTTCTTTATAGGTTCTAAAATAGTCCGGTCAAAATAGATAAAATTTGAAAAAAATGGTTAAAATGAATAACTGAATGCAATAAAGTACTGAGAATTTCATTTCAGTAGAACCCAATACTGATGTAAGTTTTCTCAAATGACCTTGATTGAACATGACTGGACTCAAAAAAATTTTAAATATAGTTTTTAAAATTTTTAATAAAGATTCCATTTTTTTAAATATATTGATGTCGGCGATATCATTGTTGATATCGAACATAGGAATAGTAAATTTTTCCAATTCATGTATGACATCATCAGGATCATCAGGAATTTTTCTCCGACAGCTTTTATTTCTTTTTATTTAAAAGCAAAAGTGAACTATTCCTGCCAAGCTAACCAGGCTCCTTGTGTACTGCTATTTGCGAGAAATGAGACAGTATCACCCTGTGTAAGCATGGAAGCCCCTCAGTGCTAGGGATCTATCAACACCTAAATTGAAAGTTACACTGAGCGAAATATCGAGTTGAGATAACTCAAATATGAATTATCCTAGCTCGACGCGTGTTGCCAATAGGGGACAGCCCAGACCTCTGAATTACAGCAACTAAATCGAACAAATTGCATTAAATCACTGTTCATAAGTTGTAATAGCTCAGAAAATGTGTTATTTTATGCACTGGGATAGCTCACCCAACCGACTTAAATCATTGGTAAGCTAAGGCTACCATAGCTGCGACTTGGGCTGCAAGCAATTCATTGTTAAAGCTGCCAGAGACCAATAGGTGAATTGTGATTCGTTTACTACTCGGGCTAGATTAATTCATGAGTCGAGCTATGAAAACTTGATTATTGAGTTGTCCTAGCTTATGATTATGGCTAGAATAACTCACTCGTTTGGCTGTCAGAAACACTGTACTTTTTTTTTTGAAAATATTAAATGATGTGTTTTAGGAGTGTATTTCGAAACTTAATTCAAACCCAGTTATTAGCTAAAGTACGTTTATTAGTGAAATAAAAAAACATTTTTACATTTAACCAACGAATTTAAAGAATTACTTCACCAACAATAATGATAAAAGTTGAACAGTAAAAAAATGTTTTATACAAAAGAAATATATATAATATTTAATATAAATATAAATAAAAATATCACTAAATAGCTTTAAATGTAGTTACTTCAATGTGGAACACATCTACAAATCTTGATAGAATACATATCTTAAGCAAGAAAAAATAAGCGAAGAAAAGCGAAAATTTTTTGTAGTCTTTCAGGTAGGTTGCTAATATCCTAGAACAAAAATATCAATAAAAACACAATAAATTTGTTTAGCCTGTTTGTCAGTTTTGTCTTCCTGTGTCTGAATGACTAGTATTTTAAGCCAATTGACTTTTTCGGTATTTCAAAAATAAAATTACATATTTTTTTAACATGCGATTTTTAAATTAATACAATGTCAACTGTCATTAGCATAAAATGTGAAATCTTTTGTGCATCCTCAAGTATTAAGTTTACACACACGAGTACTTAATGCGTGTTAACTAAATATGAAATTTAGTATCCTTCTCGAAGGATTTTCCGAAACCTACGCTTATAGTTTTGCTTGAATATTAACAGATGGATAGAAAAATCGACAATTTTTATTTCAAAAATCTTAAATAGTTTATCAGTCTCAGAGCGTGTTGCAGTAAAGTTTTATTATTCTTAGAAAACATATTTTACACTTAATTTCAAATAGGTCAACAAAATTTAAAAGGTCCCATTCCATTAACACTTACTTTACTTTTTCGTGTCCGGAATGAGTTTCTCGGCCCAGTAATGGGCCACGTCTAATGCTTCGGGTTTGCCCAGCCACAGGTCGTCGAGGGAACACCGTGCGGGGCAGTTCGGGAATATCAGGAGATGTTTCATGGTTCGAACTGCGCCACAGTCACACTTGTCGTAATTTGGTTGAGATAGGCCCCATTTGATCAGATTGGTTTTAACAGGTGCAGCCCCTGTTCGGATGCGGTTCAGCATTCTCCATGTTTTAAAGTCGCTCGAAACGCCGCTGGACGCAACGTGCATTAAGTTACTTCTGCGCCTACGCGTGATCGAATGTATACTAAAACTAAAACAGTAGAAAAAAACGCACCCAACCGGCGTGAGCACAAAAAATTCGGAACTTTTCGTGACTGTTCGGTCGGTGATTTACCCACGATATGGGGTTTTGCCATTTGCCAGTGGCGGCTCGTGCCATTTTAGTGAAGTAGGGCCAGGTAAACCCTTAGCGCCGTAGGCAAAAATTTTTTGGGTGCCACGCCCTTTTTTGTTAATAGTTCTTGCTTTTAAAGTAGGAAAAATAAGCAAAAAGGCACCTAATTTAATTTATGAGTTTACAATCATATCTTGAATATACTTAAACACGATAACAAGTTGAAACACACAAGCAATGTCAGTGGTTTCATCTGCGATAAACGGAGAGTCCTTTATTTCTTTTATGACTTCATCATGATACACATCTAACATACAGTCCAGAAGTTCATTTTGTAGGGGTTTTGATGTTCCTTTAAATACTTTCGATTTTTCAATATGATCTTTAAGAGTTTTGTCTAATTCTGAGCTGAAATTTATTAATTTACGAAATATGCCCCTATTTTTCGACGTCTCTTTTTCGTCATGACCTCTCAAAGCCAACTCAAATGCACCACAAAACCGAACGCAGTTTATAATTTGGTTTAATATGTATCTGTTTTTATCAATTTGTTCGTTTTTCTTCATTATTTCATTGTGATATGCAGAATTTAATTGAGTTTTAATGTTAATTTTACCAAGCATACTGAAATTAAATAATAATATATTGTTTAAATGTACCTTCGATTTTTCATGTGTCTTCATTTTGTCCCAGAAATGGGCCAAATCATCTGTACCTTTTTGGGACCAAGTTTGCTTCTCACCAAATTAATAAAGGCCTAAGTAACATATTGAACCTAAATTTACAAAATAATAAATATCTATGTTTCTCTTAGGTCTGTTTTAATTTTTACCGATAAAATTAAAAGGGCCTAAGTAAATATAGATCCAATATTTTACAATTTTTATAACCTAAGTTGCAGATAGGCCCTTTAAGAAAAAATTAAATAAAATGGTAAAAAGGACCTAAGAGCACGTAGAACACATTCTTTGGGCCTATTATTCACTTACGCCCTTTTGTGTTTTTAAACTTTACCGTTACAGTTAGATAATATCAATAAAAATGGGTTTTAAATGAACATATATTTTTTGCACTTAGGTCCTTTTTACTTTAAATTTTCATAAAAATAACAGTTTTATTTACTTGGGACCACTTTCATTTGAAAGAGTGGTATTTATTTAGTCAGTTAGGCCCAATAACGCATTTTTAAAAAAATTGTACTTAGGCCCTTTTTCGACCAAGCCACAGAAATAGTTTATTCACACTTATTTATCTCACTAAGGTGCATAATATACTCCTCCGTCTTCTACAACATACGCTGTTTATATTTTTTCACATATAAAAATACCAATCGATGATTTTGTTAAATCTGGCAACCCAGCTGTATTTACGGTATTAGGCTTATCCATATCGCGCGCTAAGTTCTCCCGGTTACTATTCCGTCTCTTTCTATCACACATAGTACTTAATTATATGTCACGTTGATCGTTGATACGATAAATAAATCTTTAGTTACCTGTCTGCCAATGTCGGACTAACATGATTTTATGTTTTATGGTGATTTATATCATGGACGATATAAACGACGATTTGCATTTTACCGTCCTACCCCTTTAGATGTCGTAGCCCAAGAACGGTGTGGAGAACTATAGGTACCTAGAGAAAATAATGTTTAACATCGGAGACACCTTAATAATGATAACAGTTAGGTATAACATGGTACCAGGTTTCAGTGATATGTACACAAATGGAAATTTTATGACTCAATCAACTCTGTTTATAGACCAGGGTCGATAATTTTTGAAACCAAAAAAAATAATAGTAGGATGAAACCTCGGATGAAACCCATTGGAAAAGAAAGAGAATATAACAAATATGAAAGGAAAAATAATTTACGAGCGATCCGAGGTCGGGAAGTGGAAGGGAATGAGGTTTTAAGGGTAGAAAACGATTTATCTCGATTTCCGGCAAAACTACCAGTCCTATGAAAAAACGTTAAATGGCAAAAATTTAGATAATAAAAAGATCTACAACTTTTGTAATTTTTTTTTAATCATTATGTACAATTTTGAGCTATTTATTAAAATTTATACTTTTTTTTATCAATGTAATATGGAATATTACGTTTTTCGAGTAATTAAAGTATAAATTTTAATAAATAGCTCAAAATTCTACATAATGATTAAAAAAAAAATTCATATTCGAGTTATTTTCGTTTCCTTGCATTTTTTGAGAACATTTCCCATAGTAATGTATATTTTTTTTACATCATCAGAAAGTAGAGATTTCAACGAACAAAAAGCCCACCGACTTTTTTAAAAAAGCAGATATTTTGACGTGAGAGTTTTCGATTGAAAATTAGGGTGGTTTTTCGATATTAAGTCAAAATAAGGTGAAAAAATAAATATTTTAAATCAAAAAAATTACAGTGTGTTTGGGACATAAAAAAGTAAGTTTTCACAAAATTTCGTGAAAAAAAAATTTTTTGTAACTGATAAAAATAAAAAACCAAAAACTTGGTTATTTGAATTTTTCACATAAATTTTGAAGTTATGTGAAAAAAAAGTTAATATAAAAGTTGCAGATCTTTTTATTACCTACAACTTTACCATTTAACGTTTTTCCATAGGACTTGTAGTTTTGCCGAAAATCGAGATAAATCGTTTTCTACCCTTAAAAACTCACCCCTTTCCACTTCCCGACCTCGGATCGCCCGTAAATTATTTTTCCTTTCATTTTTGTTATATTCTCTTCCTTTTCCAATGGGTTTCATCCTACTATTATTTTATTTCACTTTTTACCATTTTCAAAGGCTTCAGCCCTGGTCTATAAGACCTAGTTATTAATATCAAATTAAAAAAATAGTTATTATAGTGTTTTCAAACTTAAGGTATGATTATATTTTTAGAAAATAATTCCCTGTCATTCCAGGGTATTTCTTATTGGAGGATGGGTAAGCAAGTATATTTTTTTTAGTTATAAGGATTGCAATGGGAATGGGTTAATTAATAAAAAAACAATTAGGTACAGGTTCTCGTTATAATTTTAAAAGTTATTATAGAGTTAAACAAATATGATTAAGTATATAACGAGGTAAATAATAAAATTTGACGTTTTATTTATTATATGTAATGCATTTAGTAAAGTAAAGTCGTTGGTTATTGCTAAAGAAACATAAACCTCATCGATCATAAAATTGGTTTTCTTATCTCCTAATCTAATCAAAATGTTTGATTTAGAAGCATGTGTAAAGAGCTAAATCTTGTAAAAATTATGACACATTTCCCCTATAGGTAAGTATTACTACTTTAGGGCGGCGTTTCCACGATGGTTTATCGCAATTTGTTTGGTTTATAAATTTCGTTTTGTTCCAATTCCGCGAAGGTCGTGCAGGAAAACATCGCACGGTAAGCGAGAACCTACGAAACCGCTGTGGCAGGCCGTAGTCTGGCAAGGTGCGCCGTACCTGCCGATATTTGCCGCCCGTTATCACAGCCCGGCATTATAATGTTGTTTAAGCGGTGCTTGCGATAAGACCACTCCGATCTTTACTTTAGGCGAAATTATAAGTCACTTCGTGCTTTCTTTCCGGGCCGGCGCAACTTACGAAATATCCTGTGCTCTGATTTCGTTACAACTTCCTGATCTACCTGTGTTTTTTTTTAGATAGTGCCGCAGCCCGAACCAGTGCCTCTTTCCGACGCTTCTTTAAAGGACGAATCTCAGAAGTCTGGACCAAAAATTAAAATAACCCCTAAAAAATCCAAAGTGTCTACTGCCAGTAGAAAAGTCGCGATCAGTGGACAAATTCAGGGAAAGCTTTCCGATTTCATTCATCCTGACGATATTATTCAGCACGCTAATGGCAAAGTGTACATCAAGAGCAAATGCAAGCTGTGTAATTTCAAAACAGCTTGGGATAGTGAGATGGCAAAACACGAGAAGCAGTTTCACAATATCGTTAATGAAATAGCCGACAAAGTCGTGGTCAAGAAGACTCATAGACCCATACCAAATTTGATTCCCATCCCATCACCGGCAGTGTTAAAAATCGCTCAGCAACGAACTCCGGCGTTTAACAGAGTAATAGAAATACCTGAATCCAAAGAACCAGTGATGAGCCAAAAGGATATTAATGACATTTGCAGCAGGTCTGCTAACAGTGCCCTCAAAGACTTTGCTTCTTTGTTTGGATCTGAAGATGTATTTAAAAATCCTTCAACTTCAAAAGTACCTGATCTCATTCCCACGTCGATATTTGCATCGGCAAATAGACATAGGACAATGGATTTTAAACAGAAAAACGCCTCGTTTTTCGATCGCCTTAAAGAAAAATTAGAAATTGGAACAGGGTGTAATTTGATTTGTACCTTATGTGGACACGAGAGTAAGTGTTTGACAGAGCAAGCCAAACACCAAAAAGCCTGTGGTAAGGAAATCAGTAAAGTTCCTAATATAATACCAGTTCATAATATAAGTGCTTCAAGGTGTCAGTATTGCAGACAAAGGTGTAAATCCAGTGCCGACCTTTACAATCATTTACAGTCATGCGCAGAGGCCTTGAAATTCCATAGCGAAGATTTTAAGCAGGAAGACGATACGTCATCAGAACACGAAAATGAACTTAAAATCGACGAAGATAGACAAAGTATAGAAGAGGAACACGAGAATAAGCCGCACCCTATGGAAAATAAGGTCTTTGTTTGGAATGACATCATGGTTCCGATGGATATTGAAGTCGATGACTCAAATTACGAATATACCGAAGATAAGGTAGATGATAACGTTTCCTTGGACCTGTCAATTAGAACCCAATCACCTGCTTGTAGTGAGAATAGCTATGTAGGACAAGAGAACAATAATAGCATTAATACTAATCATAATATCCACACCAGTGTTCAACTTTCTCCCGTTCAAACGACAACGGAAAAGATCCCTACTCACGGTAATGATATTTCCGTAGCCCAACACAAAAGAGTATTCAAATGTCCCCACTGTACCTTCTGGGCTTCGACAGCCTCTCGATTTCACGTGCATATTGTCGGTCACCTCAACAAAAAACCTTTTGAATGTTCTCTCTGCTCTTATAGATCTAATTGGAGGTGGGACATTACTAAACACATTAAATTAAAGTCCGTAAGGGATCAAGCTCACGAAAGTGCTAAAGTGTTGATGACAGACGAAACTGGACGAAGAAATTATACCAAATACAACAAGTACCTTACAGAAATACCTTTAAGTAGCCTTACGTCTTCGAGTGAAACTAGCGGCGGGTGCGGTACTAGGCCGAAAAATTACGACAGAAACTCTTCGCCGTCTACTAGCAAATCAGAGAAGGCAATTAAAATGCCAACAACCGGAAACTTTGATTCCCTTTTAAAAGTCTCTAACTTAAGACCCCCGCCGGCACTGAAAGCAGCCGACAAGCATTTTATGGCCAGTGTAGCACAAGAAAAGAAGAAGTCCAATCCTGACAGCAAAAGGACCCTGTTCAAATGCAAGAAGTGCAACTTCAGGTAAGGATAGATTACGTTAAATATAAAAGAATTTGCTGGTGTTAAATAAATGATAGTAATTTACTAATTTTATTTTTTTCGGACGTGTAACGTAGAGGGTCATTGGCTATATTTTGACCGCCCCCTTAACTTTTTTAATTTTAAAGATAGAATTTTAATTTTATTACCAGGTTGTAGGTACTGAAGTATATATTTTCTTTTCTTTATTCATAAATATTATATCTTAGAAAGTGGTTATAAACCAAAGTTATATTTTTTTAATAGAATGACCTAAGGTGCAGTGGGGTAAGTGGGGATCTGGGGCAAGTGGGTTGTTTTGGAAATATTTTTGAATTTAATTATGAAAAAAATCCAAAATTATAATAAAATAGTTTTCACAGCTGTATAGGCCCCAATATATTATTAAAAATGCATAGATATTTATTTCTTCAGGTTACACTGCTTTATTTAAAATGTGTCCAATCTTTATCGATTATGTCAAGTTACGGAATAAAATTTCAAAAAATTGTATCTCTACTAATTAACAACCTAGGATTAAAATTTTTACATTCTTAAAGATGTAGGTAATCACTTATGTTGTCCCTTATATTTTTTTAACATTTTTATTTTTCAGGGTTTTCGTTTTAGATCCATAGTGCCCACTTGCCCCGCTTTTCCTACTAGCAGGGTAAGTGGGCACTACTGTTTCAGGGAAAGTGGGGATTAGTTCCTAAATATAACCTAAGCTAGATCAAGCTTATATTTGCGTTCTTTTTGATACCTATAATATGTAAACCTAACTTTTTCTTGTTTAAGACTCAACTTTAAATTGTTCTTATGTTTAACAATAAATAGCACTTTGGGTTGGGTTGGTTTGTTGTGTAATTTTCTTTTTAAATTCCTTGTACCTTAAAAAGTTCGTAACTTCTGTATTTTAAGACTTTTTTTATATCTGAAAAAGTTTCTTGTGGATGACGACGTATAGGTCGACCCACTTGTCCCAGTTTAATATAACGCTGCTCAACGTGGTTTGCAAATCAAAAAACCCACTTGCCCCAGTACCTGGGGCAAGTGAGTACTATGGGTACATTTTAACGAAAAAAAATTTTTTTCTTTAATGTTTTTTTCGTAAATAGTTTAACAATATTAGGATATATTATTGTAAACATAACTAACTAATTCCTGTCTAAAGCGCACTTCTGTATCTCGATTTTTCGTAAAGATATATGGTTTCAAAGTCGATCTTTCATATTTGTAGTACCCACTTACCCCACTGCACCTTATTTATTTTCACGTTATTTTAAAATGGATTAAAAGAGCTCTTCTTTTATAGTTTCCTAATTATTTGCCAAAATTTCATCATTCCTTGATGGCACTTGTATGGTTTTTGTCATGGAAACCAGCAACAATCAAGTTGTCTGCCACTTAAGTAATATTAAAATGCAAGTTATAAACAATTTTTTATTATAAGATTTTCTATTCCATAAATGTCACTTGAAACTGTAAGTTTGAATAAATAATAAAAAATTTTAAACAATGATTGAAAAATTACTTTTCGCATTTCTGGCAAATTTTGCCATCTAACTTATTTTTAAACAAAATTTTTATAAACCACAAAATATTTATTTATGCCCGGTTTTACAAACTCAAGTTAACTCGAGATTATACACGGTTTTATAAATTCGTGTTGTTGTTAACCCTGCCTCGTCGGTGATCCTGGAATATGCGCAGAGTAATATCATTATTCGGTTTTGAAATTATAGCTATTCACATTTATTGCACAAATGGAATAAATTACAAAACTGAAATTAGGAACGTAACAAAATAATATCATCCACAATAACAAACAACTAGTAAACCCCAGGGCATTTCTAAGGATGTAACCACTTTTAAAAAAGAAACATTATTTAAAAGCAGGGTTAAAATTCTGTATTCTTCTTTTTGTATACAGCGTGTCCAGAGAAGTTCTAGACATATGGGAATTTTCTTTATTGTTGATTTTACGAAAAAAAGGGATTCTTTATAAAAAGTTCTGCTTGATGCGCAAATATTATTGACATATCAACTCTTAATATATCATGTACAGGGCGGCAAAAAAATATAGAAACACAGAATTACGTTAAGAGGGAAGTAGGTACCCTCAATTTTTATTTTAAAGCAAATTGTTATAAGAAAATTTTACTAAGGACTACAAAACGCGGTCAGATACAATTTTTCGTTGAAATATTTTAATTTACAGGGTACCATCAAAAAGCCTTTGCAAAATATTTTTTTATTTTGTTTCTTTAATTTTTACCTGCAACAATTATTTCGCAACAACTATGTGCAATACTATAGTAACGAATATTCACATGTTAGTCAAAAATCATTTATTTTCGACTTATAAACAAGAGATTTTTTGATGGTACCTTGTAAATTAAAATATTTCAACAAAAAATTGTATCTGACCGCGTTTTGTAGTCCTTAGTAAAGTTTTCTTATAATAATTTGTTCTAAAGTAAAAATCGAGGGTACTTCCCTCTTAACGTAATTCTGTGGTTCTATATTTTTTGCCGCCTTGTACATGATATCTTAAGTTTTGCTATGTCAATATTATTTGCGCAACAAGCAGAACTTTTTATAAAGAATAACTTTTTTTCGTAAAATGAACAATAAAAAAAATTCCCATATGTCTAGAACTTCTCTGGACACGCTGTATATGGGTATGGGCGTAATATTTAATTCGAGTTAAAGGAGTGGGGGGGGATTGCCCCCATTGCCCCTCCTCCCCCCTTATATCCGCCACTGGTACCGGGTACAAAATAAAACAAACATAATTTCTCGTGACTTTCGGCACAGAATATATAGCTACGCAAAGCTATACAGGGTGTTTTGTAATTGAATGTCAATAATTAAGGGGGCGATTTTTGTGTTCATTTTAAAAAGAAAACTTCCTATGAACGTATGTCATAAACGTCTTTATTTTTGATATACAGGGTGGTAAAGTTTTCAAAAATAAATAGTTTTTTAATAATATCTGTAATACCACTTTAGATATTTTAATGAAATTTGGCAGACATGTACTATGTATCAAGATGCATTATTTACCGTACAACAATTTTTTTTATTTCCACCAGTGGCGTTCGTACGGAATTTCACCTGCCTATTTTGGCAGACATTAATGTAACGCTACTGATTTCTCGTAAAAATAAATTTATTCCTAAAATCCCCAATCATTTCTAAACAAATTTGATCTCTTGAATTTTTTTAATCCGATGCACGGTTTTTGCTTAAAAAAAATAAAAACCTTTTCTCTGCATGATTATAACAATATCGTTAATATGACAAAATCACCATGCACAGAAATAGATTTTATTTCTTAAATCAAGTTTGCTTAGAAATGAATAAGGATCTCAAAAATTATTATTGTAGTAAGCTGTGTCTGTAAGAGTTATTAATTCTGTTGTCAGGGCGGTTGTCATTATTTTGTTTGACAGTTTATCAATATTTAAATTCGGTTTTTCGTGTCTTATTAATTTGGTGTTTAAAATATCCGAGTATTGTTATTTTGAAAGATAATGGTCGGGTTTACTAATGAGGAGTTGGCAGATATGCATTACATGTATGGTTTGGCTGATGGCAATTCGCCGGAAGCTAGGCGATTGTATCAAGAGCGGTTCCCTAATAGAGTCATACTAGATAGGCGAACGTTTGCAAATGTACATAGAAGGTTGACTGAAACAGGTACTTTGATGGCAAATAATCAATTAAAAGGATCCCATCGGAATGTAAGAACTTCAGAAATTGAAGAAGCAATTTTAAATTCTATTGATGAAAATCCTGAAATAAGTACTAGAAAAATTGGACATAATCTGAATATCTCGCACGTCCTGGTTTGGAAAATTTTGCACGATTTTTTATTGTACCCGTATCATATTCAGCCGGTCCAAGCGTTACTTCCCCGAGACTTTCCCTTGCGTGTTAATTTTTGTCATTGGTTTTTGGAGAAAATTGCGCATAATCCCTTGTTTGACCATGAAATAATGTTTACAGATAAAGCTAACTTTTCCAGAAACGCAATCAGAAATTTTCACAATAACCATATTTGGGCCGACGAAAACCCCCACGCAGTTGTAGAATGTAACCAGCAAGAACAGTTTTCGGTAACTGTCTGGGGTGGAATTGTTGGAAATTATTTAATTGGACCTTTTTTTCTGCCAGAAAGGCTAAATGGCCATAATTATCGCCGGTTTCTAGAGGAGGATTTGCCCATATTGCTAGAAGAAGTACCAATTTTAATAAGAAACAGAATATGGTTCATGCATGATGGTGCGCCCGCTTACTTTAGTGTTGTAGCAAGAGAATATTTAAATCAAACATTTAATA
Source organism: Polydrusus pterygomalis (assembly GCA_963969555.1). Classification (NCBI taxonomy): domain Eukaryota; kingdom Metazoa; phylum Arthropoda; class Insecta; order Coleoptera; family Curculionidae; genus Polydrusus; species Polydrusus pterygomalis. Next base: position 85,630,899 of record OZ018376.1, read on the forward strand.
ACCGATGGGTTGGTCGTGGCGGACCTCAACCATGGCCGCCTAGGTCCCCAGATTTAAATAGTTTGGACTTTTTCTTATGTGGGCATCTTAAAAGTCTGGTTTACCGCACCCCAGTAAACACTTTAGAAGAGCTGAAAGATCGTATAAGAGCTTCCTTCGATTTAATAAGAAATACTGAAGGTATACTTCAAAGAGTGCGCGACAATATGAGGAAAAGAGCTGAAGCGTGTATCCTTCAAGGTGGAGGGCATTTTCAACAACTTATCTAGTTTCTATGTATGTTCTTTTTTTTCACAAAGGTTGTTGTTGATTTATTAACAGACGATCCTTATTCATTTCTAAGCAAACTTGATCTAAGAAATAAAATCTATTTCTGTGCATGGTGATATTGTCATATTAACGATATTGTTATGATCATGCAGAGAAAACGTTTTTATTTTTTTTAAGCGAAAACCGTGCATCGGATTAAAAAAATTCAAGAGATCAAATTTGTTTAGAAATGATTGGGGATTTTAGGAATAAATTTATTTTTACGAGAAATCAGTAGCGTTACATTAATGTCTGCCAAAATAGGCAGGTGAAATTCCGTACAAACGCCACTGGTGAAAATAAAAAAAAATTGTTGTACGGTAAATAATGCATCTTGATACATAGTACATGTCTGCCAAACTTCATTAAAATATCTAAAGTGGTATTACAGATATTATTAAAAAACTATTTATTTTTGAAAACTTTACCACCCTGTATATCAAAAATAAAGACGTTTAGGACATACGTTCATATGAAATTTTCTTTTTAAAATGAACACAAAAATCGCCCCCTTAATTATTGACATTCAATTACAAAACACCCTGTATATTCTGTACTTTTGGCTTTCGGGGGAAGTCCCGAGAGTCATGGCGCTCGAGCACGTTCGGGTTTAGTGGCACCGTGCGCGAATTTAGTCGAATGTTAGTTCAAGAGTCAAGTGGCGCAATTTGTCAGCCTGCGTGGACCCCGGTTGCCCTACTCTAGCTACGACACCTACATTTTTTTAAAAAATAATTGACTTGAAAAAAGGCAAAAAGTACAAATAAAAAATTTTTTTTGCGCGATAATTACTTATTATGTATCAATTAGTTTTATTGGGTAATAGGAAGGTGTTTTTACCTCAATTATTATCTTATTTTATTTTGGACGGAGCAGTTTACAAATTATTATGCAAATGCAAGCATGCGTTAAAGTGTCTTACACGATATTGAAATTCTCATCAAGTAAATCAAAATTAATTTTTTTTTGCTAATATTTAATTCTAGAACAAATTGTGTAAATATAAATTTAGTTGGAAACATCTTCTTTTGGAATAAAATTATCATACCATTATCAAAGATCGTTTTAATAAATGTTCCAAGAAGATTAGGTCTAACCAGCTAAATGAAGGTCTTCCTTGTAATAATTGGAGATAAAAGTGTTTTATTAATAACAATAATAACCTTAATCTTCATAAATTTTGTTAAATAAATTACACTTGCAGCGCTTTTCCTTAGTCTCGACGAATTCGAGGTTTATCGTCAGGCGGAAAATACAAATGGTTATAATTTTACGATTACCCCCCTATTCATTTATATTATTCCAATAAAAAGTTTTTTTGTCAAGGCTACGGGTGGCATGAGAGTAAATGGGTCGACGCCTCATTGACAAAGCGACATAGCTAAGTGATAAATACTGATTTATTATTAGATATATTTAGATACTTATACCGTGCACTTTTTTTAAATGTGCTGGTCTCAATATCGAACGCATGAATAGATGAAAAAGATTGAAATTTTGAGTTAAAATTTCATCTTCTGGGGTTTATTCCCGCTTGGATAGAAACTAATTCCTGGCATAATTTTAGTTTCGAAAAATCAAGTATGTCTTGGAAATTTACAAAAATCCCGTTTTTCCACTAGTAAAGTGCATTTTCTCTAGGAGATACGAAAACTTATAGTGTTTTCTATTATCTTGCCCTCAGATCGCTCCGAGAGCGATCTATGACGTCAACGATCTGCCCCAGAGCACTCTGAATTCGGCCAAGAGTGACCGCCCCGAGAGCAAAATGGAACACGCGCCAAGTTACATTTTCAACATAACCTCAATGTTGTGTTTTACGCACAAAATATAATTTTCAGAAGAATCTGAAGAGCTCAGAAATACTTGTAGCAGCCGACGTTTTCTATTTCTAATCATTCTTACCCGAACAAAGTACAAACCACAAAAGTACAAACAGTAAACAGTAGGGTTATGTTGCCTTTCTTGTTTACCTCTCGCTTGCTCCGAGAAATTTTACAGATCAACTGAGAGCGCTCGCGGAGCACCCCGTTTCAGATAATAGAACAGGTACTCCGAGAGCGAGCAGTAAATGGAACACGCAAATCTCTGGCAGGGCAATTTTAGATTGCTCTAGAGTGCTCTGAGAGCAATAATAAAAAACACTATTAGCAAGAATACAAATATTATAAACCTATGCCTACTTTGATATTTTTCATTATTTTTATCAGTCTATTAGACATTTAGATAATAATTATAAGAAATGAGAAAATAAAAATAAGACAATTATCAAAATTGACTACTTTTGACAGCTGTCAAAACCTTATTTTATTCATTTTTCTTCCATAGTATAAAGCTACATATTTGTTTTCAGAATGTTACTAAAACAAATTATTTAATCGTGACATTTTGAACGAAGCCCATTGTTTGTAGCAATTTTCTTATTTTAATGTTAATTTCTTATAACTATTTAAATCTTTTAGGGCCAAATTATCAATCTCCTGGTAAAGTTACCAAGAACATATTTTCATAGATACAATTGTCACTTATAATCTCCCTAGCAGCAGAATTATTACCGATAATTTTTTTTAAGGTCACGAATGGTTTTGTTGATACAAAATTATCCCGAGTCGAAGACGAGGGAAATTTTCTATCAACAAAAACAGGAGTGAAACCGAGAAAAAAATTATCGGGAATTAATTCTGCTGCGTGGGAGATTCGGTAAGAAAATTTCATAAATTGGAGGTTCTTTTAATGTTCCTGAAATTTTAGTAATAAACCTTAGTTACTAACAAGTAAAATCAACTTCTATGGTAAAACTAAACTCATCGGAAATATGTTTTTAAAGTTATATTTGAATTTAAAACTATAAAGACATTGGATTGTCTCACCTGTCACTTCGGAATGACATTTGAATTAAAATTAAGTCGTAGTAGTCGTACCTAAGAAAAATTATCACTTAATAATTTTATTAGGTTATTATCGCGATAGTCTCCTGTTGTTATAAGCAACGTAAACAAAAAGGAACCTTCTAATTGGTTGAAAATAAATTTATGAAATTTTCTCAACAATCGTTTCCACAGTAATTATGTCGTTGGTAAAGATACCAGGAGATTAATAATTTGGCCCTAATAGACAAATAAAAATAAACCTAAATAAATGTTGAAATTTTGCAAATTCGCATAATTTTTTATTTTGAATAAAATTATTTTAATATCTTGGGTGGAATCAAAATAATGGAAAATATCAAAGTATAGGCATAGGATTTAAAAATATTCTACTATTACTCAGTTCATCTCAATAAAATTTTTTTGTATCTTGTAGGAAAAAGTTCATATACTAGTTGTGTCTGATTTATTTAAACATATTTTTAATAAAAAATATTGATGAATATTATTTTGCATTTACAAGTATTTTTCTTCCTGAGTAATTCAGAATAATTGATAGTTAATTTAAAATATAATTTAATACTTTTAAAGATGTTTAAAAGATATTTAAATAAACTTATTTATTATTATTATTATTAATAATATTATTATTAATATATGTACTTGACTTTTCGAAATAAAAATTATGACACAAAATTAGTTTCTATATCTCAGCACGGCTAAACCCCAGAAGATAAAGTTTTAACTTAAGAAATTTCAGTCTTTTTTGCCTATTCATGCCTCAATCCGGGGACACATTGTTGTGTATTATCAGAAATTACTATTTCAAGTATTTTATTTATGTATTATAACTAAAATGCAATTTTTTCTTGATTACATCTATTCTGACTGGGCTAAGAAGTGCATTTTTGAAGTTCCTACCTATCGTAAATTTAAAACTTCTAAAAAAAACCATTAAAAAGTATATAAATTAACAACCTAAGTAAGTACAGTTGACGACATATAAATTCATACACTTCACCCATACATAACTAAATTACAACAAAATTGGGTAAAACGGGTATCTCACCTTGCTGCTTATACCTGGATAGAACACAAACTATATACATAGCTGTAAATTATTGTATGTACGATTTTACCATAAGTAATAATGGTTATTTCAAATTTTTTTTTTTAAATTACAGCCGCGAAATAAGAAAATTACCGGAAAATTATAAAATAATACCTAGAAAACTATAAAAATATAAAGCCAAAAAGAGTAAAGTTATTAACAATAAACAACAAACAAAATACTAATATTTAATTGCTGCGCCGGCGCCATTGGATTCTAACACTAATCGTAATCTTCTTCGCATTGACAAAATAATACTTCTGGTGTAATCCGGAGTTAGCCCTTCCCAAATTTCTTCTGTTTTATCAAATAACTTTATTTCATTCTGCGGTTTAAAATTTATTTTGTACATTTTTTTTTACCATCAATCCCCAAACATTTTCAATGGGATTTAAATCAGGACTTCTTGAGCACCAAGGCAAACATGTTACGTTGTTTCGTCTGAACCAGTTTCCTATACAGGGTGCCTCCGATAAAGTCGGCACTATTGCTAACTCCGTTATTATTGGAGCTACGAGGGTGGTTAAATTAGCAAACAAGTAGCATTTTTTCTGCCGATTTAGATGGTGAAATCAGAAAAACAGTTGAGTTAAGCGTTTTCAAAATTGCAAAAAAATATGTTTTTTTTAAATGAGACGCCCTGTATATTTTTAGTCAGATCAATAACAAATAATATTCTAAATAAAAAAGTTTCTTTACACTATTGGTCTAAACTTAAAAATGACAAAGTTATAACAATATTTAATTTTCTGCCAAGTTGGCGATGAAACAAGTAATAACAATTTATTGGTTGCCATAGATATTTAAAAATAACTACATTAAATGGGCAAACACGTCGCCGTCTTGTTCTATGCATTTACGGACACATTTTAGAACACGTTTTGTCGCTTTTAAAACAGATCTGCCATCAATAAATGTGATTATTCTTTCAATGTTAACTTGAAGTTCTTCTATGTTTGCGCATTTTTTCTTGTAAACTTCAACCTTAACGTAACCCCAAAAATAAAAATCAAGTGGGGTTATGTCCGGGGATCTAGGTGGCCAACGAATTGGACCATTTGTAGCAATCCATTTGACTCCAAACAATCGCTGCAGTAGCACTCTTACCTCACCTAATTGATGGGGAGGTGCTCCATCCTGCTGGAAGTAGATTATTTGGCGTGTCGCCAAGTCGACGTCGTCCAAATACTCTCTCAGCGCTCCAGAGATTATCAGGTCAACATATCTTCTTCCTGTCAGTGTACCGTCATAAAACACGGGTCCAATTATTTGACTTCCTATCAAGCCACACCAAACATTTACGCCAAACCGGTGTTGGGGGTTACTCGGATTAGTAAGGAATAAATTTTCTTTCTACCAATAATGAACATTTTTGGTATTGAACATACCTCTGTTTGAGAAATTTGCCTCATCACTCCAAATAATGTTTCTTAAAATGTTATTATTTTCTTCATGGATATCACGAAACCAAAATGTGAGTCTCCTTTCTTGATCACCAGGCAACAGTGTTTGTACTCGCCGATACTTGTACGGAATAAACTTATGTTTTTTTTAAAACCCGCCATATTGTCACCAAACTAACACTGTATTCTCTTGCTAAGTCTCTTGTTGAGTTTTCTTGATGTGCTTCGAAATAGGCCAAGACGGTAATTTCAATATTTTCGCTTATTATAAACTGTTTTCTCTTTCTCGTTTTTTTAAAAACATCTTCGTTACTCCTAAATTTCCTGTAAAGAACCAAAAAATATCTCCGGTTGGAAAAATTACGTGCAGGAAACCTCTGACGGTAATCTTCAAATGTTCTGGCACTGTTTTTGCTGCGTTTAAGATATGATTCTAACATATCACATTTTTCGATATGCGTGAAGTTCATTTTAGAATAAGTTTTATAATATTAACAACAACAACTTACTGTAAACACTATTATTTTGCTAAAACTCAACAAAACTCTGATAATAGTCTCCATAGCGACCATTTAATTTTGTTTCTATTTTGACATTTCAAAGCCAACTTAATAGAAAATTAAATATCGTTATAACTTTGTCATTTTTCAGTTTAAGTCGATAGTGTAAAGGAACATTTTTATAAAGAATATTATTTTCTATCGATCTGACTAAAAATATACAGGGCGTCCCATTAAAAAAAAAATATTATTTAGAAATTTTGAAAACGCTTAACTCAACTGTTTTTCTGATTTCACCATCTTAATCAGCAGAAAAAATGCTACTTGTTTGCTAATTCAACCACCCTCGTAGCTCCAATAATAACGGAGTTGGCAATAGTGCCGACTTAATTGGAGGCACCCTGTATTCCTTGCAGTATGCACAGGGCATTTATCCTGCTGAAATATAAAGTTATTTTCTTCAAAAACTATCGCGGCAGAAGGAACAAAAACATTTTCCAAAATCTGAAGATATATATTACTGTTTGGGTAGCTGTTCGACCGTTCCTGTTCGTCTCGGCCTGCAGCGAGAGCCAAGTGCGAACGGCGATGCCACCTCTTCCACTGAGCAGTTAAACAGCTAAAAATCAAAACCGATGCGATCAGCTGATAACGCGGAATCTTAACTTAATAATCCAGACTGAATATACCAGTCCAGTGTTTTAAAAGATAGTGTCGATATTAGAATTTTCAAAAAACATTTTTGCTTTCGTGTTCTACTGAGATCGTGTGAAATGTTGTTTTAACTTCAGGTCATAGGGGTGTTTGTTTTAAAATGGGGTAGAAAATGTTATATTATAACATTTTGTTTACATTAACAAACTATGAGAGATCCTCTAACTAAACGACGTTGTGGGTCATAACAAAATAGAGACAATGCAAGTTTGACGCGAGCAGTATTTTTACAATTGAAGACCATATAAGTTACAATGGGTCTGAGTGCCATATTTATCGTTTTTGATTTTATTGCATAAAAGGGGTCTATGTGTAAACCCCGATACTATTATAATGGGTCTAAGTGCCAAGAATGATGACGAAAGTTACCATTGATGCCAATAGGTGGCTGTGGGTCTAAGCTTTGGATATGATTGTGAGGAATAGGGGTCTATGTGCCATTAGTTTTTACGTACTCTATCAGCAGTTAGTCAGCGTTTTTACTTTGTTTCTGACGCCTAATAAGCAAAATGGACAACGAAAATAAAACTAAAAGACGAAAAAAGGCTTAGAAAGTTTGATAAAAGAAAAAATTAAGAATAAGTGGTAATGAATATAAATCACAAAATCGAGCGTCCAGACTATAAAGATTTTTAAATAAAGCCTGCGATTCTGTATTAAATACCAAGACATTAAATTGTAATAATTTGATGTTCAGATAGGTGGCAGCAAAGGGTTCAAAGAAAACGGTGTTTCATATTCAACATCAAACTATATTCTCTCAATCATAGTCCATGTCGCCACATACATAGTTGTTCCACTTACGCTAAATGTTTATATTACATATTTGTTATATCGACAGTATTGTTATACTAGCTAATCATAATAACTAATTAGAACACTAATACAATATACTAATACAGAGTGTTTTACCCTCATATTACACCTCCCCGGGCAATTTAAGGAATTTACACTTTGTTTTCAAATGGAAATTCCTGCTAATTATAATATGAAAGTAATTAACTCATGTGAAATAATAACTATACTTATAACAAACATTTTCTTAGTCAATAAGAATTCAAGAAATGAAGAAAGAAAAGGAAGAAAATTAGAGTAGTCAGACCTAGAATAAATAGCAGATAGAGAAGAATACGAAAGTAGGGCCGGCCGATTCCTTACTACTAAATTATTACCTAGAAATTACTTAACTATGATATAACTTAGTTCTATTTTTGTGGATTACAATCTCCTTATTACCTTTCATTAGTTTTACATTTGGAGATTCATCCTCGATAACTAAATAAGGACCAAGAAAACAAGGACTTGCGATTTTGTTTCCCACTTCATTTTTTACCAGTACTAAATCGCCTTTTTTGTATTGAATGGGTTTAATTTTTTCATCATAACTTTGCTTTCTTTTAAATTTTGAATGTAATAAGTTAGCTCTTGCATCCTCATGAGCCTTTTGCAACCGATACTTTAACTCAATAGGGTAATTCTCAAAGTTATAAATGGGTTCTAACATATTATTTAGATTATTAGGAATGTGACATTTCTTTCCAAAGACCAGTTCAAAAGGAGTATATTTAGTTTCAGTATGGACTGTAGTATTATAAGAGAAACACCAATAAGGAATCCATGTACTCCACGCTGCATCATTATTTTCGGATTGAATTCTTAAATAGGCACCCAATACCTTATGTGAATTTTCCAAAGAACCAATACTTTCATGATGGTATGCCGTGGAATAAATTTGATTTATTTTTAAAAGCTTACAAACCTCACTCATAGTGGAAGAAATAAATTCAGAACCCCTATCCGTTGCAATTTCCTGTGGAATTCCATATCGTAAGATAAAATTTTCCACAAATGATTTTGCCACAGATACGGTGTCTTTATTTTTTATAGGATATGCTTCCACAAATTTTGTTAACTCACACTGTAAAGTCAGGATGTATGCAAATTCATTTACATCTGTTGGTAGTGGTCCTACAATATCTAAATATACTTTTTGAAAAGAATAATTGGCTGTCGACGTAATAACCATGGGCTGTCTAGTATAACGATTGCAATGCTTTTGTTTTTGACAAGTGTCACATTTTCTTACAAAGTCTGCAACATCGTTATCTAGACCTGGCCAAAAGTAATACTTTTTTATATTATTTGTCATTCTATTTATGCCTGCATGTCCACTTGTGGGAAGTAAATGAAAATCATTCAAAATAATTCGTTTCTCATCATTATCTATTATTTTGCTAGCTCCTTGTACAATATTTATACGGGGGCCCCCCCAATTAGGATTACTATTTATTTCCTTACCTATCCATTTAATAAACATTTTATTTTTCTCATTTTTTAAAATATATAATTCATTTATATTTGCTTTCTTAGTTATTTTGGCCAAATCTCTCAGCATTTCGTCTCGCGCCAATGCCGATCGAGTATTTTGACTAAAGTACAAACTAAGTTGCAATGGAACATAATAAAAACTCCCCAAGTGTTCAGTTATATCTTTTGACAATGTTTTTATTTTGGACGATGTCGTTAAAACTAACTCAGTGCAATTTTTAGGTTGTTTAAGAACTTCCACAATATCTGGTTGATCAGGCCAAACATTAAGGTTATCCTTGTCCAACACACAATCTTGCTCTTTCATACTCTTACACTGTCCTCTGGTCAAAACAGCAATCATGTCATTATTCATGCTTTTCAATTCCTCAGATGTCAAGATAATTCTTGATAATGCATCCGCGGTGACATTTTCACTTCCTTTCACATACTCAACGTAAAAATCATATTCCTCAAGGCCTAATCGAAATTTTGTTAACCGGCTGGATGGGTCAGTAAGGCTAAATAAGTATAATAAAGGTTTATGGTCAGTTACTATTTTAAATCTGCGTCCATATAAATAAGGCCGAAAATGCTTTACAGCCCAGTAGATAGCTAAAAGTTCTTTGTGAATAATAGGGTAATTTATTTCCGCTTTATTTAAACTTCTACTGGCGTACGCCACTGGTCTATTATTTTTATTTGAGAGTACTGCTCCAATAGCTGACTTTGACGCATCAGTTTGAAGTATAAATTCATTTTTCTCTGCAAAATCAGGATACTGTAAAACTGGATATTGACTTAGTGCGTTCTTTAGGATTTTAAATGAGTTGTTACATTCATCCGTCCATTCAAACCTTGCATACTTTCTGCACAATTTGTTTAGGGGTACAGATAGCTCCGCAAATTTCGGAATAAACTTTCTGTAGTAATTTGCAAAAGCCACGAAACGTTTAACTTCGTCTGCATTTTTTGGAACGGGATATTCGTCTAAAGCTTTAATTTTTTCAGGATCAGGAGATATTCCTTTATCACTAATAATGTGACCTAAATAAAGAATTTCTTTCCTTAAAAACTCGCATTTTAAGGGATTTAGTTTTAAATTTACTTTACGAAGTCTAGTAAAAACGTCCATAAGGTTTTTGTTGTGTTCCTTAAGATTTCTCCCGAATACTATTAGATCGTCAAGGTAAACAAAACATTTTTCGTAGTTTAGACCTGCCATTGCAACTGTCATTATTCTAGAAAAGGCACTGGGGCTAAGTTTTAGCCCCATGGGCAATCTTTTCATTTGCCATTGCCCCCGATCAGTTGTAAAGGCTGTCAATTTTCTACTTTGTTCATCTAGTTCCACTTGATAATACCCCTGACTTAGATCTAAATGCGAAAAATAAAGAGCTCCCGCAAGAGAATCCAAAATATCAACCACATTTGCAATAGGCCACTTGATATCTACTAAACTACGGTTTAAAAATCTGTAATCTAAAACCAATCTGCTACGTTTCTCTCCTGATGTTTCACTCTTTTTCGGTACCAGTAAAACAGGCGACGACCACTCACTCTGCGCACTCTCAATTATATCATTATCGCACATTTGGGAAATTTGCTTATTTATTTCCTCCCTCTGGGATTGAGGCAGTCTATAAGGTTTTATATAGACTGGTTGAGTGTTCGGTTTGACTTGAATTGACTGTTTATAAATATTTGTTACAGATAATTTATCCCCAGGCATATGAAATATGTCTGCAAATTTAGCACATAATTGATCTATTGAATCTTTCTCTTCTTTATTCAAGTAGGTAAGTTTAAGCATGTCAAATAACTGTTTTACTCGATTAACTGAAATATTTTGAGAAGTAAACTGACAACAATCATAATTGCTGAGCTTCTCAGTTTTAGGTAAGCAATTTCTCAAGCGTACTTCACTTTCCCGTGTATTCAAAATTTTAACCGGAACTTTCCCATTCACTGGTTGTGCAATCACTCCTGCTACAAACACACCCTGGCATAACTCACTTGGCATAACAACACATTCCTCATTTAACCCTGTCTCAAGGTACTGAATACTTCCACACCTTGCAGGTAACACTAATATATGACTACAACAAGCATTTAAGTCTAAAATAACATTCTTTCCCTCATTGAAAAGATCTAAAGTATTTTCCTCATAGTTTAATTTAGCTTTATACTTCCCTAAAAAATTTCTCCCAATTATACCATCTGTATGACATTCCAACGAATCAAATACATAAAACTTTTCCCTAAATTGTATGTTTCCTATAGCGAGATTTAAGTATACATAACCTACGGAACATACTCTACCACCTATGCCATTTATTTCAAGATTTTCCTTATGTAAAGGTATACTTGCATCTAAATGCTCTAACTTAAGCGCACACAATGACGCTCCCGTATCTACTAAGAATCCTAAACTTTTGTTGTTTACTCTAAAAGAAACTGAATTTGAGTAATTTTCGGAGTAAGTAAAAATATTATTATGACTATTCCCCTCTACTTTAGGGACGAAAAAATGTTTGCTCCCTAGAAACATCATACGGCAACGTTTCCTGACCTGCATTAATGTCTTGGTCAGCAAAATTTATTTGTCTCCGCGAATTTCCACGATAACCGCGAGTAAACGAACGTCCTCGGTGTCCCCCCTGAAAACGCTGACTTTGCGGATTGCTATTACCATTACCTAAGCGAGAATTATTTTGTTGATAATTAGAAACATGATTGTTATTTCTATTAGTTACGTTTCTATTGAAATTGTTATTAAAATGTCTTCCAGAGTTTCTAGCTCTGTTAAAACCTGCAGAAAAATTTCTGTTGTTTCCTCTTCCTCTAAACATATTGAAAATTTGTTGATTACTGCTTTGAGAGGAAATTTCTTCATCCTGCGCCGCTCTAATGGCATCCTTTAAAAATTCAAAATTTCTAGCAGATATGATTGTGCTGAGTTTATGATTTCTAAGGCCACCTGTAAACCTTTTTATAGCGATTTTTTCGTTTATTGGTCTTAAAATATCAAAAGCTCTTGAATCACCGTCTGCTTGAGAAATTGTCAGATTTACTAAGATATCTTCAAGATTTTTACCAAACTCAGAAACAGTATTATCGCCTTGCTTGGCGGAAAACAATTTTGCCTGAAGGGCGGTATCGGATTGTTTCGTTAAAAGATGTTTTTTTATGTCTCCTAATAATGAATCCATAGAATCGTAACTAGACTTTAATCTCAATTTCGCATTATTTGAAATTCGTGTTTTCAGAATGAATTTAATTAAAATAGGCTTGCCATCATCGTTAAGCATAGAATGATAAAATTCTGCCGCGTCGATTAGTTTATGTGTAATAGCTTCCGAGTCATCCATTACAGGCAAGAGGCTCGTGGCCACTTTCAGGTCAAAAGCCGACATATCTGAATGTATAATTTTCGCGTCCTGGTTATCCCGATTTGTACTTTCCGCGTCTTGGTTATCACTACTCAAACCTTCTGCGAATTGTTTATCAAAATTTATAATTTCCTGATATACTTTTTTAATTTTGTCTATAGTATTTTTAGAATATTCAATGTCTGCTTCGTCGAGTTCAGAATCTTTTATTTTTTGATTAATAGCAGAAACCTCCTCACTCAGTCGAGAGTAAATAGTTTTTGCTTCCCTAACTTTAGTTGAAACGATGGATGTTTTTCGTCTGTCGTAATTTAATTTTCCTAGATAAGTTCTGACATCTGCTAGAGAACTTAAAATTATGTTTAAGTTATCTCCCATGAAAAATATGCAAATCTAATTATTTAAGAGCAAAGTACTTGTTAAAGAGGTCCCTATTTCAATACAATTTACTTAATTCTATAACTTACTTAGTACATTTTTTCTTTTTAATTACTAAATTGCTTAATTTTTTCCATTCTTTACATATCGCCTTGTTTCTTATGTCCATTTTCAGTTTTTTTTTTCCCATAAGTGTAATAACCATCTTTATAATTATCCTAAAAAGAACCTAAAAAAAAAATTTTATACTGCCTCCTCCGTCATTAATTCATCCCTTGATTTTCTTAACTCGCTTCTGTTAATTTCTCTTCGAATAGTTTTTCGTAATTCCTTACGATAACGAAGAATCCCACTATATATGATATACAGGATAACGGCTACTACAAGTGTTAGTAAAAGGTACTCTGACAGCGAAAACCCCTTGTTTGATATTTCGCTCCTTGCGTCTCCATTCGAGGCCTGGTTGATAACTATTTCCTCTTTAGACTTGGCACTACCCATTTTACTCCATATCGGTGCTTTTCTTCTTATGGTTTTTTGGCTGGCAGGATCGCCATGTAATAATTTGATGTTCAGATAGGTGGCAGCAAAGGGTTCAAAGAAAACGGTGTTTCATATTCAACATCAAACTATATTCTCTCAATCATAGTCCATGTCGCCACATACATAGTTGTTCCACTTACGCTAAATGTTTATATTACATATTTGTTATATCGACAGTATTGTTATACTAGCTAATCATAATAACTAATTAGAACACTAATACAATATACTAATACAGAGTGTTTTACCCTCATATTACAAAATATCGCTTCAATATGTTTGATCAGGATTTCGAAGGAATGTCCTTCAAAAGTCAAAACGAAGAAAACATTTAATGATTTGGAAGAATTGAGAATTTGTAATGTGTTGAAAAAGAGGAAAGGCCTAAATAACAATAAAAATATTCAAATTCCCCAACTTCAGTGCAAAAACAAGATTTCCGCAGAAAGTTGAAAAATTTGAAAGACATGTTGGATTACAACATTTAGCTTTCTATGAAGATATAGTCGGCTTCCACTTAACTAGGCGCACGTGACCTCCTGAATCAAATCAGTTGTATCAGAGGTTCAAAAATATTTCAAAATATAAAAACCAATATGGCGGCATATGAACAGCTGATTTTCCATAAAATTGAATGTTAATAGGTTAACAATTAATTTGACACTATCAGTCATAATAAAAATTACATAATAACAGTGACGGGTCTCCTTCCAAAATTAATTTCCCAGAGGTGCGTTCGTGTTGTTGCACACGGCTGACAAAATAGTTTTATATTTCAAAAATTTAATAACTAAATTGATGGAAAATTAGATAAACAATATACCTACAGTAAAACCTCTGACTAGCGACCGCCCTTGGGAATCAAATATAGGTCCGTAAATAGGGGTGATTGTTTAATAAATAAAAATTAGAACATCAGAATTTGTTTGCATTTTACATTGTATATAATTTTGAATATTTTTGTATATATTTATTTAAAATACCCAAGTTTCATCTAAAAAAACTGCTTTTCTAAACTTTGATTTCTAATTTTCAACATATTTTTTTCAGAAACTTTACTCGTTCGCTTGCAATTCTTGGTAGTTCGCACAAATATCTTCTGTTGCAGTCCTTTCTATAACGAAATCCTAAGCTTTTAAATGAGCGCTGACAATGACCTGAGACCTATTTCCAAAACACCTCGTTCCTTCAAAGCATCTTTCAGAGCTGAAAGCGTTATATCGACTTGTGATGCATATAAGTCGTATATAACATTCCTTACATCCATTTTTCTACCTTCCTGTAAAGTTTCAATCTTCGTTTTTCTTGATCGTCGTTGCGTTTTCTTGATTGGTATATTTCTACTACCTTTATGAACAATCCTCTGTATTGATCTTAAACTTAGTTTTAGTGCTTCCGATACTTTCTCTTTAATATACTTGGGATTTAATAACTCGCCACAGTAGCCTTTTCTTCTTCATTTTTAAAATAATCTATTAAATTGAGAACCATTTCTTTTGCCTGAGGATGCAGAAAACCTGCAAACCGATTTGTACTCGACATTTTATGTCACAATATTTTTAATAATGACACATTTGTCAAAACTAGGGAGCTTATTCACGACATTATATAATATGGTAGTGTTCTTCGAAACATTTTGATAATTACTGAAAATTAGTGCTTCTCTCTTAGATTCATAAATAACCAATTGGTTTATCGCGTTTATATTACGGATATCTTTATAATGCCGTTTTAACCTTAACCCTAACACTATATAAGTTTCTGTATGATAAGTTCATAACGCGCCTAGTTAAGTGGAAGCCGACTATATTATCCAACGAACAAGAGCAGAGAATGGCTAAACGTATTCTTTTTGATACAATGCGTACTGGACTTAAGTACCGTAAAGTGGGGCGACTTGAAAACTGGGGGCGACTTGAAAAAAAATGTTCCGCCTATGGAATATTTAGTGGCGCCATCTTACGGGACCCCATTAAGACTCAAAAACGCAGGACCGGTCTATCCAGGGTCCGCCCAAGAAATTGTTGATATTGTGTTGGGTTGATAAATTATCAGTGTAGTGCAGCAATTTTTTGGAAGTTAAAGGTATTATTTATGCATTTATCTATGGCTGTCTACTTCTTATTGTGTAACACACCTGTAATCATATCATGTCAAATTGGTATTTTTTTATGGTTACATATTTATTCCTCCATTTAAATCTAACCTAAAAATTTCATCAAAGAAAAACGTCGAATCAGTGGCGTATCATTTATTTTTTTGTGTCATTTTAGGGGCGACTTGAAAATGGTCAGGAAATATCAAAGAAAGCTTGGTAGTAGGAAATATCGCGATTATGATGACGAAAAATTAGATCAAGCTGTAATCGCATATACGGAGACGCGTCAATTGAATGCCGTCAGTGATCAATATGGCATTCCTGCTGTAACAATATATCGAAGATCCCTAGGTCAACATAATAAAAAGCCTGGGGGCCAACAGGTGTTATCAAAACAAGAAGAGACAGATTTAGTGACGGCCATTTCCACGGCAGCCGACTGGGGATTCCCTTGTGATGGGGAAGATGTTAAGGACATTGTTTCTGCTTACCTGCAGCGAAGTGATAAAATGATTCCACAGTTTACCAATAATCGTCCTGGACAAACGTGGCTAGAAAAGTTTCTTAAAAGAAATAACGAGTTATCCAAGAGATTATCACAGTCTATTAAAGAAAGCCGCGCGAAAGTTGACCACGCAACCATTAATACATTTTTTGATAACATAACCGAAACCCTTAAAGATGTCCCTCCGGAATCCATCGTTAACTATGATGAGACGAATTTTACCGATGATCCTGGCCGGGTAAAAGTCATAGTGCGAAGATCATCCAAACGAGCCGAAAAAATTATGGACACGTCAAAGGCTGCGACTTCCGTAATGTTCGCATGTTCAGCGTCTGGTACATTACTTCCGGCATACATAGTTTATAAATCTGATCACTTATGGTCAACGTGGATGACGAATGGGCCACCCGGTGCCAAATACAACCGGAGTCGTTCCGGATGGTTTGACAGTAGTATATTTGAAGACTGGTTTATGAATATAATTATTCCTTACTATAGACGATTAGTACCTGGCCCAAAAGTTCTCATCGGAGATAACCTGGCTAGCCATATATCGTTAAATGTAATTTCTGAATGTGCGAGAACTAATATTCGATTTGTGTTATTGCCCCCAAATAGCACACAACTTACTCAACCTCTTGACGTCAGCGTGTTTAGGCCAATTAAAGGGGCATGGAGAGAAATCCTTCGAAAATGGAAAAAACACAACAAAGGTGTTATTAGAAAAGATGTATTCCCTGGACTATTAAACCAGTCCCTAAAGAAAGTTGAGGCAACCAATAGAAAAAACATCCTATCGGGATTTGAGGCAACGGGTTTAATGCCAATTAATAGACAGAAAATTTTGGATAAACTGCCAAAACCCGAAGAACAGGCATTGCAGCAAGCTAATATAATGTCAGAGTCTCTAAAAACAATATTTGGAAAGGCGCGATTTACTACCAGGAGTGCACCTGTACTCCGAAAGAAGAAACTAAACGTGGAAGCAGGAAAAAGTATTTCGCAAAGTGATGTGCAGATGGCCTCAACATCCATTGAAAAAAACATTAAAAAAAAGGGACAGAAAAAAACAAGTGTTTTATCTGATAGTTCCTCAGCCTCAACGTCGATTCCAAAAAACATTAAAAAAAAGGGACAGCAAAAAACAAGTGTTTTATCTCTTAGTTCCTCAGAGAGCGACGTTGACGACGATGTATTAACTATGGACTCTGACGATGTAACTATGGACTCTGACGATGTATTAACTTTGGACTCTGAAGCTGAATCAGAAAATATTTCGGAGGAGTTCCAATGTGAAGATTATATTTTGGTAAACATGAAAACCGTCAAAAACAATATTGCTCAATATGTTGCAAAAATATTAACGATTGAAAAAGATGACACTTATTTTTGCACATTTTTGAGACCCAGCAACAAATTACCCAACGTTCATATATATCCAGCGGTAGAAGACACTGGACTGATTGAAAAAGAAGAGATTTTAAAAAAACTTAGAAATGTAGAAGTATTGAGGCGAGGCCAGATAAAAATTACTGACACAGTTTAAAGCAGTTTTGTTCAAGTATTTTGTTTGCGTTTATTTGTTCTAATATAGTTTTGAGTTTAAAAAGGTTGACATGTTGTTTTATTTTGAAAAAAAAACTAGTAGGAACTACCTACCTATATATTTTTTATTTTCCGGCATTTCAAGACACCCCGCTACTTAGCTTAATTGATATTTACATCAAAATATCCGATAATTTCAAGTCACCCCAACATGGGGCGAGATGAAAAAACCCATATTATATTTTTTTTTTTAATAGTAGCAAGAGTATCATCTTTTTCAGTACTCCATCCAATAGCCACCACCCCAAAGTAATCTAAACTAATTTTTGTTTTAATAAAATCCGCGCAATAATGGCGGTAGGTGGTCAAATATATCAAAAAGGGTTTCAAGTCGCCCCACTTTACGGTACCTCCTAAAAATATTTTACTTTGATTTAACTTTTCTCTGTTTTATTACTTCGTATCAAGTTTATTTTTTTACGTTAAGTATTGTCTTGATTTAGAATGACTCTGAATATTTTTTTGATTGAATAAAAAATGTTTTTTTTATAATATGCAGTTATTCTCCATTATCTTTGAATTCAATTTTTGGTCCTTAGATCCTTTGTAACTTATGGTCTTTGATTATTGTAAAGAAATATTTAAAAAAAAACAGTATAATTCAGTTCAAAATTCAAAAAAGCTTAATGTTTTTTTTTTGGTTATCAGTCAGGTCAAAACTATTTGATTAAACATAATTTTATACACATGCCGCACTTGTTAGTTTCAAAATAATAACTTCAACTATACTAAGAATTTGAAAAAGTACTTTAAACTGAAATTAATCATTTTAATTAACGCTCGAACAACAATTTATTATTATTGTTTTAAATTATTCATTTAACAAATCGTATCATAGATTCTAATATTATTTTACGATAATAATTATTGCCTTTTTGGCGTGAAAATTAATTTTTACATCAGTCGTGTTATTTTGAAATTCCTCTAGGGCAAATTCTTGCAGTTCTTAAATCCAAAGGTTAATAACCAAATATGATTTATTTTTCATATTTATGATTTTTGAGAAATCTTAATTTTTAATAATTTATCAATTAATATTAAAAACGGTGATAAAAAGGATAGATGTATGTATAGTGTTTCTTAGCTTAGGTCAATTTAATGACATTAAACTGTGGGAATTTCCTAATCATAGGCGTCCCAAACAAATAATTAAAATCCGTATACACACTTATAAGTTTGTTTAACATTAGGTGTTTGTACATACTACACTTTATAAACCCACTGTATATATAATAATATTATATTAAAAGAATAAATATAAGGTAACTCAAAGATTCTATACACAAAACTAAAACCAGAAAAATAAACCTGACACGGCACGACACTGCTCAGAAAATGCTTTAATTTTTTTACCAGAACTCCATTCTGGGACCATTCCCCGGTCCGTCCATAAGTTCCAAATCACGTATATTTTATCTTGGTCTCTTCCACGCCATCGGCGGTCACTGGCCTATCTCTGTCTGACAGAATCGATCGTTGAACGGGCTGCAGACCGCTTCAGCTTATACCAGCCGCTTTAACTGGCGCTTATCACCCCTGACAACGTGCATAAATTGTGAACGGTTGCTAGTTCTACCAAATTTTCTGGTTTGTTAATATATTATGTATAAGTATACGAGAAACAAGGGTTTGTTAATTAGTTGTTTTTAAACACTGAAAACACTTTTTGTCTTGATTTCAGTTATATTGTTTCTTAAGAACTAAAGAATATATTATTATAATAATGAATGGCTGGTTATTTTTTTATGTCACACTCAAAACTCCTCGGTTTAAAGTATATTTGCAAACTAGCTTTCAAAGAAAGTTATTGACTAACAATTGAATACTGATATAAATGAAACATCTTTAATAAAACAACTTAAAGAATTGAAGAAGAAAGATCTGACAACCCTGGTTGTGAGGTCGGTCTCTTTGAGACTGTTTACCACCTTATGGAATGATTGGAATGTCCTCAAACTGAGTTTGGATAAATTATACCAACTAACTAACGCTAATCAATACGATTTTTCAATAAAAAACTTAAGTCTACGAGGATAGTTAAAAATATAAATGACCTAAAAGACGTCGATTATTATTTTAGATCTATTAAAGTTTTATAAGTACTAGGAATATTATCAAAATCGAAAATATTTTGGTAAATCCTGTCTATACTTTTAAATGCTGTGTTTTTATAACGTAACGCAACATTTTAAGTTGTGGTATTTTTTATAAAAAAAATATTGATACAGTGTTTTCCAAATTAGAGGAATCTATATCTATAAATAATGTTTTTAAATGACAACCCTAGTTTTTTAATGACTTAAAAAACACTAATAGGGTGTAGTACATTAGGTTTATTTAAAAAAAGTACCAAATTCGTGTGTCTATTAATAGTTTTGCTCAAGCATTTTTCAAAAAAAAATTGTTCTGGATTTACCGTATTTATTCCAAGTTACAAACTCACACTGTACAATAGAAGGAAATTGGGCGTTTTCATTAAATTTGGGTTTTGACCATAAACAATTTACCTTTAGATAAGCAAACAATAATCACGAAAGTGCCAGTTTTATGGCCTCGCGCATGTAAACAAAGCACTATTAGCCATGCGCACTGCAACATTATCGTTTGACGAATGGGAAAATAGACAGGTCCGGGCTTTAAAATTTAAATTCTTGCCAAAAAATTGGAATTTCTTCTCAATTTTTGATCAAGTTGGGAAAAAGGTGATTTCTGGCATTTTTAGTAGGAGCAAACCTATCAGATTTTAAGGATAGAAAATTGTTTTTACGGTTTTGTTTTTAAAATTTGTTTAAAAATGATTCGCCGTCGTGTTTTTAGTTCGAAAAGGAAGAGAACAAGAACAAGTGAATGAAACTAGCCTTATAAAATCGAATATAAAAACAAACATAACCAGCAAAATAACCAATCTACGGTGTTATCGCGTGCCTAACCTCAAGTCAAATATTGGTTGGTATATAACTTGTATTGATTTTTACAATTTGGCAAAAACTTGGGTACGTGTAAAAGCTTTTCAAGCAAAATTTCTTGCTCAAGAATTTGAAAATTGTTTGCCCGAGAACTTGACCCGTGGAATACTGGCTTTATTAAAAGCTTAATGTCGGGGTCTACAGATTTTAACCAAAAACTTTGACAGAATTAATTTTCTCACAATCAAACACAATTCACTAAACTACACAAAAACTAGAAATCCGTAAATATTACAACACCAACAATCCACAAATTCCACGATAGCTAAGAACACTACAAGGAATTCACAGAGAAACCTTCAAACACAACAACAAAAATTGCGGCCGAGCCGGTTCTGGAGTGTATTTTGAGCATGTCGATAAAGTAGGACAGACCGATAACACGAGGTTTGTGCTCATGCCCGAAGGTGCCCAGAGGGAAGGCAGCTGACCGGCGAGTCATGCGCTCGGACGTATTTTTTCTCCCATACAACGTAACTTTTGTTTACGCAGGAGATAAGCTGTAGGTATCTAAAGGTAAATTGTCTATGGCTTTGACCCTACCGCAGAAAGCCGGAAAAATAAAATTTTCATTATTTTAATATTTGAGGGTAGCAAAATTTTTAATCTGGCGATATTTTATTGTAAGGTGCATGAGACAAAATCTAATCTGTTAATAATCTTCTTCCAGAAAATTTTGCTTGCAGGTACCACATCCATCTGGGCTAAATGCAGTATGCATAGCAAATCAACTTGCAATTTAATCATTCTTTTTTTAATTTTTAATATACTGACAACATGGAAAAAAGTTCCACGTGTAGACTGGGAACCACTGTTTTCTTTCGAAGCATAAATAATAACTAAATAACAATAATTATTTGCGATTACAAACGTAGTTCTAAAATAATGACTTAATTAATACAAAGTGTGTGTAAAGTAAGAACCTTGAGCCAAAGAACATTTATTATAACTTGAATTTTCGAAACACTTTCCGTGAAAATACTTGTTTCCTTATCAACAAGAAAAACACATTGATTTCATGCTTTCGCCGATAAGAATTAAAATTTATGGAAAATAAAAATTACAGGTAATAATACATTTCGCAATTAAAAAATATATTGTTCTTTGTCGATAAGAAGACGTAAATTTAAAGTACTTTTGTGTTTTATTGGTTGTGCGATAAAGAAAGTAAAAAAATTGAAATAAATTGCCACCAACACATGAAATGTTTTCTATGGTGTAGGTAACTACTAAAAGAAAATACCTACTTTAAAATTCTTATCACTTTAATTGTAAAGCTTATCAAAACTGCATTTAAAAAATATATACAAAGTGGCTGTGTAATAATCTTTCTTAACAAGCGCTCTGCGCATTGGAATATTATATCTGCACGTATGTGCGGTCCAGAGTGCACTATAATAGCTTTGGATGTTTTAACTTTTTGACTGTTCTATAAAATGATAGCGGCTAATGGATAAAATATTGTAAAAAGCTTTATATTATAAGCCTGATGTTCTATTTATTTTTATTATAAACTGCTAATCACAAAGTTCGACAAATTAATTTTTTAACACCTTAAGTACAGGTCTGTAGTTCGGAAACGACATCACGGATTTTAATGCAGTTTGCAGAGTTTAAAAGATTGTTTATTGCAGATGAATAAAATGGGGCGCCTATAACGTAATCAATGCACTTTAATATTATACAGGGTGGAAAAGAAAGCCGTGCAAAAATTTAAAAAATTTAAGAGTCAATTTTTGTTAGTAGCGTTTTTTCGCGTTATATTTTAACGTCGTTTTATAACTTAAGTTAATGAGCCTAATAAATAAAAATGTAGCGATTGCTTTTTCTTGTAAAATTGAAGTAATTTCTTGAAAGCCAATTAAAAAAACTAAAGTATAATTGCTTTTGCGTCCAGCAATTGCTTAAAAGTGCAGGAATTGCTTCTAGTCAATGCGTTTTCTTAAAAAATAGAAGCAATTGCTATCGTTTGCTTAAAATGTGTTGAATAAATTAAGAAATTACTTTTTTAGTGTAGCAATTGCTTTTAACTTTTTAAGGTAGGTCGACCCCTGCATCATTTGCTTCGTAGCAGTCAACTTTAGTTCTCCGCGTGCGTTGCTTTTAATTTGTGTCTTCAATTATGGCTGAATATATGAACATCCGTAAAAGAAAAATCTACAGTGTACGTAAAAATTGCAGATATGATGATTTCAGAAAGTTATATCGATGCAAAAATGTTGAGTGGTTGGCAAATTATTTTTTGACTGATACTGGTAAAAGGCGAGGGGTGCACTGTCGCCTTTAAATAAGATTAAAGTATTTCTGCGGAAATTGTCGGATCCGGGCTTTTAAAATTCTGTGGGTGAAGAACTCGGTGTTCACCAAACTACTGTCTGTAAGACATACATTTTTGTAATGGATGCAGGTTTGGAGAAGGCCAATATATTTTATTAAATTTTCTACAAGTGCTGAAGCCGTTGTGGATGCTAAACGGTTGTGGTCATTTATTTATGTTCCTTCAATTTGTGAACGAATATGAATTGCTTGTCTTTAATTTCTTCATCACTACTATCACTTTCCTCGTTTTCACTGAAATCTAAGTTTCCTATTTTCCACAAAAACGTAACAGATTACTATTGTACTGAATAAATAGACCAACGTTGTTGTATTTACGTCAACTCTTTTGCAACTTAGGCACCAAACTGAACCTGAAATCTATAATCTGAACAAGAAGTGGATAAACCACGTCTGAACTTGTGTTGAATAAGCATTTGCTACAGGGAGGTTTAAGAAAAACAGTAATCGCTTCAAAATTTTATTCATATCCATATCTAGCCATTGCTTTTACTTACAGCATTTGCTAGTCAAGCGATTGCTTTTACTAAAAAGTAATTGCTTCAAGTAATTGCTTATTTTTTATTCATTAGGCTCAATAAGGTGGGACAATTTTGGGACTTTGTTATTATATGCCCCAGGGCAAGAATTATCCTATTTTTTGTAAAAAAATGGCTTTTTTGGACACAACCGAAGATATCATGCATGCTGGAGAATGTCATATTTAGATATCTACAATCTACCTACATCGAAAAATAATTTTTCTAGTATGTAAAGAAAAAAATTGTTGGATTACAGTCGGCAAGACTTTATTGCCTTTATGCAGTTTGTAATCACGATCAACCGATCAACCATAATTCGAATATTGGAATTTTATGTTACTTCCCGAATTTGTCATTAGTTTTCGTTTAATAACTAATAAGTTTATGGTATGTCGCAGGCCATACTTTGTTTTTGGCGACCCTGTATATTATAAGTAAGTTTTAAGATCCCAATTATATTTCAATAATAATTAATAACTAAATTCTCGTAAGCTAAAAAGTTTCAGTTTTAATAAGTAACTAAATTTCTACATGATTTGAGACACCCAGTATAAGGTTCAGGGTATTTTATTTAAAATAATTTGTTAAAAATAATTATAAATCTGCTTGCAAATAAATAATAATATGAATACATGCTTTGTTTGCTTAGGTGTCTACCTTTTAAGTTCTTTGTAAAAAACAGCTGCTTGTCCAAAAAATTAGAATAATTCCAGTTCTGGGACTTGAAATAAAAAGCTGCCAAAACCGTCTCGAAAGATCGACTAAAGCATAAGAACAGTGTTTTTTCGACAAGGTATTAACCTTTTATAGCTAAAATATCTTTATTCAAACTTTTTAAATTTGACTGATTCAATTATCCTAATTTTATCATACTCTTTGTAATTTGGGACACCCGGTACATATCTTAGGATCATTTAATATTTTTCTTTTTTAAGAAATACACCAAATGAGTGCATTCAATAGAAAAAATCTGCGTAAACCGTCATAATGTAAAAAATACCGAAATTTTCCCGAGAAAGTAACTTAAGTTATAAAACGACGGTAAAATAATAATATAACACGAAAAAACGCTACTAACGAAATGTGACTTTTTGACTGCAGTATTTTTTTCCTATCTTGAAGAGCACTATCACTCCCTTAAATATCTACGTCAATCGTACAAAAACATACACATTCTCGATACATTCGCTCCTCAAAAATAGATATCCCAGTATCTATTCTTTTACAAACTCAAGTATACTGAAAAAGAAAAAAATGTGGATAATGAATGTCTAATTTTAAATAAAGGTCAACCTTGTCGAGATGTATTTTAAGAGATTAAATCCTACTTCCAGGTGACAAGTGAGTAGTAGCAGTATTAGTAGTAGTAGTAGTACCCCAGAGTCTTCTCTCAACTACTTTAGCCACTTTGGCCCTCGTCAAAACGTCCTGACCTCCTTATGAAGGCAAGTACCTATGTCTTCAGGCCAGGGCCTCGCAGGTTTCAGGAAGTGTAGCAGGGTCTCCTCTTCCTCCATGCACCCAGCACAACTTCAACACCGATCAGGGCTAGATGCTTCCTTAGCTTGCAGTGTTTAAAATCCTCTCTAGCCTAGACTTGCTTGGCCAAGCTATAAAGTCGTTAGCTTGAACCAGTGGCGTACCCAGACTTGGGCCTTGGGGGGGGGTGTAAAAAAATTAAACATGGAAAAAAAATGTATTGCCAATTTGGGTATTCTATTTTATATAATAAAATCTAGCCGCCTAGGTTTTTTGCCATTTCATCGATAATTTCATTTTCGGAGATAGATAACTCTCTATGAACAGACATCATTGCTATAGTCCATTAAGCCTGTTTTGAGAAGTAGAATTTCGAAGATAGGTTCTTATTCTTTTTAAAGTAGAAAATGTTCTCTCTGGTGTGGCTGTTGAAACCGGTATTGTACAGAATATTAGTAGTTGTTGTATTATAATAGTTATAATAGTAATATATATACGCAACACTTTGATGTTGCGTTTGAGTTTGCGGACATGGTGGGACTTCCCTCTGGGGGGGGGGGGGTATATCCCCCCCCACGCGGGTACGCCACTGGCTTGAACCATCCTCCATTGCTTGGAGCGGCGTGTAGCCCACTCGCCTAGTGCAGATCTTACCTGCTGTTTAGTTATTCCTATGGCCGGTTCAGGTTCAAGGAATCGGGTTCCTGTGCACAAGTGATAAGTTGACGTATTAATTATGTAAGAGAACCAATGTAAACATCTATAACTACTTATATTTTTGATTAAAAATAAACGGTAAAAAACTAAGAAAGGTACCAAAGATCAATGTTGCAGTTGATAATTAGTTAGCAATTTACATAATTATAGTTGTAAATAATATACAATTTTCTTTTACAAAAAGTAACATGTACTCTTATTTTTTGGAATCGTGACATTTTTTTTTTAAATAAACTGCACGCTAAAAAAATTGAATTGACGCACTTTGACATCTTTGGGCGTTTTCACGTCTACCAACACGACACGACAACGGCATTAGTTCCTCACTATGACCGGAATGCCTGTCGGCTGCCGGTTCAAGTAGACTCAAATTTCATGTTAATTTTTATGATTATCATTTGTTTTGTTACACATACATGGTTTTTTCACACAAGTTCGATTTAACTAAGCAGTCTTTTCAATTATTTAACCTTGGTGTTTTGACGCATGAAACCAAACATTACAGAATTTATGAAAAATCGACGACGACACGAGTGGGGTGCATGCTCCTTGGCGGCAAGTCTGCGCCTGCAACGACACGACACCGATAAGTCGGTAAGGGTGAAAGCATAGCATCAATTCACATGAAATTTGGCGTCCACCGGCGATTAGTGTCGAGGTCATGTCGTTGCCGTGCCGGCAGATGTAAAAACGCCAATTGATATACTACTGTGGCTACTTGTTACATTTCTTAAAATGTGTAGCCATTGCAAATTAAAACCATTTGAAAAATAAATTTTTAAATATTGTTATGTATTTTAGGGACTCTTCTAGAGAAATCCTTCTTCAACACGTCAAAGGTCACTACCAGCAGCAGCATCTCGACCAGCAGCAGGAACAACTTTTTCAACAAGCCGTGGCAGCAGCCCAGGTGACCATGACGCCCACTACTATGCCTTTGGTAACCGGAGCGGGTACCTCAGCTGGACCAATATTCTCGTCGCAGGATTTAAGTTTAAGGGGTACGAGTCCTGATAGAGACGAGGCAAGTGTAAATAACAGCTCCGCGACGAAGGGTAGCTCCACTACTCACGCTCCCTTCCGTTGCGGCCACTGTAATCAAGTCTCTAACTGGAAGCATGTCATTCAGGTATACTAACCCAGCTTACTAACCGTACTAATGTCATTTGTGGCTTTTGTGCATGCTTTGGCTGTGGGCTAATGGAGGCTATTATTGGTGCAAAATTGGGATAAGCTATTATATTCTAATAGGCGAAAAAATTCCTGAACCTGGAAATACGTTCACCTGGAGACGTTTCAACGGAGAAATAGACATGTTTTATTACTGTCGAGGTAGTGGACATTGCCGCAAAGCGCCCGAATTAACTTAGTGGCATTATTCTCATTAATAAAACTTTTCTTCGAGTTTAACATACTACTAACGGGTACCCAAGTACCCAGGGCTTCGATGGCACAATTCAATTATGATAAATTCACTATCGAAACAAAGCAACGAGTGCCATATACATACATCCAATAGAACCTTTAATAGTTATCCATATTATTTTTAAAAAGAAATTTCTTTTGGGTTTTTCTTACATTAAGTATTTGTTTTTCTTTTAATAAACATGTCATTGATCTCCTAGCTTTCTTCATGAAAATACTACCAAAAATATATATGTATCATCATTATTAAAAAGTTTACCTACTTCATTACCGATCGATAATAACGCTCGCAGAACCTTTCCATGGACTTTGCGTCTAGGGGTAAAATTTATTGAGTTGTTGAAATATTATGTCAAAAAAATATTTTTCCAATATAAACATTCAAACCCCCTTTTCACCACTTTAGGGGCCAATTTCCAAAAAATAAGACACGTTTTTCATTATTTGTGTTGTAATGCATTTCTGCTACGTTTGAAAAAACCCGATAAATATTTTTTTTATAGAAACTTTTGTACCTACGCACTTTTCACCCCTTTAGAAACATAATATTTAAAAAAAGAAATACGTGTCTTATATTTATAACCCCTATTCATCCCCTTAGGAGCCAATCATTCAAAAAAAATAACAAATATGTGTTTCATTACTTCTGTGTATTTATGCTATGTCTCAAGAAATTCGGTTAAAAATATTTTTTCAATATAAACTTTTATGCATCTTTTTCCACCCCCTATAAGGAGAAAATTTTCGTAATTGCCTAAATACATGTACCTATATTTGTTGTTTAATATTAAGACAAAAAAAGAACACAGTGTCATCAGTAAAGTGTTCATTAAGTGGAAAATAAATTTTAGTGGTGGGTAAAAAATCAAAATTATCTTATGCAACTGAAATTTTGCATGTGGGCTAGAAACTGCATTAAAAAAAAACTTTTTCTCATAACTTTTTTCGATTTTCTTAGTAATAACCCCACTTTTGAATTATTTTTTGAAAAAAAAATAAAATTTGACAGCTAGATAGTGCGAATTACGTGACTACTCTTTTTTTGCTTAATTTTCATCTCGATCGAAGCAAATTTGATGTCAAAGTCAAATTTCGAATAAAGCTATTAATAAAAAAAAATCCCATATGATGCGGAATTTACTGGTCACACTGTATATGTGGTTCCAACACACATTTCAATAATTAATGTGATCCCTGGTAATATTCCGTATAATGTTTTTATCAAATGGTTTAAAATTTGTTTCAACTAGACCAAAAAAAAATCGTAACCTCCAACATTAATAAGTTAGAAACTAACCTTTGAAAAACAACTTCATGTTTGACGAATATAGAAAAATTTTTTGACTGATAAATTATAATTTAATATCAAACCTACTAGGTCAGGGTTAGCTTTAACCATTTTCAAGGTAAAATTTGATATACGGTTTTGATTATTTGTTATGTCATAATATAGAAAAAATTAAGTTTCGATAAATAAAAAATACAATATGGCGTTACCTAATAAGGAAAAAATTGATGATGGTTCCAGGAAACCAAAACGTTGTAACTAAAATATTACCACGTAGTTCTATATGTAAAAAGTTGCTATGAAAATGGGTTCATAGATTTTAAAAATATTGGATAATAACATAGTTACAACAGATCTAAGGAAATGCAACATTTTATTTTATTAAAAATAAATTTAAAAACCAAAAGAACCAGAATCGATCCTCAAGCACCAACAAATTACTAACATAATTGCCTAAAACTTTTCCCATTTAACCGTCTTTTTATCTCATATAGTTTCCGAGATCCCAATACTGTCAGCATCATTAAGTCCGGGGATCTAGAGACGGCCACGGGAACAAACTACCCCTATTTATATGGGTATATTTTCTAGAAAAAATGCCTTCTTTACATTACCATTACAATTGCTCCCCTTAGAGGTATAGAAAGAATCTTAAAAATTATTTCTAGCATTTTTTGTTGTCTACTTTCCTTAAAATGGTATTTTTCCCAAAGCTCTACGATAATTAGTTTCTGATATATTAATTATATTATGGTACCTCACCACCATTAATTAAATGCCCATTGCCCCATACCGGGTGAAAGAGAAATTACTACCCATCAGCTTGTATCGTCTTTATAAAATAAAACATTATTTTGAAATTTTGGTGGGTTATTATATGATAGCATTGTGCGCACACTTTCAGTATTCAAATGTCTGCGTATCACTTCCGGATGAACCGGAGTGTACACAAGTTTGTTATTTTAAATTGAACATCCTGTATATTTTTACAAATATGCATTATCTACGAAGAATTCTGAACATAAAACATTTATCATATCCTACCTATCTAAGACAGTTTCCGAGAAAATCGCGTTTTAAATTGTCAAATTAGCCACACCTTTAATTGTTTTTCCAAAAAACGAATGAATAAGTATAATTTAATATTATTTTCTTACTTCTTTTTAGGTATTCCGTATGAATGAGTCACAACTATTTCACTTCCGGTTTAAAGTGCTGCCACATTTAACATTTAAACACAAATTTCTCTAACAATTCTAATGGCACTCCCCTTGTAAATCTAATTTTTAAAATTATCTTATTTTTCCAAATATTTCTTATTATGCTTCCCTATGTCTAGACCTATTAGTTTTTAAGATATTAGCGATTAAAAATACAGTTACGCTTAAAACAAGGCATATTTCTAACTTTTCTTAGAAGTAAAAAAGTACTGTGTGACCAGTAACATTAATAGCTTTATTCGAAATTTGGCTTTGGCATCAAGTTCTGCTTCGATCGAGATGAAAATTAAGCAAAAAATAGTAGTCACGTGATTCGCATTATCTGTCAAATTTTAATTTTTTCCAAAAAATAATTCAAAAGTGGGGTTATTTCTGAAAGTATCGAAAAAAGTTATTAGAAAAGGTTTTTTTAAATGCAGTTCCTAGCCCACATGCAAAATTTAACTAATTTATTTTCCACTTAATGAACATTTTACTGATGACACTGTGTTCTTTTTTGTCTTAATATTAAGGTGTATTACTTTCGGACACAAACTACGTTTTCAAAAATACTTATTTTATGAAGTTACCTTATACAGGGTCAAAAACAAATAAACTTTGCATCACATGCGACCAAATTTGAATAGCCCAATTTGGGTTTTGTAGAAAACACACATTTAATATGGCGCTACGTTAAAGAAAATGTATCTGAAATAAAGCGTTGTCAAAACTAAAGGTGGATTCATAGTCGCCGTAACGTAAGCCGTAAGACGTAAGAGTTAAGACGTAAGAGAAAACATACCATTCATAGTCAAAAGTTAAGACGTAAGAAATTTCAAAATTGTAGGTTATGATTTTTTGTTGTTCCTCAACTACCTTACTCATTTTAACCGTTAATATATTATAATATTACTGCAATAACAAAACGGGAAATTGCAAATACGCTAAACAAAAAAGCAAAATGGCGTTAAAATGAAATCACTAAAAATAAACAAAGGAAATTTCCCTCCCGTCCCGTCGACTGTCATTCAAAGTTGGTAATGACGGCCGGGTATGCACGAGTAAGGCCGATCCCGACCGAAACTTAAGACGTAAGACGTAAGAAATGGAAATAAACCATTTCGTGTTACGGCTTACGTCTTACGTTACGGCGACTATGAATGCATGTATTTATAATCATATGTTTATTTTTCTTACTGCTTAACCTTACGTCTTACGGCTTACGTTACGGCGACTATGAATCCACCTTAAGAGGTTGCGTCGAGTCTCATTTTATTTTGCAAAAGTGGTGCAATTTACAAAATATGGGTAAAAAATCAAAATTATCTTATGCAGCTAAAATTTTGCATGTGGGCTAGAAACTGCATTTAAAAAAACTTTTTTTAATAACTTTTTTCGATACTTTCAAAAATAACCCCACTTTTGAATAAATTTTTGGAAAAAATTAAAATTTGACAGATAATGCGAATCACGTGACTACCATTTTTTTAGCTTAATTTTCATCTCGATCGAAGCAGAACTTGATGCCAAAGTCAAATTTTGAATAAGGTTATTAATAAAAAAAAATCCCATATGATGCGGACCTGGTCACACTGTACCTATATCAGGACTAAATTAAAAAATAATATTGTCGTAAAACAGTTGAAATTAGTAAACAGATCTTCGGGGATCCATAGCTACCTTGGATGCAACTATGGATGTACCATCAATAAAATGTTGCTTGGTGGATAATGTAACTAAGTATCTATGCCATTAAAATTATTGGAGAAATTAATTGTGTTTGAAAGTCAAATTTTGCAGCACTTCCGGTTAAACCAGAAGTGAAATAGACTCATTCATACCAAATACATAAAAAGAAGTAAAAAGATAATCTTACATTTTTTACTTATTAACTTGTTTTTTATAATATTTTTCTGTACCTTTCGTATAATTTCGATGCGTTAAAACGTATTTTTAATCTGTTAAAGAAATTTTTAATATTTTAATTAATATAATAAAATTAAGAAACAGGTTTTGAGGATAAGTACCTATGTATCAATTTACTGCTAAAATTTTACGGAAGTAGTCCATTATCTCAGAGTGGAGCTGTGTAGATATGGGGAAAAAAGTTCACAGTCATCTCCACAAATAATATATAAAAAGTCAGTTTATTGGGGTGTACATGTTTCGGTACTAGAAAGTACCATCATCAGCACCGAAGGGCCCAAGTGCCACTTACACGAAGGAATGTAAACACATTTTAAAAACAAACAACATATTGTATAATTGGGCGAAAACAAAGTTAAAATATTTAAAAAAGTGTTAAAAATTAAAAATCGATATTAAAACGTACGGGAAGGAAAAGAGGAGGAAACTTCTTTCGATTTTTAATGTCGATTTTTAATTTTTTAACACTTTTTAAAATTTTTTAACTTTGTTTTCGTCCAATTATACAACATGTTCTTGTCCTTTTCATGTTTTTAAAATTTGTTTACATTCCTTCGTGTAAGTGGCACTTGGGCCCTTCAGTGCTGATGATGGTACTTTCTAGTACCGAAACATGTACACCCAATAAATTGACTTTTTATTCAGGGTGTTCATTTGAAACTTCCCACCACGGATGTTCCTGCTTTAAAATGGAAATGTGGAAAATCGCTCGGACCCGTCGATTTTTATTTCGAGGGGGACATCTTTTGCGTATATTGTCAATCTTGTTACTTCAAGCCCCTAGGAGGGAGGGGGGGGGGGGGGGGGGTAAGATCTAAATCTTAAATGGATACCCCTATTTTATATAATTTTTTTGGATTCTGCATAAAATTCTGAACATTTTTTAATAAAAGCATTATTAGTCTATACTAAAGAGGTTCCGAGATATTGACTCTTGAAAAATGATTGAAATATTTCTTACAACCGGTTTAACAGGAAGTTAACACTATTGGAAAGATAATAAAAATCGAAGATAGGGACATGTAAGCCGTTTTGTTCTAAGACGTATTGTTAGAAAGCTAGACGCTGTCAAAGTTCAAAAATGTCATTTTTCAAGAGTAAACATCTCGGAAACTGTTAAGTATAGACTAATAATGCTTTTATTAAAAAATGTTCAGAATTTTATGCAGAATCCAAAAAAATTATATAAAATAGGGGTATCCATTTAAGATTTAGATCTTACCCCCCCCCCCCCTCCCTCCTAGGGGCTTGAAGTAACAAGATTGACAATATACGCAAAAGATGTCCCCCTCGAAATAAAAATCGACGGGTCCGAGCGATTTTCCACATTTTCATTTTAAAGCAGGAAAATTCGTGGTGGGAAGTTTTCAAATGAACACCCTGTATATTATTTGTGGAGATGACTGTGAGTTTTTTCCCCAAATTTACTGCTAGGTTATTGTTAAAAGGTACCTATCAAATCAATTCTGTATAATAGTGTGATTTGTGCAGGTGAGCCCAGGGTATCTAAATACGCCACTGCTACTGACGCCACTGAGAAATTGAACATTTACAATTTTTTTTAACCTTGTAAATTTAAAACGTTATCATGTCTTTGTCTTGTGCTCTTTAATTGTTTACCCAAGTCTAAATTTCAACTAATCACTTATCAGTCCTTAATCTGCTTTACGATGTTTAATCTTATTTTCTTGCTAAAAACACTTATGACGGGTAACAACGTGAAAATATAATCTCAAAAGAATTGACTGTAATTTATTCTTATTATGCAACAGAAAAAAAAACCGCGTTCTTAATATCACTATTATTTTAATAAATAATTATATTTGTCAAAGAAAATTACATTCTATGTTCCATCTCACATCCTATTGTTGTTTTGCCGTATATCCTTCGTCATGCCCACATTACTTATTAGTTATTTTATTACTCATATAAAGTTGTAGAATTTTTCATCAATAAAAGGTTTTGGTTTCCTTTTAACTTGGTTTAGTTTAGCTTGGTATAGTCACTATGCGCCACAAGGGACAAGGCGTCAACTATCCTACAGACGTACCCTGACAATTATAAAGTCGTCCAGCTTTAATTTAGCCCTTTCCCCGAACCTGGGGTGGGACCCCAAATACCCTTATTTCGCCACCACTGATTAGACGAACTAAGAATATTAACTAATATTAACGTAAGTTTGCAGGAACAAAAACTTATATTTTGTGGAGTGATATTATAAGGGAAAATAATAACACACAGTCTGCTCGACTAGTTTAATCGAAGGAAATCATGGAATCCTTGGACCGCACATGTTTCGAAGGCAAAAACCTTCATTTTCAGGAGTATATTGTTAATTGGTTACATGAAGATAAACCCTGACATTGTTAGGTGGTTGAGAAAACTAAAAGAAAAAAAAAATTTTTTTTGAGTGAATAAAACTTATTGTACTTTAAGTAGTACTTTAAGTACAATAAGTACGGTACTTGTACTTTAAGTACAATAAGTTTTAATCACTCAAAAAAAAAATCAAAGAATCCTTAGACCGTACGTGTTTCGAAGGCAAAAACCTTCATCTTCGGCGGTATATTGTTAATTGGTTACATGAAGATAAACCCTGACATTGTTGGGTGGTTGAGAAAACTAAAAAAAAAAAACTTAAAGTACCCTGCAATAAGTTTTAATCACTCAAAAAAAAAAATTCTTTTAGTTTTCTCAACCACCCAACAATGTCAGGGTTTATCTTCATGTAACCAATTAACAATATACCGCTGAAGATGAAGGTTTTTGCCTTCGAAACATGTACGGTCTAAGGATTCTTTGATTTTTTTTTTGAGTGATAAAAACTTATTGTACTTAAAGTACAATAAGTTTTAATCCTTTAGTACTTTAAGTACAATAAGTTTTAATCACTCAAAAGAAAAAAAATATATTTTTTCTTTTAGTTTTCTCAACCACCCAACAATGTCAGGGTTTATCTTCATGTAACCAGTTAACAATATACCGCTGAAGATGAAGGTTTTTGCCTTCGAAACATGTACGGTCTAAGGATTCTTTGATTTCCTTCGATTAAACTAGTGGAGCAGACTGTGTGTTATTATTTTCCCTTAAAAACTTATATTATATATATATATTCTTAAACAATGGCAATTATTCTTTAATTGGTAACACTGTTGCGAATTTTTTTTAAATAAGAAATAACTACGATCTTTTTATTTCAAAGTAACGAAAAGATAACGTGTACCTCTTTATGGCCATTTTTTTTATTCATGTCGGTACTTTTTGGACTTTGAAGAAATGATGATAAAGGAGCTCATATTCGAACAGACAATGTTTACTATATCCAGGCCCGGTTTTAGACCTCCTGGCGCCCCCGGGCAAGGGTCTTCTTTAGCGCCCTCGAAATTTTTATTTCATATTTTTTTCCTAAATATACATATATACTTATACCATCAAAAATATTTAATTTTTTTGACGTGATTATAAAAAATACTTGGGCGCCCTTATCTTTTAAATAGTATATTATACATCGAAGGTTATACAGACGCTTATTTGTGTTACCTTTGGCAATATTTTGCGCCCATTGGACTTTGCGCCCCCGGCGTCTGCCCGGGCGCTGGAACCGGGCCTGACTGTATTCTATCCTATTATATGGTTTCTAATGATAGTTTAAAAACCTTTTTTTAAAGGCCTCTTTACCCAGCATATAATAAACTATGTATTTACGGACATCCAAATTATTTCATAGAATACCTACCTACTTTTCTGTAATTTATATGAGTATTTACTTGTTTTTTTTTTTAAGTTAAAACAGACAAATAGACAAGGGAGATGCACTTATTTTTTAATATGCATAAAAGAAAATCCGTGCAAATGTGAAACCAACATCGAATAAATCCAGCTAATTTCGTAAGGTCACGCGCCACAGAATTCATGGAGACGAGACAGGGCGAACAGGCAGTACTATGATAAAATCATATTTCAGTCATTTGAAAATATACTGGGATTAGCGTTGACTGTATCTTCTCGATAACTTTTTTTGGCAATTATTTTCAACGTATGTACCTTCATATGATTTCATAAAAGACTACAACTCCCTAGTTTTATAATTTTTATAAAGCAATAAGACACTTTTAGATTTGAATTAAACAGTTGTATTTCAAAATAATCAGTTCAGCAGACGTTTAAACATGTATTGAAGTAAAAACAAACCGATGTTAACGTGTTCTCATGATTTGACAAGCAAAACTACCTACCTCAAATTATTTAGTTGAACTCCGTGTGCCACTAACTTTAATACGCGATCTGAGGTGGATCTCACCCCTCGGAGACGACCCCCCACCTGGATCCGCCAAACGGCCTTTATGAACAGGCTAGTCCTAGTATATGGTGTCTCACTCATTTCTTTAAAATAGAGAAGGCTATGGTGTGCAACATTTCTGACTTCTGTTGAAGATGTAAAAATTCAAGGGTTGTTCAATTTTAGGAAATATCTTTTTTCGTATGCAGTAAAATTATCCCGTATTCCAAGTTTATGTTATTTTTGAAGTGAAAACTTCTTTAGGCGCGTTTAGCACTTTTTTGTGGGAAGTGAATTAACCTTGTTGAAGTTTTCACTTCTGTCGTGTGCTCTTAAGCACACACAATGTTTTTTTATTACTTTTACAATCCTTAACTAAACTTCTTACATTCTATGAGTTTTATGGCTTTAATTTCTTCGGCTCTATTTCTAAAGTTTTGACTTTAACCAACAGAAATAAAAATGAAAAAATGTAAAGGGTTTAAAGTACTTAATCTTGCAAACAATATTAGCATTTTTGCCATTATTGTATTTTTATTTACGAAAAAATTACCTGTAGTGCAGAATATATAGCTTTGCGTAGCTTCTGTGCATGTAGTAAATATAAAATTTTAAAAAATCAGCGTTATAGACGGAGTAATTTTAGCTTATGGAGGTCGAGCCCAGGGTTAAGTAGTACTTACTCGTAATTAAACGTAACCTAATTTTCTATCACGTATTTATAAGAAGCGTCTAACACCTGAATGTACCATGCCGGTTTAGACGAGATTACATTGTTGATCTGGATTATGTTCAGTTTGTGTTAGCAGAGTAGAAAAATAACGGTAATAATTTAGTAGATTAACCTAATCCCAGAAAGTCAACCGTTTAACCGAATTTTG
Source organism: Polydrusus pterygomalis (assembly GCA_963969555.1). Classification (NCBI taxonomy): domain Eukaryota; kingdom Metazoa; phylum Arthropoda; class Insecta; order Coleoptera; family Curculionidae; genus Polydrusus; species Polydrusus pterygomalis. The sequence goes on from OZ018376.1 coordinate 85,667,649, forward strand.
GAACCCAAAATAAAGATTTTTTTGTGCAATTTTACAGGAGAGGCCAAATACAATTTTAATTTATTATTTAAATAATTCTATTTATGTCTTGTTGTAGTTAACTCGTTTTTAAGAAAACTTCCAGCTACGTCGATATTATTCTAAAGCAGCGATTTAATGTTTGTCTCTTTAAAACAAGAAGATGACATTTTTTTAAAGATGATCAGTATATTTTTGACATAATTAAGTTTGGATTTTCTAGAAGCAATAATGACACAATTATTTTTTTTTATTTCAAGATACTTGCAAACATTTTTTATAATGTTTAAAAGCGTTTTTTTTTTCGGCAGGGTGATAAAATTGGAAGAACGTTTGTGTATTAATGTATTTTACCTACATGGAAAAAATAAAATTTAAAACAATAGAAATAATTAAAAGCCAAAAATAACCTCTGTTGTCTTTTATAATATTTAAGTTTAATACAGATTTACTAATCTATAGATAAAACTTGGAAACTGTGCATTCAGGCCTAAGAAAGATATTACTGCTCTAAGGATTGTTTTAGCTTAAATATAAAAAGGAAAAGGGGATAGGTACTTGAAAAATCTCAGAAAACAGGAAAGCCAGAAACGGACTTGCCCGAATTAAAAATATTTTTGGAAAATTTGGATAGTATCTACTTAAACATTTTACGTCAAAATATCAAAATTGTATGCAAGTAAACGAGGTGGTTCAAAATTAAATACGAAAAAGGTAAATTGATTGGTCCCCTTTTGGAGCCCGATATTTTTGTCATGGGGCACTATAGAAAAAAAATTTATATGAAACACTAGACTTATTTTAACGTTTCTTGCACGCTACCGAGAGTTCACCACATACTTATCGGACAAGCTGTATAGTTCCTAAAAATGTAATTTTTTAAATTTTAAAGTTCAATATCCAACACAATATAAGCAAAAATACGACAGCGTCTTTGCTTGCAATTACAAGTGCACAGCACTATCTGTAAAGTGCATATTAAGGTGTACATAAGTACCAAATCTCAAATTTTTATTCCTTGCCGTTTCTGGCCTGTTGGCCGCCCTTGTGCGACATATGAACTGGCTGCCCTTTAAATCAAATCAGTTACTATTTTACAATTACCTACCTGAAATTATGGCGCAAAGCAATTGTCAGAAAAATAGGTCTTTAATAGGTGTCTATTTTTAATATTTTTCTTTTATTCATACTTACCTACAGAGGGGCTTAGCAATTTGGCTTTCAATGACGATAAGGGCCAAGCCACTAATCCTTTCTTGGGACATAATTGACCGCAAGTAATTTTTAATTAATTTTAACTTTGAAAAACTACGTTCGATAGACGCAACAGTAACCGGCAGAGTAATAAAAATTCTCAGCGCAACACAAAGATTTGGAAATTATGAGATTAAATCTTTTTCAGCTATGAATTTTAGCGTATCTACAATTATTATATTGTACGTTTTATTGGAAAAATTTCTCGGAACGACAAAATTTCCTGGTCGAGCTCTGAGCGATCAATATCTTTGTTTGTGGGACTTCCTTGCTATTGAAGCGCTATATCGAGATCTTTGCAGGACTTTAACAATTTCTCGTCATTTATGGCATTAGCTTCATAGAAGTTCGACAAAAACCCAAAAGTTTCATTACACTTATTAAGTGAAACGAATCTCTCCTTAATTGATTCTATCGCAATAACCAAAGAACAAGTAACCGGTGCCCATAAAGGGTTTCCTCTGTGGTTTCCTCCCTGGCAAAAAAATAAAAATAAAAAAATATCCAAAATCGAAAAATAAAAATTCACATTGAAACTCTGTTTGGCCTCGACGATGGGGTCATCTTTTAATTCGTAATCAAAATGTCTGGGTACTTTTTTTCGGCGTCGGAAAAGTTATTTGTAACAGCATTTGAAACCGGACATCGGCGGCAAATTTAAATAGCCCTGTGAGTATTTGTGCCCCCACCTACCCTACTACCAAATTAATAAGACCTATAGTTAAATTCACATAAAGTTTTAATGCTAAATGTCAAGACTTGTCATTGTCTAGTTACTTTAGATTTCACCAACTTACTAAATTTCTTATACAGCTGAGATTGGTCAGTGTTTTTTCTTTTTCTTTTCTGGAATTGTTCGGCCAACTCTTTTTATTTCTATCTCTTTTTAATCGTATAAAATAATACAAGATAGACATACTTTGTGTGCAGTACAATTATACTAATTAAATTTAGCCATTAGAAATTTATATTATATGAGTTGCTGCAGTATTTGACAAGTATGACAGAACTGAAATGTCACGGCAATAAAAGTTTATGTGAATTCAACTATACCTACATAATTATTCAAATAATATCAATTAGTTTTAATTTTTTGAGTAAACCTAAGACAAAATGTAATTGACGTGGGTTGCAGGGCGGCCACCTCCGTTGAGAATTCTTTTTATTTTTCCGATACTTATCTATCTATAAAAAGAAATCTCTAATTAACACAAAGGGCGGCTGCCTCATTCTTGACAGCTACTGCATAATTTTTTTTGAAAACTGAATTTACCATTCTTATTTGACCCTTCATATTTATGAAAACTCCTAGAATTTTTTTTTACGTCTAACATTTTTTTCTGTGAAACTGCAGGCGGCTTTCGCCGCCCTATAACTTTGGCCGCCCTTGTGCGGGGGCACTCCCAGCACACCACTCAGAAACGGCCCTGTATTGTCAAATCTTGACGAGTGGAAAACACGAATAAGACATGGGTGTAGGTAATATAATTTCTTCCGAAATAATTAGAAATGTTCAAAAAGAGTTTTACTTGCGTTTAGAACATTGTCACATAGTGAATTGACACTGTTTTAAGCATTTATTGCCAAAAAAGTATTAAAGAAGGGAGAGAAGGTTTTTTTTTTCAAATAAATTAATTTTTGTTTGTTTAATATCTTTTAGATGACAATAAAAATTTAAAATTTGATACTTATGTATAACTTAATATAATAAAAAATTATCGATATCGTCATATCTCTAATTTGGGACAGGCTGTATCAATATTTTTTTTTCAAGCATTTTTCAAAAGAAAAATTACTGGATTTGCTGAATTTATTCCAAGTAACATGTTACACTATAGTGAACAGCATCGTTAAAGTAAGGGTTACATTCATTTGTATTTCTTCCGATAAGTCTTATTATTGCAAAATTAAGTTAGACTAGACTAAAATAAATATCTTGTTTATTTACTGGGATTATAACTAAGGTTATATATTTATTAACCGATAAGACAATTTGCAAAAACACTTTTTAAGAAGTGTAAATATTAAATTATACGGTCATATCTTTGTATTTGCGCTGTCTCTAGAAGATACATAAAAAAGGATATAAATATGTATATTTTTAATTTTTATTCTTGTTATTATTTTCGAATTTTTTCATCTTCGTTCGCTGCCAGGGCCATTCCCGGTTTAACGTGGGCTCCGAAACACGATCCTCAGGCATTAGAAGTACCCCCCAAGGGCTATCAATCCTTGGTTTCGCGCTTTCTATGACGTACCGATTGGGGAGTGTGTTCTTTCCCCCGCACCCCACGAGATATCCGATTTCATCCGGCCTGGTTACCGGCGTGAATGGGGTGGGTTTTGGTCTTTCCTAATTTTTTGCTCGACGCTGTACCCACGTCAAGACATACCACTAGCAGATCATTGCATACCACTAAAATCCACCGGGTTCGAACCAGTTTGCCGGCAGTGGGATACGAACCCACAAACTCTTGTCCTAGAGTTCTCAGCGACTGACATCGTTGGTACTACCAAATTCAGGCTTTGGCTTGACAACATGTAAATGAAGCTGGGACAAGAATTGTTCTTGTGTATCATCTTTTTTCCATTGTTTACGATTTTCTTATTTTCTGTGCCAATTTGCCATGCAGAGAGATTTTTATCTATAGGATATAAAAATGTAGAATTCACTCAAAAAGGCGGATCCAAGCATGTTATGTTCCATATTGTAATGTACCGTGCGAGCAAAAATTAATTGCATCAAAGAGGGCTTGGATTAAAAAAACGTATAGGGCTTATTGGTTTAGATAAAATTACTTGTAACGGCTGTCAAAGATGATGGAATAACTGATTGATTGATACCGCTAAGCATTTCGTCCTTAGATGCAAATAATTTTTGCTCGCACGGTATCTGGTTTTGCCTCAAACGGTTATTGTGCTGTTGTAGAATCTTTGCTAATTTGGACAAAGGATCCACATATTGCTTGACTTGACTTTGTTCCCGTCAGGGTTTACGACTTTTCCATCGATTGGGGGTCATAGAAAGCTTATATTTTACAATCATGGATCTTATTTCTGGTAGGAATATTGTTAGTTCTTCCAGATTTACCAAACTTATGTTTACCTGCACAAAATAAACATAACTTGAAGAGTCGCAAGTAGTCGCAGCTAAAATATTTAAAAAAGTAGTTATGAAAAAGGCTGAAAATTATTGCCGCCAAAAATGCCTAATATTTTATAAGTCAACAGAAAGTGTTATCTGTCTTAGGTTACCAACGATTAAATTACAGGTGCACGAATATTCCAATATTTAAACTACAATCAGTAAAACTAAGTAGTGTGTTATAAACATCTTTGAAACGACCAAGTTTAGGCACCCATATTAAGTCAAAAGGATAATAAAATACCTATTTATAATGGGATAATTAAGATTGAGTGTATTTCCTATAAAAAAAAACACAGATATTAGTGGTAGGTATGTCTAAGAATCAAAAAAATGGATTTTGGATAAATAATTAAATCTAGAAACCATAATGTTACTAAGAAAAATGGCTGTGACATCTCCATTTATCCAATATAGGTACGAAACATTAAAGCAGACTTATTATAAACGTACTATATAGCACTAGCGGGTACCCGCGGCTTCATTCAGTATTCACGCAATTTAATTGTAACAATATAACCTTAAAAGGTTATATCCCTAAAGGGAGAGATGTTAAAAAAATATAAGAAATAAGTGTTTCATTACTTGTGTTTCCTTGAAATTTCATGATTCTAGGACCGATGGTTTAGGCTGGGCGTTGATGAATCAGTCGGTCACTTTACAATGTTATGTAATAGTATGGATAATATAGGCACTTAGAATGTTTCTCTTAATAGAAAATATGCGACGCAAATAACACGCTATAAACATAATTTGTGGTATGAGTCGTGAACGTGGGTAAAAGAATGAAGAATCTATTTTCAATTGCCTACAATTAGCAAGACGTTTTATTGTGTGGGCAACCTTGAAATATGGTTTTGAAAAAGGATTTCATCATCTGTGCTTAAGTTAGAAATCTAATAAAAACCATTTTTTTACCATCAGCATGTATCAATTCTCCGACGTCGCTTTAAAGTAGGGCACTTTAATTTCTTTGCCGTTTTGTAGTTAGTATTTTGTATTTGTATTTTGTATTTATTTAATAATTCAAAGAACATTGTTTACATTAAGTCTAGTACAGTTCATTAATCATGTTTATGGTTTTAGTAAACCCCTAGATGTTTAAAACACCTGTATGGGTTACAAAGGGTTGATATACAAAATTTCGTACATACATATAAGTATCAATAATATCAAGATTTAAATTAACAGTGGTTATTATTAAAGAATACCTCCTAAATCACTATTGTGTTCTACTATGTAACACTTTGCCAATCTAGAAAAAACTTTGATGTTAGCTGATTTAATGTGGTTTGGCAATTGATTGTATGGTTTTGGTCCTAAGTATTTAATAGATTTTTTGGAAAATTCACTATAACATCTTGGAATAATTAATTGTTTATTAGTATTTATTCTAGTAGCATATACATGATGTATAGCACTATGAGTTTTATCGCGTTTATGTATGTAGCAACATATTCTATAAAAATATAGTGTTCTTAAATTTAATATAGTCTTATTATCAGGGTGTCCGGAAAATACGTGTACAACGTTTGACGACAGACTCCTGATGTCAAAATAGGTCGATCTAAACCGACTTAGTTATATCCAAAATTGTCTCGTTAAGCCGGTAGAGGGCGTCAAAAATTTGTAAAAATATTGGTTTTTCCTAAATTACGTGAAAACCTGCTAATCGATTTTAATGATTTTTAGTATGTAGACTAATACTATAAAATGACGTTTTCTAGTAGTATAGTCACCGGCTGTAAATAAGTGGAAGTGTTATAAAAGTGATATAATACGTCAACATTTCTCCTCATTTTTTATATGAACGGCATTATGACAACCCAGATATTTTTGTAGAGTGACTGGATGTATTTGGAAGCTATTTTACCTCTTTAATATTTTTCGTTGAATGAGCTGTTTTGCCAGAAGAAAATATTTACAATATATAGTATTATTAGTAATATAAAATCAAATTACCTGTAACAATAATTTTTTAAGTGACCTTGTTGCTATGGCATTTAATAATTTGACAATTATTGACAAATTGTCATCAGTCTATAAAATTTACTCAAGTATACGATCAACATTCTTGAATTACAAGTTCATTTTACCATTAAAAATGGAAAATGATACGAACTCTGAGAAGGTTGACATGCTCCTGGTATACGGGTTTTGTCAAGGAAATGGGCGTCAGAGTGTTAGGGTTTACATGGAGAGGTTTCCTAACCGTCGAATACCAAACCACCAAACAGTTGTTACATCCTTATCACGTGCAAAAAGTCCAGGAACTTTTACCGACTGATCCCCCCATGCGGCTTACATTTTGTCAAATTATTAGAAACAAAAGAATCCGTGATCCAAATTTTTGTAGAACAATTATGTTTACTGACGAGGCGTGCTTTACAAGATCTGGGGTAACCAATCCACAACGAACATATTTATTCCGATCCACATGCCCTTAAAGTTGCACATCATCAGCATCAATTTAAATTAAATATTTGGGCAGGTATTATTGATCGCTACCTTATTGGTCCCATTGTTATTCCAGACAGGTTAGATGGAAATATGTATTTAAATTTTTTGCAAGACACATTACCAATTCTTCTGGACAGTTTGCCCCTTTTACTTCGGAGGGAAATGTGGTATATGCATGATGGTGCCCCGCCCCATTTTTCCGTTTTGCAATACTTACATCATCAATATCCCAACCGATGGATTATAAGGGGCAATGATGCACCAGTAAAATGGCCACCACGTTCTCCTGAGTTAAATATGTGTGACTTCTTTTTGTGGGGCGCGCGCTATTAAAACAGAAGTTTACAAGACTCCAGTAAACACACGCGATGATTTATTGCAGCGGATTTTAAATGCAAGCAACCATTTTAATAACCCCAAGACATTAGATAGGGTCCAATATCATTTTTTAAGGAGTGTTAATAAGTGTATTCAGCAAGATGTCGGTCATTTTACACATTTACTTAAGTAATGTTTTTGTTTTACTTAGTTTCTTACAATACATACTTTCAACTTTGTTTTATTTTTATTGTTAATAATTGATGTATGCAGGTAATTGTAAATATTTTCTTCTGGCAAAACAGCTCATTCAACGAAAAATATTAAAGAGGTAAAATAGCTTCCAAATACATCCAGTCACTCTACAAAAATATCTGGGTTGTCATAACGCCGTTCATATAAAAAATGAGGAGAAATGTTGACGTATTATATCACTTTTATAACACTTCCACTTATTTACAGCCGGTGACTATACTACTAGAATACGTCATTTTATAGTATTAGTCTACATACTAAAATTCATTAAAATCGATTAGCAGCATCTAAGCCGGCTTAGATCGACCTATTTTGACGTCAGGAGTCTGTCGTCAAACGTTGTACAGGTATTTTCCGGACACCCTGTATAATAATTGAGTTGGATATAATAATTCCTTTTATTCCCTGTATTACTTAGTAGTAGTAAGTATTCCAATAATAATTTATCATCAACAGTACCTAATTAAATTTTACACGTTTCATGTAGGTACTATTATTGTATTTCTATAAAGTTTTATAAAATCGTATTTCTTGCCCTTGAAACACATAACTACACCAAATTTGCTTTATTTTTGCTTAACCATTTTCAAATCATGGTCAATTTTGGAAAATATATTTTTTCTTTGATTATACCCTGTACTTCTTTAATTGTGGATATTTTGTCATGTTTGGCAAAATATTCTCGATGTGATTTTTGTTTAACTACACTACCGTGCAAAAAAAAAAACGGGCATCTTAAAACTTGGATTAAGTTTAGGGTTTTATAACTTTTTTACTCCGATTTAGGTGATTTTTTAGAGCGCTAGATACATTTATTAGTTTAAACATGCCTAAACAAATTTTAAGAGAAATTGTTTTTTTTCACATATATATATTATACAAGAATAAACGAAAAGTTTTTTTTTTGCCTAGTGTCAAAACACCCTGTGGAATAATTAAGAAGCAAAATTACTTCAAAATATCAGTTTCCCTTAAGCTGCAAATATTCTTTGCATTTTGGTTTTTGGTTCATGTCAATACGTGCATTTGTTCTCACCCAAATGCAAAATGATGATGATGATGATGATGTTAATAATTTAGGAAACGCAAAACTAAAGCTATTAATTGATGACCGATTTCCTGTACTTAAAACTCTTCGGAATCGTCGTTTGACGTCAGCACAGGCAAAAAACCAACTTCGAGAGGTTCGAATTTAAAATGTTAGTTCTTAGACTGTTCGTCGAAGACTACACGAAGGTAATTTAAACTCAAGCAAACCAGTAGCTGGACCTAAATTACTACCGCGTCATAAGAGTCAAGAATGGAGAAATATTACCCGGGATGATATTCGCGGGCTAATTGATGGCATGAACCGACGCCGACGTGTACACTGTTACAGGCAGTAGTAAGCAATAGAGATGCGTTTAAGTGAAAAAGTTGTTGTTGGTACAGGGTCTTCCAACGAGGACTGAACAGGGGCTCATTTTTGAGCTTCCTTGAATTTAAAGAAAAATCCAAAATAGCCAATCGATGTACTTTTTCCTGCAGAATTCAAAAATGAAACCAAAAATTTATTTGAACCAGAAACAAAATAGTTATGATATGGATAAGGTGTTTTTTAAATGGAACATATAGTACCTTTTTTTATACGATTTTTGGAACGAGTGATTTTTTTTGTCCGTTCTGATTAAAATATTTAATATTGTGACAGCTATTTTTATTAAATTTTAATGTTTTATCCAGTATAATTTAACTTTAACCTGTTTGAAACATACACTAGGTAATAAAGGTATAATCACCTTTGAATCCTTCAAAGTCAAAAAATTTGACAAATTTACTATAATATTGCCGAAATGACTTTGAAGGATTCAAAGGTGATTATACCTTTATTACCTAGTGTATGTTTCAAACAGGTTAAAGTTAAATTATACTGGATAAAACATTAAAATTTAATAAACATAGCTGTCACAATATTAAATATTTTAATCAGAACGGACAAAAAAAAATCACTCGTTCCAAAAATCGTATAAAAAAAGCTATGTTCCATTTAAAAAACACCTTATCCATAGCGTAACTCTTTTGTTTCTGGTTCAAATAAATTTTTTGTTTCATTTTTGAATTCTGCAGGAAAAAGTACATCGATTGGCTATTTTGGATTTTTCTTTAAATACAAGGAAGCTCAAAAATGAGCCCCTGTTCAGTCCTCGTTGGAAGACACTGTACCTGCTAAGTTTGTTTTGCCAAAATGTTATTTCTTAAATCTTAGGTATACGCACCTTTTTCCGTAAATTTATTTGTTTATTAAATCTTGATTATTACAATAACATTTGTTTTCTTGCATTTTAATAGTCTATATTATTTTGAATGCAGTGGCAATGAGAAAATTATGGAGAAATTTAAATTATTGACATCATCAAGATCATTTTGCATTTGGGTGAGAACAAATGCACGTATTGACATGAACCAAAAACCAAAATGCAAAGAATAATTGCGGCCCAATGAACACTGATATTTTGAAGTAATTTTGCTTCTTACTTATTCCACAGGGTGTTTTGACACAAGGCAAAAAAAAACTTTTCGATTATCGTTGTATAATATGTAAAAAAAAACCAATTTCTCTTCAAATTTGTATAGGCATGTTAAAACTAATAAATGTATCTAGAGCTCTCTAAAAAATCACTTAAACCGGAGTAAAAATAAAAAAGTTATAAAGCCCTAACTTAATCCAAATTTGATGATGCCCGTTTTTTTTGCACGGGAGTGTATATTTGAAAAAAAATAATAACTCTTCTAGACAGTATAAAATAAAATATTAAACGACAGGCGTCCCTAAAGGTATTTTTAAAAACCTAGATTAGAAATTTTACAAGCATCTAAACTTGTTATTTACAATTTCCTCCCTTCCCGAACGCAACGTAAATAACTCGGATTCAAGTAGAAAATGATAACTTATTCTGAAATAACTCAATTTAAAACTTTTAAGTAAAGAGTAAATTCTTCAACATTTTACCCCTTGTCAACTATCTAATAAACTTTGATGACATTCGGACTGTGTGTATGATAAAAATACTGAGTTAGAGAGACCCAAGTGAATCTTACAATGTGGTACGAAGGGTAAATAAAATGTTAAAGAATGGAGCAATCTGCAATGGAAATAATATATAACATGAATATACTTTATTACATTTATCAAAAAATGCTAATTGATTCCCTGGCTTCTGATACCTTAACTATAGCAATAACTCCAGGGGTATACATTTATGCCGTATCACACAATTTATGGTTGCATACGAACATAAAAAATGCAAAAAAATAATTTTTGAATAACTTATTCCGGCAAATTCTTATTAGGGTGCTACAAACTTGAACTATGAGTCTAAAATATTAATTTAGATTTATAAATTTTTTTAACATAGTCAAAATTGCAAATCTTTAATTTTTTGGTATTTTGAGTATAATGTTCCTAACTACTAAATAAAAAAAAAATTCATAATTTGTATATTCTAAAGCTAAAATAAATTATTAATTATTTAACTTTAAACTTCATATCAGCCATAATCGATCAATGTAATTACTATTAACAGCAGAGTTTCAGCTTCTGGGGTTACCAGCTATAAAAGGACACGTCACAACCCCTTATGGGAAACGGCTTTTGGCTCATTTCATCATTGTTCATTTTGTAGATCTTGACGTCTTGAGTAAAAGTGTCCATGGCCGTAATCCAATCATATAATATATTTTTTAAGTTATGAGATTTTAAAATTGGCAATTTCTTATTTTGAGATTTTATAAGAATATTTAAAAATTATGAAAATCCAAAAAAAAAATAATTTCACATTTTTTGTATTTCAAAAAGCAATGTCTAGATTTTATTTTAATATTTTGTAGTATCAAGGTATAGAGGCAAAAAAGTAGGTGTAGTTTGATGTAGACTAATGTAGAGTATATCGCTTCTCCGGTAGACGTAGACCATTGATCAAAGTGCAAATTTCATTATTCGTAGGAAATTGCAATTTAAAAAAATAATTATGCATTTCTTATAATTGATATAAACAATATCTGAAAAGCAATTGCTTGTGAATTCAATTAGGTAAATTTTTTAAAAATATGTTTTAAGATTAGGTACAGGGTCTTCCAACGAGGACTGAACAGGGGCTCATTTTTGAGCTTCCTTGTATTTAAAGAAAAATCCAAAATAGCCAATCGATGTACTTTTTCCTGCAGAATTCAAAAATGAAACCAAAAATTTATTTGAACCAGAAACAAAAGAGTTACGATATGGATAAGGTGTTTTTTAAATGGAACATAGTACCTTTTTTTATACGATTTTTGGAACGAGTGATTTTTTTTTGTCCGTTCTGATTAAAATATTTAATATTGTGACAGCTATTTTTATTAAATTTTAATGTTTTATCCAGTATAATTTAACTTTAACCTGTTTGAAACATACACTAGGTAATAAAGGTATAATCACCTTTGAATCCTTCAAAGTCATTTCGGCACTATTATAGTAAATTTGTCAAATTTTTTGACTTTGAAGGATTCAAAGGTGATTATACCTTTATTACCTAGTGTATGTTTCAAACAGGTTAAAGTTAAATTATACTGGATAAAACATTAAAATTTAATAAACATAGCTGTCACAATATTAAATATTTTAATCAGAACGGACAAAAAAAAATCACTCGTTTCAAAAATCGTATAAAAAAAGCTATGTTCCATTTAAAAAACACCTTATCCATAGCGTAACTCTTTTGTTTCTGGTTCAAATAAATTTTTGGTTTCATTTTCGAATTCTGTAGGAAAAAGTACATCGATTGGCTATTTTGGATTTTTCTTTAAATACAAGGAAGCTCAAAAATGAGCCCCTGTTCAGTCCTCGTTGGAAGACCCTGTACATAAACCACTTATTTTTTTTTACAAAAAACGAAGGGTGTTATAGCCCTTTAAAGACAAATGCGTCATTTTTCTACTAAAAAATAATGCTTGATTTTTATTACTAAAACAAAATCATACGTTTTTAAACTGGCCGATGTCTATGCTGAAAAAATTTAATTAAAAAATTGGTATTCTGATAAAAAACTAATGTACCTATTATTAATACTAATATTGAGAAACAAACAACAGAATACTCATGGTAACTAATAATTAAAATTTTTTTAAATGACCATGACAATGACCACTTATGTCAATATCCCACTAGCATAATGTATGAGGGTTGGTCACAACTGTCACTTGTCACACCTCATTGTATAAATAAACATTATGTGCAACCCTTGACAGCTAAGACACAACTGACCGTTCAGGCAGTGTTTTTTTAAACGTGGCAGTAAAAACGCGGGATTTTCACAACGACGCATCTGCCATCTGGCGGCAACTAAAAGTATGGCTGTGTTTCAATAAAAAAAACTATGATTCTTTTTGATGCTTTTGACAGGCTTAACTAGAAAATGCCAAAATTTGCTCTTAAGTCATTGTCCCACCGGAGAAGCGATATGTATTATGCTACTTTAATTCCCATATTATAATTATTGATACATTATCCAAATGATAGGCATTCATAATTTTTAAATATTAATAATTATTTGATCCGCCTATAAATTTTTAACATCCTGTACATATTTAATTTCTTTATAAGTTAAAGAAACTTAAGGCCTAATTTTCCACTAATAAAGAAAAAAAGTTAATCCTAGTTTTTAAAGGAACAAGTGAAAACTCCAGGCAATGCAGAAAATCTCGAATTAAGAAATTGCCAAATATAAAAGCCCATAACTCAAAAACTTGGATTATATTACTGCCATAGACACTTTTACTCGGGACTTACAAAATATTAAAAATTCAAAAAAATTAGCCGAAAGCCTATTTTCTATAAGCGGTGTGAGGAGCCCTTTCGAATGGAAATAGTGGGCAACTTGTTTACTTGTTATATTGTCACCATGCATGTATATAAACGTTGATAAACCTAAAAAAAAATTGGAATTCCGTCTATATAGTGGTTGAAAGTTAAATTTTAATAAAAATTTGGATTTTATTGTATTTTTTTATTGGCTGTTACTATTCAATCAAAGAGTTAAACATTTGAATGTTTTAAAGATGTTTTTTGTTACAGCGTCACTGCAGATTGAAGCACAGCGGAGATATAAGAGTCGTAAGCACTAAAAACGGCCAAGAAAAAGTAGAAATAGAAGAACAACTAGACGACCCCGACGATATAGAACTACCACAAAATGGAGCCTTTAAATGCAACATATGCCCTTATGCTACCGACAATCAGGAACAATTCCAACAACATTTATCCGGCCATTTGCCCCAGCCAGAGACAGCCTTTAAATGTGTATTCTGCAAATATAGCGTTTCGCAAGAACCAGACCTTTTGGATCACTTAAAATTACATGCGATAAATGCAAGTGATTTAGAAGGAAAAAAGTTTAGATGTGTGGTATGTCCGTATGTGACCAATTCAAAGTCACAATATACTTACCATAAACAGTTTCACAAGGCAAGAGGAGGACAGTACACCTGTACACATTGTTCTTATAATGTGAGTAAGAGACATTTACTTCATCAGCACTTAAAGGTACATGGTATTAATCTTTCGCCCTCCAAGCAAACCGGAGACATAATTGAGGTAGACGAAATGAATGATGACATTGATGAAGTGCCTACCAGTAACTCAAATTTGGATGCTGCCCAATTCTCAGAAATACCTTTAGTATGGGTATCAAAAAATGGTAAATTCTCCAAAATGTTTAAATGTAGATATTGTCCTCATGTAAACTTACGGAAAGTCAATATACACGAACATGAAAAAATGCACAGTACCCGCGAAAAAAATCCTAACTCCACCAGAGTCAACGATGTAGAGCATCGATGCACCGAGTGCAATTATATTTGTAATAACGCTGGAGTTCTGTCATCACATTCTAAAGTGCATCAAGGTTTTTATGGAATTGTTCACTGCTTAGTAGATTTTACTAAATCAGATGAAGAACAAATTAAAGAACTAACTAAAGCATTGGGAGCAGCTATGGATGGAATTGACACGTCAGAGTTTTTAGAAGTAGAAATGGAAGAAGTAGACGCCTCGTCTGGAACGGCATTATTCTTTTGCAAAGATTGTCCTGCTAGATTTCTAAAAGAGAATGAATTTAATATACATAGAAGGTTCCATAACTCCGATATGCAGTATATGTGTGATTTCTGCAGTTTTGCTGCAGGAAACAATACGTATTTACTGTCGCATCTTATGGTGCACACTGCAGACTACCAGGACAGAACCAAAGTATTGAAAAGTTTTCATGTTACGAGCGTGAATCATCCTGAACCAGATGTTAAGCAGAAAATTGGACCGAACGGTGAGCTTGCGTGGAGTGTAGAAGTTACCGTTAAAAGTGAAATTGAACAAAAAAACAATATCTTGGCTTCGTTCTTAAGCAAACCATTAAAATCAAGTCAAAGCGTGCCATTATCCGGAACTGATTTATTTCAACAAAGATCCGAGGCCCAACAGAGACAAGCTACAGAATCTACCCAGCAAGAAAATTTACCAGGAGATACCAACCAAGCATCTATAAGATCATCCGACCTGCAATTCGGTAATTTTATGGTAGGAAATCCAGAGTTTATTTATCAGACTTACATAAAAAATGGACGAATGAAACAAAAACGATACAAGTGCCATAAATGCCCAAGCGCATTCGAAAAACGCGAGCAGTACAAAATTCACTTAGGCCTTCATGGCTCTCAACAACGATACAATTGCGAATATTGCGATTACTCCGTTAAGTACTACGCGAATTATGTACAACACTTAAAGAAGCATAAATTCAACGACGACGCGCAAGCCGCCAGGAAATCGTTGGATGCAGTAGACGATAGTGAGGAAATTAATGAAAGTATGGAAGTTACCGTTGAAGATAGTCAGGAAGAATGTGATGGTGAGCCTCTTAAATTAAGTGTAGCTGATCAACAAATGTTAAATATCATGCAAAGGCAAAAATTGAATTCCGACGCGCCTATCGAAGAAAAGAAGAGTCATTGGTGTCCGAGTTGTCCTTACGCAAACGGGCGTAAAGACGCACTAGAGAATCACCTTAGACGGCACCAAAGCGTATCAGGAATTAAAAGTACCTATGCTTGCGAACACTGTGATTATTCTGTGCCACAAGCTCACTTTTTAAGAGAACATACTAAGCTACATTTTATACCAAATAAAACGAACCATGTTAATGGTTACATGATATGTGATAACCTTAAATTAACCTCCAATAATTTAGAGGCCAGTATCGTTAAGAAGGAAAACGAAAATGTTATTTTTGAGGAGCAGGAAAATAAGTTACGTTTAAGTGATATTGATGAAAAATTCAACAATAATAAAGGTGAAAAACAATTAATTAATGTACAAACTGGGGATTTAGTTGATAAAAAAGATGTTAGTGATTTAAAAGTAGAGAAAACTAATTTTGAAATGGAAGTAAATTAGTCAAACTTCTAGTGATCATAATTTATCAGAAAAATTTAATTACTTAATATTAAATAAAATAATATAATTAACAATGTTTGCCTTAGTCATATAGAATAGACTATTTTTACAAAAGTATTTTCACACGATGGTAGAACTAGCAAATGGAAATATTTGTAGTATTATTACCACTTTATGTACGTCTGTAAATACTTATTTTCATTCTTCAGAGTATTAATTTTTCTTTTGATGGGGTTTAATGCCAAAGCATTTAATGCCAAAATTTGCCATAATAGTGTTGTTAATTGTTTACACAGAAAAATATATGAGTTATGAAAAATAGCGATTTTTATTTTAAACGAATTTTTACTGATAATACCTACATGATCTAGACCAGTGATCGCCAACCCATGGATCGCGAGCTACCGGTAGCTCACAACATATTTAGGCCCAGTTGTATAGGTGTCGATTAATCAGAACATTAAACAAGATATTACTAAATCACAATTTTAATGTTATAGGATTATTTTTGATTCTCAGTTTTATACATGCAGGATAGGGAACTTGACAAAAATTTTAAATGGTGAAAAAATTCTATAAATCATAAGTATATATTGTCATAAAACATATGGCAGCAAAAAAAACAACATATTTCGTCCCAAAAGACCGCTAGAAAGATTTAAAACTGCCCCAAAATTCAAATTATCCCAAGCGGGTAAAAACGGGTCGTGACGTCACGAAGTATCATTTGTCATGATGACATCCACGAAATAGGTTATAGGTTGGCAATAAATTGAACGACGTTGAGAATTCCACCTTAAAACAACAATACAATACCAATAACACACGGCAATCCAAATGCAAACTCGGTGGCAGGATGACGGATGACGGAAAGTCATACTTCCTGATGCAGGCCCGGTTCTAGACCTCCTGGCGCCCCCGGCCAAGGGTCTTATTAAGCGCCCTCGAAATTTTTATTTCATATTTTTTCCCTGAATATATATTATATACATAATATACTTATACCATCAAAATATTTAATTTTTTTGACGTGATATTTTAAGGAGAGGCTCTCTGTGCACTCTGCAGTGACTAATTTGCAAATAATTTGCTTCCTTCAATGTTTTAATATTAGAAAAAAACAAGTCGATGGGTTAAAGGCACCCGCTTTGTTTCAGAATTTATAAAAAATACTTGGGCGCCCTTATCTTTTAAATAGTATATTATACATCGAAGGTTATACAGACGCTTATTTGTTTTACCTTTGGCAATATTTTGCGCCCATTGGACTTTGCGCCCCCGGCGTCTGCCCGGGCGCTGGAACAGGGCCTGCCTGATGTCATCGGGCTTGGCGCACTTAAGAGGTCGTTTGAAATGCTTTTGACACGCGCGAAACTTTAAAAAAAGTTATTACTGATTTTTAAGGAGTAATAATTGGGGAATATTTTTTTTAGGCCTAACTAAATCATATTATTGAAAAAAAAAATTGGAAAGTTCCCTATTAAACCAATCGAAAACGCCTTCGACCTCATTTTGCGCCTATCTTCAATTAAGAGATTTTCTAACCTATTTTTTGGTTTTTAAAAGGTGTTGATGGTCAATAATTATTGTATTGTTTTAATTATAAAGTTATACCTATATTTATTTTCAAACTAAAACAGCAAAAATAATTCGCATAACAAACCCTAAATAAGTCTATGTAAATACCTTTTGATACACATAATGCAATAAGTTTCAATAATACTATTAAAGTAAAAATATGTTTTTGAAATCCTAAACCGATCTACAAGTTCCTGATCGTTCCAGATTTCTAGATGATTGGGTCTAGGCCTAAACACACCAGACACGAGGTGCCCTAGGAGCTTCTACAATATTTATGATGTCTTCATCGTCATCATAATAATATAATTATAATTCTTCAATTTCATTAATAATTTTCATTATAAGGTTTATATTGTACTTTTAATGCTATTTCTTAAAAAAAAAACTATTTTTTAACATTTTAATCATGACCGGTGGATATTAACCGCTGCTCTTTGGGCGGTTAAGTTAATTCTTGGTTAAATTGCTGGTTTGGACCTCATCATAACCTATAATTTCGCATTTCATAATTTTTACCGGTTAATCAAAGGAACTGTTAATAATCAAAACCTATACAACTGGGCCTAATACAAATGTGTAAAAATAGAAAATTTCCTAAATAATGTGCAGGTAGGTTGGTTTACGTTGCTCAACACAATGAAAAGGTTGGCGACTACTGATCTAGACAATAAGACACAGCGTCTGTAAGACAGAAGCGTCTAGGTACACCTTGATGATATCGATTGACGTGATTCGCGCGTCATAGCTAGCCCAATAAAGATGTTGCCAGTTATCTAGGCTTCGCCTCCTGATGACGTTACTAAAATAAATGATATTTAGGTAGGTACTGTTTTTCATTTCTTGTGAGGACGTTAGCCTGAACGGTGAGGCGCTAGAAGTTGCTGGTTCCAATCGTTTCAGTTGTAAACTTTTTTTTTTTTAATTTTGGTAAAAATACAAGTTGCAAGTCACTAAATCACTTGCATAAATCTATAAAAGATGATTTAAAACGGGGGTCTGTTCAGGTTAAGTTTTGGAAATATTTTTTAATAGTTAGGGCACTCCTATTTAATTTAAACTAATGTCCAATCGGCCAATTAGAATATAAACAAACAAATGACAACAATCCAATTATACACCACTGAGAGGCACACCATCACAACACATTGTCATCTACATGTCCACAAAACTGGTAAACAACAACGGCGGGAAACGACAAGTGGAGGAACGTCAATTCAAATGAAACAAACTATGCATGCGCGAATCCCATCAATCGATATCATCGGAGTGTACCTAGACGCTTGTAATAAACAAAAGGTAAAATCTTGATAAAGCTAAAACAAACTAAAAGGATTACATAATATGTTGGCCTAACTACATAGTATTGCGTACCGAGGTGGAAAGTGTTTCATAACTGTCAATGGTTTTATACAGGGTGATTCACGTTGAGTGGTCTATTAGATCTTGAAAACCTAATAAGTAACTTTTGTTATAGACCTATCTTTAACCGTTTTTGAGATATGAATTATAAAATTACTCTTTTGGTGTATAAACATATAGCTTTTAAAAAAATTGTAGCAATCTATAGCCATTTAAATAAATGTGCATAAGTAAATTTTCGCAAATGAATACTAACGTGTAGAGAATAAAATTTCCTGTCTAAATTACTATAATATATATGTCACCGTTCATATTTTTGGTCGTTGTGGAATTATGATCAATTTAGTAGGCTTTCACTGCAATTTTTACACATGATGAGTGTAATTTTAAAGTAAGTAAACTAGAATATGACAAGACCTAAGGCAAGTATTCACTAAAAGCCGCGTTGACACGGGTCAATTGACTTGATCAACTCACTTGAATTCAAATAAATTGAACGCTTGAAAAAGTTTACACGTTTCATTTGACATGTAGGCATTTCAGTAAAAAAAAAATGGCGCCGAGAAAGATTCATTTCGTTATTTTACAAGCAGTTCTAGGTAGGTATTGCTAATGAAATAAAAAAGGTATTGTCAATAAAACGGTTCAACACAAAAGAAAATTTTGGTGTAGAGAATGGATTAAACGGAGAAGTAAACTAAGGGCATGGGCAAGGTTAATACAAGAACTGAAAGATGAAGAACCAGAAGATTATAAAAAAAATTTAGAATGATTGAGGAGCAGTTCAACTTTCTACCGAAAAGAGTAATACCAAAACTATCAAAAACGAACACGCGAGAAGCGATTTCTAATAAATTAAAATTAGAAATAACACTTCGGTACTTAGCAACCGGTGACTCTTTTAAAAGTTTGAAATTTCTTTATCGAGAATCAAAAAGCACAATATCCCGTTTTATTCCTGATACCCTGGAAGCAATTTCTGATGCATTACAAGCGAAGCTCTCGCAAATCTCTATTTAAATTTCTATAATCTACACTTTTTGTCTTCCACAAACATCGACATGTTTGATAGGCTAAAATAATAATTTTCAGCGACTTTTCCTCGGTCCACCTAGTGCCGGCCATCTTGAATTTGTCGACTTGAACGAAAAAGGTGAAGCTTGTTCAACTGGCTACTCTTTCAAGTGAAATGAATCAAGTCGAATGAATTGGAGGTTTACACGTTCAAAAAGCTTTCAATTCAGTTGAATTCAAGTAAGTTGAACAAGTCACTTGACCCGTGTAAACGCGGCTTAAACTCAATAATTTCAGTCAAAGCCTACTTTACAAAAATAATATCTAATGAACTTATAATACAAACGGAGATTTAAAGATGTTTTTAAATTGCTCATAATTTCAAATCGACTAAACATATGAACAGTGAAATATTAACAGAAAAGTTGACACGTTAGTAAGATAAAACACATGGTGTTCCATTTGCGAAAACTGGCTTATGCCACATTAATTTATCTAAATTGCTAGACTGACATAATTTTAAAAACTCCCTGGAAGGAATATAACCACTCTACTCTCTAGTTCAAATTAAGTTTTAACGTTTCGTAACACTGACCAAGCTAAAAAAAATCAGTATAAGTACTCGTATTGACCCTTTAAATGCAATTGGCTTCAGAGCCATTTAATTCGTTTTGTACAATAAATGGCCCAATAGGCGCACTTGCCTAGGACAGTCAATATAATAACTGTTTCAATAACCGGAACAGTTCTTATGCAGTTTTATGAGTTTATGAGACATTTTCTGCAAGGATATTCAGGGTGTCTAGCAAAAATCGAAAACAAAATTCCCGGCTAATTCCCGGTCGGTTTTTGAAAATTTCCCGGCTGGGTTTTCCTAAATTAACTACACTTTCGTTGTTAAATTTTAAAACATTTATTTGAAAAACACATGGCTTAAGCACTGCAACCAAATAACATAGTTACTTTTTTAATTTTACGATTTCTTGTTCTATAGCTGCCAAATATTTTTGTGATTGTTCGATAATTTTTTTTCTTTGTAGTTTCCAGTTCTTCTGCTTGCTTTTGAAGCTTCCTTTTTTCTGTTTTTTTCAAGTCGCTGTCCACCTCTTTTGCCTTTTTATCTTTTTGTGCTGTGTTGTACCTTGAATAGGCATTTCTCATGGAAAGTATCGTGGATTTTGTAATGTCCATAGTTTGAACTCCTCCAATTTTTTGTAGTGAATCGTACACTAATCTTTGGCCTATAAGTGACTCTTCTTTTAAATTTTCCACCAAAATCTCCTTATTAACAGAAAATCCCCTTTCTGCTGTGACATTTCCATGAGAAATTGTTAGAAGAAGTTGCACCACGTTTTTTAAACTGTCATTTGTGATGGTTTCCATAAAAAAGTCAACTACTCTGTTGCATCTGGAATAATTTTTCATTTTATTTATCATAGTCTGATCAGTATGAATGTCTCTAAATGCTCTATCTGTTTCTTCCAATTTAGTCGCATTGCATCTGTTTGAATTTAACAAAATTTCAAATGCTTTGGACATCAGTTGCAAGGATTTTCTTGAATCTCTGCCAGTTTTATTGGGGTTAAGGAAACTTATAGCTTCAGTTAATTTATATGCTAACGGACATTTTTCCAAAAGTTTGGAAACTGTATACATCAAGCGCAGTTTCGACAATCCTGGCGAAAGATCATCATTTCTTTATCTTTAACTCCGACGCATTTTTTGATAGCCGCTCTAGTCCCATATCCTAGATCAATCTCTTGGACTTTTATAAGGTTGCAATATAAACCATTCTTGTATTTTTTAAAAACATCTATTTTGAAAATAGGAGTGCTTTGTAGAACTTCGTCTGTAACAAAACGTCTCATTAAGTTATTTATAATGGATAATAGGTCTTCATAAAGAAATGGAACGCAAAGCTATGAATTAAGCTTTTTATATAACACATTTAATAATCTCATCCCTTTAATACCTACTGCATAAATAATTCATTACTTTAATTTCTAATTAGGAACATTAAAATTATTAGATTTTAAAGTATATCGCAAGACTAATGCAAAATACATTTGGTTACTTACCATAAACCTTTTAAACAGTTGCCACTTCACAAAAAAAATAAACCGAAAAATAAACTATACTATTATAAACTGGTAATCTAAAAAACCAAACGCCAAACAAAACTTGGCGATTTAGGGGAATCCCAAAACAAATTAAATTGCAGTTGATATGCAACTATAAATACACAGCTAAACAACGCAAGGTGCCGATGCCGCTCCGGTTACAGGGGAGATTCAAAATGTTGTTTCGAATGCAGTTTATAGGAATAAGTAGGTACCTACTTCAAATTTTTAAGTTCGAAATTATCTGCTCATTCAAAATTCCCGGCTTAAACTTGATTTTCCCGTCGAATCCCCGGTTTTTTCCGGCTTTGTAAAATTCCCGTTTTTTTCCCGGATTTCCCGGCTCCTAGACACCCTGATATTGCAATGGTCTGGTATACCTACAGATTGCACGTCATTCATAAATGCTATTAAATTGTGTTGACAACATATCGTTTATAGGAGAGAGGCGGTGCGAGCTGGGTGGGGCAGGGAGTAGGGATTACCTATGGTTTACTACTATAGTTTAAACGTAACCTGCAAATAACCCAACTTTTTATTAACTCACCTATGAAAAGTAACTGCAGAATTATTATTTTCCGAATTCTCGCATACTTGACACTTATTTGCGACTCATCTTAATTAAAAGTAGGTATTATAAAACACAGCAATTATCACACAAAATCGATAAACTGAAGAAAATTTCAGGCTGCTGCAATGAAAATCTTTTAGTCAGTTGCCGTAAGATTGCCGCCGCGTGCCGGCCACACGGTGGGACGATTCAGTTGTTGGTTCGTGTACGTCGCGAAAGCATGTTATTTTACTTTGTCCACGCTCGTAAACAACGTAATTTTCTATCGAACTTGTCAGAATTTAACAGTAGTTATGAATACGATTAGTTTTTTAATGGAAAATGTATTTTCTACAACGTGCTTGGAACAAAAATTGGAAATTAAGAACTTAGGGCGGCAGTTACCCGATATAAAAATGGAAAAAACTCAGGGCGCATAAAAGCGCATGTGCGAAAATTTAATAAAAACATTTATATAAAAATAGTTGGCTGAGTTATTAGATAATTTTGTTTTATTTGAAAGGCAGAAAACTCGGTCCCCAAAAAAGAACCGATGACCTTGGTCATCTCTAGAAAAAAATGAAAACACATAAAACATAAAGGCAATATGTGATGATATACATCTTTAATTTCTATATGCTTGGTAAATTTAACATTCAAACTTAATTCTGCCTACCGTAACGAAATAATCAAGCAAAACGAAAAGGTTAATAAAAAGAGATAGGTACATATGTCTTAAATCAAGTATAGGTATATGTAGGTACCTATAATTCGTTTTTGCGGTGAGGATACCTTCAGTTGAATGAACTACTTTTACTATACGATTGGAATAGGTAACTTTTTCGACACCTCTTGCTGAAAACTCTTCAAGCCAAAAGGATCGATAGGCCGTGATTTTGCAGTCCCTATGCGTACCTACTGAACATCGGGATAAAGTCAGCTCTTGCCCTACGCGAGGTTTGTCTCGCTGAGCGGGCCTTAGGACACCTGCGTAATTCTTTGATAGATGTACCACCCCAGTGAAACCCTACGCCTTCGAATGAGATCACCATTAACCACTAACTAAAAGTTATATTTTTTGAGGGAAAGCATTTTGTGAATAAAGATATAGGAAAATTTCATTTTTCATTGACTAAATTTGGCGTGGTTCAAAGAATTTTGGCTGCGACGTGCTTTTTACTCCGTAAATAATTTTTGGTCCTCTACCTTACTACAATGTTACGAGCCGCCACTGGCTCAGGCGCGTATCTGTAGTTGATCTTTGGAGGGGGGGGGGTAATGATTCTGGTGGAGGGTTATGAATTTTTTTTAATGATACAGTTTTTTTATAAGAAAATCAAAAATATTTATTTAAAATTAATATATGTCGTAGTCTTATAGTGAAATCTGTCTTTTCATGAAGAATCTAGTCATATCATGAAGCGTCGGCATATTATGTAAAAACATGAAGCTACACAATCTGCCTAGGCTTTTCAAGAAGAGCCCGTAGCACTTCGGCATATAACGTCGTAACATAACCTGGCTAAATTTAAAGAGCGGCACTTTGTGAAGTATGATATGTCAAGAGGAGGCAATAACTAGAAGAACAAATTCCGTCTAAAAGGTATATTGGTAACTGGTTTGTTCGTTATTACCCAGAGCATTTTTTTTTTAATTTAATTATAATTTTATTTTTATAAAATAATATTGGTTGAAAAAATTGAATTAAAAAAAATGCTCTGGGTAACAACGAACAAACCTCCTATGTCAATGCTTTAAAGCAAAATTGCAGTGTAATTCTCGATGTCACAAAAGTGGTCCCTGTATTAATAAATAGAAACAAATGTTTGATGTTATTCTTCTTATTGAAGTCAATTTTTTTGTTAGAATATCTAGATACCCATACCTACCCCTATATTGAAACTGGTCCACTCTATATAAAGCAATGTCTCAATTACAAGCTCGCAAAGTTCACCTAAACACAATATGCCTTGCATTTGTGGAAATTTCACGAAACCGCAATATTTAAATTTAAAGTTAGGCTGGTTTTGTAGTATACACAATTCGCCGAAATGTGATGGGCTCTTCTTGAAAAGCCTAGGCATATTGTGTAGCTTCATGTTTTTACACAATATGCAGACGCTTCATGATATGACTAGATTCTTCATGAAAAGACGGATTTCACTATAAGACTATGACATATATATATATATATCTGTACTCGGAAGGCATACCACACTATGTGCCATCAGCTCGATTTGTGGATATTTAGTAAAAACAATTAAGTTTAACATAATTTTGAGGTTAGTATTGATTTACGAATGTATTATCTTACTTTCACTACACAAAGTATTAATTATTTAGTGTTTCTTTGTAAATAATTTTTTTTTTTAATTTTAATTATCATAATTTGTATTTTGATGGACATAGTGTATACCTGTAAAAAATTATAAGCCATAATACTGTACTCGGGAGGCATACGACACTATGTCCAATTTTTACAAAAAATTAGTATATTAAATGGAAATGGTATGCATTTTGGTAAAAGGAAAAGTAATAATAGACCAAATAAAAACTTATTGCCGCCTAAATGCCGATAGTCAGCTGGCGTTTAACATTATGTGTAATCCCCACCCAAGGTCTTTAGAGGCCTTGATCCCCACCTACTATTATATAGATCTAGTTAGAGGCATATAACACCAAGTGATTATATAATGTTCTATGCCGCTAAATGTGTTGCTAAAGATATTACTAAAGACCCGAGGCGAGGCGATATTATTAATATTACCTTGGTGTCTTAGGCCTCTGAACAGAAATGCACATAGTGTTAAAAGTCTACCCTGTTTCTCAGCTACCTTAACTAATTGAACTTGGTGTTGTATGTGTAGAAAACAGTTTAATTTTCTGAATAAAACTACATAGTTATCTAATTTTTGTAAAAATTTGACATATCGCGGGTGCATGGGTAAACGGGTTTAAGTCAATTTTAGCTGAAAATGAGTTTAAGTCAGAACTGAGTATAAAATTTGCTCTAGAACGTATGGGTAAAATGGGATAAGTCAATGTGACTAACAAATACCGGTAATTTCGTTGTGCCCTACGTGATAAGTCAAAAATATTGTGTGAAATAGTATTATGTCAGACTTAAATCAACATTAATTCATTTATGTCTAGTATAGGTATGGGCAAAATGATTTAAGTCAGACATATGACCTACTACACAGTAATTTGCTTAAATAGGTTTGAGAAAAAGGGTATATATCTAGACTTAGGGGAATCTGCATTTTTCTTATGTTTATTATCATTATAATTATTATTATCTGTTTTTTGCTGATCCTGTAATGTGGTATCTTGTTTTGAATGTTTAACTCTTTCAGTTGTAATAATATTATCATGTGTACAAGTGAATTATATTATATTGTGTAAAAAGATTTAAGTCAATTTTTTTATGTGCAAAATGGTATAAGTCACAAAAAAATCAAATTAAAGAAAAATTACAAATATTTTAAAAAACCAAAATATCTAAAGCAACTAACACTAGTCTACCAAATTAAAATTATATCATGTATCTTAATTAATTCCTTTTTGCGCACCCCACAACCCAATTCACATAATTCATTATATCTCAAAAGCAGTTTTTATGACTTAAACCCGTTTACCCATGCACCCGCGATATACGTATACCTCCCGAGTATAGCGGATATATTATAATTAAAAAAAAATTTACTACAATATTTATTGCTCTCAATTTCCACCTGTCCAATTTATAAAAAAATTTTAAGCAAAAAAAAATGGCTCATGGGGGGGAGGGGTATTAACCCCCGTTACCCCCCCACAAATACGCGCCTGCGACTGGCAAGACGTGTTTTCCTTTACTGGCGTTCCGTAACCCTAAACTTGTTGACGTAAATTATTATTATTCCTATACTATAGTAGACCCTAACGATTTGGAGATTGTTTGGTAGGTATTTTAAAATAAATTTTCCAGTTGTTAGTACATAAATATACATACCTATATTAACCACTTAAGAATATACCTACATATAGTGTCTCTTAAAAATTAAATATTTAAAACGACAGACAAGTATCAAATAAATTATAATTAATTTGTGTTGGGCTACATGCTTGGTGAAACTGTGGTTCCATTGCACAGGAAAAAAAAATAATAACTACTTGTAATGTTTCACAAATTTAATCAGTTTCCTGACACGTGTTTCGGCAAGAAGATACTAAAGTCTATTTGACATTACAAAGGTATTTATATCATATTATGGTAGTTATAAACATGTCATAAAATTAAAATTAGAATTAGAAGATTGTATGGTCAACTGTGGGTTTTCCTAACTTTTAAAGGTACATATTACATACTAATTTAGTCCTAAATTAGTGTGCTATTAAGAATTAGGGAAGCGCCTGAAGGTATTTCGGTTTGATTATTAACATTGGACAAACAGTTAGAAATTTTGACACCAGGCTTAAAGAACACAAAACATCTATTTTAAAAAAACAAAATAAAACAGGTTTAGCTGATCACTGCATATTACACAATCACTCAATCTCCAACAACATAAAACCCATAGGTATACATACACAATAAAAGCAGAAAACTAAATTTATTAGAAAAAATAGTATCTTCTTGTACTTCTTTGAAAATGACCCGAAAGGGCCGAAACACGTGTCAGGAAACAGATTAAGTTTGTGAAACATAACAACTAATTATTATTTTTTCTCCCTGTGCAATCAAATAAATTAGTTTGTCGGGCTTTTATTGTCATTATTTTGTTACGTAACACAGCTTTGGTTAGGTAATATTATTTATATAACCATTTTCGAGTGTAAACTAGGACTACTGCATTAAATACTATCCATGGGCAATGAAGCAAGGTTTTCGACAAGGAATAGCACTGGTGAAAAGGCATATTCAAAGAAGCAGCTCTTATGAACCTAAACACTTGTATATTTAGTAAACCAAGTATACATATATATCCCCAACATCTCAAAGCCTCTCTCCTTGTCGAAAACAACCAGCTCAAACTTCACATTTTAGTAAGCGGGTAATCGGAGTCATCAACCAGCTTCATTACACGTAGGTTAGTATTTAAAGCCCTAGAACAGTGGTTTTCAACCTTTTTGTGGTGGCGGAACACTTTTGGTAACAATAAGAGAATGGCGGAACACCTTTGTCAACATATTTGCGGTGAAGTAATCAGTTTATCAATAGACCAGGGCTGAAGCCTTTGAAAATGGTAAAAAGCGAAAAAAAATAATAGTAGGATGAAACCCATTGAAAAAGGAAGAGAATATAACAAAAATGAAAGGAAAAATAATTTACGGGCGATCCGACGTCGGAAAGTGGAAAGGGGTGAGTTTTTAAGGGTAGAAAACGATTTATCTCGATTTCCGGCAAAACTACAAGTCCTATGGAAAAACGTTAAATGGCAAAGTTGTAGGTAATAAAAAGATCTGTAACTTTTGTATCTACACTTTTTTCACATAACCTCAAAATTTAGGTGAAAAATTCAAATAACCAAGTTTTTGGTTTTTTATTTCTACTACTACTACTCAAAATTGTACATAATGATTAAAAAAAAAATTCGGATTCGAGTTTTTTTCGTTTCTTTCCATTTTTTGAGAACATTTACCATAGTAATGTATATACTTTTTTACACAATCAGAAAGTAGAGATTTCAACGAACAAAAAGCCCACCGACTTTTAAAAAAAGCAGATATTTTGACGCGAGAATTTTCGATTGAAAATTAGGGTGCCTTTTCGATATTATGTCAAAATAAGGTGAAAAAATAAATATTTTAAATCAAAAAAATTACAGTGTGTTTAAAACATAAAAATGTACGTTTTCACCAAATTTCGAAAAAAAAAATTTTGTTGTAAAAGATAAAAATAGAAAACCATTTTTAATTGAATTTTTCACATAAATTTTGAGGTTATGTGAAAAAAGTGTAAATACAAAAGTTGTAGATCTTTTTATTACCTACAACTTTGCCATTTAACGTTTTTCCATAGGACTTGTAGTTTTGCCGGAAATCGAGATAAATCGTTTTCTACCCTTAAAAACTCACCCCTTTCCACTTCCCGACCTCGGATCGCCCGTAAATTATTTATCCTTTTATTTTTGTTATATTCTCTTCCTTTTCCAATGGGTTTCATCCTACTATTATTTTTTTTTGGTTTTAAAATTATCGACCCTGGTCCACAAATACTATCTCATGATTCAGATTAGTTGATATTACTAAATTATTTCGCTGAACACCTGGAAGAGGTTTGCGGAACAGCGGTTGGGAACCACTGCCCTAGAAGTATAATTTAGTTTAAACTTGAAAAAGGTTTGAGTTACTAATTAACCGAAACGTTATGTGAAGTAACAAAATAATTCTTTTGATAATACTACTACATTGTCTAACACCTTCAAACAGACTCAAATACATTCATGAACAAAATTACAGAATTTAGGGCTTAGCAGCACAATTCCAATAAATTAGTAACACTATAAAAATTATAAAATAGAAAATACTAGATTTTGGACTTGCATTGCCTTTAGTTGTTTTAAATCACAACGTTTCAACTGGTATGTATCTCTAAGCATCTTTAGGTGAATGGAAACAACGATTAAACCGCTCAGAAACAATTTTTAAGTCAGGCGATAAACAACTAAATAATTACCGGCCGATATCAGTGTTGCTAATAATGTCAAAGATTTTTGAATGAATAGTAAAGGATAGTCCCAATTTACATTTAAATTCAATAAACTCTTTATCTTAATAGCAATATGGCTTTCGAGAATCAAGTGATAAGTGATGACATATTCTACAGCTGTTGATTTAATTTCAGAAATTCAAAAGGCCAAAAATGTACACTTGTTTCTCTAGATCTTTGCAAAGCTTTTGATACAGTAAATTTTTCTATAATTTTAACGCTTATAATACCAAGCGGGGTGCAGATGCACCCCTAAGTCGATTTTTTGTAACATCTAGTGGTCTATGTAGCTGTGGTTTTATGTTTTTTTGAAATTCTCTGCATATTACTTTTTCAAAAATGCTTACGTTACAATAACAACAGTAATGGTTTACAGGCGAACATCAAGAAAAAGTTTTGAAGATTGTTCCTGAACTTAAAGTAAATAAAGAATTCTACAGAAACAACGAAGTACAAGTCAAGGTCGATGTTTTCTTTGCCCGAGGGTTAAAGATAGAAAATCCAGGCAGTGGTGTGTTAAATGTAACCAGTACTTGTTTGTCTACAACACTCTGAAAAACAAACAATGTGCTTGACATGTAAAAATAACTAATGTATTTTAGTTTTTAAATCTAAAATGTTTTTTTGATACCTAATATAATATATTATATAATATTTTGGTTTAAATACAGATTTTGCTTTACCTAACATGTCATTTCTTTAAAACTAAAACCATTTTAAAACATGATGTAAATTTTATTAAAATCTTGGTATCGCACGTAAGAAAAAAGCTTGGTATTATAAGGGTTAAGAAAACTTGATACAATGGGTATTTCGGCTGTAGTTTTTGACTTGAAACTATTTGAATCAGCGGAAACAAAAAGTTCGTATCAAAAATTTCTTAATATTATTAATTTTGTGGTGTTCCGCAAGGTTCGATTTTGGCCCCTTTATTTTTCCTTATTTATATTAATTTTAGATTTAAATTAAAATTGAAAGGGAAAATTAGATTGTTTGCTGATAATACAACTATTTTACACATCGCTGATTCATATGAAATTATACAAAATTTTAGAAATCATGATATGAAAATCATTGAATTATGGATGTGTAGTCATAAATTAACATTAAATTTGGAAAACTCCTCTTTTTTTCTGTATAGGAAAGAAACCCAATTTATACAGAAGTGATTTAAAATTAAAAGTCGGGCATTTAAAACAATCAAATAAAATTAAATTTTTGGGGTTGATAATAGATGACGCATGACGCTATTAACTGGAGTGAACACATTGAATATATTAGGTGGGTTCGGGATGCTCACTCTTTTAACTCTATGTGCACAAAACGCTCCCGATCCGTTCGGGTATTGTCCTTTCGAGTAAAAGGTGTGACTCGCGAGAGAAGAACTCCGGAGCGGGCATGCGCAGTGATCGTGTTTTTAGTATTTTACATATTCATAGGTTATAAGTTTAGCTTATTTGTCTTCAAACATGAAATTAAGTTTAAATTGTTTATTGGACATGAGAGGTACTGTAATCTCTGCAAAATTCTCAACTAAACTATATTCACGTTTGAAATACGCCCGATGTAAACACTGACCGGCGCGTGCTCTCCGCAAGCCGAACCGCCAGCTAACCTCGTGATTGCCAATTCTCGCAACGCTATTGGCCGCGCGGTCCTGTTGTTCACGTGCTTTTGTTGACATTAGGCGTATTTGAAATGTGAATATAGTTTACTTCAACATTCTTTTCATCAGAACAATCTTCAAAAAATATTTCTCTGACAAAATTAAGTATTGGCATCAGATGACGAAAGAAATCCATATTGTAAATTAAATAATAAAGGTACAAAAAACACAAAATATTTACATAATATAATAAACCAGAAGTGATGTAGCACAAAGACAAAACAAACGATTGAGGTTATGGTGATTAACTCTAAAAACTCTCGAGCGTTCGGGACAGGCCATTCTACACCTAAAACTCTAAGGTCACGTGATTAAAACGCCACTCTAACTCTACTCCAGCTCCGTAAACAATCCCGAACCCAGCTATTAAACAGAAAATAGTTGCACCAGTGGCGATTTTAAAAAAACTCAGTCTTTTTACATCAAATTATATGTTACGTCCTATTTATTTTGCTATTATTCACTCTCATTTACAATATTTAACTTTAATATGGGGATCAACTTATCAAAATTTGCTTAACCCACTAAAAGTTTTACAAAATAAAGTAATCAGAAATATATATTGCTTGGACAAACAATTCCTGTGTGGTTTTGTTTACATGCGCAAGGCCATAAGTTTTTAAAAGAGTTTTTTCTAAAATAAAGGATAATGACTTAAATTTTGACAAGGATACCCTGATTAAAACTAAAAATATTTATACAGCATTAATGGAAAAAAAATTTCAAAAACCGGAAATTGAAAACAAATATCAGCAATTTAACTGGAAAAAAGTCTGGCTATCCTTGTCAAACTCGGAAATACCCACAAAATGGCGTTCGGCTGTATATAAAATAATTAATGATATTGCCCCGGTTGCGCAAAAGTTATTTCGCCACGGCATAGGTAACTCTGACAAATGCCAAAAATGTAACGCCGTCGAAGATATCATGCACCAAATTAAAGATTGTATTAATGCAAAGGTGATCTGGAATTGGCTAAATAGCATCATAACTAGACAATTTGGAAAAAATCTAAATAATTTTGGCAATTGTATTGGTTTGTTTGAGGTAGATTTTCGAGATACCAGAGATACAAATGTGTGGCTATTTTACATAAGCGCCTTAATTTATTACAATAGTGAAGTAAAAAAAGATAACTTAGAGGAATTTAAAAGTATATTACGAAATAAATGATTAAAAAAAATTAGATTTGGAAAAATTAAGAACTACTCCAGAAAAATATTTTCATTTTAGCAAATAAGGGTTGTTGTATTGCTGGAAAGTCAGGAAAATACTATTGACATCTTCCCCGGCTTAAACAGCCAAATATTTTAAATACAAATAATACTTAGTTAGATAACTTTCAAAATGTATTATGAAATTTACTATACATTATATTACGTATGTAGAAAATGTAAAATTATGTTTTAATAAACGATTTAAAAAAAAAAAAAAAAAGGTAAATGTTTATGATCTAATACTGCGTTTTAATATCCCATAATTTTGTTCAAGAGTGTATGTCAATAATTTAAAAACAGTACAAAATATTTTAAGTCAACTTAAAACTTAACGAAAAGAAACAAAATACCTTACACCTTTCCTAAACAACTCTCATCTAGTAAAATTGTGGACATTAATTGCTTATCCTTAAGAGCCTCGACTACTTCATTTTCGTTCCATTCCAAGCTCACTTTGTGCATTCTGGGCTCTTTTTTACCAGATACCCTTATAATACCCCGTGTTTCAATTAGCGAACATAACCCCACAAATTCTGCTTGATCGACCGGCGTCATATTTTTCTTTGTGCAGACTTTACTGTAAACTTCGTGAAGCTTACCTACAGTAATATCTTTATTTTTAGCTTTTTTAAGCATTAAAAGAAGGGAACATATAACTATTTTCTGTTGAAGAGGAAACGTCTCTTCAACATCATTGCTTAAATTTTGAGAGGTGCCATACACATTGTTTAAAACACTCACTACTTCTAGTACATTGACTTTTTTGATAGTCGAGCTACCTGTCGACTCGCTTTCAAGTTCATTAGTAAAATTTTCAACAGATTTTAAAACATCACCCTTCTTATTTTGATCTATTAGCTCTACTACTCTTCTGCCAATATCAAGGGCTCTACGTACATCTCCTGATATGGCGGACACTTTTCCCGCGAGCATCTGCAAGGCTATTGGTGAAAAAACTTCAAGAACTCCAGCGGATTTTAATCGCGAAGTGAAAATGTCAACGATTTGTTCCTTGGTATATGGAGCAAAGTGTAACAGCTTTGGTTTCAGTTCACATCGCGCTTGAAGCCTTGGTAACGTTCGGTCTGTGAGATCCAAAGCATTGGCTATACCCACTAGGATAAGTCTGGACTGCGGCGTCGATGGCCATTCAAAAATCGTATATAGAATGGAAAGGTTCTTCGTTTCTAGTTGATCGATTTCGTCTAATACAATTAAACTGAAAAAGAAACAAAAATTAAACACTGAATTTTTACTTTCGTTAAAGGTTTGTTTGTGCATTTTTTGCGTACTTTTGATTGTGACCATGCTCTATTATTAGATAAATTGCATCGATATGGTATTAGGGGTGTTCCCTCTTACTTGAATAACCGGTACCAATTTGTGAAAGTTAATGAGGCTAAGCTGATTTCACGGGGTGTTCCCCAAGGATCAAACTTGGGACCTTTTTTCTATATTGCCTATGCGAATGATTTAAGTCCTTATATCACCACAGAAAAAGTTAGACATGTCTGCTATGCAGACGATACTAACATCTTAATAATTGCAGACGATCGGTCGATACTGAGAGACGAATGTGAGAATGTTTACAGTCAAGTACAGCTGTGGGCTGATAAGAATTTTCTAAAACTGAATTAAGAAAAAACTGTATTGCTTTGCTTTACATTAGCAAGACGAAACACCGAAAGTGATTTTAAGTTGTTTGAGGGATCTCTGGACGAACTTGGGTGTCAGGATAGTACGAAGATGTTAGGGGTGGGGATTGATTATAAGCTTAAATGGGGATTCCATGTTGACAACTTATGCTCAAGATTACGCAGCACCTGCTATGGACTACACTTTTTGTCTAGGCAGTGTGGCTTGCCTACTCTTATGTCACTATATTTTTCTAATTTTCATAGCGACCAACCCAAAGAAATAAAGATAAAATTCCATTTAATCCTTATTTTACTTTAAAAGACTGAAATAGGGTATACTGTGCTGGGGTAATAGTAGTCAAATAAACAGGGTTTTTCTGCTTCAAAAGTTTGCGATTAGAATATTGTGTGGGCTTCAACGTCTTCACTGTAAACTGGCTTTTAGGCAGAATAAAATTCTTACAGTTTTTGACATATATATAGATACTTGAAGTTTGCTCATATGTTTATAGAGATGGGCACACGTTTGAGGGTTGCCGACTTAATCATAATTATAATACTAGAGGTCACTTAAGATTGATGCCACCACCTCATCGCACTGCTACTTACCAAAAGAGTTTTTATTTTAACTGTTTTAGATTTTATAATGTCCTAGATAATAGCATAAAAGTGGCACCGAATATCAATGTTTTTAAGAGTAGACTTAAAAAGCTGCTGTTTCAGAAAAACTGTGTTATAGTCTTAGTGAATTTTTTTTGTAGTTACTTCATTTGTCTGACTTTTTTCCAATTATTGTAGTGCCCTGTATTACCTTTCAATTGGAGAAATAAACGATATTATTATTATTATTAATATTATAATTATTATTTATATTATATTATATTATATTATATTATATTATATTATATTATATTATATTATATTATATTATATTATATTATATTATATTATATTATATTATATTATATTATATTATATTATATTATATTATATTATTAATTTTAAGTAAAAGGTATATGCACCGCAGGCAGAAAAGAATTCTTGCCCAATTTTTTATTAGGTTTAACACAATATTTACGAAAAAATAACAATGATCAAGTAGTACATGGAAAATAGTTCTCGGAGAGTATCAGAAGTGTTCTCGGCGATGCATGTTTCCTGATGGACTAATAAATTGTTCTGAATATTGTTCGTAATTTTGAGAGTAAAGGTACTGCAATTAATAAATGCAACTGCTTAGAGCAAAATAATGATGTACTTGATGGAAAAGCACAAGAAAATAATGCAGATCTAAAACTCTTACTCCATGTAGAAGAAAATATTGAAATTGGCAACAGGCTTCATGGAAAAACTGTGGGGAAAGCATCACTCCATAGTACTGCGCAAATTATAAAAGTATAAATATCAAAATAATCAGGAATTGAGGGAAGGTAATAAAATACCAAGGGCAAGAAACTTTCGTTTTGGTGTTATGGAAAAGGTAAATAACGATAGGGGAAAAGTGGTTGGGTTGGCCTATTTGGGCATCGGGTTATTAGACCACCTGATAGAAAATATTTCAAACTGTTTTTTTCTAACGCTTTTCCAGTGAAACCCTAAGCCAAACCAAAACATTTAAAATAGTTAAAATCTGATGAATCTCAAGAAAAAACAAAACATATCCCAAATAGCAATAAAAGACCACTGGAACTGTCTGAACAACTAAATTTCGAGCCGTGATTAGCTTACCAAAGGCAAACATCAGCCACCCAGCGTTGCCTGGTGCGTGTCCTTGATTATATAATAAGTGTATTAAATTATGTAAACTAACATGACATGTAAAATTACTATGCACCATAAAGATGGTTTTAAATGAAATGATGGATTATTAGACCATTTCTTTGGAAAAAGAACATTTTTTGGAACTTTAAATCAAATTGTATTTGCATTGTTGTCCGTGCACAATGCACGAGAAGTAAGGGAATATGTCCCAAACATTTTCCATGGACGCACAATAGGATTAAATTACACAATAAATTAGCCACCTATTTGCTTTTATTGAATTAAGACAATCATTATTTTTTCTTGGATATTCTAAAACATGTTGAAACTAATAAAAAATAAAATGTTTAGAAGAACATTTCATATTATCCTAATTATTACTGGTGTTTTCAATGAGGTATGTATCAGAGCCGTATTTAATTTTTAAGAATTTTATGAAGAGTTTTTTCTAAATAATTTTTAGTTGACTTCTTAGAAAATAATAAAATTTGGTGTACAAGGACCCCCAAACAAGTCTTAATCAATTTTGATATAAAATTAATAGGGGAGCCAAGATTTGAGGATATTAAAATTTACATGGGATTTCCATTGGCCAGTCTGGCGGTTCAACACTCTCACTCAGACTTTTAGTCCCGTTTTTTGAGCCACTCTGTAAATAAAATATAATTTTAAGTAAGGATGTTATTTCATTTCGTATCTTATACCTTTTGTATTGCGCAGATTTATTAAACGTTTTTTCTTTATTTTTTTTAATATACTGGATGTCCGAAATACACTCACCCACAAAAAAAAGTGACGGACCGAAAATTTACTTCTACAGTGTAACCAGTAAAGTCCGCATCATATGGGATTTTTTTTTATTATTAGCTTTATTCGAAATTTGACTTTGGCATCAAGTTCTGCTTCGATCGAGATGAAAATTAAGCAAAAAAAATAGTAGTCACGTGATTCGCATTATCTGTCAAATTTTAATTTTTTCCAAAAAATAATTCAAAAGTGGGGTTATTTCCGAAAATATTGAAAAAAGTTATTAGAAAAAGTTTTTTTAAATGCAGTTTCTAGCCACATGCAAAATTTCAGCTGCATAAGATAATTTTGATTTTTTACCAATATTTTGTAAATTGCACCACTTTTGCAAAATAAGACTCAGCGCAACCTACATAAAACTTCTTAGTTTTGACAATGCCTTATTTCAGATACATTTTCTTTAAAGTATGTAGCGCCATATTAAATGTGTAAATCAAAATTTATTAAAATTAATTTTTATATGATTTTTTATTTGAACAATTGACTCTTTTCATTAAATTATTTTCTTAACGTTAACGTGACACAAACTACGTTTTCAAAAATACTTATTTTATAAAGTTACCTTATACAGGGTCAAAAACAAATAAACTTTGCATCACATGCGACCAAATTTTAATAGCCCAATTTTGATTTTGTAGAAAAACACACATTTAATATGGCGCGACTTTAAAGAAAATGTATCTGAAATAAAGCATTGTCAAAACTAAGAAGTTTTATGTAGGTTGCGTTGAGTCTTATTTTGCAAAAGTGGTGCAATTTACAAAATATGGGTAAAAAAATCAAAATTATCTTATGCAGCTGAAATTTTGCATGTGGGCTAGAAACTACATTTAAAAAAACTTTTTCTAATAACTTTTTTCGATATTTTCAGAATAATCCAACTTTTAAATTATTTTTTGGAAAAAATTAAAATCTGACAGATAATGCGAATCACGCGACTACTATTTTTTTTGCTTAATTTTCATTTCGATCGAAGCAGAACTTGATGCCAAAGTCAAATTTCGAATAAAGCTATTAATTAAAAAAAATGCCATATGATGCGGACTTTAATGGTCACAATGTATTTTGAGGCAACATAATATCTTTGAAACGGCTTGTGGCACGGTATTGAGGTATTAACTGTTGGATAGAACAATAGACTTCTTATTGTTTACGTTTTAAAGAAATCAAAGATTCCAGCATTCACAATTTTTCTGGTAAGCTGTATGATCCACGGGTCTTTCCGACTGTGCCGTAATAACGCTGTGGTTTTCCAGTTATCAAGTAGGAGCCACAATTGCTTGGAGATGCTGCACGTTGTTAGTTCTGTCCATCTGCTTTGCGCAAGTTGTTTAGCTATCCGATCTACCTCCTCTTTGACTGATCCCACTGGTCTAGCCAGAGTATTCTCTGCTAGTTCCATAGGAATGCCTGCGCCCTCCCTGGCGAGCGCATCAGCCACCAAAGCTTTCAACAAGTTAATAATTATGGCTACTTCGTATGACAAAACCAAACACTCATAAGAAGCCTTATTCCTAATGTGTATATGTCGTAGGCTGATAGTGAAATCCGTCATTTCATGAAGCGTCGGCAGATTGTGTAAAAACATGAAATTACACGATCTGCCGCGTCACTTCATGAAGAGACCTTGACGTTTCGGCGTATTATGTATAACACAATCTGCCTAATTTTAAATATCGTCACTTCATGAAATGCCACAAAAACAAGGCATATTGTGTAATTCCGTCTAAAAGGTATATTGGCAACTGGTTTGTTCGGGTTTGTCAAAGCATTTTTTTTATTTTTATAAAATAATATTAGTTGAAAAAATTTAATTAAAAAAACATGCTCTGGGGAACAACGAACAAACCAGTTGCCAATATACCTTTTAGACGGAATTACACAATCTGCCGACTGACATGACATCGTTAGGTACTACATGAAGTGACGATATTTAAAATTAGGCAGATTGTGTTATACATAATACGCCGAAACGTCAAGGTCTCTTCATGAAGTGACGCGGCAGATCGTGTAATTTCATGTTTTTACACAATCTGCCGACGCTTCATGAAGTGACTAGGCTTTTCACGAAATGACGGATTTCACTATTAGCCTACGACATATACAGGGTGATTCAAAAGTACTTTGACAAACTTCGGGAGGTAATTGCTGGCAATATTTTAACATGAAAAGTTCTTATAAACAGTGGTCCTTGGCGACTTCGTTACGGAGATACAGGGTGTTGAAATGTTAAAAGAAATAGTAATAATTTTGAAATAACTCCTTAACGAGTTATTTTTTTTTAATGAAATTTTGTGAATTAAATAAGCATCTAAGGACACTTATTTTCAAAGTACAACACGTTCGTAAATTTAACCAGTGGCGTCGGTACCAAATGTTACTATTATATTTTTTGTGAAAACTATGCTACACCACTGACTTATTTTATTTTAACTTTTTTCTTATAAATCCCCCCTTTATTTAGAACAAAAAAGATCACGTGTGTTTTTTTGATACGAGGGACGGTTTAAGCGTAAATTATTATTTTATTTGAATATACACAAATATTAAAAAATGTGTTTTAAATTGATCAACACTCAAATATTTATTACAGTATTTTAACGAATACCTACATGCATACTTACTAATAAACAAATATGTATATGCCTAAGAAAGGTATCTGAGGATGCCTATTTTCTAAGTATAACACATTTTCAGTGGCATACATATTTATTTATTAGTATGTTATTTTTTAATATTTTGTATTTTGACAAGGCGGCTTTGGAAATGCTTTTTTTGTCGATAAATTAAAATATATTTGACAGTTAGTTACCATTAAAAATAACAAAACTGAAGAAATAAAACTCAGTGGTAACTAACTGTCAAATATATTTTAATTTATCGACAAAAAAAGCATTTCCAAAGCCGCCTTGTCAAAATACAAAATATTAAAAAATAACATATTAATAAATAAATATGTATGCCACTGAAAACGTGTTATACTTAGAAAATAGGCATCCTCAGATACCTTCCTTAGGCATATACATATTTGTTTATTAGTAAGTATCTATGTAGGTATTCGTTAAAATACTGTAATAAATATTTGAGTGGTTGATCAGTTTAAAACACATTTTTTAATATTTGTGTATATTCAAATAAAATAATAATTTACGCTTAAACCGTCCCTCGTATCAAAAAAACACACGTGATCTTTTTTGTTCTAAATAAAGGGGGGATTTATAAGAAAAAAGTTAAAATAAAATAAGTCAGTGGTGTAGCATAGTTTTCACTAAAAATATAATAGTAACATTTGGTGCCGACGCCACTGGTTAAATTTACGAACGTGTTGTACTTTGAAAATAAGTGTCCTTAGATGCTTATTTAATTCACAAAATTTCATTAAAAAAAAATAACTCGTTAAGGAGTTATTTCAAAATTATTACTATTTCTTTTAACATTTCAACACCCTGTATCTCCGTAAGGAAGTCGCCAAGGACCACTGTTTATAGAAACTTTTCGTGTTAAAATATTGCCAGCAATTACCTCCCGAAGTTTGTCAAAGTACTTTTGAATCACCCTGTATAATGATTGTTAAATTTCATATTCAAAACCAATATTAGTGACGCATTCGCCATAGTCTTATAAATATTTAGTTTTCTCCACAAAGCGGCCAAATACTTGTCTTTGATTTCCACATAAAGGAGATCACGGAACACTCTTTAACAGAAACTCTGAACCATACGCCAATGCTTGTAGCGGCGTTCAGCCCACTCGTATAGAGCAGATTCTACCTGGTGTTTAGTTTTTCCTATGGCCGGCTAAGATCAATGGTTACGTAACCAGTGAGTCAGAATTATAAAATTTTACTTGACAATCTAAACAAACAATCTTATACGAGTAAGTGCTATCCTCTTTTTATGAATTCAAGAACTGTACATCTATACTTACATCATTTTATGTTTTTTCTTCAAATATTTCTCTATTGCAGATAAATGATCCTTCTCCGATTTTCCATTAACTTTTAACCGCAATTCCTTGGTAAGTCTAGAATAGACTGCTGTAGCTGACTTAATGGCGGTGCAGTTTATATAAATATGTTGTAGTTGAGAAGCAACCTAA
Organism: Polydrusus pterygomalis; assembly: GCA_963969555.1. Taxonomy (NCBI): domain Eukaryota; kingdom Metazoa; phylum Arthropoda; class Insecta; order Coleoptera; family Curculionidae; genus Polydrusus; species Polydrusus pterygomalis. The sequence goes on from OZ018376.1 coordinate 85,708,061, forward strand.
ATAAAAATATATTTATTAAATAATATATTAGGTACTTATAGGTATAGTCTGACACGTGGCGGCTCGCTGATTTGAATTTTGAATTGCAGGTCGGATGCAGCCATGTTAGAAAAGCGCTGCAGGCAAAAAATTTCGAGACCACGCCCAAAATTTCTCAAGAATTCAGAAAAAAAATCGATTCTTTTTGTTAGGATTTCTTGATTTTTTGTAACCCCATTATTATAATTCTATCTTACGTAATCGAGCGGAATCAATAACATTTATAAAGTAACATTTTGTTTTTCCAATAACTTAAATTTTACACTTGATAAGTTTTCTTGTGATTTTTCGTGTCACTCATGCCCGCGTGCTAAATTTTTAAAATCGTTATATCCTTATTTTCCCCAGCAGGACGATTTATCGGAAGTAAATAGTCAACCAATAAACAATACCAGCAAAAATATTTAATTATAACCTCGGATCCAGTTAGCCATAAACATTTTGGCTGGCTCATTTCGATGCGTAAAATGTTGCTTTAAGGAGCATCTATGGTGACATAACAGTCGAAAGCCTCGTGTCCTGTTGTCGGATTGTAAAGAAAATATTATTTAATATATTAATCGTATTAAATACGGGATTACTATTGAAAATACGATTGCTTGCCGTAAATTAAAAAGTTATTAAGTAAATATTTAGGAGGGCAAGTAGGTATAGCTGAGGAGACTTAGCATCCTTTGCCTCCTTCGAGGAGCCGCCACTGACTGACACAGTTCTAGAATTACAAGCCTGATGAAGCATACATAATACAAAAATCTAGTTTTAAATAGAACGTTTGCGGTGTAATATGCATGCCTAATAATGTTTAGGATTTACATTTTTAGTGTTCAACTTGTAAGAAGGAAGTAATAAGTAGTCCATCAGCAAATTGTGCGAAGGCATGTGACAGACTATATCAGTTTTAGTTAATATAACACAATAATTCATAGGTATAAAGCTTTTTAATTTTTTCTTTCATACTTAAGCAAGTTTCCGTAAACTTAAAATTCATACAACCTAAAGAGTTCATCATGTGATATAAAATAAACCCATTTTTTGCCCTACCTTAGTACTTTAAAATGAAACCTATTTACTTAAATTAAAATATTGAAATACTCATGCCAAAATTGTGTTTTTCATGGAACGGATTTTCCGAGGGATTTTCTCATTTAAGTTTATTTTTCGAAATACTTACACAATATAAGTATTATGTATAAATAGAACTTTTTCCTCTAAATCAGGGATGCACAAACCGCGGCCCGCGGGCCGCATGCGGCCCTCTGTTGGTATGTATGGGGCCCGCCAACGAATTTTAAAAGCGATATTTTTTTGTAGACTTTAAAAAAGTTAAACCTCTATTGGACATTTTCAGCAATCCTTTTAACATTTCACCCAAAAATGCGCCGGAATTAATGCAGCTGGAATTAATAGACTCTCAAAATGATGATAATTTACGAAACAAATTTAATGAATGTAATTTACTAAAATTCTACCATTGCGTTGATAAAAACGCTTATAAAGAGTTGCGAATAAATGCATTGAAATGAGCAAGCTTATTTGGATGAACGTATATTTGTGAACAAACGTTTTCAGTGTATGATGAAACTTAATAAAACGAAAAACCTAAACCGTCTGGCAAATGAAAATTTGGAAAATTTTCACGTGCGGCGACAAGTAATGTAGAGCCAAATAAAAAAAAACTCAGTTCAATGCAATGTCATGCATCAAAATAATAAAACATGAAATATTACATTGTAATGATTAGATTACCTTATGATTACATAATTATAACAAAGATTTTTGAAGGTTCTTTTATTTTTATCATTGTATTTCATACTATTTAAAATTTTTTTTTGTGTTAATAAGTATTGTTTGTAGTGGCCCGTCCTTGGCTTATATTTTTCCCGAGTGGCCCCTGTTCCCTATAAGTCTGTGCATCCCTGCTCTAAATGAACAAAACACTAATTTAAAAATCTATTACTTACTTATATGAAAATCAACGTTTGAACTTTGAGCTATTCAGTAATAACTTGTAATAACAAATTTAAACTAACTAGTTTGAAAAAATTACAATTTTATGGAATATTCAAAAACGTAGGTCAAATTCAAAATGCAATATTTTTCTTAATAATATATTTATATAAACTATTATTTTAAGTTTTGAAGAAGTAGTCCATACTCAAAGTGGAGTTAAATGTATAGAAAAAGAAAGCACAAAGTCTTTCTCCACAATTTTTTATTAGAGTAACTAGGCGAATCTAGAATAATTCATAATAATTCAATTCGACATGTTTCGAGTGTAGAAACACTCATCCATCAGGAAAACAAAGTAAATGGTACAATGCTGATGTTGTTAGCAATGGAAAAAATATTAGGTGGGATTGCGCCGTAATGGAGCTTTCAATGGTGTACACGAGGTGTAAAAATTGAATAGTCAGAAGACCGACAAGACTTCAGCATACTGGAAAGTCAAGGGTTAGTGCAAAGGCCCTATCTTGGGCAGAAAAATGAAGAGGGCAAAAGAAAAGTTAGGAAGTTTTAACAGACTTTGTGAAAATCATTTATAAGTAGTGAAAAATCTTAAGTTTCATTCAACTTTGTCAGAGACATGTAAAAGTATTGAAATAAGAGGGAAACAAAAAATTGTTTTTCGTAAAATTCAAAGCATCATTTAGCTTCAAGTAAAATGCTGTTGGGGTACCAGGCTTGTTACGGCCCAATTACCCCGGCAGGAGTCAAAACATACACATTGTGTGCAAAATTAATAGATTTAGAATTATAGGGTTTTAAAAAAAAAATCTTTTACTAGAACATCTTAGAAAAGTAACCTTTTCTTTGTTTTTTTCGAGGGGTGTCTCACTTGCTTTTAAGCGTACATGTATTGCCAAAACTAGCGCAAGCTTAAGTACTTCCACGTACTGCGTCAGTATTACCAGGTACTCCCAACTATTGCGTCGGTAATGTCAGGTACTTCCAAGTACTGAGCTGGTAATCCTATGTACTGCCAACTACTTCCATATACTGCCAAGTACTTCCATGTACTGGCAACTCAATTTTTGCTTCCAAAATATTACAATAGGGAAAGATACATGAAACAGTAAACTGAGGCGTCGTTTTCACGACACGATAGTTAAGTTACTTTCAATGACACTTTTTTTTTTTAATTTAGATCATAATTTTTCTTTCTGTCTATTTCTTTATTATATAGAAAATTATTAATGTAATTTGTGGCGATTATCCTGACATGCATTTGTTCCTCGGCTTCTGTGCTGCTTCCGTCAGATGTTTCTGGACTGGGTGGATTTTTTAAAATGGTATCTTCCTGGCCAGCTTCCTCCTCGGCTTTCATATTTGTATTTCGCTTTTTCACACTACACTTAGCCTTTTTTTTGTAATTTTCCGTTTCATTATCACTTTTTTTTTCTGTTCGCTAAAATGCTTTTACATTCTGTTATCAAAATTTGTAGTAATGTTCTATGGCCTTCCCCAATTTTAAACAAATTTGACTTCCTCCGAAAAAGTTAATTTTTTTCTTGATCATCTAGAAGTTCAATTCATTTCTTGCAAAAATGTCAAGAATTTCATAGTCAGCAACTTCCATTCGGACCAAGGAATGTAAGTTATCATAACCTTTGTATTTTAGTCAGTTCCTTAGATATTTCGGAAGGTTAAAGTCATAAAAGTTTTTTTTCTTCTTAATATATTGAATTATACCTTCTAATCTTCCAGAATCCAGATCACTTGCACATAACGAATCCAGCGGCGTTTCATCCGTGTTGGCGCTTAATTTACGTAAATTCAAACTGTTATTTAGAACAATATATTTTTTGTATATTACCTATGTTGTATCCGAGGGGAAATCATCTGCCAATATTTGTACAGTAAAATTCCCTTTCTGTAACAAATTTCCGTAATTTCTAATGGATTCATCTTAATTGTTTTTACAATTTTTCAATGACAACAGCTGTCAAATTTCAACAGGGAATTTTTTGCGTTTTTTTTCCCAAAATCTCTAACTATTTTTTTCCCGAAATCTGAGTATCTCAGTCTATACGGCCCCATATATAGTTTCCTTTAGTTCGACAATTTTTTATTCACCCGAAAACACTACGCACTCGTAACGTTGCGCATGCGCAGTGTTCATAAATGCCTTAAATTCCCTCGGGGTGTGTACCAAGATTCCTAGGTGATATCACAACTAGGATGTATCATTTTAGAACTTTTTTCAAAGTTTAAAGTAATTCTCAGAGAACGACCCAAATATTTTTTTTCCTAGATTATATTAACAAATCTTATATTATGAACAATCATTACAGAAAGTCATTAGTTTTTTTAAAAAGCAGAGAAAATGAGAATTTTAATTTTTTTGACAAAAGTATTAGTCAAGTATTACTACACAAAAATTCAACGACTCAAGGTAAATTATGCTAATGCTATACTTTGATATAGATAGACTTATAATAAACTAATTTACTGGTTTCCAAAAAGCGCATCTAGGAACACCAGAAGAAATGCGTATTTTTCGTTTGATTTTTTGTAGAAGACAACCGTCATAATCTAATAATGTGTTTCATGATAGATAACGAGAAACTATTTCTAATTGGAAATATAAAAAAATAACGAGAAAAATAGTTAAGTACCAAAAAGTTCTTGGTGTAAGACACAAAAAAGTTAAGGCACAATACACCGCAACTGCCAACAACCGACGGTAGATTGAAATTCAATAGCCTAAATCATCCTGAATGTGACATTTCATAATATAGGCAACCTATACTACACATGTGGTTAAACGGGATGTGCGAAACGACGTGCGATTTTTCTCGCCTGTTTAAGTGTTTAAGGGTTAAGTTGCCGTAATAACGCTGCACATCTCACGTTTTTCTTTTCCTCTTATTTAGCTAAATTCGCCAAATTTGTAAGTATAAACGAAAAAATTAGGAAATACTTCCATGAAATTCCATAGTATTGCAATGTACTGCCTTAGTAAAGTCATGTACTTCCAAGTATTGTACTTGTCATGTACTTCCGTGTACTTCCATGTACTGCCAAGTACTTCCATGTACTTCCTTGTACTGCCAAGTACTTCCAATAGTAATGCCAACCTAACGTACATGTATTGCCAGAAGTGAGACACCCCTCGGCTTTTTTGTTATTTCAAGCTAAATGATTCTTTAAATTATACGAAAAACAATTTTTTCTTTCCCTCTCATTTCAATACTTTTACATACAGTTCATACCACTAGTACCTTTGTATAATTTTATTAACGAGGCATTAAGTATATGTATTTTTTAATAATTTTTAAAACCAGTGGTGCAAAACTGATATTTTTTAGTTTTTATTTTTTTTCGCCTATAACACTGAATCGACTTTAATAAAATTTTAGGGGTACCTATGTAGGTAATTATAGGAGGCACCCAAATAAGTAAGAATATAGGTATATGGCATGTAATCTAAAAAAAAGTACATCCTTATGACGTCACACTTTTTTGGAACACCCTGTGTGAAAAAAAATATTTTCCTGAAATGCGTCTCAAGATACAGGTAAGGTCTGCAAAATATCAAAATTTCAACTTAATTAATAAGTGAGCTATAGAAGACGGGGGGGAGGTGCAGGACCCTGAATAAGCAGTTGACGCATAATCCCCCATTATCTTTGCAGCTGACTTTTTATTTATTTATTGTCATCAAATAAACATTTGCTGTACAAATTTGCAAGCGACCTGAAATCATTTTTAGATATTTTTTTTTTTACATAATTGACATTCTCTCACGACTAGGTCCACCACGACTCTGACAGCTGACGCTTGTTTTGATTGCTAGCTTTATCTAGAGAATCTAGACTATCGAATACACACAAAATCAAGTGACCTAAAATCACCATCAAAAATGCAACACTAGCTCCCGGGCTAACATGGTGCCACCACAGGCCTATGGGTGCAACAAATGCTTATATAAGAGGCAAAATAAAAAAATCTTGTAAGTAATTTTTTTTACAAATAATCAAATAATATTGCATATTTTTTTTTATAACTTTATATGGTTATGGTTAACCATAAACAAATTAGGGTAAAGTTATGTAGTACAAGTATTTGTTTACTACCAGCTGCCTTTAATTTAATTTTTTTATATACAGGGTGTCCCGGATAAGAATGCACTCTACAGGGATCTCGTAAAACCGTAGAAGATACAGAGATGGTTAAATTGGAAAAAAGTTGCGCTCAACTTAATTCTGCAACGTTGTATTTTCAAATTTAAAAATTCCAGGCTTGGAAATATCATAGGATATTTATATAAATATCCAAATTTGGATATTTATTTATATTTTTAATTATTTTTATATTATTTCATGTTTTCTGTAAAGATATATTTTAAGAATTCAAAATCACTTAATTTAATATAAACATATTCTAAACCTGTAAATTTATATTTCAATTCTATTCAATGATAGTTGCTATCACAATAACAAGTTTTTTAGTACTCCTGCTATGTTAGGAATGTAAAATGTAGGTAAAAAATACAAGGTTATGAATATGAACACATCATCTATTTTTGCTTTTAACTATGGTTCAACTTAAAACCGAAAATTACTGGGCATATTAATTAAATTAAAATGAACCCAAACTGGATTTGTTATTTTTGGCATTGTAAAATTTTTATTTCATAAAACAAACAGCAAAATATTGCTCCGTTCAATCAGAAATCGGAACTAAAAAAATGCCACGCGGCAAAGAACAACAGGTAGTCAACGTTTCGAAAAGATTGGGAATCACATAAGGCTAAGCAGCATAATTCGCTGTTGCCGGCTCAGCGGCAGCGGGGCCATATATTTATACTGATGAATAGAATTTTGGAAAAAAAATATTGATATATCAGGATAAATATCGTCGCATAAATATCATGATATTTATCAAGATATATATCAGGATGTCAAGATATATATCAGGATATTTATCACGGATATATATCCTGCCAACCTTAAATTTGCAACAATTAATTTCAAATTTAAAAAATCAATAATGTGGAGATATCAGGACTTTGATGCATAGGTATGCGTGAAAGTCATAAAATCAGCTGTTCGAGCCATGATTCAAAAATACAGGGTGAAAATGCATATGCGCAGATCGGCTTTAATAAATAACAAGTCTTAACCTGATTTGTCTTGGGAGTTTTATTATAAAGCTTGTTGATTAATTTCAAAAATTTTATTAGGTATAATAAAATGATAAAAATATATTTTTTTGTTGAAAGAGTATTAAAGTATTTAAGTAGGTAGGTACTTATAAAGTAGGTATGTCATAAGGTAACTCTAAAACAGATATATAAGCCAGTTTTCAACTCTTCTTCTTTGTCACATAATACCTATTCTTTTAAAGAGTAGTCAATTTGACATTGTCTCATACTTCTCAGCTTTCCCAGTATAGAATTTGTTTAAACTTTACATACCGTGTGCAATGAATCTTTCAAATCTTAAAATGCATGTTAATATCAATTTATTAATATAGCAGATTGAATTTGACCTAAGTATGTTTTTGAATACCTATATCATAAAATTGGAACGGTGTTCCTACCTAGTGGTTGCCAAAAGCAGGTAAAAGCCATTCAGAAAAGTGAATTTTAAACATAAATACCTATAAATAATTGTTTTAACATTATAAAAATTGGATACTTGCTGTTTTTTGTTGCAAAATCAGGTTTAAAGCGGCTGTTTTTCCAGTACCAGGAGGACCACTAACATATATTGAGGCAGAAGTATCATTTTCTAAATGTTTTTCAATAAAATTGGTCAATTCTTTAATTTCTGTTTCCCGACCAGGCATATCAGTTGGATAACTACTATGTAAGGCTTTTCTAGCATCTTGATATTGTAACTTAGGTTTCCTGATGTTCTCAACAGGGATTTCTGTGTCTAGGTCCTCTTTTAATTTTCCAGTCTGTTGAGCTGAATTTGGTTTACAAATTGTTATTTTATTTTTTATTTTATACTCCTCTTTATTTTCTTGCTCTACATTATCTAAATCGTCATTGTGGGAAACAAATAGTAACTTTTTAGTACGTTTATGTTTGACAGGACTCGTTAATGCTAATTTTTTAAGCAAGCTACTAGATGAACCTGAAGCTAGCGGCCAGCGGCCAACGGCCGAATAAATAAATATTTCGCGCGGAGTGTACCACATAGGCAGTGTATGCTTTCCCTGATTATAAATATGTATATCTTTTATTTATAATATAATTGTGGCAAAATTAGAAAAACTATTATAGTCTATAAGAGGTGGAGTGTGCGCAATTTAATAGGCGTTATTATTACCAAAAAAATAAACTACAAGGTAGATTCAAAAATGAGGGAAAAAACTATTTCTGTAAAAATGGCATTTCACAATAAAACTTCGTGGAGGGCTTTATTATATTACAAACTACAACATACTTAAAGAATTTTTCCCTAAATAGCCTCTACGGGGTTCATTCAGAAATTTAAAATAAACATGTTTTTACAAAAACCGTAGTTTTAACTAGTTCACGTTGAAACTTCGTAGAGGGCTTTATTATATTACAAACTACAACATACTTGAAGGATTTTTTCAGAAATAGCCTTTACGGGGTTCATTCAGAAAATTAAAATAAACATTTTTTTACAAAAACCGTAGTTTTAACTAGTTCACGTTGAAACTTCGTGGAGTGCTTTATTATATTACAAACCACAACATACTTGAAGGATTTTTCCCTAAATAGCCTCTACGGGGTTCATTCAGAAAATTAAAATAAACATTTTTTTACAAAAACCGTAGTTTTAACTAGTTCACGTTAAAACTTCGTGGGGGGCTTTATTATATTACAAACTACAACATACTTGAAGGATTTTTCCCTAAATAGCCTCTACGGGGTTCATTCAGAAAATTAAAATAAAAATTTTTTTACAAAAACCGTAGTTTTAACTAGTTCACGTTGAAACTTCGTGGAGTGCTTTATTATATTACAAACCACAACATACTTGAAGGATTTTTCCCTAAATAGCCTCTACGGGGTTCATTCAGAAAATTAAAATAAACATTTTTTTACAAAAACCGTAGTTTTAACTAGTTCACGTTGAAACTTCGTGGAGTGCTTTATTATATTACAAACCACAACATACTTGAAGGATTTTTCCCTAAATAGCCTCTACGGGGTTCATTCAGAAAATTAAAATAAAATTTTTTTTACAAAAACCGTAGTTTTAACTAGTTCACGTTGAAACTTCGTAGAGGGCTTTATTATATTACAAACCACAACATACTTAAAGGATTTTTCCCTAAATAGCCTCTACGGGGTTCATTCAGAAAATTAAAATTAACATTTTTTTACAAAAACCGTAGTTTTAACTAGTTCACGTTAAAACTTCGTGGAGTGCTTTATTATATTACAAACCACAACATACTTGAAGGATTTTTTCAGAAATAGCCTTTACGGGGTTCATTCAGAAAATTAAAATAAACATTTTTTTACAAAAACCGTAGTTTTAACTAGTTCACGTTAAAACTTCGTGGGGGGCTTTATTATATTACAAACTACAACATACTTGAAGGATTTTTCCCTAAATAGCCTCTACGGGGTTCATTCAGAAAATTAAAATTAACATTTTTTTACAAAAACCGTAGTTTTAACTAGTTCACGTTAAAACTTCGTGGAGTGCTTTATTATATTACAAACCACAACATACTTGAAGGATTTTTTCAGAAATAGCCTTTACGGGGTTCATTCAGAAAATTAAAATAAACATTTTTTTACAAAAACCGTAGTTTTAACTAGTTCACGTTAAAACTTCGTGGGGGGCTTTATTATATTACAAACCACAACATACTTGAAGGATTTTTCCCTAAATAGCCTCTACGGGGTTCATTCAGAAAATTAAAATAAACATTTTTTTACAAAAACCGTAGTTTTAACTAGTTCACGTTAAAACTTCGTGGGGGGCTTTATTATATTACAAACTACAACATACTTGAAGGATTTTTCCCTAAATAGCCTCTACGGGGTTCATTCAGAAAATTAAAATAAAATTTTTTTTACAAAAACCGTAGTTTTAACTAGTTCACGTTGAAACTTCGTGGAGTGCTTTATTATATTACAAACCACAACATACTTGAAGGATTTTTCCCTAAATAGCCTCTACGGGGTTCATTCAGAAAATTAAAATAAACATTTTTTTACAAAAACCGTAGTTTTAACTAGTTCACGTTGAAACTTCGTGGAGTGCTTTATTATATTACAAACCACAACATACTTGAAGGATTTTTCCCTAAATAGCCTCTACGGGGTTCATTCAGAAAATTAAAATAAACATTTTTTTACAAAAACCGTAGTTTTAACTAGTTCACGTTAAAACTTCGTGGGGGGCTTTATTATATTACAAACTACAACATACTTGAAGGATTTTTCCCTAAATAGCCTCTACGGGGTTCATTCAGAAAATTAAAATAAACATTTTTTTACAAAAACCGTAGTTTTAACTAGTTCACGTTAAAACTTCGTGGGGGGCTTTATTATATTACAAACTACAACATACTTGAAGGATTTTTCCCTAAATAGCCTCTACGGGGTTCATTCAGAAAATTAAAATAAACATTTTTTTACAAAAACCGTAGTTTTAACTAGTTCACGTTAAAACTTCGTGGAGGGCTTTATTATATTACAAACTACAACATACTTGAAGGATTTTTTCAGAAATAGCCTTTACGGGGTTCATTCAGAAAATTAAAATAAACATTTTTTTACAAAAACCGTAGTTTTAACTAGTTCACAATAAAACTTCGTGGAGGGCTTTATTATATTACAAACTACAACATACTTAAAGAATTTTTCCCTAAATAGCCTCTACGGGGTTCATTCAGAAATTTAAAATAAACATGTTTTTACAAAAACCGTAGTTTTAACTAGTTCACGTTGAAACTTCGTAGAGGGCTTTATTATATTACAAACTACAACATACTTGAAGGATTTTTTCAGAAATAGCCTTTACGGGGTTCATTCAGAAAATTAAAATAAACATTTTTTTACAAAAACCGTAGTTTTAACTAGTTCACGTTGAAACTTCGTGGAGTGCTTTATTATATTACAAACCACAACATACTTGAAGGATTTTTCCCTAAATAGCCTCTACGGGGTTCATTCAGAAAATTAAAATAAACATTTTTTTACAAAAACCGTAGTTTTAACTAGTTCACGTTGAAACTTCGTGGAGTGCTTTATTATATTACAAACCACAACATACTTGAAGGATTTTTCCCTAAATAGCCTCTACGGGGTTCATTCAGAAAATTAAAATAAAATTTTTTTTACAAAAACCGTAGTTTTAACTAGTTCACGTTGAAACTTCGTAGAGGGCTTTATTATATTACAAACCACAACATACTTAAAGGATTTTTCCCTAAATAGCCTCTACGGGGTTCATTCAGAAAATTAAAATTAACATTTTTTTACAAAAACCGTAGTTTTAACTAGTTCACGTTAAAACTTCGTGGAGGGCTTTATTTAATTACAAACCACAACATATCTGAAAAAATTGCCTTTACGGGATTCATTCAAAAGTTTTGTTTTTGTAAGATAATTTTTACGAAAATAAGAATTTCATTAAATGTCGAAATTTCATTAATCGAAATCGTGGCAAAGCTACTAAAAAATGTAATCGTGAAAAATCCTTCAAGTATGTTGTAGTTTGTAATATAATAAAGCCCCCCAACGAAGTTTTAACGTGAACTAGTTAAAACTACGGTTTTTGTAAAAAAATGTTTATTTTAATTTTCTGAATGAACCCCGTAGAGGCTATTTAGGGAAAAATCCTTTAAGTATGTTGTGGTTTGTAATATAATAAAGCCCTCTACGAAGTTTCAACGTGAACTAGTTAAAACTACGGTTTTTGTAAAAACATGTTTATTTTAAATTTCTGAATGAACCCCGTAGAGGCTATTTAGGGAAAAATCCTTCAAGTATGTTGTAGTTTGTAATATAATAAAGCCCCCCACGAAGTTTTAACGTGAACTAGTTAAAACTACGGTTTTTGTAAAAAAATGTTTATTTTAATTTTCTGAATGAACCCCGTAGAGGCTATTTAGGGAAAAATCCTTCAAGTATGTTGTGGTTTGTAATATAATAAAGCACTCCACGAAGTTTCAACGTGAACTAGTTAAAACTACGGTTTTTGTAAAAAAATTTTTATTTTAATTTTCTGAATGAACCCCGTAGAGGCTATTTAGGGAAAAATCCTTCAAGTATGTTGTAGTTTGTAATATAATAAAGCCCCCCACGAAGTTTTAACGTGAACTAGTTAAAACTACGGTTTTTGTAAAAAAATGTTTATTTTAATTTTCTGAATGAACCCCGTAGAGGCTATTTAGGGAAAAATCCTTCAAGTATGTTGTGGTTTGTAATATAATAAAGCACTCCACGAAGTTTCAACGTGAACTAGTTAAAACTACGGTTTTTGTAAAAAAATGTTTATTTTAATTTTCTGAATGAACCCCGTAAAGGCTATTTCTGAAAAAATCCTTCAAGTATGTTGTAGTTTGTAATATAATAAAGCCCTCTACGAAGTTTCAACGTGAACTAGTTAAAACTACGGTTTTTGTAAAAACATGTTTATTTTAAATTTCTGAATGAACCCCGTAGAGGCTATTTAGGGAAAAATTCTTTAAGTATGTTGTAGTTTGTAATATAATAAAGCCCCCCACGAAGTTTTAACGTGAACTAGTTAAAACTACGGTTTTTGTAAAAAAATGTTTATTTTAATTTTCTGAATGAACCCCGTAAAGGCTATTTCTGAAAAAATCCTTCAAGTATGTTGTGGTTTGTAATATAATAAAGCACTCCACGAAGTTTTAACGTGAACTAGTTAAAACTACGGTTTTTGTAAAAAAATGTTAATTTTAATTTTCTGAATGAACCCCGTAAAGGCTATTTCTGAAAAAATCCTTCAAGTATGTTGTGGTTTGTAATATAATAAAGCACTCCACGAAGTTTTAACGTGAACTAGTTAAAACTACGGTTTTTGTAAAAAAATTTTTATTTTAATTTTCTGAATGAACCCCGTAGAGGCTATTTAGGGAAAAATCCTTCAAGTATGTTGTAGTTTGTAATATAATAAAGCCCCCCACGAAGTTTTAACGTGAACTAGTTAAAACTACGGTTTTTGTAAAAAAATGTTTATTTTAATTTTCTGAATGAACCCCGTAGAGGCTATTTAGGGAAAAATCCTTCAAGTATGTTGTGGTTTGTAATATAATAAAGCCCCCCACGAAGTTTTAACGTGAACTAGTTAAAACTACGGTTTTTGTAAAAAAATGTTTATTTTAATTTTCTGAATGAACCCCGTAAAGGCTATTTCTGAAAAAATCCTTCAAGTATGTTGTGGTTTGTAATATAATAAAGCACTCCACGAAGTTTTAACGTGAACTAGTTAAAACTACGGTTTTTGTAAAAAAATGTTAATTTTAATTTTCTGAATGAACCCCGTAGAGGCTATTTAGGGAAAAATCCTTCAAGTATGTTGTAGTTTGTAATATAATAAAGCCCCCCACGAAGTTTTAACGTGAACTAGTTAAAACTACGGTTTTTGTAAAAAAATGTTTATTTTAATTTTCTGAATGAACCCCGTAAAGGCTATTTCTGAAAAAATCCTTCAAGTATGTTGTAGTTTGTAATATAATAAAGCCCTCTACGAAGTTTCAACGTGAACTAGTTAAAACTACGGTTTTTGTAAAAACATGTTTATTTTAAATTTCTGAATGAACCCCGTAGAGGCTTTTTAGGGAAAAATTCTTTAAGTATGTTGTAGTTTGTAATATAATAAAGCCCTCCACGAAGTTTTATTGTGAAATGCCATTTTTACAGAAATAGTTTTTTCCCTCATTTTTGAATCTACCTTGTAGTTTATTTTTTTGGTAATAATAACGCCTATTAAATTGCGCACACTCCACCTCTTATAGACTATAATAGTTTTTCTAATTTTGCCACAATTATATTATAAATAAAAGATATACATATTTATAATCAGGGAAAGCATACACTGCCTATGTGGTACACTCCGCGCGAAATATTTATTTATTCGGCCGTTGGCCGCTGGCCGCTAGCTTCAGGTTCATAGCTACTAGGGGTATTTAAAACCTCATTATTTCTAGAATTTTGAGTCTTTCGTTGCTTAGGTGGCGTAACGGGGCTTAAGTCATCAAGTTCTATTTGATCAACGCAGGCCTTTTGTTTGGTCGGTGTTTTTTCAATTTTGGCAGACTTGTAAACAATATCCTTTTTTTCTTCCTCACTATCTGAGCTAGATTCTATTACATTAGGTGGTTGCCGCCTAAAAGAAGTTTTTTCTATTGTATCTTCGTTTTTAGCACCATATTTTTGGACTGATGATCTGGTCACCCTGGTCATTCTTCGAGAAGTCATTGTTATCACCACTGCCAAGATAGTTTCGTAGATAGACACCAAATAGAACAGCAAATTAGTTAATGAAAAATGCTCGTGCAAACATACTGCTGATCTATCCACAATATTTGGAATTTAAAATATATAAAATAAAGTAATAACATTAATAACAATAACCATAACCTAACCTTAGTTTTAGTCGTCAAATGTCAAATTGTTAAAATTTCAAAACATCAGGTTGCACTGTTGCCCTACTAATCGTTTTTTCTATTTTAAAATACCTATAAAACAATTTTATTAAGTTTGCAGAAAAAAAGAAAATGATATATTTTAGTTATAAATAAGTTATAATATAGGATAGTGTAGTATTGTAGGGATGGTATGAGGTGATTATTTTATTATAGTCTTTAGGGTGATTTTTTTCTACTTCTGGATTAGAAATTGATAAGCATTATTGCACATACAGGATACAGGTGTTAAGTCACTTGGGTGTGATTTTTTGATTTGATAAATTTAAAAGGTTGTTCATCTTATAACTGATGATGTACATACTTAATGCAATTTTGAAATATATTTGAATTTGAATTTAGAAAAATGGATAAATCATAGGAAAGTAGCTAAATAATTATCAATAAAGAAAACGAAAAAAGGAATACAACTATATCCCGAAATTCCAGGTGAAATATTTATTTGCGCTATTGGCATCAGGGTTTACGTTTAACTTTCGTATGTCAGTGTTAAAATTTCGCGGGCTTTGACAACGTAAAGCAGATGAAGAATATAACAAAATATCTTTTAAGCAATATGCCCATAATTCTTAAAGTAAATGTAGACATTATGGATTATTAAATAATATTTGAATTTAACGACTGTTTCTCTATAAATAATGTGTTAAAATTCGGGTGGTTCCATTGAATAAAGAATAGGAAGGAAGGAGCTTTGGTCGATTCGACAGTTGAACGGGATGGTTGTTGCATATGGCGGCTTCAATTACCGCACAACTAACCATTTCTAATAATTCTTTCTCTTTCAGCAATTTTAAAGCTAATTAAACACCAATAACTTAAATAGTCAATAATATAAATGTTCGTAACTATTAATACTATACAAAACTTAGTGTTAAGGCACAAAAAACTGCAATTAAACACAAAAAAACCTCCCAAGCGTGACGCAAATCTTACAAGAACCAAAACAAATGAGTCATACTTGGTTGATCAATATGGCCGACTTGTTCTTGCGTATAACTTGTCAAACGAACCAAATGCTCCTTCCTTCCTATTCTTTATTCTGTGGGTGGTTCAATTATCAGAAACCTATTAAAACATGTACATGACTAATTTTAGCGGAAGATTGTGGCGGCTCTATGCGGAAGATTTGATAAGTTTCATAACAAACATGACAAGTGTCAAAAAGTGAAATTTTCGTTCTTTTTCATTCTTGTCTTTCGAAACGTGAGGTCGATATCTGCTGATATCTGGGAAATCTTCTAGTTTTTTATAAACTAGAAGTTTCCTAAACAGCTCGAAGATGAGAGCGAAGGTAGGATTTATTAATATTTTTTAAGTAAAATTACCTTATTTGTGTATTGGTGCGAAATACTTTGGCTCATAACAAAATTTGTTTTCCATTTTGTGGCATCTTTTTGTTTATACACGTGTAAATTTTTTTTATGATTTGTAGTTTAATAATTATTGCTAGAATTATGTATGTACCTAATTAAATAAATTTGCTACTACTTATAATTACTATAACCTCAATACTAACTGTTTACATGTTGCCTCCTCAAAAAAATCTAAAATGCTTATTTTCTTTTTCAGTGGCGTAAGAAGCGTATGCGAAGGCTAAAGCGAAAGCGCAGGAAGATGCGTGCGAGATCTAAGTAGGAAGTAAGCCTTTTTGTTTTAAATGTAAGTACCCATTTTCTAATTAGGTGCCATACCCTACTTCGAATTTTGAGATAACCTAAGCTGTATCGACTAAAAACAAAAAGTCTGTGGCGAATTATAGACTTCTGCTTTCACAAATAACAAATATAATATAAATTACCATGTTTACGGAACATTTAATTGTTAATACTCCATTATATGGAGTATTTGTATTACCTACACAAGGTTTCTATACTCTAGAAGCCTTGTATATCAATTAATTGAATATTTAAAATTACTTTGTTGGTGTTATTTGTATTTATCCCATCTATTTAAGTGAAAAAGAAGGTAAAACGTTATTTTTATGTCTCACTTTTTGATATATCATGAAGAAAAAATTAGTCAAATATGTAGGGTACCTAAAGTGAACTGTAACCTAAATACCTTCTGTTTAAATCTTAAAGCTTTAATTTACAATAAATGACTTCATCACATTATTTTTTTTGCATTAAAATGTTCCATTTACCTACCTTTCTAATAAAAAGAAAACAACTTATTATAATGTTGTTACGAGTAGTGATGTGATAGGAGAATATTCTCTGTAAGAAAATTCTCTAGAGAAGTTTTTCTACATAATTTACACCGCCTCGATTTACACTGAAAAATTTTGCAATGATTTTTAAAATTTTGAGTTTCCCTAACATTTTCTATAACTCTGGCAACAGTGTTTTACGTCTGCAACAGTGATTCAGGGAAATCCCCTAGAAGCGCGAACGTATACTCGTATGTTTTTAATAGTTAAATGTGATCTTTCTTTATTTGACTGTTTTTTGTTTAGTTTTTAGTTATTCTTGGGAAGGTATGTTAATCAAATCAAAAAAGAATAGGTAATTTTTAATTTCTTTTTATTGCTATTTCTAGCAGTTTCCTTACCATTCTCAGAAAATTCTCTAACTTGAGAATATTCTTGAGAATATTCTCCAAATGATTATTACCGAGAATTTTACATCACTAGTTACGAGTACACACCTTAATTCCTAGTGGTCTAGAAAATTACACAAGTTTTTGTACAGAAATGATTTTAAAAAAAAGTTAACATGTAAGTAGCTGTCTTCTAAATTCATTTGTCTGCAACTGTACATAGGTTAGAGCTTGAGAATGGACAAAAAGAATTGGGGCATTGCCTAAAGGTTTAAGTGTAGTATCCCTCATTTATTATGGTTTTGCTTCAGAAGTTTTTTATTGGTTTATTTATTTAAAAAAAAGTTGAACAATTACACCCTTGTTTACTTATATCATTTTGCATTGGGTTTTATATGCAAAATAAGGTAATAAAGGGTAGAATATTTTGTGACTCCACCCGTTTAGTATTTTTGATAACTAGAACGGTCTAAGATCACAAAACATTTATTTTAACAATGCATTTTTTTATTACTCAGTTGGTTTTTAGAATGTAATATAATTTTTTTGTTGCAGGTATTTTATATCAGCTGACATCCATGTAAAGATTTTGGAAGACATAAAATCCATTTTATCATAAAAACTGAAAACCCCGCTTGGCGTTCCTGGATATCCTATCTTGTAAATCTAAGTGGTTAAAAAAAATATAAAATTACATTTGTTTTTGTTTTCTTCCTTAGCTAATATGTTCTACCTACCAATCATAGCTAATCTAACAGTTCAATAGATATCTATAATTGTAATTTAACTTGTTAAGGAAAAGATTACTAATAATTTTGAAATGCTATGTACAGGGTTATCCAACCAAGACTAGACTAGGCGATTTTTTGACTTTTCCTGTACTTTTATAAAAAAACTGAAATAGCCATCTTAAGTCATTTTCTCCCGCGAATTCGAATATCTTCAGCAAAAAACAATTTAACATCAAACAAAAGTACTAGGGGTCACTTTGATATTTTTTTAAATGGGATGCCGCATTTTTAATACCGTTGTGAAACTGGCAACTAAAACAAAAATTGCGCTCGGACTATTTTCAGCCCCTCCCACGTCGTCTGTCGGCGAGTTTGACGTTTAAGTAGGAATGAGTTCTGTTCTGTTCGACGATTGCGATGGCCTCTAGCCACAGCAGTCTTGAAAGAAGAGGACTGTGCTCCAGCCATGGGACGATGCTGCAATGTTGAATATTATTGCCATAAATAAAAATAAACAAATAAATGTTGAAACTGTCTTTTATTTACCAAATCACACATAATAATAGGGAATTATTGAAATTCCAATAATTCCCTAATATGCCATAATATAGAGTCTCCATAATATGGCAAGATATAACCGCTTAGCGGTCCAATTTCGACCACGTTGCCAATGCGTGTGACAATTAGGGATGGGCAAAATCGCATAATGTTTTTAACAATCGAAGATTTCGCGTTTAAATGATATTAAAAATCGGATTATAATTCGATTGATCACTCAAATTCTTTTTACCCTATGAAATCGAATTCGTACGTAATGCAGTTGGTAAGAAGACAAAGTTTTTAATAAGGTTTAGTATATGTAATGCGTGTATAGTGGTCTCTAGAACTTACAAACTCCCTGAGCAAGTCAGGCGAATTAAAAGAAAAAACAATATTTAAAAATAATAGGTTTAGTTGCCGGCCAATATCTCAAAAAGTTTCTAGTTTCCCCTATACACGCTATGGTGGTAGTTAGTCAATACCTACCTCTATCAAACGTACTTGGTCTCTATGACTTACAAACTCCCTGAGCTAGTCAGGCGAATTAAAAGAAAAAACAATATTTAAAAATAATAGGTTTAGTTGCCGGCCAATATCTCAAAAAGTTTCGAGTTTCCCCTATACACGCTATGGTGGTAGTTAGTCAATACCTACCTCTATCAAACGTACTTGGTCTCTATGACTTACAAACTCCCTGAGCTAGTCAGGCGAATTAAAAGAAAAAACAATATTTAAAAATAATAGGTTTAGTTGCCGGCCAATATCTCAAAAAGTTTCGAGTTTCCCCTATACACGCTATGGTGGTAGTTAGTCAATACCTACCTCTATCAAACGTACTTGGTCTCTATGACTTACAAACTCCCTGAGCTAGTCAGGCGAATTAAAAGAAAAAACAATATTTAAAAATAATAGGTTTAGTTGCCGGCCAATATCTCAAAAAGTTTCGAGTTTCCCCTATACACGCTATGGTGGTAGTTAGTCAATACCTACCTCTATCAAACGTACTTGGTCTCTATGACTTACAAACTCCCTGAGCTAGTCAGGCGAATTAAAAGAAAAAACAATATTTAAAAATAATAGGTTTAGTTGCCGGCCAATATCTCAAAAAGTTTCGAGTTTCCCCTATACACGCTATGGTGGTAGTTAGTCAATACCTACCTCTATCAAACGTACTTGGTCTCTATGACTTACAAACTCCCTGAGCTAGTCAGGCGAATTAAAAGAAAAAACAATATTTAAAAATAATAGGTTTAGTTGCCGGCCAATATCTCAAAAAGTTTCGAGTTTCCCCTATACACGCTATGGTGGTAGTTAGTCAATACCTACCTCTATCAAACGTACTTGGTCTCTATGACTTACAAACTCCCTGCCTTTCGCTTTTTTTAAACAGCATAGCAAAGTAAACATCTTTGCTTAGCTAAGTTATTAACGGAACGCTTCGCAAATAACTTTCTATAACCTCGTATATAGTCGTATATGAGGGACCTAAAGGGGCATACAAATACGCAGTAAGGGGGGAAATTTTTGCTGAGCTGGGTTAAGTCCCTTTGAGGAGGGGCTAACATTGCCAATGGAACAGCATTGCGCAAGTTTTCTTGGCATCTAGGCTCCGCCTTCTTCCTCAGTGATGATATATTTGCTGCAATTTTTGGTAAGCATGTCTAGTTTGAACCGTAAGGCACTAAGATTTGGATCAGGAAGTTGCTGGCGCGAATATTGTCGGCCGTATATATTTTTTTAAATTTTGATAAAAAATATTATTAAGTCGGCACTAGAAGGTGAACTGCGTGAACTGGACGGTTTTGGTTTGGTGATTTATACTGTAAATATTTTAGCACTAAGAGCTAGGCATATTATTGCAATGCTGTTCTCATTGGGCTTAACTTAACCGTTGGCTTTGCTATAATATTTAGAAGTAACTAAAAGGAATTCGGCTAATATAGGAAAACGGGTACTTTTTATTTGTTTCTTTTAAACAGCAAAGCAAAATAAAAATCTTTGCTTAGCTAAGTTGTTAAAGAAACGCTTCGCGAACAACTTCGTATAGTTCGTATTGGAAATAGACAGGGGCATACTTAACCGCGGCAAGAGAGGAGGAAAAAGGCATTTCTGTGCTGATAAATTTTTAAAAGGAAAGCTTAATTTAACAGTCGGCTTTCTTTGGTATTTAAAAAAAGCTTAAAGGAATTCAGCTAATGCGTCTCATTGGTCAGAACTTGGACGTCTATTCTCGAACTAGGTGAATGACCATATCAAGAGAGTGATTACTTTTTTCTCTTGAAAATGTTTAAACTGTATTCTTGAAACTTAAAATGCCTATTCATTTACATACGATGTGAGCATATGATGTGAATTGTCCCTTCTCTCGAGAGAGCGTTCACTTCTCTTAAGTTGGAGAATAGACGTCTAGAAGTGTACTGCAAGGTCCATGCCTTACTGGTTCCAAACCCATTATTTTTCTGTGGTCCACGAGTGTCTGTCCGTTCCTCTGTGGAGCAAAGTAGTTGTCAAAGTCAAATAAATTTTTGTTGGTCATTCTACGAATTGAATAAATAGTTTGATTTTTACTTGGATTCATTCTTAATTTAATATTAGGGCTGACTAACTAAAACAAAATGAATATTACATCTGCCGGTAAGTTAAATTTTCTTTTACGCACAACACAATTCATACTTCTTACAATTTTTGCTTTAAAACGTCAGGTCATTATTATTTTATCGGTGACTTGCAGCTTATAAATTTGGTTTTTAACAGTTGCTTATTTATTGTACCCCAAAACCGACATAGTATTTCTTATATTTTTTTTTCTAATGCTCTTTTACTAGGAAAAGTGTAGCCAACCTTTATGTAAAAAGATTTTTGCACCATAACCTCACTATTCAAATTTATTTCAAAATCTTACGCAAATACAAAAATATAATAAACAACAATAATGTTGTATACACATTTAAAAACAGTTACATATATAGCATCTGGGTATTAAGTACCTGTATGTGTTTATTATTAGAAACTATCACAACTGCTTGAGCATTAATCCAGTCACTTAAATTTGATATAAATTACTAATAAAACAATGATAAAATACCTATGTTGACAATATAGGTAAGTCAAAGTAAAACCCTACCAGAGTTAAGTAAAAGCAAAATTACTAAAAACCCATAATTTTAGCTGGAATTATTTCGTTACTGGAGGAGCCCAGGCCAGAACTTAAAATATTTGCTCTCAAGAAATTGGACAACATTGTTGATGAATTTTGGCCAGAAATCTCAGAGGCAATTGAAAAAATGTAAGTATTTCATTTGTAGAAAAACTAATATATAACTAACTACTTACTGAAACAACAAAAGGTAACAAAAAGTGCCAAACTTTTTGTATTATTGTGTGTAGGTAATGATAGAATGTGGTCAGATCATATATATTTACTATAACAATATCAAATAGGTACCTAGTCAAATACAATTCAATAAAAAATATTACCATTTTTATTGCTTTCCCAACATAATCTCTGGACATGCTGATAACTATTGCTCAATGACACATGGAGACCATTGAATTTATAGAAATTGGCTCAACAATCTCAATCTGCATACCTTCATCAAAAACTCTTTGTTTTTTTTTTATTTCCAAGGGATTTATTTTCTTAAACTTTTGAAACCAAATCTCTTTGTAGACGTGGCTGACGTTTTTGTCAGGATGCCTTTCATTAAAAGTTATGGCAATTCTCAAATAGTACATACTCTGAGCACCATAAAGAAAAATTCTTTCTAACTTTCTACTTGTTGTCCCAGATTGAAATTAAATTTTAAGACAAATACAGACACAAGTGATGGCAAAAGCAATCACATTACCTTTTAATTGATTTACAAGATGCACATTTTATTGATGATTTAAAAAAAAAAGAGCAAAAAACAACTTAAGCGTTTGCAATTGACTGCGGTAAATTGACCACTAGGTATTTGACGTGTCAAATTCGGTCAAGATAACAATTTGCTTTAACATTGTTTATGAATTTGTGATCACTCCAGTTGACCTACACCCAAAATCCGAAAATTTCTATTATATTTTCAAATTTATTTTGGTCAATTCTACAGCCCTAGCTTTAACATTACTAGTAATGCAGATACTTCCTTTTCCTTAGTATCTATTCTACTTAGTAAAATATAAAAAAAGTTCCTTCTTCCTTACTACATACGCTACCTAGTAAAATATAAAAAAAGATTTCAATGGATTTTCAAGAATATTAATAACTTTTCAGTGAAATCTTGCATGAGGACAAAGTATTCCAGCAACATCAGTTAGCTGCTCTTGTAGCCAGTAAAGTTTACTATCACTTGGGAGCTTTTGAAGATTCACTGACCTATGCTCTGGGTGCTGGGGAACTGTTTGATGTCAATGCTCGAACCGAATATGTAGAAACCACTTTATGTAAGTTTTATTGTTTAAAAAATTCTTGGAACACCAAATTAATGAATAAATTAATCAGTTTGGGACATGCAATAGCAACAGTTGGTAGCTTGTAAGAATTTAATGAATTAAAATAAGTTAATATACACAGCAGCGGAAACTTGTTCTGTTGTTTCATAAATTGACTTTCTTTACGGTGTAATTCTGGGGGATGGGGACCATAAACTTGTCAAGTCAAAGTCAAATCAAAAATGCTTTATTGTAAAAGAAACATGTTCTTATTTACAAAGCTTCCTAAAATAGGTTATACTAAATATAGTTAAACAGTATCTTTGATATAAACATAATAACATAAAAACCTAATTAGCACAAACAGGAAAGAAGCAGGTAAATATAAAAAACCACAACAAAACAAAATGTCACCGACACAATGCAAAACCCATTCAAATAGCTATAATGGCGGGTCGTCATAAAATTCACGCATGTCATAGTAAGCCTTTTGCAGCAGGATTCTTTTTAGGGTTCGCTTGAACACCCTTGAGAAATTTGAGGATTTTATCCTGTCAGGTAAATTATTAAAAAAAATTTTGCCCTCATAAAAGATGGACCTCTTTGTCAGCTCGTATTTTGGTATTGGCAGGGGTACATGCAACGTGAGTGTGAACTTGAGTGTAGGCCATACCACATAATAATTTTGGATTCATTCTATAGTCAATCGAGTAGTCAATACTAGCTTCTAATTTTATGTAAGTTGGGGCGCGCGTTTGAAAGAGAATTTCATGCTTAATAAAAATTAATTTTATTGATGGTCGCTAATTCGTATTTTGTCTTACAAAGGGCGCTATGTATAAAAGTTTCAGTTTTTCTTAATTTTCTTTAATAAATAAATGGAAGGGTATACTTTTTATATAATATTTTTTAAAAACATAAAAATATCTACATTTTGGCGAAACCGCGTTTTGATATCTTTTTTTGATTTCGAGTTATTTCTCGGAAACTATAAAAGACACAGCAAAGGTTAAATTGGGAGCAAAGGCGGTGAATTCTCCTAAAAAGAAAATTTTAATATAATTGCCTTTATTTTACTTAATATTTTAATTAATAATATTTTTTTGGTTCTACTTTTAAAGATATTATAGTTTAGAATGTTGCCAGTAGGTTTGCTCTTTACAAGTAAAGTAATTGCCAAATTCTAAAATAAACAATCGATTAAGAGTTTTTTGAACCCGTAGCATAAATACTACTTAATATTTACCTTGCAAAGATCAATATTTTTCCAGCAAATGCTCAAAATGGCCGCAATTATTTTCAATGCAACTTTGACATATTATTCGTAGTGTTCCATGAACAACAGTTTCTATCTCTGCCACAGAAATAGACACTATAACATTTCGGATTCTAAGAATCATGTATTCTTGTGTGGTTGTCAGGGTCTGATCGACAATATCTTTTCAGTCTTCCCTTTTTTTATTTGGAAATAACTTGAAAACGAATAAAGATGTATTATGCAAAAAGTATACCGCTCCATTTATTAAGAAAAACTGAAACTTTTATACATAGCGCCCTCTGTAAACCCAAATATGAATTAGGGGCCATCAACATAATAACTTATTTATTAAGCATGACATTCTCTTTCAAACGAGCGAAAATTGATTAAAACTGCGTAACAGATGACACAGATGTGGAAGATACAGTACTTTTAGTACCTAATAGCTTATTTACCAGCTTTCCCCCACCCTTATTAGAGATATGAAAAAAAACCTTAGGACTAAACTGCCGCAAGAATGGAGAAGCGTTCCATTCCCGATATAAAAACATTGCCTTAATGTGGTGGCTATTTTGAAGATTGCCGTTATGCCCTCTAGCGGCAATCGTACAGCTTTAAAAAAATTTCCAGTGTTTTCTTTTTTGCCGGGTTATTTAAAAAAAAAGTCCCGAAAATTTATGACAAATACTTTCCGAGAGCCATTATAGCATACAATGTTCAGGAGTTTACGTGTACAACAAGCTGGCAGGGCTACCCATGTACTACTTTATTGGTGCAGCATGTCAAATAAGCAATTCAAAGACTGCAAATACTGCAAAATATAATGCTAATACATGTAACTTCTGAAGTAAAAACAGCACCCATAGGACATCTACATTCTACATCAAGCAACAGACATTAAAATATTTTATGGACTATGTACATAACATTCTACCAGATACAAATACATTACTCAATATTAACACAAAACATAACACAACAAAAACATAACAATGATAATGTAAACAAACCGATTTAACATAGATTACCTCCATACTTTCAAAATATACATAACCATAAAAAATCATCAATAAATAAAAATACATAAAAATAACTCCGCCTACAAAAATCAGTCACGCCCGCTACAAAATAAAATTAACCAATAAAAGAATGAAAGGAAAAAAGGAGAATAAACGAGAACTATAGATTTTTTTTTCTTAAAGAATTTGCCAAAAATTTATATTTTTTTTTATAAATTAAAACATTTTTGCTACCTGGCCCTGAACCAAAAATAAAGCTGGTTTTTTCCTAGCGTTTTCCAGCAGTTAACAATCTGATAAGACCGCCTAAATTCAGACATAAATTTTAATAAATAACCCATACTTTCAAAGTCAACAGGCCAAAGATAATCAGTCTCATAGCAGTAAAGGGAAGACCGTGAACTGGCTGTTAAATAACTCGGTCTTTTTTTTTATACTACCAAGGGTAAGCGGAAAGGGCGTGTCCTAGATAGAATGATATCTATGTGAACAAAAAACTATATAAGAATTTAACATTACATGTAAAGATATTAATTAATAAAGATAAAATGATAGATTTATTGGATTCGTTTTTTTGTAAAAACAGTTTTAAATTTAGCACGCAGCAAACCTTTTATTTCTATTTTATTTTTATTTTAGCTAAATGTATCGACTACTACACCCAACACAGAATTGCACTGGCTGATGGAACACCTGAAGCTAAACCAATCGACCACCGACTTGAGGCTATTGTAAACCGCATGTTCCAGAGATGTCTTGATGATGGCCAGTACCGTCAAGCCATGGGGCTCGCTCTTGAAACCAGGAGGATGGATATATTTGAATCGTCCATTACACAATCTGATGATGTCATTGGCATGCTTAGCTATGCTTTTCAGGTTTGTAATTTAAAAATATGCGGTAACAAAAATTAGTAGATATACAGTGTCCGCAAGAAAGTCCGCATCAAATGGGATTTTTTTTTATTATTAGGTATAGGTAAAAATTGAAAAAACAGTTAGTTTTTGCTTACCTAAAAACCAAAAATGACGTATACTGAAGCAGCTGCACGACTTGCGTTACCTGTCAAATTTGACATTTTTAATAAAATAGGTTCAAAAATGCCCTTATTTATAAAAATATCGAAAAACTTTATTCGAGAAAGTTGTTTATTTAGGCATTTTTAGCCTCTGTACGAAATTTTGACAATCTAATACAATTTTTATTTTTTGCCAGATTCTTGAAAATTTTGATCAACCCTCGTAGATTAACTTTTATACATCGATGTAAAACCATTTGCCTTTACTTTATTTGTAATCTTAATGCAATTTTGTGTAAAATTTTTGTTTCCAATTATTTATTTTGCTTCAAAAACTGAAATTGTTATTGATCAGTTTGTTGCAAAGTTTATATAATTACATCAGTTTTGTCAAAACCGACGTTTCTCATTTTTCTTAAGATAGTAAACAGATGTACAAAAAAAATATTAGGAAGCTTTCGTTGAAATTTTACTTAATTATTATTATTATTAAATTAAATTAATTATATTAAACTATATTTTTTTTTAATAAAATGTTTCGAGAGATTAATATTTATTCTTTTTGATCCAATATTAATTAAGTAAAATTTCAACAAAAGCTTCCTAATATTTTCTTTTTGTACATCTGTTTACTAACTTAAGAAAAATGAGAAACGTCGGTTTTGACAAAACTGATGTAATTAGATAAACTTTGCATCAAACATTACATACTGATCAATAACAATTTAAGCTTTTAAAGCAAAATAAATAATTGGAAACAAAAATTTTACACAAAATTGCATTAAGATTACAAATGAAGTAAAGACAAATGGTTTTACATCGATGTATAAAAGTTAATCTACGAGGGTTGATCAAAATTTTCAAGAATCTGGCAAAAAATAAAAAATTGTATTAGGCTGTCAAAATTTCGTACAAAGGCTAAAAATGCCTAAATAAACAACTTTCTCGAATAAAGTTTTTCGATATTTTGATAAATAAGGGCATTTTTAAACCTATTTTATTAAAAATGTCGAATTTGACAAGTAACGCAAGTCGTGCAGCTGCTTCAGTATACGTCATTTTTGGGTTTTAGGTAAGCAAAAACTAACTGCTTTTTCAATTTTTACCTATACCTAATAATAAAAAAAAATCCCATTTGATGCGGACTTTCTTGCGGACACTGCATACTTAGGGGATGTCATGCTCACCATTGGGATCTCGGAAACTATAAAATAAAAGATACAGCAAAGGTTAAATTGGGGGCAAAGTTGAATAATTTAGAGCTTAACCTAATGCCGGTGAGAAACCAAGAAAAATTTCTAGTATTAACTTAAACTTTATTTTCTCGTTTTGTTTTTTATGACGTTATTTAAAAAGATATTGAAAAATGGAAAGAATTTTCTACATGCACTTTTTTTCGACGCATTTAAAGATAGTTTCCAATTTATAAACCGACTTTTCAGTTTTCAAATATTACCATTGGATCAAAATGTTTAATTACGGAACTGAAATTTAAACATTACTTTCTTAGGCATTTTGTTCTTGTAAAACATAGATCAATAACATTTTGGCAAAATTTTACCGTTTTGAACCGAAAATCCATCATCAATCGGTTCAGAACAATGAAATTTTCGCAAAATGTTTTTGGTTTATGTCAAGGGGTAATTCACTGAGAAAAATTTGTACACCATTTTCCATATTGCCAAATTTTCATCGTATTTTCTGTATTTTCCTTGTATTTTCCTTGTATTTTCCTTGTATTTTCTTAATTTTTCTAGTATTATCTGTATTTTCCTTGTATTTTCTTAATTTTTCTTGTATTTTCTGTATTATCTTTGTATTCTCTTAATTTTTCTTGTATTTTCTGTATTTTCTCGTATTTTCCTGGTATTTTTCGTATTTTCTAGAACTTTTACACCATTTTCGCCAGTGCATCGGGATAATTCACTAATGAAAAATTTGATAAAATTGGCTTAGTAAATCAACATCCATAAAAAGGTTTTTTTTATACTAACGGAACTGGCGACCTTTTTTTTTTTTAAGAAGTCAAAGTAATTCTCTCGGCAGCGTTGTTCTTCCAGAATCTTATAACGAAAACCCGGCAGCGTTGTCAAATCTTCCAACGATTTTACGTCATTGCCAACTTGATTGCCGCGCTTATTTTCTATATTTTCCTTTTGTTGCCTGTATTTTCCTCGCATTTTCTTTGTATTTTCCTCGTATTTTCTGTATTTTCTAGAAGTTGTACACCATTTTCGCCAGTGAATTACCCCTCGGTTTATGTTTTTGGGAAACAACATACTTCAGAAATAAATATTTAAATTTTTTAAATCAACTCCGCATTTAAAAATTTTGATCGGATGGTTATATCTGAAAACCGAAACGTCATTTTTTAAATTAGAAATTATTTTTAAATGTGTCCTTATAAAGTGCCTGCAGAAAGTGCTTTCTATTTTTCAAAATGTTTATAAATAACGTCACAAAAAAACAAAAATGAAGTTTTCGGGTGTTTACCGATATCTCCGGAATTTTCTTAATTTCTTACTGGCATTTATTTAAGCTCCAAATTATTCAACTTTGCCCCAATTTAATATTTGCTGTATCTTTTATAGTTTCCAAGATTCCCATAGTGAACATCGAATTTGGGATACCCTCTACATAATTTGTTTGTTTTTGGAGTTGATCTGCTTGCTTTAATAAAAATTGAAACTGCCTTAGATAATCATAAATATTATTCACATATTTTTTAGTTTCAGATACATAATACAGTCAAAAATAACCGTTTTCATTTTGATCTAAATAGCAGTAGAAAAATATTATTAAATCTACTTTACATAAATAATGTCTTATGAACAAACAGAGATTTTAAAATTTTCAGATTCCTAAAAATAAACGGCCTAACTATTAAAAGTCAACGTTTTGGGCAACTACGCGAGTTGCAAAGTATATGTATTGATTTATATCACTTAAAGTTAACTCATCGCAATATGTCATTTCTTTTAGTGAACAATTTGAAAACAGAAAATCTTTAATATGTCGAAACTTTCCTCACGCCGTGTCCTAGCTAAACACGGGTTTTCCGGTGCGTGCGGAGCGATGTGTGTGATATTTAGAATTAAACGCAGAGCAACAGATGAAGATGTCCTAATTAAACACGAAATGCGTGCGTTGCGGCGACGTCGCATCGCACGCAATGTTTTAAAATTAAAACGGTTTTATTTTTCTATCAGTTCTCGTCCGACAAATTGCAATAAAGGTGTTAATTTTGGAAGTGCAAAAAAAAAACGTACTTTGGAACAAAATAAATCCTCCGTCAAAAGTTCTTATTTTCATTCTGGTATACTGCTGAAATGTCATTTCATCGGCACTAGTGTCCGACCGAAACAAGATTTTCAGTTTCGGCCGAAACCGAAACCGAATCTTCGGCCTTGGTCTTAGTTTCGGCCGAAACCGAAACTTATTTATACATGTTAAAATTTTTATTGTATGCTTATTTTATTTACCGGGTGTCCACGGAAAGTGGTTCTCCCATCTAACTTTTTTGTTTTTTAAGATAATGGAATAAAATTTGGGGGATTTGTATACGACATAAAACTGCATTTTTTGACAGGTAACTCAACATTATGTCACTTCCGGTTTAACCGGAAGTGAGAAACTTTCGATTTTTAAATAGGACACCTGGTATATTTTTCCTTTTTTTGACTCCATATTCTCCATAATACCATTCTAAATATAACGATGTATCACTTCACTTGTCACTTTTTGTCACCCAAAAAATATTTTTGTGAAATTCCATAATGTTAAGTCACCTGTCAAAAAATGTAGTTTTATGTCGTATACAAATCCCCCAAATTTTATTCCATTATCTTGAAAAACAAAAAAGTTAGAGGGGCGAACCACCTTCCGTGGACACCCGGTATATAGCACAAGATCGATCTTGGGAACGGATTGAACTCTTCCCATTAAAAAAAAAGGTCGACAGC
Source organism: Polydrusus pterygomalis (assembly GCA_963969555.1). Taxonomy (NCBI): domain Eukaryota; kingdom Metazoa; phylum Arthropoda; class Insecta; order Coleoptera; family Curculionidae; genus Polydrusus; species Polydrusus pterygomalis. The sequence continues at coordinate 85,738,198 of OZ018376.1, forward strand.
GAAAAAAATCTATTTATAATAGACAACACTGCCTACGGAACACACCCAAAGTTAGCCGAACGGTGCGCGATAAGTCACGAACACTGAGTTTCGGCATGGCCGAGATTCGGCCGGTTTTTTGTCCGAAACTAGCCGAAACCGAATCTTCGCTCGGTCTCTAATCGGCACGCAATTGCGGATAAAAAGGATGAAACTCACTATAAATTAACCTGTTTCTAAAGATCATAATGAGTTTTTCTCTTTTACATTAATTTCTCATTAATATTTTTAATAATAATTTTTAAAACTAATAATATTGCTACTATGTGTGAACGCAATACGTCAAATATCGTGCCGTATTTTGCCACCTCCGCTTTATCCGCAAAAAAGGACGATGCGTGCGTGCAACGTAGTTCCCGCATCGCACGCACTCGTATTTAGCTAGGACACGGCGTCAGATCGGATAGGACGTTACAGCTCAGCAGGGCAGAGTATGTATCATTATTACAAGCCAGAAAATACCTTATAAACAATATTTCTGTTTACACTTTATTGTTCATATGTAGGACCCATTTTATATCATTCCTTATATAGTCAGATCTGGTCTTAACGTGCGGGTCCAAAGGTCACTGATCATATGCGTCAAATCAGACAACACAGAGGCTATCAAAATGTTGTGAGATTATTTACAAATATACCGAAGGAAGGAAAAATAGTTTCATTATTTTAGCTATCGCGAAGATAGCCACATATACCTAACATTATTAGTTTTGTAAAAATTATGTACAGGGGAGTTGAAAAAGTTACAAAAAAATTATATAATCGTTAATTATATACCTACTGTACCCTTTAATTAAAAACGACAATCATAAACAGTGCAATTTATTTTAACAATTTTACTACTAAAACCTAAAAATACAATGGCATTTAGTCTGATAAACTATTTTGATAATGAAAGAAAAAGTGGAAATTCGCAAACCAATATGCAGGAAACCGTAATGAAAACACTGGGAATTAGTTTAAGGACTATGCAGAATAATGTGCATGAAAAAAAAGCATAATATAATACCTAAGAATACTAAAAAATGTAAACGAAAAACACCGTTTATAATTATAGCCTAAAAACTCTCATCGTCACTTATAAAATCTGAAAAGTCCTCGTCGTCTTCGAATGGAGCAATTATCATTGGCGCTACTTCGACATCTATAGTACTTGTTCTCGATGCCACCAATCCCTTATTAATATTTCTGTATAAGACTTTGCACCAGCCCATATTAATTCTATTGCGTTAAACTGGCAATGATATGGCGGCAGTCGTAGAACCTCATGACCATATTCACGCAGTATTTCATCTACCGCGTATATTTTGGGTTTTTTAAGAGACTTTGCTATTGATAGGAGTTCCGATTATTGCTAAAGGATTTTGGTTGTGTTTTTCCAGCCACTCATAAATATCACTTTTCCTCCAAGATGAAGTAGGCTGTTTATTTAAAATTCTTGAATGATATGATGCATTATCTAATACAATTAAAGACGGAGCATCCACATTTTTTTATCAATTGAACTTTTAACCATTTTTCAAACATTTCGCAATTCATATTATCATGATAGTCAGCACTTTTTAATGTTGAAGAAAAAATTAAACTCGCACCTGCAACATATCCTGTTGCAGAACCGGCATGCAAAATAATAAAACGTACCGCACCCCTTTTTCCTTTTAACACTTTTTACAGACTCATCTTGCCAAGATTTTGAACCACTTCCATTCGAAAATATCCACGTTTCGTCTAAAAATACCACTTTTCTAAATTTCGATTTGTAATTGTCCGTATATTTTTTTTAAAACTGAACACGCTGACTCACTATCTGTGGCTGCTCACATAAAAATCTTCGGTTACAGTCTTTTTTATAGCGAAAACCTAAATTTTTTATTAATTTTGATAACGCTTCAGGCCCAATTTCCAAAATACCCCGAATTTTTAATGTTTTTTGTAAAACTGGAAGAGTTACATTGGTTTTTGATTTGTATAAATCGTAAATCACATTTCGAACTCCCATTTTAATATTTTCGCTTAAATCTTCAGTCTTTGGCTTTCTTCGTTTACACTTTTTAGTATTCTTGGGTATTATGTTATGTTTTGTTTCATGCACAATTTTCTGCACAGTCCTTAAACTAATTCCCAGTGCTTTGGCTACTGTTTCCTGAATATTGGTTGGCGATTTTCCACTTTTTCTTTCATTTTCGAAATAGTTTATCAGATTAAGTACCATTTTTTTTGATTGGGGATGCAAAAACCCAGAAAATTGTTTCATTTTGTCACAAACTGTCAAAGTCACAAAACTGGCATATTTAAAATAAAACGTAGCTGGTGCTATTATAAGCTTTTTTACAATCGCTGGAAAGTAAATACATATCCTTTTTTTTCATGTCAAAATGGAATAAGTCTGTCTCATTTATCTTACGTATTTTATTTAGAGGGTAAAATTAAACGCAAGTAAAGAAAACAAAAACTGAGAGTATGTCTTTCTTGAATCGTATGACCCGCACGATAAGACCAGATCCGACTATACCTTAAGGCAGCAAAATTGATTTGCCTCTGATCGTCAATCTGATTGAATCTTATTTCAAAATTTTCATTTTTTTGCTTTTCCATCCTGTATAATAGTAAAGTGATTACGTCATAGGCGTACCACATTATTAATCTGCAAAAAACAATCTTTCAAAACCCACAAACCACATTAAAATCCGAAATGTCATTTCCGAACTACAGAATAAAGTTGTTAAAAAAACAATTTGTGAAACTTTGTGATCAGTAGTTTTATATAAGAAAAATATTGCTTGTTAAAAGGGGAAAAGGATGAGAAAGGAAAGGAAGGAGATCATTACAAGGGGGTATAAACTGATACACCGATATCAAAACAGCAAATAAAGCCACTTGCTACTCTGACCACAGTAGGTGTTTTTTGACTTTACTTTTAAAAGGTAATGCAGATTGATCTGTATTAAAATTATCAATTTTCTAAGCATAAAAATCATTTTAAATGGTTAACATAAATTTCTTAGTGAAAAATAAGGTTATTTGGAAATCACTTGAAAACAAATAACGATATCACAACGCGGTTTTCGCCAAAATGTAGGTATTTTTATGCTTTTCAAAAAAGTATACCGTGTTCCATTTATTTCTTTATAGAAAATTAGGAAAAACTGTATATTTACAAAGCGCCCTCTGTAAAACATAATACGAATTAGCGACCATCAACAAAATTACTTTTTATTAAACATGAAAGTCACTTTTAAGCGAGACCAAATTTATTCAAATTGCATAAGATATATGACAGGTTTAGTACTTTTAGTAATAACTTATTTAACAGCTTCTTCCACCATTATTCTTAGAGATACGAAAAAAATCCTTACGAACAAACTGCCGCAAGAATGTATATAAGCTTTCTATTTCCGTTATCAAAATAGTAAGTTAATGAGGCGGTATTAAAAATAACTTTAAATTTGTATTTTGTTCCGTCAATTACGATTGCTAGCAGCAATAGTACAACTTTAAAAATAATGTCCTGTGTGCTCTTTTTGCCGGTTTACCTATAAAAATAGTTTTTCCGAAAATGTATTGATCGACCTTAGCGGAACACCCGGTATACATAGTATACAACCTGCTGGGCCCGTCCTGATAAAGACGAGTTTAAAAACATTACAAGCTCTTTCGAAAAAGACAACATAATGAAGTATTGCCAGAAGAATTTCATAGTTTAGAATGTCAAAGTCCTTATATCACAGCTGTGAAATCTATCGAGCCAAATAATAAAAACAAATAATTTGTAGAAACTTTTTTACTCAATTTTTTTTGTTTTTATGATATTTTTGTACATTTCTGTTAAATATGGCATTGTCCATCGTTAAAAACTAAATAATGAGGTGATAAGAAATGTACAAGTACATGGACGCCTAATACAATGAATAAATACCAAATTTCTACTTCTAGGTTGCTATGAGCCTCATTCAAAACCGTGGTTTCCGCAACACAGTCCTCCGTTCCTTGGTGGGCCTGTACCGTGGTCTGACCACTCCAGACTACGTGAATATGTGCCAATGTTTAATTTTCCTGGAAGACCCCTTATCCGTAGCTGAAATTCTGGACAAGTTGGTACAAGGACCGGAAGAAAGTCAACTGATGGCATATCAAATCGCTTTTGACCTTTACGAATCTGCTACACAACAATTTTTGGAAAGGGTTATGATAGCGCTGAGGATGACAGCCCCTATTCCTGCTTTGCTTGAGGTTAAGCCAGCAAAAACCGAAGAAATCCCAACTGCAGATAATGCCGAAAGTGCTGAAACTACCCCCGAACCAAAAACGGAGGCACCGGCGTCGACAGAAAGAACTTTGGAAAGTCTGGTTAGTAATTAATCTAAATTTGCGACCGTTATTAAAAAAAAAATTTTTTTTATTAATATATTTTTATTTTCAACCAACTTAAAAAGTTCATTACAGAGAATATAACACCAAAATTCAAATTCAAACGTTTATTTTCCCATGAGATAATATAAAATTATTGTAGGGGAATAGTCAAAATAGTCCTTAAGCTAACAATTAAGTACAAGAAAATAAATAAATAAATAAATAAACAACAAAAAACATAAATGATAACAGATACAGACATAACTTCACTTCAAATAGATGATACTACAATTTTTTATACCGATACAAATTGGGAAAACTTAAATAATAAAATTAAAAAAGATTTAAAAATTATAAAAAGTTGGTTTGATAACAATTTGTTTACAATTAATTTTAATAAAACAAATTATATTCCTTTTACTGTAAACCTAAATAACTTACCACAAAATATGAATTGTATTCAAATAAATGAAGACATTCAAATTTTTAAAGTTAATAAAATAAAATATTTAGGAATTATTTTTGATAGTAAATTAAATTGGTATTTTCACATAGAATACTTAATTAAAAAATTAAGAAGTTTACTACCGATTTTTGAAAACATTAAAAATTTTTTAAATGTAAGACATATTATGGAAATATTATATTACGCGTTAGTTAAAACTCATTTAAATTACGGAATTTTAGGTTGGGGAGGAATAAATAGAACTTTAGTTAAAAAATTAGAAATATTACAAAAAAGGTTTCTAAAAATTATATTCAATAAAGATTATCTTTATACTTCAAAAGAATTATATTCAGAAACAAAAAAGTTGAACATAAGACAACTTTACATTTATAACATCTTAATATACAGTGTGGTTGTTTAAGTGTGCAACATATGGGAATTTTTTTTATTAACGATTTCTCAGAAAATTTTATTCTTGATAAAAAATGGTGCATGTTCGAAAATCATATTAGGTGCACTTGGAATGGTTGCAAGTCAAACTGCGTACAGGGTAGGCCAAAAAATATAAAACTTTTACAAGAATAAATTTTTTTAATAAACATTTAAAATAAAAATTTTGCACTTTAAATGATGGTTTTTTAATTAGCATATTATCATTACTAATGCTTTTTCTTGTTAAAAATAATTTTTAGGATATTTTAAAATTGTGTTTAATATCGTTGCAACAAACATGAAGTTTGTGATTCCTTAATAAATTAAAAATTCAAGTAACTTTTACAAATATGCTTGAACTTGAAGAAAAATATGTGAAATTGATTTGATTTTGATTAATTTATGAAGGTCTTTATGGTGAATATTAAAAAAAAAATTTGGGAAATTATTAATGTTTTTTAAAAAAATATATTTTTTTATTTTAGGAGGTCACGTTTTTGAATCTATGCATAACTTTTAATTCTAAACAACTTTTTTTAATAACATTTTGCTGAATTTTTTGAAATAGGGGTACTTTATTCTTGTACTAGTTTTCTATTTTTTGGCTTACCCTGTACGCCGTTTGACTTGCAACCATTCCAAGTGCACCTAATATGATTATCGAACATGCACCAACTTTTATCAAGAATAAAATTTTCTGAGAAATCGTTAATAAAAAAAATTCCCATATGTTGCACACTTAAAAAACCACACTGTATAATATTTAAAAATAAAAACCTTATACAATTTAAAAACCATAATCATAATACACGTCATAAAAATGAAATAACCATAAAACCTAAAATAAATAAGTCCATAGGACAAATTTTTTTTTTATTTATGTTTTTATTTAAACGATTATTTACCAACAAAAATAAAAAAATGGATTTCATTAAAAAAATTTAAAGTCGAAATAAAAACATAGATATTAAAAACAGACAATTTGAAAATATTTTTAGAAATGCTTTAATTAATTAATTTGTCCTGGATAATTTATATAAGTAATATTTTTTAATTAAAAATTATAAATTAATAATTTTATTTAGGTAAGTAATATATTTCTTCAAAAAAAACTGCGTTTATAGGTACTATAAATTAACATTTTTACTTTAAAACTTGATTTTTAATGCATATTTATGATTTTACATACTAAAACAAAAAATAAGATTTGCCCCTAACAAGCTCAGCTTCAGGGGATTGAAGAATAAGTTTATCGAAGACAACATAAACATATTTATTATATTATTAAATTTTAACTAAACTTATTATTATTATTATTAAATATACCAATCACAAATAATGGCGACTACGCCGTACGTGGTCCATTCGGAAGGTCCAATTTTCGATCACGCTTTCTAGCATTGCGACCGGTATCTGCCGAATTACGCGAGTAATGTTGTCGATAAGCCAGCTACGATTCAGGACTTAGAAGCCAACATTACTCGCGTAATTCGGCAGATACCGGTCGCAATGCTAGAAAGCGTGATCCAAAATTTTACCTACCGAATGGACCACGTACGGCGTAGTCGCGGCCAGCATTTAAAACAACCATAGTCCGTGAGATATAGCGAGTTGAAAATACAGTGTTTTAGCAAAAACAGCCTTGTCAGCGCGAATTATCTCAAAAACAACCAATGCATTAGAAATTCATCTTTTTTGACTTTGGTTGTTTTTGATAAAAACCCTTCAATTGTTTTAGTATATTTAATTATATGATTATTGAAAGATTGTGGAGAAATATTATTATTTTTTAATTTTGATTTACTTACTTAAAACATAAAAGATGATTTATTAAAATTTAATGATAATTTATTAATTTGAAGCCATTTACATATTATATTTAGGTCCTGGTTAATGTTATGTATTATAATATATTTGAGCATAGTCTTCATGAAAAAAAAGTAAAGTTCGTGTAACTTGTGGTGCTCAAGTCTGGTGCTAGAGTTTTCAGGTCGCGCAAGCGCCTCTAACGTGACTTAACGACCAGAGATGGCCGGGACCGACAGCTTTACGTCTCCTCCGAAAGACGATCTTACACCAACCAACTACAATTCGGTCATACTTTTTTTTATTATGCGTATGCCCACTCCGGGAATCGAACCCGGATCTTCATGAAAATACACAATAGTAGTATCATCAGCAAATACTTTAATTTCACCTTTTAAATTTAATTTTGCTATAGAATTAATGTAAATTTAAAAAAAAGTAGGTCCTAAAGTTGATCCTTGCGGAACACCGCAAGTTATGTTTTTTGTGAACTTTTAACATTTTCCATTTGAACAAACTGTTTTTTAATGTTGTGTATTTTACGTTGCTTAATGTCTAAGCATTTATGTCTGTACATAGATTAAACTCTTGCGGTTTTGCCTTACTTCAACTTGTTTTTATTTTAGAATGAAAAAGATAAAGAACACCAACTAAGAATAGAAAAACTGCACACCATATTATCTGGGGAAGTCTCAATAGAACTACATCTCCAATTTTTAATCCGTTCAAACCATGCAGATCTCCTAATTCTTAAACAAACTAAGGAAACTGTCCGAGTTAGTATATGTCATACAGCCACCGTTATAGCCAATGCATTTATGCACAGTGGGACTACCAGTGATCAATTTTTAAGGTAAATAGGCCTAGGTTTTATTATTAATATGTTTTTTTGTTATACCAGTGGGCGGTTTTGTTGCCAAGAAGATAATATAAATTGTCGCATTAAAAATAGTATAGTATTGCGGAACGTTCAGTTAGAACATATCAAACTAGTAAAAGTACTGCCAAAGTTTAAAGTTAAGCTTATGTCAATTTTTTAAATTATTGGTGGCACTAGTCTCTTTATGGAGTCGGATTAATTTACTGAAAGTTATGAAATTACAAAATGCATAATGATTTATTTTGCACTTCATAGCTAAAGAAAATAATTTTAGTCCCTATTCTTAGGACTAAATTATTAATATCTTGTTAACACTAACTACCGGGCGCCAAACTAATGAGTAATAAAATAAGTAGACAAATACAAATTTATTTTTGTTGTTTACAAAATTAACAAAGTAAGAATATACAGAAAGAAAAAGAAAAATAATTACATAAATTGCTGAAATTAGCCACCGTCATGCTCCACGCATAAATTCACACGTCTCTTCATATTTTCGAAAGTGTTGACCAGCATCTCTGGAGAAATGTTACCACATTTTTGCATAATCCTCTCTTGTAATTGTTCTAAATTCGCAACTGGTGTTTTAAAAATAGTGTTCTTTAAATGAGGAAAAATGAAGTAATCCATAACCGTTAAACAAGGTGATCTAGTTGGGAATTCAAAGTATGATCGAAAACTGATCAATCTGTCGTCGAAAAAATTACGTAAGTAGGTAGTTAATAGTTTCGGCGGCTGTAGGGGCGGTTCCACCGTCCTGTTGGAAATATCCAAAACGTAGTTCGTCGTCAAGTAATTGCTCCACAAATGGAATCAAAATATTGCCTCTATACCGTTGTGCTGTAACTGTGTCATGGAAAAAAATAGGACCAACACTTCTTCTTCGGGAAACAACTAACCAGACACCAATTTTTTGAGGGTGCAATGTGGACTCTAGAAAAAAATGGGGATTTTCACTACTCTACATGCGGGTATTCTGAGAATTCACATAACCGGAGAGGTGGAACCAGGCTTCATCCGAAAAAAATGTCAGGTCTGATAAATCATTTCTTTCCAATAAATTTTGGGTAAACCATTGAGAGTAATTCCTGCGTTTTTCAAAATCTGCGGCTTGTATTTTTTGGAATACTTGCACTTTATAAGGAAATACATTTAGCTGCTTCTTAAGAATAGTCCTGCATGTTCCATAAGATCTTCCCACTTCTTGGGACAGGCGTCTTATAAAATTTGTTGGCCTATTTTGCATTGTTTCACGAACATTTGCAACAAGTTCTTCTGTTCTTACAGATGGTCTTCCTGCTGTTTTTTTGTGTTGTATAGAACCTGTTTTCCTAAACACAGCCACGGTTCTTTTCAGGCAATGATAAAAATCCTCAGCAATAAAAGCAACGTGAAAATCGTCCATGCACAAACCCGGATTGTATTGCCATTCACCATTTACTCTAACCCCGTTTCAAAAATACGCTTCAACCATAAATGTTTTGTGCTGTTCCGTAAAGCCCATTGTGTGAATTGTTCAAGAAATTGGAAAAATTAGCGATGAATCAAATTACTTGTAACAACTGTCAAAGATGACGGAATAACTGATTGATTGTTAATTCAGGTAGTTATACTGACACCCAACAGGTATTAAGCTCTTCGGCTAAGCATTACGTCCTTAGATGCAAGGCCCTCTTTGATGCAAATAATTTTTGCTCGCACGGTATAAGATAACTTCCAAGGATAGCATTATTTTAACAATAATTGTTCTCATGGAAGTTATGTGGCTGTTAGGCAGGACATTAAAAATTTGAGCCTTAGGGACTAAAGTGTCCTTTTTAATTTCTCTTTATGGATTTAAAATATTAAAACGTTTGATCCCTCTACGGATTAAAGTGGCTTTAATTTCTTAAATTTAATTTTAATCACTTTAGGACCATAAGAAAAACTAAAAGCAACGTTGGAAAGACAACGTTTATTCTATTATGACCTTGACAACCTATGTAAAAATTAACTTCGGCATTTGAGACGGAAACTCAGCATCGGGATTGGTCAACCAGTCATAAAATAATTCGGCAGCTAAGGTGAGGTGAGGTGAGGGCAGATTGTACTCTTTGCGACGTGATTGGGTTTTAATTAGAGGTGCATTTTAGTGCTCTATTTTATTATGTTCTGCCCAATTTATAAAATTTTGTTTTTGGAAGTTTATACTAAACTTTGTGTGGTATGTTAATTACTATTCTGGTATTTCAATATCAATTTTTTAAGTTTTTCAAGACTTTGTGTGTTTTGTAGATACTACTTTGGTATTTTATGTCACAGTGTCTATTTCGAACTTATACTTTGTGTTCTTTAAATACTGTTTTAGTATTATATTCATAGTGATACTATTGGCTTGCGGGAGCCTACGTCGAGACTATGCGATTAGTACTGTTTTGATATTTTTTGCCATATTATATTCCCTTTTTCGAGACTTATTTCGGGTCAAGATAGACCTAGTTCAAAATAAATATGTTTAGCGACACTGTGCGACACATATGTCAGACAAACCCATGCAGATTGATTTTTATTCTCATAAAATATACATTACACTGTATATTATGCTATAAATCATACATTTACAATATACGGATCATAAAAGTCTGAGCAGTTTATAAATATAAGTAAAGAGGTAAGGAACACAGTATTTTAAAGAATAAAAATATTTTCTAACGCAAAGTCGTACTATGTAGTAACTCCAGTGGTAAGCAGTAATGTGTTAGTGCTATCGAAACACTTACTAACTACGTTCAAGATAACAATGCATGTGTGCCTATCGACATAAACGAATTTTGTTTAGGTATATCATTATTATAACTGGTTATTGTACATGGTCATCTAACCAGGACGGAAGAGAAGCATTTTTTCAGAGTTTCATGTATTTTTTATTAAAATCAATATAGCCATCTTGTTTATGTTTTACCGTAGAACTTTCCCTGTAAAAAGCAACTTAACCTAAAACAAATGAACTGTGGCGTAAAGTTGTTGTTTTTAATGGATTACTTTGTATATTTTTTATTTTTACGAAAGATCTTTCTTTCCTGATTCCACGACGGTTGTTTCCTCCTTATTAGGAAATGGTCTCGGGTTTTACCCGTCCCAGGGTTTCCATTATGCTTGGATCCCTGTGTATTTCAATACAAAAGACCGTTACACACTTGCCGCTATTATGGTTTCACATCTGGAGCGTTGCAATCGCGAACGCTCTAAAAAAATACCGCTCCAAAACAACGTTACTTTGGAGCGACCAAAATTTTATAACTGGGTGCTTGGCAGCTACGTTACAAAGCGAACTGTTGAGATCCAAAACAACCCGTTGTGGTTTAATGTTTAATGTAAAGGTCACCGAAACGTATGCTGTAATGTGATTATAATATTTAAAGGATAACTTTATTTACGATTTACCTACCCTACAATCCATAATAGTTTTGTTTACTTTAAATTCAAGGCAAGACATTATTGTTATTTTCTGAAGTTTCACTCCTGGAGCGTTCCACTGGAGCGACGTTCCACTTCACTCCAAACCGCGTTACCGGCGACACGTTCTATTTTCTATTACGACGATTCAAAGGTAGACAACCAGTACAACCACCATTACTAAGTCAAGTTCTGGGCTGCGATGTATTTTGTGTTGCGGCCCAACATGTTCATTCTCCTTGCATTCTTGAAGGGCAGCTCCGCTCCGAATGTTGCGCTCAAAGCGTTATCAAAATATACCGCTACAAAATCGCGTTCTCTAAATAAGGACCACAACCACCTTGAAAAGAAGCCATGAAGTGACATCGGGCAACGCCGCATGAGCTGGGAGTTGCGGATCCACAAGCTATTATTCTGACGCGCGGCAACTGGCGAGTTTTTTATTCTTTCTGATATTTTTTGTTTTTTTGGCTCTGTTGCCACTTTATTCATATTGAAAAATGTACAACAAAGTAATAAATAGTTTTGGATAACAAGAACAACTGTTTGCTGTTTTTGTTTCACTAGGGGTAGATTTATTTGATCGATCAAAAGTGGTACCAAGACAATAAGTTTTCAAGCTGAGACCACCTACTTAGTTTCATTTCAAAGGGTAAAATCCATTTAAAATTATTGTGAGCCAATTCATTACCTTTTAAAAAAAACTTTATCTTCATATCAATGTCCACTGAAACCTGATTAACAATATTTATACAGTCATTTCATTGGTCAAAACTAAACTATAAAAATATATTTTTGAGTCACTTACAATTTTTTACTTCCCAGTATTCAGTAGTATTAATTTTTCCTGAATAATTACTAAGATCGCCAAAATTTTTTATAAAATCTGATTGCTCGAAAGCTTGATTAAGTTGAGTGGTACGCTTTCGTTGTTCCTCGTTTCTCTCCGCTGGACTTTTTCTAGGAATAAGAACAGTTTGTTACAAGTAAGCAGGCAAATTGGGATAAAAGGACGGAACAGCTGTTAAATTTAGTCTCACTTTAGTTGGATTTTTTTTGTGGTGCCGTCAGGCAAAAGATAAATTTCCTTACGAATAATGTCACTGGGGACAAAATGCTTAGCACAAACTACAGAATACTTTGTGGGCGACCAATTAGCTCTTGGAATGGCCTTTAGCCATAGAATATTCAGCTTTTCATCTTTTGGGAAGTAAAAAACTGATACACTCTCTTCACCTGGTTTTAAAACACTTTTATAGTTAGAGGTACCCCCAGGAATACAGCAGAGGCTTGGCATGTTGATAAATAAACAAACTAAAAGAAAAAAAAATAGTACTTACCTAAGTACCGAGGTATCTAGAGGTATCCTACCTACTTACAAAGTATCTCTACTAGTGATATTTTTAAACTAATTCACATATACCTTCAAGTCACGTTGAAGTATGCGGAACGCCGACTAGATTATAGTCAATTCAATTAATCAAAAACTCAAATATTTCACAAACGACTGGATTAAATGATGACATGTTATATATTTTTGAAATTAGGAAAAAAAGATCTTTCGCCCTGGTAAAAAATATATAGGGTGTTCCATTAAAAAAAGAAGACTTTCATTTGTATTTTAATTCTGATGTGCAGATGTTTTTTTTAAAAGTCTAAAAGTTATGACGGCAAACATTATGCAACTTTTGTATTAAAGGTTTTTTTCTGTCACTTATATTAAGTCCTGTAGGTGGGTACGCAAATATAAAAAATAACCCGGTACAGTACCACACGCACTTTACTTACTTTGTTTTTCTAGAGACAACTTGGAATGGTTAGCCAGAGCAACAAACTGGGCCAAACTAACGGCTACAGCATCTTTAGGAGTAATACACAGAGGGCACGAAAACGAAGCATTAACTCTCATGCAAAGCTACCTGCCCAAGGAAGTTGGGCCCAGTTCGGGGTACTCAGAAGGGGGCGGCCTATATGCTTTAGGTCTTATCCATGCTAACCATGGAGCTAATATTATAGATTATCTTTTGGGGCAGCTGAAGGATTCACAAAACGAGGTAAATAAAACATGCTAATTAGCATTTTAAGACTTTATAAGGGCATGCGAAAAGACCATCTTTTTTGCCCTGTAATGTCACCGAATTTCCTCAAATTTATGTACATACAGTGGCGGCTCGTAATTTTTTTATACAGTGTCCATTAAAGTCCTCACCATCTTTGATTAATAAGATTTGTTCAAATTACATAACGGCAATCGTTTTTGCTTTAAATTAGACTAAACATTTGTATTCAGCTGTCAGCATTTGTTATTCGGTACCGCTGAAAAATTGCATTTTTTTACCGAATTTCTAAAAATGTTATTAGAAAACGTTGTTTCTAGTGTATTTTTAAGCACATGTACAAAGTGTCAGATTTTTTTTTATAATGTTCGTTGATTTTATGGATATTAGACTATTTGTTCATACCATAATCTATATTTTATTTAGTTTCATGTTTATTTTTTTACTGTTATGTCTTTTTTCAGAAATATAAAATTAGGGGCAAAGAAATAACACAGGTGGTGCAAAGTTATCGCAATTTAATAATTTTATCCAATAGACGTCACATCACATGACAAAATACATCTGAAAAGATGAAAAAATTCATAAGAAAATCTTCAGAGAAATGTTCCCAATTTAAATGCAATTTTTCCCCATTACGATTTCTTTATATTTACCCCATAATTAAAAGACAATTTCGAATTTAATAAGTAGGCTATAAAAACACCAACATTCTCTTGAATGCCGAATAATTGCAAGAAATGCCAAAATTTCCATGGATCCCGAGGTGATTTCGCGGGATTAAACGTGCGGGATTCGCGGGATTTGCGGGACTCGATGTGAGTGCTGTATGTTAATAAAAAGTTGTTTTATGCAAATTAAAAACAAAGTAGAGTAGCAGGAAAATATTTATTGCCTATAGGTACAATACAATAGTACGACTAGTTTAACGGTTACATGTTACATTGATTTTGGAAGTATTTTCGGAGAAACTATAACATGTTTAATGTTTTATCTTTTAGATTTGATCTTATTTTATTGCACATGTATCCTGCGGCTGAAAACGCACGTTCAGCTTCGACACTACTGGTCGGCGGAATAGATTTTACAGTTATATGCAGCTTGCAAGTACATTCCTCTATTCCCTCCGCATTTAAAAAGTGTCATCTCATGTTTTAGTAACTGGTCAAGTGATGCTAGGGCGGGCACAGATACATTTGTGGCCCTCTGATTCGAATGGTTGGCGCATATCGATCGATGTGATAAACTTTCCACAGGGTATACCATCTTTAGCTACCTACCATTCGAGACACTCTTTCCTCCATCAAAACTTTTTTCTCAGATGAAAAAAAATCTATAATTTTAATTTTCTTAGGTAGCACAGAAGAACCACTAACATCTGAGCGCTTAGCAATAGAACTAAACGAACTACTCGAGCTGCTGGTACTAGCTTTCATTTCCTGTGTTATTTTATCAATATCAACACTACCGCTGCTGCTCTGGACTTTCAAATTAATATTAATACCATCTTTAGCTACCTACCATTCGAGACACTCTTTCCTCCATCAAAACTTTTTTCTCAGATGAAAAAAAATCTGTAATTTTCATTTTCTTAGGTAGCACAGAAGAACCACTAACACCTGAGCGCTTAGCAATAGAACTAAACGAACTACTCGAGCTGCTAGCACTAGCTTTCATTTCCTGTGTTATTTTATCAATATCAACACTACCGCTGCTGCTCTGGACTTTCAAATTAATATTAATACCATCTTTAGCTACCTACCATTCGAGACACTCTTTCCTCCATCAAAACTTTTTTCTCAGATGAAAAAAAATCTGTAATTTTCATTTTCTTAGGTAGCACAGAAGAACCACTAACACCTGAGCGCTTAGCAATAGAACTAAACGAACTACTCGAGCTGCTGGTACTAGCTTTCATTTCCTGTGTTATTTTATCAATATCAACACTACCGCTGCTTAGTGATATGAAATACCCGGGTATTTATAACTCGGGGTAAATACCCAGGGTAAATACCCGGGTAAATACCCAAAATTCATAAATACCCGGGTATTTATGAATTTCTAAAGAATCACTGCTCGTAATAGTCAGTCACGTAGTAAGTTAAAAAAAATTGTAAAATTTTGCTTGTAACTAATGTTCTTGAGGTAGCTACTTTAATAAGTAACCTGGAAAATGTTATGGTTAATAGTTATTTTCCTAATAAATGCGCAAAGTGATATTTTTCCGCACGCAAGTATAGTTGGAAAAATTCTTGCGTGCGGAAAAGCACTTTGCGCACGCTGGTAGGAAAAAAATTTACATGTTTTAAGTTTTAATTCTGTTATATTTCTTGTTTAGTGGTAAATGTAAGTCAAAACTTTAATCTACAACAGTTCAACAGTATAGTGATGAATTAAAATACTTAATCTGACTCTGAGGAGTGTTTATATACTAAAACTGAGTAAAAGTAAGGTTATGCTTGCGATTTGCGGTTGGTAGTGAGTCCAGGTCAGCCAACCAGCGTAAGCTGACCAATATGTACTTTGTGGTAGTGCTAGTAATGTACAAATACGAAACTATGAAATAAAATTGGCTCTTAAACTCTCAAACAAGAAAAAAATGAAAATACCCTCATTTTGGGTATTTATTAGGGCATGGGGTAAATACCGGGTAAATACCCAATTTATAAATACCCTACCCGCTGGGTATTTACCCGGCCCACATCACTACCGCTGCTGCTCTGGACTTTCAAATTAATATTATGCTTTGTTTGTAAGTGAGTGTGAAGACCTTTGGTGGAACGAGCAGATATTTTGATAATGCTAGGGCATAACTTACATTTAGCTGTAAGACCATCTTCAGACTTTGAAAAATAATTTCAAACTAAACTTGACCTTTATTCTCTTTGTAAACTACACTGACACTCATTTTTGTGATTGCTGTTTAAATTCCATGTATTATATTCAACCACTTGATAAATGTCACTAGATACTAGTTGAATAACGCTCTTACTTTCGCACGTACGCAAAAAAGCTGTTCTGTTAAACGCATTTTCAATAGCCCAGCAGGGCGGGGAATCCCCGACGCGTCGACCAAAAATAGGTACCGCAGTTCATTGTTTGCTATCCCGCAAAACCCGCGGATCCGCGGGATCGATGGGCTCAATCTCGCAGGTTTGCGGGATTAAAGTTTGGGTGCGGGATTGGATTCCCTAGTTGTCATCAATGTTGTCCATTCAAGAAAGGACATAAAATGTCTTAATTTCTGGAGAAAATATGCCTCGCCGGCAAGAATCTGACATTTTTAATGAACGGCATCCAGGAAGACATTTGCAGCATCGCACTGTTTTAAGAATATTGACAAAGTTTAGACAAACTGGATTTGTTTAAAATAGTTTCAAAAAACCTCACTCAGCAAAGTAGGGTTGAGTAAGCGTTCCTACTCCGCCATGGATTTGGATCGCAGACATCCCCCCACCACCACACCCAAACCTACCAATACAACACTCCCCCCACTCCTCCCCCCACTCCTACCCCCCACTCCTACCCCCACTCCTACCCCCACTCCTACCCCCACTCCTACCCCCACTCCCCCCCCCACTCCTCCCCCCACTCCTCCCCCCACTCCTCTCCATACTTCACCATTCACCGAATCCCCCCCACATATATAATCCCATAAACAAGCACAACAGTTAGTTATCTCTGCTTTGCTATTGTAAAAAGCAGTCGTTGTTCAGTTTAGAAAAGTTAATAGTTATTTGTGAACAGTATTGTTAAGATCAGTTTAGTTACACAAGATGTATCAGTGCAGCGATTGCAATAAAACATTCAGCCATCAATCAAACGTGAATAGACATAAAAGGGAATCATGTCCTAATAGATCATCCCATATTAAAAGGAAGAACAACACACAATTATGTGAGATACCAACAAAGAAACTAAAAATAGAGGAACCGCAAAAATCAGAATATCAACCACCAATTCCTAAACTTATTCTATCACGATGTAAGGAATGCAATACTTGGTATGTGAAAAATAAACTAAATGCACATTTGCGCTCAAACCATCATAAAAGCAGTTTAAAAAGTGACAATAATGTGAAAATTTTAACTTCAGCGTTTAAAAACAGAATTATATCATACATGTTACTTCCATCTCAAAAGTATGTAGACATTGAAGAATTTTTTGAAACAGTGAAACAAAAGTTTGTGAGTTTAATTACAGAACAGTTAGTTAAACATAAGTGTATTAAGATTAATGTAGAATTATTTGGTAGGTATATTTTACAATCAAAAGAAACAATAGAAACCAAATCATTTAATACAAAAAATAAGATAATAACATCTACGATTGATTTAAGTGGAATTTATAAGGATTTCTTATCTGAAATTAAAGAGAAAGTTTCAATATTCGCAGAAAATGGGTCAGGTTGGGCTTTAGAAAAAATACTGCATTTAGAAATTAACATAAATAAATTTAATCCAATCGGAGCATCTTCATATATTTCTTTACCAAACCAAATTGCATTAAAGAAAGCAGTTGTCAATGTAAGAAATAATGATCCATATTGTTTTGCGTGGAGTGTAATAAGTGCGTTGTACCCAGCTAAAAATCATGGTGAAAGAACGAGTTCATATCCCAATTTCTTCAATGCATTAAATTTACAAGGAATTGAATTCCCTATGAAGCTAAAAGATATATCAAAGTTCGAGATCCTAAATCATATATCTGTAAATGTTTACGGTTTAGAGTGTGTTTATGAAGACAGTAAACAAAAATATGAAGTTGTTGGCCCCATGCATTACACTAATAAAAAACTACCATTACATGTTAATTTATTGTTAATAAGCGAAGATGAAAACAATCATTACTGTTGGATTAAAGATATGTCAAAATTACTATCATCTCAAATCAATAAAAATTCTCATAAAAAATATTTTTGTGATGGTTGCTTAAATTATTTTACTTCCATACAAAAACTCGAAATTCATCAAAAAAATGATTGTAATCATTTGTATACAAGAGTTCCAACCAATGATATCAAAATTAATAAATACGGACAACATATACCAGAAAATATACTACAGTTTCAAAATTTTCAAAGACAGCTTAAAGTTCCTTTTGTAATATATGCAGATTTCGAATGTTTCTTAAAACCTTTACAATTTGAACAACCAGAAAATGATTTGGTTTCCTATACACGTAACACTTTTAAACATGAACCATATGCATTCTCTTATTTCATTAAATGTTCATATGATGACTCTCTATCAGTATTAGATTCTTATTTTGGTTTAGATGCTGCAGAGGAGTTTTGTAAACGAATTGAAGATCATGTACATAGAATTTACAATAACTGTCTTAAACCTATAGTAAAAATGCTTCCTCTATCAAATGAACAGAAATCAACTTATAAATCAACCAATATTTGTCATATATGTAACGAACAAGTTGAAGAAAACGAAAAAGTAAGAGATCATGATCATTTAACTGGTGAATTTCGAGGTGCAGCACATAGCATATGCAACTTAAATTTCAAAATTCCATATTTTATCCCCATATTTTTTCATAATTTAACGGGTTACGATAGTCACCTGTTTATTAAGCAGTTGTGTTGCGAAGAAGATGACATTGATGTCTTAGCACAAACCAAAGAGAAATACATTTCATTTTCAAAATCAATTCTGGTTGATAAATATAAAGACAAAGACAATAAAGAAAAAAATGTATTTGTTAAAATGAGATTTTTGGATTCATTTAGATTTGTTGCATCCTCATTAGAAACGTTTGGTGAAAGTTTAGAAACAGATCAATGTATACAAATTCAAAAACATTTTCAAGATTCCAACCATTTCAATGAAATTCGAAAAAAGGGAGTGTACCCATATTCTTATGTTGATTCATTTGAAAAATTGTATGAGAATCAACTTCCAAGTATTGATGATTTTTATGATAAACTACGCGATGAATCTATAGATCCATTAGATTACAATAGAGCGACTCATATTTGGAACTTATTTGATTGTCAAACCTTAATGGATTATACAAAAATTTATTTACTATCTGACGTTCTCATATTAACAGATTTTTTTGAAGCATTTCGAAATGTATCTATAAATAATTTTAAGTTGGATCCTGCACAATATTATACATTACCTGGTTTAAGTTGGGATGCTATGTTAAAAATGACTAACGTCAAATTGGAATTATTAACTGATATTGATATGTTACATTTTTTTAAGAATAGTATAAGAGGTGGAATTTGTCATTGCAGTGTTCGAAAAGCTGAAGCCAATAACCAATGTCTTAAAAATTATGATCCTGATAAACCAACTTCATTTATTATGTATTTAGATGCAACTAACTTGTATGGACATAGTATGAGTCAATATCTCCCAATAAGTGATTTTTCTTGGATGTCAATGGAAGGAATAGAAACTTTTGATGTGATGACAATTGATGATGATGGTGAATATGGATATGTTTTAGAAGTAGATATAAAATATCCTCAAGATTTACATGAAAAACATAATGAACTACCATTTTTATCAGAAAATATTTGTCCACCAGATTCAAAACAAAAGAAATTAATTTGTGATTTAAACAATAAAGAAAAATATGTAATTCATTATCGAAATCTTAAACAAGCTATTCGAAATGGATTGAATGTAACTAAAATTCACAGAGTAATTAAATTTAAACAGTCAGCATTTCTGAAACCTTACATTGATTTAAATACTGAAATGAGAAATAAATCCAAAAACAAGTTAGAAAAAGATTGTTACAAATTATATAATAATGCTATTTATGGTAAATCTTTGGAAAATATTGATAAGCGAGTTGATATAAGATTAATCACACATTGGGAAAATATTAGACAAAAGCAAGGAGCGCAAACACTGATAGCTAAACCAAATTTTAAAAATCGATTAGTATTTAACGAAAATTTTGTTGCAATACAAATGGAAAGAGTTAAGGTGAATTACAACAAACCAGTTTATATTGGATTCTCAGTCTTGGAATTATCAAAAACAGTAATTTATAATTTTTATTATGATTACATCAAAAGTAAATATGGCGACAAAGCAATATTATTGTACACTGATACCGATAGTTTGATTCTCCAAATAGAGACGCCAAACTTTTATGAAGATATTCAGAATAATTTAAATAAATTTGATACTTCCAATTATAATGAAAGTAATATGCATAACATAACTAAGAATAAATCTGTATTAGGACGTATGAAAGATGAGTTTGCAGGTCAACCAATTTTAAGTTTCTATGGTACAGGTGCAAAAGCTTACTGCGTCAATTTAGAAAATAAATCGGAAAAAAAAGCAAAAGGTGTGAAAAAATATGTTATACAAAATTTAATTACTAAACAAGATTATAAAGATGTAGTTGAAAATTCAGAAACCAAGTTTAGAAAAATGAATGTATTTCGTTCAATCCTACATGATATGTTTACTCAACTAAAAAATAAGGTTGCTTTGTCCCCAAAAGATGATAAACGATATATAATTCAAGACTCTTTTAGAACCCTAGCTTGGGGGCACAAACACATTGACATTTTAGAAGATAAATCCAGAACTGATGATCCTGATGTTAATAATGTTATCGATATTTTACGAAATCTAGTTCACGATGAATATAAAACCTAAGAACTTAACAAAATTATTTTATTTTTAAAATGATGGTCCTACCTGTAGGTGTTCTTTTCCTATCAGCGTTTATTAACAATACTTTATTCATACAAGTTAATCCCAATGTTCAAGATACATTTATTTGTTTATCGATTAATAATGCAAATAATGATAGTTGGCCATCAACATGGAAAAGGATGGATATAAGTAATGGATTGTTTACTTATAAAATAAATGATCATGTAATAAATAACTCATCCACTGTAGAGTATAAGTTAAGGATATATTATTCCAATAGATCGCATGCACTAACAGAGAAATGGAATCAATTGTATAACAAATTACATATGGAAAAATGTAATATACGCACATGTATAATATTTGTAATAATATTTTTTATATTGTTTATGTGTTTGTTGGGATATGTATTATTTAAAGCATATTTGTATTATAAATAAAAAAATGTAAAACATATTTTGTAACTATTTTATTTATTCATAACAATTTTTATAACGATATAACAATTTCACATTAGCTAAGGCGCAGTGCCATGGATTCATATTTTTATGAAAATAACACTCTGGAATCGTCTTGAATTTACTTAGTTTGGGTTCTCGACCAATAGGGATGTTATAAATATATTCTTCATCTAAAAACTTTTTGAGAAAGTTTGACTTTTCATTCCCCTTTACATAAATTTTTGGTGAGTGGTAGTATGATAAGGTATGTTTTAAAATACTATCAAGTTCATTAAGTTCAATATTTCCACAATCCCAATCCAATCCATGATATTCTTCACTCCAATTAACTACTTTTAAATCATCATCAGATAACATGTTTCTTTTAAATGGGGATTTAAACAAATAATTTGAACAACGAATCCCATCATAAATGCACACCTCCTTTGGAATGTAACCAAAACTGCAATTATATCCTTGAATGTCAAGGAAAACATTGGTCTCATTCATGGTTACTATCTGATGTTACTAATGCTCCTCTATCATTTATATCCCCCCACATTACAGCTTCCCCCTCTACATTTTTATTGCTTATTTAAGCAGACAGTTCAAGTTGCATCAACATTAATTTCACAAACGTTGTCTACACATAACCTACAAAAATGGCAAACTTTTACATTGATACCATGTCCTACAATCCTCAACAATCCAAGAACGAAGAATTTAGTCAGAAACGTAATGGTGCTCTCATCAATGAAAGCATGTACTACCTCAACAAATCCAAATCCAAATGGGTTAGTGTTGGATTTTCGTTAGAGAGAAAATATGAACCGGTTATTAAACTCGGCGGAGTCAAGTATAACCAAACTGTTATCCTTAATGAAGATCAATGGATATCACTTCTAAGTAATGAAGGATATATGCAAAGCTTCATGTGCTCTAACACTTTTGGATGGCAACCCTTGCAGACAAAAGGATATGAAATTCACTTTGTTCACCATTACAAGTCAAGAATAATCAAGATTGTACAAGACGGTGGAAACGAAATCTTCCTTGCTGGTGACACCATAAACGAATTAGTTAAATTATCAAATCTGATTAAATATCGTTTGGATATTTTAAAATCACAAGAATTTTCGAAATATTATAATATTCTAGTTAGTGGAGTTTCCATGAAAAATGGTGATTTACTAAAAAATGTACATGATGTTATTTTACCTATATTAAACAGCGCAAATGTTTGTTGCGTGTTGGAATTGTTAAACTTTTTCTCTGATTGTGTTGTAGAGGATGTTGAATTATTTGCTTGTAACGAATTTGTAAAGAATTGTATTGAAAAATAAAATAAAAAATGTTTGGAAGTAATTTGTAATTTATAAATAAAAAAACATAAATATATTTATTTGTTTTATTCAATCATTATTGTATCATTATATAATTTAAAAACGTTGGATAATGCGCAGATGCAGGATGATTTGGAATGGTAAAAACATGATGATTCTTCTGCAGTTAAAGGAGGGTAATCGTCAAGTTCAATCACTGTGCATAGGGAGTATTTTTTTATGTATAAAGACTTCTCACTTCCTTTCACATACACACGATCCACATTTTCTGTTAGGTTTTTGATAATTTCAGAAAATTTGTGAATGGGTGTATATCCTTCACACCATGGAAGACAATGATGATTTTTCATTAACCAAACAGCTTGTTGTTGCAAGTTTGGTGGTAAATATTTCATGTTAAATGGGGGTTTAAAAACGTAGTGACATATTTTTTTTCCATCATAAGCAGCTAATTCCTTTGGAACAAATTTGTTGTTTTCAATTTTGAAACCTTGGACGTCGAGAATGAGAAAATTCATAATTTCAGATGTGAAAATTGTTTAATCAGCGATTTCTGATCAGAGTATTCTTGAATTTTTTGTTTCAGTAGCTTCAATTCTTTTAAAAAGTATGATAATCGTTGTTCTAGCGTCTCAATCATAATGATGGAAACAAACCGCAAACCTATGATTTTATAAAGTGTCTTAGAGTTGTCTGACGTTTTTGGTTAAAGGATTATATGTAAATATTTTGTCATGCATAATAAGACAATAAGCTGATACTTTGTTAGTTAGATCCTCTTGTAATTCAAATTCAATTCTCATAACAACAGGTCCTGTTTCAATGGATTCTTTTTGATGGGAGCAATCGATATATGTTATGGGGGCATTTTCTTTAAATTCCTTTGGAGAAAAAATTGGTTCCGGCGTTAACCCATAATAGGATTTTTGGAAACTTGCAAACATTTCATATAATGTCGCAAATTTATTTTTTTCAAAGTCTAAATAGAGATCATTGTAGGGATATCTTTCAGAATTTAAAAATACTTTGATGTTTCGCAATTTAATATCAGAGAATTGTGACATATCAGATATTGCCTTATCTCTATAATCTGTCTGAAAGCAAATCCCTATATGTCTTGGGGTATTGATCCTTGTAGAGGTTTTGACAGGCCAATTATGACGACCTGTTTTAAGTAGCTCCGGATATTCTATTAACTCCCAACTTCTAAATGCAATTGTTATGTTACTATTTCTATCAATTATTTTAGTTAATGCTAGTTCTTGAGGAATCGCTACTGATATATGCGGTATATTCCAAGTCAACTTAGTAAGTTGAATTTTCGGATTTTGATCTACAGTATTAAGTGTAGCATTTTTGTCAGAATTATCTCTCACTAAAATAAGTTCTTGTTTACCATTTAAAATTATTTTTTTATAATCTTCGAAAAATCCCATTAAAAATTTAAGAGGGATGCAAACATTAAAGAAACCAGTGGTAGCATCAACCACTTGTGAGTTTCCCATAGGGAACCAACCAGCGTTTTTTAGTTTATTACATTGATTTTGATTATATGATAAATAACCTTTTATTGTTGAAGTTATCCCCACATCCCTCACTGAATCAATTGTAACACCATTTAAAGTATATCGCATCTCTTTAAAAAGAAACGCTATTCCGTTATTAATTAATTTCATTGTTTCAGAAACAGTATTATCATCTTTTGTTAGTTTTCCCTCTATATAAAGGAAGCTTTCGGATGGAAGTGTATATTTTTCAACTTCATGTATAGGTATTGTAATTTCATCATTGTTTCCTAATTTTGTTGGTAAATATGGTTCATAGGCATGAAACTCTGAATGTACGATAGAGTTATCTATAAACAGATCTTGTGTTATGTTAAGAATATCCATTATACTAAAACTTTAAGACCTAATGATTTTAAAAATGTTTTATTTTTAGATGTTATCCTATGAAAGATTTTCTCGCTACTAATCTTAGGTTTATGATGTATATTCTTCTTATAGTTTTTAATTATTTTTGTTGGTAAACTAGTGATATTTTGATTATAAAGTATAACCATTATACCTCTTTAATATGCAATCTTATTGTTACGATCTCGTTTCGAAAATCAACAATGTTAAGGTCTTGATCTATTATTTTTATTGTTATTTTGTCTATTACTTTTACTGTGACGGGAAAATAAATTATATTCTGAGGACTTTCTATTATTTTGAATCCTGGACTAACATTAGGGAAAAACTGGTGAATGATGTGTACAGGCTTTCCGTTCAGATAGGAACCCTCAGCGATACTGCAATCTATACATAAAGAATTAACTTTTATAATCTCTGCAGGGTTTTCTGATGTTTTTGGAGATCCATCACCCTTTAAAATTCCATTATTAAAACCCAAAATTTTTCCAATTGCACCATCTTTAAAAATAATATCGACGGATGAATTAATGACTGATTTTAACGTGTTGTTGTTAGCATATAAATAAAACGAAATATTTTGTTTTTTAAACTCGTTTTGTAGATATTTGTTAATGTCTTCCATTTCATAACTACCTGTCGGAATCGTTAGGAATTCATTATTTTTTCCAAAATACACCTTGTTATTACTTTCATCAATATTCGGTATTGCATTAAAAGTTTCAAAATTAGTTAGACCGATAACATAAGATAAGTCGGGATTTAAGTAAATAGGCGGATGAAAATTTGCTTGAAGAATGGCGGAACTGTCAGAAAGAGCTATAGTAAACGACATGATGGTTGCAATAAGAATACAAATTAATTGCGCTTACACATTGTTATAAATAAATTGTAAAGATAATTGTCCGCATACGTAGGTATCGAAAGATTGGTATTCATCATAATTGTATTTAATATTATTTTCACTACCATCGCTAAGAAAATAAGTTATAACTTCTGTTGGTGGTCTTAAATTACCAAAACTATCAAAGTAGACTATGTTTCTATTGTTCTTAATATATGCTGTCCAATGAGTACCATCACCCATTGCATTATCTAAATTAATAATACCTGTTTCATGTTTTTTAATTTTCTTAGGTAATTTATTTCTCATAAAGACACCTCTAAAATTTGGCAACTTTAGTATTTTAGCATATTTTAATAAATCTACATTAGTCAAGGGTCTGCGAGGTAGCAATTTTAACAGTTTTTTGAATATGGTTTCAAATATAATCCACAACCCTTTTTATAAGGATGAATATATAGACCTTTTCCGATCGATATTTTCTCCATAGCTATGTTGTGTCTTTTTTGTTCATCTAATTTGTTTTGCGCGTTTTTAGCAGCATTTACAGCTGAAGCAATACCAGCAGCACCACCACTTAGGGCTCCTAAAGCAGATAGACCTGCAAAGATTGGTATTAATGGTAAAATTCCACCAGTTTTAGGAATTGGAATAATTCTTTGTTTTGGAACTTGTATTTTTGATTTTGTATTTTTAATTGCTGATAATGCAGCGGATGCGATGTTTTTAATGTTACTAAATTTTTTTCCAACTATTCCTTTACGAGCCTTCTTGACAACAGTGTTAAAAGATATTTGACCTCCTTTTTTCCTCATTCCCATACCAAGCTTTCTTTTTGCTTTCATTATTCCAGCAACAACCAAAGATGAAATTTTTTCACCAAAGTTTGCGTCTGAAGCTTTAAATCTATTAAATGCTTTTTTAGCTAATACTTTATCAGCCTCGTGTCTATTTTCAATATCTGTATGTTTCGAATATGTGATATCGTGTTCCTTACACGCTTCGTCTAATTGATTTATTCCTTTATCTCCTCGTGCAAGTCTTTTGTTTAATTTCGTACCTGGACCACAAAAATTATATGAAGGGATATGGAGTTCTATGGGTAATTTATTAATTAATGAATTTATTAATCCACTTCCTTTCCTCTTACGCTTCTTAGAGTGAATGTTAGTATTGCTATTGTGTTTAATCATTATATATAAATGATTGAAATATATAAATGTTCTTACTTAAATAGAGATATTCAAACAATGAAGATTATAAAACAAGATTTTTCTTTACCAATAAAAAATTTTGATTTAAAGCAAGATATTTATCGGAAACATGGCCGATTATTTGGAGGAAATTGCAAACGCTGCTTAGTTGTAGGTCCTAGCGGATGTGGAAAAACAAATCTAGTTATTTCCCTTATCACACATGTTAATGGATTACGATTTGAAAACATATATGTATATTCGAAATCCTTAAATCAATCAAAATATGAATATTTAAGAACATTATTTAAACCACTAAAATGTGTTGGTTATTTTGAATCTTCTAATGCTGATGATATTGTTTCACCAAATGAAATAAAACCGAATTCAATCATTATTTTTGATGATATTGTTTGTAGTAGTCAAGCACTGATGAGAGATTATTTTTGTTTTGGTCGACATAAAAATACCGATTGTTTTTATTTATGTCAAACATACTCATCCATACCTAAACAACTTATCAGAGATAATGCCAACCTTTTGATAATTTTTCAACAAGACGCCACCAACTTAAAACATATTTATGATAATCACGTAAATAGCGACATGAACATACAAACATTTAAGGATCTCTGTTCAATGTGTTGGCAAAATAAATATGATTTTGTTGTTATCGATAAAGATAGTTCCATGAA
Source organism: Polydrusus pterygomalis (assembly GCA_963969555.1). Taxonomy (NCBI): domain Eukaryota; kingdom Metazoa; phylum Arthropoda; class Insecta; order Coleoptera; family Curculionidae; genus Polydrusus; species Polydrusus pterygomalis. Next base: position 85,765,716 of record OZ018376.1, read on the forward strand.
TGAGGGACGATATAGAAAGGGATTTGATAATTTTATATCAATTTAACTAGTTAGTTATAGAATTAAAAAAAAAATATATAATAAATGTTTTATGTAACTTTTATTTTTTAAATAAATACAATTTAAATTAATTCACTTTTTAATATCCATGAATTGTGTGTTTTATCCATACCCAACCATTTTATATAAACCTTATTTCCTTGTTTCCTCAACACCCTTTCAACCAGATATACGTTTGGATGTTTAACTTTTTGCAACTCTTCTGTATAAAATACTCCTTGAATGGATTCATCGTTTTCATCTTTAAGCAAATATGTTTTTGGATTGGTTAGATTAATATCTCTAATTTCAAAAATTTCATTTGACCAATTAGGTGTATACCCTTTTTGAAAAGCTTCCCTATATTTACTGATTCTAACATGGTCTCCCTTCTTAAACTTTGAATTTTTAGGATCGACAGTTTTTATTTTATTATAAGTTGATTTTAAAATTTTCTTTTCATTTTTTTCATTGATATCAATGGGTTTTAATCCAGTTGTTCTATGTTTTGTGGTATTATATTTAACAACGATATCATTTAAAATATTCAACCATTTATAATTTCCTTGTAAACTAAATTGTTTCCACATTAATGTTTTTAAAGTCCTATTGACTCTTTCAACAATGCTAGCTTTTAAATTAGAGAATGTATTGTAATGATTAATTTTATATTTTTGCATTAATTTGTTAAAGTTGGAATTATAAAACTCATTTCCTTGATCTGTCTGCATGTTTTTGGGGGGAGTTTTAGCAAGTTTTAAAATATTTTCCATTGCTAAAGTTACATTTTCTGCGGTTTTTCTTTTAACAGGTTGAATCCAAACATATTTAGAAAATGCGTTTATTACAACCAATATGTAACGGTATCCTTTATTAAGCTTTGCGTAAGGAAGCATTTCAACTAAATCAGCTTGCCATAGGTCATTTAAACTTTTAATTATAACATGACGCCGTCTAAAATTTTTTCTAGCTGGCCTATGAAGCTCATTTACTACAGTTTCTTTAATATTTGCACTCATGATTAGTTTTAGATACTAACATTTTTAACTTAAGTGTCAGCCTTAAATATTATAATTTTTGATATGGATAAGATTTTTCTTCACTGGAGTTGGATTCGCTTTAATGCATATTTTAGATCTTCTACAACGTATCCTATTTAAGAACAGCAATTTTCTCTTTGAATTCAGTTTCTAAATCATCAATCCGTCGCTCAATCATATTAAACGGCATGCGAATATCACTCACAGTCACACATTTTTCATTAATTGCAGAATTCATTTTTGTCCATAATCTATCTTCAATATTTTTTAAGTCGTATTTATTGTTGTCCTTTTGAATTTCATTTACTTTTTCAGTGGAAGACCTTATCATGTTTAGTAATTTTTCTTCCAATTTTTTAGAATGCAATTTAGCTATATTTAGGTTATTGCTAATTTCTTTCATTTCTATTGAAACATTGGTAAATTTTTCATCTAAAGCATCAAATTCAGTTTTATGAACTAATAATTGTAACAGAGATGGCTCAATTTCAAGTGTTCTTTTATCCATGCGAATGTGATCTTCTTGAAATGTTTTTATTGTTGAACTAAGCTTCTTATTAATACTCTCAATTTTTATTGCTAACTCTTTTTCTAAATCTTTATGAGATGATTCATGTTGCTTAGTTATCATATTTTTTAACACATCATGTGGAAATATTCCTTGCTTCAATGGTTGAATATCATTTATTATTTGGTGAACATTGATTGTTTGCTCTTTAATAGCATCCTCTAAATTCATTATTTTATTAACATTTTCGTCTGCATATAACTTCGCCTTTTTCACAACACTTTTTATTAATTCATCGTTTTCACTTACTCTCTTATTTAAACTTTTAAAATTTCTCTCACTCTCCGTTTTTGATTCAAGTGTGTTTTGAAAATTTTGAATAATTTTGTTTTCTATGTATTTCACATCTTTAGTAAAGTTATCAGTAATTGTTTTCTCAGCAGTTTCAATCACCTTTTTTCCCAATACAGCAGCAGAATAATTAGACAAGTATCGTTTTGAACTATGACTTCCAAATTTGTCGATTGACATTGTTCTAATGATACAAAATTATAATAGTTTGTTATTTTATAAGATAATGTGAGCTTCTCTTAATTCTTCCAAAATTGATACTATTTCATTTTGATGACCAGTATGTCCAGCCATTTGTGATGCTGTCAGCAGTCTTAATCTATCAATTATCTCATTTAAATTATCATAATAAACATAATCTAGCTTTTTTTTTGATAAATTTAACATCGCTCCCTTCCCAATCACGCTTTTTGTGGATTGTGATCTCGTAGAACGTGGTCTTTGTTGTGGTTTTGGTAACCCTCTGGATGTACTTGGTAGCATCAAACGATAATCTACTTCCGATGATACACTCCCCGTTTTTAATATACCCTTTTTTAATAAATATGGTTTAATTATTGTTACATATTTAGTGTCGGTTGATCCTTGGATTTGATTATTAGAATCAAAATTTCGTCTGTATGCATTCGTTCTTTTTAAAATATCCATATAATTTTCCATATCTTTTGTGGAATAACCAACAGGTTGTTTCTTAAATATTAGTTCATATAAACCAGGTGTTCCCTCATATCTAACACCCTCAACCTTAATATCTTTTCCTATAAAGTCTACTTCAGACTTTGCGATTTTATATTTTTCGGAATTAATATCATGATTAAGACCATATTTGTTATCAAATTCACCCTTTGTATCCTTTATTAATTTATCAACAAATGGTCTTATCAACGGATCATAAGCATTCAAATATTCCTGATATGCTGGTGTTTTTGTTATTTCCAAGACACTTTGTTGTATCTCTTCTAAAGTAGGTTCGATTGTTGATTCTTGACTCGAATTTGTTATATCCATGTCGTCCCAAAATACTTCATCATTTTCTAAAAATGATGGCATGTTAGGTGGTAAATATTTATCATATGCGTTTGATTTTCTTGCAATGCGTTCTGGAGGAGTAGGAAGTTGAAATTGTTGTATAGGAGTTGAGAACATTTGCGGTGAATAATTTTCTCTTTTAATAAACGGATCTGTTTTAATGTTTCTAATTAACTCTTGCAAAGGTTGAGTAATTGGTTTAAACTCTTTTTCCATACGAATTTCTTTATCAGATAAATCCGATTTTAATGCATTGTATTTTTGCCTAACAGATTTTCTTGTTTTTATTAGCTCTCTTGCTGATTTTTCATCCATCTTTAAGCGAGTAATGTTATGTACTAGAGAATTAAGCTCTAATCCAAAAGTTATATAGTTTAATATTTTGTTTCTGGCGATTTTTTAGGAGTTCCAAAAATTTTACTTTCAATGTTCACCATGATTAAACCTAAGACATACTAAAACCAGTTTTTAAACTTGATTCACCTATTCCTTTAACTTTCTTTGTCTAAACTCTAAATATATGCTGATCGACTTAGAGTTTTTTCGAAACGTCTTATTACGTCGCTCCGAACCCATATCACATGTTAGATTCCAATTTTGACATTTGACAGATGATCTTGACTAATCTAAATTGACAGATGATAGACGTCATCTTTTCTTAATCGTAATATGATGTTATTCTAAACATGTGATGTATATTAAATACTAATAAAAAAATGGTGTTGAATGCCCCTTCTACCTCTACTACCTACTAAATGTGACAAAGAGATCTTAAAAATTAAGAAAAATTGTTTTTCTTTTAAAAGTCGGAAACGTTAAAAGTCGGAAACGTTAAAAACAATAATTGTTTTTTATTAAACACTTTCGCCAAAAAATTAAAATAATATTCCTAACTTCTATTCCAACCGTTTCGGAAATAAAAATTCGCAAACATCTGTAGTGACACACCCTGTATATCGATCCCTAATATATAGAATTATTTTTAAGACAACAAAAGGCTTTTAGTTACCCATTAATCGGTCATTTGCTTTTTCGCTCGTTCTTAAATAGTGGTTTGCTAGAGCAAGCTTATATGAGAATACCAGTTTGCAAAAGACGAAATGACTAAAAACAGTTTTATATCGTTTCCTAATGAAACAGATCGGTTCCGTGTTATATATTATTATTATTAATCTATTAGTTTTCTAGTGCTTTGAAATGTTTTCATGCAGTTAATTTATATTAAAGTTGTGAGAAAAATTGGAACTTTTAGTGGTTAAATAAAAACATTATTAAATGATGATTGTGATTAAATCATCGAGTAATACTAGGTGTTCAGAAATAATTTTTTGTTGTTTATGCTTATGGGTTTTTTAAGAGGTGAGTGAAAACCTATTTCTATATTATTCCTAGTCTATCTAAAAATAAATCAAAAAATATTTTTTAAAGGTTTTTTATTTGTTTTTATTCATTCATTCATTCGTTTTATACAGTTCACTCTACAGAAAACTATTACAATTCATAAATGATTTACAATTATTGTTAAAATGTATTGTTTACCTATATTATCACAAAAAATTAGTGAATTGATTTAGGTAAAAAATAAGTTAATACATGGATAAAAATAGGTATAGTAAATACTGCTCACATCTATTTAAATGTTCCAATAAATTATTACATTTACAGAACACTATTATAATTCATAAATAAAATGATTTACAATTATTGTTAAAACGTGTTTTTTTTACCTATATTATCACAAAAATTTATGTAAAAATAAGTTAATACATTGATAAAATAGGTAAATTAGATATAACTAAACCCTTATTATTAAAATTAATAGTTACTTTATATTATTAAAATGAACAAAAAAACAATTATATTATACTAATTTATAAGCAATATTAAACGATCACTTTCTATTATTGAAGTTTGTAGGTCTAGTAAATACTGCTCTCGTCTGTTTAAATGTTCTAATAAATTATTAATGTTTTCAATTGCACTATTATGCACTAAAAGTTTTTTTTGACACTTAACACGCGTTTGTTTTATTTCTTCAATAGCTATGGATGTGTCAAGGGCCAAGTTTAGGTGTTTTTCATTGACTTCCTCCATTTCAATGTTGTTTTCATCGATGTCGGGAATGTTTTCATCGCAATCAATCACTTCTGGATCGTTGATAATAAGCACTTCTGGATCGTTGATAATAAGCACTTCTTCTTCTTCTCCTTGTTCTGGAGCCAAATATATTGGTTGATTCACAACTTCCTCTTCTGCATCCGAAACGTCGTCGAATATTGGATTGTTATTATTAATAAGGTGGTGGACAGCTTCGTCAACTTCAATTTGGTTGTAATTTTCTTCCAAGAAGTTGGTATTAAAGGTTGGGGGAGCAATTTCCCCCCTAGCTTGAACAACTATAACGTCTTGAATTATATTGACACGTTTTTCCGCTAACTGTGACATTTTAGATATACTTGGTTTAGAATACATTATAGCTTTCTGTAGAATTTAGAGTATAAAACAAATGAATGAATGATTTCAATAGCAAATTGTTCCTATTATATACGTTTTGTTAAAGAAAAGAAGTTTCCCCCAGTCTCAAAGTTTGAATTTGAAATATAACATATTGATAGGTCCGTATTAAGGGGGATTCTACAATATAATACTATATCTTCAAAATTAAAGGTTTCCGAGTTGATAAGAAAGTCTTATGTTAAAGCTGAAAACATTTTAAATTAAAAGAGTTTTCCTGTTTAAATTTTATTATATTTATTGAAATAAGTTAAATAATATTTTTATTAAAAGTATCTATTTTATTCAATATACAACATCGCGTTATATCTACTAAATTCGAAATGTAAACGTTGTAAGACATCAGTTATGAAACAATTTTATAAAGACAAAGTCCAACCCTGTAAAAATAAAAAAAAACATTTCTTCTATCGATTAACTTCCTGCTCATGAAAGTACATCAAGCTTCCCTATAACTGTGTAAATAAAATGTATAGGTACCTACTTGGAAATAAGTGGCTTCCTTATTTGATACATTAACCAGCTGCCTGTAAGTAACGAGTTGTTTATTATTTCCCAGAGCTTAAGTTTTTACATTTTGCGATTCTTCAAGATGGAATCCCATCGTATGCCTACTGTTTCAATCCTTTTTTTGCTTTTTTAAGAATTATGTTGCAGATGGTACATCAGGAAGTGTTTTACCTAGGAATATAATTTCCTGGTTTGATACCAGATGTTTATAAAAACATCTACCTTAACAAACAAATACTACATAATTAGGATAGGTGTAACTAAAATAACAAATTTTCATAAAATTAGTTTATTATATTTTTTTATTACTTATAAAAATTATATCTATTACAAATTCAATATGTAAATGTACATCTTCGGCATTTAGATTGACTACATACGGGGCCGTCGAATTGAGTTCCCCCAAAATTGTTGTAATGGAAATAACAGGGGAGAGATGATTGTAACTGAACATTTGATTTGTAGGCAATCGGAAGGCGTCCCCAGATTTCTAGTAAAATATATGGTGGTGTGTGTTTTAAATAGTATTCCACAGGAATCAACTTTAATTCTTCGTCGGACAAATCCATAATTTCCCTCTCTCCCTCTATCAATTTTAACATAAGATTGGATGAAGGGCAACTCATTTTAAAGTTCACTTTAACAGTATTTAATTCCGCTTCTAATTTTTGAAATCTTTTTCTTTCGTTTTCTTTAAATTTTCTTTTTTCTGTTTTAGATAAATTTGGTGGTGTTTTTCTTAATATCAAATTATTTTGTATGTATTCCTCTGGATTATACGATTCGTGATTTTCAATGTCCCATGAATGATCAACTGAGTTCATTTTAAGATGTCTTTGTTTAATATTTAAAAAATATATACATTTAACAAAAAAGGGATGAGTGGGGATAAGAGAGGGGGGATTTTCGGTTCGCTGGTGTGGTGGGGGGATTCGGAGTGGTGGTAGGAGAGGGGAGAGGAGTGGGGGTAGGATTGGGTGTGGTGGTGGGGGGATGTCTGCGATCCAGATCCATGGCGGAGTAGGAACGCTTACTCAACCCTACTCAGCAAAAAACGCATAAATACTTACCGCCAAAACAGATGGTGGGTATAATTACCTCTAAAAAGAACTATTTTTAGAAACAGGAACAGTTCTAAGGCACACAGATTTAAAAAATACGAATTAGATTGGCAGATCAAAATAAGGTTGACAATGACGTTCTAAAATACAACGGTTGTCAACTAAACAAATAAAGAAAGTAATTAACTGACGTTTATAGTTTTATCCTTGTCTAGCACGTTATATTATTGCGGAATTTTGGAGACGTTCTTTTATGCTTTTATTCAAACTTGTTACTGTAATAAACAAGGATGCAGAGTTATTAACCACGTCGAGTCCTGATCGTTGATTGATGACGCACGGGCAAAGATCCACTGTGGCAACTTTACGTTGAAGAAGCACAACTTAATGTTTGGGTTTATTTTGTTTTTTCATGGCCTACTTATTAATTTCGAAATTGTCTTTTAATTATGTGGTAACATCAAGAAATCGGGAAATAGGGAAAAACTGCATTTAAATTGTGAACTAATCATTTATCTGCAGATTTTATTATATTAAGTATTTTCAACTTTTCAGATGTATTTGTCATTTAAAAAATGGAGCATGTGTATGACGTATATCGGATAAAATGGTTAAATTATAATAACTTTGCACCACTCGTCTCTAATTTTATATTTCTGAAAAAAGGCATAGTAGTAAAAAAAAAGGCATGAAAACTAAATAAAATATAGTTTATGGCAAGGCCTCCTGAGACTTAAGGAGGAGTAAGTGAAACAGAATACAGGTCTGTTTATTAAAAACAAAATTAATGCAATTTTGATGTTTAACACTTGGAGCAAAGATACAAACCAAACTGTATAGTTGAGAAGCAAACCAAAATGGCAGTTGTATTTTGCTATTTTTGCCACAGAAAAAAGTAACGAAAAGATAACGTGTACCTCTTCATGGGCATTTTTTTTTTATCGATGTCGGTACTTTTAGGACTTTGAAAAAATGGTGATAAAGGAGCTCATATTCGAACAGACAATGTATTATGTATCTTATAGAGTTTAAAAAAAAAAATTGTATGGTTTTTAATCAGTTTAAAAACCTTTCTTTAAAAGCCTCTATCCATATAAACTATGTATTTACGGAGATCCAAATTATTTCATAAAATACCTACCTACTTTGCTGTAATTTATATAGTATTTACTTGTTATTTCTAAAATTAAAACAGAAATATTTTGACCGACATTTACTTATTTATTTATTTATTTATTTTCATACACTGTTTTACAGTTTCCCAGTTACAAAACAAGTAGCTGAAGTTTAAAATTGCTTCCAACATAATATGAATTAATTCTTCAACAATACATACTAAGATAATCTAGAAATTAATTATTAATAATACAATTACAAGCTACAATTAAAGATACCATACGCTTCGACGTTTTCATTGTAACAGGTACACATCCTATTTACAGGGGAAAATTTAAGTAATGCCACCATATTGTCAAGAATATATCATTTTGGTATCGCTATGTAGACGACATCTTAGTTGGTTGGACGGGTACCATAGATGAACTAAATTTATTTTTATCCTTTCTCAACAGTCTTCACTCAAACATGAAGTTTACTATGGAAGTTGAATCTAATAAGACTATAAATTTTCTGGATCTCACTTTGGAAAGAAAAGACAACACAATAGAATTCAGTATTTTTAGAAAATCTACACAAACTGACCACATGATACCTTGGGACTCCTGCCACCATTTTTTCTCAAAAATTATCTGCTTTAAATACCTATTTTCACCGTCTTTTCACTATTCCAATGAAGAAAAAATTTTTGATAAGGAAAAAAACATTATTTTTCAGATGGCCCTTAAAAATTTACATGTTATAAAGAATAATTTTCAAAGAAAACTGCGACGAAATTTGTGTGAGAATGCCTATACTAGGTTTAAAAATGCCGAAAAGCTATCAACTAAGAGATTCGTTTCCATTCCCTACCTTGGAATTATATCACCCATTATAGGTCGCTCGTTAAAAAACCTTAACAATAATCTTTATATTTGCTATAAATCAGTTGGTTCTGTTTCAAGCTTGTTTTCTAGACTTAAAGACAAATTGGAGTTGTTGAATAGAAGCGGCATTTATTTGCTTAGTTTTGACTCTTGTCCAGCGGAATACGTAGGACAAACGGGACGATCTTTTCAGGTAGGTTAGGTTAGAGTGGCAGACCTCTGGTATTGTCCAAACAGTTACACGTAGTCCTATAAGGACCGTTGTGGTACCACACATGTTCCGCGGAACCTATTTGCATCGGCTACCTGATGGTTAACGCGATCGTAAAAGAATCTTGACAGCTCAATCAAACCAGCCACTGCTGTTAATAAACTTAGTAAGTCGACCCAGTTGTAGGTTGCTCACTTCCTCCAGATCATTAAAAAATGGTTCGCCCAGTGCATTGAACCTTCTTCTCGCGAGGCCGGGGCATTCACACAAGAAATGCTGAATTATTTTCTCCTCTTCTTCATCTCTGCAACTTCTACAGAAGTCGTTAGTTGGTATTTGCATACGTGCAGCGTGTCTACCGAACAGGCAATGTCCGGTGATTACGGCAGTGATGTTTCTTAGGTCCTTCCGACTGTGCTCTAATAGCGCTGCTGTTTTCCTGTTATCAAGTAAGGGCACAATTGCCTAGAGATGCTACAAGTTGTAAGCCCTGTCCATCTGCTTTGCGCAAGTTGTTTAGCTATTCGATCTATCTCTTCTTTTACTGATCCCAGTGGTCTAGCCGCAGTATTCTTTGCTAGTTCGACAGACATGCTTGCGCCCTCCCTGGCGAGCGCATCAGCAGTCTCGTTGCCATATATGTTGCTGTGTCCAGGAACCCAACACAAGGTGATTCGATGTTGAGCACCAAGTGTGCAGAGATTGTTGCGACAGCGCCTTACTTATTTTGACTTAGTACTGCTGAAGCAAATTGCCTTTATGGCTGCTTGACTGTCTATATAGATAGCTATAGACGCAGGTCCTCTCAAGCCATCCTTCAGCTTTTCAGGTAAGAATCGACGAACATTTAAGATCAAGTAGATTGCAACACGATAATAAATCGGCTTCTGGAACACATCAGCCGTAGTCCAACCTACCGCTGGTGTTGTAGCTTCATTATAACGTAAAATTAATATCATTATAACTAAAACAATCGCAGACTCCCGGACTATCTAATGCCATTCACGTCGCGCCGCATTGTTTTGGTTAGTTGTCCGGCTGAACGGACTAACAGGATGTGCTGCTCTGAAACTTAACACATTTATTTTTCAAGATAGTCAATAGGACTTTTTCTTAAAATAACACACAATAATATTTTTAGATGGTTAGACATGGTGGTTGTCTGGGTCTTGGTTTAGCAGCGATGGGCACACACCGACAAGACGTTTATGAGCAGCTCAAGTTCAATTTATACCAGGACGATGCAAACACTGGCGAAGCTGCCGGTATCGCCATGGGCATGGTCATGTTGGGCTCCAAAAACGCGTCGGCAATCGAGGATATGGTGGCGGTAAGTAGTTTTAATATGTTTGTTTTAAGATTAGCTTCGGAACTTAATAATGACAGGTATAGCGTGTATAAGACAAAAGTTGGGGAGGGAGGAAATATTTTGTTATACAGGATGTGACTTATTGTATTTAAATGGGTGTCTCAGATCAGTGGCTCCCAAACTTATTTCACCCACCGCTTACTTTGAGAATAAAAAAATTTCTAGAGCCAACCAAATTTTTTTAACTTACTGTCTGTTGCGCATCTGAACAACTATTACAAATATTATCTTTAAACGTGCAATTTGATACGGATAGGATAGATAGGAAGCTATTTTAGCTACCCATACCTTATTTCTGAGTTCAAAGAACAGTTTTTCAATGAGAACAATTAAAGAGAAGTATTTTTTTTTAACAATAATTATAATTGATTTGAATCTACAAATTATTTAACGCGAAGGATGAATTTGATGTACTTTAACGAGTCTAGTATGTCCAAGTTTATAATGTCCTGTTTTTCAAGTGTTGACAGTGAACAAGCCAGTCGTCGTTGTTAAAGGATACTGCTGATAAATTAGAGAAAGTTATTAAATTCACGTCTGTCGATATTTTTCTTGTAGAATGATAGTTCGTTTACGACCGCAGCAACTACATTTTTGTTTTAATCAAGTTTACGGCGTCTCCTTGATAAAAAAAATTATACGGGTCTGTCATGTACGTAATATAATTCTGTTAAGTGATGAGGTTGTCTCGCAATTATGTGTCTTTCTTTTCCAGGAACTCTATCACAAATTAAAACGGATTGTAAAATTGAGTAAGACAAGTTCCTTTTGGTAGCCAGCGTACTTTTGTGAGCTTATAAAACTCGTCGAGATAAGACGCAAATTAATGATAAAAACGAAATAATTATGGAAAATTTTTATTCTTAATCTTATCTCGACGAGAAAAATCAGTCGTCCAATTGCAGTGCCATGGAAAGTCACTGCCGAAATACGTATCAGAAAAACATAATTTTTCGCCATTTTTAATCTACCCTCGCATCCCTAGATCGCCTTAACGCCCCCAATTTTCTCTGAGCCTTCTACCGCCCCCCCTGAAAGTCTCCAGCGCCCACAAGGGTGCGTTATTCCCCACTTTTAGAACCACTCTCTTAGATATACACTCCATACTTTTTTTAATCATTTAAAACGTTGGGTAAATACCTCTAAAATTAGACCTGATGCTTCGCACACCATCTGGATCTGGAACGTGTGAAGGGTGAGCTAGGCTACACAGTATTTAAGCCACAGTTGACCCATTGTGCATTCTTCAGGGGGTTAATATAAATAAATAAGTGATACAGAGGATACTTTCGACTGTCTTATCTTCCTGTTCACACCCTCTATATAAAGATGTGTCGTTTAGCTTCATAATAAAAAGGTGTTGACGTAGCTGACAGTAGCATGCCATTATTTACTTCCACACAACCAAGTGGATTTTATCCCATAATAACGTTTTCATATCGAAAATATTACTATTACGACTGGACATATACTTATTTTTAAATGTATTATATATTGTTATTAAAAAAAAAATCATCCTCCGTAAAGTCCTGATCTGCGCCATGCGAGTTCGGTTTATTTTCTATGCATTGCAAAACTTTGTAACTTGTTAAGAGCCAGACGCCCAAGGCTCCCACAAATGGAAATATTTTGGTCAGTTGCTGTAGGCGTGCCCGCCAGGCAGCCATATTTTAAATCACGATATGGCGTGATTCCGTTGTTGGATCGTACTTCGCGAATGCGTGTTATATTACTTTGTTCGCGATCCTAAACAAAATAATTTTCTTTCTGACTTATCATAATATGAAAGTTATGAGTACGATTAGTTTTTTAATGGATCTTTCATTTTATAGAATTTGTTTGGAACAAAAATTGAAAATTAAGAACTTAGAGCGGCCTTTATCAAATTAAAAAATATAAATAGCTCAAGGCTGATAAAAACTGCCTGTGTGGATATTTAATTTATTATTATTAACATGTTCTTTATTGGTTACCCAATTGGCCTTCGACCGAGGTCCTTCAGCCGCAGTAAAGTTTACATATTATTACTATTTGCTATTGTATAAATATAAATAATTAAAAAAGAGATCGCTTGTACAAAAAAAAAAAACATTAAGTATTATAATAGTATCTTAAAGTCCAAAAACCGTAGTAAAAGCTATTGCAGTTCCATAATGTTTTCATAGGTTGTTAGGTTTGGAAATCTATATCTGGACTGCCTGTCTTCTCTTTTTCTGCAGTGGGGTTCGATTAACTCGATATTATGTTGTCTCTTGGCAAACTTTGTGTTTAACTGTTTTATTCTTTGTTCAATGGGTTGTATGTGTGTTTTTCTGTACAAGAGTTCGTTGCTGGGTTTGTGCAATTGGTTTTGGGGACGCCTCATTTTGGTTATAGCACGCAGAGCTGAAGTTTCTGCGACTGAGATGTTCTTCAGTGTTGAGGGTCTTAGATTAGAAAATATCATATGCCCGTATTCCAAAATGGGTCTGCAGATGGATTTATAAATTTTCACGGCTGTTCTTGTGTTTATTCCTTGGTTTTTAAAAGTTAATGATCGGAAGTGTTTGGCTCGACTGATTGTTTTGCTTTTAATTGTTTTTGTATGCTTGTTAAAGTTTAGTTTGGCATCGATTTCGATACCCAGATATTTTGCTGAAGGTTTCGGCCTGATCGGCTGGTTAAAAAGGGTAATGTGCGGTAAATTTGCTTTAATTGAATGGTGAAACAGAACGAATTGTGATTTGTGAGGATTTGGAACAAGACGCCAGTTCCGGAACCAGGATTCTGTGTCATATACAAAAAAAATGTATATTAATATTAATACATATTTAATTTAAATAATGAAAATATTTATACAAAAAACAGATGGGTATGCGGGTGTGATGTATCTAATAGACTATTTTGGTTTATGTGTGTTTTATTTGAAGGGGAGGAAACATCCTTCATTTCTATATGTTTGGTAAAATTAACATTCAAACTCAGTTGAATTTTGCACACCGTAACGAAATAATAAAGCAAACGAACAAACGTATATTATTATACTAGTATAGTTACTATAAAATATTGACTAAATTCGATAGCATCATTTGGGCGTGGTCCAAATTTTTTTTGGCTGCATCGCGTTTTTTACTCCGTAAATAATTTTTTGCCCTACCTTACTAAAATGTCACGAACCGCCACTGTGTAAAACTAAATTTTCTTCCTTCTCTCCTCCTCTTATCCACATCAACTTTGGTAAATTATTTGTTTCTTCATTAATTTAACTAAATTAAATGTTCTATGAAGGGTTGCTTCGTCCGAAACATGTAGAGTAAATTAAAAAAAAAAAAAATAGTGGAGGAATATTTGAAGTGTCATAATTTCTTTCTTTAACTCGCCACTCCCCTCCTAGTATGGAGTATTTCTTCACATCATTCCATCACGATTGTTAATCGGTATATGCTTTGCCCATGTTTGGCCTTTTGCATTCAATTCTTAAACGATTTAACGCTGATAATAATACCCCGGGGCCTGTGACGAAAATTTATAAAACCTCCAACATTCGGTCTGAGTCAACAAATACAAATTTATTTATAAAGGCTGTCAACACTCGTGTGAAAAGGGACGTTGCTTAAACGCGTGTCGAGAGGATTAGTTTACGACATGGATGGATTTGAGGGAAAAATAAACAGCTTTTTTTTTTGTCGCTTGAAAAAATCGAGCCGAGTGTTTTGCGCGAATTGTTTAAATTTTTTTATGAAATGAGATCTAGTAGTTTTAAAAGTGCTATTTTTGCTAAATCTTAATTTTGTCACAAGCAGGAATGCTGTTTTCCCTCTTCTTATTGGTGACTACCCAGATAGCGCAAACACCTCTAATACGTCTTAAAGATATCAACAAAAGATGTCTTTAAGGTGGGATTAACGACGCCATTTTCTATCGTCAATTCGATTTGTAACTGTTGACGATTCGCATGCGCACTGCAGTGCTGTATTGATCAGAGTAGTTATTTTTATGCTTTTGGCATATGAAGAAGAAAGACAGACATATTCTTGAGCTGGCAGATGTTAGTCAGGCGGTCATAAGTTTTTGTGCAATTACGGAACCTTTTCTGTTAAAACAAACACATACTCTCTTGAATTCTTAAAAGAGATAACATCTAGATATACTAGAAAATATCGTGTTACCAGTAAAAATTGTTTTTTACTTTAGTTCTGAAAATCGACGTGTTTACTTTCAAGGATTTTAAGGTAAATTGTGGCAATTTTTTTTGGTTGCAAAAAACTGCTTTTTTTAAAGTTTCTGTCCATTTATTAAAAAAAATACTATATACGGCATACTATTGGTCAATGCCTCCCTGAACAGCCCTTCCAAAATAAGATACTTATTATTTTTTTTAATAAATTGCAAGGTTCCGGAAGTTGCATTCAAGCCAATTATAGGTATTTTATATATGATTGACCTTGAGAACGGTGCCCTTAAAACATACGCTTATATCCGACAAGCATCGTCCTATTTCGTCGTGTTTATGATATTATATAGGTACGGAATGTCCACGGAAAGTCGGCGATATCTCAGAAACTATAGTATGTAAAAAATCAAAACGATTTATTTGGGCAGCTTTATCATCTTAATATATTATATACCTACAGAATAATATTTTATTCTATATACTGTGCGAGCAAAAATTATTGGAAAATGTTCGTGAAAATCGTCCATGCACAAACCCGGATTGTATTGCCACTCACAATTTACTTCTAACCCCAATTCGAAAATACACTTCAACCATGAATGTTTCGTGCTGTTCCGTAAAGCCAATTGTGTGAATTGTTCAAGAAATTGGAAAAATTAGCGATGAATCAAATTACTTGTAACGACTGTCAAAGATGACGGAATAACTGATTGATTGTTAATTCAGGTAGTTACTGACACCCAACAGGTATTAAGCTCTACGGCTAAGCATTACGTCCTTAGATGCAAGGCCCTATTTGATGCAAATAATTTTTTGCTCGCACGGTATAAACGCAGTTTTTTTTTCAAGAAATATATTACCTATAATAAAATTATTAATTTAAAATTTTTAAGTAATATAATATATTAATTTATAATATTCGCACTTTGGATACATAGAATAATTATCAGTTAATAGTTAAAATAGGCTAATTGTTATCGGTATTTTAATAATTGAAAGTCGCCTAGGCACGCTATCTATACTTCTAACTTTTATCGTCAATATTTTTGGTTAAAAACACGTTGGAGAGCTACGGGTTTGACTGACCTTTAGAGCTTTTAATTCTCTATTTAAAAAAAAATAATCGTATCATTCTATTTGATTTTTTTAGGCACTTTATTTGTTCGTATTTCAGAAAACTCTCTTTAGCGTGAAAAGTAAGCTTTACGCGAGAATTAACCGAAGCTCAATGGATAGGGGAAAAACTGTATCGAATAAGACCAAATTTGTTAAAATCCGTTCAGCTCAAACAAAGTAACCAATTTCTATACAAAGCAAATTTCGATATTGGCACACCATTTTGTTTTAGAAGATACTTACAGTAAAATGTTTATAACAAAAAAGTTTCGGCATGCCCTAAAGATCAAAATACGCATATTTTCGGTACCTCTTAATTCGGCAACATAACGAGAAAAATCGAATTTTCTATTTGACCATGTCTGTTACGCCCTCTAGCGGCCATCTCACGAACTGAAAAATATTTTCCAGCGATTTCCCTTGGCAGTATTTACGAACAATATTTTTTTCTAAAGTTGTAAGATTAACGGTCTCTCGTTCTTATTAGGCCACCCGGTATTATAAATACAAAGAAAATTTTAAAATGGTTCATGGTGACTGTTGTGCTGTGCAGATATTATTTATATTGGCGCGCGTCGATCGCTACGAAGTTACAGTCAGTTGGAACGATGCTGCCAACGCAAATTAGTGAATGGCAACCTATAAAGATCAAAAACCCGTTAGTACTGAGATATTATAGTGTGCCATTTATAGAGCCTATAGTAAGCATTATACTTTTTTTTATACGCCTGTGGTATAAACGCATTTTTTTCTTCCATAAATCTTATCTTTTGTCTGCGCACCAAATAAGTTCTAAGAGTCTAAAGGTAATTTGTCTATGGTTATAACAGTTATGTAGGCCTTTACTAAAACGATATATACCAACTGAAACACTTTGCACGAATGAAAATAGAACGAATATTATTTTCAAGCAAAATATCACAATGAAACAAAAAAAAAATGTTTCCAGCGAAAAAAAATTACACGTTGTCGATTTCCGTGCGAGCAAAAACTATTTGCATGAAAAAGGCATCTAAGGACGTCATGCTTAGCCGTAGAGCTTAATAACTGTTGGGTGTCAGTAACTACCTGAATTAACATTTAATCAGTTATTCCGTCATCTTTGACAGTCGTTGCGAGTAATTTGATTCACCGCTAATTTTTTTAATTTCTCGAACAATTCACACAATGGGCTTTACGGAACAGCACAAAACATTCATGGTTGAAGCGTATTTTCGAAACGGGGTTAGAGTAAATGGTGAGTGGCAATACAATCCGGGTTTGTGCATGGACGATTTTCACGAACATTTTCCTAACGTTGCTTTTATTGCTGGGGATTTTTATCATTGCATGAAAAAAACCGTGGCTGTGTTTAGGGAAACAGGTTCTATACAACACAAAAAAGGAGCAGGAAGATTATCTGTAAGAACAGAAGAACTTGTTGCAAACTCTCGTGAAATAATGCAAAATACGCCAACAAATTATATAAGACGCCTGTCCCAAGAAGCGGAAAGATCTTATGGAACATGCAGGACTATTCTTAAAAAGCAGCTAAATTTATTTCCTTATAAAGTGAAATGATTTATTAGACCTGACATTTTTTTCGGATGAAGCCTGGTTCCACCTCTCCGGTTATGTGAATTCTCAGAATACACGCATGTGGAGTAGTGAAAATCCCCATTTTTTTGTGCAGAGTCCACATTGCACCCTCAAAAAATTGGTGTCTGGTTAGCTGTTTCCCGAAAAAGAATTGTTGGTCCTATTTTTTCCATGACACAGCTACAGCACAGCGGTATAGAGACAATATTTTGAATCCATTTGTGGAGCAATTACTTGACGACGAACTACGTTTTGGATATTTTTAACAGGACGGTGCAACCGCCCATACAGCCGCCGAAACTATTAACTACTTACGCAATTTTTTCGACGACAGATTGATCAGTTTTCGATCAGACCTTGAATTCCCACCTAGATCACCTTGTTTAACGGTTATGGATTACTTCGTTTTTCCTCATTTAAAGAACACTATTTTTAAAACACCAGTTGCAAATTTAGAACAATTACAAGAAAGGATTATCCAAGAATGTGGTAACATTTCTCCAGAGATGCTGGTCAACACTTTCGAAAATATGAAGAGACTTGTGAATTTATGCTTAGTGGCCAATTTCAGCAATTTATGTAATTATTTTTCTTTTTCTTTCTGTATATTCTTACTTTGTTAATTTTGTAAACAACAAAAATAATTTTGTATTTGTCTACTTATTTTATTACTCATTAGTTTGGCATATCATGTCATAATATGAATTTGACAAAATTTTAACCTAGATTTGGTTAGATATATCGTCCCCATATCATTGTGATCTATCTAAACCAAGCCCTACGTTTTTTAATCCAAGCCCTCTTTGATGCAAATAATTTTTGCTCGCACGGTATAAAAATTAAATATAAATAATAATATTTTGTTTAGAAGGGGTAGGGGAGCTTATGAGCAAATTGGGGGCTCAGCCCCCCTCTAGTTGCGCCTATGCTAATGTGTAATAAAATACCCATCCAGACGAATTCTACTTATCCCCTTTTCGGGTCTATTACCCGTATATTGATGCGTTAGTTCTGACAAGAAAAACGGACTTAAAGGGTGGTAAATTACTTTTTACTTGTTATTTTTACGATTTAGGATCCGTTCTTTTTGCCGATTTATTTTACTTCTTCTTTGCCCTAATAAAGTAATTTTATTTGGTAGTTTTATTTGACAGATTTAAAAGACAACTCGCTAGCTGCATATTATTATTTTAAATTAAATTTTATTTATACAGGCTGTTGTGAAAATTACTTATTATATTTTTAAGCCCGTAAATTCGGATATAATAACATTATGCACAAATAGTATATTACCTAACAAGTGTTGAAAGTGGTACTTTTCAAACGAGGGGGTATTTAGCACAAAGCGTAAGCCGAGTGCGAAAATTCTCCTAGTTTAAGAAAATCACTTTCACACGAGTAATGTACACTATTTTTCCTACGAACATACAAAATTATCAACAATACTTTTTTCTTTGTATTATTTTGTAGGTATACAGGGTGTCCATTTAGTGTGCCGGTGGACGATATATCGTAAACGGTCGACTTAAGGAATCAACTTTTATACAAAGGTTGTACAGGTTAACGTCGCGCACCTTTTAAAAATAATTTTAAATATAATAGACGCCAAGTTTTGCAAAATAAAGCTATGCGTACAATTTTAAATGTGGATAAATATACGAAAATAAATTTAATGTTAGAGAAACTTCAGTGGTTAAATGTTAAAAATTTAATATTTCTTCTGATTTGTACTTTTATTTCTAAAATACAACATAACTTACTGCGTTCTCATTTAAAAGATTTTATAACTCAAAATTTTGAAAATCATAACTATTCAACCAGGTATAATAAAGATTTTTGTCTAGGTAGGGTATCAAAACATTTTACAGATAAATCGGTTTTCTATAAAGGATTAAGTGAATATAATAACTTGAATATTTTAATTAAATCACAGACCTCTGAAAAATTTTAAAAAATCATTGAAAAATTATTTATGTAAAAAACAAAATAATGACTGATAACTTTTTTTTACAGATGATACTGTTAAATTAGTTCAAATATTTTATATAACTTGTTAAATTGTAGCACATTGCTAAATAAATCTTGTTACTACTACTACTACATTACTAGGTTGGACCAAAAATCCAGGGTGGGCCAGACATAACTTTTTTTAAATGGAGCACCATATATTTTTTCATTATATTGAAGCCTTTAGTAGTCCTCTATTCTACTTTAAAAAATTTTGATCATCAAATGCGACATTGTCAAGATATGATTTTTTCAATGAATTTTTGGCTAAAAATGAGTTTACATCAAAATCGTTGAATTTTAACTATCTTTACAAATTTTTTTACTAAAACTTTGGAAGAAAAAGTTATAACATGTTAAATCACCATACGGTTATTAGAATTGGTATAAGTACTACAGAGTGTACACACGAGTAGAATTAGTAAATATGATTTACGCAATTGGAGAAAGTAATGGAAATTGTTTTATGGCATTACGTTTATACGCTCAGAAGTTTCCAGAAGCTCGATGTCCGGACGAAAGATCAATAATTCAAAAAACAGGATCGATTTCAGAGAACGGGAAGCGTAGAGTATGAAAAACATCTAGGACCAAAACAGTGCTTATTGAAGATAACCAGTTAGCTATTGCATTGGCGGTGGTAGAGAATCCAGAAATATGTGTCAGAAAAATTAGTTCTAATTTGGAAATTAAAAAATCCTCAGTGAATAATTGTTTATCGGCAAACAAATTTCATCCCTATAAGGTTCAATTACATCAAGAATTAAGCGACAATGATTTTGAAAGAATAACATTATTTTGTCAATGGGCCCAAAACACCACTGCTGCATTTGAACAATTAACGTAGACAGAGCCACCATAAAACGTCAAATAATTGATGATTATTATGTCTGTCATTTGCAGAAAAGTTAAATTTGATAGAAATGCATGGCCAACTAGTTATTAAATTGAAAGTATCACGAATTTACGCTTGCCTTTATGACACAATTTTTTTAAAACATGTTTTCATCGACAACTTTTTAAAATAGGGTATCACATATTGGTATCAAATTAAAGAGAGTTAAAATATCTTTACGAAAAAAATTTAAAATACAGGGTGTTTCATTTAAAAAAAAAACGAAATCTTGGTTTTAAATTCATTAAGTTTGGACCAAGATGTTGAATAATCTGTAGTACTTATACCAATTCTAATAACCGTATGGTGATTTAACATGTTATAACTTTTTCTTCCTAAGTTTTAGTAAAAAAAATTGTAAAGATAGTTAAAATTCAACGATTTTGATGTAAACTCATGTTTAGCCAAAAATCCATTAAAAAATCATGTCTTGACAATGTCGCATTTGATGATCAACATTTTTTAAAGTAGAATAGAGGACTAATAAAGGCTTCAATATAATGAAAAAAATATATTGTGTTCCATTTAAAAAAAGTTATGTCTGGCCCACCCTGGATTTTTGGTCCAACCTGTATATTTAAAATTATTTTTAAAAGGTGAGCGACGTTAGCCTGTACAACCTTTGTATAAAAGTTTTATTCCTTAAGTCGACCGTTTACGATATATCGTCCACCGGCACACTAAATGGACACCCTGTATATCACCATTGTGTTAAACAAATTATTTCAACACTAAAGTTGAAAAATGTTAAAACAAATTTTAAGGCGGATTCCAACAGAAGCGTCTATATTAAAACCAAAAAATAGCAATGCCCATTTTACACATTTTAACTTACCTAGTTCAGAGAGGTAATAGACTTTTTATTAGGCCTATGCCTAGTTAGTTGGGTATTGTTTAAAATCATTGTGTAACCCAACATCAGATTTATAAAATATAAGGGCAAAAAGAGTTCGTTCTTGAGTTTAGGCAGGCTTTTGAACATCTGGCCAAAGACAGAAACTTATTATTTTTTTATTATTGCAGTGTTTTATATTGCATAACGTAGTTTATTATTCCCAGCTCCCAAGAGTTAGGAAGTTTACATTAAAAAGTAATTCTCTGAAACAAAACACGTAAAGCGCGGAACAAGGGTGTGAGTGAAAAAATCCATTTTGAGTTATTGTGGCCACGATATGCGTTTCCGTTATTATTAAAACTCTCAGTCACAAGCTTATGGTCTTAATAAATTGCAAAATCTAATAGGTATATACTGTTAAACATCACGCAAAGATTGGTGCGTGAAGAAAACTTATAAAACTGTTTTGTGTAGATAATGTATTTTAAAATGTGATAATTCATCGTTTTCGTATTTTGTGTGTATCACAAATGCAGTATAAAATACAAACACTAGGCTAGCATGAGACAGGTGCGTTATCTGGTAGTGAAGCATCCCTAAACCTCAGGTTATTCTTACACCATTCTCTGAAACAAAAGAAACAGTATCGACTTTAAATATTTCTGTAAAATATGACCATTGACAAAGTATTGAACATTATTTTTAAGAATGGGGGATGCCACGGGAAGTTATAACAGATGGTTATTCTAATAAGCCTTCAAGGTGCAGGATATTTTCTACATTGTTAGATAAAGCATTCAAATTTAGATCTTTATAGAGTGAATCTTTAAACTGTGAGATTCTGAAATTATCCTGTAAATTTTTACACTCAGTAAATTGCCATCAATCATGAAAAGGGGTGTGAATTGAGAACGCACTACCGCTTAGAGTTTTCAGGTTAAGAAAAAACTAACCCAATAAACGGAAGGCTTGTAAATAGACTACTTCAGCCCTACAGTATACCCAAGGGCCCATTTAAGCGCCATTAAATTACTATTTCTTGTGGTTAAAGAAGCCCTAATCCATCACCGATGGACGGCTGCCCTATTTTACACCGGTTTCGGAAACACTAAAGGAGGAATTACTTAAAAATTTGAATACTGATGGAATGGGCAAAACAGGGCAACGTTAATTCCTCATATCATTTCAAGATTCAATTTTTAGTATTCGCTAATAAACGCGAATGGGTTTACGTGTATTTGCGAATCGTAGTGATTTTCGTAGTGAGTTCCTTGTAATTTTGTGACGATAGCCAAGGGCTAATTTAAATTACATTATTTGGAATAATATAAAAAGGTGCTATATTCTGATGAAACAAAGAAACAAAACTATAGTCAAATCTGGCCTTAACGTGCGAGTCCAAAGGTCACTATATCAACTACCGTGCGAGCAAACATTATTTGCATCAAAGAGGGCTTGGATTAAAAAACGTAGGGCTTGGTTTAGATCACAATGATATGGGATGGGGACGATATATCTAACCAAATTTAGGTTAAAATTTTGTCAAATTCATATTATGACATGATATGCCAAACCAATGACTAATAAAATAAGTAGACAAATACAAATTTATTTTTGTTGTTTACAAAATTAACAAAGTAAATATATATTATAATATATAAATTGCTGAAATTGGCCACCGCCATGCTCCAAGCATAAATTCACACGTCTCTTCATATTTTCGAAAGTATTAACCAGCATCTCTGGAGAAATGTTACCACATTCTTGGATAATCCTTTCTTGTAATTGTTCTAAATTTGCAACTAGTATTTTAAAAATAGTGTTCTTTAAATGAGGAAAAACGAAGTAATCCATAACCGTTAAACAAGGTGATCTAGGTGGGAATTCAATGTCTGATCGAAAACTGATCAATCTGTCGTCGAAAAAATTGCTTAAGTAGTTAATAGTTTCGGCGAAATATCCAAAACGTAGTTCGTCGTCAAGTAATTGCTCCACAAATGGATTCAAAATATTGTCTCTATACCGCTGTGCTGTAACTGTTTCATGGAAAAAAATATGACCAACAATTCTTCTTCGGGAAACAGCTAACCAGACACCAATTTTTTGAGGGTGCAATGTGGACTCTACAAAAAAAATTGGGAATTTCACTACTCCACGTGCGTGTATTCTGAGAATTCACATAACCGGAGAGGTGGAACCAGGCTTCATCTGAAAAAAATGTCAGGTCTAATAAGTCATTTCTTTTCAATACATTTTGGGTAAACCATTGCCTGCGTCTTTCAATATCAGCGGCTTGTATTTCTTGGAAAACTTGCACTTTATAAGGAAATAAATTTAGCTGCTTCTTAAGAATAGTCCTACATGTTCCATAAGATCTTCCCACTTCTCGGTACAATTTGTTGGCCTATTTTGCATTATTTCACAAACATTTGCAACAAGTTCTTCTGTTCTTACAGATGGTGTTCCTGCTCCTTTTTTGTGTTGTATAGAACCTGTTTCCCTAAACACAGCTACGGTTCTTTTCAGGCAATGATAAAAATCCGCAGCAATAAAAGCAACGTTAGGAAAATGTTCGTGAAAATCGTCCATGCACAAACCCGGATTGTATTGCCCCTCACCATTTACTTTAACCCCATTTTGAAGATACGCTTCAACCATTTGTGCTGTTCCGTAAAGCCCATTGTGTGAATTGTTCAAGAAATTGGAAAAATTAGCGATGAATCATATTACTTGTAACGACTGTCAAAGATGACGGAATAACTGATTGATTGTTAATTCAGGTAGTTACTGACACCCAACAGGTATTAAGCTCTGCGGCTAAGCATCACGTCCTTAGATGCAAGGCCCTCTTTGATGCAAATCATTTTTGCTCGCACGGTAGCTGAGGTGTATTCACCTGTTGACCTGTTGTTACTTCATATTTTTTTTTGATACGTACTGTTTTCTTTAATAAAACTAAAATTATTTATCGGTAAAACGATTTAATTGCAAAAAAAACAAACAAATTAACACTGCACGTCATAATATGGGATATTAAAACAATGGCACTTTGGAACAACACTTGGGGGACTATACGATCTAATTTAAATATTTTGAGAGAGAACTATATTTTTAACTTAATAGTGAACAAAGGTGTAAAAGTTTTATGTTTATTTTCTTCTGGTTCCTTTAAACTTATTTGAGCTGGCATTTTCAAAATATAAATCCTAATGTAATGTTTGTGCGCTTTTGATAGTTTCAAGAAGTTTTCTAATTATGCGCTTTGACTACCTCAAAGGATTCGCTGCGTAAGCGGCTGTGAACTAGAACTGAAATCTTTGGACCTGTATCAGCTTACACAAATCCTCACTAAAGGAGATGTGTTAATTTCGATTCTTGTAAAGAACGAGCAAGTATTCTTTGTTCTTTGGATCGTCAATAAATCGAAATAAAAAAGTGAAAATATTTGTCGTTACCACGAAAATGTGTGTTTTGCGACAAAAAGGATACATGATGTGCGTGTGAACGATCAACTTTATCAAAAAACTGTAAATACAAAAGCTGTTACGTTTGATAGTATGGTGTGTATCTTTTAGAAATAAGGAAAAGATACAGGGCGTCCTAAGAATGCAGGGTGTACCAAACAAATATTTTTAAATGGAATGCCATGCATATACCGGCTTTCACGCTAAAGTCTGCTGTATCTTGGAAAGTATTGGCTATAAATTTTTGGGAATTTTTTTTATACAGCGTGACCAGGAAAGTCCGCATCATATGATTTTTTTATTAATAACTTTATTCGACATTTGACTTTGGCATCAAGTTCTGCTTCGATGGTCACGTAACTCGCAATATCTGTAAAATTTTAATTTTTTCCAAAAAATAATTTAAAAGTAGAATTATTTCTGAAAGTATCGAAAAAAGTTATTAGAATTTTTTTTATTAAATGCAGTTTCTAGCCCACATGCAAAATTTTAGTTGCATAAGATAATTTTGATTTTTTACCCATATTTTGTAAATTGCACCACTTTTGCAAAATAAGACTCAACGCAACCTACCTAAAACTTCTTAGTTTTGACATACATTTTCTTTAAAGTAGCGCCATATTAAATGTGTGTTTTTCTACAAAATCAAAATTGGGCTATTAAAATTTGGTCGCATGTGATGCAAAGTTTATTTGTTTTTGACTCTGTATGGTAACTTCATAAAATTAGTATTTTTGAAAACGTAGTTTGTGTCTGAAAGTAAAACACCTTAATATTAGGACAAAAAAGAACACAGTGTCATCAGTAAAGTGTTCATTAAGTGGAAAATAAATTTTAGCGGTGGGTAAAAAATCAAAATTATCTTATGCAGCTGAAATTTTGTATGTGGGCCAGAAACTGCATTAAAAAAAACTTTTTCTAATAACTTTTTCGATTTTTTCAGAAATTACCCCACTGTTGAAATAATTTTTGAAAAAAATTAAAATTTGACAGATAATGCGAATCACGTGTGACGTGACTACTATTTTTTTGCTTAATTTTCATCTCGATCGAAGCAGAACTTGATGCCAAAGTCAAATTTCAAATAAAGCTATTAATACAAAAATATCCCATATGAAGCGGACTTTACTGGTCACACTGCAGAACTCCATATTATATTATATACCATAAAAAATATATGGCATTCCATTAAAAAAATCCATTTTTCGTACACCCTGCATTTTTGAGACTCCGGTATATTTGAAAATACTTTTAAAAGATACACAACATCAAACGCTACAACTTTTCTCTAGTTACAGTTTTTTGCTAAAGTCGACCGTTACGAGATATCGTTCACCGGCACACTAAATAGACACCCGATATACAGGGTGTCTCACGGTGACCGTTCATCGGTTATACCGGACGTTGACTTGCTTATTTTAAATAGAACACCCTGTATAATATATTTTTATTGTGTTCCTTTCTTTATTTTCAATAACTTTTACTATCCATTTCTGAGAAAATAAATTGTTTTTCTTAAATTTGGACCTTTAACAGGGCGTCGAATAGAATAAAATATCTTTACAAAGCTAAAAAAGTGAAACTGGAAACACCGGTTGCGGAATTAGATATTATTGTGCTCGATAATGAGTTGTCGGAAAATTACATTTTAGATACAGGAAAGTGGAAGAGTAATAATTTTTAATCTTTATCAAAAAATTAAATTTTTTTCGATGCGAGGCTACGCTGCTAGGTCATTCAATGCATAGGCGAGAGCATTTCCTATCTGTTTACATATGGTGTCCCTATACCTAACCAGAATAGTTTTAAACTTATTTAAGTTTTTTCGCAAAATTCCCTAAATATCAAGTCTTATTGATTTTTAGCAAGAAGGCCACGTTAAGCAAACTAAAATTATGTACCTACAGACGCGTGTCATTGTCAGTTCCAACCATAGACATATACCAACATTATATTACATTATAACATTTAACAATTTGACAAAAACTTGGTTACGTGTAAAACAACATTTTCAAGTACAATTTCTAACACGTGCCCATGCTTTACTGCTATGAGGACCACACTATTTCAGGGAGAGTACTTGTACTGATCTGAAGCTGTAGTAAGAAGCTGCTAAGAACTTACTGGTGTTAGTGTAGATGTGTATTGGTGCAGTGTTATGTGTAGTAAGTTCTTGTCACTTAACTACACAATACAGAAGTACACAAAAACTAGAAATTCGAAATATTAAACACCCACAATCCACAATACGAAGTTTTTCGAAAGCGTTCCTTTGACAACTTATCTAAGCAGATTTTTTTACTTTGCTGTTTATCACAGAAGTAAAAGGAAAGTACCTATAGCAAATAATCCACAAAGAAGACGTGACAAAAAAATGGCGCCGAGCCGGTTCTGGAGTGTATTTATATGAAGTCATTAAAGAAAACCTAATATCAAGAAAGTTGTGCGCATGTCCATTCTTGTTAAGCGGCAAGAGATGTGACCGGCGAGCCGTGCGTACAAACGCATTTTTTCACCCCTAAAACTTAACTTTTGTTTGCGCACGACATAAGCTGAAAATACACTCGGCGAAAAAATATAACCCTAAATAACTAACCACCCCATTGTTCCCACGCCACTGGTTGCGATTATGGGTCACCTGATATTTTCAAAGAGTGACCTCCAATCACTCTACCTTATACGTAAAAGTTAATTCCTGTATTGTAAGTAGATCCTAACCCTAAATTAAATAAAAACCACCTTTATGACACCATCTTCAAGGACCTGTAGCTCCCTCTGGAAGCATTTCCGGACCTATGTTAATATGAACTTTTTTTCATATCTTTTTATGTAGAATCATACCTTAAAATTTTTCATCGTCATTTCCGGACACCCTGTATGTCTATGGTTCCCACTAATATTTTCTTTATTTATTTATTTATTTATTTGCACAAATAAGATGCCAACAGGCCAATGGCCCAGGCTTGGCACCCACGGTTTACAATGTTGTGTACAGACATACCTATTACTAAGATTGTAATATTATCATTAGTTCATTAATTAAAATTAAGAACATCAATAGTATGATCTCTAAGCCTTTTTTTAAACGTTGATAGAGGTAAATTAAACAAATCAATATTGTGGTATAAAGTATTATAAAGTGTGGTTAAGCGATTTATGGGAGAATGTTTACCTGAATTTGTTCTATAAAAAAAGTTTGCAAATAGATTATTATGACGAAAGTTTTGTGAAGGAATATTAAAACCTATACCGAAAAGCAAATTTGGATCATCGATATAGTTGTTGATAATTTTAAATAAAAAGCGAATATCAGCTTGAGTACGCTGACACTCAAGGGGCAATAACTGAAAAGTTCGTTGAAGTTCTAATAAGTTGGCGTGAGGGTCGAAAATGCCGGTGCTTTTAAAGTTTAAAAATCTGAGATCATGGCCTTCTTGCCTAAAAGCAATAAGACTGCTTGATATTGGGAGAATTTTGGGAAAAGCCGTAAATAAGTCCGAAATTATTCAAATTTGCAGGAAAATTTCTGAAATTTAAAAATAAAAATGTAAATTTTCACATATAAAACAAGTCATATGACTAGTTTCGAATTTATGATTTTTATATTTATATATGAAACGTAAATTTTACTAACTTCGGTAACTTAACAATAAAAATGTTATTAAAAAAAACTCTTGCAGAGTATAAGCTTAGTTAGCTAATTAGGTTTATAAATAACTGAATAGATCAAGCTCCTTCTTGACCTAAGATCTTTTGTGGAAACTCGGTTTACTTAAGTTTGTAGTTCGCAAGAAGACCCTTCATTCATTCACTATTTATGAGGGTAAATATGGACATAGAATCCCTTTTTTCGTGTAGCAAAATGTTTACGTACATCAACCCGTCTTTATTTATGTTTTTTTGCATATAACATATTTAATTTTAAAAAATCGAACTCTCTGGTTGTTTGATTGTTTAATCGAACGTCTACATCAAAAAATATGTAATAATAATTCAATTAGAAAATATTACGTATTTGCAGCCAAAGTGAGGACTTTTGTCTGAACACGCGAACGAAAAACTTGTCTTTGATATATTAAAAATGTTTAATTTTGCAGTTCAACTTATTAAATTAAAATTACCGACACGGGGTTACTGAGTTTTAACTCAGTGCCGCAAACCTCCATACCTTAAAAGGATCGTTTATTTTGAATTCACCATACCTTCTTAATACATGTTTTATATACATGGCAAATTTTAAATTTTAGCAATGTTTTACAGATATACTCGTGAAAATACTATTTTGACCACTCCTGTTTAGAAATTATTTTTTTGGACCCATTTAATTAACTTTTCCACAATGACATACTCTTATGCAGTGGCGGCTCGTGACATGAATGTCTGGGGGTTCACAAATACGGGAAACGCGGCAGGGGGTACGGATTTTTTTTTGGAAGTTCAAGGTCATGTTGTTTTGTTGCTATGAAGTTCTTCGAGAATTTATTCATGAATTTATTCGTGAAGTCGGTAGCATTTAGTACACTGTGCATCAGCTGATTATTTTGCATGTTAAATTTTCGTGAATAATTTTACGAAGAAATTCACGAATTTATTTGACGTCCAAGTTGACCATTTACATTATCAAAGTTAGCCCTAAAGTGACTTCATGAATAAATTCACGAAGAACTTCACAGATGTAAAGATCGCTTAATATGAACTTAAATGAGCCTAATTAGGTACATACCTACCTATAATATAGGTAGGTACTGACATGTATGTGTAATTTTTTTATTAAACATCAAAATATTGTGCATTTGTGTCCTGGCCGATATTTTTAACAACCCTTCCTTAAAAAGATTCCAATAAAATAAATAAATAGCTTACCAATACGATTAACACCACTTTTAACCCAACACGGTTCTGCCTTTTCGCCGGCAAATAACAAAGACGGGAAACAAAATAGACTATTCTGCTTTTCACATCCGCACAGCCACTCATGTTTTTCATACAATGCACTCCTAAAGTCTTAAAAACTCTTTTAAAGTCCCGTTTTTGACCTTTATTTAGTTGCGTTATTTGGAGGTTAGGCACTGGTTTTCCCGCATTCTTTACAATAATCTTATCATCGAAACTTAACCCTGAGAATGACTTTTTTTAAAAACTCACTGTATTTTTGCAATTATTTAAATATTGCACCGAGACCGTTGCCGTCATTTTTATATTATTTATTATTTTTTAAAGAAGCCGTAAAATAAAACCGCGGACATACTATTACATAAATCACTAAAAGGCTCAGCCAGCTGGCGCCACAAAACACCAACTAAGGGCTGGCGCAGCACAACAGCAGAGTAAAAATCGAATTAGAAAACATAATTCAGAACAAACGAGCACTTTCGCTTAAAGTTGACTAATCATAACGTGCCTAAACCTCATGATCACCAGAAATTTGTGCCATAAAGATAGAATGAGATCGAAAATAAAACTAGCTATAAAACAAAGATAGAGCTATCGTGCTCCTCGACTCGTGAAAAGATTGCGGCCGTTCTGAACATTAAAAACTTCTGGCACCGGCGGCACAATGATACAAAGAAATAATTTATTGTATCATGCGGCGGCACCGTATTCTGCCGGTCGTTATGCCGTTCAAGCGCATGAGTCACCGCGGTTTAAGCGAAATTTTTTGTTCGACGCAACATCTAACAATAGGGAAAGTAAAGATATCGCAATTTAACGTTACGTAAAAGATAGGGTGATGATAATTCACAAAACGGTAACTAGTACCTATAGATTTTTTTTATTTTGAATTTTAACAATTTAAATTTTAACTAGGGGGGCACGTGCTCATGTGCTCTTATGCACAAGCCGCCACTGCTCTTATGTTCTTCACATTATGGCATTTCAACACACCAATTTTTAATTCCATAAAAGCTCCTTGAAGGTTTTATACCACTTATCTTTTTCTCTTCTGCTAAAACCATCAGCAGTACATTTTTCTGTCTCCTGATGATGAACGTTTCTACGTTCGAAACATGTAGAGACCTATGAGGAACATTTTTTTTGTTCTATTAAATTTTGTGGTGGAAGATTTTTAGTTTTTCTTTCCTTTCCATTTAAGTTTGTCAGTAAAAAAAAATTAATACAAAAACTTGCTTAAACAAAATGTTTGCTTAAGGGTAGCAGATGCAGAACATCAACAATAATCTGAGAAACAAGTTAATTTAAAAAAAAAATTATTCAAAAATATTACTACTG
Organism: Polydrusus pterygomalis; assembly: GCA_963969555.1. Lineage (NCBI taxonomy): Eukaryota > Metazoa > Arthropoda > Insecta > Coleoptera > Curculionidae > Polydrusus > Polydrusus pterygomalis. The sequence goes on from OZ018376.1 coordinate 85,796,609, forward strand.
TTGAAACGAACTGGGGTAGCATTTAAACTAAGCAAATATTGACGGAAAATAACAGTCCCGTTATAACAAATTTTAAAAGACCCTTAAAATAAACACAACGTTAAGGTAATGTTCTATGACCCTACGACTGTGCTTGATTGACGTCACAGTCACAATATTAGGAATAGTATTGAATTTGTTGAATTCGTGATAGTACTGTGAAGATCATTTTAATGTATTTTGTGGATGAGTGTAGTTGACTTTATTTGATCTTGTTTACATTGCGTATTATACATGTGGGTGTCAACTGTCAAATCGCTTTGTTTTTAGAAAAAGTTGACTATACAACACAGTTTTTTACCACTACTTGGCAACCAGCACAGAAATTTAACTATGTATATTTGTCCTAGATTACGGCCAAAACCAAGCTTCAACTAAAAAAAATTCACTTTGTATAATTTAGGTATCAAACTCGAGCTACTCAACCTCCTAAAAAAAACAGTTTGCTAACTCCTAACATAAAACACGTTAAATTATTGCTTTTTTATTAGTTAAAAAGTTGCGGATAAAAGTTTTAATCTTCCAATTCTTGAAGCAATCAAAAACGAATTTGACAAAGTTGGAACAGGTTTTCCACTTTCGACTGTGCTGTCTTTTAAAACCGGTGAAGTTGGAAACGGGACTTTGTTACGTTAAAACTTTTCTTTATGCAAGTCATTGAGAAAACCCTTCTTTTAAACCGGAACTTTCTCGATATTTTAGAAAGGATTTGGTATGCACGATAACAATGAATGCGAATGAAAAATTAAAAGCTGAATATTACGGGCTTACTTAAGCGAAATGAAATACCCTTGCAATAGAGTATGCCACATTTCATAGATGTGAACTTATCGTGGATTTAAAATTATTCCCAAAGTTGGTTATTGGATGGATACTCCGACTGCTTTCTCATAAGTGTTATTTTGTTTTGAGTTCTTATCTCAAATATACAAGAAACAAAAATAAATCTTATTTGAAAAAAAATCTTCAAAAGACCCTCAAGCCTGCGGTGTTCTAGTGGTTGGGTAGTGTCGGATTCGGTCCACGAGGCAACCACCTACCGACTAAAAAAATTCCCCTCTGATCATCTGGTTCATCACACCGGTACCGTTTTCACATTTCTTCAGTGCGGAAGCTGTCATTATTCTTTTATATTAGTTTTGTCTCCTCTCCTCTCTTTCTTTCGTTTCTAATATGCTTCGGATTGCCGGGTATGCGTGTGCCCAATCGTTCTCTGATAGAACTAAGCTCCTTATCATATTTTCGGGGTTAAACACCCTACCCAAGGCATTGTTCTTTCTTTCATCTATGGCAGTTAACAGTGGCGGCTTGTGACTAGCAAGTCAGGGGGGGCGCTGGCTTTAAATAAATAAAAATTTAAATGTCTATTATTTTCAAAAGTACGTGTCTGTTTTTTCTAACTTTCTCGTTGTGAATTTTAATTTCATCAGCATAAGCACTACTTAAACAAGTTAAAATATTAGTCCTAACATCTCAAAACTTACCACATTATGACGATGTTTTGCACTATTTTCATGTTTTTTTTTATTTTCTCTGAAAGATGTTTTAAGTCCTGCACCCCATTTATAGTCCAATTACCATCCCCGTCAAAAAGAGACACACGAAACAAAAAAAAAATTGTCCTCACAACCGCATACCTATTCAGGATTTTTTATTATATATTTCTTTGTCAAACTTACGCGTAAACTGTGCCTTACTTTTACATTTTGATTGCACTTGTAGGTACTATGTTCAATTTCTAGTGGCATTTTTTAAATCAAGTTTTTCACTTAAGCTCAGAGAACTAAACACAAGCTTCTGTAAATCACTGACCTTCATATTACACGACATTTCCCAACTTTATAATGTAACTAATAAATCAAATCAAAACAAATAAACAAAACATTAGCGCCTAGCGGCATCGACAGGTCGCCTCGTCAGAGCAAATAATATATCGATTATTCTACCGTGGCATCGCGAACAGCTGTTGTTGGGCGCGGAAAATTGGAGCTCGTCCGTGGCCGCTCGTTGTGCGATGTGTAGGTGACGTCACGCCTTTGTCGTCATGGCAACTCATCGAGAAGCCGCGTTGAATCGGGACGGATAATCGGTCGCCTCCGCCCGCCCGCGCTTAGTATAACATTGAGAGCGCGGAACTCGCTTGTCTATGAGTATAACCTACCCGTTGGAATAGGGCTATGTTTGGTTTATGCCCGCGCTTAGTATAACCTACCCGCTGGAATAGGGCTATGTTTGGTTTGAATTATTTTAATGGATTGCTTACACAGATTGCTTTATTGGTTTTTTAAGTAAAGTATTTTTGGATTCTGTTTGAAATAATTGCAGGGAGGGCGGCGCCCCAGAGCCCTTCATTAACGAGCCGCCACTGGCAGTTAAAAAGAGTATGCTCAACATCATCAACTTCCTGGCAGTAGACACACGAGTCAGAGTTTGCTATTCGTCTTTCAAATAGATACTGTCGAAAACAGACGATTATTTAAATTAATAAACTGATTTAAATAAATATATTCAGATTTAATTGCCAAAATTTTCTGTAATTCTTGTCGATTGAGTCGATAGAAACCATTAATCTGGTAAAGTATGTTTCACAATAAATGGTTGACTCCGTTTAACTACCTGGGACGTTTTGCAAGAGCTCGGCCGACGGGCTCTTGCAAAACGTCCCAGGTAGTTAAACGGAGTCAACCATTTATTGTGAAACATACTTTACCTATAGATGGCACATGTCATTCATTAACGCTATTAAAATGTGTTGACAACATCGTTTGTGGAAGAGAGGCGGTGAATAGCTGGGTGGGACAGGGAAAAGGGATTACGGTTGATTTATCTTTGAATGTGACCTTGCTACTATAGTTTCAACCTATACCTATAGTAACACTATGGTGGTTTTCTTGGACAGCTAAGAGGACATTCAACTGCACATCTTCTGAAATCCTAGGTCGACCTTGAATATAATTGTCTCTAACATGCCCGAAATCCCTATATTTTTTACAATTTTACTAACAACAGATTGAGATATTGGTGCTCGGATTGGGTACTTGTTAAATAACTCACACACTTCTGTTTGGGTACGCATCCTATCTCCATAGCCAAGCATCATTAGTATCTCTATCTTATCTTTTTCACTTAACCACGCCATTTTTACAGAATTACTTGAAGTTAGATAGATCTACACAATTTGAAGAATTTTTGACAAGAAGTAAATGTCTATGTAAAAGTAACTGGTTACAATAATAATAAAGAAATGCGCAATTAAAACTAAAAATCCACGAATCTCAGCATTTTTTCATAAAAATATTAAAATGTCAATACAATATCGAAAACCGTTGATTTTGGAGATATGGTATGTTATACAAAAAGTGTTCGGAATGTATCGTAGAATTTGGAAATAATATAATATACAGGGTGTTCTATTTAAAAAAATGAATGTTGACGGTATATGTTCTTCTTGAGACAACCTGTATATACATTTCTTATATCAAAAATTCGCAATTAAAAATAATAATCGACATGTCCAAGCGTTTTTCCAGAAAATAATCACCTGAATTTTAAACGAATTATTCCAACCTTTTTGAGCTCACTGTATAAACTATACTTGAACATTTTCATTACGGTTTATATACGTGACGAACGTACATTCCCCTCTCTTCAATGCAGATAACAGTTATTTGTTTGTTGAGAATAATCCCAATTATCATCTCATAAATTTTGGCACGGTATGATAATACTCGAAGCATAACTTTTACAATTTTTTTAACACCTTAAACATGCTTCACCGCGGGTGCGGCTACTGACGCTCATTTTGCTGATTATTGATTGAATCAACTGCTAAAAACGCAATTTATTCGTTATAAAATTCCTCGAAAAAATGCATCGCTATCTCCCGTACTAATAGTTTCAGAGAAGTTCAGCAATCAATATTAACGCTGAATGGAAACATGGTTTAATTAAAAGTTTCCCCCCATCCATTGATAAAGCGTTTTTTCGAAACTTTTTAAACTTTGGCCCTCAAAGTAATTTACCGACATGTAAAAAAAAGTTTTATAGATGTTTTCTTTAATCCACGGAATTCTTGTACGCAAAATTTGTATATTTTCTTATTTTTTCTTTTATTCATCAAATTGTAATTTATTTTCACTTGTAACCTCAACCAAACTTATTTATCACTATCATACTCATAGAATAGACTACATTGTTTACATTTTAAATAATTTAAAGATTCCAGCGTTCACAATTTGTCTGGTTAGCTGTACGGTTCATGTATGGTCCATTATACTTAACACGTGCACCAAAAGAAGCGCTGTTATCAAACTTACTGTTAAGTCACATATTAGATTCATAAAATTAATACAATACACATTACTGAGATAACAAACGTTAATGAGATACTATAGGTAGAACAATTTTTTGTTTTGTTGGTTTAAATAAATATGATTATTTCAGGTCTTTGTATTTACCTACTTATTTTAGTTCCATTGTGACAAAGTCTAGAATGATAGCGGCAACCTTGCTTTCCATTTTCACGCGTCGGCCATTCACAAGTAGAAACAAAAACAAGTGTAGTAATCGAACAAATCCTTCTTCTTTTCTGTGAGTAATTGTAGTATTTGTTTTTGCGATGTCGTGGTTAGTCATCGGAATATTCGAATTTTTCTTCAAAAATTTTAAGGCGCCTCTGGACTGTTTGTCTTGTTTGCATAGGGCAAGTTTAAATTTAAACAAAACTATGTACTAACTAAAAGCTATTATGTATTAAAAGAAAAAAAATGTATTTTTTTTTCAATAACTAATAGCTTTAATTTAGTACAACTAACAAGACAAATAGTCGAGAGACGCCTTAACGTTTTTGGGAAAAATTTTTTTTGCCATAAAATGGGTTTATGCGATAACTAAATTTTAAAATGCAGTTAATCTGATTTAAAATAAGTACTTTAAATAAACTGACACAATAAGTTAAATTTTCGAAAAAAGAAAAAAAAAATTGCATCTAAATTTTTGTACAAAAATTTTGCTATAGACTAAAAATTTCATGAGAATCGATATTTTCTTATAACCTTTTTTCGTATCTCTAAAACAAATGATGCTTTCGTCAGTTTGAAACTTTTAAATGACATTTGACAGGTGTAACGCACGTCACAAGTCAAAAAAGTTTTAAGATTTTGTTTTGGGTCATGCAGAACCTAATGCCAAGAACTAATGTGCAAAAAACGCATAAAAGAGTTTCCCATATGGTGTAGACTTTTCCGGCCACTGTATATCTAATTAAACTACAGAACTTTTGTAAAAACTTTTTTTTGGTAACCTAATAGTAGAGCCGATAATTTATTACTTTGTCACACAAATGGGCCACCCTGTATATACTAATTTTTACAATTGTTTACTAGTTTAAACATTTACTCGCTATTTTATTAGTAACTGTAGTTAATTCTCCATATCTACCAAACAAAAATTGTCCTGTAAGTTTGGGCCCTTCCCCCCTTGTATGGATTTTACTCCCCCCTATATTTTACATTCATTTAGGATTGAGCATTTCATTTATGTGATAAAATGGAACGGACAGAAAATAATTCCCTGAGGCACGTCAATTTTATTATATACCTAGTTTCGGCTTGAAACAAATAATTCCAATTTTAGTATTTTGTGGTCTCTTTAATTCCTACCGTGCGAGCAAAAATTATTTGCATCAAAGAGGGCTTGGATTAAAAACGCGGGGCTTGGTTTAGATCACAATGACCAACCAATCAATCTAGGTTAAAATTTTGTCAAATTCATATTATGACATAATATGCCAAACTAATGAGTAATAAAATAAGTAGACAAATACAAATTTATTTTTGTTTTTTACAAAATTAACAAAGTAAGAATATACAGAAAGAAAAAGAAAAATAATTACATATCTTCATCTTCATATTTTCGAAAGTGGTGACGAGCATCTCTGGAGAAATGTTACCACATTCTTGGATAATCCTTTCTTGTAATTGTTCTAAATTTGCAACTGGTGTTTTAAAAATAGCGTTCTTTTGATGAGGAAAAACGAAGTAATCCATAACCGCTAAACAAGGTGATTTAGGTGGGAATTCAATGTCTGATCGAAAACTGATCAATCTGTCGTCGAAAAAATTGCGTAAGTAGTTAATAGTTTCGGCGGCTGTATGGGCGGTTGCACCGTCCTGTTGAAAATATCCAAAACGTAGTTCATCGTCAAGTAATTGCTCCACAAATGGATTAAAAATATTGTCTCTATACCGATGTGCTGTAACTGTGTCATGGAAAAAAATAGGACCAACAATTCTTCTTCGGGAAACAGCTAACCAGACACCAATTTTTTGAGGGTGCAATGTGGAAATGGGGATTTTCACTACTCCACATACGTGTATTCTGAGAATTCACATAACCTGAGAGGTGGATCCGAAAAAAAAGTCAGGTCTAATAAATCATTTCTTTCCAATAAATTTTGGGTAAACCATTGAGAGTAATTTCTGCATCTTTCAAAATCTGCGGCTTGTATTTCTTGGAATACTTGCACTTTATAAGGAAATAAATTAAGCTGCTTCTTAAGAATAGTCCTGCATGTTCCATAAGATCTTCCCACTTCTTGGGACAGGCGTCTTATACAATTTGTTGGCGTATTTTGCATTATTTCACGAACGTTTGCAACAAGTTCTTCTGTTCTTACATATGGTCTTGCTCCTTTTTTGTGTTGTATAGAACCTATTTCCCTAAATACAGCCACGGTTCTTTTCAGGCAATAATAAAAATCCCCAGCAATAAAAGCAACGTTAGGAAAATGTTCGTGAAAATCGTCCATGCACAAACCCGGATTGTATTGCCACTCACCATTTACTCTAACCCCGTTTGGAAAATACGCTTCAACCATGAATGTTTTGCGCTGGATTGATTGGTTAATTCAGGTAGTTACTGACACCCAACAGGTATTAAGCCCTCTTTGATGCAAATAATATTTGCTCGCACGGTATAACTTTTTCCTATACACAAATAATTTTTCAAAATTTGTCTTCGTTTTTTTTTTAAGAAAAGAGCACATTCTATTTGTTTGCAATGTGAATTTATAATTTATAAAGAACAGAAAAACAAATTATTGCACACAAACTTTTCCTGTTTCCCGAAATACTTTTCCTAACAAGTTTGCCCAAAAAAACCTTTTTAAATATTTATTTTTGTTTTGTGGACAAAAGTAAGTTTCGATAGAAATTTAAACTTAAAACCCCAAAGTAGCTAAAAAGCAGTTTTGCAAACTTTTAAATGTGTTTTACAGTTTTTCAGTACGAATAATAGGATTAAATGGAGGATTTGTCCAATTAAAACTTTTTCGCGATGCATGCACTGATAAAGTTTATTTCTCTCACAAGTATTTTATTTGGGGGAACGAAATCTCTTTGAGGATAATTAGGATTATTTACTTCTGTTTCTGTAAAATTGGGGTGAAAAATGTGTTTAGAAACATTAAGTTTCAGTGAGTTTCTGTTAAATCCTAAGTTAGAAGAAAATTTTAAAAATCTTTAATTTCCTGAATAAAATCAAATAAAATCAACATTTAACGAGCAAAAATAAAAATATGTAGTAGATGGCAGTCGGATTGTCACATTTCGACTAAATAAGTATAAAAAGTTGTAGGATATAGACATCAATGAAAAATAAAAAGTATAGACATTTTCATGCAAGCAGCAAGTCATACTTTTATGAGTAGGTAAGACTTTTAATTATGACTACAATCAGTGATAAAATCCATTACACTTTAAATGGCATGAAATTATATTGCTTTTATCGTAAAAACAATATACAATATAACAATACACCCATCAATACGATACATGAGCTGGGTATACCGTTAATTTGAGAGAAAAAAAAAACACGTTAATTTTTTTTTTAATAAGAAAAACAGTTGAAAAAAATTATATGTCAATCTGTCAAAATTTGACAGGTCTGGTGTCACAACTTTCTTATTTAAAGAGATAAAAAAAATTTGATTTCAGATTCTTACAGTTACTATCCTCGGTGAAAAAATAGCCGATAAAAATTTGACATTGACAGCTGTCAAAATTTGACAGGAGTGATAAAAATTGCATTTAATTAAATTTTTTCATTTGGAAATATTGTAGCTACCATCTCGGACAAGAAAAAAATGTAAAAAAATTTGACGTTTACCTGTCAAAATTTGACAGGTCAAATTTAAAAGTTTTTTGAATTTAAAAGTTTTTTTAATTAAAAATTTTCTTTTATACTTCATGTAGCTACCATCTCGGACAATAAAAAAATGTAAAAAAATTTGACGTTTACCTGTCAAAATTTGACAGGTCCGATTTAAAAGTTTTTTAATTAAAAAATTTTTTTTAGACTTCATGTAGCTATCATCTCGGACAAAAAAAAAATCTAAAAAAATTTGACGTTTACATGTGAAATTTGTAGGATGGGGTTTTCGAAGACGGCTCTCTTCGAATGAAATAACAGCGATAATATGCAACGTCCGGTTATACCAGAGGTTGTCACAAACTTGCCTATTTAAAATGGAACAACCGGTATAATATATTTTTGACATAAAGAGTGAAACTTCAAATTCCGGTTATGGAATTAGATATTATTATTTTAAATTGTCGGGAAATGGAATTTTATATACAGGGAAGAGGAAAAGTAACACATTTTGATCGCTACATTGTTCGTTCATGCAATGCATAGGCGAGAATATTTCCTATCTGTACTTATAAGGTGTCCCTATACCTAACTAGAATACTTTTAAACTTATTTACGGAGCAAATTTAAAAAATTGAGTCCTCTAGGAAAAAGCCTTTGTAAAAAAAGTTATAAAAAATTTAAAACACAATAAAACTTGAAAATTGCATTTTTATCGAGACTTCTGTTCATAGCGATCTAGATGAAAGAAACTTTTTAAGTGTCAAATAGTGACGCATGGAGTCTCGTTGAATTTGGAATGATGTTCTGAATCGATATAGTCAAAAATATACAGGGCGTTCCATTTAAAAAGCGAAAGTTGAGATCATTTCCGGTTAAACCGGAAGTGACAAAATGGCATCCGCCATGTCATAAAATGCAATATAATGTCACATATAAACCCACCAAATTTTATTTCTGTAATTTAAACAATAAAAAAGTTATAGTAGTGAGCGTTCCTCCTGAAACACCCGGTATATTATAGCGTTTTATTATGAAAGAAGAAAATATTTAATCAAAAAGCTTAAATTAACCCCGTATAATAATTTTTTTAAATATTTAGATATAATTAGTGTCCGACCAAAACAAGATTTTCAGCCGAAACCGAATCTTCGGCCTTGGTCTCAGTTTCGGCTGAAACCGAAACTTAAAAATTTTATTGTATTACTGAAATTTAATTTATTTTATAAAGGACAAGATCGATCTTGGGAACGGATTAAACTCTTCCCACTAAAAAAAAACAAAAAAAAAGTCTACAGAAAAAATCTATTATTTATATAGACAACACTGCCTACGAACCCACCCAAAATTAGCCGAACGGTGCGCGACAATTCACGAACACTGAGTTTCGGCATGGCCGAAGGTTCGTCCGGTTTTTGGCCGAAACTAGATTTTTGACCGAAACCGAACCTCGGTCGGTCTCTAGATATAATACTTAAGGGACCAGTGCTCAAGGTCAGTCATGTATAAAAGAGACCTATAAATGGCTTAAACGCAGGGGTAACTTCCGGAACCTTGCAAATATTAAAAAAAAAAAATTACCATCTAATTTTGAAAGGACTGTTCAGGGAGGCATTGACGAATAGTATGCCGGTGTTTTCTTTTAAATAAATGCACAGAAACTTTAAAAAAAGCAGTTTTTAGAAACCACTAAAATTGCCACAATTTACCTTAAAATCCTTTAAAGTAAAGACGTCGATTTTCAGAACTGAAGTAAAAACAACATTTTTTACTGGTAACACGATATTTTCTAGTCTATCTAGACGTCATCTATCCCAAGAATTCTAGAGAATATGTGTTTGTTTTAACAGGAAAGGGGTCGTAATTGCACAAAACAGGAAAGTAAACAAAAATATAACCGGCTGACTAGCATCTGCCTTACTCTACCAACTCCAGAACATGTCTGTCTTTCTTCTTCGTATGCCAAAAGCATAAAAATAACTACTCTGATCAACACAGCACTGCAGTGCGCATGCGAATCGTCAATAGTTAGGCAAATCGAATTGACAATTAAAAACCTAGTAAATGGCGTCGTTAGTCCCACCTTAATACCCACAATGAAATTACTTTTGGACAGCTTTCATCAAAAATTGTAGCAAATATGGAAAATTTACTTATATTTATATTTTTTGCAAGGATACTAAAAACAAGTTTGAAATTTTGCAAATATTCTTACAAATAAACACTTTTTACGTCTGAGTAAATTTAAGGATAAAAATTCTTGTTCAGACCATAGATATTTACCTTTAGATAAGCAAAGAATAATCACGAAAGTGGCAGACTTATGGCCTCGCGCATGTAAACAAAGCTAGACACTATTAGCCATGCGCACTGCAACATCATCGTTTGACAAATGGAACAGGTCCGGGCTTCAAAATTTAAATTCTTGCCAAAAAATTGGAATTTCTTCTCAATTTTTGATCAAGTTGGGAAAAAAGGTAGTGATTTCTGGCATTTTGAGTAGTAGCAAACATATCAGATTTTAAGCATAGAAAATTGTTTTTAAGGTTTTGTTTTTAAAATTTGTTTAAAAATGATTCGTCGTCGTGTTTTTAGTTCGAAAAGGAAGAGAACAAGAACAGGTTAATTAAACTAGTCTAATAAAATCGAATATAAAAACAAACAAAACCAGCAAAATACCCAATCTACGGTGTTATCGCGTACCTAACCTCAATTCAAATATTAGTTGGTATATAACTTGTATTGATTTTTACAATTTGGCAAAAACTTGCTTTGTTCAAGAATTTGAAAAAGTGTTTGCCCGAGAACTTGACTCATGGAATACTTTCACGCTTGGTTTAATATAAACATACCTTGGTATTTACTTTTTTCTTTGCATGCATCGGGATAATCTGTCTTGGTGTGTGTTTCTCATTATTTTCATACCTTATTTGTGTACCCTAGGCCTAGTTAGATGTGTTTAAATTGCTCAAGTTATATATCAAGATACATCACTACTCCATACTTAATAAAAATATGAAATACTCGATATTTTACCCCTATTTCGGCATAACAAAATAATACAACGGATGTTACTGTCATTGTTTAAATTCCAATTGGAGTCACTAAAAGCACAAACACAATTCACTAAATTACACAAAAACTAGAAATCCGTAAATATTAAACACCCACAATCCACGATAGCTAAGAAAACTACAACGAATCCGCAGAGAAACCTTAAAACACAACAACAAAAATGGCTGCCGAGCCCGTTCTGGAGAGTATCTTGAGCATGTCGATTATTGTCGATAAAGTAGGACAGTTGACCGGCGAGTCATGCGCTCGGACGTATTTTTTCACCCATAAAACGTAACTTTTGTTTGCGCAGGAGATAAGCTGTACGTATCTAAAGGTAAATTGTCTATGGTTCAGACTCTTCTAATATTAAAATACTTACATAATAACGAATGACAATTTCTTCATCATCAATCTGCGGCTATTTCCATATTTGGAGATAAAAATTGTTTTTTTCAAAACCTCTTGAAAAAATGATGGGTTCATAAAAAAATTCAGAAATTGCCGTTTAGTTGTCCAGGGGGTTTGCAAACAAAACACCCTATTAGTTTGCGTCAAACGAATTCCTCGTATAAATTTAGACAACCCATAAATAATAAATGTACCATATTTCAACGCCAATTTCAGTCGAAGAGAATTTTTGTTATAAGGCTGCAGATCAAATAGAATAACAGTTTTTGCAACGACAAGACAGTTAAAAGAAAACCAACCAGATATCATATCCAATTGGACTATAAAGGTGACTATATTTTTAAAAGAAACGGATAAGCCCTTTCGTATCCTTTCCCGGCAATCCGAACCGAGTTCTTAATCAAGATTTCTCTTTTACGTTATCTGAAACTATCAGTCCGGCCATTCGTCTAAAAGTTTACGGCTACCGAATGCCGAAACATCTATTTGTTTCGTAACAGAGTGCGGCAGTAAATTACGAATTTCCTTTTAAAAGCACGTGGGCGTGTAGCCGACCCACGTTACATCCTTTTGTTTGTTTTTGTAACGTTATTAAATGAAGTCACAAAATAAATTTACATTTTGTAAATACATATACAGGGTGTCCGGAAAATACGTGTACAACGTTGGACGACAGACTCGTGACGTCAAAATAGGTCGATCTAAGCCGACTTAGTTATATCCAAAATTGTCTCGTTTAGCCGGTAGAGGGCGTCAAAAATTTGTAAAAATATTGGCTTTTCCAAAATTACGTGAAAACCTGCTAATCGATTTTAATGATTTTTAGCATGTAGACTAATACTATAAAATGACGTTTTCTAGTAGTATAGTCACCGGCTGTAAATAAGTGAAAGTGTTATAAAAGTGATATAATACGTCAACATTTCTCCTCATTTTTTATATGAACGGCGTTATGGCAACCCAGATATTTTTGTAGAGTGACTGGATGTATTTGGAAGCTATTTTACCTCTTTAATATTTTTCGTTGAATGAGCTGTTTTGCCAGAAGAAAATAATTACAATTACATTAAAATTTAATTTAATTAAATTTCATAGACTGGTGACAATTTGTCAGTAATTGTCAAATTATTAAATGCCATAGCAATAAAAATTTATTGTTACAGGTAATTTGATTTTAATATTATTACTAATAATACTAAATATTGTAAATATTTTTTCTTGCAAAACAGCTTATTTAACGAAAAATATTAAGGAGGTAAAATAGCTTCCAAATACATCCGGTCACTCTACAAAAATATCTGGGTTGTCGTAACGCCGTTCATATAAATAAACAATGAGGAGAAATGTTGGCGTATTATATCACTTTTATAACACTTCCACTTATTTACAGCCGGTGACTATACTACTAGAAAACGTCATTTTATAGTATTAGTCTACATACTATAAATCATTAAAATCGATTAGCAGGTTTTCACGTAATTTAGGAAAAACCAATATTTTTACAAATTTTTGACGCCCTCTACCGGCTAAACGAGACAATTTTGGATATAACTAAGTCGGCTTAGATCGACCTATTTTGACGTCAGGAGTCTGTCGTCAAACGTTGTACACGTATTTTCCGGACACCCTGTATATTTGAAAATGTTCTTCGTCGTTTGGTTATAATAATACACGGTCTCACGGTTACCGAAATGAAGTAACAGCGACCATATGCGGCTTCCGGTTATACCGGAAGTAGTCTCAAACTTGCTTGCAGTGGCGGCTGGTGAGGGAGGACTCTGGGACTCCGTCCCCCCAAGAATTCTAGTAAGAATCGTGTTTTTTTTAATTTCATACATAAATATATTAGTACTAGTTAGCTACTATAAGGCTTACGCTTTATTTTAATAATTTTAAATAGATTAAATCGTTTCACCTAAACAAATCCATTTAATATTAGCTCCACCGCTTAACTTACGAAACTAACTCCAACCAACACTTTCTCGATGGAGCGGACGTTTACGCGAACGTCCTTTTGTCGCAGAAGCAGGCAGACAAGCAGCAGCAGCAGCAGATATCCGCGGTTGGGAGAGGTAAGAGAAGTGGTTCTGGGGACTCAACGTGGGTGAAGCCAATTGGCATTCTATTTCGCGATTGTTGATTGTTTACTTACATGGTAATTGTTCTGCATCGGCAATTGACAGTGTTATGTTAGGTTAGTGTTGTTTTTCTTTTGGAAAATGAGGAAATGTGCAAACATTTTCGTGACGCACTTTGTTTTTTCTTCCTGCGGCCCTACGCCCTCCCTGGCTTAAAACTCACGAGCCGCCACTGCGTGCTTGTTTTTAGTGGGGCATGTTGTCGTCTGTGCTTTTATTTCAACAGTCTGGTGTCTTCAAAATTATTCAAAATAATATAGTGTGTCCACGGATAGAGTTTGGAAGAGGAAAAACTTTTTTATTAGTAGGTATAGAAGAAAAAATCATTCTTTATAAAAACGGCTGCTTGTGCTGAAACTACAATTTCGAATATCAGATTTGCGATTACTATACAGGGTTCGTCACAAACAACATTTTTAGTGTTTTGGATCTTTTTTTTTCAATTCCTTGATGTATTAAATGAATTTTGCTAGTGTTGAAACTACAACTTGAACTATTAGATTTGCGATTACTATACAGGGTTCGTTAGAAACAACAGTTTTTGTATTTTGTATTTTTTTTTCAATTCTAATTTTTAATTCCTTTTGATGATTGGTTAAATCATCACTTTGGGCACAAATGTTTTCATTTAAGGGGATATCTGAAGTCACATGTGTATAAAACCAATTTCAATTATAACTTAGATCTCTTGAAAGAAAAAATAAAAGTAGTTATTACAAATATCCCATACAGTAAGTTAAGAACTGTTATCGGGAATTCAGATGTCGAGTTAAACTATGCGCTAACTCGGTGGTACCACGTTTGAATAAAAGTTTTATAATTTATGATTGAATGAATTGAAGAAATATGACATGTAATAATAAAAATACTTCAAAAGTAGGCAAATAAAAAATGGTTTTCTTATAACAAAATCGTTACTCGGCCAGATATAAAATCATATTCGAAGTAAGAAAGCAACAAAGTTTTTTTTACGTAAATTTGTTTTAAACGAAATCCAAAAAACTAAAAATATTGTTTCTGACGAACCCTGTAGATATAGTAATCGCAAATGTTATTTTTGAAATTGTATTTTTAACACTATCAAAATTCATTTAATAAATAAGGAATTAAGAAAAAAGATTAAAAAACTAAAAATGTTATTTGTGACGAACCCTGTATAGTAATCGCAAATCTGATATTCGAAATTGTAGTTTCAACACAAGCAGACTATTTTTTTTTATAAAGAATGACTTTCTTCCTTACCTTTTTTAGTTTTAAGTTTTTTCTCTTCCAAACTCTGTTCGTGGACACACTGTATAAATGTGGCTAGTTTTTCTCTCACTAGAAATATGTTTCACTATTACATTGCTTGGTTGGTTAGAGGCGGGGGTCGCGTGTGTGGCCCGAGCTTCTTGCACTGCAGCCCAAAGAAAATTTATAGGGTTAGAAATGTTAGCTCCTTGTTAAAAAATCGCAACACAGTAGAGGGAGAAAGAAGAGAGAGAGAGGGGTGTTAGTGTGCCCGCCGGCCATCAGAGGCGCAATGGCGGGAAATTTGAACAGCGATTTTAGTACTTTTCAATTTAATTATTAACTTTTGAACGAGTTTTTATTGATTTAATTTGTGATTCAATATAAATATTATTAAATCACAAATTAAATCAATAAAAAGACGCACAAAAGTTTTTTTTATGGAATAAATAATGCACATTATTTTTATATTAACCAAGATTTATAAAATAAAGATGGAAGCACTTTATCGTAAATAATGTTTTCTACGTTTATTTATAAATAAAAACTGCATTGACAACCATAACAAAAAATAACTGTTTAGAATAAACTAATGTCCTTAGGTTACGTCTCACAGGTCTCACTCATCTGGAATTGACTCAATTCATATAATATTATCACAAATACTGTATAAACACAAGCACTAGGATGCATTGAGACACGTACTAAAAGATCCATAAACTATCAGGTGATTCTTACAGCGTTCTCTGAAACAAAAGAAACAGTATCGGGTAGACACTAACTTTCTCAGTAAAATATGGCCGATGGCCAAGTATCTACTTATCGAGCTAGCTCAAACCAGTATCTTTGTGCCATTATGTTATAATTTTTAATCCACTCAGTAAAACAAAAATCTTAAAATTATCATTTCAAGAGACTAAACTTATTTGTTCGTAACTGATAGATTGTTAGGTATTACCTCGGGCACAATGTGTTGCAGTTATCTGCAGGTTGCCCAGTGATATTTTGTTAAGATTGGCTTGTTAACCAACACCTATTATGTATGTGAAACATTTCATGTTAATTTATTTATTGTAAACTTACATTTCCTATATTCCTATATAAAAAATAGGTAAGGAAGTGTAAAATCAATTTGATAAACAATAAAAAATAATTACCTGCATAGTAGGCTGGAATAATAACTGGAAGATTACACACATCGGCGAAGTTTTCTAGAATAGAAACTAATAGAATTGTATATTAAAATGATAATAAAAAATTAATTAACTTCCTCAGAAAAAAACGTGGACTAGAAAAATTGACAGTTGTGACATGGATGGATGGCGGGCTGGCGGCTGGCTGGTTTGTTCCAATTAGCACCTGGCGCAGTTTGGGAAGCGTTATAGTCGGTTAGAATATAACTGTCCTTCTCTTCTATACGTCAAAAATATGCGACAGAACCCGGTTACACGGCCAGCTGGCGACAACAGCGCTAATTTGCCCTGATGGCCGGCGGGCACACTAACACCCCTCTCTCTCTCTTCTTTCTCTTTCTACTGTGTTGCGAAATCGTCCATTTAAGCTTCACCGGGGTGCTGCAGCCTTCTGGACGTCTATTCTCCAATTTAAGAGGTGAACGCTCTCTCTCGAGAAGGGACAATTATGCTCACATCGTCATGGAAATGAATAGTAATTTTAAGTTTCAAGAATACAGTTTAATTATTCTTAAGAAAAAAACTAATCACTTCTCTTGAAATGATCATTCGCCTATTTCGAGAATGGACGTCCTGGCCTATTGTGCACCTCAGTCTTGTTAGAAAAGCTTTGTTCCTCCTATAAGGTCTAATAATTACCTACAAAGTTTGTCATGCGGGAGGTTGTCGCCGCGTGAAATACTGCTGAAGATTTTGAATCTATTGCAGGTTAGTTCTTCGAAGCTGTATATGACATGATAGGTGGTTTCGACCTCTTCACCGTAAAGTCTGCATTCAATGGGTCCATTGTAAATTTCTATTCGTTGGAGGTGTTTTCTTAAGTTACAGTGGCCTGTTAACAAGCCAGTCAATAGTAGTAGCATTCCAGTTACAATAGTCTGGATATTTTGATACGAACAAATATAAATCGTTACCTAACTGTGCCTAATATACACTTTGATGGTACAACTTCATTTCATAATAGTATGTAGCTCCTGAAGTTTTGAACTTCTAAAATAAACACAAACTACATTGTATAAATATACAACGGCTGACTTAATTTAGCATTTAAAAACTATAGGATTACCGTAAACCGCGTTGGCATCAGGTAAGGACCCATACTTTTCAAATTATCTCCAAAACCCCAACATTTTATAGAAGACAAAAATAATCAAAACTAAATGATAACCTGAAAAAATATTTTAAAGCAATGAATCAAAATTGACATCTTATTAACTAGGTACTCGAATTATTTAAAGAAATCAGTTTTTAATTTCAAACGTTGACATTGACATTTGACACACAAATCGAACATGAGGGTAAAAAATGAAAAATGGCATTATAAAGGTCATATTATTTTTGCTCAAGAAATATATGGTTAACGGATTGACCTCCGCCTCGCTTTTTCGACTTTAGTTATAATTTATTATTAACTGATGTATATGAATTATTGTATGATACGGCCCTCACAACCGCAATTTTACCCTATTTTATCACAATTATAGTAGAACATGTGTTTTGGTATTAAAATTGATAAGAACAGTTAAAACTTTTAAATGATAAAAGCTAGTTTAGAAAGTTTAAAATTTGTTTTCCAGTTTCGCTTAAATATAACTGTGTTTAAAAGTCATCAATAAGTTCGATTGGGAATTTAGACCAATTAAAAGTTTTCGAAATGTAACTTACAATAACTTTAGTGCTCATTGCGCTGTCAGAACTTTTTTAATATTTCAGTCGAAAATGAACAAGCAATGTTATAGGAAAATGCCTTTTCCCTAAAACTGCCAGGAAAGTTAACCTTTCAAGGATAATTTAAGTCTTAAAATAGTTGCATGATTATTTCCCGACTAATGCCTACACGGAGAAAAAAGCCTTCTATTCCTTATAAGAACTCACATACTCCTTATGCAACAACTTACTGTATAATACAATATGTGACGTCTCTGGAAAAAACGAAAGCGGTTATTTTGGAAACTGAAAATATTATACATCAAATTTTCTCGGTCGATTTATTCAATATATTTTATTCCTAAAGATATAAGGTTTGGTTTCCATAATGTTGTACGTCGCCGACCTTGGCGGGACACCCGGTATATATATAAAATCCTATCGCTTTTGAGCCTGTATAGAGTTAAAAAAGTTATTTTGAATTGTAGGCTTTTAATTAACTTTAACTTTTGTAATAAACTTTTTTGGTATATTATAATAAACAAAAAATAACCTATTGTACTTTTGTACCCTAAACTGCCACTCTGTATAATGACAGACAATCACTATCAATTTACAAATGACTGGGATCATTCTAAAAAGTAGCAACCATCTGGTGGTGGAATATTGAACAATAAATCGTCCCATACCCTTTCCGAGCGATGCAAACCCTGCACTTATTCAAGATTTTTCTTTTTTCTTATCTAAAACGACCAATTTAGCCGCCCGTCTGACACCTGTCTGAACGTTTGCGAAAAGCTAACACCGAAACATTTATTTTGTTGCAAATCGCGGAAGTAAATTACATTTTTTAGGGGATAACTTAGACAGTTCACATTTCGCCGACGGAACAATCTTTCAATCCCATACTTGGTATCCGCGAAAACAGAAAAGTGTATAGTCATGTTGCGGAAGACCGGTAAAAGATCAAGCCAGTATACAGGGTTATGATAATGACACGGATGGGCCTTTTATATAAAATACCACCCACTTAATCAAGAATCGCTCGAACCTATCAAATTAATTTTTTTGAAATGATTTTTTTGTAGAATTATACATTGCGGACCATAAAAATGGTACGTGTATCGACTTTCATTTTTTTTAATAAAACCTATTGTATATTTTAACATTCAATTTTAGATATTTTTTATAAATCATGCCATATACCATACCTATCTTCAACCGGTTACAACGAAATATTAACTTTTAAAACAAAATAGACGAACGACAAGGTATGAAATAGTATATTACATAACAAGTGTTGAAAGTGGTATTTACCAAACGAGGAGATATTTAGCACGAGGCGTTAGCCGAGTGCGGAAATACTCCGAGTGTGAGAAAATCACTTTCACACGAGTAATGTACACAATTTTTCCCACGACCATACAAAATAATCAAAAATATTTTGATTTGGTTTTAATAGTTTGTAGGTATCACCATTGTGTTAAACAAACTTTTTTAACACTAGAGTTGAAAAAAATAAAAACAATGCCCACTTACACATTTTAACTTACCCAGATATAAATAAAAAGAATATATTTTTTTCGTTAACGCACATTATACCCACTATCTATGTAATGTGAATAAATTTCGTTTCTGATTTTTTAGCTGCTTGCATTCTTTCAATAAAACAATAATATACCTAAATATACATACAAAAACAACAAAACACAAAACTAAAACATAACCCCAACATTATAGAAAGATAGAGATGGAGTTAAATATCGATAGCTTGTTAATTATAAAAGTTCTATCTATATTCGATTTGTTTTAAATATTGCTAAAATAAATTTACTTACATAAAGCACATTCACTTGTCCCATATCATTAACAATTATATGGGAATTTTTATCCGAGGTAATTGTAAAATTATAAATCGGTATTTCTTAGGGTACCTATTCTATTTCTGCTCTATAGTTGCCGATTTTTTTCTGTGGTTCAACTCAGTTGACATTTCTGGTGGATTGCCTGACATATTTTCCCTTTTTGAAATATTATTATTATTATTATTATTATTATCATAAATACTCTTAGATTCCGAAAAAAAACGGATTTTTTTTATTTGCCGTAATGCCCTAGTGTACTTTACCCCACCCAGCACCCCAATTCGCTCCACGGGTCCCGTAAGTTTGTTATTTTTTAAATAGTTTTTGCTGTCAAATTCGTCGGCCATCAGCTGTTTCATATTTCAACACACGTATGGAAAGAAAATATTTCAACGCGCGTGTGATATAAAGGACTTTCTAGCCAAGTTAGGCGTGCTTTTTTTCTCATTTTTCAAAGGTGGTCGTAGGAAAGAAAACTATTGTATAATCAATCTATCCACAAATTCCTGTTGTACATTTTGTACTAAGGTGCCTTCGGGTTATATCGCCCAGTCTGAAATATCGCCCGCTTTCGAATTACCCTCCTAATCCATATATTTTGACCAGCCACTAGCAAGGATCGGTCGTAGTAGTAACCAATCGAAATTGCCTGATGAAATCTGCAATACGAACCAATACATTCCACCGCTAACAGCGAAAATGTTCAATGTATTCAGTTTTTATAAGATTATAGTTGTTTTAAATAAGGTTTAACTTCTAGTGAAATAGTTTGTAAGGTAAGAAATATAGCTTAATATATTCACCATCGTCCATCGTTAGGTCTTGCACTTCAAAGTATATGTGTGGAAGCAAGTTTTTTGAAAGAAATACATAACCTTAAAATGTAAACTAAACATAAGTTTTCGTTTTTAGTGAGTCGTGGGCGATATTTTAAACCACGTGGGCGATAATATAGTAACGGGTTGAAATACCACCCAATTCTCATATTTTTTAAAAGTTCAACTTTTGTCGGTAAGAATTTTTTTTAAAATTTTTTTGTTATGCTGGTTATCGACAAATATAGTTATATTTTGCATCTGATGCATTTTTTTTACCCTGTATCTAAAAATGAAATTTCTGAATAGCATATAGTCTTAGGTGGGAGGTATTACCCGAAGGTACCTTACTTGTGGAGACATTTTTAGTATTACTAGTTGAATGGACTCCTTAAGCGAATCTGCCGAGTTGGGTTTAGATTTATAAACTAAATTTTTGACGTAACCCCACTACAAAAGTCCAATGGGTTAAGATCGGGCGATCTGGGTAGCCATTCCAGACCCTCCTATTCACCGCCCCGAAAAAAATTGTATTTAAGTACTTCCTTAAGCAGCATTTTAATTAAAAACCATAAAATTAAACTTAGTAAATTAGGATCATTATTATCTGGAAATAGAGTGTCAAGAGGTGGAACCACATCATTTCGAAAGAAATTTAGATATCTTTATCCATTACCAATAATGCCCTTCCAGACATTAACTTTTTCATTATACTGGGTGTGATTTTCTATGAACCAGTGAGGATTTCCTGTGTCCAGTATCTGTAGTTTTGTCTATTAACCCGAACAAACCCATTAAAAAAAAAACGTAGCTTCACCTTAAAAAAAAATGAATAAATACTAGAAATCGACCACTTTTTTTAAGTCCGGACCTGAATTTTAAAACTTTTTATATGGCATTTTAATGCGGTATACACAATATTTTCACCGAGTATGAACATTTTATACCAGTTCCTAAAAAAAATATGACAGCAACAAAATGGAGTCAAATCTTATAAAACACCCTGTATCTAACTAACGAGTGATGATATACCTACTAAAGGTAGATTACTAAGAGTCCCCGAGGTGTCCACTATCTCCTGGTGACGTATGTACAGTTGAGTTCAGAAAGAAGTAGGACACGGATTCTTATCCTATGTAAATCAGGCTTTTAAAAAACATCAAAAGTTTGACACGACACTGACATCCTTTTTTTAAATTTAAAAAAAATATATTGTTTACAAGTAGTTATTGATTCGAAGCATAATGCCTAGGCTTGACAATGTTCAAAGGGCTCAAATAATTGTGTTTTTAAATGACGAAATACCTATACGATACGTTGCCGCTATAATGCACGTAGCAAAAAAAAACGGTAGAAAATATTAAGTACAGATGGGAAGCGGATGGAACTTTGGATAAGAAAAGCCTCCTGGAAGGCCAAGAAAAACAACGCAAGAACATGACAATGGTATTCTGCAATACTTGGAGGAAAATCCCTTTCAAATAATGCGAGCTGCTATTCAGCAAACAAATTTTCCTGGTTCGAGACCGACAGGTTGTCGCAGGGTAAAAGAATCACATTTAAAAAATTATGTTGCCGCCAAAAAAATGAAATTAGGGGAAGAACACAAGCAGGCACGAATTATTTTTGCCTTAAATAATATTTTGCGGCCAGACTGGAATAAAGTAGTCTTTACTGACGAAAAAGTTTTTCAGTCGACGTTAAACGGACATATCAGGGTACGCAGACCTCGCAATACAAGATATACTGAAAATTTTATTAGTAATTCCGAAAGACCAGGGAGATTTTTGGTAAATGTATGGGCATGGGTGAGTTATCATGGACTTGGAATGTGTTGGATTGTAAATGAAAGGTTTAATGCAGTCACTTACAAAAACATTTTGGAAAATAATATGATGCCTAGTGTATCGCAACATTTCCCTGATCAGAGCTTTATTTTCCAACACGACAACGATTACTGCCCTGTTCACAGCGCGGGTATTGTCAAAGATTGGTTCCAGAGAAATAACGTGGAAACTTTGCCGTGGCCTTCAAAAAGTCCCGATATTAATATAATAGAAAACGTATGGGGTCTAATGACACGAAAAATATATAAAGCAAATTTCAGACCAGCTAACAGAAATGAACTTGTTTCATTTATTGAAGAAACGTGGAACGAGTTAAGTGATGATCTTAATTTTGTTAGAGGTCTATACTTATCGATACCCAATAGACTGAATAAGCTTTTACAAAAAAATGGAGCGATTACTAAATATTAAATAGGTGTAATTGTCTTTTTTTAGTTAATTATTGTGTACAATAAAATGTTTGAATTAAGTTAGACTTGTTATTTTTTAATGAAATGAAGAAAAAATGGTAATAAAAATTATGACACATATAGTCTACCCCAATGAATAAAAAGTTTGTCTGTTATAATTTGAACACAGTCAATAGCTTGTCCTACTTTTTTATGAACTTTCGGGGATTATGGGTAGGTTTACAACACACAATCGATGTCCTATTTCTTTCTGAACTCAACAAACAGTACATACCATTTTTTTCTGAACTCAACTGTACATTTAGATCCGAGTCACCCTGTAGTAAGCCAAATCCAAACACACAATCGATGTCCTACTTCTTTCTGAACTCAACTGTACATTTAGATCCGAGTCACCCTGTAGTAAGCCAATTCCAAATGCACACTTTGATATAAATATTAATGTTTTTTAACACGTTTGAGGTGCTTTATACGACTTATCTTCGTGTTCGAGAGATTTAAAATGTAGTTGACGACTAAAAGTAATCTTAAAACATATCCCAAACACAACAACCCCCCCCCCCCCCCCCCCCCCCTAGCCGAATATTGTGCCAATACACCAATTATTAAAAAAAAAAATTAATGAAAAACTGAAACCAAATTGATACACTCTGTATCTTTAAAATCATCCACTTTCGGACTGAGGTAAGTTTGGTTAGATCGTCATATTTAAACCTCAGGAATTTTTGTGGTAACATTTTTTCTGCGCATTTTAGAGCCACCCTGTATAATATCTCAATTGCTATGTTTTTCTTCTTGACATTTTTGGATTCTGTGCTCTGTAGTATTTCTGTTATGTAACACGTTACCAAAGAAGTAAATTACAAAAACAGAAATGTCGGCAACTTTTTGCTGAAGTACACCTACTGTTTTATGGTTTCTTAATTGCATGTCTTTTTTAAAACTTTATTTAACAACAGACTTTATTGGAAGTTGGCATTATATCTATTATTTATCTCTTTTTCATTTTAAACTTTAATACCTATTTTCAACTCCACTTGATTTTTTATTAAACAAAAAGTTCGTGTAATTTATTGACTTAGTGACCCTATTTTCGCCAAAACTTTTCTAATATTCCCTTAAAAGGACTGGTCAGCAAAACGTAAAAGTTTTTACACTAATCCCTTCGAAAATAGTTAACACTTTAACGAAAGGGTATGTTGGTAAAATAAAATGCAAGTGATAATATATTAGTATTGTATTAACAAAGTTTTCGAGTAGGTAAAGTATAATTTAAAGAAAACCTTAACATGCATATAGTGGATTTCACCTTAGTTTTTAATGGCCGCCGCTGACACATGTCATTTATAACATTTCTTTTTACAGAACTTAAGGATTGGCCAGGGCCGGACTTAAAAATTATGTGTGAACATGGGTCAATTTATTTGTAGTTGTAAATTGAAACGAGAATTACCTAAGCAATTTTTAAGATATTTCAAAAAAAAAACACTGAAGGGGAATGGAAATAGGATAGAATATCAGAATAACAATTTCATTTAATTTTTATTCATAATATAATAAAGTGCTGTTATTTTGGTAAAAACACACTCTTAATTTAGTACAATAAACAAGGGGCAGTCGTGAATCTAGTATCATCAATAATTAACTACGTTTTTTATTAAAGAATTATTTTGTTTTTTAATTTGATTTTAGACCATGCAGTGTTAAGTTGAAAAAATCTATATATTATATTTAATAGCTTATTGTTTACTTTTTTATTTTCTTATTCACGGGTAGATATTTTTTTCTTTAGACTAGGTTCTAAAGAGTTTGAAGTTTACAATAGGTCTAACTTTTCGTTGGTTTATAATAAAACAACAAAAGTTTGTAATGTTATCGAATTAGGTATTTTTTTTTAATGAATAAAGAAAAATAATGTAAGTAGATACTACAAAAAAAGATTTTTGTCCATGCGTTTGCAGAACAGATGCCTCAAGCACTCTTCAATACAACTGTATGTAAAACTTATTTTAGCATAATGGTTCACTGTGGTTTTCAAATTTAATTTTGTTGCAAGTTCCCTATTATTTTTGGTCTTCACCTGACAAGCTGTCGATGTCGTCGTCACCGTCCGAGACATTAATAATTATTTACTTACCTTTGCATAAAAAGAAACACGTCACAGATACACACAGTCCGGCAGTTTAAAACCAAAAAGTCTAATACGCACAAAATATAAACAAAATGCTGTCTGAAAAATACCAAAAACAATAACACGAACGATCAAGAATTAACAGCAGAATGCACGCGGTGCGCGGTGTTTCCCAATGCGACTTTGTGATATTTAAAGAACGCGACGAGACAATCGAATTAATGAAGTACGAAAAGAGATATGCGAGAGCAAATGCGTAAGACAAAAATGCACATACTAACGGCATATACGAGCGATGCTGTGCTTTTGACGAGTTTGAGCTCATTGAAGGGCAACGTATTGAACTGTGTAGTGTGCATCTTCGTCATGTACATGTAACTATACGGTCAGTTGTATATCCATCTCTTGTTAATCTAGCCAATGCCCGTGCCCGAAAGCCGTTTATAGAATTAGGGATTTTAAAATCACGTGTTGGCTAATATGTTTGACCAGAGAGACGTCAAAGCATTAAAAACTAAGGTGAAATCCACTATAGCAAGTAAGTCATAATAATGGACCATTCCCCAATATTGCTAAATTTAGTCAATAGGTATCTACTTTTATCAACTTTCTCATTTTGCTTGATTATTTCGTTAGGGTATGCAGAATTTAACTGACTTTGACTGTTAATTAATAAACCAACAACTGAATTGAGCCACCGCGTGGCCTGTCCGGCACGCATACAGCAACTAATTGAAAGATTTTCATTATATGGTCACACTATACCCAAGTTCCACTGTCACAGAAGCCTGTGAATGTGAAAACCTGTGTGGTTACTGTGACATACCTAAAACAATAGTTAAAAATAGTATAGGCCTTTAAAATAGGTTTAAATGAGTGATACACAAGCACAGCACATGTGAAAATTTAAATTTAAATGAATTTATGCCGAATGAGATGAAAATATTTGAAACAAAATTTATAGACTGATGCACTAGACAAAAAATATATGATTCAATTTTAAATTTTATAAATGAGTTTTATTTATATTTCAGTAAATTTATATTATTTAAAAATTTCATACTGATTTTCAAAAATAAAATGTTTCATCCCACTATACCTTTTATCCTAAATACACTACTTTTTTCTGGCTTCATTAGCAGTAGGTATAAAAAAAATAATTAAAAATTTGAAAAAACGTGCTTGTATTTTACTTGTTCACATACATCCGTCTTTATGTAGGTCAAGCCGAAGAAAAATCATAACCTTTACCACCGGTAAGTCAAACTGACTGAATTAATTTACGACGTACCGTAAATATGGAGAATATGACGTAACGGTCAGCGGCCTTTGAACAGACTCTACATACAATGGATTTTACCTAAAAATCAGAAATGACGACGAAACAGTTTTTTTCAAATAATCTGTTGAAATGGAATAGAAGCACAATATTGTAATATACCGTGCGAGCAAAAATTATTTGCATCAAAGAGGGCTTGGATTAAAAAACGTAGGGCTGGGTTTTAGATCACAATGATATGGGGACGATATATCTAACCAAATCTAGGTTAAAATTTTGTCAAATTCATATTATGACATGATATGCCAAACTAATGAGTAATAAAATAGGACAAATATAAATTTATTTTTGTTGTTTACAAAATTAACAAAGTAAGGATATACAGAAAGAAAAAGAAAAATAATTACATGTATTCTGAGAATTCACATAACCGGAGAGGTGGAACCAGGCTTCATCCGAAAAAAATGTCAGGTCTAATAAATCATTTCTTTCCAATAAATTTTGGCTAAACCATTGAGAGTAATTCCTGCGTCTTTCAAAGTCTGCGGCTTGTATTTCTTGGAATAGTTGCACTTTATAAGGAAATAAATTTAGCTGCTTCTTAACAATAGTCCTGCATGTTCCATAACATCTTCCCACTTCTTGGGACAGGCGTCTTATACAATTTGTTGCCGTATTTTGCATTATTTCACGAACGTTTGCAACAAGTTCTTCTGTTCTTACATCAGATGGCCTTTCTGCTCCTTTTTTGTGTTGTATAGAACCTGTTTCCCTAAACACACACGGTTCTTTTCAGGCAATGATAAAAATCCCCAGCAATAAAAGCAATGTTCGTGAAAATCGTCCATGCACAAACCCGGATTGTATTGCCACTCACCATTTACTTTAACCCCGTTTCAAAAATACGCTTCAACCATGAATGTCTTGTGCTGTTCCGTAAAGCCCATTGTGTGAATTGTTCAAGAAATTGGAAAAATTAGCGATGAATCAAATTACTTGTAACGACTGTCAAAGATGACGGAATAACTGATTGATTGTTAATTCAGGTAGTTACTGACACCCAACAGGTATCAAGCTCTACTGCTAAGCATTACGTCCGTAGATGCAAGGCCCTCTTTGATGCAAATAATTTTTGCTCGCACGGTAAATGCACAATATAAATTAGTATTTAATATTGTCACACTAACACCACCTGTCACACTAACTCTAGAAGACTCTATATTTTCATTAAAACGCCAGATTGTCATTTTTTCCCATGTACACAAGGTTAAATAAATGTATATTTTTGTAAAAAATGGTAAAAAGTACCAAAAGGTTTGGGACATTTGTTACATATTATATTACATACATTTAAGAATTTGCATTTTACTTAGTCTGTATCGGACCATTTTGCTAAATTGTCTGTCCATTTTACCGGCATATATTATACCGGAATATGCAACTCTCTTCGGAAATGCCATTAAACCAGCTTAGGTGTATCGAGGGATCCCGGTTACATCGCGGGAGCAGTTTGTATCCTTTGTGGATCCCATTGAAACATTAGGTAAATGCTAATGGGTAGTTGTAAGATTAATATTTTGATCCAGCTGAACAGACGCTGAGCCACTTTAAAGTGTGGTCTCAGAATTCAGTATGTTAAATTAAGACTCGGTTTAAGGCAGCACGGTTAATGTTGGGGTGGACTAATTTTGTAATAAAATACTTATATTTAAGTGTCTACCTTCGTGTTTATGCCCTACATGCATTTATACTAGGGCTCGGAATTTTTAAAATATAAGTATTCGAAACGAAAGTCGTTTGGTATGTTATTCGAATAGTCGAATAATTCAAAGTCGAATATAGTCGAATAATTCGAATAGTCGAATATTTGAATAGTCGAATATTTAAAAAGTCGAATATTCGAATTTCGAATAGTCGAATATTTGAATAGTCGAATTTTTTAACTAACAAAAAATTCGAATTTAGAATAGTCGAATATTCGAATTATTCGAATACAATTCCGAGCTCTAATTTATACCATTTACTCGAAACCGTCTAACCCTATTCGGAGATTTTTTCCAAAGCTTGCGTCGCTAACATCTCGTAAGATGTTTTCTCGTCTTTTTCTCGCGAAAGTCTAGCAATTCTCAAAATATGACGTCTTTAAAACTTTCGGCAAAAACTCCAATACATACGGGTTTGTTCGTACTTATATTACCTAACAAATACGCATGCGTCACTGGAACCGAATTCTAACGAAAGCGAACGACTACGGTGCCCATTGCGGTTCGCGCCGTTATGCCTTTAAATTTGAATAATGTTTTTACGCGTCGTCCTACGTGAGCGGCACCGCGCGAACGGCGCGGCCGACACGATTAAAGCCGGAGTCCCATGCATACGATTTCCGACGATACGATGATACGTCGGCGCTGTCATTGGTCGAAAATTTTGGCGTCAAATTTTATCCGAATAATTTTAACAATTTACGACGCGTCGTACGAGTTGAATTTAGTTTAACTTTTGTCCGATGTCGGAAGTTTTTTAACCTCACTTTACTACATATTTAACTTTTATTTGGTTTCGGTCTGTGGTTTCGGCGCTTTTTGGATATTTAACATAATAATGATTTAACAACGTAGAAAATACATTTGTACTGCCAATAACGTACTACTTAATGTTTGAAGTTTGAAGGTTATGTTTAAATGTCAGACTTCTTCGTCTTCTTTTTAACGTACTGTTTACAAAAATTCGGATCCGAAAGTCGTCTCCATGGGATATGCAAAACATTTTCGTACGAAAACCAAATTATTTTCGGATATCGGACGTCGGAAATCGTATGCATGGGACTCCGGCTTAAAGCAGCGATGCGGTGATTGCGTCCTAGGTGAGCGGCATCGCGACCGATATTCGCGCGCAAAACTTCAAAACATGGCGTGGTCAAAGAAGAAACAGGTGTTATTAAATGAAAATATTTACTTAAAAATTCTAAATCTACAAGCAAAAAGGAGAAGAAGACGTCAAACAAGCATTGTATTCCTACAGGGAGAGAAGTATGGAGAATTTCATCATTATCACCATCTTATGGGACATATCTCACAAGACCCGACTATTTTGCACGCTACTTATTAGAATTTCATAAAAAGTTTCAGTCATTGTGATGTGTGCGCGCTCTTTAATACAAACAACACTGCAACAGAACAGGCGGCACACGCGGATTTATCAAAATTTTTGACCGCCCAAGTCGCGTCTACCGCGGTTGCCGCGTTGAAGTTATCACGTAGGACATCTCCAACGTAGAGATTGTTTTGTTCTTGCCGCGTCGACCGCGCCGTCCGCGCGGTGCCGCTTACGTAGGACGCCGCGTTGGGTTGCATATATACCGGGTGTCCCTTTAACTTTTTTGTTTTTCAAGATAATGAAATAAAATTCGGGGGATTTGTATACGACATAAAACTGCATTTTTTGACAGGTGACTCAACATTATGGAACTTCCTGTTTAACCGGAAGTGACATAAACTTTCGAGTTTTAAATGGGACACCAGTTATATTTTTCCTATTTTTAACTCCATATGACATTCTTCAACAATAAAAACCTTCATAAATTAGTCAAAATCAAATCAATTTCACATATATTTGTTCAAATTCAAGCATATCTGTAAAATTTACTTAAATTTTTAATTTATTAAGGAATCACAAACTTCATGTTTGTTGCAACGATATTAAAGACAACTTTAAAATATCCCTAAAATTCTTTTTAACAAGATGAAACATTAGTAATAATAATATGCTAATTAAAAAACTATCATTTAAAGCGCAAAATTTTTATTTTAAATGTTTATTAAAAAACTTTATTCTTGTACAAGTTTTATATTTTTTATCCTACCCTGTACGCCGTTTGACTTGCAACCATTCCAAGTGCACCTAATATGATTATCGAACATGCACCAACTTTTATCAAGAATAAAATTTTCTGAGAAATCGGTAATAAAAAAAATGCCCATATGTTGCACACTTAAACAACCACACTGTATACAAAAATATAACTTTAGATAATTAAAAGTAAGATAGACCTTTTTGAGGATTCTAGGCACAAAACGGAAACGCTGGTTACCTGCACGTGGCGAAAACAGAATGCACGCAAGTGCAAAAATAGTTCAGTTACCGGTGTCAGACTTCAAAAAACACGTGTCTGTCTTGTTTATCTGTATTTTTTTTGCAAAAAATGTGTGTAATGTTTTAAATATAGAAAAACGATCCAAAAAACTAAAAATGTTGTATGTGACGAATCCTGTATAGTAATCGCAAATCTGATATTCGAAATTGTAGTTTTAGCACAAGCAGACGTTTTTATAAACAATGACTTTTTCTTCTATAAAAAAAAGTTTTTCCTCTTCCAAACTCTATCCGAGGACACACTGTATATATAGACAGTCTATTTGTCAGGTAGAAATATGAATCTGCATTTTAATATGAAATACAACCTTATTGTATAAGCATTTTTCAGGTAGTTAGATAAATATTTTCTCGCATAATATTTATAATAAAATAATGGTGTTTCATTAATTTTGCTAAGGGTTAATGTTCGTTTCATACAGCATAGCCCGGGAGGTAGCGTTGCATTTTTGATAGTGATTTCAGGTCGCTTGATTTTGTGTTTATTCGATAGTCTAGATATAGCTAGCAATCAAAATAAGCGTCAGCTACCAGAGTCGTGGTTAGGGATGTGCCATTTGAAAATTTCAAATGAAATTTTCTCATTTGAAAATTTCAAAACTGAAATATTTCACTTAGCATAAAAAGTGAAATTTCAGTGAAAACTTTTAAAATTTCAAGTGAAACTTTCACCTTATAAATTTCATAAATTTCAGTGAAAGTTTCGCGAAAATTTCACTAAAATTTCATAAATTTCAGTGAAAGTTTCGCAAAAATTTCACATGCGACTGCCCCTTTTTTTAGTAAAATGGAACGGTTCCCGAAATAGCCAATCGGATGCATACATTCGCTGCGTGCCACTTGTAGGGATGTGCCATTTGAAAATTTCAAATGAAATTTTCGCATTTGAAAATTTCAAAAGTGAAATACTTCACTTAGCATAAAAAGTGAAATTTCAGTGAAAACTTTAAAATTTTCAAGTGAAAGTTTCACCTTATAAATTTTAGTGAAAGTTTCGCGAAAATTTCATAAATTTCAGTGAAAGTTTCTCCAAAATTTCACTAAAATTTCATAAGTTTCAATGAAAGTTTCGCAAAAATTTCACATGCGACTGTCCAACTGATGAAAGTGATGAAAGTAATTTAACTTTACATGATACAGACTCCAGTTTAGGGCCAAAATATGCAGTATAAAGTAGCTAGTAGCTCATTTTAAATTCTACTTTTGTTCCTTTTCTTATCAGAATATTTTTGTTCATTTTTCATTGAACTAATAAAGTGACTAAAAGGAAAAGGCACGTTTTTTCTATTACGACAATGCCATTACTGGTTGCAGTCAATCTGAGGAAACTTTCACATTATTATTTTAGGTACATGAATTAAGCCCAGGATTCCGTCTTACAATAATGGAAACTTATGTGAAAGTTTCACCGAAATTTTCACTGAAAATTTCACTGAAATTTAATGCCTGGGTGAAAGTTTCATAACTTTCAATAAATTTCGCGAAAATTTCACTTAGCGTGAAAGTTTCGCGAAAATTTCATATATTTCATAAATTTCATGAAAATTTCCAAGTGAAATTTCAAAGGAGGCTGAAAGTAAAATTTACCCAACCCTAGTCGTGGTGGACCTAGTCATAAGAGAATGTCAATTATGTCAAAAAAAAATATCTAAAAGTGATTTCAGGTCGTTTGAAAATTTGTACAGCAAATGTTTATATGACAATAAATAAAAAAAAAAAGTCAGCTGCAAAGATAATGGGGGATTATGCGTCAGCTGCTTATACAGGGTCCTGCACCTCACCCCCCGTCTTCTATAGCTCACTTATTAATTAAGTTAAAATATTGATATTTTGCAGACCTTACCTGTATCTTGAAGTGCATTTTAGGAAAATATTTTTTTTATACAGGGTGTTCGAAAAAAGTGACTACTGTATAATTCTATTAACGAAGCATTATTTTTATTTTTTATTAATTTGGTGCAAAACTGATATTTTTTAGTTTTCATTTTTTTCGCCTATAATACTGAATCGACTTTAATATAATAAAATTTTAGGGGTATGTGGGTAACTATAGGAGGCACCCAAATAAGTAAGAAAATATATGGCATGTGATCTAAAAAAAATACATTCTTATGACGTCACACTTTTTTCGAACACCCTGTATAAAAAAATATTTTCTTAAAATGCACTTCAAGATACAGGTAAGGTCTGCAAAATATCAACATTTTAACTTAATTAATAAGTAAGCTATAGAAGACGGGGGTGAGGTGCATGACCCTGTATAAGCAGCTGACGCATAATCCCCCATTATCTTTGCAGCTGACTTTTTTAAAATTTATTGTCATCATATAAACATTTGCTGTACAAATTTTCAAACGACCTGAAATCACTTTTAGATATTTTTTTTTACATAATTGACATTCTCTTACGACTAGGTCCACCACGACTCTGACAGCTGACGCTTATTTTGATTGCTAGCTATATCTAGACTATCGAATACGCACAAAATCAAGCGACCTGAAATCACTATCAAAAATGCAACGCTACCTCCCGGGCTAGCATGTTAATATAGTTAGGTAACAGAATTATACTTTAACAATATATTACTGGTTTTTCCTTTGTTCATTAAACTTGACGTTTCAAATTTCAAATAAAACTTAATCCATAAAAGAGGATAAATTGGACAATAAAAAGGGGATATCTTTAAAGTACGCTTAGAAATATAAAGTTTATGCCTTGATATGGCTGCTTTCTACAGAACTTCCATTCATTTATAATCTCGTTTAGAGTCCATTTTGTTTTAAATAGAGCTAACTCTTATATACCCATAAGGTATACACCGGCTAAAGTTGCTTTTACTCCCAATAAAAAAAAACACTATTTTTTTTAAACGTCGTTTAAATATGAAAACTTGAAGATAAAAAATTGCATATTTATTCATGAGAACACATTCATACTTTTACTTCTATTGGCAAGGGAAGTAAAAAGTACTTTTTTCGGCAACCGTTCGGGAAGTACCCAGTTCCCGGACGCTTTTCCTTTGAGAAAGTAGCATTTCTCCGGCCTAGTCCGGGAAGTACGTGCCTAGTCCGGGAAGTACGTACTTCCCGGACTAGGCCGGGAAGAATCACATCAATATTAGCAGTTGCTAGAATTTTAATATAAATATTAATATAAATAAGAATTACAATGTTTCTGTTAGTACCTATCTTCTGTTCGAATTTCAATATTTAATACAAATAAGAATTAAAATGTTCGAAATTTTGTTCTACAAAGAAATATAATAAAGAAATATGTCTCATTGATTTGTTATTCTACACGGTTGCCGAAAAAATAGTGTACGCAACACGTCCGAAAACAGTTTTTTTTGGACTCGCAGACTTCCAGGACTCGCCTACGGCTCGTCCTAGAATTTTGTCGACTCTTCCAAAAAAACAGTATTTTCCGGACTTGTAACGTTGTAATTACTATTTCGTCCGTTGCCAATAACAACCGCCTTCTGATAAAACAGCAGAACTTGAACGTCAAAAAATTAGTAGAAAAATGTCAGGTTTATTGGCGTTTGAACAAGAAAAATAAGTTTAAACGTAAGACATATATATTGGAACGGTATAATTTTATGCCTAAGAACAAACTACTTTAAGGTGGAATTATCAACGTCATTCCATCTATAGCCAACCTATAACCTATTTCGCGTTGCTTTTTTTAGTTTATTATTTGATTAGCTCACATTTAAATAAAATTAATATCGTCGGTACAATATTTAGGTAATATCTGACATATTACAAAAATATCAATTTATTTCATTGCTAATTTTGGGAGAATTGTATAGCGAAAGAATAATGACATAATAATGTTAAAAAAAATCTTACCCGATATTTTTCGCTATACAATTCTCGTAAAATATTTATGACATTTATTTATTATGTCAATTATTACCTATAAAATATGAAGATGATAATAATTTTATTTAAATTTTGTGTAAAAGCTAGAAAAATTAAATAAATATACGCGAAATAGGTTATAGCAAGATGTATACTGGATAAGCGAAAGCTAAAAAGGTCAAATCTATTTTAGTGCAGATTGTATGTGTTGCACAGTCGAAAAATAAGGGAGTATTTACAGATGTTGGTTCGCGCGGTTGGTACATAGACATAGAAAGCCTGAGAATGACGTAAAAGTTTTACAGAATGTAGATGTAAAATTAATAGGGGAGCAAAATTAACAGGAAAATTCCCATGGCCAGTCTGGCGGTGCACGAACCGGTATACGGCGCCCTCTATAGGGGCTCTTACTAATTTACGAAGAAAGCTAGACGGGTGTCTCTAAAAGGTGCGGAAAAATTCTACCATAAATTCCTGAGGCTTAAATATGACGATTTAACCTCAGTCTAAAAGTGGATGATTTCGGAGATACAGAGTGTCAAAAGTTCAATTTGGTTCTAGTTTTTCATAAACAATTTTCTTAATAATAAAATTGTTGTATTGTCATAATATTTAACGCCTTCTCTTCAAATTGTGTTCAATATTACAATAATATAGACCTGCTCGAATCAACTCTTACCACGTATACCTTTTATAGGTAAAATACTTTGAAGAATAAGAATATTTTTTTTTACTATGGCGTGGTGCCAGGAGTGTAGGTCCGTGGTACCTACCTAAGCCAGAAAAGTAATTTCTACTTATTTTATTTGAAACAGAAAAGGATTACGTACATAATGCAAAAATTATACATTAGAAACCTAACCTTTGCGAATAGACATTTTAAGAAGAAAAATTTCAAAAACTTAGTTTTCCACAAAACCGGCTTTATGATGAAATGAAACTTATTATTTATGCTATATTTAGGCACACAATAATAATTATGATTTGTCTAAAAAGTAATTTAAAAAATTTTACCTGCAAATTTTTGGTCAAGTGAATAATAATTGTAGTTACTTACTGGCCACACAAAAGTAATTAAAATTCAATCAAAGAAAAAATAAAGGCAGTAAAACCATAAAATATTTTTGAAATGTAATCAAAAGTAACAAAAACGCATTTCATAACTCGGTGTGTGGGACTGGGCTCATTACGGTCCACTACTAATCTGGGTCAATCTGGGGATATTATTATGTCTCGATATCAGCTGATCGATGACAAATTCCTGTCATCTTCTGTCGGAAAACGAGATAATTTGTGGCGTTTTGTATATTATACAGTGTGTGTCAGCCAAATGGAATAAATTCGATAATAAATACATGGGGGCGTGTCCGAAAAAACACTCGGACACGTCAATTGGTATTTCTAGTTGCGCATTTTTTTCAAAAAAAACTTTTTATACAGGGTGCGTTATGTAACAGTGGCCAATACCAACTTCCTTTTTTTAAATGCAACACCCTGTATATTATTCAATTTTTGGATTCTTCAGAAAATTTTAGACATATTTCATGTACAATATCCTATACCTAGCTTCAACTGTTTCGGAAATATTAAGTGTTTTCAGATTTATTGCATTTCAGCCTTTCTTTTTACTGATATTAAATAAAAAAAGGTAGAAATAGTTTTGTTTACTTTTTTTTTAAACTCCTGACCTTAGCAAATTGTTGTCTGTGTGTATGACTAGTTGTCAGTGTTATAGTCGTTTGAATTTCGTTAACTGCATATCAGAAAAATGGTTTATTTAACAGAAATATAACAAACTTCTAAATAACAATTCTTCAGATGATTGGTTATGGAGTTAAAACACGGACACACATGGAAGTTGCTCGCTTATTTCCTGAAAAATTTCCAAATTTGCCGCCTATAATTCACGGGAAAATTAGTAAAATAGAAAAGCAGTTTTGCCAACTTGGACATTAAAGCAGATAAAAAAGTAGCTGCCAATGCAATAAATGATGCTACCAAATTAGATATTATGCTTGAGTTTGAGAAAAACCCACATACTTCTAGTCGAAAAACAGCCCCAATGTTCGATGTTCGCCATTCATGGATTATTCGAACATTACAAGAAAATAAAATGTATCCCTATAAAATACCTACTCATGAGCTCATGGAAGACGATTTTGATAGGAGAACGTATTTTTGTGCTTTACACTTCACGGTCATGCTAATCGTCATAATTGGCGCTATAGGTCTAGTGAAAATCCTCACTGGATTAGAGAAGGACATACGCAATATCCTGAAAAGGTTAATGTTTGGGCAGGAATAGTTCGAGATCACTTTTTCATTAATGGCAATTTAAATGGCGATAATTATTTAGCACTGCTCCCTGCTCCAAAATAATGTCTTGCCAACTTTGACAAACTTATATCCTGATCCAGCAAACCCAAAACTTCCAGCGAATATGATATGGTTTTAGCAAGATGGAGCACCGCCCCATTGCCAAATCAATGTCCGGCAGTACGTCAACCGAGTATTTCCAAATCGGTGGATACGGAGGCGTGGATCGATGGAATGGCCAGCACGATCCCCTGATCTGACGCCATTAGACTTCTTCTTATGGGGTTATGTCAAAAATATTGTATACAAAACTAAACCCCTCGACTTAGCTGACTTAAGAAGACGAATATCGCTTGCGATTAGATCGATCACGCCTGAGATGTTCAGTAACATTAGAAGAAATTTCTATTTAAGATTAGGATGTTGCGAAGACGTTCGCGGCGAGCATTTTTAACATCTCCTGCATTCATTTTTTTTTTGTTTTTTACGTTATAATATGTCTGAAATTTTCTGAAGAATCCAAAAATTGAATAATATAAGGGTGTTGTATTTAAAATAAGAAAGTTGGTATTGGCCACTCTTACATGACACACCCTGTATACAAAGTTTTTATTACAAAAAATGCGCAACTTGAAATACCAATCGATGTGTCCGAACGTTTTTTCGGACACGGCCCATGAATTTATTATCTAATTTATTTCATTTGGCACACACTGTATATACCGAAAGGTACCTGGTTAATTTATTTAGTGCATATTAAACAATTTAAAAAGGAAAATTAATTTTGACCAAGTTTTTGATGTAAATACTCCTATGTTCGTCGTCACGGGCACGTTACTTCGAATTATCCCCTCAAAATGAATTCTTGAGCTTCCGCAAACTTTTAATACCCGCTATTTGTTAAATGTAAAAAGCTGTCTCCCGCCTTCCAAAGTTTCTGAATAACGATTATACCAGATTCTTGGGATAGATCACTTGTTTTTCGCGTGGATAACAACAATTCTGTTTTATGTTTTCGACAATACTCCATAGTCCCCTGAGAATTTTAATAAAGCAAGAGTAGTTTGCTAGTTGGACCGTATTATCCTTTAAAATGTGTGCAACTTGGGAACATTTTCTCTTTCTGGTACCTATGGACATGAAGAGAGATTGACCTAATGATGGAAGGTTCCCTCAAGTTGATTCCTACAGTACAGTATATTTTCCGTGAATTATGGATATCACGTTGGTTTAAAGTATACAGAGTGGAATTTTTAACTGGAATAAATTTAGCGTTAGGAATCCTCTATTTGCTAAAAAAATACAGAATACGAATGCGTTTATTTTTAGTTTGGCATACTTTTTCGTGTCTTCATAAAATTTACCCCTCTTTTTTTTCTAATTTAAAGGTATGTATTGTGATGGCTAGTTAGAATGGGCATAAATAAATATAGTTAAAAAAAAACTTAAAAACACGCTATGATAATTAATCAAACTAAAAAGCGGAAAATAAATATAGTTTAAAATAATTCTTGAAATTCTTAATATAGGCAGAAAATAATAATGAACGATAAACATTAGTATTATTGTGAAAAAAGCGTGGGGTGCTCGATATACGAAAAGTATAAGACAAAGCGCACCACTCTTAACACAATAATACTAATGTTTATCGTTCATTATTATTTTCTGCCTATATTAAGAATTTCAAGAATTATTTTAAACTATATTTATTTTCCGCTTTTGATCCGTGATTAATTATTAAAGCGTGTTTTTTAGTTTTTTTTAAACTATATTTATTTTTACTTTTTTAGTTTGAGTTATTGTTAAGAAATTTTTTTTTAAAGTAGAGATAGTCATAGAGAGGTCCGCAGTAGAGATGGAATACTGTCACTAATTTTACAATGACTTTTTGAAATGGCTAGATTTAAAGCAGTGTATCCATTTTTTTAAATGGCTAAATTCAAAGCATTGGATCTACAAACCCGAACAAACCCGAACAAAATTAGATAACTTATCAAATTATTGTATTGTCAGCGGTTCTTGATAAGTCTACAAAATTATAAATTAAATCTGACCGTTTAAAGTGGGTCAAAATCGGGTTTGTTCGGGTTTGTATAAAATTATTGTATTGTCAGCGGTTCTTGATAAGTACAAAATTTAAATTAAATCTGACCGTTTAAAGTGGGTCAAAATCGGGTTCAAAGAAGTCGGTTACGGACAAACAAACAAACAAACATACAGGTGAAGCTAATAAAAGTGTGTTAAAATGGAAATACGACCCACTTTTGCATTGCGGTAATTTAGAAAACCAGAAAATAACCATTTTAAACAATCGATACTACAATTTGGGGGTTTTCCAGCACAGACTGTTTAAAAAAGGAAGGAAACATGTTATTGATAACGTTGTTTGTTTAGTTGATGCCGCATTCCAATGGTCACTTCATTGTCGGTTTAGAAGAAGTTAATACTTATCTGTTGTAGTATTTTGTGCTGTTTAATCCGTTACTTTATAGTAAAAAATATGTTTGCTATATTAAAATGGGTTATTTCACGAAACAACCCGATCTACCACCAATTTTCCAAGGCATCAGCAGCAAAATTGTTAAAAGACGTTATCGTGCAGTGGACCGCGTCAAAGACTTACCAAGAATAAGGCAGCCTGGAGTAATGGATGAAGACACGCAATTAAACATTTTGCTTGCTCTTCAAGAAAATCCTATTACTCCAGTTCGGCAACTTGCAAGAGAAAATAACATAAGCCATACGTCTGCATTCAAGTTACTGAAATCATGTCAAATGCGTCCTTATAAAATGTTAATGATACAAGAATTGCTGGAAGATGATCGAGACCGCCGTCTTCAGTTTTGTGAAGTGATGATGAATGTACTTGATTTGCACTGACTGAATTTATTCCAGTTAAAAATTCCACCCTGTATAGCCGGTTAATTGTTATCATTTTTAGATATATTTAACAATTATTGTTTCAAAACAAATTAAAAACCTCGGATTTTAAATGGGTCAGATTTTTCTAATGGGCCACACGAGAAAAAGCTGTTAAAAATTGCCATACCGCTAATAAATGGATAGTAGGTACTGCAATAATGAATATAACTGTAACATTTTAAAAGTTGGAGTAACTAAGTTTGTGGCCTATGATGTAATGCTTCAATTTTTCAAAAAGTGCCTTCTTAATTAACAGTTTTGATTTTACTGTCTTTTCTACCCTATATAATATTTCAGTGATTATTTATTATACATCAAAACGACAGCCGCGTAGAAATCTCGATAAAACAGCCTTCCAGAAACCAAAATGCCTGATTACACGAGTTTTTATTTTCTCTTCTTCAGTTCTCAAGAAGTTCTTCTGTCGTTTATATGTCTTTGTTTGAATTATAACATATTGTAGGATTTTGGGATTGCAACTTAACTCTGGTCCTGGGTTTTTGCGATATTTATTTCCTACCTTCTCTATGTTTTCATTTAAATGACACCGCTTTTCCTGGCCTTATGGTCAAAATGATCACCAACATACACTGCGCGGCATATTTAACGCATAACGAAAAAAATTGCCTCAATTTTGATGTTATATATTTTCCAAATTTGTGGTTCGTTTTTAATGTTTTTTTTTCTAACTGTAGGGTTTTTCCTTAAGCATATCACTGCCTTTGTTGTTTTGCTTAAAAAGTAACTTTGGTATTATACCGGGTGTTATAAAACTGTTATGTCATCGCAATTACAGTCAAATGAAAATCCCATGTTTCCTTTACATTTTCTTTTTTGATTCATTGGTTTATCTCTGTTTTTTCATGAAAGATTCAATTTTTAGTTCAACATGATTTTCATAAAAAAATGTTTAGTTAAAAAATACAAAATAAACGAAATGCTTTGATTAATGCAACAGCAAAAAAAAAACAAATTATGAAGAAAATAAAGAATCAATATCTGGTATTAATAAATTTTATTAAATCCACAAAACAGGGAAAAAAAATACAGGGAAAAAAATTGTAATTTCTAAAGGTATTCAAAAAAATGAAATATGAATAATTAGTAGCGAGTATTGCCTCCCCTTGCTTTAATGACTGCTTTACATCTTCTTGGCATACTTAAAATTAGATTTTGATTAATCTGATTCCATATTTTATAAGCCTCAATGACAGATCATTTAAGTTTCTAGGAGGAGGAAGCATGGCTCTAAGATGTCGTCCCATGTTATCCTATAAATGCTCATTAGGATTAATGTCAGGGCTTCTTGCTGGCCAAGGCAAAGTTAACATTTCTGTTTCTTGGAGATAATTTTTTACCACTCTTTTTAATTTTTTTGAATACCTTTAGAAATTACATTTTTTTTCCCTGTATTTTTTTGCCCTGTTTTGTGTATTTAATAAAATTAAATAATACCAGATATTGATTCTTTATTTACTTTATAATTTGTTTTTTCTTGCTGTTGCATTAATCAAAGCATTTCGTTTATTTTGTATTTTTTAACTAAACATTTTTTTATGAAAATCACGTTGAACTAAAAATTTAATATTTCATGAAAAACAGAGATAAACCAATAAATCAAAAAAGAAAATGTAAAGGAAAGATGGGACTTTCATTTGGCTGTAATTGCGATAACTTGCAATGGCTAGTAAATCCCACAGGATGTTTTGAATTTCCGTAAAAAAAACATAACAGTTTTATAACACCCTGTATAATACCAAAGTTACTTTTTTAAGCAAAACAAGAAAGGCAGTGATATGCTTAAGAAAAAACCTACAATTAGAACAAAAAATCATTAAAAACGAACCGCAAATTTGGAAAATATATAACATCAAAATTAAGGCAATTTTTTTGTTATGCGTTAAATATGTCGCGCAGTAGTTGCGCTAACTATTAAGTATTTATCATTCTTAATCAACTCAAGCCTTTTGGAATTTATAATTGGCCCTGTGTTTGAAAACCCTCAAAAAAAACCTTAACTTTGTCTCGGCAGTTATAATACATGACCCGAAAAGTTTAGTTGTTTGAATTACAGATATGGAAATTACTTTACCGAACTAAAGCATTTACTGTTCAACCGATAGAATACTTTCAACTTTAGAAGGTTTAATGTAAATATTCCAAAATCGTGCCTATTTCATATATTCTGAAAGTTTAAACCACAAATATAAGCGTATATATTATTTAGAATACTTTACAAAAATAAATCACAAAGATTAATAAAGTTTCGAAACATTTTTATTTAAACAAAGCGGATGGTAAAGTCAACATCACTCAGGGGTAGTGCGAACGAAACAACAACTAAGCCACGAAAATTGACATTTAAAGCACACGAGTTACAAATCTTAAAAGCCCGGTCGTAGCTCAGTGGTAGATATACCGCTTACGGCCGTGGCGATCCGGGTTCGATTCCCGGAGTGGGCATACGCATAATAAAAAAGTATGACCGAATTTTAGTTGGTTGGTGTAAGATCGTATTTCGGAGGAGACGTAAAGCTGTCGGTCCCGACCACCTCTGGTCGTTAAGCCACGCTAGAGGCGCTTGCGCGACCTGAAAACTCTAGCACCAGACTTGAGCACCACAAGTTACACGAACTTTACTTTACTTTTTTACAAATCTCAAATCGGGTTTTATTATATGGAAGGATAGATTAGGTTGGAAGTGAATGGGTTACATTAAACCCTTCACTGCGAGCATAATATGATCTATTGTGGCTCACACCTTATTTAAATGTCTCCTAATAGATCTTCTTAATAAAGCTAATTATAGTATTGGGGTGAAATTATTGATGTCTTCAGGCAGCAGTGCCACTTCGCCGAATTGTATGAGTTTTATTGTTGCCTCTGCGCGGCATGCGCACAGTACGTGTTCGGCTGTTTCTGCATCTTCCATGCAGAGCCGGCATTCTTCATTTTGCGCTAATCCGATTTTGTACATCTGGTGTCACAATCTGCAGTGGCCGGTATACAATCCCACTAGGGTTTTAAGGTGTGCTCTATTGAGCCCTAGTAGTTTGTTAGTCAACTGTTGATTTATATGGCTGTTTATGAATGCCTTTGAGTGCATTAGACTTCGTGAATTTAACCTCCACTTATCTTCTTTTGCTTCGGCCAAAATTGGTCATTTGGCTGAGTTTGGGATATACATATTGCCGGCTCGGGCCCTGAATTTCGATGCTACTCCTCTTTTGGCGAGCCTGTCAGCATCCTCGTTGCCAACCATGTGTCCCGTAATCCATATTAAGGCGATTTTGTTACCTACTTAGACTTATTTCCGATAGTGCTTCGCGACAGCCCCATACCGTTTTTAAAGTAGGTACACCACCCCGATTCAAGGGCTTTTGAAGCGGCTTAACTATCAGAAAGTATTTTGATGGTCCTATGTGTATACTATCGATTTATCAGCAGTCATGCACACATTTCAATAGGAGGCTCTGCCTGAAATATGGTCGCTAGGATGAACCTCTGGCTGGAATATGGTCGCTATAGATCCCCGACTGATTTATTAGTTTTATTTTTGGATTTTCTCTATATATTTCGGCTCCGATACATTCTTTAGTCTTGGATTCGTCTTTGAATAAACCTAACTCTTCTCTAAGTAGGCTCTCACTGTTACCCTTCTTGGATGGACGACAGTGTAAGGCAGTTCATCGTTGGGTTTTTTTTTTTATCATGAGGGCATTTCGAGAATGCTACTAGTCATAGTGTTTTCCAGCATTCTGGTACCTTCTAGGATACATAATTGTGGCGTGTTAATAGCTGCTTGGTACGGTCTGTTGTTGGCCCATTTGGCTTCCCTTTCCAAGTATATATGAAGTGGGATTAGTACCAATAGGACCTCCATGGCTGCCGTTGGGATGGCGCGAATAGCTCCAGTGATCGCCAGGCATGCCTGTATTTGTAATCCGGCTAGTCGGGCTTGGGCCAATCGTTCTTGGCCCTTATTCCACCAGGCTACAGAGCCGTACATTATCATTGGTCTTATGACCGTATAATTGCTTTTGTGTCATGCCCCAGGATTTGCCACAGATTCTGCGACATGTCCATATATAGAGTAAGATTGGCTTTACGGATAATCTTCTCCATATGGGAGTTCCAACTGAGCGTGTTGTCCAGTGTTCCCTCTAGATAATTTGCCTCGTATAGGAAAAGTGAGTTTAGTCATTTGAAGTGATTTAAGACCTAAATGTAAAATGTCAAATTATGTTTCTTGGGATAAATAAAAGAAGAGATATGTATTGCCATATTTATTTATTCTTATTGTTGCCTGATCTGACCGAACTGATCTGACTACCCTCTGACATTTTGTTTTGTTTATAATATATCGTAAATATAGAGTGGGTGTATTTTTTAATTTAGAACCACGAGGTTTGAATTTTATTTTAAATGTTTTGTTTAATAATGTACGGTAATTAGGTTTCTTAATTTAGGTCTGATGATGCCCGAAAGGGCGAAACATGTATAACTCTTTTATATGTTATTATACAGTTTCATTGTGTCAAGGCCTACCGAGTTATACCTTTAATCTCTAGCTTAAAGGATTTCCAATATTTTGGTGTCACAAATTCCTTTTTTTTTACACCACTACTTTTTATTGGTTATCGCGTCGATGGAGGAGATATTTGTATAATGCTTTTTAAAAGTTCGTCGTCTAGAAAAGTGTTCGAATACGATGGGTGTAAACTCGCATATATTGATGGGATTTGGATGTCGAAAGATATTTGGAAAACTTCTGTAAATTTAAATGTTTTTCTGCGATAACTCTGTAATAATTTGATGTTCAGATAGGTGGCAGCAAAGGGTTCAAAGAAAACGGTGTTTCATATTCAACATCAAACTATATTCTGAATCTTAGTCCATGTCGCCACATACATAGTTGTTCCACTTACGCTAAATGTTTATATTACATATTTGTTATATCGACAGTATTGTTATACTAGCTAATCATAATAACTAATTAGAACACTAATACAATATACTAATACAGAGTGTTTTACCCTCATATTACACCTCCCCGGGCAATTTAAGGAAT
Organism: Polydrusus pterygomalis; assembly: GCA_963969555.1. Classification (NCBI taxonomy): domain Eukaryota; kingdom Metazoa; phylum Arthropoda; class Insecta; order Coleoptera; family Curculionidae; genus Polydrusus; species Polydrusus pterygomalis. Next base: position 85,841,140 of record OZ018376.1, read on the forward strand.
TTACACTTTGTTTTCAAATGGAAATTCCTGCTAATTATAATATGAAAGTAATTAACTCATGTGAAATAATAACTATACTTATAACAAACATTTTCTTAGTCAATAAGAATTCAAGAAATGAAGAAAGAAAAGGAAGAAAATTAGAGTAGTCAGACCTAGAATAAATAGCAGATAGAGAAGAATACGAAAGTAGGGCCGGCCGATTCCTTACTACTAAATTATTACCTAGAAATTACTTAACTATGATATAACTTAGTTCTATTTTTGTGGATTACAATCTCCTTATTACCTTTCATTAGTTTTACATTTGGAGATTCATCCTCGATAACTAAATAAGGACCAAGAAAACAAGGACTTGCGATTTTGTTTCCCACTTCATTTTTTACCAGTACTAAATCGCCTTTTTTGTATTGAATGGGTTTAATTTTTTCATCATAACTTTGCTTTCTTTTAAATTTTGAATGTAATAAGTTAGCTCTTGCATCCTCATGAGCCTTTTGCAACCGATACTTTAACTCAATAGGGTAATTCTCAAAGTTATAAATGGGTTCTAACATATTATTTAGATTATTAGGAATCTGACATTTCTTTCCAAAGACCAGTTCAAAAGGAGTATATTTAGTTTCAGTATGGACTGTAGTATTATAAGAGAAACACCAATAAGGAATCCATGTACTCCACGCTGCATCATTATTTTCGGATTGAATTCTTAAATAGGCACCCAATACCTTATGTGAATTTTCCAAAGAACCAATACTTTCATGATGGTATGCCGTGGAATAAATTTGATTTATTTTTAAAAGCTTACAAACCTCACTCATAGTGGAAGAAATAAATTCAGAACCCCTATCCGTTGCAATTTCCTGTGGAATTCCATATCGTAAGATAAAATTTTCCACAAATGATTTTGCCACAGATACGGTGTCTTTATTTTTTATAGGATATGCTTCCACAAATTTTGTTAACTCACACTGTAAAGTCAGGATGTATGCAAATTCATTTACATCTGTTGGTAGTGGTCCTACAATATCTAAATATACTTTTTGAAAAGAATAATTGGCTGTCGACGTAATAACCATGGGCTGTCTAGTATAACGATTGCAATGCTTTTGTTTTTGACAAGTGTCACATTTTCTTACAAAGTCTGCAACATCGTTATCTAGACCTGGCCAAAAGTAATACTTTTTTATAGCGATTTTTTCGTTTATTGGTCTTAAAATATCAAAAGCTCTTGAATCACCGTCTGCTTGAGAAATTGTCAGATTTACTAAGATATCTTCAAGATTTTTACCAAACTCAGAAACAGTATTATCGCCTTGCTTGGCGGAAAACAATTTTGCCTGAAGGGCGGTATCGGATTGTTTCGTTAAAAGATGTTTTTTTATGTCTCCTAATAATGAATCCATAGACTCGTAACTAGACTTTAATCTCAATTTCGCATTATTTGAAATTCGTGTTTTCAGAATGAATTTAATTAAAATAGGCTTGCCATCATCGTTAAGCATAGAATGATAAAATTCTGCCGCGTCGATTAGTTTATGTGTAATAGCTTCCGAGTCATCCATTACAGGCAAGAGGCTCGTGGCCACTTTCAGGTCAAAAGCCGACATATCTGAATGTATAATTTTCGCGTCCTGGTTATCCCGATTTGTACTTTCCGCGTCTTGGTTATCACTACTCAAACCTTCTGCGAATTGTTTATCAAAATTTATAATTTCCTGATATACTTTTTTAATTTTGTCTATAGTATTTTTAGAATATTCAATGTCTGCTTCGTCGAGTTCAGAATCTTTTATTTTTTGATTAATAGCAGAAACCTCCTCACTCAGTCGAGAGTAAATAGTTTTTGCTTCCCTAACTTTAGTTGAAACGATGGATGTTTTTCGTCTGTCGTAATTTAATTTTCCTAGATAAGTTCTGACATCTGCTAGAGAACTTAAAATTATGTTTAAGTTATCTCCCATGAAAAATATGCAAATCTAATTATTTAAGAGCAAAGTACTTGTTAAGGAGGTCCCTATTTCAATACAATTTACTTAATTCTATAACTTACTTAGTACATTTTTTCTTTTTAATTACTAAATTGCTTAATTTTTTCCATTCTTTACATATCGCCTTGTTTCTTATGTCCATTTTCAGTTTTTTTTTTCCCATAAGTGTAATAACCATCTTTATAATTATCCTAAAAAGAACCTAAAAAAAAAATTTTATACTGCTTCCTCCGTCATTAATTCATCCCTTGATTTTCTTAACTCGCTTCTGTTAATTTCTCTTCGAATAGTTTTTCGTAATTCCTTACGATAACGAAGAATCCCACTATATATGATATACAGGATAACGGCTACTACAAGTGTTAGTAAAAGGTACTCTGACAGCGAAAACCCCTTGTTTGATATTTCGCTCCTTGCGTCTCCATTCGAGGCCTGGTTGATAACTATTTCCTCTTTAGACTTGGCACTACCCATTTTACTCCATATCGGTGCTTTTCTTCTTATGGTTTTTTGGCTGGCAGGATCGCCATGTAATAATTTGATGTTCAGATAGGTGGCAGCAAAGGGTTCAAAGAAAACGGTGTTTCATATTCAACATCAAACTATATTCTGAATCTTAGTCCATGTCGCCACATACATAGTTGTTCCACTTACGCTAAATGTTTATATTACATATTTGTTATATCGACAGTATTGTTATACTAGCTAATCATAATAACTAATTAGAACACTAATACAATATACTAATACAGAGTGTTTTACCCTCATATTACAACTCTTGTCCATTATTTTTTGTTAAATTCTGTTTTAAAAGGAAGTGAATTGATTTTAAGAGCAACGTGTTGCATGATAAAATCATTGACAAAGTACCGTGGGTAACAGTCTATCTATTTTACATATCTGTGACTTAGTCCCAGCTCCCATAACAAAGAAAAGGTACTCCATCGAACAACAAAAATTTAAAAGGTGAAAATGGTTGCAAAGCATGTAAAAATCATGTCAACAACCGCCAGACTAGTAACAATTTGTTAGCTGTTAATTTTTATGAATATTTCAATTTACCTAAAAAAAATTAGTCTTCTCCTTCAGAAGAACAGCTTGAAATTCACGCCATTTGTAGGTAAATAATGAACCATTTTTGAAATAATTTGTATGGCTAACAATTTTTGTTATATTGTTAATTGCCTTCTGACAGACCTTTTGTTAAAAATAATTTCGTTGTTGATATATTTCAATAATATTTTGTTTTATTAATTAAACATTTTAATAAAAATACATTTCATAACAACTGTTTAGAAGATATTATAGTGTCTGCGAAAATAATTAAAAGCGAATATTGTCTTTTATATTGGAATACACAGAGAACCACGCACAATGGATACCTTGGGGCGGGTAGACCACGACGGCCGTTTCGTCTTTGTTAGGACTCTACGGGCAGCCATAACTCAAGCAATCCCGACAACGGCCGTAAGATGTATTAAAAGCCTTTTGCAAAATCAAAGCTGCCATCAGTACACCGTAGCGCCATCCCAGCGGAATTAACTCCAATATAAAAGGCAGTCACACTGGTAATAATCGAAAGGTAAACAACGATATAAATCACGAAGTGCATCACAATCCAGTAGAGGGAACGCTATTTGCGTTTTCACCGGAACATCTGCCGTTTTGCAGATTAGAAACAGATCAACGCTGGCACCCACTAGAAAACGCGCAATTTTAAAAAAAGCCATAAAAATGTTTAGAAGATAATAGAGTGTCCGCGAAAATAATTAAAAGCGAATATTGTGGCATATCGGACAAGTGTGTAACTGTCTTTTATATTGGAATATACAGGGATCCAAGCACAATGGATACCCTGGGGCGGGTAGACCACGACGGCCGTTTCGTCCATGTTAGGACTCTACGGGCAGCCATAACCCAAGCAATCCCGACAACGGCGGTTTAATTCCATTTTCTTACAGTTTGAGTTCTTTCTAATGCAAAAAAATTGGTCTCTCAGCGAAAAAATGGTATTTACTTTGTGAGACTCAATTTTGAATGCGCAGTATCCACGTGTATGCAAGGGCATAAATAAGGTTAGAGGGGGTAAATACCCCTTTCAGGATGGTAACCCCCCCCCCCGGGGCGGTGATTACCCCCCTCCCTAGGACTATTAATTCTGATTGATAAAAAAAGGACACATGATTGCCGTTTAATTCAGCAGCAATATGACACTAGAAATAGAGGCTTAATTTTTTAAGTAATTATTTTTGCGAGGCGGATGATACAGTGTTAGAAAATGGGCTACCTTTTGTCCTTGCTTTAATTACTATAGTTCCACACTGACTTAATGCAATAAATAAATATATACAGGGTGTCCCAAAAGTAATGGGACACAGAGCAACAGAAGACTCCTTTAGGCGAAATAATGCGATTTATCTAAACTTGCCTTATCCCAAAACTGATAACAACCGAGATACAGGGTGTACTTTTTAACGAAACGACATAGCAGCACAAAATTAAGGGTTTTGGGGTTTTTTGAGGTGAGAAATTCAAAATTATCCATAGTTTTTGTGTAACCAGTAGAGGGCGCTGCCTACGACATGGCCCACTCCTTTTAGCTGGCATAACTTTGTTTAGGATTTTTATATCGACCCGACTATTAAAAAAATAAGTTACTTTACTTCTTTTACATCAAAAATGTATAACTTATTGAAGTCGCTAGAAGCAACCATTTTTGAGATAATCGTATTTCATATGTCCAATGCAACTAAGTACGTGGTCCAAAAGCAACGGAAAATCGAGCAACGGTAAATTTCTGACTTAAATTTTTTGTAAATGAGCTACATTTGCTAAGTGTCAGTTAATGTAGATACTTAAGGTTGACTATTTTTTTCTAATAAAAACGCTTTTTCGTATACGGAATTACTAAATTTATTTTAAACAAAAAATTTTTTAATACTTAATTTAATAACATTTAAAAGTAACAAAATGGTTAGAAATAAAAATGACAACGCCTTGGTAGCAATTGTTCAAAATGGCCATCATTGATTTCAATGATTTAATTAATTTAAATATTTTAGAATTCTTGCATTAAAAATATCGAAAATGGTTGCCCCTAGCGACTTTAATAAGTTATACATTTTTGATGTGAAAGAAGTAAAGTAACTTATTTTTTTAATAGTCGGATCGATATAAGAAGCCTAAACAAAGTTATGCCAGCTAAAGGGAGTGGGCCATGCCGTAGGCAGCGCCCTCTACTGGGTACACAAAAACTATGGATAATTTTGAATTCCTCACCTCAAAAAACCCCAAGAGCCTTAATTTTGTGCTGCTATGTCGTTTCGTTAAGAAGTAATCGCAAAAAAACGAAAACAAAATTAAAACTTTGCCACACTGTATCTTTGTTGTTATCAATTTTGGGATAAGGCAAGTTTAAGTAAATCACGTTATTTCGCCTTAAGGAGTCTGCTGTTGCTCTGTGTCCCATTACTTTTGGGACACCCTGTATATAAATACATACTGGTTAAGAAGTATGTGTATATTATACATAGACAATTTAACTTTAGATAAGCAAAGAATAATCACGAAAGTGGCAGATTAATGGCCTCGCGCATGTAAACAAAGCTAGACACGATTAGACATGCGCACTGCAACATTATCGTTTGGCGAATGGGAAAATAGTCATTTCCGGGCTTTAAAACTTTAATTCTTGCCGAAAATTGGACTTTCTTCTCAATTTTTGATCAAGTTGGGAAAAAAGGTAGTGATTTCTGGCATTTTTAGTAGTAGCCTATCAGATTTTAAGGATAGAAATTGTTTTTTTAAGGTTTTGTTGTTAAAATTTGTTTAAAAATGATTCGTCGTCGAAAAGGAAGAGAACAAAAACAAGTGAATTAAACTAGTCTTATAAAATCGAATATAAAAACAAACAAAACCAGCAAAATAACCAATCTACGGTGTTATCGCGGACCTAACCTCAAGGCAAATATTAGTTGGTATATAACTTGTATTGATTTTTACAATTTGGCAAAAACTTGGGTACGCGTAAAACAATTTCAAGCAAAATTTCTTGTTCCAGAATTTGAAAAGTGTTTGCCCGAGAACTTGACCCGTGGAATACTGGCTTTATTAAAAGCTTAATCTCGGGGTGTACAGATTTTAACCAAAAAATTAACCAACCAGCAACTTTGACAGAATTAATTTCCTCACAATCAGACACAATTCACTAACTAAACAACACAAAAACTAGAAATTCGTAAATATTAAACACCCACAATCCACAATAGCTAAGAAAACTACAAATAATCCACAGAGAAACTTTAAAACACAACAACAAAAATGGCGACCGAGCCGGTTCTGGAGTGTATTTTGAGCATGTCGCTAAAGTAGGACAGCAGGCGAGGCACGAGGTTTGTGCGCATGCACAAAGGTATCCAGAGGGAAGGCAGCTGATCGGCGAGTCATGCGCTCGGAGGTATTTTTTCACCCATAAAACGTAACTTTTATTTGCGCAGGAGATAAGCTGCACGTATCTAAAGGTAAATTGTCTGTGATGGTATTATATTACTATAGCTATACGACATCCATATAAAGCAGATTTTATTTACTGCACTGAAAAGTAAAAATATTGATATTGTTATGAAAATATAATAAACGACCCAGACCATCCGAGTTGGCTGCTAAAGCTCTCTATACGTTAAACAAAAGCCGTTTAACAATGACTGCGCTTTTAAGAGTTATCCTTTCGAATAATTCAACGAAAATGCAATGGGGCTTTAGTAGGGTCAAGCGGGGAAAGGATAGTTGCAAATTTGAATTCTAAATTTAGAAAAGTAATAAAGAAAAGCTAACGTAATTGACCACCTATACCCAATAAGCATTTCCTGTTCGAATCCGTATATATTATTCCCTTTTTTTTTACCAAAAATATAGGTTTTTAGCATTATCATCAAATTTTCCAAGTTTGATTCGCCTTTCGGGGTTTATTTTATTGGTGTATATTAGATTAAATAGTCAATTAAAAAAAAAACGTTTATTGCGAAGCGTTTAGACGGGCGTCTTCTCGGAAACAGAATCGCGATTCTAAATTTCGGAATCGCATTAATTTCAGCCGCCCGGCTAGCTACGGGATTTGAATCGGCGACAGGTCTAGCATTGGTTTATATGTAAGCATTTTCACTGCGATTCTCGTTCAGTAGCCTCTTGCCAGCTCCGTATAAAAAGGTTCGTTTCTGTACCAATAAAGAATTCAATATGGATGTTTTAAAAACTCTTTTCTTGCTGTATTACGTTCGCTGATTATTGGACGAACCCACATTCTACGTTTCCTAAGTTTTTTCTTTTTTTTACACACCATCTGATAATAATATAGCAACAGTGCGTTTTCTACTGCATTCATTTTACCACTGAATAGAAGCGTGCGGCCCTGGAATTAATCGCCTCTCCACAAAATGTCCGAAACCGCGCATGATTAGGAAAGTATGCATTCCGAATCTCGTTAGAATTCACGTGAAATTCTGAATCCCAGATACTGAATCTCGCATTCAGAATCTCAGTATAAGGTGGAACGCACACGACAGGCAGTCGGCGAACGACTAATTTGTAGGTTGAAATGCAAAACATGCATGTAAATTCAGTAACGCACATGGCCTTCTAAAAAGACGGACCGACAAAAAAGTTGCAGCATGCTTAATTTTTGCGCCGACCCGACAGTCGGTGGGTGAAATAAAGGGATGGGTTTTGTTTGTTTTAAAGCACACGGCCGTCAGTTTTTACGTTAATCGATGCTCGATAACTGCTGTGGTACCTAGCAGTTGCTTAGTGCTCTTTGAAAATGGAAATAGATATTGAAAAACTTATCTGCGAAATACAGAAAAGACGACATTTATATGACACAACAGCTGAATATTCGGACAGAAACTTAAAGAAAAACTTTGGGAAGAAGTATGTGTACAACTAATAGCAGGTTGGTGATACACACTTCCTCAAATTAGTATCTTGGAACGATAATTGTGTTTGTAAGACAGCTAACAGCTCATTAAATGAATTCAAGGACATTCTATAATAATTGAAAAACTCGAGGAAAAACTTGTCTGGATGTTCCTGTAGGGATCTAAAAAGGGTATGGAATTGGCCTTTTAATAAACGCTGACTAATTACTGGATGCACCCAAAATGCTCTGTTTCCCTTTTTTTTTCTTCGGTATCTTAAATATAACGCAACACGACATGTCTGACTATTCATTTCGCACAACCATCGTCGACTAATCTAACATTCATATGCGTTGTTCACCTTCTTAAACTGTCGACTGTCGGCCGTGTGTTTACTCTCCCGACAAATAAGTAGCTGACTATCGTCTGCGTTCTACCTAAGAGGAGCCTAATTCTTACTAACAAATAACAAAGGTTCAGATTAGACAGAGAATAAAATTTGCAACTCCTCATTAAGTAACACGTAGCGTATGGGCGTTTTCACACTAGCCGACACGATACCGGCACGACAACGACAACGACACCGGTGGACGCGTAATCTCATGTAAGTAAAGGGAATGCTTTCACACTTGCCGATATATCGTTATCGTGTCGTTACAGGCGCCGACAGGTCGGCGAGCAGCAAGCGCTCCACTCGTGTCGTTGGCGGTTTTTCCTAGTGGTGGAAAAAACGGTTCCACGTCTGGAGCGTTCCAATCGCGAACGCTCCAGAAAAATACCGCTCCAAAATAACGTTACTTTGGAGCGACCAAAATTTTCCCACCGCGTGCTTTTATAGGCTACAATATGAAACGAACTGTTAAAATCCTAAACAACCCATTGCGATTTTATGTAAGGGTCACCGTGACGTGTGTAGTATGATGATTTACATGGTTCATGATTTTTATTAATATTTATAGGATAACTTTCATTACGATTCATTTACACAACTGGGTATATTTCTTTAGAAATATAAAAATCGACGTTAAAAAAGAGTGTTTTTACTGTTTGCTTATTTATTCTTAAACTTAAAAATATAAAAATGTTGGTATTATATTTCATTTTTACTATTCTTATTTTATTAACCAGTAAAATTTGGTAAATCTAATAATCTAACAGTAATTATAATAGCATGTCTTCCTTCAAATTCAAACCGCTCCGCAAGACATTTTTCATAGTTCCACGTTGCAGCGCGATTCACTATTGTTCGTTCCTTAAGTTTTGCTCGCTCCAGCCGGAACGTAGGTTTCGACGAGTGCAGCGTCGATTCGACCGGAGTGACGCTCCAGTCCACTCCAAATCGCCTGATACCTTGTTTTATTATGCGTATTCAAGGGTATACAACCGGTCCTAACGATGTATTTTATGTTGCGGTCCAACAGTAGAATATAACGCTCCGCTCCAAACCGTGAAACGTTGCTGCACAGCGGCATTGAAATGTAACGCAGAATCAGAATGCAGCCGTCGCGTCGCGTCGCGTCCTCTATGAGCGGTCTCGACCGTTTCGTTTTTTAAACTGCGCCTGACGTTACCGTTGCTGATGTCGCTCCACGGTATTATAGTTACTTAGTCGTTGTGGAGCGCGTTGGAGCGTTATCAAAATATACCGCTCCAAAATCGCGTTATTTAAATACCGACCCACCTCTAGTTTTTCCTTTTCCTAGTTGTTTTGGTTAGACCGGCAGAACGGCAATATTCCTACTTAATTTAAATGATAATTTCGACATACCTACTTAACTTTTAAAAGAACTATGGCTTATTTCAAGTATGCCATTGTTACTCCTGATAGAAGTTGTAGAGTCAAAACGGTGTCTTTGGGACAAAACAAACGAAAATAATAAAAATAAAATACTCAGAGAAAAAAAATTCTTTGCGGCCTTCGCTTTTTGAGTCTTAAATGCAATAAATATAGCAAATACAATTTATTGCATTTAAGACTCAAAAAGCGAAGACCGCAAAGAAAATATTGGATACTTCCAATAATAAAGGTGCGCTACTTAGAGGGCACCTATTAAACTCTTTTTGAGAAATTGACTAAGGATTCCGACAAATTTTTCAACTACTTTCGAATGAGTCATGAAACATTTTACTATGTGCTGAGCAAGTTAATTGACGAAATCAAAAAACCAGAACAGAAACAACTAGGAAAAGGAAAAACCGCCAACGACACGAGTGGAGCGCTTGCTGCTTAAATGTTTCATGACTCATTCGAAAGTAGTCGAAAAATTTGTCAGAATCCTTAGTCAATGTCTCAAAAAGAGTGTAATAGGTGCCGTGTAAGTAGCGCACCTTTATTATTTGATGTATAAAAAATGTTCTTTGCGGTCTTTGCCTTTTGAGTCTTAAATGCAATAAATGTAGCAAATACAATTTATTTGCAGGAGCCATGTCGGCGATTACCGGCACAACACTACGACACGACAGAGATGGCTGTCGGCAAATGTGAAAATACTCGCCGATTTATCGTGTCGGTGTCGCTACCGTGTCGTGATCGTGCCGGTATCGTGTCGGCTAGTGTGAAAACGCCCAATAGCTTCACACACAGCGATATTATCGGTGTCGGGCATCCCTTTCCCACATACCGATATAGAAATGTCAAATTGTCTCAGATAATTTTAAACTCGGGCAAAGCCCGTGCTATCGGAGGTGTTGTTGTCGACAGTTCAATTTGGTTACTATTTGTGTTTGATATGATGGTGTATTTACATTAGCTGACACTTTTTTCAGGCCTTTTTAACTTTAAAGGATAACTAGAACAATACAATAGTTAAAAAATAGTACCTAATAAATTGAATAATGAGCCCTGATTAACATTATTTTTCTTCGCTGGCGATTTTTTTCAGATATAAAGTCGCGACCCTCTTTGTCCTAATTTACGCCGCTTGTCCCTCTATATTTGGAATAAAACTTTTATTGTTAATATTAACGTTAAAATGGGTGCAGATAAAGTCATTTAGTACCTTTTACGGTGCTATTGTACTGGAGTTTCGTTAATATTGACAGTCAAATAAAACGGTTATGAGACTTATAAATCAATCATTAATGATCGAACTTTAAAACTTAACGACTATCTAAAGTTCGATTTAATACCCATAAGCTGTTTTACTATTTCATTTACGGGTGGTGAGGTCATATACGAAGATTCTTCAAACGTTTAAGGACCCAGTTCTCAAGGTCAATCATGTATAAATGGCTTGAATGCAGGGGTAACTTCAGGAACCTCGCAATTATTTAAAAAATATAATTAGTATCTAATTTGGGAAGGGCTGGCTGTTCAGGGAGGCATTGACGAATAGAATGCCGGTGTTTTTTTTTTTAAATAAATGCACAGAAACTTTAAAAAAAGCTGTTTGTTGAAACCACGAAAATTGCCACAATTTACCTTAAAATCCTTGAAAGTAAACACGTCGATTTTCAGAACTGAAGTAAAAACAACAATTTCTACTGTTAACACGATATTTTCCAGCCTATCTAGATGTCATTTCTCCTAAGAATTCAAGAGAATATGTGTTTGTTTTAACAGGAAAGGTTCCGTAATTGCACAAAACATTAAAGTAAACAAAACTATGACGGGCTGACTAACATCTCCCTTGCTCTACCAGCTTCAGAATATGTCTTTATTTCTTCTTCGTATGCCAAAAGCATAAAAATTACTACTCTGATCAACACAGCGCTGCAGTGCGCATGCGAATCGTCAACAGTTCGGCAAATCGAATTGACAATAGAAAATGGCATCGTTAATCCCACCTTAAATAGAATTTGACAACTGTTAGACTATACACTTATCATTCATTAATTCCGCTTTTACAATAATAACATCAAATTAGTCGTTTAGTCTACCAATAAATAAGCAATTCTTTTAGCAATCGAATTCTTAACAGAGCTAATACTATTACCCCTTTTACTTTAAGTTTAAATTTAGTCCATCAAAATATTGGGTTCTTATAGAGTTTCTCAGTTGGGGTCTCACCATATGACGCTGGCGCTGGCGTTTAATTTGATATTTTTTCTGTTATTTCATTTTACCAAGGCATATTCTTACCGGGATGTTGTTACACATCAACTTACACTGAATCACATTTTTTTAAATATCCATGCATCCATTTCCTGATATCAAAGGGCGCGCCACGTTCTTTTCCGTCAGGCTTGTTTGAAGCTGAGAAGCGTTTAAATAAGTCCCGTCAATGTAGGGGCAGCATGACGATTAAGGAGAAATAACATATTAAGAGAAAGTAACCCCTTTACCACAATGAAAATTGCCGAACGTTTTGCTGGTCAAACGAAAAGAAAAAATAAAAATTGGTATTTAGAAAATAAATTCTACTTTAAATACCCCATCCAGAAAAGTAAGTGACGATCGAAAATATTCCCAAAATTTTTTTTAGAATTTTTTTTTATTTTTAGTAATTTTGTAATATTTTAAACAATTCTTTATTGGTCAAAAGCAAAATGACTTTCCCGGGTGTAGAATGTTGTACCAAACAATTTTTCTTAAAGCCATTTTTCAATATCGGCCTTACTTTTTTCTCAAAAACTTTGGGCGCGTAAAGTGAATTTAAGCGTGTAAAGTGGGTTTACGCGCCCAAAGTTTTTGAGAAAAAAGTAAGGCCGATATTGAAAAATGGCTTTAAGAAAAATTGTTTGGTACAAGATTCTACACCCGGGAAAGTCATTTTGCTTTTGACCAATAAAGAATTGTTTAAGATATTACAAAATTACTAAAAATAAAAAAAAAATTCAAAAAAAAAATTTGGGAATATTTTCGATCGTCATTTACTTTTCTGGATGGGGTATTTAAAGTAGAATTTATTTTCTAAATATCAATTTTTATTTTTTCTTTTCGTTTGACCAGCAAAACGTTCGGCAATTTTCATTGTGGTAAAGGGGGTTACTGCTCTTAAAGCCCTTACCAAAATAAGACCAATCGCCTCGAATAAAATTCTTACTTAGCTTAACTTGTAGTAGTCTTGTAAGGATTTGATAAGTCCTATACAGTGGGGTTGTTTAAGTGTGCAACATATGGCCATTTTTTTTATTACCGATTTCTCCGAAAATTTTATTCTTGATAAAAGTTAGTGCATGTTCGATAATCATATTAGGTGCACTTGGAATGGTTGCAAGTCAAACGGCGTACAGGGTAGGTCAAAAAATATAAAACTTCTATAAGAATAAAGTACCCCTATTTCAGAAACTTCAGCAAAATGATATTAAGAGAAGTTGTTTAGAATTAAAAGTTATGCATAGATTCAAAAACATGACCTCCTAAAATAAAAAAAATATATATTTTTTTAAAACATTATAATTTCCCAAAAAATTTTTTTTTATATTCACCATAAAGACCTTCATAAATTAATTAAAATCAAATCAATTTCACATATCGCTCACTGGGTGCAATAATGGCACATTAAAAAATTGTAAGTTTTGAGAAAATCAACAATTTGTAATCTGGAAATTAAATATATTGAGTTTTAAAGAAGCTGTCTTATTTATTTAGAAAACTAATAATAAATTATGTTGAATATTTAAGGTCGAATGGTATTGCACTTTATTTTTTTTATTCAAACTGTATACATTTTTATTAAATTGGAAAATATTAAGTTGTGCCATTGTTGACTTTTACGTACATACGTCACTTCATTAAATAAAATGGTCTATTTTAATAATTAATTTTGATTAAAAATATGTGTTTCTGTTTTAACAATATTTTATTGCAAAAAGGAACAGGAACAGGTTAAAAAACAAAACATGTTGTTTATTTAGTTTGAACATGAACTAATAGTCTAGCTTTTAACAATAAATAATGACACATAAATAAAAAATTTACAATTGAAAAGGCAATACTGGCACAACTAAACTTATTTTACTAAAATTAGCAATAAAATATAAAATAATAACATGCAATATTGACACCACCTGTAATATGCCACTGTTGCATTATTAAAAATGTAAAATTTGTTCCAACTTATCGTATTAAAATTCAAGTGCCACTGTTGTCTACGTACTCGATCAAAAAATCGCGAAATTCAATAGTGACACTAGTGCCATCTAGCGAGTTCCACTAGAGATAACTTTATGCCACTATTGTTAGTGTGACAAATAAGGTATTCAAGGTAATATGGTATCACTTACTCAATATGACCAATTATTGAGATGTGCCATTATTGCACCCAGTGAGCGATATCTTTGTTCAAATTCAAGCATATTTGTAAAATTAACTTGACTTTTTAATTTATTAAGGAATCACAAACTTCATGTTTGTTGCAACGACATTAAACACAACTTTAAAATATCCTAAAAATTATTTTTAACAAAATAAAACATGAGTAATGATAATATGCAAATTAAAAAAACTCTCATTTAAAGTGCAAAATTTTTATTTTAAATAATAATAATAATAATAAAAGTTTATTCAAATATTTTTTTTTTACATTTAATGCTAATATATATTTTTTTTTGGATAAGCTATCAATTCTGAACTCAGAAGTAAAATACTTGTATTGAGTTGGTTGGTTGGTTGGTAAATATAATAATAAGTCAAATATAAATTAAAAGTTAAATAATAATATAACATTTATTGTAAAGAATATATTTCATAATTCAGGCACAACTAGATTATAATATAAAACGAATATGACAAAATTTTATTGGTGGATTTTATTCATTATTTATTAATGACGTTCTTGAATATATCTCTTATGTTAAATGTTTATTAAAAAACTTTATTTTTGTACAAGTTTTATATTTTTTGACCTACCCTGTACGCCGTTTGACTTGCAAGCATTCCAAGTGCACCTAATAATATATGGTTATCGAACATGCACCAACTGTTATCAAGAATAAAATTTTCTGAGAAATCGGTAATAAAAAAAATGCCCATATGTTGCACACTTAAACAACCACACTGTATATAGCATCTAGCATAAAAACCTAATTAATTTCTTCATAATGTAATGAGTAATGACTCATTAAAACAATGCCACAGCAAACAAAACTTTCCCTAATATTATTAACTTTGTTTTTTATTAACCCTTGACATAATAAAGTCAAAATGAAGAGTTTGTCACCATTAACAATATTTTTTCTTGTCAAGTTTTAATTGAATATCGTTTAATTAAATTATATTACTAAATTGTTGACAAATGTTTTTTTTTTATAAAAAAAAAGCTATATAAAATGTTTTGATATAAAGCATTAAATTAAAATTCGACGTTCTAATTTTATTGAATTCTGTTTTGCTGACCCTTAAATTAAAAGGTTTTCTAAATGAAGTTAATTTCGTCCCTCAACTAAAAAGTATCCCTAATCCGTGGACACTTTGGGGCTGAAATGGAATTAGGAGAGAAGCCAAATTGAACGAAATAATCCGTTAATGAGTGCTGAAATCTGTTAAGGTTAAAAAATTGCTTGCCCTGCTTTAATTTCCAATCGACAAATCGGTGATAATTTATCACGAAAATATACAAAAATTAAATAAAGATCGAATGCCGTACGTGCGTTAATACCATATCTGCCGAGTACGAGTTATTATACGAGGATAAAGCTATGTAATTACTTATAATATAATCATTTTAATCATATGCAAACGTCTTAATCTAAAGATATCAATTCTTTAACATTACTTGGACCACCACTAGGTGGCAGCTAGCGCAGCGAAAGCGGTCATCCATCGCAAGCTGAAGCTACCTGGTTCGGGTTTGTAAAATAATATGCAATACACGGGCATTCTCAATCTCAATAATCTCTAGCAAAAACAGTGCAGTTAAAAGGCGTGACTTTGATACGACACAGCTGTGGGATCCTCGGGCGCCTCCGGTATCATTCGGCATGTTACTACACCTGTACCAAGTGAAAGATGTAGTGGGACAGTAAAGTCAAATTAATCTAAAAACTCGCCGCATCACCTTTCATTAATGGCACCCTGTTGAAGTCTGATATATTTTACGTTAAGCGGTTGGCTACAGAAACAGAACCGGACTAATTTCATTTACCTTCGTCTTCGCCATCTGTTAAATTTTATAAGGGAGTCTTAATATTTTGTAAAAATATAGCGTACATACTAATTTTACTAATTCTAAAATAAAATATTGAGAGACTCGTACAAAATAATGTGAAAACATTATAAAACTAAATAAAAGGAAAAGAAGAAAACAACATTAACTTTTTTTTAGTATCTTAACATAGTATAAAACAAAGTCGCTGTCGCCCGTCTGTCCCCTTTCATATGTGCTTAAATCTTTAAAACTACGCAACGGATTTTGAAGCGTTTTTTTTAAATAGATAGAGTGATTTAAGAGGAAGGTTTTTATGTATAATACATGCATAATATTGTAGAGAAACACTGATAAATTTAGAGGTTTGTTCGGGGTTTGTATTTATAAATCTTGACGTGATGGTGAACTCGCCTTATTATCTCAGAGAAAGCGCTGCAACGCAGGCCGGGTACACGCTAGTTTATTTATAAAAAGCAAAATAGGTATTTATGTATTTATTATACGAGGAAAAAAGTAAAACATTTTTTGAGAGGTGTAAGCTGCATCTAATTAAAACGCCATATTGGGAACCCTTTTGGTATTGTTACTTTTGTGGGAATTTTATATATGGATATATATTTAGGGTGTTCTGTAACTAAGGGGCTATACAGCAACAGGAGATAGTTGACTTGAAAATCTGTCATTTAATTTTATATCTTATACGGTTAAAGAGATACAGGGTGATCCAAGTAAATATTTACTTTATAAAATTGGCGATGATATGATGTTAAGCGAATATCAATAAAATTTGGTGTACCTAGTTATGTTTTTGAGGGCAAGAAGGAAGATTTCACAATGAGTTATAAGATATCTCCTAGAGAACGCTAGCTACTCAATATGAGTTTGATGAATTCTCGCACATATTTTTCGGCTCTCACATTTCTGACTGCTTTACCTCAAATTATCAAAGAGGGATCTTTTATACGTAAAAAATTTGTACTTAATTAATTTCGATATTTCAATAAGTTTTTGAGATAATTACCTTTAAATGCTGTAGATGGTAAGAAACATTTAAATAAACACCTTTCATAACGAAACGTATTTATTGAAAATTAATCGTGCGTTCTTAAGCATAAATGACATATGTTCAAGTCTACTATCTCCTGTTGCTGTATTTGCCCATTAGTTATGAAACATCCTGTATATAACGATAAGTAAATGGTAGTAAAACTAGGCACTTTATTGATTTCATAATAAATGAGTTAACCAAAATGGTGTTTGTATTCACTATTAAACTTAAATAATAAACACCAAGAAAATCTGTCTCCAAAAGTAAAATGTTTAAAACACACACTACACAAAAAACAGCTACAGAAACACTTAAAGGACACCAAAATCGAAAGAAAATAATATGACGCAACCTGACGTGTGAGCTTGCTGCGGACCACTGCTGATCTGGGATTTTAATGACGAAACCAGATCAGCTGTTGATGTCAAATATCGTTGTCTTCTGTCGAAACGATTTGTTTTAAGTGAACTCTACTAGACCGCCTCGGTCCTTGTTGCAAGGGTATTTCGTCAAATAATCAGCGAACTCTTGTGGCTAACCATAATTTACATTTATTTGAAATAATTTATTTATAAATTTTATTAGAATTTGCCTTTGTGAGCGCACGTTCTTTAAAATGATCAGTCAACCTTCTTGGTGTATCTATCATGGTTGCTAACGAGAGAAGCCGTTCCATTGGTGCACAGGCATGGCAAGCAGGGTGTTATATTTAACTGAAAGTGTTTTTAATATGAGTATTTTTCAGTGGCGGTTCGTAATGAAGGGCTCTGGGGCGCCGCCCTCCCTGCAGTTATTTCAAAAATACTTTACTTAAAAAACCAATAACGCAATGTATGTAAGCAATCAATTAAAATAATTCAAACCAAACATAGCCATATCCCAACGGGCAAATTATACCGAATAAGCATTTTCTATTCGCACAAGCAAGATATCAAGCGCGGGCGGCCGTTTATCCGTCCCAATTCAACGCGACTATTAAGTCGGTTGCCATGACTACGGAGGCATGACGTCCACACATCGCACAACGAGCTGCACTGATGGGCTCAAAATTTTCCGTCCATAAACAGCTGTTCGCGTTTCGTTTGGACGCCACTCGACCTGTCGATGCCGCTGATGTTTTGTTTTGTTTTGACTAATTTATTAGTTATATTAAAAAGTTGGAAAATTTCGTCTAATATGACGGTCAGTGATTTACAGAAGCTTGTGTTTAGTTCTCTGAGCTTAAGTGAAAAACTTGATTTGAAAAATACAGGGCGGCCACTACTAATATTGAACATAGTACAAGTGCAATCAAAATGTAAAAGTAAGGCACAGTTTTCGCGTAAGTTTGGCAAAGAAATATATAATAAAATATCCTGGATATGCGGTTGTGAGGACAAAAATTCTTTTTTTTTTGTTTCGTGTGTCTTCTTTTTGGCGGGGATGATAAGATTTGACTTTCACTTCAAAAAATAATATTTGTTAGTGTTATCATTTGGTATGTTTAACAAAAATAAACAATTTGATTATACTTATCCGCATTATTTAAGCGCCCCCCTGACTTGCTAGTCACGAGCCGCCACTGGTATTTGTTGATCATTTGTATTTTTCTTCTTCTGTCCTTTAAATAGCAGAACTTCTCAAATACGACTCAGCTCTGTTACATACATACTATCATACCAACATACCCTGTGTGTTAAGAAAATATGTTTAATCAATGTATCAAGCTTATTTACCGTAGTTTTATTTATACAAATATGTTTTAATTTATTTTCTTTTTCTTTCTTTTCAGTATGCTCAAGAAAGTCAGCACGAAAAAATCCTTCGTGGTCTCGCGGTCGGTATATCATTTAACATGTACGGTCGTTTAGAAGAGGCGGAACCTCTTATTCAACAGTTAACCACCGATAAAGATCCGATTCTACGTCGTTCTGGAATGTACACAATTGCCATGGCGTATTGTGGAACGGGACACAACCAGGCCATCAGGAAGTTACTACATGTTGCAGTAAGTACTCTATATGTTTTTTAATAAGAGTCACATTTAGTTTTCTAAATATTTTACATAACAATGTTGGAACCAAAATGCTTTGATTATTTACCTTTTTTTTAAGTGCTATAGATTTATATCTCTATATCCTTATATAGTGAAAAATCCACAGATCTTGCATCTTACGCAAGTATTATAGGCGTATTGAAAATACCTACCACATACAGTGGCGAGAAGTAAACCATTATGTCACAGATTACTCCTGTCTGTGAGTATGTAACGTGTTGACACATAGATATTTACTTTTTAGTTTGTTTCCCTTTTTTATTTCTTTAGCCCGAACTTTCTTTGTAATATTTCAAGACCTCCGCTCTATTGTTCTTAGTTCCAGAGATATTCACTTTTGAGTTTTTTTCTGCTTTTTTGAAATATTTATTCTCCCCCGACTTTCTGTGTAATACGCCAACACCACCGCGCTATTTTGCTTTGTTTCAGCGACTTTCACTGTTTAGTTTTTTTCAATTTTGCTAATTCTTTACCGCCAACTTCCTTTGTAATATTTCGAGACCGCCGCGCTATTGTTCTTAGTTCCAGAGATATGCATTTTTGAGTTTTTCCTGCTTTTTTGCAATCTTAGCCCCAAATTTTCTTTGTAATACGTCAAGACCGCCGCGCTATTTCGGTTTGTTTCAGAGATATTCACTTTTTAGTTTTTTCAACTTTTTTTAATTCTTTACCCCTAACTTCCTTTGTAATATTTCAAGACCACCGCGCTATTTTTCTTAGATCCGGGGATATCCACTTTTGACCACCGGTCTAAGTGACTCTTATGTCTAACTGACCTGTCAGTGTGACCTTTCATTACCGCTAATCACAATAAATTATTTATTTTAGGATTTACATATGTGATACAATCTTGATTAATTATTCTTAATTGATTTATTGGTTTATTTTTTTAAATTCCTACAATTTATCAGAGCTCCCGATCAATAAGAATTACTTTAGCCGGTTCAACGTTTGGCTTATTACAGATCCGCAGTGTTATTTATGTACTTAATTTTGGCCTATACAACCTTGACCTACCCACACCGCCAAGCCGATGCGGTCGACTAATCTCTAGCGTGACGCTTGCTGCATGTCGTTCATTTTTCATGAAATGGACCCGTATATACGCGACCAGCAGTATTTTCAATACTAAAAAATGACTTTAAATGGGCTAACAGTAGTTGTTGTTTTTGTACCACTACGCATGATTTATAGAAGCCAATTACGGTTCGGTGAACTGACAAGACTAAGCAGATGCACCATAAACCCATCAGCAAAACATCGATCGGCGCTCCATTGTAAATTACATACTAAGCAATAAATTATGTATACTAGGCTTTTAGATTAGGTTAATCGGTTCTGAAATAAAATCCGCTAGTGGATAAACAACATAACTCCCAAGGAACATAGAAGAGCTTTACAACTACATCGATAAAAAAAAACACTTGCCTATTATATCAATATCAAATCCTCTTAACCTTTTTAAATACACCGGCGCTACTAGATCATTTCTAAATTCAGGCATTGTATTTAAATATTACCTAAATAACATGCATATACAGGGTGTTTCAATAAAAACTCCCAGGCCAATTATTTCGAAAACTAAAAGTGACATGTAAATTTTGTGAACGCAAGTTTTTAGCCTCTATGATTGACTTCACAACTGTGTAAAAAATGTGTTTGAATAATACAAGATGTAGGTGGCGCCACGGTGCAAAGAATTTTTTCGATGACAGGAACTTTTAAATGTTGCGGTTCATAAAGATAATTATTTCTTGATCAAATTATGTCCCATAAAAATTTTTGATAAATCCAACATGAACGGAAATATTTGGGGTTGAGTTTTTTTTAAATAATTTTAACGGGTAGGTACTTTAATTATAAATATTTTTAATATCCTTTAGCAGATTTTAATTTAATTTTGGTAATGATAATTTTAGTGATAAAACGCTCGTGTAGCGCTAAATTATTACGTCCGGCGACCCTCAGGGGGCGCCTTAAACAAATAATATTGGCAAAAAATAAGACGCCACTGAATTTTTGGTGATTTTATTTTTTTTCGGATTAAGCAACTAAAAATATACTTTTATTGTCTGTTAAATTGTTTTTCATCTTGCTTCGTTTTATTCCGACCCCATTAGTTAGTTTTTGGTATTGTTCTAGTTTTCATTAATAATTTTGTATAATTTCTCATCAGTACTTTCAGAAAATTTAAAACATAATTTTATTTTATTATGCTTTAATGTTTTAACTTTGCTTTTAAACAACAAAAAATACAACGTATTAATTATTTAATGATTTTTGTTTTTCAGAGGTATGTTTTTATTTTTATTTCTCGAAAACGAAGCAAGATATGAAAACAATTTAACAGACAAGAAAAGGATATTTTTAGTTGCTTAATCCGTAAAAAATATAAAAATTACCAAAAACTCAGTGGCGTCTTATTTTTTTACCAATATTATTTGTTAAGGCGCCCCCTGTGACGTCACTGAACGTAATAATTTAGCGCTACACGAGCGTTTTATCACTGAAATTATCATTACCAAAATTAAATTAAAATCTGCTAAAGGATATTAAAAATATTTATAATTAAAGTACCCGTTAAAATTATTTAAAAAAAAACTCAACCCCAAATGTTTCCGTTCATGTTGGATTTATCAAAAATTTTTATGGGACATCATTTGATCAAGAAAAAATTATCTTTATGAACCACGACATTTAAAAGTTTCTGTCATCGAAAAAATTATTTGCACCGTGGCGCCACCTACATCTTGTATTATTCAAACACATTTTTTATACAGTTGTGAAGCCAATCATAGAGGCTAAAAATTGGCGTTTACAGAATTTACATGTCACTTTTAGTTTTTGAAATAATTAGCCTGGGAGTTTTTATTGAAACACCCTGTATATGCATTTTTTGCATATTTTGTCAATTTTATACCAAAATGCATATTTTTTTATAAATTTTTATTTTAAGAGCATATACAGTGTGTCCAAGATAAGAATGGGATAGCATTGGAATCTTGGAAACGGTAGGAATTACAATGTTGGTTAAATTAGAAAAAAGTTGCATAATTTAAATACTTTTTACATGGTGTTTGCAAAATTAAACTATCTTTAACCGATTTCGATATTTTTAAAAAAAAATATTTTTTGCTGTATTATTTTATATTTATGTGTTGCATTATTTTATCAGATATAAAAAAATGAAAAATACTCTTTCATTGTCACTTTTTAAGCTGAACAAGATAGCGTTTACAGATTTTCAGTACGACGTTTCGTTTTCGAAAAAACATCCTCAACTTTCTTTTTTTAAATACGGTCCTGTGTTTTTAATCGAAGGCTATTTTGAACTCTAAAATAACTGATGTACCACTTGCATTGGTGTAAACATATTTTCAGCTTTTTAGCTATCGTTTAAAAATATTCAAGAAAAATCTCCATAGTTCGGTACTGAATGCTCGAAAAACATTTATTAACATAATACCAAATTAGAACTTAATTACAAAGAGTGTTCAAACAAATATGGCCATTATTTTCTAAGCATAGGCAACATCGTCTTACTGTGGAATTCAAAACGTTGTTAAGTACATCTGTGGTAATCGTTTGAAATGCTTCTTAAACCAGTTGACGCAATTCTTCCTCCGTTTGAAAATTACTAGGGTTGTGCCTGGTCAATTGACCGAGATTTTGACCGATTTTGACCGGAGAGATTTTGACCTAGTCAAATTCGGTCAAAAACTTTTGCAGCCTTTTGTGAGAGAAATTGGTCCTCATGGGGCATTGTCCATAAAAAGCTTCGAAACCGATTGAAAACCACTCGCTCAGAAAAGCTTGTTTATATAAAGTACAACTTAAAGCTGTTAAGTGGCAGTGGAAATTAAAAAATGGAAATTCGGAGAAACCAGCGCTAAATTTCAGTAGCGGATGAAAGGAGTGTAATGCCGGGGGTGAGTTCAGTGACGAAGATGATGTACCTTTATCCAAGCTATCAACCAAGGCCAGTACTGCCAGCAGTCTCTTATTTCATCATCAATCAGTCACTCACTGATTACTTCATTAGTAATTTAGTATTGTTAGATTAATATTATACATAATATTTATGTGTCATTTTTGTGTTTTTTGTACCTCAGAATGGTTTTTTTATTTTTTGTTAGCTGTTTTTTAATAAAGACACGTTTTTATGTAATTACTCATGGCTTCATTTCTTTTGACAAAACTGAGGAATTTGACCGAGGCTTAGTCAATTGACCACAAAAGATTTTAACGGTCAAAATCCCAACCCTAAAAATTACGTTGGTGCACATAGTTTTTGATATACCCCCAGAGATAAAAGTCCAAAGGAGTTAGATCAGGCGATCGTGCAGGCCAAGAAACAGCTGAACGCGTACCTATCCATCTGTCAGGAAATCTATGTGTTAAATATTCTTGAACAATTCTCGAATTATGAGCGGGGGCCCCATCTTGTTGGAACCAAAAGTTATTGATTTCTGCTACTGGTAAGTTGTTATCGAACCATTCTTTCAAATTATGCTGCAGTACATTTCGATACCGCTCCGAATTTAGTGTTCCGTGGTCAAAAATTGGCCCAATTATCTTTGTTCCCAAAATTCCTTCCCACATGTTGAAACCAAAACGATGTTGGTGTCTACCCATTTTGTACAACCGTGGATTTTCTGTGGACCAATAGTGCGTATTTCTTCTGTTATAGATTCGGTTGTTGGTTATCATACTTTCATCAGAAAATAAAATTTTATTGACGAAATTTTCGTCGTTGTGACATTGCCTAGTGTACCATTCGCAAAATACCCTTCGCCTTATGTCGTCTCCCAGTTTTAGTCCTTGGCAGATTCGAAATTTGTACGGGTGATATTTGTTCTTACGCAAAATAAAATGTGCCGTAGATTTTGGCGTTCCACTTACTTTCTCAATGTTTCTGAGATGTTGGAGGGTCTTCCGTTACAGCTAATGCCACCTTATTTTGAATTTCCTTATTACATGGTTTGTTTCTAGTAACAACTGGTTTATTAAATACCCATACTGCAATAAATTGGCAACAATTCTTCCAAACATCTTTTTATTTGGTTGTAATTTCTCTGGGTAATTATTTAAATACATTTGCTCAGCTTCTCGAGTATTTCTATGGCATAAAATGTAACACTCTAACATATCAAACTTTTTCTCAAAAGAGAAATGTACAACCATTTTTAAACGAAGTGAAAGACCTCGTACCTAATTAAATTTTGTATTTATGACAGAAGTAAGTTGTCAAGAAAGACGAACGTTTGTTTCAAAGCCCACTATGTTTATTGTACTGTCTTATGATATGAGGATTTTATTCGTTACATAATACAAATCTATGATAGAGAAAAAGCTGAAAATGTGTTCGTCATAGATCAGTTATTTTAGAGTTCAAAATAGCCTTCGATTAAAAAAAAAACACAGGACCATATTTAAAAAAAGACAGTTGAGGAGGTTTTTTTGAAAACGAAACGTCGTACTGAAAATCTGTAAAGGCTATCTTGTTCAGCTTAAAATGTGACAATGAAAAAGTATTTTTAATTTTTTTATATCTGTTAAAATAATGCAACACATAAATAAGAAATATTTAAAAAAAAAAATCGAAATCGGTTAAAGATCGTTTAATTTTGCAAACACCATGTAAAAGGTATTTAAATTGTGCAACTTTCTCCTAATTTAACCAACATTGTAATTCCTACCGTTTCCAAGATTCCAATGCTCTCCCATTCTTATCTTGGACACACTGTATATAAGAGGAGAAAATGGTATACAACCTTAATAGAGCTTTATACCATTTTCTCTTCTGCTAATACTATCAGCATTACCTACCTATATAAATTTTTCTGTCTCCTGATGATAAACGTTTCTACGTTCAAAACATGTAGAGACCCCTAAAGCATTTCTGTATTCTAATAAATTTTGTGGAGGAACACTTTCAACTCCACTTTAAGCATGGACTTACTTCTTCAAATTAAATTAAATAAATTTCAAAAGTGTTTCTAAAAGCACCTCGAAGAGTGAAGTTGTATATGGAAAAATTAACAGGAGTTAGTTTACCTCCAGAACCTGTAATTACCCGGTGGGAAACATGGATTAAGATCGCAATATTCTAAGCAAAGCATTTCGAGGCCATAAAAGAACTAATTTTGGATTTAGATGACGATTCACAGTAGCATTGTCGAAACTTTTTCCGCTAAATGTAACAACATTCTCGATAAAGTAGGAGGTTAAGTAGGGAACAAATTGAATGTAACTGTAAAAAGAATAAATGATTTAAATACTTAACTTCAATCACTACTTTGCGCAGATATCCTGCCCCAACGACAACCCGAACTAAACACAGAACCAGAAATTCGAACTGACCATTTAAACCCTAACTGTCTAAAATATACACTATTGGCGAACTCGAATCTAGGGTGCCGATATAAACGCATCAGACGGAGATTATTAGTAGCGTTTAACACGTTAAACAGAGAACACGCCCCTACCTCCCACCTGTCGTTCTTTAGAACACCCGGTCGAAGCAGCCACGGGATCAGTCGATACGTCGAATAAATATTTTTGTATAAAGCAAGCCTTCCTCCTGCGAAGTATTAGTATTTTATAGGAGGTATTAGTTATTGTATTAGTTTTTTAGGATTATCTTTTCTTGGAATACCAGTTTTTATTTTGTTTTTTAGGTTTAAGGCTACTAAATAACATTAACTTTTATATCGCTGTTGTATGTCAAATGCAACGGCGAAAAACATGATATAAAAATATCGCACGACAAAAAACATCAGACACTCGCTCCATCGAAGCTCCTTTGTTACTAAATTTGAATCCGTTTTTTACGTTCACGGGCAAAGGTTCGACCACACCACATACACATATCCCCCCTTTCAGTAGGAATGTAGGAGTGGTTAGGTGTCTCTTTTTAACTGAAGGCTTTGCCCATATGTGTCTTCTCTCTTAGTTGCATTATATATTTCGCACCCCAGATTCGATTTTGCCAATAGTGTATGTTGACATTCTTTATCATCCTGATTCTCTACTTACCTTTATCAACTAGATTAAACATGACAAAGTCAAAAAACGAAGTTCCAGTATTTCTAAAGTCCTATAGTTACCCCCATATACATAAGGAAGAAGTAAAAAAGCAAATTTCTGCAATGTTAGATCAAGGGATCAATCTCCCTGGTAATCTTCCACGGGTGGAATCGACATTTATATTAAAAACGACACACCTTGGAATTTAACAATAATAATTGTATTATAACGCAATTACATAATTTCGATATAAAATTAGAGTAAACGTTTTTTTTTATTATTCATACAGTGAGAACCCAAAATCCGTCCCCCCCCCCCTCAAACTTCTTAACCGTTCGGTATATTTTAATGAAATTTTGAACGATAATATTTGAGCAAGTCTTGCACTTTTTGACATACCAATGACAGCTTTAAATGTCAAGATGACAGCTGGGTCCGCTTTTGGAATATTTTTTTAAATAGAACACCCAGTATATTTTTAAATTCCACATAAAATTATAATTATTTTTTGTTAAATGCATTATTAGTCTATACTTCATAGTTTCCGAGATATTGACTGTCGAAAAGTGACATTTTTGAATTTTGACAGCTTATAACCTTCTAACAGTACGTCTTAGAGCAAAACGGCTTACATGTCCCTATCTTCAATTTTTATTATCTTCCCAAAAAAAGCAACTTCCGGTTAAACCGGATGTAACTCGAAAGCAGGAAATATAGTTGTTCCGGTTTAACTGGAAGTTGATTTTTTTGGGAAGATAATTGAAGATAGGGAAATGTAAGCCGTTTTGCTCTAAGACGTACTGTTAGAAGGTTATAAGCTGTCAAAGTTCAAAAATGTCACTTTTCGAGAGTCAATATCTCGGAAACTATGAAGTATAGACTAATAATGCATTAAATAAAAAATAATTATAATTTTATGTGGAATTTAAAAATGTAAAAATATACATGGTGTTCCATTTAAAAAAATATTCCAAAAGCGGACCCAGCTGTCATCTTGACATTTAAAGCTGTCATTGGTATGTCAAAAAGTGCAAGACTTGCTCAAATATTATCGTTTAAAATTTCATTAAAATATATCGAACGGTTTAGAAGTTAGAGGGGGGGGGGGGGGGGGGACGGACTTTAGGTCCTCATTGTATAGGTATTTTTAAAGGAATTAACATATAAGAAAATCAATACATTTACTTAAAATATAGAATTAACTACACCACTGCTTAAGCTATAAACATAACCTAAATAACCTCACTTACCGCCGAAACATTTAACCGAGGTTAGTCTTTTACACACGATGCACCGGCGAACTCTTGTAGATTGCTAGTAAATTACTCTAAATAGTTCTATTCCGAAAATATACTAGAAATCAATTGAAAATCACAAAAGGTCACTAACACAGGTCAGCTACAAAAATTCGACCTCACTCGTAATACAACTTTATCACAGTGAATTCCCTAATACATTATAATATGATGTAATTAGGAATCTGTAATCTTACAAGTAGAAAATGAAAAATCACACAATATTATACAGGGTTGGGCAAATGTTCCGGAACGGCTTAATTACAGGCGAACGAAAAGTGATATCGGATCCGGGTTTTGGGCAATCTATAGGACTTAAATTTTACTATTTGACTATTATACCATATGTCAGTAATGTCACCAACTGTCAAGTGTTGACGTTATTTTTTTTTTAAATGGAACACCCTGTATATTTTTACATTTTTAAATTCCACATAAAATTATAATAATTTTTTATTAAATGCACTATTAGTCTATACTTCATAGTTTCCGAGATATTGACTCTCGAAAAGTGACATTTTTGAACTTTGACAGCTTATAAGTTTCTAACAGTACGTCTTAGATCAAAACGGCTTACATGTCCCTATCTTCAATTTTTATTATCTTCCCAAAAAAATCAACTTCCGGTTAAACCGGATGTAACTCGAAAGCAGGAAATATAATTGTTCCGGTTTAACTGGAAGTTGATTTTTTTGGGAAGATAATAAAAATTGAAGATAAGGACATGTAAGACGTTTTGCTGTAAGACGTTACTGACATATTATTATGGTATAATAGTCAAATAGTAATATTTTAGTCCTATAGATTGCCCAAAACCCGAATACGATATCACTTTTCGTTCGCCTGTAATTTAGCCGTTCCGGAACATTTGCCCAACCCTGTATACTATTTAGTATATTATTTTTACACATGACAAATGCATCTAATATAACCAAAGACTTCTAATATATTTAGAAGTCTTTGAATATAACCTTTGTTTTCAAACAGGTAGATCAGCCAAAATTTGTCATCCATTGATTTCTGTTAAAAACCATGTTTGATCTGGACAAAATGTCACAATAATTATGTCTCTCTTGTTATATGTTTATGGGCATAACCCATACAATTGCAGAACTTTTAAAAGTTTATTGTTAAAATATTTACCTAATATACAGTGTTCACCAGTAAAATCCGCATCATATGGGATTTTTTTTATTAATAGCTTTATTCGAAATTTAACTTTGGCATCAAGCTCTGCTTCGATCGAGATGAAAATTAAGCAAAAAAATAGTAGTCACGTGATTCGCATTATATGTAAAATTTTAATTTTTTTTAAAAAATAATTCAAAAGTGGGGTTATTTCTGAAAATATCGAAAAAAGTTATTAGAAAACCTTATACAGGTTCCAAAACAAATAAACTTTGCAGCACATACGACCAAATTTTAATAGCCCAATTTTGATTTTGTAGAAAAACACACATTTAATGTGGCGCTTCTTTAAAGAAAATGTATCTGAAATAAAGCATTGTCAAAACTAAGAAGTTTTATGTAAGTTGCGTTGAGTCTTATTTTGCAGAAGTGGTGCAATTTACAAAATATAAGTAAAAAATGAAAATTATCTTATGCGGCTGAAATTTTGCATGTTGCATGTGGGCTAGAAACTGCATTTAAAAGAAACTGCATTTAAAAAAACTTTTTTTAATAACTTTTTTTGATATTTTCCTCGATATTTTCAAAAATAACCCCACTTTTAAATAATTTTTTTTGAAAAATTAAAATTTGACAGATAATGCTAATCCCGTGACTACTATTTTTTTGCTTAATTTTCATCTCGATCGAAGCAGAGCTTGATGCCAAAGTCATATTTCGAATAAAGCTATTAATAAAAAAAATCCCATTTGATGCGGACTTTACTGGTGACACTGTAGATAATAGATAAATAGGATGAATTAATTTGGCCAAATGGAATGTTACTTTACGCAACAAAGCATAAAAGCTGCAAATATAACACATATTCAGTGGCGGTTCGTGACTAGCGAGTCAGGGGGGCGGGGCGCTTGCTTTAAATTAAAAAAAATTATAATGTCTATTATTTTCGAAAGTTCCGTTTTTTTTTTAACTTTCTCGTTGTGAATTTTAATTTCATCAGCATAAGCAGCACTACTTAAAGAAGTTAAAGTTTGTCCTAACATCTTAAAACTTACCACATTATGACGATGTTTTGCACTATTTACATGTTTTTTTTTTATTTTCTCTGAAAGATTTTTGAAGTCCTGCACCCCATTTATAGTCCAATTATCATCCCCGTCAAAAAGAAGACACACGAAACAAAAAAAAAAGAATTTTTGTCCTCACAACCGCATATCCAGAATTTTTTATTATATATTTCTTTGTCAAACTTACGCGTAAACTGTGCCTTACTTTTACATTTTGATTGCACTAAACTTGTAGTATGTTCAATATTGGTAGTGGCCGCTCTGCATTTTTTAAATCAAGTTTTTCACTTAAGTTCAGAGAACTAAACACAAGCTTCTGTAAATCACTGACCTTCATATTAGACGAAATTTTCCAACTTTATAACGTAACTAATAAATCAAATCAAAACAAATAAACAAATCATTAGCGGCATCGACAAGTCGCATCGTCAGAGTACATAATAATATATCGATTATTCTACCGTGGCATCGCGATTCGCGAACATCTGTTGGACGTGGAAGATTGGAGCCCATCCGTGGCAGCTCGTTGTGCAATGTGTAGGTGACGTCACGCCTCTGTAGTCATGACAACTCGCGTTGAATCGGGAAGAATAATCGGTCGCCCGCGCTTAGTACAACCTTAAGAGCGCGCCACTCGCTTGTCTATGAGTATTATAGCCTGCCCGTTGGAATAGGGCTATACGTTTGGTTTAAATTATTTTAATTGATTGCTTACATACATTGCTTTATTGGTTTTTTTTAAGTAAAGTATTCTTGGATTCTGTTTGAAATAATTGCAGAGAGGGCGGCGCCCCAGAGCCCTTCATTAACGAGCTGCCACTGCACGTATTTAGCTTACTTGTACCTTACTTTTAGTGATTTTATTTTAAACAAATACAAAACCGGTAATCAAGATCAGGTTGCAAAAATATCGCGTTCTGCCGAGGGCTTTTGTCACCATAACTTTACAGCGAATGTAAGTAAGACCGATTTACGTTTTACACTTTAGGATGCAGAATTACAAATATGTTTAGTTGGTAAAAGTTAAAAGCAAGTGCCTTATATGGCTGATATTGCTATAAAGGAAATTACATAGTCGCACCACGATTTTTCAGAAAATTTTATTCTTGATAAAAGTTTGTATGCAATATTATTAGTATATTTACCACTACCTTAAGAGCATTCCATGCCAGCGGGAAACGCGGCATCGTTTCCTGGCTTGTTTATTCGAATATTTACTACACTAATTTTACTAAGAGGTTCACAAGAACTTCTAGTTGGCGAATGATAACGTATTAAAAAAAAAATAATTATTTTGAAGTTATACTATACACGTAGGGAAAATGTTTGTCCGCCCATCTCTTAGTAATAAGTTAGAATAGTACAAATATGAAGTATCGCAAAGCAAACAGAGGTAGGTAGATTATGTTTTCCCCGCTCCATCGTATTGCATCTTGCTCATGGCACTCGCTGGTGGCACGCAGCGCCGCTTCGATTCTATTAATATCAAATAAATATTCATTCTTTCGTACGTTGCAGCATATCTCCCTACAAGAGCGAAACAGAACTAAAATTTAAAATTCAACCGAAGCAGGATCAAGCAAAACGCATCGTGCCAGCCAGATCCGATGCGATGGAGTGGGGGAAACATAATCTACCTATTTCTGTTTAGTTTGCGATACTTCATATTTGTACTATTCTAACTTATTACTAAGAGATGGGCGGACAAACATTTTCCCTACGTGTATATAGGTTCAAATTACATCATCCGCCGTGCAGAACATAGAAGCAAAAATATGTATTGCCGCTATTCATGTTAATTTCCTATTTTCCATTAAAACTACAAACGATGCCTCAATATTATCTTTAAAAGTCTCCTGTGACGCCACGCCGCTTAAGGCTTATTGCACACTTAAGCTTTGGTTTCCTACAAAGCGGCACCGCAAAAGAGCGGCCGTAATTACCAACAGTAGTGCACTGGCTTTGGACGGTGAATATTATTGGAAAGTAACATTAAATACGGACGGTTCGATAAAATACGGCGGCAAGAGCGCCAAGCCAAGAGCCAGTTGACAGTTAAATTTTAATACTGGTGCACCGTCAAAAATCGTGCTTGCACTATCCCAACGTAACAGAGCGACCGCTTTAGAAAATACGGTGCCGTATTTTTTGCGCCGAAGCTCTGGAGGAACACACTTCGATTTGCAAGTACATATACACGTTTTTTCGCGGCAAGGCTTGTCAAATTACGGCCGCTCTTTTGCGGTGCCGCTTTGTAGGAAACCGAGCTTAACACAGCGACCGTCCTAACGGCACCGTTTACGCGATTTACCGCGTTCGTGTTATCCTTGCACACAAGGACGGGTTTCGTCAGTTTGATTCGAGTATGGATCATAGACGTGCTGTGGCGATTTTAAAGTCTTACAGGCGTATCAAAAAACGAAGAAAGGCACGAAACAGAATTTTGTGGATTCATCCCATCAATATGGGAAGAAAACAATTCGGTGCATTCTTTGTACTATTTGGTCAGTTGAAGGAAGACGAAAAAAAAACTTTTTCAACTATGTTAGGATGTCCATATCCAGCTTTGATGACCTACACGGACGATTAAAAAATTCGCTCAACGTCAAGATACATATGAGAGAGTGCATACAGCCTATCGAAATGTTCGCTGTTACAATCAAAATCAGGATTGACCTCAACATATTTCATTCCAGGCACTTCTTGTGCAGTTTCTGTCCTTATAATATATAGAACTTGTTTTATCCCAAATACCCGGCCTTGCTTCCACCAAAGATATAAGCATATCCATATCTATATCTACTGTCATTGCGAAAAATATGATTATGATAATATATATTAAATAAAATAATGTTCCCGCCAATGAACCAAGAAAATGTAAGCGCGGTTCATGTGCAAGCATCAATTAAATCTTAAACTCTACTGGGCATGTCTCTCCGTCAGCGTTGCCAGATTTTTGGGACAAACAAATGGTACAAACCAAGAAATTTCATGGTATTTTTCAAGAAATAATGGTACTTCCTGAAAAACCTACGTGTTTCCCCCTTATTTCCTCCTCTACTAAAAAAAAAAAAAAGATCGACGGCAGAAGAGGGCCAAATATCAATGATTCAGCGAGTATTATCCTTATTTTCTCTACCAGAGAACCAAAAAACAATGGTCCACGGAGTACAGTTCAAAAAACCAGATAGATACGAAAAGAATGGAAGGATCCAAAATAATGGTATTTTTGTTACTTTTAAAGGTACGGGTAAATCATGACGAAATAATGGTATAAATACCATTAAAATGGTACGTCTGGCAACCCTGCTCTCCGTCAACACGGTAACGGTCGTCGGGAATTGTAGTGGGGGCTCACGGTAACATCGCGGTGGAACGGAATAGAGGTGGGCTTAAGAGTTATTTTTGAATCACCGGTATACCGGTGACTGTTATTTTAAATTAACTGTTATTTTAAACAGTTACCAGTTATTTTCAAAAAATGAGATTTACTAAGGTGAAGGTGTCAATTTAAATAATCGACTTTTTCTCTTTTTAAATATTTTATTGGCGCCAAATTAAAATAGCTGTTATTTTAAAAAATAACAACGTTTTCTCTATTTTATTTTCAGCATATTATGTTACCGTACCCATCACATACCACACACCCTAGTCTCTAGTTAAATTACCAATAAAAATAAAGTCTATGTAGTATCATATACTAAGTAAATACACACAATACGACGGTCACGACTCACGAACATACACACACATAAATAGAAAATACATTAAATACAACGCCACAACGCGCTTCGGGGAATTACAAAATATATAATTGCCAACCTATCCACCAATCCACTATTTCCCTCGCAATTTTAAACGTGAACAGTAGTGAAGACGTGAAATTATCTTGTAACTATTTAACACCTTTCCTTTAATCATAAGCATTCTGCAAACCAGGACTATCAAATATCAGAGAAATAACGTTCATTGGAAATTAATTATACCTTACCGTTACCGCCCACAAAGTGATATGAAAATTATCCGATTACTAATAATAACCATGTTATTTTTTAATATCCAGTTATTTAACAGCAGAAGGCTGCATGAGCCGGCGACTTAAGCAGCGGCAGTGCTGTGCGATCGGTTGGTATATGAATCACTAGTAGTTGCTTCACTACCTATTACTAAAATAACCATGTTATTCTTTATCCAGTTATTTAGAAAATAACAGCGTGCAGCGAAAGAAGGCTGCCATGAGCCGGCGAACTCAGTCGGCAGTGCGATGTGCGAGCGCTTGGTGTATTGAATAACTGGTAACTGCTTCAGATCATATTTAATCACCGATAGCGACTGTTATTTCTTAATAACCGGTTAATTTTAACCGTGACAGTTATATCGTCACACCTCTAGAACGGAACCATGTACACGGTGCCGGTGCATGTGAAAGGTCACTTAATATGCTGCCTAATCCCTTAACCGTATAAACGGTGGCCGTGTAAGTGGGCAACGGGCCTTATTTTCCTGAAATTTATTTTTAAATTTTGTATAAAATAGGACATTTTTTTGCCGTTATCCGACGCACAGGTTATACAATACAATGGCTTAATGTATAGTGGAAACGCACTGTTTATTTGTGATGGTGATGACTCACAGACTACTATTTGCTCTTGTTCACGTGTTTAAAATAAAATGGTGTTAAGTAGTTGCGTCAAATTTAGAACATGTTAGGGATAAGAATCTGTAATTTTAAGTGTTGCAAATATCTTAAATCACTCCCCCCCCCCCCCCCCCCCCTCCTTATTTAATTTCAACTAACAGTAGGTATATTATTATTATACAAGGTGTCCGGGAAAATGTGGGAAATCTCCCGGATATGAAAAAAAACACGTGAAAAGAATACTACAAGTTCATATAAGATATGGACTCCCAAAGAGCTCCTATGGAATTAAGTTTTTGACACATAATTATTAAACCAACAGGTATATTTCAATTTTTTTTTCATATGATGTATACCAGGTAAGACCCTTCAAATTACTATCCCAGTAAGTGTTGCGAATTACTCATAGCTGCAGGGACGGACTAGCTGTGACACTAATGTGCCCATTCTTTTTACGCCCTGTATGATAAAACATTTGGACAACGTTTTTCACATCGCAAATCCTAATTTTATTGCGATCATGTATTAATATTAAGCAGTTAAAAGTGAATATTTATAATTTATAGGAATAAAGATGTATTGATTTACGCTAAATATACATGATGTAAATATGTTAAAAATTACGTTTTTTCGAAAACGGTTAGGATTAGCGACATGAATAAAGAGTAGTTACTTAATTTTTGGTCAATAGTTAAAGGTATGTAAAAAACGTTGTCCAAAGTTTTTATCATACAGGGCGTAAAAAAAATGGGCACATTAGTGTCACAGCTAGTCCGTCCCTGCAGCTGTAAGTAATTCGCAACACTTTCTGGGGTAGTAATTTGAAGGGTCTTACCTGGTACCTATACATCATATATAAAAAAAATTGAAATATACCTGTTGGTTTAATAATTATGTGTCAAAAACTTAATAGGGAACTTTCCAAATTTTTTTTTCAATAATATGATTTAGTTAGGCCTAAAAAAATATTCCCCAATTATTACTCCTTAAAAATCAGTAATAACGTGGTAATAATTCTTTAAAGTTTCGCGCGTGTCAAACGCATTTCAAACGACCTCTTAAGCGCGCCAAGCCCGATGACGTCAGGAAGTATGACTTTCCGTCATCCGTCATCCTGACCGGTGGCCGAGCGACCGAGTTTGCATTTGGATTGCCGTGTGTTCTTGTTATTGTATTGTTGTTTTAAGGTGGAATTCTCAACGTCGTTCAATCTATTGCCAACCTATAACCTATTTCGTGGATGTCGCACACGAATTATACTTCTTGACGTCACGACCCGTTTTTACCCGCTTGGGATAATTTTAATTTTGGGGCATTTTTAAATCTTGATAGCGATCTTTTGGGACGAAATATGTTGTTTTTTTTTGCTGCCATATGTTTTATGACAATACCTATGTATTTATGATTTATAAATTTTTTTTCCCCATTTAAAATTTTTGTCAAGTTTCCTGTTCCATGGGAGCTCTTTGGGAGCTCATATCTCCGAAGAGGAGGCCGATACGAAAGAAGTTTATATGAACTTGTAGTATTCTTTTTACGTTTTTTTTTTCATATCCGGGAGATTTCCCACATTTTCTCGAACACCCTGTATACTGCTTTATAAAAAGTGAGACGCACAATATATTTTTTTAATTTGCATCAAATTTTAATGATATACGCTAGTTAGGTTTTGCTGAAATACAATTTCCCCTTATCCTCTCCCGAAGCCGGCTTCGGCATGTTTATTTTCTTTAAATTTGCACAAACATAGGCCTATCGAATTTTGTTCGGGATCAACAATGCCCGAAGGGGGCACGTGTCAACAATGGTGCCTTTGCCAAATGACAATTCGATTTTAAAATGTTTAGTCTGGGTAAAGGCGAACTGGTTTCAATTGGAAAGAGGTATCTAGGAGAAAAAAATTGTTAGTGGTCTCTAAGAAAAATAAAATTTCTGAAAATGCATAGAAAGAAAAGCTGGAATTCCCTTAGCCAAAGACTTGCGGTATACAGGATGTCCTAAAAGGTATGGTTAATAATTTGGAATTTAGTAGATTGGTTAAAAATATTTCGATTTTCAAGTAAATATAACCGCAATCTGCGGAAGCTACACAAAACATAGGAGCTATACAAAACGCCGGAACAACAAAAAAAATGTTATGCGTTTAGATTCAAACTCGGCCAAAAAATTAGGTTTGTTAGATTATAATGGTAGCGGCTATTAATCCGTTGCGAGACATTTCAGCGACCCCGATAGAAACATTTTATGAAGTAATAGGCCGTACATAGGCCCTACAGTATTTTTTAAAACCCCAAATTAGGCTTCATATACACTTATTATAAATTTATGCCATATAAACGAATATTTCTCCTAATTTAGACCCATCAAGACAGAAGTTCCAAAATAGGGAACTTTCTTCTAGCATGGGCTAACTTATAGGTCCATTTTTTTAAAGGCCCAAACCACAGGAAATCGTGACCTTTAGGAAAAATATTTTTCTGACGCCATATTTTTTTAACATGGTGTATTATTTTTAATTAATTTTGTTAAATTACTACAAGGGTGGGGTGGTGCTAGCAAGATATCCACATTTTCCCCGTCATATCCCACAAATGAAAATAAGATCAGATTAAAGACCGCGTAAAGGCATAATGTACTATTATTCAGAGCAGTTGTACTCTGGATCGCAGTATACTATGGTTTTACGTTACGCGTAATTTTAATTGACATTAGAGAGTTTTCGTTGTATTGGCAAATTCAAACGGTTAACCATAACGAATACGAATACGTAGCCGCTATTTGACAGATCGTAAAAATAGTTTTCGTTTAATTCGCTTAACGTTAACGTTAAGTCGAATTCGACAGTAAACATAACAAATATACCATAACCTATCTTTAATGGTTTGTGTTCATATTTTCATATACGTTTTGTGTTTCTTGCTTGGTTTTAATTTCCTAGTACCCAAAATTCTAAAACATCATGATAGACGAAAGGTTGCTTTTATTGGACTCATCCAGTGATTCGGATTTGGATGATGCCCTTCTCTTGGAGGTGCTTGATCGCCAGGACATTCAGTATCGAGCACAGTTGTATGGAAATTTCAATTTAGAAAACTATAATAATGCTGAATGCAAACTTTATTTTCGATTTGGTCATTGAAAATGGTCATTACGCATGCGTTCCGTTTTCGCTATGGCTTTGTCTTCCGTCCGTTAGCTCCCGCCGCTTATCCGTAACGATAACGATAAATGACAGCTCAAATGTCAAAGTTGTCAAATAGCGGCTATCGGAACCGCTTTTAAAAGACAACGAAAACTGTCTAATGTGTACCGCGATTCAGAGGATGAGTTTGTTTTAACGTGCTGGAACGCAGTATATAAATAAAGGCGCGTGTCTCGGCCAATTTATACTGCGATTCAGACCCCACAGATGCCGCTTTAGGAGTATGTGACTGTCCTTTTGGTATAGGCGGTAAATTTTGCAAACATCTTTGTGCGGTGTAACACATTTTTGGAGTACTTCTTCCGAACGCCCTTTACTTACTTCGTAATTTTAATTGACAATGTGTATCGCGATTCAGAGCATGAGTTTGTTTTAACGTGCTGGAATATAGTGTATAATGGATTTAATAATTGGGCGTTCCTATTTTCTACCCAGTTATGCTTCCGTTTGGCTGTTGTTTTTAATTCCAAATTGGATTGTCTACCTGACTGAATCCGTTTCCTTCCAGATGTGAGGCCATTTCGTTTCTTTCTTCTGCTAATAGCTGTAGGTTGAACCCCTATTTGTTTATTGAAGAACGTCCTTTCCTTAAATAGCAAAGGAAGCTTGCGAGTTGCGTTGATGTTGTATTTTTTTTTAAATTCAACATTAGCCTTAATGATGTAATTGGTAAAATCTGCGGTTTTATTATTTGATGCAATTTCTATTAGCCTCTAAAAAATTTTTTTTAGACTTTCTACTACAGAAGTATGTTTTCTGTTAACGTCTGATTCATTTTTCTCTGTTTCTAAAATGGAATGAACCTCGATAACCTGTTGAATATTTCCTTGTGGACTTTTATTAAAAGGTGTGTTGTCGAAATGGCTTTCAAAATCGTCTAAGTCCATATTTTCACTTATAATCTCCCTAGCAGCAGAATTATCGGGAATTAATTCTGCTGCGCGGGAGATTCGGTAAGAATGTTTCATAAATTGGAGTTTCTTTTAATGTTCCTGAAATTTTAGTAATAAACCTTAGTTACTAACAAGTAAAATCAACTTCTATTGTAAAAATACAGTGCGTCATATTAAACTAAACTCATCAGAAATATGTTTTTTAAAGTTATATTTGAATTTAAAACTATAAAGATATTGGATTGTCTCACCTGTCACTTCGAAATGACTTGAAATTTGAATTAAAATTAAGTCGTAGTACTCGTACCTAAGAAAAATTATCACTTATTAATTTTATTAGGTTAATAGGCTATAGACTATCGCCATAGTCTCCCGTTACTATAAGCAACGTAAACAACAAGGAGCCTTATAATTGGTTGAAAATAAATTTATGAAATTTTCAAAAAAATCTTCTGAGGCGTCATAACCGAGAGCTAACCTTGCTAACATTTTCTTATCGGACGAAGTAAGTAAAGGGCGTTCGGAAGAAGTACTCCAAAAAGTGTTACACGGCACAAAGATGTTTGCAAAATTTACCGCTTATACCAACAGGACAGTCGCATATTCCTAAAGCGGCATCTGTGGGGTCTGAATCGCAGTATAAATTGGCCGAAACACGCGCCTTTATTTAGAGCCATTATATACTGCGTTCCAGCACGTTAAAACAAACTCATGCTCTGAATCGCGGTAATGTATGTAATAGCAATAGCACAGAATATATAGCTATATATTCTGTG
The DNA here is from genome assembly GCA_963969555.1 of Polydrusus pterygomalis. Classification (NCBI taxonomy): domain Eukaryota; kingdom Metazoa; phylum Arthropoda; class Insecta; order Coleoptera; family Curculionidae; genus Polydrusus; species Polydrusus pterygomalis. The sequence goes on from OZ018376.1 coordinate 85,880,185, forward strand.
GCAATAGCAATAAAGGGATTACCGTGAACTGGCTGTTAAATAACTAAGACAGTATTTTTCCTTATACCAAGGGTAAACAGCCCACCCAGCTTCGCTCGGGCGTATCCTAGATAGCATTATATCTACGCGTAAACTAACAACTGACATAGCATGTTAAAATATTAATTAATAATGATATTATGTTAAAATGAAAATGAAGAGCGAGATAAATTGCTACACCGAGATTTATTAACTTACTGTTAAGGAACAACGCAATGACAGTTTTCTTACGCTGGGGTTTGTTCCATGTGAAATTATTTTCTATTTTCTTATAACTGCTTCACGATATTTTTGATTGATGATATACCCGCTATGTATATTGTGTATATAAAAAGCGTTTTTGTAGCGTCTCTCCAATCTATACTCGGAAGTTTAGCAACACACAATCTATAGATATATTTACAATTCAATGATAAATTTAGAAACCACTAAATGTTAATATTCAATTAATTTAATTGCGATTCAAAAAGGAATTAATGTAATTGTTTACATACATTGAGCGTAACAATTTTATCTATAATCGCGTTTTATTTAAAATAATTTGATGTTTTCCGAATCAATATACCGTAACTAATGTGTAATTTTATCCATATTTCATTTTAAACTTTAATATGAAAGAAAAAACTCTGATTTCATTAGTTTCCTACCCTTAAACCGATAGCCTACAGGCTTACCGCTGCCTAGCGGCAGCTAATTTCCTCTAAACATTTTTACTTATTTCTATAAGTTTGTTAGAGTAGCTTTAAAAAAGTATTACATCAACACTAGATGAACAATGTAAAAGTATTTATACTTAAACATTTTCTATTAAAAAAATATGTGGATAGCAAAATTTAAATCTATATAAACGAAAAGGGTCCAGAAGTCAAAATAAGTATCTAAACGTTTTACAGCAAATACTGGCTTTAATAGACATTTACCTTTAGATACGTTCGGGTTTGTTCGTGCCCAAACACAAGTTAAGTTTTATGGGTGAAAAAATAAGTCCGAGCGCACGGTTCACCGGTCAGATGCCTTCCCGCCCAGCAGGATTGGGCATGCGCACAAACCTCTTGTTATCGGCCTGTCCTTCTTTAGCGACATGCACAAAATACACTTTAGAACCGGCTCGGCGCCATTTTTGTTGTTGTGTTTAAAGTTTTCTCTGTGGATTCCTTGTTGTTTATTGTGGGTGTTTAATATTTACGGATTTCTAGTTTTTGTATAGTTTAGTAAATTGTGCTTTTAGTGACTGGGATACTCGGATTGGAATATAAACAATGACTAGTAACAGCCATTGTATGATTTTATTATGCCCCAATAGTGGTAAAATACCTATTATTTCTTATTTCCAGTAAGTATGGAGTAGTGATGTATCTTGATTATATAACATTATTTGGAACTTCTTTCCACAAACAATAATTTCTGTACGAGCTTTACAGAAGACTTTTTCTTCACCAAACTCTAATTCTGGGAAATTTTTAATCTACGAAGATCTTTTCGCCACCTTAGACGTTCTGAACACAAATTTGAAATTACTAGTTTCACACGGAAAATACTGAAATCTTTCGACAATCTAAAACAGAAGTATGTATTGCAAATCGATATAAATAGAGTGAGTTTGTGAAGCAGGTAATAATAACGCATTATTAGAGAGATTTTGGAACTCTTATTTTAGCCTGTCGTTATCGTTATCCTTATTCTGAGCATGCGCAGTACTAAAACGAGGCAGCGATTCCTTTATTAACGATAACGAGCTTCGTTAATTACGGAGATATAAGGAAGGCTATCGTTATGGTTATTCTTATTTATTTTTGTACCTTTTCGTCCTTTTAAATTGTTGATTGACTCATGTTATGACTTTGATTGTTTAAAAATGAATTGTTTAGAAATAAAAAAAGGTTATGTTTGCATCTGTCAAATTATTTATTTTTAAGACGTTTAAAATATATTCTTGTAATTGTCACCGTAATCGTTATCGTTAATAAAATTAACCATAACACTGTGTTTTACTGTTGTTATTTTAAGCGTTCCAAAATCTCTCTATTAAGTGACAATAAACAACCCCTAATAATATACATGCAAACCAAGGAAACCCTCAATAAATACCTTGTGTATAACCAGAATGTAAATATAATTATTATAATCTACAGATTGGAAAATCCCTTAAATAAGTACCGAACTGGATATTAAACCTTTAACGTTTTAAATTTTTTGATAAAGCCGAATACATAAAAATATGCTCTTAAAATAATGATTTATGAAAATTATGCATTTTATTATAAAATTGACAAAATATGCAAAAAATGCATACAGTGTTACCAGTTCAACGTCCGCATCGACTTTGGCAACTAGTTCTGCTTCGATCGAGATGAAAATTAAGCAAAAAATAGTATTCACGTGATTCGCATTAGGTATCTGTCAAATTTTAATTTTTTCCAAAAAATAATTCAAAAGTGGGGTTATTTCTGAAAATATCGAAAAAAGTGATTAGAAAAAGTTTTTTTAAATGCAGTTTCTAGCCCACACGCAAAATTTCAGCTGCATAAGATAATTTTGATTTTTTGTACCCACCACTAAAATTTATTTTCCACTTAATAAACACTTTACTGATGACACTGTGTTCTTTTTTGTCTTAATATTAAGGTGTATTACTTTCAAACACAAACTGCGTTTTCAAAAATACTTATTTTATGAAGTTACCTTATAGAGGGTCAAAAACAAATAATCTTTGCATCACATGCGACCAAATTTTAATAGCCCAATTTTGATTTTGTAGAAAAACACACATTAAATATGGCGCTACTTTAAATAAAATTTATCTGAAATAAAGCATTGTCAAAACTAAGAAGTTTTATGTAGGTTGCGTCGAGTCTTATTTTGCAAAAGTGGTGCAATTTACAAAACATGGGTAAAAAATCGAACTTATCTTATGCAGCTAAAATTTTGCATGTGGGCTAGAAACTGCATTAAAAAAATCTTTTTCTAATAACTTTTTTCGATAATTTCAGAAATAACCACACTTTTGAATTATTTTTTGGAAAAAATTAAAATTTGATAGATAATGCGAATCGCGTGACTACTATTTTTTTGTTTAATTTTCATCTGGATCGAAGCAGAACTTGATGCCAAAGTCAAATTTCGTATAAGGTTATTACAAAGTGATTAATAATAACTCTTGTTCACTTCAAATATTTAAAAGTTTAAAATACCCATCAGAACATATTGCGCCATCTACCAACGGACTTTAGAGGTTCACGTTTCAAAATTAATCAAATTAGTTAGATGCATGTGTTTGAGTGTACCGAAAGAAATTTTTTAATAGTCGAGTGATCTGAAAATATTTTGAAAGCGATAAGTTATTGAGTATTTACCCTATATACACTTTATTGTACAGGGTCATCCAACCAGGACTGAACAGGGGCCTATTTTTTGAGTTTCCCTGTATTTTTATTTAAACCAATATAGCCATTTAGTTTATGCTTTGCCGTAGAATCTAAAATTACCATTTAAAAAGCGATCTGACTTAAAACAAAGGAACTGTGGCGTAAAGTTGTTGTTTTTTCAATGGAACACCCTGTATATTATTTATTTTTATGAAACGCTCTTCTTTCCCGATTCCATAAATATATAGTTTGTCCATATTAGCTCAAATCGTTTTTAAGATATGAGCAATCAAACATTTAAAAAGCTGTATCAATTTGAGCTTAATACGTCTAGAATGCCTTGGAAAAGAAAATCCCCGTGATGGCGATGCATTAAAATACAGCTTTTTAAATGTTTGATTGCTCATATCTTAAAAAAGGTTTGAACTAATATGGACAAACTATATATTTATAGAATCAGAAAAGAAGGTCGTTTCATAAAAATAAATAATATACAGGGTGTTCCATTGAAAAAACAACAACTTTACGCCACAGTTCCTTTGTTTTAAGTCAGATCGCTTTTTAAATGGTAATTTTAGATTCTACGGCAAAGCTTAAACTAAATGGCTATATTGGTTTAAATAAAAATACAGGGAAACTCAAAAAATAGACCTCTGTTCAGTCCTGGTTGGATGACCCTGTACATAAAAAATACTACATATTTAACTATATTTTGTTTAAATTAGTTTCATCTACTTCCATAAAATAAATTATAACCTAAAATTTGTCAAATGGGGCATGTCGTTACACATACGTATGGGGAACATCTATACATGTAACAATATGTGTGTATATAGGGTAAATACTACTACCAAAAATAATGAGCAGTGAATCCAATGCACATCATGCAAGAGCTGGGCCCATGTGTCTTGTGGCCAAGATAATAACTAATATGTGTATCCATTGTTTGTCTGATAGCGATTAAAGAAAAAAATGTATTTTTATGCTTTTACATTTAACTTTATTACAATAGTTATGCATTAAAAGTTTTTTTTTTGTTTCCACGTGTATGTTTTAGATGGTATTTGTGTGCTAATTTTAACTGTTTAATGTTTGTACTATAGTAAAATAAATAAACAGTCTTTTTCAGAGTCACTTATTCTATAAAAAAAATATAAATACAAAAAATGTAACAACCTGCCCCCTTCTCCCCTAACTACATGAAATAGTAATTAAATACGCGGTACTATCCAAACTTTTAAATATTACTGAACTAACTGAACTTCTATCGATGAAGCTAGTTTATTTCGTCAAACTTAGCCAATACAAATAATTTCCTCTCTATCCGAGGTTGGTCACCTCGGCAACACTGATTGATGTGTTGTCCTTATTGCGGACATCTAAACATATTATTTACTCTCTCATACTCACATAAAATGCCACTGTAAATTGGAGCTTACCAGTTACGGTATATCAGAAATCAGAAAAGAAATCTTGGTGGATGTCATAGTCCATTAGTTTTTATAACATTCCTTGTGGTGATGACTGTTGTTTTATTTTTAAGTAAAGTCTAAATTATTTAACGTTCAATTAACACTGTAATTTTTCTAGGACACTTGGGACCTTTTGAACGATCCTTATACAAAACTAACAAACAATTTTATTTAGAAACTTTCTAATCATTTATTTTTCGAAGGCAAAAAGAGTTTTTTTAAAGCGGAACTTATAAAATCTGAATTTGTAAAATGTGAAAAGCAATATCATCAAAATTGGGTTTCTCGTGAGAAAATAATATAACAAAATTGCCAAAGAGTTTACCCAAATTATATGTAATATTCTTTCGAGTATCTCATCTCCACCCCTAACTCTTGAAATTCCTATTTCGTCGAGCCCATTGAGATTCCTTTCTTTCATCCCGCTTTTGCATAGAAGATAAAATTTATGGCCAAGGTTAGGGCCATATATTTTCCGGACTGGATTTTGTTGAAAAAATAAAAAATGTTAAAGTAATAACAGCGTGACATATTTGTCGTCCATTTATATAAAAAGAATTCCTTATTCGTGAATATAATCGAGTGGTAAGAGGACATTTTTATTTTATTTGCCTTAATATTTAGGTTTTGAATGAATTTAGGGATCATCGAAAGCTACTGGACTTGGACTCCAAAGGACGCGATGGCGCGGCAAAATTCAAATCGCAGCCCAATTCCTAAATAGATTTTATGTATGAAAGATTTAGTTCTTGCAGCATATACCGTGCGAACAAAAATTATTTGCATCAAAGAGGGCCTTACATCTAAGGACGTAATGCTTAGCCGTAGAACTTAATACCTGTTGGGTGTCAGTAACTACCTGAATTAACAATCAATCAGTTATTCCGTCATCTTTGACAGTCGTTACAAGTAATTCGATTCATCGCTAATTTTTCCAATTTCTTGAACAATTTACACAATGGGCTTTACGGAACAGCAAAAGACATTCATGGTTGAATCTTATTTTCGAAACGGGGTTAGAATAAATGGTGAGTGGCAATACAATCTGGGTTTGTGCATGGACGATTTTCACGAACATTTTCCTAACGTTGCTTTTATTGCGGGGAATTTTTATCATTGCCTGAAAAGAACCGTGGCTGTGTTTAGGAAAACAGGTTCTATACAACACAAAAAAGGAGCAGAAAGACCATCTGTAAGAACAGAAGAACTTGTTGCAAACGTTCGTAAAATAATGCAAAATACGCCAACAAATTGTAAAGACGCCTGTTCCCAAGAAGTGGAAAGATCTTATGGAACATGCAGGACTATTCTTAAGAAGCAGCTAAATTTATTTCCTTATAAAGTATTCCAAGAAATACAAGCCGCAGATTTTGAAAGACGCAGGAATTACTCTCAATGGTTTACCCAAAATTTATTGGAAAGAAATGATTTATTAGACCTGACTTTTTTCGGATGAAGCCTGGTTCCACCTCTCCGGTTATGTGAATTCTCAGAATACACGCATGTGGAGTAGTGAAATTCCTCATTTTTTCCACATTGCATCCTCAAGAAATTGGTGTCTGGTTAGCTGTTTCCCGAAGAAGACTTGTTGGTCCTATTTTTTTCCATGATACAGTTACAGCACAGCGCTATAGAGACAATATTTTAAATCCATTTGTGGAGCAATTAACTATTAACTACTACCGCAAGTTTTTCGACGGCAGATTGATCAGTTTTCGATCAGACATTAAATTCCTACCTAGATCACCTTGTTTAACGGTTATGGATTACTTCGTTTTTCCTCATATTTTTAAAACACCAGTTGCAAATTTAGAACAATTACAAGAAAGGATTATCCAAGAATGTGGTAACATTTCTCCAGAGATGCTGGTCAACACTTTCGAAAATGAAGAGACGTGTGAATTTATGCTTAGAGCATGGCGGTGGCCAATTTCCGCAATTTATGTAATTATTTTTCCTTTTTCTTTCTGTATATTCTTACTTTGTTAATTTTGTAAACAACAAAAATAAATTTGTACTTGTCCACCTATTTTATTACTCATTAGTTTGGCATATCATGTCATAATATGAATTTGACGAAATTTTAACCTAGATGTGGTTAGATATATCGTCCCCATATCATTGTGATCTAAACTAAGCCCTACGTTTTTAAATCCAAGTCCTCTTTGATGCAAATAATTTTTGCTCGCACGGTAATTACACTTATATTGGGAATCGCCGAAATAAGTAGCCTTTTTGAATAAGCAATTATTATTACCGTTAAGGTGGAAATAGATATAATAATAATTACGTTCTGTTCAAACCTATTCAGCCGAATACTATTTTGAATATTATTAAAATATCCGGTAAATTTGGACAAAACATTCTTTTGCTCGGATATTTTGCGTATCCGGAAAAAGAATAGTGTCAATGAAAACACAATTTAGAGTCATGTTGAGAATCTTGCTTTTCTGTGCTGAATATAAATTAGTTTGTGCCATATGGCATAAAAAATGGGACTAAAAAGAGCAGGACTTTTACGTATTTTTGCTGCATCTGAAGGAATGGTTTCAGCACATACGATCATATCGAAATTCGACGTTGTTTCAGCTAAAAGTTGTCCTTTTTATTATGTTTTGCTTTTTTGGGACTTTGTTTGAATTAACCAGACTTTTTTGCCTTCCCTTTCACTTACCCTACTGTACGTATTTTGAAAGGGGTCTTTCGCCGCTACTGTCCCAGTCAGGATCTGTTAAAAGCAGCCTATTGGGTATTTTCAACGTTTATTGAGTCAAATCTCGGTTCTACTTCACATGTTGTTTTCAACATTTCAGAGCTTAAGGTAGAAGTATCAACACGCTTACTAATCTATAACCTATTTCGCGTAGATTTATTTATTTTTTCTGGCTTTTACACAAACTTTACATAAAATGTATGTGGTCTTCATATACAGTGACCGGCAGAAAGTGCGCAGCATATGGGAAAGTTTTTTATCTTTAAGTTTAGAAAATTAATTTTATTTTAGATAGGTTCTGCATGTTCTCAAACCAAAATAACACCCATTAAATCCGGTAAAAGTCTTATGGTATACGAGGTAGGATCAAAAATTTGAAATTCCGCTAAGAGTAAAGTACCTCCATCTTTCATTTTAGAATATTTTTTTACTAAGAATTATTGTCTTAATTTCAAAGTGATACCCAAATTCAAAATTTCGCTTATTTTGGACAAAAAAAATGATTTAATCGTGTTTTCTGAATAACCCTGTATAAAAAATGAATGGCAACCGAACAGTACGAAAATAAGATTTTCTGCAGACTTTGTTAGAGATAACTGTCGATCATAAGTCCGATTAGTTTGTTTTCATAATATTATGGCTTTTTAAAATAAAAACATAAAAATAAGAAATATTTTTGCTACACACCGTATTTTATTTTCTGAGAGAACAAGTTAATTTCATCTAACTGATATTTTTTGATTTACATTGACTTAAAGCATCTCCTAAATAGTTTTTATACATTGAAGTATGCATAGAAAGTTTCCTTTTAATTTATAAAGAAAAAAATTTAAATAAAAAAAATATATTTTGAACGGATTTATTCTTAATGTAGTCTTGATTAGCATTATTTGTTTCCTATTATTGAGTTAAAAATGTATAACCTATTAGTTGGATTATCCGAAAAGTGTATTTGATAAATGAAAATAACCTATATTGATCCTTATTTTGCGTGACGAATAAAATCCGTTTAAAATATATTTTTAATTTAAATATTGTTCTTTATAAATCAAAAGGAAACTTTCTATGCATACTTCAATGTAAAAAAAAATATTTAGGAGATGCTTTAAGTCAATGTAAATCAAAAAATATCAGTTAAATTAAATTAACTTGTTCCCTCAGAAAATAAAATACGGTGTGCAGCAAAAATATTTAATTTTTTAAGTTTTTATTTTAAAAAGCCATAATATTATGAAAACAAACTAATCGGACTTATGATCGACGGTTATCTCTAACAAAGTCTGCAGAAAATCTTATTTTCGTACTGTTCGGTTGCCATTCATTTTTTATATAGGGTTATTCAGAAAACACTATTAAATTCATTTTTTTGTCCAAAATAAGCGAAGTTTGAAATTTGGGTATAACTTTAAAATTAAAACAATAATTCTTATTAAAAAAATATTCCAAAATAAAAGATGGAGTACTTTACTCTTAGCGGAATTTCAAATTTTTGATCCTACCTCGTATACCGACATATTTAATGGGTGTTCTTTTGGTTTGAGAACATGCAGAACCTATCTAAAATAAAATTAATTTTCTAATCTTAAAGATAAAAAACTTTCCCATATGCTGCACACTTTCTGCCGGTCACTGTATAACAAATTTTATACATTCTGCAAGTTTGCAGACGCAAAGTAAACGTTTTTTTTTTAATTCCAATTTTGTCATTTGCATCTGCAAACTGCTACTTGCAGTTGCAGACGTCAGATGCAGAGCTTCTGTAACCTTACCCTATATCAAATTGTCTCCTATGTCCACTTACTACGAAGCTATAGCCCCCTAAAGGGGGGGTACTCTAAGGATGGGTTTTTCTAAATATTTTCGAAACTTTTGTAGATACAAATTTAAAATTTAAATATTTTGTTAAACTTTGTACGCTGAATAGAACTGTGGCATAGCCGGACTCTAGATCCGGCTGTGACTGTGGTCTTAAAAATGTCGATATTTAAAAAATGTGGCCAGAAGTATGTGGGTAGTGGGGTAAAAGGAGACATAACTTTTTTTTATGCTAATACCTTTTTTATTTCAAAATAGAAAAACCCTCGGAAAAACCTGACATATTTTACAAAAAAAAGGTACTATTAGTAAGACATTTTCTAGATAAATTTAATTAAAGATCACTTTGCATCCGAAAAATACGATAACATATACCTACGTAGTAATGTTCTATTGATATTTTATCAACCGAATCAAAGAATCGTTTTAAGTTATTTAAATTGTTTGGTTTATTGAATAAATTAATACAATAAAATTTTAGGATTTCTTAATACTAGTAAATAACATAAATAAGCGATTTTTTCAGTTGCAAGGTAATTTTTTTAAGTAAATTTATCCAGAAAACGGCGCATCCAATCATGTCTTACCAATAGTACCTATTTTTCGGAAAATGTGTCAGGTTTTTCTAATTTAATATAAAAAAGTTTAAATGTTAGCATAAAAAAAGTTATGTCTCTTTTTACATCACTATCCCCTATTTCTGGCCACATTTCTTAAATATCAAAATTTTTAAGACCACAGTTCTATTCAGCGTACAAAGTTTATCTAATTATCTAAAATTCAAATTTGTATCAACAAAGGTTTCGAAAATATTTCGAAAAAACTATCTTCAGAGTACTCCCTTTAGCTTCGTAGTAAGTGGACATTGGACAACATTTTGAGTTCTTACTTTATTTTTAACCAATCCACGTGACACTGCATGCAGTTTCACTTAATATAATCAAAAAATGAAATCACATCAAATACAATGATGTAAACAGTATTAAAAGGTACTGTAACTTGTTCCCATCGGGTGGTATATTTTTAAAACTTGCTCGTGGCCTTAAAATGTTTTTCCGATTCATATTTACTACATAAAATATTAATATTCCATCCTCCCCTAGTAAATTAAAAAAATAAATTTGAAAGCATAAATTTTAACCAGATTTACCAACTTTCTTGGGTTTTCCATTAAAATCCGACAGGTAACTGATTTTTATTAAAATAAACTAGACAGCTGATCGAACTGTTATTTACAAAAATTACAAACTTCGAAAATGAGATTGTCGCCTGCTAAAAATAAAATATATTTATTTTACAGGATATAAGGGATTATATTTCAATAAAATTAATGTGAAGTCATTATTGGTTTAAAAGAAAACTACTTTTTTCGTTTTAAACAGTGTATTCCGTTAGCCGTACAAAGCAATACTGCCCTCCAATGTTGCCAGGTTAAGAAATTATTTTAAAATTACCAGATCTGGCAACATTGCTGCCTACATTTCGGCCGTTGACTTTGGAACTAACCAATCAGACAGGGTTATATAAAAAGATATCAGTTACGAACCTAACCTTACTTGTTATCTGTTGTTTTATAAACTTTAATAATCATGATATTTATTGTTAAAGTGTGTTTATAAGCGTTAAATTATGTTTTCTTGTATTATTTGTTCTACAGATCAGGATCATTTTAAATCCCTTCGAAGACATGAGAAGCAGAAACATTCACTTATATGTGTGTATGTAAAGAAAAAGTCAAAGGCAAAGTTAACAGGCAATTTAATAATAAACAGAGTATCTTGTCTAGGGTAGCCCTTAAATGGAGAACTTCCCGTACTGTTAACGATAGTGTTGCTATTGGCAACCTCTATGCAAAAATTGACATTTGATGTTATTGGTGTTAAGAGAAAATACTAGTGACGCTTTCGCCATGTCGTTTTTTGATCAATATTTCGTTACTTTTTTGTTTTATCCAAAAATCGGCCAAATACCCCCTCTTTGAAGTACAGGGTCATTCCCTATATATTGACCCATATGCTAGCCGCTTTATTAATAGAGATATCAAAAAGCTAAAATGAGGAAAGTTGTAGATCTTGATCTTAACTTTTTTTAACAATTATTAGAAAAAACAAAAGACTGTTGGAACTTTAAAATTTTAGCACAAATTTTGTTTTTTTAATGGAACACCCTGTATATTATTACATTTTTAAATTCCACATAAAATTATAATTATTTTTTATTAAATGCATTATTAGTCTATACTTCATAGTTTCCGAGATATTGACTCTCGAAAAGTGACATTTTTGAACTATGACAGCTTATAACCTTCTAACAGTACGTCTTAGAGCAAAACGGCTTATATGTCCCTTTCTTCAATTTTTATTATCTTCCCAAAAAAATCAACTTCCGGTTAAACCGGAACAACTATATTTCCTGCTTTCGAGTTACATCCGGTTTAACCGGAAGTTGATTTTTTTGGGAAGATAATAAAAATTGAAGATAGGGACATGTAAGCCGATTTGCTCTAAGACGTACTGTTAGAAGGTTATAAGCTGTCAAAGTTCAAAAATGTCACTTTTCGAGAGTCAATATCTCGGAAACTATGAAGTATAGACTAATAATGCATTTAATAAAAAATAATTATAATTTTATGTGGAATTTAAAAATGTAATAATATACAGGGTGTCCCGTTTAAAAAACAAAATTTGTGCTAAAATTTTAAAGTTCCAACAGTCTTTTGTTTTTTCTAATAATTGTTAAAAAAAGTTAAGATCAAGATCTACAACTTTCCTCATTTTAGTTTTTTGATATCTCTATTAATAAAGCGGCTAGCATATGGGTCAATATATAGGGAATGACCCTGTACACAGTTTTACGTTAAAAAAGGTTGAATTTATAAATTAATAAAAGCAGAAAAAGAAATATTCGCAAATTTGACAAAATTTCGTTTTATGCTCTTATTAAATTTCTATTCACTTAATACTAGAGGTAATGTCAAATTAATCTAAGAACTCGCCGCGTCACCTGTCATTAATGGTATCCTGTTAAAGTCTGGTATATTTTACGTTACGCGGTTGGCTACAGAAGCAGAACCGGACTCAGTTCTTTTACCTCCGCCTTCGCCATCTGCTAACTTTTGTAAGGGAGCCTTAATGTTTTGTCAATATTTTATTTTATAAATAATAAAATTAATATCTACGCTATAACCGTACCTACTAAAATAAGTATGAGAAAACATAAAACTGAAGGAAAAAAACGTAGTATTTATTTATAAAAAGCAGAAATAGGTATTTATGTATTTATTATACAAGAAAAAAGTAATACATTTTTTGCGAGGTGTAAGCTTTGTGTAATTAAAACACCATATAGGGAACCCTTGTTGTACTGTTACTTTTGTGGGAATTTTATATATATATAGGGTGTCCCGTAATTCAGGGGCTATACAGCAACAGGAGATAGTGGACTTGAAAATATATCATTTAATTTCATTTTTTATTCGGTTAAATAGATACAGGGTCACATTTGTGACCGCTTTACCTCAAATTATAAAGTAAGGATACGTAAAAAAGTTGTATTTCATTAATCTCGATATTTCAATTAGTGTTTGAGATAATTGCGGCAATGGCAAGAAACATTTAAATAAACACCTTTCTTAACGAAACATATTTATTGAAAATTAACCGTGCGTTCTTAAGCAGAAATGACATATTTTTAAGTCTACCCTCTCCTGTTGCTGTATTTGCCCCTTAGTTATGAGACATCCTGTATATAACGATAAGTAAATGGTTTAACTAGGCACTTTATTGATTTGATAACAGATGAGTTAACCAAAATGGTGTTTGTACTCACTATTAAACTTAACACCAAGAAAATATGTTTCTGAAATATATAAAATCCAAAAGAAAAATGTTTAAAACCACAAAAAAACAGTCACAGAAACACTTAAAAAACACCAAAATCGGAAGAAAATATTATGACGCAACCTGGCGCGTGAGCTTGCTGCGGCCCATTGCTGATCTGGAAACTTTAATGACGAAACCAGATCAGCTGTTAATGTCAAATGTCGTTGTCTTCAGTCGAAACGCTTTGTTTTAAGAAAAATTTAACTATAGGTATACTTCATACGAAGTCAGTTGAGACAACGTTAATATTGGGGGTACGACCAATTTACTGCATCACACACTGAAACTACAATACAAATATAACAAAATTTGTATTGATCGCTCCCTATACAGATGTTCGAAGATAGTCCACGTGGACTTGACAAGTCTGTCATCAAATTTTTTAAAGTTGTTTGTCTGTCTCAACTAAGATCGTATACACTTTACTACCCAAAGACGGATATTTGGCCGCTTTTTGAAGAAAACTAAACGAAATACTGATGATAAAATAAAATGGCGTCACTATGTTTGCTCTTAAGTCGTCTGGACTTTTATCAAGTCATATAAAATACCTATTCTTTCAAGGTCCATATAGTATATACAGGGTGTTTTTCCAAATAGACGGAGATATTTTAGAGGGTGATTCCTTGTTAAAAAATATGAAAAAAAGTTTCTATAAACATTAGTCCGGAAATGCAGGGTTTTTAAGATACAGGATGTTAAAAAAATAGAAATAAAAAATGAAATTATTAATTAAATTTAAAATACTTACGCGATGCTGTTGAAATTTGGCAATGATATTTGTTGTATTAAGAGGCTAATTTTGCCCTAAATAGATTAAAATTATTGAGTCCAGTGGCGTCCCGGGGGGCGCCTTAGCGAATATTATTATCAAAAAAATGTACGCCACTGTCTTTTTTGTAGCTTTAATATATTTTGTTTAATTAAGCATCTAAAGATACAACTTCTTTGCCTCTTGTATTTTTTTCCCATCTCACTTCATTTTCGAGAAAAAAAATAAAAACCGTTTTATTGTATGTCATTGGACAAAATTGGTTTATTAATTTCTACTAAAATAAATCACAAGTGCATTGGAAAACAAATAATAATTTCTGCATGAAGGATTGACATTTGCGCGTTAGTTCTTTTAGAAAAGAATTATACACTTTTTTTGGCTAAATTGTTGTAAAAAGTTTTTGTCTCGGTTTTTGTGATGGAAAATTACACTTTTGAGGAAATGGCAGACATGCATGTAATGTATGCACGTGCCTATAGTAACTGTTATGCAGCGAGGCGCCTGTATGCAGAAGATAGTAAAACCTTTGAAAGCGTAGACCGTAGATTACGGGAAAGAGGTAAATTTTCTTATTTCTTTTTTGTGATGTTTTTGACAATAATGTTATTTAGGAAGTTTTGCCGTTCCCACCAATGATAGAGGCCGGCCGAGGTCCATAAGAACGCCCGAGTTTGACGAGGCAGTTTTACGTGCCGTGGAACAAAATCCTGGTATCAGTACTAGGACTATAGCAACTAAATTAGGGCGTAATCATTCCAACAGCACTGTGTGGCAGGTTCTCTCCGAGCAACTCTTGTATCCCTATCATGTCCAACGTGTGCAAGCATTACTACCAAGAGATTTTCTTCCTCGTTTACAGTTTTGCCAATGGTACTACCAAGAGGTTAATAATAATAGGAATTTTAATAAAACCATACTTTTTACAGACGAAGCAGGATTTCGGCGGGATGGTATTGTTAATTACCATAACACTCACGTATGGAATGACGAAAATCCCCATGCTTTCGTGCAGTGTCACCACCAGGAACAATTTTCTTTAAATGTGTGGATGGGTATTGTTGTTAACAATTTAATTGGTCCTTTTTTTTACCCTCAAGATTAAACGGCGAATCTTACTTAGAATTTCTTCTACAAGAATTGCCCGTACTGCTAGAAGAAATTCTTCTAAATATACGTAACCAAATAACTTTTATGCACGATGGAGCTCCTCCTCATTTTAGTAGACCTGTCAGAACTCATCTGAGTAACACCTTTGGTGAAAATTGGATTGGAAGAGGTGGACCAATTAACTGGCCACCTCGCTCCCCTGACTTAAATTCATTAGATTTTTATTTATGGGGATACCTTAAGACGATGGTTTACACTACTCCCATAGAAACAATAGAAGAACTAAGAAATAAAATCGTAAATGCTTGCGAAGAAATAAAAAATAGACCTCGAATTTTAGCTCGAGTTCGTCGTTCAATGATGCGTCGAGTGAGAAGGTGTACGGAAATGGATGGTGGACATTTCCAACATTTGTTGTAGTTTATGTTATGGTATTGGAAAAGTTGCAATAACATTCTTTCCTAGAAATGTTTTTTTATTATTTGTGGTCCAATGCACTTGTGATTTATTTTAGTAGAAATTAATAAACCAATTTTGTCCAATGACATACATTAAAACGGTTTTTATTTTTTTTCTCGAAAATGAAGTGAGATAGGAAAAAAATACAAGAGGCAAAGAAGTTGAATCTTTAGATTATTAATTCAAACAAAAAATATTAAAGCTACAAAAAAGACAGTGGCGTACATTTTTTTTGATAATAATATTCGCTAAGGTGCCCCCCGGGATGCCACTGGACTCAATAATTTTAATCTATTTAGGGCTAAATTAGCCTCTTAATACAACAAATATCATTGCCAAATTTCAACAGCATCGAGTAAGTATTTTTAATTTAATTAATAATTTCATTTTTTATTTCTATTTTTTTAACATCCTGTATCTTGAAAACCCTGCATTTCCGGACCCATGTTTATAGAAACTTTTTTTTTATATTTTTTAACAGGGAATCACCCTCTAAAATATCTCCGTCTATTTTTCGAACACCCTGTATAATATATAAGTGTACGTTTCTTTTTTTCACCGATGAATGAAAACCTATGAATCGGCTTTTCAGTGAAAGTCTGTGCCGAGCGAGCGGAAAGCCGTCGAAATGATCTCATTCGCAAATCTACATATTCTATGGGTTCAAATAATAGCTTTATGCCGTTAAGGCATTCGATTCCGTACAAGGCCTATTTGAAAATGCACATCTCAGACTCCGTAATCGGATTGGCTGTTTAGGAAACACGTCCCCTTAAAGCTACTTTTAGCAACTTCGCGAGCCCCGTCGGCCGTAATGTGATTTAATCCTTGGAAAGTAAAATTTCTTTACCTAATAAATTACGTCTTCGAGACAAAAGTAGCATACTTATTCCCGCCACGTATGAGCTTTAATTACGTTTACCAGCGTCTGTTGACAAATATAACACGTAGGTAAACTTGCTGAATTAGAAATTACTCCGGTTGTACACTCCGAATTAGCGTTTCCGAAACGTCATTCCCGACAAAGCCTCAACTGTGTCAGGAAACAGCTCGACGTGGGGCTAATGTCGTGCTGTAACATGATCTATGGGCAAATGGTCAAAAATAACCCATTTCTGTTGATCTTATTACTTATTGATTGGCAAGCGCAAATTGCCCAGATCCACATTCTTATTACACGAATATTATGCGAAACAATCATTTTTCTAACCACCTGAAAAATCCGTATACAATGAGGTAGTATTTCATCCAACACAGTTAGATATTGAAATACAGAGAATCGGATTGGTAAGCAAGGGTACCAGATTGTTTAAAAAAAATCGTAAAAAGTCGCGAATAATCGTGAGACGTCGGAAATGTAGGGATTTTAAGAATTAAACGACCCGTGACTTTTTTTTACAGGTGGGGCAAATTTTGACGACAGTAACGTAGCAAGTAAAATGCAGTTTAGTGCACAGTTTAGCCAAGAAACAATTATTTATCTACCAATAAACACAGCAAAAACATAAAATATTAAAATACTATTTTTGCTGTGACTTTTTAAAAAAATTACATTACATTACACAGCTTTACTTTATTATTATTATTTTTTGTATAATTCTCTTACCTTTATGTTGTGCATAGTTTGCTTAAAATCCCTGTTTCTGTCTTTCGTGATTTGATTCAGATTCAAAAAAGGTTTGAGGCGTCCGATTTGTTTAATTTCTAAACGTTTTTCAAATGTTAATGCACCGCTTGTTTTAAACTGTAATATTTCTTGAGCTGATGTTGAAGTCATTGTTCTCTAATACAAGTCACAAGTACAAGTCAAAAACACAAACTTAAACGAAGTAGCATGTATCCTTCATAACTTCGTACGAAAAAGAGATGGATATAAGTTTGAGGACTCGTTGTATCCAGAGTCACTCGATAGGCGACCGGTTCATTCAAAGCGTACGGGGCACAACAGAAGGACTACAAGCTAGAGATTATTTTGCTACGTATTTCACGTCTCCACAAGGGTCACTATCATGGCAATATGATAAAATTTAGGTTTAAATAATGCGACATAAGAAACTTACCTTGTTTTATTTTATCCTGAATTTCCAGTTTATCCCAACCTGCTATTAGTTGTACACATACTTCTTCCCAAAGTTTTTTCTTTGAGTTTCTGTCCGAATATTCAGCTGTTGTTGTGTCATATAAATGTCGTATTTTCTGTATTTCGCAGATAAGTTTTTCAATATCTATTTCCACTTTCAAAGAGCACTAAGCAACTGCTAGGTACCACAGCAGTTATCGAGCATCGATTAACGTAAAAACTGACGGCCGTGTGCTTTAAATCAAACAAAACCCATCCCTTTATTTCACCCACCGACTGTCGGGTCGGCGCAAAAATGAAGCATGCTGCAACTTTTTTGTCGGTCCGTCTTTTTAGAAGGTCATGTGCGTTACTGAATTTACATGCATGTTTTGCATTTTAACCTACAAATTAGTCGTTCGCCGACTGCCTGCCGTGTGCGTTCCACCTTATGCAAATGTTTCAAATACAATCCGCATATTTGGTAATTAGTTTTTCTTTGTCTAACGCAAAGTTTTGCTTGCAATAATAATTCACGGAGCGGTTCAACTGTGTTTCCATAAACGCCTATTGAACTGCCTTCGACCGAGCACGAAACAACCCGAGATCAGGCGAAGTCGACGGCCTGCTAGCGCGTATGTTTGTTTCGCTCTTAGCTTTCGATTCATTTACGTAATCTTCTATTTGATATAAACCCACCAGGGCACTTTAAATACGACAGCCGGCAGAGCGCTTCAATTTATATTGGAGAGTTTTTGCATACACTGGACCTTTTGCATTTTTTGAAGGATAACCCTTTTTAATTGATTTGGAAATAAATTTATTAGGTGGGGTCGTTGACCAAATGACCTTATGGACAAGCCGCGTCTGTATGTCAGTTAAATCCCCGGGAGGAGGACAAAACAAAATTGACATAACTTAACATTTTTGCAATTTCTCTTTTGCCTCTACGATTTTATTTTTGTCCCCTTTTCTCAGTTGCTCGCTGCACTGTCCTTCTCCTCCATTGTCGAGCTAATTATGCAGATTATGTTGTTTAAGTGATACATTGTGCTTACTTACGGGGAAAATTTAATTTAAGCCAATAGACGCAACGTTTTTGCATACAGGGTTGATTCAAATTACTTAAATGATTCAATATTGAAAAAAAAATAGCGCGATTAATAGAAAGTCGTTGGGGTATATTATCATAATAGACCAGGGCTGAAGCCTTTGCAAATGGTAAAAAGTGAAAAAAAATAATAGTAGAATGAAACCCATTGGAAAAGGAAGAGAATATAACAAAAATGAAAGGAAAAATAAATTACGGGCCATCCGAGGTAGGGAACTGGGGGGCGGTGAGTTTTTAAGGTTAGAAAACGATTTATCTCGATTTTCGGCAAAACTACAAGTCTTATGGAAAGACGTTAAATGGCAAAGTTGTAGGTAATAAAAAGATCTACAACTTTTGTATTTGCACTTTTTTCACATAACCTCAAAATTTATGTGAAAAATTCAAATAACCAAGTTTTTGGTTTTTTATTTTTATCTTTTACAAAAAAATTATTTTTATACACGAAATTTGGTGAAAACTTACCCTTTTATGTCCCAAACACACTGTAATTTTTTTGATTTAAAATATTTATTTATTCACCTTATTTCGACCTAATATCGAAAAAGCACCCTAATTTTCAATCGAAAATTCTCACGTCAAAATATCTGTTTTTTTTTTAAAGTTGGTGGGCTTTTTGTTCGTTGAAATCTCTACTTTCTGATGGTGTAAAAAAAAATATATAGTACATTACTATGGTAAATGTGATGAAATCCCCTTTAAATCCTACATTCAATTATATTTAGAACAACTATTTTCGCATATTTTTGGCGATCTTTATGTTTTATGGATTTGTAATTTTTTGTTTATCAATGTAACATGGAATCTTACGTTTTTCGAGTAATTAAAGTATAAATTTTAATAAATAGCTCAAAATTGTACATAATGATTAAAAAAAAAAAATTCTGATTCGATTTTTTTTTCGTTTCTTTGCATTTTTTAAGAATATTTACCATAGTAAAGTATATTTTTTTTACACCATCAGAAAGTAGAGATTTCAACGAACAAAAAGCCCACCGACTTTTTTAAAAAAGCAGATATTTTGACGTGAGAATTTTCGATTGAAAATTAGGGTGCTTTTTCGATATATCAAAATAAGGTGAAAAAATAAATATTTTAAATCAAAAAAATTACAGTGTGTTTGGGACATAAAAAGGTAAGTTTCACCAAATTTCGTGTATAAAAAAAATTTTGTAAATGATAAAAATAAAAAACCAAAAACTTGGTTATTTGAATTTTTCACATAAATTTTGAGGTTATGTGAAAAAAGTGCAAATGCAAAAGTTGTAGATCTTTTTATTACCTACAACTTTGCCATTTAACGTTTTTCCATAGGACTTGTAGTTTTGCCGAAAATCGAGATAAATCGTTTTCTAACCTTAAAAACTCACCGCCCCCCACTTCCCGACCTCGGATCGCCCGTAATTTATTTTTCCTTTCATTTTTGTTATATTCTCTTCCCTTTTCCAATGGATTTCATCCTACTATTATTTTTTTTTGTTTCAAAAATTATCGACCCTGGTCTATAAGCCACATCTCCTTAATGATCTTAAGTTTCATGCAAACGTATGATGACTGTTTTTCACTTACTCGTTTTTAACTTATTATAATTTTCTAAACTGTTCTGCTTGTTATTTTACTTCGTTTTGTTCTTACAGGTATCCGACGTGAACGATGATGTACGCCGAGCAGCTGTCACAGCCCTTGGCTTTCTTTTATTCAGGTAAGATTTAATAACGTCTTTTAGGTATTTAAAGAGAAATGTGACTACGATTCGACCTAATCCTGATGAGTTTAGACTACCGATTGAATTACTGCCTATAAGATTTATTTTAGCTAAATTTACCATGTGTATGTTATAACGTCGGTTCAAAAAGTCTCAAAAATGGCAAATATTTCCAAAACTACTGAATATAATTAATTAATTAATTATATTTTATTTTTCATTAGTGGGCATATTGTTCAAAAGTAAAGTCCATTCTTTTGTTTTTATTTGCAGCAAACTTATCAATAACAGCTTCAATAAAGTTTGGAATACCTGTATTGTATTGTTTCTCAAATATTCCACATTCATAGTCGTTTTGGCGTTAAAACTGTTCATTTTTATTAAAATAAATCTTTACTTCCCCAAAATGATAACAAAAATATAAAGGAAAACTCCAAATAATAATTTCATACAGCAACTAACACGCAATGAACTCAACGGCGCACATTTAAATTGTGCGAGTTTTCCTATTAGAATCGCGCTTTCCCCCACCACACCTGCTAGTACAAGATGCATAGAGAAACAGCAGAAACCTCGCCTACTTTAACGCACTTGCGACTTATGAATTCCTACGCGCTACATCGTCGCTCTTGAAAACCGGCTTGGCGAGTGCTATTGCACCACCTTTCGTTCGATTGTTTAACGGTGCGTTAAAATAGGAGAGTTCTAACTTATATTACGGTATCATAATAAGAAGATAAATTTAAATGAACATTATTCTTTCTTTATGGGGGAGTTCTTTATGGAGTATGGGGGTGCACGTGCTCCTGTGGAGAAACCGCCGCTGATGTATCAGTATTTTTTTTATAAAAAAAACACACCTTAAAATGTTAACATCCGTGTCCAAGCAATTTTACAAAGGAACTGTACTCGATTTACTGAATTTATACAAAGTTTTTTTTTAATTAACAAATTCCCAACGAACTTTAAAAGTTCATTACAGGGAATTATAATTATAAACAATAACAAACCTAAAAATTAACAAGTTTTATAAAAATACAGAAATATACAGGGTCCTGCAATAGTGCGTCAGGCTTCCATAGCTCCTATACGAATGGGGTTACGAATTTTATTAATATGCCGACTTAAACCGCATAGTACGGGGTACTTCCGGAAAATATTTTCTCATATACAGGGTGGCCCAAAAAAGTGTGGTCACATACAGTTGTGATTTTTTAAATGGAATACCCTGTATATTATTAAATTATCACATTCTACATAAAATTATAATATTTTTTTTATAAATGCATGACTGGTCTATACTTAAGAGTTTCCGAGATATCGATATTTGAAAAATGACGTTTTTGAACTTTGACAGCTTCTAGCTTTCTAACTGTACGTCTTAGAGTAAAACGGCTTACATGTTCCTATCTTCGATTTTTGTTATCTTCCCAGAAATGTTAACTTCCGGTCAAACCGGAAGTACTATATTTCCTGCTTTCGCGTTACATCCGGTTTGACTGGAAGTTGACACTATTGGAAAGATAATAAAAATCGAAGATAGGAACATGTAAGCCGTTTTGCTCTAAGACGTACAGTTAGAAAGCTAAAAGCTGTCAAAGTTCAAAAATGTCATTTTTCAAATATCGATATCTCGGAAACTATTAAATATAGACCAGTAATGCATTTATAAAAAAATTATTATAATTTTACGTAGAATGTGAAAATTTAATAATATACAGGGTGTTCCATTTAAAAAATCACAACTTTATGTGACCACACTTTTTTGGGCCACCCTGTATATGAGAAAATATTTTCCGGAAGTACCCCGTACTATGCGGTTTAAGTCGGCATATTAACAAAATTCCTAACCCCATTCGTATAGGAGTTATGGAAGCCTGACGCACTATTGCAGGACCCTGTATAATAATTATATTTAACGAAATTAATAAAAAAGTTAAAAATTATTCAATTAAAAAAAAATGGAATCATTTATTTTGTTAAAAAATACAATTTAGTTTGATTTTTAAATAGTACTAATTTTTTAATGTTTTTATATTAATTTGGTAGGTTATTATAGATTATAATCCCATTGTATAATACTGATCGTTTACCGAAATTACTTCTAATATTTACTGCCAAAAGAGTTTCAGTTTGCCGGGAATGATGATTATGTAAAGTAATAATTTTTTTAAATATGATTTTTGATTATTTTTGATGAATGGTTATTGAATGAATAATAACACATATTTTTAATCTAAGGTTAAATATCCCAGTGGTTTGTATAAATTTATTGTGGATTCCAAAAAGGGACGCTTGTATATACATTTAATAAGTTTATTTTGTATTTTTTTTTAATAAGTTACAAACTCACACTGTATATTTTTACCGTAAAGTAAACTAAAATTGTTTAATTGTCAAAAATATACGCTGATTAAAGCAATTATTCTTAATAATATAATAAATCTTACGATACAAACACATGTTGCAGATAATATATTTTTTGTCTTTTCCCACGATAATGCTGAAAAGAAATAATATAATCTGCTATAAAAGCATAGAAAGGAAAAGGAATAAGTGATCCATAATGGCAAGAGGTTGAAGAAATTTAATAAAAGGGGAGACGTATAAAACAAAAATTGAAAAAGTGTGTTAGCCTGTTTTGTTCTAGATTTTTCTAATGTTATTATTATAAGGTTTATTGGCTATTGACGTCAATGGATTATATGACCGTAAAAAGGTCGGGTCTCTAAGTCAATTATTTAAAGAAAATTTTCTGAAACAAGCTGATGTAATCTTCCTTTAGGAATGGTGGCTTTAAGGTGGCATTCTCAACGTCATTTAATCCATTACCAACCTATAACCTATTTCGCGTTATTTTTTCAAGTTTATTATTTTATTGACTAACATTTAAATAAAATCAGTATTGATGAGGCACATTACTTAGGTAATATCTGATATATTATAAAAATATCTATTTATTTCCTTGCTAATTTTGGGAGAATTGTATAGTGAAAGAACAATGACATAATAATGTTAAAAAATTTTACCCGATATTTTTCGCTATACAATTCTTCTAAAATAAGTTATGAAATTCCTTGATATTTATTAAATATGTCAATTACCTATAGAATATCAAGTCGATACTGATTTTATTTAAATTTTGTGTAAAAGCTAGAAAACATAAATAAATCTACTCGAAATAGGTTATAAGTTGGCAAGCATGTTGATACTCCCACCTTAAGATTTATTTTTTATTTCGCGTTTATCCAAAACTTACACGACTAATAAGAAAATGCACTCTGTGTATAAGCCGGTTGGTGCACCGCCATACTTGCTCCCCTCCAGTGGCGCACCCAGGGGGGGCCAACCCCCCCCCCCCCAAAACCCCCAATGAAATTGACCTCAACTATACCCACTAAAATAGTATATTAACGTACACGTTTGATAAAGCATCATTTTATAGCACGCGTCCATGTTAAAAAACGAGCCGCTTGCGGCAAGTTTTATAACGGGACAAGTGCCTAAAACTGCTTTATATAACACGCGGGTTATACTATTTTTTCTAATTTGTAGTTTTTTCAACAAAAAACACACATTTAAAAAGAAAATAAATCCTTCAAATTTTGTAAATTTTTTTGTCTAAATTTTATGTTGGTAATACTATTTTTTATCATAGTAGCCTCTGGACAACAAAAATTATTTTGCGAACTGTCATTTTTTGATTTATTGACCCATTTTCACCACGAGATTCTAAAGTTATTTTAGCGATATGAGATTTGAAATTAGACGGAATACGTTGTGTGATCCTTGTATATTTGGTACATATACAGAGCGTTCGGAAATTCGGGCGATTTTGCTACTTTTTCTCGAATTTCCAAAGACGTGATTTTACGTCACGGCATTGAAATTTAGTATAGGGAAGATGGAAAATTCAAATAAAGTTGAAGTTAAAATCGACATTGGAAGGTTAGTAGATTGAATTTTGGATAGGATTTGGCAGAAAATGATAGCTTGAAGCATCTACAAAAGATTGATTTATAGATTTATGCAACCAACATACATGACTGTTATCCACACAGAATCAAAAAGTAAGTTATCAAGCTATTTTTCCTATGCGAAAAATGGGTTTTCTCGTAAATCACAAAGGCCGCGCAAGTCAATGAAATAAAACATTTAAATGTTACCAACATCAAATAAAGAAAAAACGCGTATCGAAATAGCTTCATTACGATACGCAAATGCGTATCGTACTGAGCTTATTATGAACGTGAAATAGAAAAAGTTCTATTGGAAGATCTCGGAAACGAGTAAAGTAATCATCTCTAGAATCTGATAGCAGGCATAATTGACTTTCAACTTTTAAAGTTTTATATTTTCACTTTTAAATCACTTCCGGTCATACCGGAAGTTATGGCCAACGTATTAAAATCTAAGTAAATTATGTTACTAATAACCTATACCTATCTCTAACCGTTTTTTAGATATGAGTTATAAAATAATTTTTTTATGTAAAAACACACCGAGAAGAGAGTTCAGTAACTTTGAAACTGATGATAAAGGTTAACATTTAAAATATGGATAGCTTTTAACTAAAACATTGATCTTTACATTTCATAACTAAGCTTTACGTTTTTCATACAGGTTTTTTTTTAAATTGTGCCAATCTAATCATTCAGATAAAGTTTCAGATAAATTTAGTAAATTTTCATAAATGGAACACCTTAAATCTTACTAACGTGTAGAGAATCAAATTTCCCATCTAAATGTCTAAAACTTTGGTATTTCAAATAGTATGCATGTTTTAGCCTTTTTGGATACCTTATTAAAACCTAAGTAACTTTTGTTAATAATATATAACCTATCTCTAACCGTTTCTTAGATATTTTATGAATTATAAAATTATTTTTTTATGTAAAAACATATCGAATAAAAGATCGGTAACTTGAAACTAATAAAGCTAAACATTTAAAATGTTGATAGCTTGTAACTAAAACATAAATCTTTATTATTTCATAACTTAGGTTTTACGCTTTTCATACAGGTTTTTTTTTAAATTGTGCCAATCCAGCCATTGAGATAAATGAGTTTGTTGTTATTTTCGGATTTTTTTCTCTTTGTTCGCTGCCAGGGCCATTCCCAAGGGGACCTATGGTTTAACGTGGGCTCCGAGCCACGATCCTCAGTCATTAGAAGCACCTCCAAGGCCTATCAATCCTTAGTTTCGCGCTTTATATAACCTACCGTTTGGGAAGTGTGTTCCTTCCCCCCGCACCCCACGAGATATCCGATCTCATCCGGCCTGGTTACCGGTGTGAATGGAGTGGGTTTGGGGGAAGCCACGTTTTTCACTCTTCCCTAATTTTTGCTTGACGCTGTACCCACGTCAAGAAATCCACCGGGTTCGAACCAGTTTGCCGGCAGTGGGATACGAATACGGACCCACAAACTCTCGTCCTAGAGTTCTCAGCGACTGTCGCTGTACCTAACCACGTTCTTTATTTCCAATTTTCCATTACAAACTTTTAAATTATGAACAGTTAAAACAAATACTTGTAAAACAACACGCATTCGCAACGTACGAACCAACAACTAAATTGCGCCATTTCGTGGCCGGACCGGCACGCGTACAGCAACTGACTGGAAGATTTCCATTGGTGGGAGCTTTGGGCGCCTGGCTCTTAAAAAGTTAGGTACCTGCCTATTATTGGCCAGTTTTATTGGGGAAAACGGCATACAGTTCATACTGAGCTAGGCTCACCAGAATTACGTTAAGGCCGAGACAATTACAAATAAGCAATATGCAATTAGAAATAAAAAATAAATGTTGCTTGTTACCTAAAACTTAGTTGTGTCGCGACTAATTTGCTTCTACGTATCAAATCTTATTTCTGTTGCTTATCTATTAAATATATTAAAATATATTATATATTATTATCAAGGCTGCCCTTCGCCGAGTTAAAAAATAAAGACGTTTCTATCTATCTATCGCCTAAGGCACAGTGGAAGCGTAAACGTGCGAATTCTTAGGCTTCTCTCACAGAGGAAGCGTAAACGTGCGAATCCTTAGGCTTCTCTCACAAAGGAAGCGTAAACGTGCGAATTCTTAGGCTTCTCTCACAGAGGAAGCGTAAACGTGCGAATTCTTAGGCTTCTCTCACAGAGGAAGCGTAAACGTGCGAATTCTTAGGCTTCTCTAACAGAGGAAGCGTAAACGTGCGAATTCTTAGGCTTCTCTCACAGAGGAAGCGTAAACGTGCGAATCTTTAGGCTTCTCTCACAGAGGAAGCGTAAACGTGCGAACTCTTAGGCTTCTCTCACAGAGGAAGCGTAAACGTACGAATCCTTAGGCTTCTCTCACAGAGGAAGCGTAAACGTGCGAATTCTTAGGCTTCTCTAACAGAGGAAGCGTAAACGTGCGAATTCTTAGGCTTCTCTAACAGAGGAAGCGTAAACGTGCGAATTCTTAGGCTTCTCTCACAGAGGAAGCGTAAACGTGCGAATCTTTAGGCTTCTCTCACAGAGGAAGCGTAAACGTGCGAACTCTTAGGCTTCTCTCACAGAGGAAGCGTAAACGTGCGAATTCTTAGGCTTCTCTCACAGAGGAAGCGTAAACGTGCGAATTCTTAGGCTTCTCTAACAGAGGAAGCGTAAACGTGCGAATTCTTACTCTTCTCTCACAGAGGAAGCGTAAACGTGCGAATTCTTAAACTCACGGAAACGTGCGTATAAGTCCGTTGATATCGCACACTGACTGCAGTTTCATACGAACAGAGAGTATCTAGCTGTCTATAGTAAAATAATATAATTAAGAACTGATGATGATATAGGATGCCTGCTTATAATGCCTATTTGTTAGAAAATACCTTTCTAAAGAGGAGAATTCTCCTGGTATTTTTATTTCCTCCGCAACTTCTTAATACAGAGACCTTTGTATATCACGGTGATGGTAATTGTTTTCCCTTTGATCCCATAAATATTTCTGTTCTTGCACTATCGTTCTATCAGCTTTTCCGTGTACATTTTGGCAATCGCAAATGCGAATCGATGCAAAAATCCAAACCAAATAGGACGTGATTGCAGTTTGCAAGTTTACGCACGTGTACGTACGAATTGGCCTCTTAATAGTGCAGGTAGGATGGTTCGCACGTTTACGCTTCCACTGTATCTAATGCTTATTTTTTAATTGTGTCTCGGCCTTTGCCGATTTACGCATAATCGCTTTAATAAAGCGCGACCATGCATACTTTGCTTATTGCTTTAAAAATAAGAATATAAATTACATAGGTGGTAGGAGAGGTAGGACCAGTGGCGGCTCGCGACTTGTTAACTTGGGGGTGCTGCAGGCAAAATGCGCTGCAGGCGACCACGCTAAAGTTTGGTCCATAAATTTAAGTAAATATTTTAAAAATTTATGATTACCTACCTATTTTATTGAAAATAAAATAAGATAAAAAAAATAAAAAAGGCCAATTTATTTTTCATTAGTGGGTACATAGTTTAAAAGTAAGGTCCATTCTTCTGTTTTTATTTGCAGCAATCTTATCAATAACAATAAAGTCCCTAGATTTACACTTTGTGGTCTGTGTCAAGTTAATTTCGGGTTTAGGTCGTCCCTCAATTTAAATTTTTTGCTTAATACTTAATGAGCTAAAATTGTTTCTCAAATATTCCACATTCATAGTCGTTTTGGCATTAAAATTGTTCATTTTTATTAAAATAACTACTACTACCCCAAAATAATGACATAAATACACAGAAAAAACAATATGGTATTTTTAACAATAGCCTTATTATTGGGAGCGAACACATTCATACAAATAAAATTCAGTTGGCTTAAATGTTGTATTCAACTTAGTTTAAATGTAAACATATTGTTAGATTTTACATAATATTATTATTGGGTTTAAAAAAAATATATTCATCAAATTAAACCATGTATTTGTGGTAAAATGAGACCTCTAATTAAATGAAGTGTAAACTAATAGCTGATGCTAATAATATATATTTTGAAGAGACATTTGAATATCATTGTTACAAGTAGCGATGCTTTTTTTGCATCAAAGAGTTACATAGGTCACAACTATAATAATATATCGTTTATCACATCCCACTTTACCATCGAATCCATTATTGTATCTTTTTATACCAAATATTATAAAAGGTTTTAAACGACTGAAAATTTTATTGTACGAAACGTAGCATATTGTTTTCAATGATATGCTATTGTTCGCTCAACGTTAGTACTGTCCATACAATTATTAATATACTACTTGTGGTGCTGTTTCGGGTGGGAGAAACACGGTTCGTCATCATAGGCGACCGGCGTTCATTCGGCATTTTGATTTCAACGTATGATAACCGTTATGTGATATTATTGTGATGCATCGTGAAATAATTTGTTCATTTGAAGAACTGTTAGATTCATGGGGCATGTCCAATCTAATTAACAATCAAGTCAGTAAGGGTAGTCTTTAAAAAACTTGAAAGTATTTTTAGGCAAGGAATATTGTTTAAGTTGAATATTTATAGGTCTATTTACCTGTTTTAGTTTAGTGTTTATATTAGACTGTTACCTACTTCATAACTCTCATGGGTAGTCTACGAAATCACGTAATAAATACATCCCTCATCCCTTGCTGTGCTTATTGCTGTGACTGTTTTATAAGTGCATAAATTATAATATTTATTTTAGTTAACTACTAAGATTTTTGTTTTTGGTTGTGTTCTTGTATTTTTTTTATTATCAGATTTTCTTGCTTAGAGGCTATAGATATTATATTTTGTTATATTTATATCCTAAACGCTTGCACTGCAGATGCCTGCAGGCTTAGCGAACTCGCTATTTACTTAAAAGTAGGTGCATTACCCAACATTACAAGGTGGAAAAACATTTTTTTTTAAGTTTTCATTCTGTTTTTGTTTGTGTTTACTGTTTATTTCTTTTTATTATCATAATTAAACTTGTTTTGAAAAAAAAATGTGTTTACTTTCATTCCATATATACCTATATCTAGTACAAATTGGAGAAATCTTATACGAATAATTATTCAGTAGTAGAATAATCCTTTATTTTTTATAATGTACATTTTATATGTGCTATATTATTATAATAACTGAAATTATAATTATAAAGCGAATTTGTGTAGCGAACCTCAGTTTTACTTTTATAAACTCATATTGGTGTTTCAACAATCAATTAGTCTCTATTTTATAACACATATAAAATTTTATTTTAAATAATCATAATATAGATTTAAAAGAAAAGTAATGCTATAATTAAACTTAAAACAAATCTAAATCTATTCAAGAACAATCAGAGCTTAATTGCAATAAAAGCTGTGGTTTAGTCAGTATCATTTTATATTTGCTACTAAAAAACACTCTCATTGATATCCAATTAACCATATCGTTAAATGTTCTATTGGAAACCAATGAGTTCCTATAGTTGAGACAGTGGTAGTGTATATTCCGTAACCAATAATATAATTTATTTTAAATCAAACACTGTTATACTCGAGGAATATGGAAAGTAGTATAACCTTGCCGCAATAATAATATCTTTGTAGATACGATAGTGTTTTTTCTGTGTATAAAGGAAAACTCCAAATAATAAATTCATACAGCAATTAACACGCAATGAACTCAACGGCGCACATTTAAATTGTGCGAGTTTTCCTATTAGAATCGCGCTTTCCCCCACCACACCTGCTAGTACAAGATGCATAGAGAAACAGCAGAAACCCTGCCTACTTTAACGCACGTGCGACTTATGAATTCTTACGCGCTACTCCGTCGCTCTTGACAACCGGCTTGGCGAGAGCTATTACACCACGTTTCGTTCGATTGTTTGACGGTGCGTTAAAATAGGAGGGTTCTAACTTATATTACGGTATCATAATAAGAAGATAAATTTAAATGAACATTATTGTTTCTTTATGGGGAATTCTTTATGGAGTATGGGGGTGCACGTGCTCCTGTGCTCCTATGGAGAAACCGCCACTAGGTCTGTGGCTCTACCTCACAGGCCGCCACTGAATATATTTTTAACAATCACAATGAAACAATATTATTTCAACACTTTCTTTTTGGTCACTTAATAATAGGAATTATAATAACAAAAATATTAGATTAATAAAAATGTAAATTTAGTTTGGTTATTGTAATGAAGCTAAATTTCCCTAGAAATTTCTTTTGATTACAAACGCTGAAAGGCGAACAAAAGAACAGAAAATATTAATCAAATAACAAAACAGGCATGCAAGTTCATTCTAGCATGCTCTTTTTAATAAAGGGATTTTTCATTACGAATTTACAAGCAGTTATTGAAGGGGAATTAGAACTGTGGAAAAATGTTATTCGAGGAAAGAAATATTGTTTAGGGCAAGCGATTTTAAATAATTAGCTGAAATGTGCAACTTATTAAACGGTTTTTATTTCCTTCTTTTTGCTTGACAGCTTTGCTACAAAGTTAAGTACATAGAAATTCATCGCGCCAAAATAAATCCAATAAAGACCATAGACCTTATACAGGGTGTTCATTTAAAAACTTCCCACCACGGATTTATCGAAAACCACTGATTAAAAGAAAAAACGCCGAGACACGTCAAAAGATTTGTCAAAGGGGACATCTTTTTAACCAAAAACTACTTCACCCCCTTTTACCCTCTGCCCCCCGGGGTCATCCCCTTAAAAATTTTAAATGACAAGGGGTATCAAGTAATAGCCTGTTTGAAAGGTCTTTCAAAGTGCTTTATTTTGACGTTTGATTTTTTTAAATCGGTCGATTCGTTTTCGAGAAAATTAGAAAAATCTTTATTTATCCTAATTTGTTCAGATAGAAAAAAACACACGAAAATATCACTTTTTATTTCAATAAGTGTTCAAAAACCAACATAAACAGCAATTCGGAAGATTATACCTGGCAGCAACCAAATAACAACTCGAATTTTTTTCCGCCTTCTTTTTATCAACACAGATAACATGTATTTATTCTTATACCTGTTTAGTTTTTTATAGTTGCTAAGGAAAAGAAAGAATTTAATTTGCTGTCAGTTACCTTTGTGACAATCTTGGGATAGTGAAAATTAATTTATTGATTCAGATTTTACTTCCAAAATGGTTTACACACTAGCCGAAAGAGTGGAAATGATTCTAATTTATGGTGCCCAAAATCAATGTGCTCGGCAAACTGCCGTCACATTTAACGCCAGACATTCGGAAAAGATAACTTCGCATAGGTAAGTTTTGGACCTTGTTACTAAATTTACTCAAACTGGATCTGTTGCAACTAAAACACGTAATCATCGTAGAGTTTTGGATGAAGCCGCTAAAGTTGAAGTTTTGGGTCATTTTGGCATAAATCCTAATACTTCATTACGCAAAATTGTTGATGCGACTGGTATTTCATTAGGCTCTGTACACACAGTTACTAAATTGCATAACTTTCATCCATTCAAAATGAAAATATTGCAAGAGTTAACCGAAGATGATTTCGATAGGCGAGTTGAGTTTTGTGAACAAATGACTGCAGCGATTAATGATAATACCATTCATGTAAAGAATATCTACTTCAGTGATGAATGCACATTTTATCTAAATGGATTTGTTAATAAGCATAACTGCTGGTATTGGAGCAATGAAAATCGTCATGCTTTTGTAGAAGGGCATACTCAGTACCCCCAAAAAATTAATGTAGGGGCAGGCATTTTAGGAAACAAAGTGATTGGGCCATTGTTTATTAATGGGAATTTAAATGGAGGCATTTATTTAGATATGTTGGAAAATACCATCAATCCGCTTATCACTGAAACCATTGAAAACCAAATCGAAGACGATGGAAACCCTATACTTGATGAGGCTGAAATATATTTCAAGCAAGACGGCGCTCCTCCTCACTATGTTCTTCCGGTTCGGCAATGGCTAGACGACGAGTTTCCAGATAAATGGATAGGGCGAAGGGGCCTATAGAATGGCCTGCTAGATCTTCTGACTTGACGCCATTAGACTTTTTTCTATGGGGCCATTTGAAGTCTATTGTGTTCACTCTATTGTGTTCACTCCCCAACCTGAAAGTTTGGAAGAACTTCGTCAACGCATCATCGAAAGCTGCCATGATCTCCCACAACATGTTTTTGAAAATGTCCGTCAGGAATTTGAACATCGCCTATATCATTGTTTGGCCAATAACGGGCAACATTTTGAACACTTATTGAAATAAATAGTGATATTTTCGTGTGTTTTTTTTTTCTATCTGAACAAATTAAGATAAATAAAGATTTTTCTAATTTTCTCGAAAACGAATCGACCGATTTTAAAAATCAAACGTCAAAAGAAAGCACTTTGAAAGACCTTTCAAACAAGCTATTACTTGATACCCCTTGTCACCCAATCAAACGTCAAAAGAAAGCACTTTGAAAGACCTTTCAAACAAGCTATTACTTGATACCCCTTGTCATTTAAAATTTTTAAGGGGATGACCCCGGGCGGCAGAGGGTAAAAGGGGGTGAAGTAGTTTTTGTCAAATTGTGGAATTCTGATGAGTTCCTAACAAGGACAAAACAGCTGTGAATGTCTACTGGGGGTCCATGCATTGTTTTTGGCATCCCTGTGTACTTCAATGCAAAATGCTCTCAAATGGTCTTTTCACACTTTAAAGTCCGCTAGGTGAGCTTCTTTTTCTTTGATATAAATTATACGGACGCGATTACTCTACTTTTTATAAAATATTATTTTTCTAAGCCCCTTAATACTAAATAGATGAATAACAGTATTGTCGGAACGTATTTTGCTGAGCTTCTTTTTCTTTGATATAAATTATACGGACGCGATTACTCTACTTTTTATAAAATATTATTTTTCTAAGCCCCTTAATACTAAATAGATGAGTAACAGTATTGTCGGAACGTATTTTAACGTTATAAGCAAGCATGTCTAATTTCCATTGTATTGTCTTTTCCAAATATAAACTTTCCTGTAAACTTACAATGGAAGGATAATAAACTTTTTTTCTATATGCGATGTTTAACTATACTGACAATGATAATATATTTCTGGCTAAAATTGTAAAAAAATGTTATTCATTTTGTCACATGAGGAAGTGAGGACCGGCGTGGCGTTTGTGAACCTCCGCCCTAATTAAATCGGTAATAACTCCGCCTTAAATAAAAAGTCGCCGTGGATGCTAATTAAAATTTGATTTAGTAGATCGATGGTCTGTATACAGGATGTTTCACGGTGGATGGAACGTTAGACGTTTATGGAAAACGGGTGTTCTATCGTTTTTAAAACATCTTCTACACAAAACAGGTGGCAACTTCGTTGTTTTAAATGGAACACCCTATACCAGGTGCATTTTTTAATTTTCAGATGCTACAAGTATTTCTGAGCAACTTTTCTGAATATTACTCTATACTTTTCTGTAGCCGATTTTTTATGTATTAATTAATTATCATTTTTTGTATTGAAAACGTGACTTTCAATAAATCTGTTTTCTCCAAACTCTAAAACATTACTAAGTTGGAATGTTACGTACGGTTAAAAAATGCCTTTACACATTTGATTTTTTGGTCATATTTTAGTTCAAGGCTACAGCGTGGTCCAGAAATATATTTTTGCAGGTTGCTTGAGAAAATGAACGAAAATCAATATTTTTAAATGAGACACACTGTATTTGAATACTGAATTGAAAAGCCAACAAAAGTAGCTATTTAATAATGTATGCCATTGCTAACTCTTCAAGTTTTCGATTTATGATCATTTCCTTACCAAATTTCTTAAAACATGTAGGTCATTTTCAACGAGTTTAGTAGGAGGCCATGAAAACAATAATTTTATGGTTAGGGTCCATGGCAACCATTTATTTAAAAGAAGTGATTGTGATTTTTAAGTTGGCGGTACAATGGACGATCATTACAGTTATTCAAACGCAAATTTATTTATTCTACATGGACAGTGTGATAAAATTATAGGCAGAAAGTGTAGAAAATATAATAAAATGTATCCAAATTTGCCACAAATGAATATCAAAAAATTTATTCGAATCCAGAATAATTTCAGCATTAAAAGCACAAAGAAATTTGCACTAAAGTAGTGATAGATGGGGGTTTCAACGCCAGATTGCGCCAAACCCTACTGCGCATGCAAGTTCAAAGCTATTCATTAGTCGTTTAAAGCGGTTTAAAGCTGTTCATTAGTCGTTCAAAGCTGTTCATTAGTCGTTCAAAGCTGTTCATTAGTCGTTCAAAGCTGTTCAATACAGTCGTTCTAGAACGGCTATAAACGACTAATGAACAACTTTGAACCTGCGCATGCGCAGTAGGGTTTGGCACAATCTGGCGTTGAAACCCCCACCTATCACTATTCACTAGATTGCACACATCCCTATCTAAAAGGATTCGAAAGTTTTTGTTACACATGATTAAGTTCTATATTTTTCCTACTCTTATGTTGGGTTGCACAAAGGTTTGTAACATTAAATTAACCAACCAGGAAACTCTGGCTGTGACATAAATGACATTGGCCAACATAATTTACTTACACTCAATTACCTGATTAGTAAATCGAGACCCAATTTTATTGAGTTATTATCGTAAACGGGTAAAGATAGGTCTAGGGGATGATTTATGAAAAATGTCTATAGAATTGATTGTAGAACATAAAAATCTAAAAATATACAATATGTTTCATTAAAAAAAATTAAGGATGATACACGTAGCATTTTTATAACACATCCTGTATAATACCTTTTTTTCTAAAAAAAAAATGCATTTGAGGCGGGTCCGAGCGATTTTTGATTAAGTGGACGGTTTTTATATAAAAGGCTGATCCTTTTCTTTATCATAACGCTGTATACAAACAATATTTTGTTTTAAATTCTGTAAGTTTCCACTTTATGCAGATGACCTCAAATTGTACGCGATAATTAATAATCTGACTGTGAATTCAAAAATCAACCTCCGAGGGGAGTGAAAACGAGGGTTGAAATTTTTATAGGAACTCTGTATCTCCAAAACTAAAACTAGTAGAGGTCTAAAAATTAATATAGTCTCTTTAACTTGTTTCGTAATTTTTTTAAAATTCACTAAGAGTATGAAAAAAGGAGTGTAACCTATTTTGATGGGGTAACTATAACTGTCTATAATTTAAATGGCACTAAGCTTATCTGTTCCAATAAACAAGTACGTGTTTTGATGTTTACGGAAATTTTACCCCCAAGGGGTAGAAATGGAGGGAAATGGAGAGAGAATCCTATTACTCCAGTTGGGCAACTTGCAAGAGAAAATAACATAAACCATGGGCATGGCACGTATGCATTTAAGTTGGTGAAATCATGTCAAATGCGTCCTAATATTAATAGTACAAGAGTTACTGACAGATGATCCGGAACGCCGTCTTCAGTTTTGTGAAGTGATGATGAATTCACTTGATCAGCATTTAGTAGATTTGGACTGAATCCTTTTTACATATTAGTGTACTTTTGTGTTAAATGGTGAGGTCAATAAACAGAACGGTTGATATTGGGCCGCAGAAAATCCTCACTGGATGCGAGAAACACACATCCAGCTTCTGCAAACCTGAATTTTTCAGCAGACATATTTGGCGATGCGTCACTGGTCACTGTGGCCATACATATCTGGATTTTTTACAATGAGAACTTATTCCAGCTTTGACTGCTTTGTTTCCTCACCATGCAAAAGCATATTTTTATGATCGAATATGGTTACAGCAGGATGGTGCTTCGCCTCATTAGGCTATAAATGTTCGACAGTTTTTAAGTGTTTACAAACCGCTGGATAGGAAGAAGAGGTACCATTGAATGGTCGCCACGGTCGCCGGACCTTAATCCTCTAGATTGTTTCGTTTGGGATCACCTAAACACCAAGTTTACGTAACAAATCCAGAAAATTTAGAGAAACTTAGGCAACGAATTATACACGAAATTTGCCAAATAACCCCGGATTCCATATATACAATAAAACATATTGCGTCTACATTACGCGGTGGCAAACCCTGGTGAATATAACATAATATTGTATTATATGAGTCATATACATAAATGTGTTATTGTTACTACAAACCCAATTAGTGTTACGTTACAAAAACAAGTCATGAGCTTTCCACTGAAATACTATGGCGAAAACAAGGAAGTTTACATAATCGCAAACGGCAACTGTATTGAGTAAAAGGTTCAAAGGAACTAATTAGCGGACGTACAATCGGGTTTTAGGTGATACAATGTAAATTGGGATCATAATGAGCGGTACGTGTTGCCCGGATTAAATTTTGAATAGATTTTTGCATGAATTAATTTTACGTATTTTAATATTCTATGGAAAGTTTTAAGGATATTGTTTTAAGAGTTTGGGCACTAGTGACGCATTCGCCGTTTCATTGTTTGATCAATATTTCGTTTTTTCTAAAAAGCGACCGAACCACCTAACAGAATGTCTATTATTTAAAATATTTTTTTAAATTTTTATTAAATATTAATAGCATAGATATTTACCTTTAGATAAGCACACAATAATCAATAAAGTGGCAGTTTTATGGCCTCGCGCATGTAAACAAAGCTACACACGATTAGACACGCGCACTGTAAGATTATCTTTTGACAAATGAGAAAATAGACAGGTCCGGGTGGCATTTTTGTATCGAGCGTCCAGTAAGCCGCATTCGTGATGCTCGACCTCGGCACGTATCGAGCGTTCGGTACTATGACAACAGTCGGACTACCGTACGCTCGATTAGGCTGAAATCTTGGTCCATACAGCACCTTACAAATAATGACTTGTGGAATTATTGGTATACTATATATACAGGGTGTTCTCAAAGTTGAGTCATTTATTTTACCAGGTTGTAGAACTCGTTAAATTATTAATTGTACCAAAAATCATTTATATAAAAGTTGCAAAATAAAGAAGTTATTAACAATTGAAAAAATGTAAAATTTAAAAACTTTAAGACCTGATTTTTTAATATTCTCGACCACTGCGTTATCAATGTTTTGTTTACTGGCGATACTGGGTATGGCTTATTTTTTTGTAGGATACAAATTATTGTCGTCCACATGGTAACTTAACCGAGACGAAAGGGTGAGGAAATACAAAAAAATTAGTTTAAAATAAGAAGTCATATGCGTGCCTACTTTATTTTTGCTGTGCAGTTTATTTTAATTGTTGATGTTTTTATCTAAAATATTATAAATAAACAATACATAACATAAATATTAATTCTCAACCAAGATAACAAGTAAACAAATAAAATATAAATTAAATAACGTCTTGTTTTTTCTAAATTTAATTTTCAAATCATGGCCCCACTTCATCACATACTCTATATATACGTTTGCCACTACCTCCCTTGTTTGGCTATGAAGGGTTTTTCCTTAAAGATTCATTTTAACAAAAAACGCAGACAGTAAGAAAATGTATAAAAATAATCTTTAAATAGTTAAACAATCCCATATATCCACCACTGGCATGCATGCGTGCATCACAATTAGTTGATCACATTAAATGACCTGCAAGCCTGTCGACTGTTTTGCGATGCAAATTTGTCTGGTCGACTATTATTTTTTTCAATCGCGCGAGATTTTGTGCCTGTTGCCAGATATGACATTAAGAATTTTATTCATTTCGCCCAAATTAAAAGTGTTAAAATTTGCTTGCATTCCGGACAGTATATAATAATATTTTCTTATATCTAATATAGATAAATACATATTGTTTAGTCTTACGAGTTAGTAGGTAGATATTTTACCATAAATATGATTTTCTTTATAATTGTGCAAGTTAAAATGTTTATTTGGATTTATTGGTAATTAAGCCGACAACACCGCAAACTTTTTTCTGCATTCCTTAGGTGGTTGCAGAACCGTGTGTCAGACAATACTTTCATTCATTTTATGGGTTTTAGTGGTCGAGAATACCAAAGAGCAGGTCCTAAGTTTTTAAATTTTACATTTTTTCAATTGTTAATGACTTCTTTATTCTGCAACTTTTATATAAATTATTTTTGGTACAATTACTTATTTTTACGAGTTCTACAACCTGGTAAAATAAATGACTCAACTTTGAGAACACCCCGTATATAATACTCACAGAAAACTTCGCAGAACGGGTATCACAGAATATACGATAATATTTTTAATTAAGGATTTTTACAGCTATAATCCAGGAGGCGATAACTAGAGGAACAAATTCCGTCTAAAAGGTATATTGGCAACCGGTTTATTCGTTGTTACGCAGAGCATTTTTTTGAAATTTAATTTAAATTTTATTTTTATAAAAAAATATGAGTTGAAAAAATAGAATTAAAAAAAGGTCTGGGTAACAACGAACAAACCGGTTGCCAATATACCTTTTAGACGGAATTTGTTCCTCTAGTTATCGCCTCCTTATAATCCTCTACTTATAAGAAAAAAGCTAAAAAAAAATAGATGCTTATCAGTCAAAAGTTGACAGTTGTCGTATGGTAGCTTGACAATCGACGATAGACATACCTCGGTTAAAACGAAATTACCCGAATGCGGTGTACTGGACGCTCGATACAAAAATGCGTCCGGGTGTGTAAACAGCTAAAATTTGCCCCAAATTCTTGCCAAAAAAGTGGAATTTGTTCTCAATTTTTGATCAAGTTGGGAAATAAGGTACTGATTTCTGGCATTTTTAGTAATTGCAAACCTACCCATCAGATTGTGAGGCTAGAAAACTGTTTTTAACCTGATTCGTTGTCGTGTTTTTAGTTCGAAAAGGAAGAGAACAAGTGAATTAAACTATAAAAGTTATAAAATCGAATATAAAAAACAAACAAAACCAGCAAAATAACAAATCTTCGATGTTATCGCGTATACCTAACCTCAAGTAAAATATTAGGTACATTACTACTCCATACTTACTAAAAATACGAGATACCCGGTATTTGACCCCTATTTGGGCATAATAAAATCATACAACGGCTGTTACTAGTCATTGTTTATATTCCAATCCGAGTATCCCAGTCACTAAAAGCACAAACACAATTCACTAAACAACACAAAAACTAGAAATACATAAATATTAAACACCCACAATAAACAACAACGAATCCACAGAGAAAACTTAAAACACAACAACAAAAATGGCGCCAAGCCGGCTCTGGAGTGTATTTTGAACATGTCGCTAAAGAAGGACAGGCCGATAACAAGAGGATTGTGCGCATGCCCAATTCTGCTGGGAGGGAAGGCATCCAACTGACGAGCCGTGCGCTCAAACGTATTTGTTCACCCGTAAAACTTAACTTGTGTTTGCGCACGAGATATGCTGTGATTGATTGATATCTTTTGTTAAACTAGAGAAATTAGGGATAATAATAATTAATATGGAAAAATAGGCCATTTTTTAAAACATTCATTAATCAATAAATCACTGGTTTTTTTCTCTAGTTTAACAAAATATATTACGTTGCGGTTTTCAGTTCCTTAAAATAACTTTTCCTCCTCTACAAGCTGATGGGGTTAGTTTTTTAATCCGACGTTTCGGATTTGAGCGACCATCATCAACTTTTTTATTTTAAACACGGACCTGGATTTTTTATTCCACTATTTAATAGCTTTTATAAGCCTAAAATAAAATATG
Source organism: Polydrusus pterygomalis (assembly GCA_963969555.1). Taxonomy (NCBI): domain Eukaryota; kingdom Metazoa; phylum Arthropoda; class Insecta; order Coleoptera; family Curculionidae; genus Polydrusus; species Polydrusus pterygomalis. The sequence goes on from OZ018376.1 coordinate 85,920,281, forward strand.
ATGAAAGAGTCATATCATAACATTTGATTTTATTGAGAAAATCCTTATTCATTAAGGAATTACGGAAAAACGCCATCTAGTGGCCACTATCAGAATCAGTTAATAGATCTACGTGTAGAGGAAAAGAAGGGCTTTTTTCAAGACCAAGTTGAATAAAATCGGTTTATCCAAAGCAGATATATCAGCGTTTGAAAGAAAAAAGGTTTGACCTTCTCCCACCACTTTCTTATTGAAAATAGAAAAAAAAACTATTCTTAACATAAGGTTGCATAATTTTATGAAGAATACAATGCTTATATTTTTAACATATTTTTATTAAGAAAAATCAAGAGAAAATCGGTACTTCTATTTTGAAAGTTCTCTGACGCCCCCTAGCGGTCATTTTTCGAACTTGAAATTAATTTCCAGCAATTTCTCTTGGCCGCTTTTATGAATATATATTTTTTCCCAAAGTCCTAGTGTTATTACTTTCTGAGATATAGCCGATTACCTCCTTAGGTGGAACACCCGGTACGTATCTAAAGGTGAATGTCTATGATTAATAGTAGAAAGAAAATATTTGCAATGGCTTTCGGCTAATTTTTCTGAACTTTTAGTACTTTGTAGATGTTGACGGCCTGAGTAAAAATGTCTATGACCATAATCCAATCCTATGACAAGTTTTTCAGTTATGACCTTTTAACGTTGCCAATTTCTTACTTTGAGATTTTTGTGCATTGCCTGAAGTTTCCACCACTTCCCATAAGCGGCGTTAGGGGTCCTTTGGCGAAATTTCGTTTTTTTTTCACTTTTATTAATAATTATTCTGAAATTTGGTGACGTTGTGACCTTGTAAAATTAATTTAGGTATTTCCGAAGTATTATTTTACAATTTTCTAAACAAAAATGGTTTTGTGGGAAAGACAGCGTCTCGAAGTCTTGATATTGTTAGGATGTGGAGATAAAATAATCAGTCAAAGTGCACTTTATTTAATGCTAAATATCGGGATAATTAAATTTCACAGGGCACTGTTAGTAAAATATTCCACAAATTTGTATAAATAACAAATAAACCATAACTATTGTTAAGTCATAAAATGTCAGTTTGTGAAACATTGAAGATCTTACCTTGAAAGGTAAAAAAAACATCAACGATTTATCATTTGCGCTTATTTAAATAGAGATTTTTAAAAAATTTTAACAGTTGCCATTTTGAACTAGCTTGACAGAATCGCTTTAAAATTTATGAGCATACTGTACGAGATATTAGCTTTCAAATGATGTATCACACGCTGTATGTTTCCATTCAAAAAAAAGCTAGATGTCGTCATATCTTTGACAAAAATGTCTATAAAAAAAAACGAATGGCGTCAAAATGTGAGCAAATATAAAACTAAATTGACGTGTTCGATCGTTTTCCCCTAAAGTTACGGGTTAAGGCTATATTAATTTTATTCCGAACTTCTGGGCAACCCTGTATATTCGTCTATACTCTACAGGGTGTTACAAATTCGAAGTCATAGCATTGCTATCTCGGTAACCTTAAGAGATAGAGAGTTGGTTAAATTGAGGCAAAGTTGCGCATTTTTATGCTTAATAAAATTAACTAAAAAAGAAATTAAAAAATTCCGATTCACTGACGAACACTTTAAAATTTTTTTTTTCTCCCTGGAATGTTTTGGCTGGATTTTATATATTTTGGCCTGCTGAATCCGGATCTAGCCTCAGATTTTCGATATCAGCCTCCAATGATAAGGGAGGGACAAATGCTTTGATGTTAAGAAAAAGTCAATAAAAACCCCTTTCAATGCCGATTTATTAAATTTTTAACAATTAAAAACATATAATATATTTTATTAACAGTTAGCTTAGGTACAGTATAAACATTTATAAATAATTTAAAATTTAATATTTACTTCCCTAACGTCTTTCTTTTATAAGAACTCCTGGATGTGTCTCGTATTAGGGTCCAGCAATAGTCGGCTAACATATTCGGGCTCCACTTTCCTGTACCCCTTTTCTCTATGGAGGCAATATCTTGGTAAAATCGTTCTCCATGCTCATCTGATACTGCTCCTAAATTTTCAGGAAAAAAGTCCAAATGAGAATGGAGAAAGTGAAGTTTTAGTGACATGTTGCATTTTAAAATATGATAGGCCGTGAGTAGTTCTTCCACGAGTTCACGATAATTTTCTGATTTATTATTTCCAAGAAAATTGTTGCAAACACTTTCAAATGCATTCCATGCCCGACTTTCATTGTCACTTAAAATTTGCCTGAAGTTCGCATCTTTAAACAATTGCCTAATTTGGGGACCAACAAAAATTCCTTCTTTAATTTTGGCCTCACTTATACGTGGAAATTTGTCTTTTAAATACGTGAAAGCATTGCCTTCTCTATCCAGTGCTTTAACAAAATTTTTGATCAGACCCAGCTTAATATGAAGTGGAGGTAAATATATTTTTTCTTTCTGAACTAATGGTTCTCGGGTCAAATTTTTAACGCCAACTTGTATTGTGTCACGTGGAGGCCAAACCTTAATTTTATAATGTTTGTCTCTTGCACGGCTGTCCCATTCACACAAAAAGCAACAGTATTTTGTATATCCTGATTGCAGTCCTGTCAGTAACGCCACCACTTTTAAATCTGCACATATGTTCCATTTGTGATCTTCGTACTTTACACATCTTAGTAACATCTTAAGATTGTCATATGTTTCTTTCATATTTACCGAATGACCTATAGGAACCGATGGATGCTCGTTTCCATTAAAAAGTAAAACAGCTTTTAGACTTGTTTTAGACGAATCTATGAATAGTCTCCATTTATCGGGAGTATATGGTAAGTTCAGTTCGGTCATTAGGCCAGGTATGTCATGGCAAAATACTAAATCACCTTCCACTGCAAAAAAATGTGTGAGAGTAGATTGCCTTTTCCTGTAGATGGACACCTTCACTCCTTTTTCCAAGAGCTTCCACTGCTGCAGGCGGGATCCGAGAAGTTCAGCTTTTGTTTTCGGGAGGTCCAAGTCACGAACAAGGTCATTTAATTCACCTTGAGTGATTAAATGAGGTGTATCAGGCAAATCATGAGAACTAGGGATGTAGCTTGGTCCGGCTTCTGGTGAAATACCCCGGAGTCTGATTCGGAATTAAGCGTGTAACTCTCAGGTGGCTGGGGAATGGGTAATGAGTTGTCATGGGGCACTGGTCGCATTGCAGAAGGAATATTGGGGTACTGAATGCTACGCTTGGTTTTGCTAGTAATTCCTTTAATATTCGTCATGCAAAAATAACAATCATCTACGTGATTACGAGGTTCCCTCCAAACCATTGGAACTGCGAATGGCATAGATTTATGAGTACCTTTCAGCCATCCAGTCAATGTTCTCGAGCACGAACTGCAACACATTTTTGGGGCCCAGGACCTATCTTGATCGCCAACTTTGCATCCAAAGTACAGTCCATAAGCCTTTTTTACTAATGAAGATATCGGTTTTTGGTACGCTTTTGCGGTAACTTCGCCACAAATATAACAGAAGCTATCGGCTTTATTAACGCAAACGCGCATCGACATTTTTGGTACCGTTTTAACACGCCCGTAGATCTAAGCGAAAATATGAATAGATGTTTACTAAATGATGATATAGTAACGACCAATGATCTGCTAGCTATAGATGCCGCACGCCATTCATAAACGCTATTTAAATCTGCTGCCAAAATCGTTTGTAGGAGAGAGGAGGTGAAGTACTTCCCCCCGGCCGGGAGTGGGGATTACGTTGGGGCCATTAGAATTTTACCTCGTTACTATGCGCTATCATATGGTCACAGCGGCGTCTCGTGTCAGGGTTCACAATAAAATATAATTATCCAATCTGAAATCAAATATTTTTTAACGTTTGTGAAAAAAAGGGTTTGTAGAACAGTAAAGTTTAATGTATGATAGAAAAAATGGTCCGCGGAGCAGTAAAATTAAATGTAAGTTAATAACTATTTATTGTAATAATTATTATAAGAGAAACTTTGGATAGCTATAATTATAACATTTGGTGAACTGAGCTGACCTAAAAATAATTACACTATGTATACTTAAAACACGGTTTTTACGGTTTTATTGAAATTTAAAAGAAAAGCAAAGTTCCTTTTACGTTAGGTACTTTTTAATAGCGAAAAAGCACAACAATAATTTTATCTTCCCCCTAGCCGCGCTCAAGCAGGATGCCTCTTTTTATTTCCCATCATGCCTACGAACTATACGAAGTTGTTCGCAAACTTCCTTTAACATAGCTAAGCAATAGTATATTACGTACCGAGGTGGAAAGTGTTTCATTACTGTCGAGAGATTAGATAGTTTACCGAGACGCGAAGCGTCGAGGTAAACTATATCTCAGAGACAGTAATGAAACTTTTCACCGAGGTTTGTATACTATTTTATTTACAACCACATCCAACATCCACTTCTTATTATTTTGAGTTCAAATAATTATTAAAAGGTAAATGTCATTTTGACTTTTCCATTGCAAAAGTAGACAGACATTTAGAATTTCAAATAACCGCAGGTGATAAAATAACGTAGGTAATAATACACATCAAGATGGCAAATATCATTTTTGGAATATGGTTTCCATGTCACTAAACAATATATTATTTTTTTAAAACGTTAGTGTCAAAGTTTTTACAAAACACCAAAAAAATGCTCTCAGATGAGGAATTTGATTTGGCTGCTACTCCCCCAGAAATTCGAGAAGCAGCAAAAATAGTAGAAGAAGATCTTCTGCCAACTAAAAGCCGCCCGAGATATGACAAGGCATATAACTGTTTTAAAGAATGGTGTATTGGAAACAAAGTTCAAAATCCTGGTTCTGAATCGGCGCTACTAGCTTATTTTAGTGAAAATGCCAAGACAAAGAAAATATCAACGCTTTGGTCAATATATTCAATGTTGAGGACCACTCTATCAATTAGGGAAAAAGTAGACATATCTAAACACGCAAAGCTATTAGCATTTTTAAAAAAGCAAAACAAAGGATACAAGCCGAAAAAATCGACCACACTGTCTATGGATAATATTGAAACATTTTTGGAACAAGCACCTATGGAATTTCTTGTTCAAAAGGTATTTTAGGCTAAAAGGTTGACTATTTCTATATTAACTTATTATTTTATACATTTGTAGGTCGCATTGGTTATTGGTGTCTCAGGCGCCTGCCGATCAGATGAATTATACAAAATGAAAACAACAGACGTTCACTTTTTAGAAGAAAAGGTCGCGATTGAAATACAAAATAGCAAAACGTACCAGCCACGATCATTTATGATAACTGATAATAAATGGATTGCACCACTTAAGGAGTACATAACTTTACGGAAAAATATACAGGATGGAAAGCTTTTTATGCAAATAAGATATGGAAAAATTAGTAAACAATGTATTGGGCACAACACTTTAAGTCAGTTTCCAAAAAAAATTGCAGCTTTTCTGAAGCTGAATACTGAAGGTTTTACTGGTCACTGTTTCAGAAGAACAGCGGCTACTTTGCTCGCAAATAACGGTGGCGATCTTATGCAAATAAAGCGGTTAGGAGGCTGGAAATCTAGCACAGTAGCTGAGGGATACATAGACAGTTCGGTTTCTACTCAGGTTAATACGGCAAAATTGATTTCAAAGCCAAGTTCAAGTTTTACTAACACTACTTTAACTTCAAATAATCATGAAATAAACCTTTCAAAAGAAGAATTTCAGCAAGGTTTAAACATATCTGTGACTGCCTACAATAATGCCAATGTAATATTTAATGTAAATAAGTAAAACATAAACCATGTTAATTTTTTGTTTTTTATAAATGTCATTTAGGTATAATTCATTTAAAGAAATAAAAAATAAAATTATTGTTGTTGAATTTGTGTAATGAGTTGTGTGTTGGTGTGTTTGTATATTATTTTGAGATATCGATTTTTATTAAAATTTAAAAAAAAAAAAATTTACTATTTTGAGATATCGATTTTTAATAAAATTACAAAAAATAACAATTTTACTTTCCACCCGGGTGGAAAGTGCTCACTTTCCACCCGGGTGGAAAGTAAAAGTCAAGAAACGTCAACTTTCCACCTTTCAAAGATAGGTGAAATGTCATTATTACATACATGGTTGTAAATAAAGATATTTACTTTGCTTAGCTGTTTAAAAGCAGCAAATGGAAAGTAAAGTCAAAATTTTGAATACTCTCGCAAGATGGAGGTAAAGTCAAGTGACACTCTTTCAATTTTGCTCCATTAAACTTTTATAAGTTGGCATGAATTCCAGGACTGGACTTGAAAATTTAACATGTGATACCTTCTAAAACAATTGATGCAATAGTCTCATCGGTTTTACCGCTTTAATATTGCCAAATAATAATAATAATTTATTTTGAAAGTTTTGTTCTATAAATATTATAATTTAAGGTAGGTAAAGTCGATTCAGCCAGTAAACCTGCAAGATGGCCGACCTGTCATATGACAAAAGTAATTGAAAATTCAAAAATCCATTTTATTTAGCTGGAATATGACTTTTGTCATATGACATGCCGGCTATCTTGCAGGTTTACTGGCTGAATCGACTTTACCTAATAATAAACATGAGTTTTTATATGGTTTAAAGATAAAGTGTTAAAATAGATTTAAAAAGTATATTATATTACAATTACCTATTCAAACCTTGAAAATACTAAATTAACTGAAACGCAACTTTAAATAGGATTCTGTCACTCATATTTACAACAGAATTTTTTTTGTTTTATTTCTTCATATTATACCCAGAGAACTTAGAGCCAACTAATATTCTGTGATTATACCTATCTATAGGTAAAATACAATACCTACAGTTCAACATAAACTAATTGAATTCAGTCATATATTACATTTTTACTGTTGAGGAAATCCCCATATATGACTTACATAAGGTACGTAGACCCAAAAGTGGTTTTTATGAAATTTGATGGTTATGATACAGTTACATTTTTAAATTTCTATGTGGGCTAACGTAAAGTTAAAAGCTTCAATTTAGCCAGGGATTTAATTTTTCTCTCAATGGAAACCCCAATTTAACAGTTTTTGACTTACGTAAGGTACGAAGACCCAAATACGGTTTTTATAGAATTTGTTGGTTATGATACAGTTACATTCCTAAACTTTTATGTGGGCTAGCATAAAGTTAAAAGCTTCAATTTAGCCAGGGATTAATTTTTCTGTCAGTGAAAACTCTACTTTAACAGTTTTTGACTTATTACGTATAAGGTACGGATACCCAAAAGTGGTTTTTATGGAAATTGTTCTTTAAAATGCAATTTATTGATACGGTTATATTTCTAAACTTGTATGTCGGCTAACTTAATGTTAAAAAATTTAGAAATAAAACCAGCATATAATAATAATCATAGGTACCTAGGTAGGTATATATCTTTATTCTCAAGTAACTATAGTTTATTACAGGAATTAACTTACATATCCAAGTAAAGTATTTTTAACAAATAATAAGTAGGTTCAAGAATTAACAACTTATTAAAACAAACATTATCTAGGTACTAGATACCTACATAAATATCTAATTCAAAAAAGTTTTCTTTAAGAGACCTGATTTGAGTACAACTAATAAATTTCACAAAGTCATAGTCTCACACGAATATTTATTTTCCAAACAGGTTAGGTACATGTTTCGCTCGTAGGTACCTGAGCATCAGAACAAAATAAGCCTAACATTGGTCTGATGATGCTCAGGTATGAGCGAAACATGTAGGTAACCTGTTTGGAAAATAAATATTCGTGAGACTCTGACTGTAAATTATTATATTAATGTCCTATTCCATGAAACAAAATCATTATTTTTCCAAAATACGATATTTGTTGCCACATGCTTTTGAATAATGGGCTAAAAATAATAATATAGTGGCCGGCTAAAATTTGGCCGCATATGGAAAACTTACACAAGTATTTTGTCTGGTACCTACAACATATTATGAAATCCCATGCAAAATTGAAGAGTTAAAGGCACGAACCCACGAACGTGATAAATGACGTTTATGGTTAAAGGTGATCAAATAGTGGCTTCCTTGTTTATTTTAGACTAAGAGTGTATCTGGGTTGTTTAAAGAATTCAATAAGCCAAACCATTTGCACAAGTTATACCTATACAGTCTATCCATAATGTTCCTTAAATAAATAATACGTTTAATAAAATAAAAATGTAAAGTTTTAATTATTTTTCCCCACCTACCCACGCCTATGAATAGTTAAACCTAACCTACAAATAACCCAACTTTTTATGTACTCACCTATGAATAGTAACTGCAGAATTATTATTATTATATTTCGCAGTCTTGCACACTTCAAACCTGTGACCCATATTAGTTAGTCTTGAAAAAAATATCACAAAACACTAACAACACAGCAATTAATACACAAAACCGATAAACCGAAACAAATTTCAAACAACTTTCGAACGAAGAACGACCAAACTAAACCCTTAATTTCTCTGTGGACCACACGTCAAAGAAATTATGAATGAAAAAAGGCAGGCTATCTTCTGACCAATGGGAACGCAACGTCTTCTGTGTTTGCCAAACTGCATAATTTTTAAGGGAAATGTCTATGGGTTTTTAGACAAAGATTTAAATTTACCACATAACGTCATATTTTTTTCTCTTCTGGAAGGTAAAACCTGTAGATTTATGGCTTTAGGGATGAATAATATGTAAAATTATTAAATAAGTGTTGTTATTATTACTTTTAAAATATTGTTATAGCCGTAATTTATATATTGGTACTCTAAGAGTGTTAATACCTACTTTTAAGAGGTACGTTTGGCAAACAAAGTGGAGGGGCGCAATTTGCGACAAAAGTTACTTCAGAATGGTATACGATTTTGGCAATAGGTTCGTTTGTTATTGCTTCATCTATAGCTAGCAGATCATTGGTAACGACTAAAGGCATATTTCAAGCATAGATCCAACTACCTGCAAATAACAATGGGGCGACCGTTTATTACCTATTAATGGGCCTATTCGACCCTTCCAAGAAATCTGAGGCCAATATAAACATTTGGTGGTCAGTTGTATATTAGTTTAGGTCCAAATATTACAAAATACACGATATTTTTATAAAGAGGATTTTTGTGTTGAACAGTGTTACTTTCGGAGATATCCGAAAATAACTGAAAAAAATCAATTCTGGTTTTTATTTATTTACTGCCTTAATACTAGTTATTTCCAAAAACCAAGAGCACTTTTTCATTGCACTTTTTTATGCTCTTAAAAAAAATAATTTTGTTTTTTAGATGCGACGTTTCGTTTCTTAGATACCATCATCAACTTTATTTTTTTAAATACGGACCTGGATTTGTTATTCTATTTTTGAGTAGCTTTTAACGTTCCAAAACTAATGATGTATCACACTTGTCAGTATTTTGTATACTGTAGGAGTTTTTTAAATATTGTAGAGTAGGCATTGACATTGAAACATTAGAAGTAGTGTGCTTTGATTTTGACAACAGATTTTCATAAAAAGTCACCTTTCTGTAACAACTCAAACTTTGAAATCAAAAAGTGTGGTCGTTCCACCGCCAGATTCATCCCCAGACGAGTTTCACCGATCATCAATTTAAACTTTATTTATAAAATTAAGTTATAAAGACTGACAAAAATATTTTGTATTAAATTTGTAACTTTCAACAATGTTTAATTTCCTAGATATTCAAATAGATTGCCGTTGACGTGTATGCACTTGTTGATTTTCGTTGATATTTTATTTATTGTCCTCTGTAAAGTACGTCTTGTTATGATGCGAAATGCATTTCTAATGCGAATTTTTAGCTCTTCTAAGGTATTTATTTCAGTTTTATAAATTAAATTTTTTAACGCGCCCCACAAATAAAAATCTAGTGGCGAAAGATCGGGAGACCGCGCTGGCCAGGCAATATAACCACCATTTCCGATCTATCTTTGTGGAAATTCTTCATTTAGAAAGTTCCTTACGGCCCTTGTGTTGTGAGGGGGCGCTCCGTCCTGCTGGAACCAAATTCGGCGTAGTCTGTCTAGGGGAATATCACTTAAATATTCCTGTAGCTGAGTATTTAAGAATTCTAAATATCTGTTACCATTTAAATTTTCTTCAAACAGAAATGGTCCAATTGCCTTATCATTATATATATTATATGCCCCTAACAAGCTCAGCTTCAGGGGATTGAAGAATAAGTTTATCGAAGACAACATAAACATATTTATTATATTATTAAATTTTTAAATAAACTTATTATTAATATTATTATATCCCAGCCCACACATTAACACTAAATCGGACTTGTTTTCTTATTTCTCGGTTTTCCCTGGGATTTTCAATGCTCCAAACATGCTCATTTTGTAGATTGAATATGTCGCAATTTGTAAATTTACATTCATCTGACCATAAAATGTTTTGCAAAAAATCATCGTTTGTATTGACTTGGCCCCTTAACCACACTTCTTTCCGCATCACCCGGGTGCAATTGCTGTGATATGTGGATTTTAAATGGTTTGTAGCCATTGCTCTTTAAAATTCTCCATGCTTTTACATGGTTTATAGTTGGTTTATTCAAATTTACCTCAATTTGGCGGGTAGAAACACAGTTATTGTTATTTACCTGAAACATTTTGGTTCGTATTAGAATAATATTTTAATTTTTTAAATAGTTTTAAAATACCTGAGCCAGAACCAACTCTCTGTCTTGTTCACAAACTTTACTTCCATATTTCCTGCGCTTTTTTTTGAAATGTACCATCCTCTCTTAACCGCCTATCTAATCTTGAAAACAATTCTGGGGTAGGTTGCCGGCGTTCGGGATATTGGTGAAAATACATTTCCGCTGCATTTCTTCTATTTAAGTTAGATAAGTAGTAAATATTAAGCATATCGCGTTTTTCCTCATTAGAAAAATACATTTTTAAAAGGGAACTGAATAATTAAAGATATATCAAATCTAAGGAACACTGTTGTCTGTTGTCAAAGTCAAGGCACACTACTTCTGATGTTTCAATGTCAATGCCTACTCTTCAGTATTTAAAAATCTTTAAAAAACTCCTACAGTATACAAAATACTGACAAGTGTGATACATCATTAGTTTTGGAACGCTAAAAGCTACATAAAAATAGAATAAAAAATCCAGGTCCGTATTTAAAAAAATAAAGTTGATGATGGTATCTAAGAAACGAAACGTCGCATCTAAAAAACAAACTTATTTTTTTTAAGAGCATAAAAAAGTGCAATAAAAAAGTGCTCTTGGTTTTTGGAAATAACTAGTATTAAGGCCGTAAATAAATAAAAACCAGAATTGATGTTTTCAGTTATTTTCGGATATCTCCGAAAGTAATCGGAATTTTTTAATTTCTTTTTTAGTGAATTATTCAGCATAAAGATGCGCAACTTTGCCTCAATTTAACCAACTCTCTATCTCTTAAGGTTACCGAGATAGCAATGATATGACTTCGAATTTGTAACACCCTGTATAGGTAGCGATAACCGAAATAATAAGGCCGATTCTCATATACGCTTCAACGCGCTTTGCTACGCTTGACTTCGCGTCGCGACAAGGCATCAGTGTTGCCAGGTGAAAATTTGTAATTTCGGTAGACAGGCTCGTAATTTTTCGGTAGATTTCGTTAAAAATCGGTAGATTTACTTTCTGTATAAAATGTACTTATTTTGGTGTATTCGAGTATTCGCTATTTTCTTGGTCATTTTTATTCGCGCCAAATACCTACCAAATTGTCAAAACTTTAACTATGAAGGTGACATCACATTTTTTTTCCTATTTTTTTTTATTTACACTGGAAAATGGTCAATGTTCTTAAAACGGTTACCACCAAAATAAAAAAGTAATAAGTATCCAACCTGAAAACATCAGGCAACAATAGGATTTAAACTTGTGTCCAACAAAAGAAATTATTCTGAAGTATTTTGTGTTGCCTATTGCTATAAATTTATATGGTAGTAAAAGAGTTTTCGCAAAGATACTGCTACGCTGAAAATCGCCTTTAATGAATTTAAATTTAATTGAGTATTTAAAAATTAATCACAAATTGAAAGTCATAGTGAAATCTTAAATTTTATAAACTGTCAAAAATTTAAATAACTGAATAGAAATAAATCAAACCAATCAAATTTAGCCGAGTTAGAGAGGCCTACTGCCAGCGAGCAAAGTGCCCTAGCTCATAAGCCGGAGATTAGGGGGGGTTTAGAAACGATAAATTTAAGGCGCCACTGTTTTTGGGCCAGGCAAAAAACAGAAAACCTACCAAGATGGTTTTGGGTCCTCTAGCTCGGTTAAATAGATAAAAAGAAAAGTAAGTTGAGTTAGCTGAAAATAAACATTGGGGGTGTGTTGCCTAATATATACTCAATAAAAACAAAAATATAAAATCATATAGTCTAAAATTTATTCCGACACTCTGTTAGAAATCATATACATCACTACAACCTGTGTAGCTAAATAAAACTGATCATCCAGCAAGGGTATGAGTTAAAAAGAACGAAAAAGTGTTCACCCTTTGTTGTTATACTTGTTGAACTCATGCGAACAATGGTGGAAAGTTCATAATGCTGCATACGCAGATCCTTCACATGGATTACATGATATGGATTGGAATTGGTACGGATCCAGCCCGTACAAGGACCCCATGTGGTGGTAAAAAGGGGTTCACACTTGGCAACGCTGTCAGCACATAAAAAATCGGCTTAGGCCTTTACTAGAAAGTCGGTAATACTCAACGGCTGCATAGCCAAATAAAACGAAAACTTAAGACTTCACTAGTTTCATCTGGATCCCAAATATCCCCCTAAAGGTATTTTAAAGTTGGAAATCCAGATCGTGCGTTCACGGCCTCATGTCTGTGAGAAGTGGCATCGAGAATTTTCTCCCAGACGGATCAAAACCGACGGGAAGTGACGAGACGATTCACAAGCCTGCCAACCACCCTAAAATAGCGCGCGGGCTTCAAATTTCCGGAAGTGCCAAATGACATCGACAGAAATACAAAAGGAAAGTAATACTTCAGCAGCAGTGAGACAACATTGAGTAAACCCACACACGTAACCACTTTTAAAACATTTAAAATAAAAGAAATTAATTAAATTAGATTTTGGATGTCGGTAAAACAAAACATCCCTATAACAAAATATCTGACAGTCGAACGAGACCTGGGTATGTAACGTCAAGTTGTCCGACAGGTGTGCGTATAAAAATGACAGAATGACATCAACAACCGATGGAAAGGTAAATAATTCAATACTGGAATAATCCTCTTTTAAATATTAAAAATAGGGGTTTCCACTGAGAAAATCAACTAGAACTGCCTTTCAAGTAGGTAAAGAATCCTGTCGAATCGATTTACCCTGGCTTCATATGTAAATAAAGCCGATTTTAAGGGTTAGGTTATAAGATAGACTCTCAACACTTTTTTAGCTAGAAAACTACCCTTGTGGAGGCATCACCAGGGTTTTATAGCGAAAACTGGAAGATAATTAGAGTCTAGGCTATATGCCCTTGGTAGTCTACGAAGCATACAAGTAAATAAGCCCCCAAATATGTCATTATCAAGCTAGAGAGACAAAGCTGTTATTAAGAAAATAAATCAGGTTTTTGGGCCCTTTTTGGACAAGAGAGTGGCCGTAGGCAAGGAATAAGGTAGGCTAAAAATTTATTTAAGAAATATACCAGTGATAAAATTTATACAAAGCTCTAAAGAGGTCAGGATTGAATGTTCGGGTACTCTTCGGAGAGTTAACCCCAAAACCTAGTTTAAACGGGTAGCAAACAGCTTAAAAGTTTTATTTTAGGTGGTACAGCAGTATCCACTTCTACTACTACTCAAGATCGACCCTACAGGGTTCCAGAAAAGCTATAATATACAGGATGTATGGTAAAAGGTAAACAAATGAGACATCGTGTTACAAACTGACAGTAAGAAGGAAATTGTAAGGTAAGAAAGCTAAAAACAAGTCGTAAGGCGGTATTACACATTTTCTTAACAGAGAACGAAAGTTATTTACTAATAAAAGGTAATGTTTTAATGAACAACTATTTTTAAATGATGTCGGGATGACGAATTTCAAAATTTATCCCATAAAAACTAATAACAATATTGATATGAAAGCTAGAACGATATTATAGTAGAGGTAAAATTTAAATAGAACCTAACGGCCAATTTTGGTCGTTACAATACTCGCTAAAATACCGTAATAAAGACAGAAAAACACGTGTTTTTTTTACATTCTATTTGGCAGTTATCCCAGAACCCCGAAATTGCTAAAAATCTATTCTTTTTAGTTTTCGGTAGATTTCAATATTAAATCGGTAGATGACTAGCGAAATCGGTAGATCTACCGAAAAATCGGTAGACCTGGCAACCCTGCAAGGCATCAAAATGAAAAAGACTATTCACATTAGCGCTTGACCAGGCGGCAAGGCGCGTCAGTTCAACGAAAACAGTGGTTTTTAGTAGGTTATATTTTAACTATTTAATTATAAAAAATCATGTCTTCAGGAAGCGATAGCACATCATCAGATGAGGAGATTGTTTTAGCGCTTGTATGCGACGAGTATGAAAAACGAAAAAAGCGAAAGCGTCGAGAGTACTGGGTACATAGCATTTTTCGAGCTAGATTGGAAGAGGGAGAGTTTTATAGGCTTTTCAAACATCTATACGGGCCATTTTTACCCACAATAAAGTTTGAACGCAACAAGCAACCTTGCTAAACTGGTTTTTAAAATCTATAGTAATTGCGGCAGCCACGTGCACATTGCTGCTTTGGTGATTCCCACTTGTACTTGATCGAGCGTCGCTGCGCTTCACCACGCGACATGAAGCCTAGAAAAGCCCAGCGACAATTGGAGGCGTCAAGCGCATTCAAGCCAAGTGAGGCGCGGTGTAACTGAGAACGAGTATAATTTATCCAATGTCAGTGTGATGACATTCCAATTATTCCATACGGCGGTAAACGTCGGTCTCTTTGAGACTGTTTACCGCCGTATGGAATGTCATCACACTGACTTGGGAATAACAATACATAAGGAAGCATGAGAATAATTGAAAGATACTTTTTGTCGCTCCATGAAGTAAAGCGTAGTAAAGCGCGTTAAAGCGTATATGAGAACCGGCCTTAAACTGTAAAACAAGCCAGACGTTACTTATAAAAGAACATTTTCCCGAGGAAGATATACCATTTTAGTTTAACTTACTACCTAAAAATAAGGAGCATGGCAGAATAAATTTAACCGTTTTCAAAACGAGGTCCAGTAAGAAAAACTTCTTATTACATTTTTTTAAATAAATAAATACTTCCAGTAAATACAAAATGTCTTCTTGGCCATCGCCATGCAAGAGGTTTAAGAAAACTTAATAAAAGAAAACTCGTATAAATCGAAAATTGAAAAACCCCATTAACTTATTTGGTCCTAGCTTTTTTCTAATTCTATAAGAGTTATTGGCTAAATAAGGTATATATAGTTTAAAAATGGTTAGATCGCTAAGTTAGTTTCTTAAAAAATTGGGAACAACATTTGGGTATATCGGTAATAGGATTTATTTTCTGGGAAATCTTATACTATTCTCTTTTTTCAATCACAAACAACAAAAAGTTAAACAATGTAACTATTTATATAGGTAGTAAGTATAACAAGCATCTAGAGTCGGGCTGTGGGCTTTTCAACCGGCCAATAAACGTTCGCAATAAAACGCGGGAAATTAAAAAAAATAAATGTGTTAGAAAACCGGCCGAACCTTTTTTTTAGTAATATATATAATAAATTAAATTTCAGCATACAATAAAATTTTTAACATTTATAAATAAGTTTCGGTTTCGGCTGAAACTGAGACCATGGTCGAAGATTCGGTTTCAGTTTTCGCCGAAACTGAAAATCTGGTTTCGGTCGGACACTAATTATTTCCTATTAAATTGAGGCGAAAAAATTGATGAAATAAAATAATACACTAAACTAATTACCTTGATTTTTGCCTCGATTTTTGCAGACGAAAAATTGTGAATATGGAAATTTCTTCTAATACGAAGGTTTTTTTGAAGAGGATAGTTTAGATATCAAAAAAATTGTATATTTTTGAGAAAGGTTTTGACTAGTGAGTTATAACATTCCCGAGTGTGACTATTATGTTTGATTAAACCTACTACTTACCTAAGTTAATAATGAACTTACTACTTTTACAGGTTTTGATATTATTTTGTATTGAGAAATCTTATTGCAAAATACAAAATAATTAATAAAACAAAAAAACACATAACAATTTTCGGTTTCTTGTAATATATTTTTATTAAACAATTCTCGTCACGTAACAACATTGAAACTGTTTATCGCCTGGGGTTAAATTCAAATAATAACATATAATAATAAAATTGTTAAATGGTCAAGTATTGTATTTATTTTGTAATTTGAAGAAATAGTCCATCCTCAAAGTGGAGTTGAAAGTATGAAAAGGAAAGAAAAACACAAAGTCTTTCTCTACAAAATTTAATAGAATAAAAAACTCTAGTTTAAAGGTCTGTACATGTTTCGAACGTAGAAACGTTCATCATCAGGAGACATAAATTTATTTTATGCTGATGGTGTTAGCAAAAGAGAAAATTGAAAATTAGAACCTTAATGGAGCTTTTATGGACTTAAAAATTGAAGTGTAAAACATGATATAAAAAAAATTGATAATGGCTAAACCATACTGAGTATTTGAAAACGTTATTAAAGAGGGTCTAAACCAACCAAATAAAATGGGGAAGAAGAAAAAAAACCTTTCTATGAAGGTGTCGAAGATTATTTAAATTTTGAAATTATTCTGTAATGTTGATATTTGCGGAATGTAGTTTCTAAATCTGATTATTCCTAACGTCTGCAATATTATGTTTATTGTTGAATTGTTTATTATATTCACAACACTTGTAGTTTTTTGTGTTATGAACTTTTGAGAATTTTGAAAATTAGAGTATTTTTGGCATAGGTGAGGTTTCAAAGAAACCTATATACCGATATTGATAAATGGCATTTTATGGTCCTAATTTACAACAACCGGCTTTGCATGGCTTAACCTCAAAATTACTTCCTTTAAGAAACACGATTGGCCGGTTGAAAAGTCCAGTCAGACTCTAGACGCTTGTTTTTATTTTATTTAGGCGTTCACGTGCTTGTGCTTACATCGGTCATATTTCGAATGTGAATGGCTTAAGCACAGTTAACATGGAAATTTACATTGTTATTGGGTAAACCATTATTGTTAGCCAAGTTAGTATTAATACGATTATATTTTTTTAAACTATTTAATATAGCTTTGTTTGTATGAACTTCTGATACACCCTCCCACACGTCGAAATTCTACTATTTTATCCCAAGGCGTCTGGGTCTTGTTTTATAATAATGCCAGTCACGTCTCTTATTAAATTTTAAAGCTGTTTGCGCTAAGAAAAATGAAGTGAAGTTAAAAACAATTTGCTAGTTTCACTATAAAATGCCCAGTTTCATTAGTGCAAAGGATTTGCCTTGTAAGCTTATTGTGTACCTTCTTTATGAAAAGTATAGTTTTTAACGCCGAAATACTGAAATTTTACTCGTCTATAGTGCAGTTTTAATTTTAGAATAACTTTTCATTGTTTGATTTTTTTTATAAGAATATAATGATATTTTAATTGCAGTTAAAAAAATTACTATAGGTATAATAATTTTTTAAACAATGCTTGATTTGAAGCCAGGGGGTCGATTCTTCATACCTCCTATGAAAGCCGTGGAAGTCGTCGCGAGTCCATGGAAAGCGAATGTGCGTCCTTGCAAATCAGACGGGGTCTGCTGATCAATAAAGTACCCTAAAAATGAAAGTCCAAGGTACGGCAGGGGCGGATGGGACACATCGGACCGGCGCGGGAAGTCAATTATTGAAACGTCGTGTCGATCCAATAAAAAAATTAAAAGACAAATATGTATTTTTTCATCCACTTACGACATATTTTTTATAATAACTCATAAATAAAAAGACAAACTTCATTTTTTACTTTTAAAATACATTTAGGAAAAAAAAAATTTATTATTAATATAAAAATAAAATAAAAAATATTTAACATAAAGATAACATAAATAAAAAATGAACTCTTAATTACACTGGCCGACAAAATTTTTTTTTTTGTTGTAACACAAAGCTAAATAGCATCTTGTGGTAGAATGGACCTATCCAAATACGAAAATGAGAAAAAAAAAGTTGTAACACGTAACGTTTTCTTGTTACATTTATAGAACCACATTTGATGTTACAATATTTAATATCTATTGAAAAAATAATTTAAGAATTTTCTAACTGTGTATATCGACTATATTTAAATTTTTACACCTACTAAACATACCTTACATCTAGAAAAAACACAAACATTACAAATATTAACTGAACACACTAATTAAATTTTCTTTTTTCTTTTTATGAGGGGTCATATCTTCTCTTTTCAAAAACCAACAGGAATCACCCATCATGGCTGGATTCCATCGTCCTTGATAGCGAATTTCCATTGTCCTGATATCCTGGTGGAACCTTTTACCCTGCTCGTCACTGACAGCTCCCAAATTTTCAGGAAAAAATGACAGATGGGAATGGAGGAAGTGAATTTTTAATGACATTCGGGCACCAAGCGATTTGCAGGAATTTAAAAGTTCATCAACTAACTGTTGATAGTTTGCATCCATATTGTTGCCCAAAAATCCCCTTACTATACTAACAAATGAGTTCCATGCTCTGAGTTCCTGCCTGGTAAGCTTCTCTGTAATGTTGACATAGTCCAGCAATTTTCTGATTTGTGGCCCAATAAAAATACCTTCCTTTAATTTGGCATCACTTAACTGGGGAAAGACTTGTCTTAGGTATTTGAATCCATCACCGTCTTTATTCATAGCTTTCACAAAGTTTTTCGTCAGCTCAAGTTTAATGTGAAGAGGAGGCAGAAGGACTTTTTTGGGGTCTACAAGAAGTGCAAACTTAACATTTTGAGATACCGGCTGAAATTCACTTCTTTGTGGCCAATCTTTTATTACATAATGCTGATCTACTGCACGACTGTCCCACAAACAAAGAAAACAGCAATATTTTGTAAATCCTCCCTGAAGTCCTACTAAAATTCCTACAGTTCAGGTAATTTTTCTGTTATAAAATGCATCCATTTTTACCGCCCCTAATTAAATTGACTACCTGCTAATGTAAAATGGTCTTATTAAGCTATTGAAAAATGGGGCGTAGCCAATCTCGACACCAAATACCTGCCATTTTTAATCCTATAGCCGATCTCGACACCAAACGTTAAGGTTTTAGGTAAACTAATAGCCTTTCTCGACACTAACAGCCAGGTACTTAACCTATAAATATGTAATTATCTTGGATGGATATATTTTTAGGTCAATAAAAATCAGAGTTCCAGAATGAATATTTATTCAGGTGTATGTGCATATTGTGCATATATTCTTACATAGTACAAATATTTTCAAACATGATTGAATATTTAATCAAGTTTATGTTCTTACATACTAAAATATTTTCAAACAAAAATTTCATTCAATTTAAACTAAAACTAACCTAATTTAGAGTAATAAGAGACTGCTTTAACGTATTCTAGTCTACTAATTTGCAAAGCTTCAAATTTCCCTACTAGATTTTCTAGCGCTGTGAGTTTTGACTTAACAGATCGATCTTTGATTTTTGCTGGCTTTTGTAAACTTTGCAATTTAATGTATGAGTCAATTTGAATTTCTTTGAGTTTTTCGATAAAAATATAAATAGAAGGATGAGTGTTATAAAAAGAAGAATTGAATTTTGAATGGAATGATTCGCAACAATTAGTCGTTCTTGATATTGACGGTGTTTGATCTGCCCAAATATGAGGCCTAAAACTTGCAGTTTCACCGATATAATTATCCAGAAGATAATCTGCGTACATGTCTAATTTAGAGTCTAATGGTTTATAGGACATTATATCGAAAACAAAACACTCTTCGACATCCTCTGGTTTAAGATAAGTCAGTCCAAGAGTGTCTTTGATCCATTTGCCAATTTCTGACTGATTTTTATATTCAGCAACTAATCCTAAAGATTGTACTTTCCGGTACCATGCTTGATGAAGATGAAAACGGCAGCCACTAATTTTCACATCTGGCCAAACATTTTTCAAAGCCAAATGAATCCCTATTTCAAAATCAGCATACACTTCTTTGGGATTCCAATTCAACCCAAAATTAGTAGTAATCTGATTTATTAGTCCAAGAATAAATTTACTGTACGTGATTTTGTTTTTATCTGGCAACAAGCAAAATATTAAAGGTACGTAATGTCCGTTCTTTTGGCCGTGAATTGTGAACAGTTGCAAAAAAAACTTGGTACAAAACGAAAATGTACCATCCATATAAAATGTATCCATAGTTAACATTAAATCAATGTTTGTTTTACAAGTAAAAACAATTATGTGACTATCTGGATCGTTTATAAAAATGAAGTTTTCTTGCCTGCTGGTTGTTGGAGCATAAAGCTTTATCACATTATGTACTTCATCGATGTTTTTTGGAAGGACACTTGGAAAACTTTTTCTTCTGGCATGATACATACTTTTTCGAATGAGGCCCACGTCGTCTGAGGAAATATTCTTGGGTAGATCAACACTCAACACTTTCCGGATAATTTTGGATGGTTGCTCTGACAAATCTTCTTGTGCTTTCCTTTTGCATGAATTTGAGATATTTTTTCGGATGACTTTGTTTTCGTCTGAATCATGATTATGATTGAGTTCGCTCCGAGAAACTGTCAACTCTTCACCTACAGTGAATAGTTTGGCACTGCACTTCGAATTCCGCTTACAACATCTCCAAAATGTTTCACCACTTTTTAATATTTTTTGTTTAGAAAACGTAAAGTTTTCTAAAACAAGAACTTCTCCGCCACGAATACTTTCAGTAAGATAAGGTTTCATATTATATAATTTACTTTCTTTCTTAACAGCACAAGAAGGACTGACCAAAAATAGCAATTACTATTATACCTACTAACTAATAAACTAATACTAACTGTTAAATAAGCAAAAATTATCATTAATGAATAGGGACAGGTACCTAAGCCAAAAGTTTACCTTTATTTTATTGTTACCTACCTAATTACTTTTGTTTATTAGAATATCGATTTTAATATTCATGGTGTCGAGAAAGCCTATCGGCTTAAAGGGCCCTTTCTACAGAGTTAGGTACAAGACAAATTTGGTGTCGAGAAGTGACCCGCGCGAAAAATGGTACGTATTGGGGCTTTCCCAATATTTTTTCTATTATTAGAAGGGTATTTTCATTATAAAAATAAAGAGCTGACCTGTGTTAGAAAAATCTTGTCGGCCAGTGATTAACATAAACATCAAATGAGTAAAAACAGAAACTATTTATTCTTTACAGAACAAACACATAACTCATAAATAAAAAAGGAACTATTAATTCTTAGCCTAAAAAAACACATACATGGAAAAAAAGGAAATTCATTTTTAAACTAAGTATCAAAAAACTAAAAAAGGAACTCTTAATTATGTTTTTTGCTTTTTCGATTATTTTCAAAATTAATTCAAATTGTTAAAAAAGAAAAGAAAAAAGTTCGTAAACAGCGCCTGAGGGACCGGCGCACCGGGAAATCTCCCGGTGTCCCGGTGGGCCCATCCGTCCTGAGGTACGGTATACCGTACTGGCAAACTCAAAGTTGCAGTGGCATTTTATGTAATTATGAGAGAATAAATAATATGTTTTGATGTCCGCAATAAGGACAATAGGTCAACCAGTGTCGCCGGCGTGCGACGTGAACAACGCGCATGGCAAGACCAGATAGGGGATAATTTATTTTCTGTTAAAGAAATGCAGAAGGTATTCACTTCAGTAATTCGGTAGTATTTAGAATTTCGTTTGCGTTGTATACGTTATAATAAGCATCTTCGAATTATTTTACGCATGTATTTTTCATTTTATGTCGCTAACTAATTTATTATTGCATTGAAAAATGTCACAATTATTTTAAACGGTTTGTTTTTATTAGCTTATGGTGAAAAATTAAATACTGGCATGTAGGAACCCCGACTTCTTAAATCGATCAAAAATATTTAGTATAGTTTTGCGTGTTAAAGCAGGTTGGTCGGGCTTCAAAAACGCAAAACACCCAACTATTTCATCTGCACTCTCAGAATTCGAATTGCATAAAATAATTTTAAATTTTTGTTCTTGCGACTAAACCATTTCAAAATATCAGCAGAATTTCACCGTATTTACGCTTACCACAAGTCGGTTTTATCGACTTTTAAGTCGATTTTATCGAGTTACAAGTCGAAATTATATATTTCCGACACAAGGTACCTATTCACGTTCAGTCGGCCGTCAGTCCGTGGACTGTCCGTCCTGGCCGGCCGGCCGTTATCGAAAGTCAAACTACACGTACAGTTTTATTCACCGATTACGGCCGGAGGATTTCTGCCGGATTCGATGGCGGCCTTCAGTTTTTGTTATTTCACTATACACGCGCAGTTATTTCGACAGGTCAAACATGTCGCAAGAACAGTGTGCAGCGGCAATTGTTATTGTTATTTCACACGAACAAAGAAAAAGGAAAAGAAAAACAATTTGGATGAAAGACTGGCTAAAAAGACGTTGCACTTTCTTCCACATGAAGCTTGTACGAGAATTGAGGCAATTGAGTGCAAGTGATTTAAAAAACTTTATTAGGATGAATGATCATTGCTTTGAGTATTTATTAAAACCGTATATCACAAGAAAGGACACCGTAATGCCTTTTACAGTTCTTTTCTGAACGCACTTTTCATTTTATTTACCTTATGTTTCACCGAGTCCAAAGTAGCTTCGACATCTACTGTTTTATATAGTAAAAGTAATTCTTCATATTATGCTTTAATTCGCAAAGCCCTATTAGCATATGAAGAGTCTTTTATTTTCCACAAATATTTATGTTTGCGGTACAACTCAATAAAATTCTTGATGAAGTTAGGTTGGTTTGCCATTTTGTTCGGCGTTACTGAATAAAAACTATAAAATTTTAGAAAAGGGAGAAATAAGACACTTGAAGTCTTCCTCTACTGGTATATTAAAATATATTTTAATGAATGGTAAATTATCTACATGTTTCGAATGTATATACATTCATCATCAGGAGAATGGAATAAGGAATATAAGAAATACAATAGGTGCAAACACTCCAAACGGAGCTACAAGATGATGAAAAGGTAGAGTTAGGTATTTGGAGAAACTTCAAACATAATAATAGACCTAACGAGAGGCTATTCGTAAAGTAAAAGCAGAAACCAAGCTGATTGTTGTGAAGGGGGAACAGAAAGAATAGAGTAAAATGAAGGCTCGATTCAATTGACTAATTAAAGGGACTAATAATTTTGTCCGACTTCACATACCTATTAGTGAAATAGCACCGTAAGTGTAAGGAGAGAAAATTGTATATAAAATTTGAAAAGCAGTAGATGTTATAAAAAATGTTTGTGTCATTTAGACATCCTTTAAGATTAGAAGTAATAATAGTTTAAAATCTTGGCTCTCGACATTACTTAATCAGAAATTAAAGTTTAAAAAGTTTTAAATGTGAACTGGAGCTGACAGTTCTGAAAATACAAGGTAATATGAATGTCTACATGACATGACATGACCTGACATGGCCTGCAGTCCAATGCCGGCCGGTAAACTACTACACACGTTAAGTTTTAACAGACGACAGGCCGCCGGCAGAACGCGACTCGTCATTTAACTGCGTGTGTGTAGTGAGTACCGGCAGCCCGGCCATTATCTCTCCGGCAAAATACGGCCGGCCGACTGAACGTGAATGGGTGCCTTTAGAAGTAGGTCTTATCGACTTGTATTCTTATATGTAAGCGAATTTCTTCATTTTCCCTGTAGTCGTTGGTAAGCCCTATTTCTTACACTTTTCGCCATAAACACTGTTTGAAGTGAAAGTTACAGCCTGTAATCTTCGCATTGGGAAAGCACGATCGGCGTGCCTGAATTGTTTGCTAATTCAAAGTCGATTTTGAAATTTTTCGGTACCCACTTTGGAATATTTTGTAGGATTAACTGAAACAACCGTTGGTAGGTTTTCTGACTTTTATCTGGAAGCAATGCAAAAGCAACAGAAATGATATTGCTTTCCAGGGGCGTGCTGCCGATATCTGCATGAATGGTGTAAAGTTAGTGGAATTGTGGGCTGCAACTTTTAAAAGTACCATCTCCAAAGAAATCCGAATAGTTCATCATAGTTTGTTGGGCAGTGGGGGAGGCGAATACCAAAATTTTGTCCAAGCGGCCGTCGTCTATAAGCAAAAATGCTTTCAATAGCTGTTCAGGAATAGAAAGATCCTCCCGTTTTTTGAATGTCATAGCACCCGGTGCCTTATTTCTTGCAGTATAAAGCAAAGATTTAACACTGGAAAATGCAGGAAGGCTACTAACAAATACCAATCCAGCATCCGAAAAATTGTGTAACTGGCGCTACTTCTTCTCTTGATCTCTTTTTAGCTTTATCTGAACAGACACTTATATCATTGTCGGCAACATTAGGGACACACTGATGAATAGTTCGTCGCACAATTTCGTTTTTTGGTTAAGTAGTTACACTACCAAAACAGGATTTTTTATTCTTTCAGATCCAAAAAACCGTCGAATTTATGTTCTCCCTTTTAAAGTAGTATTGGTAGCCAGATTCCAATAAAATATTATGGACTTATAACTCGATAAAATCGACTTGTAAGTTAGAAAAATATAATTTCAACTTGTGACTCGATAAAATCGACTTAGAAGTCGAAAAAATATAAAAAATTAGTTGGTGGCCCTTCTACGCTTCCGTACTTGTTGTTTTGTTAGCTAACACAACGTTTCGGTTAGTTAGTATCTCTAACCGTTTACAAGTGTAAACTAAATTATAATTCTAAGGCTACTGTCTTAAATACTATCCATGTGCAATGAAGCTTGATGACTCCGCCTACGTGCTTATTGGAGTGTGACGTTTGAGCTGTTGGTTTTGGACAAGGAGAGGCTTTCAGATATTGGGGATATCTATACTTGTTTTACTAAATATATGGGTATTTTGTTTCATGAAAGCTGCTTCTTTTAATTTTCGTTTTCTCCAGTGCTGTTTCGTGTCCAAAGCCTTGGCTTCTGACCACTGTATATTATGTTGGTTGATCCATACATGTTCCGCTATACCTGATCTCGAAGTTTCGCCTCTTTAAGTATATTTCAGATGTTCTTTAACTCGTACGGGTCTTTTGTTTCTTCAATGTACGATTCGCCACACTCTTAAGGGATTTCATAGATACAATTTTTTGTGTTTTCATTACGGGGGTTTTACTTTTGTGAGAATGGTTCTAGGTAAGCGTATTTCCGGATTTGAAGGCTGTTTTAATATTATAGTTTTTGGTTATCCTTCTAATCTTTTCAGAAATCCCCTTGACATAAGGTATTGTAAGAAATGCTTGCTCCTCTTTAGTTTCTGTATTAGTTTTTACTTCTCGATTTTTAAGTTTTGAGATGGTATTAGTTACAAAGGTTTTGAGGGTAACCATTCTATTTTAAATCTTTTTTGATGTTTAAAATTTCAATATTAAACATCTTGTTGGGTGCTTCGCTATTTTAACGTATTTGCTGCTATGGATGGGAGGGGGATGCAATGGGAATGTGAATCGCGCTCGGACAGAAGTTGGCAACGTTGAGTCTTGATCGAGGTCTTTTTAACTCGCGCCAAGTCACTTTTGTAGTAATTTCGCTACTTTTAAAGCCGGCTTGCCAGTGCTGTATGGTCGGTCGGTATCTTTTACTGCCCAAAAATATTAATTTTGTTACTTTTAAACTGTATAGAAAAAGATAGTAGGAAGAAAAGGATACAATCACTGTTTCTATACTCAGTTCCAAAAAAAGTAACGCACCTAATTTTTGATGCAACTTTGTAGCTTTGATTTCTGAACGAATGGGCCGAGCTTTTTTGCTGAAACCTTGCATATTACCAATATTATGAATTTACCGAGAAACGGTTTTTAACAGACCTATGCAGGATCTTGCTGAACATTTACCGCAGTATTTGATCGATCACGTATTATCCTCAATCTCAAGAAGCGATCATCTATTGGAAACGTTTTTCGAGGGCGACTAGAACCAACCCTTCGAGCAGTGCTTCCTGTTTGTTCGTACTTGTGTATTTATCTACGAGCAGTTGCTTCATGGACACCCACTGTACGAGCGGCGTAACGTTTACTACGCCCATCGTTAACTAAAGTGACTAATGCTGCTACTTGTTCTAAACTTATTTGAGGCATTTTATGTAATTTTAGCCACTACAACTTTTATAATGACATTAACTTTTTTAATGACACAACGACAAAGGGTCAAATAATATGGATTAATTGCTATGGCAAGGGCAATAATTGTTTTTTTGGCAATGTGGATCCTGCAACGAATTACATTTGTGAAATAAACGTAAGGTTTTAGCAAAAAAGCTGTAATTTGGACAACTCTAGAGATAAATTAATGAACAAAAATCAAAATGCTCGTTAAAGAAGCGACTTTCATATTATAGAGTGTAGGAGCTTTCCATACATTTACTTGATTAACGCACAGAGTGAGTAAAAAATTAAGAAAATAACATGACTTGAATTTTTGCACTATCATCTTTGGAAAAATTTCTACCAGTTTATTTTTTTCTTAAAGGTAAAAGAATTACCTACCAATAAATGAAAAGAAAATAAAAATCGGTCCATTCGTTCAGAAATGACAAAGCTTCAAAATTGCAACAAAAATTAGGTGCGTCACTTTTTTTGGAATTGAGTGTAGTTGCCACACTGTTTTTTTTTGTTTTAATTAAGAAATCTGGAATTAATTATTTTTAATTTTAATTTAATTTATTTATGTCTGTTAATTTAACATTTATTTGCTATTAACCAGAACGCCCATTACGTTTACCCTCGCTTTGGGGTATTAATACAGCAAACGTTAAGCTATTTGGATCGAGTAGGTTTGTTATCCGCCATCAATTAAATTGTGATGCAAATTAATTGCTGATTTATTCACGGTTTCCAGTGTTTATTGCTGTGTGATTATCCTAAACCAGAGACATTTAAAATTTGTCGTTGCCATACTGTGTGGGTTTTGTTTACTGTAATATCAACCTCAACAAGGGATTGGTTAGCTAAAATTGTCTCTTGTAAGTCTGTAGATAAACGTTTAATGTACAAGTTCTGGCCTTGCGGCTGTAGCGTCACTAAGCTTTTGATCGATAATAAAATAATTTAAATTAATTAACTTAGCGGATGGCTTAAGGCGGGATTTTATTGTTCAGTTTTCTTTAAATCATTTTAGCTGATTCAGTGACACCATCACATATTAAAAAATAGAAGTTCGTTTGTTGTGTTAGCGATAACAAAGAGAATAAAAAAGGAGTAAACACTGTCAGACAATTTATTTCTCTTTTCCATAGCTTGTTGTTGGTATTGCTGGTATTTTTTTACAGTACATCAGACTACAATTTCATCTTAACCTGTTCTTCCGTATTGTGCCACACGCTTTTCTAAACTTGTTGGTACAAATAGCCCGAAAAGCCTAATTTTTCTAAATTGGGCTTAAATTTTTTCGTCACAGCTCTCTTCACTAATATTATTATTATTATTATTAGTGGAATTATGTCTATTTGTGACATTTCTATATCAATGTGTTGATTTTAAAGTGCAGTAAGGTATTTACCATGCACCCATATCTTGTCAAGTTTAGTGTTTCACTATACGAGAAATGTCGCACTTTTTAAAAAACTTTCGTCTCGAGACGAGATTTTTCCAAATCTCGCCTCGCTAACATCTCGCAAGATGTTTTCTCGTCTCGTCTCGCGAGAGTCTCGTAATATTTTACGGTTGCATAAAGATAAAAAAATATAATTTTGGAATATTAAAAGTAAGATGGACCCTTTTTGAGTATTCAAAGCACAAAACAGTAACGCTGGTTGCCTGCACAAGGCGGAACAGAACGCCAGTGCAAAAAAACGTCAGTTACCGGCGCGGCGTCAGACTTCTAAAGACACGTGTCTGTTTTGTTGATCTGACTTTTGTTGGTAAAAAATGCGTGTAGTATGTTGGAAATACAGTGTGACCAGTAAAGTCCGCATCATATATGGGATTTTTTTTATTAACAGCTTTATTCGAAATTTTACTTTAGCATCAAGTTCTGCTTCAATCGAGACGAAAATTAAGCAAAATATAGTGTAGTCACGTGATTTGCATTATCTGTCAAATTTTAACTTTTTCCAAAAAATAATTCAAAAGTGGGGCTATTTCTGAAAATATCGAAAAATGTTATTGGAAAAAGTTTTTTTAATGCAGTTTCTAGCCCACATGCAAAATTTTAGCTGCATAAGGTAATTTTGACTTTTTACCCATACTTTGTAAATTGCACCACATTTTTTGCAAAATAAGACTCAACGCAACCTACATAAAACTTCTTAGTTTTGACAATGCTTTATTTCAGATACATTTTCTTTAAAGCAGCGCCATATTAAATGTGTGTTTTTCTACAAAATCAAAATTGGGCTATTAAAATTTGGTCGCATCTGATGCAAAGTTTATTTGTTTTTGGCCCTGTATAAGGTAACTTCAGAAAATAAGTATTTGTGAAAACGTAGTTTGTTTCTGAAAGTTAAACACATTAATATTAAGACAAAAAAAGAACACAGTGTCACCAGTAATGTGTTCATTAAATGGAAAGTAAATCTTAGTTTAACTTATCGTACAGTTTATCTATTTTCAACGATTTAATTTAAAACCCCTTTATTTTATTTTTTATTTTTTTACTTTCAGACACAAACTACGTTTTCACAAATACTTATTTTATGAAGTTACCTTAAACAGGGCCATAAATAAATAAACTTTGCATCATATGCGACCAAATTTTATTAGCCCAATTTTGATTTTGTAGAAAAACACACATTTAATATGGAGCTACTTTAAAGAAAATGTATCTAAGATGTTTTATGTAGGTTGCGTTGAGTCTTATTTTGCAAAAGTGGTGCAATTTACAAAATATGGGTAAAAAATCAAAATTATCTTATGCAAATGAAATTTCGCATGTGGGCTAGAAACTACATTTAAAAAAGACTTTATCCAATAACGTTTTTCGATATTTTCAGAAATAACCCCACTTTTGAATTATTTTTTGGAAAAAATTAAAATTTGACAGATAATGCAAATCACGTGACTACTATTTTTTGCTTAATTTTCATCTCGTTTGAAGCAGAACTTCATGCCAAATTAAAATTTCGAATGAAGCTATTAATAAAAAAAATCCCATATGATGCGGACTTTACTGGTCACACTGTATAGTGTAAATTATAGTTTAATGCTATTTCAACTGGATAATTAATAAACTGGAACGTTTCCTTGGTTTTTCTCCATAAACCATTGTGGAAATTTACGTTTTTCGGAAGTATTTTCTCATATAGGTGTCTTGCATAAATTATATATACAGGGTGTTCATTTGAAAACTTATCACCTCGATTTTCCTGCTTTAAAATGAAAATGTGGAAAATCGCTCGGACCCGTCGATTTTTATTTCGAGGGGGACATCTTTTGCGTATATTGTTAATCTTGTTACTTCAAGCCCCTAGGAGGGAGGGGGGGGGGGTAAGATCTAAATTTAAAATGGATACCCCTATTTTATATAACTTTTTTGGATTCTGCATAAAAGCAGAATTTTATGCAGAATCCAAAAAAATTATATAAAATAGGGGTATCCATTTAAGATTTAGATCTTACCCCCCCTCCCTCCTAGGGGCTTGAAGTAACAAGATTGACAATATACGCAAAAGATGTCCCCCTCGAAATAAAAATCGACGGGTCCGAGCGATTTTCCACATTTTCATTTTAAAGCAGGAAAATCGAGGTGGGAAGTTTTCAAATGAACACCCTGTATAATAATCTCTTCCTCCCTCCATCTTTAAAATCGAAAACATAAAAATAGTGTATCCGCTGGCAATCGAACCCAGAACCGCTTGTTTTCAAGGCAACGCTTTAACCACTCCGTTTTCGAGTTAACAACGGCCAACATTCAGTCATAAGTGAGTTCACCGGGGTTCAACCTCCCCCCGAGGTTTTTTCATAAAATAACAAAGTTTTCTTTTTTAAGGCGTTATTTCACTTTCTCGTACTGTTAAAGCACCTCGCATTTCTCATAAAATTTGAAAACTTTTTGCTCAGGATTAAGCAGGATTTTATAAAAATGTTATTTAAGTTTTCTTTAAAATGCAAATGCAAAATATTCGTTATATTCTTTCAAGTTAAAACTTCTATCTAATAACTAACCGAGGGATAGAATTCATGCCAAGAAAATATTTACATTAAGCTCCAGTCTCTACATACCTACAAGGATATTATGAAGGATATTAATGCTTAAGGATTTCGGGCAAATTTTTATTTAGTTCCAAAAGTGCAAATATTGCAAAAACGACTTAGGCCCGGTATCTTCATCATTGGTTAAAATGCGGTTAAACGTTATTCCTTCGTTAAACGAAATTTATGGTATTTTCACTCCTGATTCAATTTAACCGTCGGGTAAATGTTTTGTTAATTCTTTGTTAACTAACCGGTAATAAATCGGGCGGATATAGAGTTAACATGAGATATAAGTATGTTTTCTAACCTTAAAAGAAGTGAAACTATTTATTTATTATAAAAATTGTTGAATGTGATGCTTTGACAAATTTTCTAGACACCCAAAGTTTAAAGTTTTTGTCTTTTGGTAGGTAGTACATCATGTGAATTTTAAGGCAATAAACATAAAACTACGGCGTTTTTTTCGCAGTGGGCTACTCATGTTTCTAAAAAATAAAACTAGGTACAACAATATTAAAACAGCAGTAATATTAAATTGAGTATAAATATTTGTTATTGGTATAACAAATTGATTTTTCTGTACTTACATCAATCAAAAAAACTCGACCCACAGTTGGTTTTATCTACTTTTAACAAAACAAGAACCAAACAATTTAAAAACGAATAAAAATTTGAGGTTAGGTTGGTTAGCGGACACCTACACAGAGGACATACTGGTCCCATCCTGCGACTACTCTTCGACACGGAGTAGGCGTTCCGATTAAATCTAATGTTACCTAACTGTCTGTTAAAATGCAGTCAAAATACCCATTTTCCTTATTCTGCTGTTATCGCGTTGTTAAATAATAATCGACTATTACATATTTCTTGATTTAACAGAGCTTGAAAATACCGGACCTAAATATAATTTTTTGAAAATAGACACATTCATATAGTGTGAGTTTCTAACCTGCAATAAATTCAGTAACGGCAGTACAGTGTTCTTTTTTTGAAAAAGTGCTTGACCACGGGTATTAACATTATAAGTCGTGGTCTTTTTATGAAAAACATATTTATACAGTAGTAGTTATAGATGGTATGTTCTGCGCCAATTTGCGTAGGTACTTACTGCGCAGGCGCTAGCAGTGTACAGGATCAAAGCTGTTCATTAGTCGTTCAAAGCTGTTCATTATTAAAGTCGTTCTGGAACGGCTTTAATGAACAACTTTGAACGACTTATGAACAGGTATGAACGACTAATGAACAGCTATGAACAGCTTTGATCCTGTACACTGCAGGCACATGCGCAGTAGGTACTTGCGCAAATTGGCGCTGAACATACCATCTATAATACTGACATTATACAGTGAGGACAAAAAGTATGGAATAAATTCATTATCTAAAAGACAATTTATTTTATGAACAATCGCTCAGACACGTCAACTTTCTTTTTATTTTCTACATATTTTGAAAATATTTTTCCTTATACAGGGTTGCCGAAAAAAGTAGGACACAAGTCAACTTAATTTTTTAAAATAGAACACCCTATATATTATTACATTTTCGAATTCTACGTAAAATTCTAAACAATTTTCGTATAGCATGTGATATATCTATGTCGAATAGTTTCAGAATTACACAGGTTGAAAATTAATTTGTATTCTTATTTTCTGTGGTGTAGCAGCAAAAAAAAACGAAGTTATTAATTACTGCAAAATCTTTTCCAACATGACGGAAATTATGAACGTCTGAAAGTTATCTAAATGGATTTCAAGATATGTTTTTTTTTTAATAAAACAGGGTCGTTCAGAAAATAGATATTGAGAAACTTTTTTTTAATAACAACAATGCTAAATTTCAGAAAAATTAACAGTATTAACACTAATAGTAAGTAATGCATAGTATTAGATGTTCAGAATGTTCACCATTTGCTACTTGGCAATATCCAAGTCTATTTACAAACTCAATTTTATTGTTATGCACTACATTAGGAGGCATTAGTCGAATTTCATTTCGAATGCGAATTTTCAAGTCCTCAAGATCTATAGATTTTGTTTTGAACACTTTGCTCTTCAAATAACCCCATAGGAAAAAGTCCAAAGGTGTCAAATCAGGCGATCTCGCTGGCCACTCAATAAACCCCCTCCTCCCGATCCACCTGTCTGGAAAAACTTTATCTAAATAGGCTCGCACTTCAGCAGCATAATGAGGCGGAGCCCCATCTTGTTGAAACCAAAGCCTGTTATTTGGTAGGTCCGGATTTTCTGGGTTGGGATTTATTGTCGCTAAAGCTGGAACAAGGTCTTCTTCCAGGACTCGCAAATATCTATTACCTGTTAATGACTGTTCAAAAAAGTAGGGTCCGATAACTATGTTATCAACAATACCTGCCCAC
This sequence comes from Polydrusus pterygomalis, assembly GCA_963969555.1. Lineage (NCBI taxonomy): Eukaryota > Metazoa > Arthropoda > Insecta > Coleoptera > Curculionidae > Polydrusus > Polydrusus pterygomalis. Next base: position 85,953,054 of record OZ018376.1, read on the forward strand.
ACGTTTATTTTCTGTTGATATTGGGTATGTCCCTCACGTATCCAATGGGGATTTGTTTCCGACCAGTACCGATAATTTTGTGTTTTGACTTTTCCGTTGAGGCAAAACGTAGATTCAACCGAAAATACAATATTTTTAACTAAATATGGGTCATTATGTTGCACATATTTTGGAGGCGCTTACAAAACTCTAACCTTCTGTCAAAGTCGCCATCTGAAAGTTCTTGTACAACTTGCATTTTATAAGGGTGATATTGGTTTCTATGTAATATATTTAAAACGGATGCTTTTGCAATATCTAAATTTGCAGCCAAATTGTTTGTTTCTGCATGGCAGTCTTCTTGGACACTTAGCAGTAAGTCTAATTCTTTGTCTTGATTGATACGGGGACGACCCAGTTTAGGAGCATCCCTAACGTGACCTAACTGTCTAAATTTTTGTTCGATTTTACTCACACTTGATTGCACAATCGGCACACGATCTGGATATTTTTCATTAAATAAATGACAAGCTTCTTGTTGGGTACGCACTCTATCCCCATAACCAATCATCATTAATATTTCAATTCTTTCTGTTTCTGTTAATTTCATTTTTTTAGATGAAATTAATTGACGCAATTTTTGACTAGAAAAAATTTTGATGTTTCTTTTTTGACAGTAAACTTTAATGAAATAATTTGCTGACATTACATTTAACGCTTTGTTTCTTTTCGGATTTCCAAAGCCTACTTTATTAATAGGTATTACAAATTAATTTTCAACCTGTGTAATTCTGAAACTATTAGACATAGGTATAGCACATGCTACACGAAAATTGTTTAGAATTTCACGTAGAATTCGAAAATGTAATAATATATAGGGTGTTCTATTTAAAAAAATTAAGTTGACTTGTGTCCTACTTTTTTGGGCAACCCTGTATAAGGAAAAATATTTTCAAAATATGTAGAAAATAAAAAGAAAGTTAATGTGTCCGAGCGATTGTTTATAAAATAAATCGTCTTTTAGATAATGAATTTATTCCATACTTTTTGTCCTCACTGTATAGTATACAGTATACAGTATATGTTTACTACTTTTTCATCAATAAATGCTCATAATGTTGCCCATTCACTATGTGGCAATATCCTAAACGCAAGTTAAACTTGTTTTAAACATTTCTAAATACTTCGGTAGAAATTAACCTATATACGCTCATGTTTTATTCGTGGTTTCAACTGTTCAAGATTTGTCGGTTTCGTACAAGGAATAAAAATTTGAAATTTAGTTCTTATGTATAAGTTGATATGCACTTTAAAAATAGTAAATAAAATTCTAGGGTTGTCATTTAAAAAAATTATATCGTCCCATCTCTAATTTGGGACACACTGTATCAATATTTATTTTATAAAAATACCAACGTAAAATGCTAGTACCAGTGTCCAAGCTGTTTTCAAAAAAAGTTACCAAGTCACGCTCTCTAATAAACTTTTTAAATCTTCTAAACAAGTTGTTCAAAATGCCAACTATTTACAATAGCAAATAGCAATAGCCTAATGTATCATAAAAAAGCCTTCTGGCATTCTGTAATTGGCGAGGGATAATACTTTGAGAAGCTTTAATAATTCCGTTTTTTAATTCTTCTGAATTTTGTCGCTTTGTATACGTAATATTGTCAAACCCTTTGGAAGCTTTGAATCCCCAAAAGGAAAAATCCAAGGTTAACAAGTCAGGGCTTCGGGCAGGCAATTTAAATGGTGACCTATATAGATTTAGTTTTTATATCACTGAATATTTTACTGTAGTCCCGTCTATAAAAAGGGACCAATAATGACGTTACCTCTAATCTTAATACACACATTGACACATTCCCTCCACCGAGTGTGGGTTTCTTGTGTAACATTGGGATTCTGTCGAGCCCAGATTCTTTTTACTTTCATCAGTAAAAAGAATTGAATTTAAAATATTTGGATTGTGCGTTCGTTTTTTCCATTCAGAGTTGGCAAAATTTCATGCGTTGGAAATAATCGTTTTCCTACAATAATTGTTAAACATTTTTCACTTTGTGGGAACGATATTTTTGTTATTTCAGGGCCTTGTAGGAATTGCTTCTGCAACTAGCCGATCGATTAGGTCTAGAGATCGACCGAAGGTTCGGTTTCGGCTGGTTTCGGCCAAAAAATCTAGTTTCGGTGACAGTTTCGGTTCCAGCCAAAAATCGGCCGAGACTCAGTGTTCGTGAATTGTCGTGCACCGTTCGGCTAACTTTGGGTGGGTTCCGTAGGCAGTGTTGTTATATAATATAAATAGGTTTTTTCTCTGTCGACCTTTTTTTTATACTCGTATATAAAATGAATTAAATTTCAGCATACAATAAAATTTTTAACATGTATAAATAAGTTTCGGTTTTCGCCGAAACTAAGACCAAGGCCGAAGATTCGGTTTCGATCGGACACTAATTGGGTATTAAATTCGACCAGGGTTTTTTAACGGCTAAGCATACATTTTTTTAAAATTCTTCGGTTCCTACAGTTGGTTTTTATTGCGTTTTACGTGCCAAATATTCAGGCAACCAGTTTTCAGAAATTGTTTTTACAACGTGTATACTGTAGACTTGAAATAGGGCCATTGGAATATTCAACTGCAAACTGCAACTTCCCTACATGGCAATCCCTTGATGCAGTTCGACGCCGTAAATAGACATTTTAGCAAATAAAACGCGGCAAAATGCACTGTAGAGGCTGTCTATTATTTATGGGCTTCACATTGTTGGGATATCGGAAATCGTAAGAGTTATATGGTCGGTTAAATTGAACTTCATATGCAAATCGTTCAGCATGTTAAAAATATGCAAATAAATGGAAAATGAAGCTTGCTAAAATTATGTGTTTCGAACTTTTTCGAAAAATCCTTTCTAAGTGGATATCTGGGGCCGAAACCAAAGCTGTATGCAAAATTATAGCCATTGTATCTAATAGTTAGGGCTGAGCGTTGATAAATCATATCTAGGGGTGTGTTTTACCCTCTGGAGGTAAAATATCAACACGAAAAAGTGTTGAGATTTTAGAAAAAAGCCTTTTATTCCTTGTAACAATTCACGTAGTGATGTTAAAGAGCAGGTAAATTGGTGAACAGGTTCGAACAGTTCGGTTCTCACCCGGGAACCTGTTCCGTAAACCTGTTCACCTGTTCTTTTGATCATAAATTATTGTCACTTACTCACTTGGTATATTAATATTATTCTTGATAGTATGGCAAAAGCGGAAGAAAAGAGCGGATATGATTTTTAATTATCTGTACAGTAGAATACAATTTAGTACACAGAAAAGAAATAACTGAGCCGAGCCGAGCGAATGCGAAGAAAACAGCAAACACACCAAGATTCCCGGTAAATTTCAAAAATTTCTAACCGCGCCATCGCGTCGTTTAGCCTGCCACTCCTGCCAGTTCAGCGGTCCCCGTCACCGTGTCGGTCGAATCTCACTCTCTTAAAGAACTGAACACAGAACTCCAATAAAGGAACTGAACCTACTCAAAGAACAGTTGGGTAAAAAGAACAGGCTGTTCTTTCATGCGGCGTGGAGCAGGCAGGGAACAGACAGCAGTGAGAGCACACACACGGTTGCAGCGGTGTTCTGTGAAAAGAGCGCGCAGCGCCGCGTGGTCGGTTGAATAGGTTAAGCGAGCGCAATCATCTGTCATAAGTCTATCTAAAGAACCGGTTCAGTTCTTTTACAAAGAACAGTTCACTGAACAGGCTATCTCTAACCTGTTCTAAAGAACCTGTTCGGTTCTTTTCTTAACAACTCTAAATTCACGTACTCTTTATAAAATTGTTTAATCTTAACATAGTATAAAACAAAGTCGCTGTCTGTCCGTCCCTACCTATATATGCTTAAATCTTTAAAACTACGCAACGGATTTTGAAGCGGTTTTTTAAAATAGATAGAGTGATTCAAGAGGAAGGTTTTTATGTATGTATAACTAGCGACCCGCCCCAGCTTCGCACGGATGCAATTTCAGAAAGTGGCATGCCGGGTACTAATATTTCGGGTTTGTATTTATACCAGCGGGTTGCAACGCATGCCGGATACACGCTAGTATAGTATAATATGTCACAGCAACGCGCTTTCCTGCTGTAAGACAACGAAAATTGCTAGACCGTTTTGTAGTGATAATATTACGTTAAATTAGCCAATAGGAAATAGGAGTTATTGCTACCATAGAATGGTTTATAGATATTATTGCTATGAATACGCACAGTAATTATCAAGTTCTATTGGGGTGTCATCTGGTTTTATATACTGTATTAGTTCTGCCTGGTAGTTGTAAAGAAACTTTACAGTAATCATAATAATGTTTGCTTGCTACGGTTAATAAAGCATATACTTACCTTTAAAAATCAGTACTTTAGTTCTCAAAAATTTAAATAGCTTCTAGTGTGATATTGTCCTGGGTCCTAATTCTTGCAACTGGGGAACACTGTTCTCAGGAGAAATGTGGGCGGAGTTCTCACGCAACGCATGAAACGGTATTCTTGATCACATGGGACCATTTACATCACCGATTTACGGGAGAACTAGCTTTCTCCTACTATTTTTGGTAGGAACGACCGATCCCATGCAATTCTAACCCCAGTATTATATTTACGTCGTTAAATTTTTAAACTTCAAAGTCAAAATGTTTTTATTTTAGTAGTTTTTTTTTTTAATCTTAGGTAAATCTTCCAGCGAGCAATTCTTCGTGATTTAGCATGAATTCTGCCAACATGTCTTTTTTCTGCTGGATAATGGGGCCCACGCGTTTCTTTTCATTTTCAGCCATCGATAAAAAATATTTGACGAATGAATAATATTTGACATTGACAAGTTTCATAATCTTACCTTTCAAAATAAAGAAAAACCCGCACTAATAATTTCCACCTCAATTTACCTTTAGATTTCTTTAAAATTTTCGTTAAAAGTGGTGGCCCTTGCCTTGAAAATGGTTGGCAACACTGTCTTATCACCTCCCCGCACGGAACATATCGTCTGCGTTCGAGAATACCAAATTCTACTAACTTATGATCATAGGAGAACTGCCGCGGAAGGGAATGCTCCTTTGCGTGATGTGATCGTTCACGTTCTCTTACGCTCGAGAATTAGGACCCTGGTCGTTTAACGTTGCATATGATTATCTATTATGCAACATGGTTTACTGTGATGGTAAAATTCGTCCATAGATTATAAAGTCCAATACCAATGATGGGTTGTGCGAAATAAAAATATTCTATTGCTTTACCTGACATGGTACGATCAATAAAATTCAAATTCAGACAGGACAGCTAGAAGACTCCGAACAACAATGTGACCTGCGCACATGGGCGTCCATAAGGGGGGGGCAAAACGGGCACTTGCCCCCCCCCCCCCCCCCCCCCCCCTAGGCGTCCACATTACTATTTTATTTCATAATTCAGTATTAATATTGAATATAAAAAAATATTGTTGAAGTTTTTGCCCCCCCCCCCTGAAAAACGCTCTATGGACGCCCTTGCCTGCGCAACAAATACGTTAAAACTAATACTACGGTGCGCGGCGATTGCCGATCGTTACGAACCCCCCACCAACGTCTTGGTGGATTATATGTTCTAACGGATACAATTCGTTTTTGGGGACACTGTTTTGCTCTCCTAATTCTAGATAAAGCGCTTTACACTAATGCGGGTTTGATACACTAGCAATTTCTTTAATATGGGTTAATACAAAATAAACCATCAAAACAAACTATGTCTTAGCAAACCATTAGATCATTTTCCTCAGTGTAGTAAAATTTATTTAATCGCTAGAAGTTGCTTAGTTTTGCAATATCCTTTCTTAATAGATGTATGTGGCCTAGGTTAAAGCTGTATGCAAAATTCCAACTTTCTATTGTTATTTTAGGGGTACCTAAGTATTGTAAGTGATAGGGGTGTGCTTTTATCCCCTATATAGGAATAAAATTTCAACGGGAAACAAAAGTAGTTTTATGTGAAAAAATAATATAAAATTGACGTTTGGCGTTTTCCTTATAACTTTATAATTTTTTATATAAATTTTTTTTTAATTTTTCCTAATTGCTTGTGCCTTCTTAAAGGGTAAGTTTTGCAATATTCTGTCTTAATAGTTAAGGAGCTAGCGTGCAAAAAACGCCATAGTTGGCTGCTCGTCAGTCGAGTTTGAAAAAACGTTGCCATTACTCCACTGAACACCCTTGGTGCGTGAAGTTTTGCTTTTACCCATCAAGATTTATTTGCAATAATGACATAGGGCGATTGGCCATAGTGAGGAGCCCGTCAGTCAGGTTGAAAATTAGGTTCTGTAGGTTGCCAAGATCATGTATCTAAAATTTCGTTGCGATCTAACCACTAGATCGTGAATTAGGCCAAATGGAAGATTATAATTTGTTTTTTGACCGCCATTTTGTTGGCCATAGTAAGGAGCCCCCCCAAAACTTGTTTCTACCTCTTCGTTTGGATAAAATGACAGGAAAAATGCACTTGACTGACAAATCGAATCACGACGTTCTTCCCTGGGTGACCTACAAAATCTCGAAAAATCCAATTTTTCAGTCTTTAGCATGGCTTTTTCAGAAATTCAACCAAAATCATCAGTCAATCATTTTTCCTGATTTTTAGACATCCAATTACGTAGAAATCACAAACGACTGACATTTTCCTCGAATATTTTCAATTTGGCCATACTTTGAAAATTTTCTGATTTTGGACTTTTTTATAATGGCTCAATAATGCTGTTCCAAATGGACTTAAAAGTAAAACAATGTATGACGATGATGTTTGATGACCTAAAAAACGTTTCAATACATAACTATCACCTATTTACCCCTTCCTCCACCCCTCTGCTACCCTCCACCCCTATTCATTCGTTGAATTTATGTTATATTATATTGGATTCAGTAATCAAAAAATATAGAATTTTTGCCACAAAAAGATACCATAACCAATTTCAGCAGTAAGAAATGAATAATTACTGAAGAAAATCGAAAATTAAATGGTTATTATTTATTGAATGAAATTGTTGGCATATTTGGGTTGAGCAAGCTGGGTTGTGTTAGTAACATTTCAATTTCAATATAGAAAAAAACAGATATTTAATTGTTGATTATATTGTAACTATTACTTTTACTTAATATAATCATTATATATTATATATATTATATATATTATATATATTATATATATTATATATATTATATATATAGTAATAGTTATAATATAATCAACGTTTTTTAGGTCATCAAACATCATCGTCATACATTGTTTTACTTTTAAGTCCATTTGGAACAGCATTATTAAGCCATTATAAAAAAGTCCAAAATCAGAAAATTTTCAAAGTATGGCCAAATTGAAAATATTCGAGAAAAATGTCAGTCGTTTGTGATTTCTACTTAATTGGATGTCTAAAAATCAGGAAAAATGATTGACTGATGATTTTGGTTGAATTTCTGAAAAAGCCATGCTAAAGACTGAAAAATTGGATTTTTCGAGATTTTGTAGGTCACCCAGGGAAGAACGTCGTGATTCGATTTGTCAGTCAAGTGCATTTTTCCTGTCATTTTATCCAAACGAAGAGGTAGAAACAAGTTTTGGAGGGGCTCCTTACTATGGCCAACAAAATGGCGGTCAAAAAACAAATTATAATCTTCCATTTGGCCTAATTCACGATCTAGTGGTTAGATCGCAACGAAATTTTAGATACATGATCTTGGCAACCTACAGAACCTAATTTTCAACCTGACTGACGGGCTCCTCACTATGGCCAATCGCCCTATGTCGTTATTGCCAATAAATCTTAAAGTTGATGGGTAAAAGCAAAACTTCAAGCACCAGGGTGTTCAGTGGAGTAATGGCAACGTTTTTTCAAACTCGACTGACGGGCAGCCAACTATGGCGTTTTTTGCACGCTAGCTCCTTAACTATAATGGACGTTCGTGGCCGCGCAAGATAGCTGTATTGAAAATTATTTCAACTTTATGTGCGTTGATGGCTCAGTGAATCAGTCACCTTTTTTACAGTTTTATATATTAGTTTAAAATTACATATAAATACATGAACATTAATAATACAGTCTTGCTTTCTTTAGACGTAAATGTGCAGCTAAAATAACTTGTATCTACCTAAACCTCCATGCAGCAGCGTGGATTCTCGGAAACTGGAATTACGTTATTCGACTTCCCATGCATGCTGATTAAATATTGTACTTATCTGCTCAAAGTTTGAAACAATAATGACTTCACTTAAAGTTATTTATATGCTATTTTGTATTGCTGTTGTATGTTATTTTAACATGTATGTATCAGATTTGTGCCTGTTATAAATTATATTAGGTAGTTATTTGTATAAAACAAAAGTTATAGAAAAACCATCTGATTTAGAAAAGAATCACTCAATTTTAGATAAAACCATATAATCCACCTATACAGGGTGGCCCATTTGTGTGACAAAGTAATATATTGGCTCTACTATTAGAGTTATCCAAAAAAGGTTTTTACAAAAGTTGTAATTACAAAATACATGTTTTAAAATTATTTATATTTATACAGGGTGGTCCAGAAAAGTAGGACAACAACAATACTATATATTTTAAATGGGACACCCTATATATTTTTGCATTTTTGTCTTTTCTACAAAATTGTTTATATGACACCATATTTGTTTTTTCATTTTTTTGCAACGCTGCCAAGAAAAATGGAAAATTCCTAAAGTCTTGGAAAAAACATGATAGTATAAAATTATCAATATTTCTCAATTAGAAAATCTAAAATCAAAAATTTCTTATAAACCCTTAAGTTTAGCGATGGAAAAACTATTTTATAAAGTTATCAAAATTTTGTAAACTGTTTTTTGTTGACATCCAAATATAAATAATTTAAAAATTCAATAACTCTGTTTAATCAAATGAAACACCCTATATTTTTTAGGCTCGTCCTGTAGATATGTTAAGTCTCCTTTATTCTTGTAAAGTCATCCCTATACCTATCTTTAGTAGTTTTGCTAATATGTCGATTTTTATTTAAAATTGTTAAGAAACCTATGATTTTAAATTTTCTAGTTAGCCATGACCAGCAAAATCAAAACAAAATATGATTGAAACCTTTAATGTCAGATTAAAATAAACTAATAACAATAGTTCTGTATTTATTTATTTATTTATTTATTTATTTATTTATTTATTTATTTATTTATTTATTTATTTATTTATTTATTTATTTATTTATTTATTTATTTATTTATTTATTTATTTATTTATTTATTTATTTATTTATTTATTTATTTATTTATTTATTTATTTATTTATAACTTAAATTAACCCAAAAAACAATACATAATTTGAATAAGCTTTAAAGCAAAACCAGAACTGTATTTCACCTTTATTTATAATTATCTATGTATGTACAAATGTTCAAAGTGGCCTCCATTTAAATTTAAATGATTAATTTAAGCTTCTACACATTTCGACTGTAATATTTTGAAAACAGTTTCTAATTCTGTTTTTCATATCATCTACTGTTGAAGGAGAAATTTTATAAACTGTACACACGTACCCCCAAATACTAAAATCCATTTTCGTTAGATCTGGTGACCTGGGTGGCCATAAAACTGGTCCGCGTCTTCCTATCCATCGTTCACCGTAAGTCTCATTCAAATGATCATTAATTGGCCTCGTAGAGTGAACGGGTGCTCCATCGTGAAGAAACCACATCCGTTCCCTAATGTCATGTGGAACATGGGCAATTAATTGTGGCAAATGATTTTGTAAAAAGTCTAAATTTACGTCACCTGTCACTCTACCTTCTAAAAAATGTGGTCCAATTACATAAATAATAATTACACATCACTATACTTAAGGGTTTATAAGAAATTTTTGATTTTAGATTTTTTAATTGAGAAATATAGATAATTTTATACTATCATGTTTTTTCCAAAATTTTAGGAATTTTCCATTTTTCTTGGCAACGTTGCAAAAAAATGAAAAAATAAATTTGGTGTCATATAAACAATTTTGTAGGAAAGACAAAAATGCAAAAATATGTAGGGTGTCCCATTTAAAAAATACATATTTTTGTTGTCCTCCTTTTCTGGACCACCCTGTATAAATATAAATAATTTTAAAACATGTATTTGTTTATACCTTACAACTTTTGTAAAAACCTTTTTTGGATAACTCTAATAGTAGAGCTGATATATTACTTTGTCACACAAATGGGCCACCCTGTATAGATTTCACTTCCGTTGGGTTAAACACGCCTTGGCCAATAACAGCAGAAGGATAAATTCAAAATACCAATTCTTATAGAATATAGAAAAATTACATTAATTTCCTTAGTGTTTCACGAGACGAGAAATCTCGCACTTTTAAAAACTCTCGTCTCGCTAACATTTCGCAAGATGTTTCTCGTCTCGCGATAGCCGTAATTTCTCATTCTCCCAACATGACGTCATAGAAAAAATTCTGCAAAAACTCCAACTACATACGGGTTTTTATTATTACCATTACTATGTGAGAAATTTAGAATGTTAAAAGTAAGATAGACCTTTTCGAGTATTCAAGGCATTCAAGGGTTGTCTACACGGGGCGTAACAAAACGCAATTGCAAAAATTAGTCAGTTACCGGTGCCATAACTGCCAGACTTCTAAAAATACGTGTCTTTTGTTTATCTGTCTTTTTTGGTAAACAATGTGTGTAATTCCTTGTGTTTTCTTCCATAAACCATTGTGCAAATTTAAGTTTTTATCGCCCGTTGTAATATTCTTTCGTATTTGTGTGTGTAATAAGTAGTAATAACCTAACAGCAAAAAACAATGTCAGTGTTATAACATTGTAGTTTGCAATAATTGTGTGTATGTAAATAGTGAAAATAAATGAAACATTATTTTGTGTATTCAGCGTAATTTATTTTAAATCGCCTAGCGCTTTCGGCCCATTAGGAGGCCATCATCAGGGCTTAGGTTTCGTCAAATTGTTAAAAACATTTTTTTTTTACATACAAGCCAAGGTCTTTTATGTCTACAACAGTATTAGAAAAACTAATATTCAGCAAAAAATCAAAATAACAACACCAAAAAAACTAACGACTTTGAACAAAATGACGTTTCTTGACGTTTTCTAATCGCAATTAAGTAACTAATCGGCCAAATTTGGCCGGGTACAGTTAATTGGCAATTAAGTAAAAAAGTTGATTGGTGGTTACCGACTTAATCGGTTAATCACAATTAAACCTTAATCGGCAAAAATATATGTTGGTGGGTACGGGCATTAATGTTATAAGCATTTAGTTCTAGTAACTAATCGGCCAAATTTGGGCGGGTACAGTTAATCGGCAATTAAGTAAAAAAGTTGATTGGTGGTTACCGATTTAATCGGTTAATCACAATTAAACCTTATTCGGCAAAAATATATGTTGGTGGGTACGGGCATTAATGTTATAAGCATTTAGTTTATAGTAGTGTTTTAATTCTAAAATTCATATTTTTCATAGCCTAAGATAAAACATGTCTACCGTATTCTGAGGTTCCCTGAAATTGTGTAAATAACTTGATTATTGCTTAATGTTCCTTCAACAACACATTCTGAGAAATTGGAATTACTTTACCAGACTATTTAATATAACATGACATATGCCCAAAGTTCGAAATAATATGTCTTCCCCGGAGATTATTTAAATGAAATTTCGTGTTGCTTCTGATTTATCCCTTAAGAGATATGCAATTCTATAAGAACAAAGTTAGTTGGTGTAATGTAGTTGCTTAATACCTATTGGGGCCGGCCAAATGATCCTACATTACCTTTATATTGTTTGTAATTTCTAAACTTTAAAAAGTAATGCGATATTCTGCCAAACAAATTATTTTATTTTGACAATTCAAACATTATTTACATATTATAATTTTCATTATAATAAAATTCATGGCATTCTCGTAAAAATCATCCGTAATTGCATTTTTTGTAAATCAAGAAATGTTTACTATAAACCGGTATAACTCAGAAATGAGTAAAATAAATAAGTTCGAGTAAGTAACAAAAAAGTTTATAAATAACATGTACTTTCGTATGCGAGTAGTTTTAAAGTGAATGCAATCGATTTATATTTTCGACGCGTCGCGACGCTTAGCTCTTAGTAGGCGTCGAATTGTTTAAACTTTGAGAAATATCTACTGGACCCCATATATTGACTACTTTTTACAGAAATTAAATATTTCTATTCGTTTTCGAGATATTGGCGTGGGGAGTTTTAAGTGGAAAACCCTGTATATAAGTATTTTCTTGTACTCCTTTGGCAATGACCCGTAAGGGCCGAAACACTGATTAAATTTGTGAAACATAACAAGTAGTTATTATTTTTTCTTCCTGTGCAATGGAACAACTGTTTCACCAAGCATGTAGCCCAACACAAATTATTTATATAAAAAAAGTATGTTCTTTAAGCGTGGTGGGCTGTCACAAGGTTGGTAAAGAAGTACTTATCTGTCACTTTCTTTTAACATATTTGGTGTTCGATCCCATTGTTTAGTGTTCTGTAAAGAATGGAAGCGTTCGGACGAATAACGGTCTTGTTACATTTTGAAAGTTAGGAGGAAACCCGATTTTTAGTATCTATTGTTTTTCATAAATTTTAATGAGCGGAAATATAACATAGACCGTTATTTCACAATTAAAAAGACAGCTAGCTTTTTGAAATAATTTTAATAATATTAAGTTTTAATAGTAATTATGTAGAAAAAAACTAATTACTTAAATATTTTTGGAATAAACAAAGTGATATAAACGAAACAATTATTAAAAAAAAACCTAAAATACTTGAAAAATCATTGCTGTGGTAGTGATCTATAAAACCCGAATCTCTAAAATTTTTGCGCGAGACATCCTTCCAAGTTCTTAGGTTTATCTGCCTGGTTTTTCTTTTTGATTTATTCAGCCTACTAATATCACTAGGAGACAACCGCACAGGTCTGTTTTCATCCATATTGTTGTCTTCGTCCATATTTAATACAAATTACAACGTTAATAAACAATAAACAGATGTTAGCACAACGGCGTTCTACACAATAATGAGTAACGCAAAAATAATCCGCACACTACGCCGAATGTAACATAGACCGTTAGGGCGTTTTCACACTAGCCGACACGATACCGGCACGATCACGACACGGTAGCGACACCGACACGATAAATCGGCGAGTATTTTTACATTTGCCGACAGCCATCTATGTCGTGTCGTAGTGGTAATCGCAGACATGGCTCCTGCAAATAAATTGTATTTGCTACATTTATTGCATTTAAGACTCAAAAGGCAAAGACCGCAAAGAACATTTTTGATACATCCAATAATAAAGGTGCGCTACTTACACGGCACCTATTACACTCTTTTTGAGACATTGACTAAGGATTCTGACAAATTTTTCGACTACTGTCGAATGAGTCATGAAACATTTAACTATGTGCTGAGCAAGTTAATTGACGAAATCAAAAAACCAGAACAGAAACAACTAGGAAAAGGAAAAACCGCCAACGACACGAGTGGAGCGCTTGCTGCTCGCCGACCTGTCGGTGCTTGTAACGACACGATAACGATATATCGGCAAGTGTGAAAGCATTCCCTTTACTTACATGAGATTACGCGTCCACCGGTGTCGTTGTCGTGTCGGTATCGTGTCGGCTAGTGTGAAAACGCCCTTATTCCAACTCGAAATCATGTGTTGAGAGTCGCCAAAAGTGACATACTAGCTACATCTAATGGTATATCAACAAACCAAACAATTTCGTCGATAATAAAGACTCCATAGACCATTATTCCAATGAAAACTAGATTTTAGAAAAATTGTAACATAGACCGTTCTTCGTCCGAACGCTTCAATGGTTAAAAATTAAGAATCTCAAACTATACGAGTTGCCCGAAATGGGTGCTGACAGTATTGCGATCTCGGGACCTAGAAGAGATAGAAAGACGGTTTAATGGAAAACTTTTGGGTAAATATGTTGACAGTTTATTACTGTTTGCGGATCGATTCTGGTTCTTTTGGTTTTTGAAATATTTCGAATATTCGAATAAACTAAAATGTTGCATTTTCTTAGATCGGTTGTAGCTATGTTATTTTTCAATATTTTTTAAATCTGTAAACACATTTTTATAGCAACTTTTTACATAGAACATGCTTACTTGGTAATATTTTAGTTACAACGTTCGTCACTATAACATTTTTTCGAAAATTGACTAATAACGGAGTTACAGGGTGTTAAAGATAAATAATTTTATTTGCAGTTTTTTGCAATATCTTTTGCTACGCTCATAATATTTTGACGAAATCTCGTATATGGGGCTTTTTCGGGATGAGGAATACAAATTTGCCCACCGTTTTTTCGCATTTTGTAAAGGGCGCCACATAGGAACCTATAGGTACTTTAATTTAAATAGTCCCAATTTTTTTGTCCTACGCTGTATGCGCATTTTGACTGAATATTTTTATTCTCCTCACCTTTTGACATAAAAAAGGTATACTCATTTTGTTTCGAAAAATCTAACGGTTTTTGAGAAAAACGCTAAAATAAAAGTGATGAATACGAAATCATTTTAATTTATTTTCAACCTTAAACATAGCCGGCAAAGGAAGGAATATTCCATGGAGTTCGTCGGAATTTTTTAAGAAGAATTAATTTATGCATTGAAGAGGAAAGACGTCACTTTGAACCTTTGATTTGAATGTTTAATTTATTGTTCTAGTAACTTATGTATTTTAAAACTGCGAATAAAATTTAACTTTAACACTCTGTAATTCCGTTAATCACTGGCCGACAAAAAATTATTTTTTTGTTGTAACACAAAGCTAAATAGCATCTTGTGGTAGAATGGACCTATCCAAATACGAAAATGAGAAAAAAAAAGTTTTAACACGTAACGTTTTCTTGTTACATTTATAGTACCACATTTAATGTTACAATATTTAATATCTATTGAGAAAATAATTTAAGAATTTTCTAACTGTGTATATCGACTATATTTAAATTTTTACACCTACGAAAGATACCTTACATCTAAGAAAAACACAAACATTACAAATATTAACTGAAGACACTAATTAAATTTTATTTTTTCCTTTTATGAGGGGTCATATCTTCTCTTTTTGAAAACCAACAGTAATCACCCATCATGGCTGGATCCCATCGTCCTTGATAGCGAATTTCCATTGTCCTGATATCCTGGTGGAACCTTTCACCCTGCTCGTCACTGACAGCTCCCAAATTTTCAGGAAAAAATGACAGATGGGAATGGAGGAAGTGAATTTTTAATGACTTTCGGCACCAAGCGATTTGTAGGAATCTAAAAGTTCATCAACTAACTGTTGATAGTTTGCATCCATATTGTTGCCCAAAAATCCTCTTACTATACTAACAAATGAGTTCCATGCTCTGAGTTCCTGCCTGGTAAGCTTCTCTGTAAAGTTGACATCGTCCAGCAATTTTCTGATTTGTGGCCCGATAAAAATACCTTCCTTTAATTTGGCATCACTTAACTGGGAAAAGACTTGTCTTAGGTATTTGAATCCATCACCGTCTTTATTCATAGCTTTCACAAAGTTTTTCATCAGCCCATGCAAGTTTAATGTGAAGAGGAGGCAGAAGGACTTTTTTAGGGTCTACAAGAGGTGTAAACTTAACATTTTTAAATCCCGGCTGAAATTCACTTCTTTGTGGCCAATCTTTTATTACATAATGCTGATCTACTGCACGACTGTACCACAAACAAAGAAAACAGCAATATTTTGTAAATCCTCCCTGAAGTCCTACTAAAGTTCCTACAGTTCAGGTAATTTTTCTGTTATGAAATGCATCCATTTTAACCGTCCCCCAATTAAATTGTTGTTATAAAGCTATTGAAAAATGGTATGTGTTGGGGCTTTCCGAATATTTTTTCTATTATTAGAAGGGTATTTCCATTTTAAAAATAAAGAGCTGACCTGTGTTAGAAAAATCTTGTCGGCCAGTGAATTAGTTTTCGAAAAAATGTTATAGGAAGAGATAGCATTTATTTTCGGTCTAGAATTATCCCCTAAATTTTTTGCTCATCATTTTCGGATAGCAATAGGTTCTAATTCAGGATGTCATTGCTAAATATGCGAACAAAAACTTTTATTTTGTAGTTGAGATGCTCCGACAAATCATATAACAACGAAAACAGTTGATATTTAAATGAAATTCCATATTGCACCCAGTTGGTATTTTCCTTTGAGGAGCAGAATGGCTTTTGAATATGTAAATGTGGATTCTGAGTGAATAGCCTCTCGCAAAACGTAATTTGGAAGTTGCGAATACGATATAAACAAGGATAAGAGGGAACAACAAAACTTGGTATTTTATCTGAATTATATTTAAAAAATATTTATTTTATTCTATGTGTCAGCCATAAACAATAGAAATGCGATAATTTTAATCTTAACTAAATCAAAATAATATATTTTTTTTTAAGTCATAAATATTAAAAACATGATTTTTGTCTAGGATCGGTCCTGTTTTTCCAGGACACGACCTGGTTTTTAGGGTGTCCTGGGTATTTTTGAACCCGCCTGCTGGAAGCGTCCCGTCCTGGTACTGTATTGTGTTTTAAAACTCACAAACACCAGTGCCGCTGGGCTGGTCAAAGCTGTAGCGTGCACGCTGCTTGTAGTCTCTTTCTAACTAACTATTTTCGCGTACTACCGTTGTTAGAGTGTACACTGAGAAAAAAACCTTCTATTCCTTATAAGAATTGACATACTCATATTACGGTAATTTAGCCAATAGAAAATAGGACTTAATGCTACCATAGAATGGTTTACAGCCATTATTGCTCTGAATACTCACAGTAATTATCAAGTTCTATTCTGGTTTTATATACTGTATTAATTCCGACTAGCAGTTGTAATGAAACTTGTCATTATTCATAATAATATTTGCCTGCTACAGTTAATAAAGCATGTACTTACCACTAAAAATTAGTACTGTAGTTCTCAAAAATTTAAATAGCTTCTAGTGTGATATGTTCTTGTTGTTTAACATTGCAATTGATTATTTATTATGCAACATGGTTTACTGAGATAGTTAAATTCGTCCATAGATTATAAAGCCCAATACTAATGATGGTTTGTGTGGAATAAGAATCTTCTATTGCTTTATCTGACATGCAAAGTTTAAAAAAAACATAAATACTTACAAAATAAAAATAAATTAATTGAAGCATGTATTGGTAGGTACGATCAATAAAGTTCTAATTCAGACAGGACAGCTAGAAGACTCCGAACAACGATGTGACCTGCGCAATAAATACGTTGCTACGGCGCGCGCGCGCGCTGCGATTGCCGATCGCTACGAACCTCCCACCAACGTCTTGTGGATCAAAGGTTCTAACGGATACAATTCGTTTTTCTGCTTTCTTAAATGACCAAATTTTCAGATCTATTCGTTAGCTGGTTCGTCATATACAGTGTGACCAGTAAACTCCGCATAATATGGGATTTTTTTTTATTAATAACTTTATTCGAAATTTGACTTTGGCATCAAGTTCTGCTTCGATCGAGATAAAAATTAAGCAAAAAAATAGTAGTCACGTGATTCGCATTATAGTCAGATCTGGTCTTAACGTGCGGGTCCAAAGGTCACTGATCATATGCGTCAAATCAGATAACACAGAGGCTATCAAAATGTTGTGAGATTATTTACAAATATACCGAAGGAAGGAAAAATAGTTTCATTATTTTAGCTATCGCGAAGATAGCCACATATACCTAATATTATTAGTTTTGTAAAAATTATGTACAGGGGAGTTGAAAAAGTTACAAAAAAATTATATAATCGTTACATATATACCTACTGTACCCTTTAATTAAAAACGACAATAATAAACAGTGCAATTTATTTTAACAATTTTACTACTAAAACCTAAAAATACAATGGCATTTAGTCTGATAAACTATTTCGATAATTAAAGAAAAAGTGGAAATTCGGAAACCAATATGCAGGAAACCGTAATGAAAACACTGAAAATTAGTTTAAGGACTATGCAGAATAATGTGCATGAAAAAAAAAGCATAATATAATACCCAAGAATACTAAAAAATGTAAACGAAAAACACTGTTTATAATTATAGCCTAAAAACTCTCATCGTCACTTATAAAATCTGAAAAGTCCTCGTCGTCTGAGTCGTCTTCGAATGGAGCAATTATTATTGGCGCTACTTCGACATCTAGTACTTGTTCTCGATCCCACCAATCCCTTATTAATATTTTTGTATGTTCCACCGATTTCTTCCAGTACTCTTGTGTGATATGATTTAACGAATCTTGCCAAACTATTTGTACTTGGTCGGATTTAAGACCATCACCTACATGTTTTTCATAATAAAACTTTGCACCAGCCCATATTAATTCTATCTATCTAATCTAATTAAACTGGCAATGATATGGCGGCAGTCGTAGAACCTCATGACCATATTCACGCAGTATTTCATCTACCGCCTATATTTTGGGTTTTTTAAGATACTTTGCTATTGATAGGAGTTCCGATTTAAGCATACTTGGTAAAGGATTTTGGTTGTGTTTTTCCAGCCACTCATAAATATCACTTTTTCTCCAAGATGAAGTAGGCTGTTTATTTAAAATTCTTGAATGATATGATGCATTATCTAATACAATTAAAGACGGAGTGGAGCATCCAAATTTGGTATCAATTGAACTTTTAACCATTTTTCAAACATTTCGCAATTCATATTATCATGATAGTCAGCACTTTTTGATGTTGAAGAAAAAATTAAACTCGCACCTGCAACATATCCTGTTGCAGAACCGGCATGCAGAATAATAAAACGCTTTCCCGTACCGCACCCCTTTTCCTTTTAACACTTT
This sequence comes from Polydrusus pterygomalis, assembly GCA_963969555.1. Taxonomy (NCBI): domain Eukaryota; kingdom Metazoa; phylum Arthropoda; class Insecta; order Coleoptera; family Curculionidae; genus Polydrusus; species Polydrusus pterygomalis. The sequence goes on from OZ018376.1 coordinate 85,971,937, forward strand.
TTACAGACTCATCTTGACCAGATTTTGAACCACTTCCATTCGAAAATATCCACGTTTCGTCTAAAAATACCACTTTTCTAAATTTCGATTTGTAATTGTCCGTATATTTTTTTAAAAACTGAACACGCTGACTCACTATCTGTGGCTGCTCACATAAAAATCTTCGGTTACAGTCTTTTTTATAGCGAAAACCTAAATTTTTTATTAATTTTGATAACGCTTCAAGTCCAATTTCCAAAACACCCCGAATTTTTAATGTTTTTTGTAAAACTGGAACAGTTACATTGGTTTTTGATTTGTATAAATCGTAAATCACATTTCGAACTCCCATTTTAATATTTTCGCTTAAATCCTCAGTCTTTGGCTTTCTTCGTTTACACTTTTTAGTATTCTTGGGTATTATGTTATGTTTTGTTTCATGCACAATTTTCTGCACAGTCCTTAAACTATTTCCCAGTGCTTTGGCTACTGTTTCCTGAATATTGGTTGGCGAATTTCCACTTTTTCTTTCATTTTCGAAATAGTTTATCAGATTAAGTACCATTTTTTTTGATTGGAGATGCAAAAACCCAGAAAATTGTTTCATTTTGTCACAAACTGTCAAAGTCACAAAACTGGCATATTTAAAATAAAACGTAGCTGGGTGCTATTATAAGCTTTTTAGAATCGCTGGAAAGTAAATACATATCCTTTTTTTTCATGTCAAAATGGAATAAGTCTGTCTCATTTATCTTACGTATTTTATTTAGAGGGTAAAATTAAACGCAAGTAAAGAAAACAAAAACTGAGAGTATGCCTTCCTTGAATCGTATGACCCGCACGATAAGACCAGATCCGACTATAGATCTGCCGTTCGCATTTATACGTAAATTATCCGCTTGATATACTGCTTCTGCTATGAACTAGCATTTACGCATTTACTGAATTAACATGTTTTAAACCACTGTCATATATACAGGCGTCAACGTTTATTCTATTTGTCATTAGGTTTAAATCGTCATAAATGTAAAACGGATTAAGCCGCAGAGGTAATTATTTGTGCTTCTGTTTGTGCTAAATTTTAAATAGTTTTGTGCGGCCTTGATTTATTTACAAAGCCTAAAATAAACTCATAATGATATATTCGAGGATATAATTTATAATTGAAAATGTATTTTGTCAAAAATATAAAATTTATGCTTTTAATTGATTTGATCTTTTTGACATTAATTTGAAAAAACTAATAAATTGGGCCTTGTGACCTTAAAATCAAAAAACCCCGCACTTCTCTTATGGAAAATGGCCCTCGGTTTAATTTCCTAAATTTTTAGTATGTTGTAGAGAATGCCATTCTGTTCAAAAGTATCCATGGCCACAACAAAATCTGCCGACCAGTAGAGATACAGACTGTCCAAGTTGCAAAATATTAATTTACACTACATTATATTTTCGTAGTTTATAATATTAATTTGTTTTGTTTTTCTAGATTTTTGTTGACCCAGTCGTAGATAGGATAGAATACTATAAAAATAGTCTAATTATCTTATTATATACCGAGTGAGTCACGAAAATTATTTAATATTTTTTGTTAAATCATTGTATTTTCGGCATTAAATTAAATGTTAACAAAGTAATACTCTAGATGACATTACCTTGGAGCAAACTATCATATTTTATATTTTCTATATTTATACAGGGCAACTCAAAAAAAATAAATATATTTTTTATTAGTTTTTAAAGTGATTTTTTAGATATTTCTTTAGGTACTACTTGTCGCTTTTCGTATGGTTCCAAATATATATAATTATCACGGTTATACAGGGTGCTTCCGATGGTAAGCGTTAGAGGAAAAACAAATATGTATTTATTAATAAATCACCCGATATATTAAAAATGGATCGGTTAAATTTAGTTATTTTTTAATATTTTTTGCTGGAAGTGTCTCACTTACATGTTTAGTAAACATGTAAGTAAGACACTATGAAAATTGAAAAAAAAATAATAATTTCCCATTTCAAAAAGCAATGTAGGAGAGAAGAAAGAAAGTAGGTATGTTTACTATTGATTTTCCTTTTCCTATGATCAGTTCTGGAGATTTTCAGTGTCCAACAGACCCAAAATTAAAAAAAAAAAGCATATACGTTGACGTTTTTTTTTCGTTTTTTTTTTAAATTTATTTATTTTACGTCGGCCTTTTTCCGCAACGAGGCCAATCACCGACGCCATGGAATTTGTCACACACTATCTGGTAATTTTGCCAAATTCCTCTTTGTCGAGGGTAGGGTTCTTTAACGTGCCAACATCCATGACACGGGCCCACAGTTTGCGTTGACGTTAATCTCGTGTAAATTAATTTTTACCGTGGTACAATATAACAAAAAAATCATTTAAGGCGGGATTAAGGACGGGTGCTGCATACCGTTGTTAGTATTTTTTTTAAATCCAGTTTTCTAGTTCAATACGGTAGCTTAATTATTTTTTGATATTTAGATTTTATGAGGCATAAATTAGGTTATAGACCAGTTTTGCGTATATCTGCGTCAAAAAGTTGGAAATTGTTTATAATTATTTCATATTTTTTACAAAACTTGATTATTCCTTCTAGCAAAGCCTTTTTATTATTGAAATATTAAATATTACTGATATAATAGAATTATTGTTTGTTTAACCGGCCACCCGGTGTTTTACAGTTTGCACGCTTCTGTATGTGCATAATATTTTTTAAAGCTTTAATCTCGTCTTAGGCGTTAATAAATAGCTAAATAGCTGCGGCAAAGTTAATTAGAAGAGTAATGAAAATTAATTAGCCTGTCAACCTAATGCGTTTAAATTTAAAATATCATTAACCGTTTCCACACTTTAGTTAACCATAATATTATAACAGCGGCAGTTGGTATATTATTTATAAGTTTTTACAAGAATAAAGAGATCTAGTCCAACATCACGTTGCCGGATGGTCTTAAACAATAATTAACTAACTATATTTAGTCTATCTTGGAAATAAATAGATGCCCGCTGCTTCCAAGCGAACTACCGGCAATATGGCACGCCTATTTCAAATTAATGTCCGATCGGCCAATAAGAATATAAGCTAAGCTTGTAGAAGTCCGTTCTGATCGTCTGACTATGACGCGTAGAGTTAATATTTACATCATCCTACCTTAAAATTAAATAAACTTTGGACACATTTTGCTTGTGATCAATGAAATTAACAGAACTAACATGCTCTTAAGAAAAATTGTCTGGTTACTCTAATTCTTTATTTACTAACCACTTACTTGCTTGTGATTCATTTCTTTGTGATAAAACAATCAAAGTTGTTTGGTTGCTAATTATTATTTGAAATCTTTGAACAGGTTTAAATTAGGCACGAAATCAAAATTGAACGATTAGTGTTAAGCTTTTCGAGCGGCTTGACCAACAAAATGGCGAACGCGAGATTAAGCAGCGAGGAAAATCATCTAATCAGTTTTGGATTTACCAGTAGGCTGGAGCCTAGGGCGGCAGATTTTAGGGGGCGGCAAATTTGGCCCAAATTTTTTTTTATCTTACACTGAGAGAAAACTCTATTAGCCGTAGCTAGAAATCCATTCGCAGTAGCAAGAAATCTGCATTAAATAGGCGCCGAAAAAACAACTCGGTTGTCGCTACAAGGTTAATTTTTTTGAAATTACTTTTTAACCTCAACGTGGTCCTTTTTAAATATTATTCTTTTGCTGTTAAAAGACAACTCTATTGCCATAAAAAATATATAATGCAGTGGTAAACAAAAATGATTTTGTGATTAATTGAGGTCGTGTAGTTAGAAAAGTATCGGTTTTTACTCCTAAAAATAATCAGCCAGCTATAAAATAATTTTATTTTTATTGTAGCTAGTCCACCTAGCTACTACTAAATTCCTTTTTTTTAGCTCCTTCGCCAAAATGACTGTGGTTGGTGAGTTATTTTATAGTGGATGTTTTTGGCTATTGATTTGATAAAAAATTTATATTTTAATAATTCTATATAGGGTGGTGTACTTTTAGTGCAACGTTATACAATAAGTGTTGTGGCGGTGTGTCTCCAAATTTAGGTAGGTACAATTATTTTACCAATATCTAATTATATTTATTACTTATATTTTTTAATTCATTCCGATCATCGCCGCCATTAGGTTTCCGTTCTGCACTTATTAGGGCAGTATTTTTGATAAAAATTGTATGTTAAACTTTGTTTAATAACGGGGGGATCTGACTGATCTGAAAGTAACAAACTGTTAGAAGCATGACCCTTTTTAGCCATTTTTTTTTTATTAATAGGTATCAGAAAACCTAACAAATGCGATTTTGCATTGCAAAATTTAGAACGGGGAAGAAATATCTCAAAAACTCAGATTGTTTTCCGATTCTATCCCCTAAATTTGTATTGTATTTCTGAGAAAATTAATTTCTCGCCTAACAAAATTTAAAGACTCACCTAAGTCAGCGATTTTTTGTAGGTACCTAAGTAGAGTAATGTGATAAACATGAATTACTTATTAAGTAATAAATATAATTATTGGTAAAATAATTGTACCTACCTGAATTTGGGGACACACCGCCACAACACCTATTATATAACGTTGCACTAAAAGTACACCACCCTATATGAAATTATTAAAATATAAAAAATGTATCAAATCAATGGCCATCAAACATCCACTATAAACTATAATCCACCAACCACTTAACAAACTAACAACACTGCAAATGGCAATAAAATGAACCAAAACGATTTCACCATGTTTTAAAAAAGCAACTGTTTAGTTCCTAAAAGGTATATTTTAGATAGGTATAAAAGATTGGTTAGTTTTTATTTTTATTTTTGTGGTAATAAGATAACCTTATAGGAATTAAAAAAATACTTTTTAAAAACACTTTATTGGATACATATTGTTATGGTTATATGATATTCTGTTACCATAAAAAAGCATTGAGCACACGTTACAATATTGTTGTCAAAAAAACGTCCTTGATTGCGACTAAACGAAATATTTTAGGGATAAATGGATTTTTTCTTGTGGTAATACACATATATTCAAAAAAATACTTGTATTGAGTGATTTTCCTCAGTGTACAGAAATAAAAAAAAAACATTATTATATAGACAAAGAACCGAGTGACAAAAATTTTAATATTTTAGTACAGTATACTGAACACTTTTACGTCCGTAATCCGTATATAAAAGATTACTAAACGCACTGTAAAATATAGGTACTTATGCGATCATGAATTTTTAAAATATTCCAATAGCGTTTCAATATTAATTACAATTTAAATTTAGTAACTTTTACCCATTTTTTAAATTAAATGGGTACTACTTTAAACTATAAAAATGATATTTAACGTGTAATATGTTTCAACATTTAAATATTTATTTTCTACTAGGTACGTATGTATTGACACAGACCACAAAGTGTACATCTAGAGACTTTATTGTTATTGATAAGTTTGCTGCAAATAAAAACAGAAGATTGGACTTTACTTTTAAACATAACTGTACCAACTAATGAAAATTAAATTGGCCTTTTTTATTTTTTTTATCTTATTCATTTTCAATAAAATAAGTAGGTAATCATAAATTTTTAAAATATTTACTAAAAATTATTGACCAAATTTGGGCGCATTTCGCCTGCAGCGGGCTGTTTCTTTCCCAAACACTTCACCTGTTTCACAACTCACGAGCCGTCAATGGTAGGGGGCAGCAAAAATTGAATAGCCTGCTAGCGGCAAATTTGTAAATCCGCCACTGCATCTAATACAACAGGTTTGCTAAGACACACCTAACTTATTTTTTAATAACCCCTATTAAATAAATTGCGACTGTATTAAATCCGCTATAGTGTTATATTAATTCCAGATTAGCTAGAACAGTGTTTTTATTGGTAGTAATCAGTTCCATTTGCAGCACAGTCTTGTTGAATAATGAACTACTTTTAATACAGCAATTTTGTTAAGAAATAAATTGTAGCTTCTCAATGCGACGCATTTTGTTCCCAGTAAAGCGCTTTCGCTACAATTAAGAAAGCAGAACAGCGTCCTTAAAAACGAATTGTATCTGTTGGAACCTATAATCCACAAAACGTTGGTGGGAGTTCGTAGCGATCGCGCCCTAGAATTAGTTTTAACGCATTTGCTGCGCAGGTCACATCGTTGTTCACAGTCTTCTAGCTGCCCTGTCTGAATTTGAATTTTATTGATCGTACCAATACCTATTTCAATTAATTTATTTTTACTTTGTACTTAAGCTTTTTTAAACTTTGCATATTAGATAAAGCAATGGAAGTTTCTTATTTCGCGCAACCCATCATTAGTATTAGTATTGGACTTTATAAGCTATGGACGAATTTTACCATCTCAGTAAACCATGTCGCATATTAGATAATCATATGCCATGTTAAACGACAAGAACAATGTCACATTAGAAGCTATTTAATTTTTAAGAACTACAGTACTGAACTTTAGTGGTTTTGGCTTTATTAACCGTAGCAAGCAGATATTATGATTAATGTCAAGTTTCATTACAACTGCCAGTCGGAATACAATATATAAAACCAGATTATACCCCCAATAGAACTTAATAATTACTGTGAGTATTCAGATCAATACTGGCTATAAACATTCTATGATAGCAATAACTTCTATTTTCTATTGGCTAAATTACCGTGATATTATCACTACACAACGGCATAGCAATTTTCGTTGTCTTACACTAGGAAAGCGCGTTGCTGTCACATAGTATTTTACACTTGTGTAAAAAGTATGCAAATTCTTCTAGGGAATAGAAGGCTTTTTTTTTCTCAGTGCAGTTTTGTTCACCAGTTCAACAAGAAACTACATAATTATGAAGACAATATATTTATGTGCAGTGGTGGCGGCTTTAGTCATAAAATTAAGAAAAGGACAAAGTGGGTGATGGACTCGCTTTTGAAGAAAAAGTAGTTTTAACCTGTTATACGAGCTGAAACTGGACCCGGAAGATTTAATTTTCTATAAACGGAAGACGGTGATACGCTACGATAAAATCGATAAATACTTTCCACTCATCTGATGAACATCCGCCATGTTTAAACAATTCCTTGGGGAATACAAACTAGTCGAGACTTGTTCCCCGAATCTGTCGCGAATCTTAAAAAAAATTATCACTCGTCTTCGACTCGGAATAATTTTCAAAATATTTATGAGCTCGAATAAATTTCCAGAAATAATTTAGCCTCTTGTGATGTTACTAGTGAAAATTCGATAAAATTTTAGCAGTATTTAAAGTTTGGTTGTACGATTAATAAAAAAAATCCCATTTGTTGTAACTTAGTGGAACCCACTGTATAATAATTTAAATTGAAATTAATCTGGTGAAAATAAATCTGGGCATAATATAGCGATACCTGATATCCCTTAATTCAAAAAATGTAACCGAAACCAATAAAGACAGAAGAAACATGAGTAGAAGACATGTTAGTTAGATCTAAACATTGTTGGGGCTAATTAATCTACAGGGTTTTATTAAGTCATGTCCAAATTGCGCAACTTTGCCCTAATTTAACCTTAGCTGTATCTCTTACCGTTAACGATATCCCAATGGGGCGCATCGCATTTATAACACCCTGTACATACATACAGGTTCAAGAAGTATTTAAATTTAAAAACAATCTTTATTTTTTTGCATAATCGCAAGTAACTGTAAATAACAAAAATCCAACTTATAATACTTTTAATAAAATATTAAAGTTATACCCGGCTTGATAGACAGGGTGAGTTTGCAACTTTGAATAAATTTTGTAAATCCAGTCCAGTTTTTGTTTTGAAAAAATGCACGGGTGTTGGCGTTTAAGTTGTGGTATTTTTTATAAAGAAAATATTGATACAGTGTGTCCCAAATTAGGGATATGACGATATCGTTCCTTTTTTAAATCGCAAGTGTTTAAGTTATACATAAGTACCAAACTTTAAATTTTTGTTATTTGTCATTTATAAGATATTAAACAAACAAAATTTAATTTCATTGAAAAATAAAAAACCTACAATACATCGTTAATACTTTTTCGTCAATCAATGCTAAAAATCTTGTCCATTCACCATTTTTCTAATATCCTAAACGCAAGTAAAACTCGTTTTGAACATTTCTTATTACTTCGGGCGAAATTAACCTACACTCATATCTTATTCATAATTTCAACACCTCAACATTTGACAAGAAATATGAATTTGTTACTTATTATAAACTTTAAAAAATAGTCCATAAAAAACTATGGTTGTCATTTAAAAACCTTGATGATATCGTCATATCTCTAATTTGAGAAACACTGTATCAACATTTTTTTTTATAAAAAAGACTACAACTTAAAATGTTAATACCGGTGTCCAAGCATTTTTCCAAAAAAAAACTGGACTGGATCTACTGAATTTATTCCAAGTTACAAACTCACTGTATTATAGAAACGCTAGAAACATTTTTTAACACAAAAACTCTGCTACATCTCTCTTTTAAAAGATATTAGTTGTTTAGAAATTTCAAAAATCAATTATAAATTCATGCACTGGATCGTGAAAATTTAACTCTGTTTAAAACTTATTCGGCAATTTTGTGTGCTTTATAAACATGCATTTGTTTGCACCCTTCCTCATTACGAATGCAATGTTTGAGGTATTTGTTCCTTGAAGTTATAAAGAAGGATTATTAAACATAATTCCATTGAAGTTAGTTCGCATGATGATTATGCTTAATAAGAAAAAAGGCATTACTTATTCAAATTGACCAAGCTTCTATTATTAAGGCATTATTAGTAATTCAAATTCCGAAATTATGTTTATTATTGTTTTCCACTAGGTACCGGTTTCGCAGCAGTGCTGCATACTGAGAAAAAAGTCTTCTAGTCCTTATAAGAATTCACATACTCTATAGAACTTTTTAATACTATATGTGACAGCAACGCGCTTTCCTACTATAAGACAACGAAAATTGCTAGACAGTTGTGTAGTGATAATATCACGGTATTATAATATTGTAATATAATAAGTAATAATATATAATTGCTTGGGGGAATAGACAAAGTTAGAATTTTATAGTTTTAATAAAATAAACCAGTTGTAAGGACTGATTTGTAAGAATTATTAACAACTATAATTTACTAATCGTTTAAATACTTAAATTACTATTTTTCCTCCCATTAATTCTTTATTATTACTAGAATGATTTATTTAAGCCTGGTGCGAATTTAAATTTGCTTGAGTTTATCCGGAATAATCCGCTTTAGGTAGTTTAAAACAATCCATCTTTTATGGACGGAAAATATTTAAATAGTTTAGTCGAGGTGTAGGTAAAATTAAATTCTGAAAAAGAGTTTGAGCGTGTTTTAGAATAGGATACAAAAGATAATTATTCGGTGAGAGTTCTGATATAAAATTATTAATGACGCCATTGATACTTTTTATAGCTGTTCATAAAAGGCCTGGGCTCTGCAATGGTCTGTTTAGTGTATTTTTATTTAATGTATTAGGCAAATTACAGGAAATAATTAAATTTATGAACCGTTTAAGATGTTCTTGTATAAGCTGCTTTGCAATTTTTGGAAGATGCGATCTTTTTTTTTGTGGAATATAGAAATGTATGATGACCTGCATTTCTTGACGAAAATATTAAATGTTTATTGTGCATTTCTTTAAGAATAACTACAATGTTGGGTATGATCACTGATCACCTTTTGTTACAGGGTTATTACGATCTTAAAAGATATGATCTCCAATTATTATCGTCACTTAAAATATTGGAAGTTGTGACCAGCATTTCTTTATTATTAACGAAAATATTAAATTGTTTATTGTGCCTTTCTTTAAAAATGACTACAACGTTGGGTATGATCATTAATTAACTTTTTTAAAGGATTATTACTATCTTGAAAGATGTGATAATCTCCAATTATTATGGCACTTAAAATATTTAAATGTATGACCAGCATTTCTTAAAGGGTTATTACGATTTTGATGGATGTGATCTCCATTTATTAGTCGTCACTTAAAATATTGGAATGTATGACCAGCATTTCTTTATTATTAACGATAATATTAAACTTTTTATTGTGCCTTTCTTTAAAAATAACTACAACGTTGGGTATGTTACTATCTTGAAACGTGATGATCTCCATTTATTATCGCACTTAAAATATTGGAATGTATGACCAGCATTTCTTTAAGGATAACTGCAATGTTGGGTATGACCATTGATGAACTTTTCTTAAAGGGTTATTACGATCTTGATTGATGTGATCTCCATTTATTAATCGTCACTTAAAATATTGGAATGTATGACCAGCATTTCTTTATTATTAATGAAAATATTTAATTGTTTATTGTGCCTTTCTTTAAAAATAACTACAACGTTGGGCATGATCATTAATTAACTTTTTTAAAGGATTATTACTATCTTGAAAGATGTGATGATCTTCAATTATTATGGCACTTAAAATATTGAAATGTATGACCAGCATTTCTTAAAGGGTTATTACGATCTTGATAGATGTGATCTCCATTTATTAATCGTCACTTAAAATATTGGAATGTATGACCAGCATTTCATTATTATTAACGAAAATATTAAATTGTTTATTGTGCCTTTCTTTAAAAATAACTACAACGTTGGGTATGTTCACTATCTTGAAACGTGACGATCTCCATTTACTATCGCACTTAAAATATTGAAATGTATGACCAGCATTTCTTTAAGAATAACTGCAATGTTGAATATGATCATTGATGAACTTTTCTTAAAGGGTTATTACGATCTTGATGGGTGTGATCTCCATTTATTAATCGTCACTTAAAATATTGGAATGTATGACCAGCATTTCTTTATTATTAACAAAAATATTAAATTGTTTGTTGTGCATTTCTTTAAAAATAACTACAACGTTGGGTATGTTACTATCTTGAAAGTGATGATCTCCATTTATTATGGCACTTAAAATATTGAAATGTATGACCAGCATTTCTTTAAGGATAACTGCAATATTTGGGTATGACCATTGATGAACTTTTCTTAAATGGTTATTACGATCTTGATGGGTGTGATCTTCATTTAATCGTCACTTAAAATATTGAAATGTATGACCAGCATTTCTTTAAGAATAACTGCAATGTTGGGTATGATCATTAATGAACTTTTCTTAAAGGGTTATTTCAATCTTGATAGATGTGATTTCCATTTATTAATCGCCACATAAAATATATCGGAATGTATAACATGACCTGCAGTAAAGTATAAACTTTTTATTGTGCATTTATTTAAGAATTACTACAATGTGAGTCATAATCATTGATTAACTTTCTTTAAAGGATTATTATTATCTTAAAAGTTGTGATCTTCATTTATTAATCGTTTATTAAAATATTTAAATGTATGACCAGCATTTCTTTAAGAATAACTACAATACTGAGTATGATCACTGATCAACTTTCCTTGATAGCGTTATTACGATCTTGAAAGTTGATATCTCCATTTATTTGTTACTTAAAATATTGGTATGTATGACGTGCATTTCTTTATTTATTATTTCTTTAATTACAGTGTTGGGTATGATCAGTGATCCACTTTTGTAAAGGATTATTACGACCTTGAAAGGTGTGATCTCCATTTATTAATCATCACTTATAATATTGGATGAATGACCCGCATTTCTTGAAGGTTAACTTGAAACGTATGATCCGCTTTTCTGATTGGTAGATACAATTTTAAAATCCGTGAGCTGCATGCATATTTGTACCTACCAACAATTTTATTTCAGAAATGCGTTGTTCTCGAACTTACCACATAATTTTTAAACTGCAACTGTTAAGATGTATTTATTCTCTGTACTGTAAAAATTCCAGCAATACCAACAAAATGCTGTGAAAATAATAATAATAATAATAAAGTAGCAATATTTAAGAGTAAATAATAACACTATGTTGCAAATAGCTAACATATACGTATATATTTTCTATTCTACGACCTATTATTGTCCGCGATATCTACAATGTTTATCCACAGTATATGATTCTATTTCTAACAGTAACTAAAACTATTTCTCTTTAGTTTTTCATGTTATCTATTTTTTAACGTGAAGACAATGTTTAATGGTAGCCAAGTTTATTAAGGCTAATATTTTTACTTAATTAATTCACTTCTTAATATATCTGGTAACTAGCTATATAAAGCTTTATTAATTTAACAATGTTTTAATTTTAATAATATGAAGAGACATAACGTAAACAAGCTTAACTTTAGTAAAGCGAAGTATATCTTTATTATAGCTCGTATTTTAAGCTTGTTTACTATCAGTAAAGTCCAACATAACTTTCTGTATAGCGCAAAATTTTGAATTTATTTCCCGTGAATTTAAATTAATCTTTTTAACATTAATAATCTTTATATTATACAGTCAGCTTCAGTCTAACAAAACTTAAGATTAAAGACTTGTTTATATTTATTTTGGACACAAAATTAGGATACTTTGATTTGAAACCATCATTGTTTTAATTTTATTTTAGGGTCAATATAAACTTGTTTTACTTATATTTAAAGCTAGTTATCTATAAGCGAAAAATATATTATTTTAGGAACAATGATAAGATGAGAGGATAATGTTAAAGAAAATTGTTAGGGAATGGATTGAGGGGGTTCGAAAATAAAATGAAATACAGAGTGTTCCATTTAAAGTATCGAAGTTGTTACTAGTTTTTGGTTGAAGTGCATGACAACCCTGCATCGTCTAAAATATTTTAGATAAATAGAGCATTTCCGCTTATGCAAATGACCAAATTTTCAGAACGGTAGCTGGTTCGTTTTATACTTCTAACGTACCATCCACCGTTAATCACCCTGTATAATGGGTTGAATTATATTCCTTACCTTATGATAACCCTATATATTATAAAATGAAACATTCTTTTGTGTATTAAGCGTAATTTATTTACTATCGCCTAGTGCTTTCGGCCCATTATGAGGCCATCATCAGGGCTTAGGTTCTAAAAGAAAAACACAAACAAGAGTAAAAACACAGCAGGAACAAACTACGTGAGAATACTTACTCGTCAAATTTCAAATTATGTCCAGGAGACAAGAAACATACTAAAAAGATATTTGAAAATTTCTAAACAAATTTTCTTAGTAAAGGTTTCAAATTATAAACATATACGGGGTCCTGCACCTCACCTCCCGTCTTCTATAGCCATAGACAATTTACCTTTAGATAAACAAACAATAATCACGAATGTGGCAGTTTTATGGCCTCGCGCATGTAAACAAAACTGGGAACTATTAGACATGCGCACTGCAACATTATCGTTTGACGAATGGGAAAATAGACAGGTCCGGGCTTTAAAATTTAAGTTCTTGCTCATATGCCACCATAGAGGGTTTATTTTACCCCTATTTGGGCATAATACAATTATACAACGGCTGCAACTAGTACTAGTCATTGTTTATATTACAATCGGAGTCACTAAAAGCACAAACACAATTCACTAACTAAACTACACAAAAACTAGAAATCCATAAATATTAAACACCAGTCCCACAATCCACGATAGCCGATCCGATAGCTGAAAACTTTAGAAAACTACAAGGAATCCGCAGAGAAGAGAAACCTTAAAACACAACAACAAAAATGGCGGCCGAGCCGGTTCTGGAGAGTATTTTTGAGCGCGTCGATTATTGTCGATAAAGTAGGGCGGCCGATAACACGAGGTTTGTGCGCATGCACGAAGGTTCCCCGAATGAAGACAGCTGACCGACGAGTCATGCGCTCGGACGTATTTTTTCACCCATAAAACGTAACTTTTGTTTGCGCAGGAGATAAGCTGTAGGTATCTAAAGGTAAATTGTCTATGTCTATAGCTCACTTATTAATTAAGTTAGGCTTTTGATAATTTGCAGACCTTGCCTGTATCTGGGTGCGCATTTAAGGAAAATATTTTTTTTCATACAGGGTGTTCCAAAAAAGTGTGACGTCATAAGGATGTATTTGTATATTACACACCATATATTATTATATTCTTACTTATTTGGGTGCCTTCTATAATTACCTACATACCCCTATAATTTTATAAAAATAGATTCAGTATTATATGTGAAAAAAAAAATACTAAAAAATATCAGATTTGCACCACTGGTTTTAAAAATTAATAAAAACTAAAAATAATGCCTCGTTAATAAAATTATACAAATATACTTATTAAATAAAGTCTAACAGTCTCGTTAACCCAGTTTGACCAATACGAATTGTACAGGGTGTCCAAAGTTTAGTGTCAAACTTTGCAAACTTTAAAGCAATTTATTTTTCTTATTTCAAATAGTTTTATTATGTCATTCGATGCAAAATTAAAAATCAAATATTTGTCTTAATTACAACTCTATCCATTTTTTTATATGCAACTAAAAACGCTACAAAAATATGCTAGCTACTGTTACGTTACTTTAACCGATTTTACATTGATATAAATTTATGATTAGTGATTGTAGCAAATAATTTGTTCCACTTTTCTCAACATGACAGGACCTAACGAGATAAATAGTTATCGATAAATTAGCAAATATAAAATAAAAAAAACCTTTTGCAAACAATTTATCCATTCAGCACCGCACGGAGCCTATATCGTGTTTCAGCCAGTATCTCGTGCAAATTAATGCATCATAGGGTCAATTACAGTATCCCAATTGACACCCTGAATATTAATTGGTCCAATTCAGTAGTATATAACGACTGTTTAACTTTGGTCCATTAAGACTCAAATATCTTGTTATATATAAGAAAAAAAGGAAATTTAAAATGATAGTAACCACAGGTAAAGTACTTACAATACAAACACAAAATTATCGCATCCTTTATCTTTTGGAGAACCAAAAAGTCTCTGGTAAAAACATTATGTAAAAAATATATTAACGGAGCCGAAAATGTCACATTCAAATATTGCACAGGAGTGTATTCAGTATATTATTATACAATAATAGTTTATTTGCTATAAAATGTTGAAAACGAATATTCTATGATAGTTTGCAATTTTCTGGTAGGGGATTGATGTTTTCTTGGACACATTTTGTGATGTCTGCTGTTTGCCATGAGTTATTAGGAACTTTTTGAATATGCCTGGAGCATACAATATATCTAACTAAGCGCAATGGATAAAAAGAAGCAACTTTATGGGTCGCCAGACTTAAAAGGTCCCCAGATATTTCTCATGGCACGTAATAAAATAATCAAATGGTTATGTTTTACAAACACAGTTAAAACTACCAAACAGAACTAGGTAGGTACCCATACAGGGTAAGTCGGGAGGAATGGTCCAAACTCTAAGGGTGTAATCTATGCATCAAAATAATAAGAAAAAAACTAAAATGTTGTTATCCAATATTCATTTGTTTTTAAATTACAGCGTTAAATAAAATAATAATATTGTTAAACCAAAATATGCAACATTAACATTGTTTTAAATAAATCATTGGTTTTGTAAATTTTTAAAAATACCGCCATTGACTTCTAAATATTTCCTGCTTCGTTTACGAAGGGCGCGCGTGGCTCTTCTAATTGATTTGTGCATTTCTTTAATATTGAGTGCAGCATTCCTAAGGCGTCTAATTAATGCATCCCTAGGATCTACTTTTACTTTGTATACCTTATTTTTTAACCAACCCCATAAATTATAGTCCAACGGTGTGAGGTCTAGCGATCTAGGAGGCCAACTAATAGGACCATCGCGACCAATTCAATCCTCTGGAAACTTTTGGTCCAGATACGATCACGCATGTCGTGTATTATATCACAGACCACTCGCCTTGAATCCCTGTCTGATCGATGTGCGCGCCGGATAATCCAAGGTTAGGTAATATAAAAAAGTGTTGAGTCGTTTTAGGAATAAATTATAACGTTTAGAACGGATCTAAAACATTAAAAAAATTAAATAAATTTGAAACTTCTGGTAGTAAAATATTTTAATTTTTTTATAAAAATATACAATTTTAGATTTTTTTTATGAGTATAAATACAATTATCATTTTTTTTTAATAGTACTTATCAGAGTACCAACAAATTTTGGGCTTATATTGTACTTACTTTTTACAATAATATTATTTTTTACGTAATAATGTTTTTAGTTGATATAATATTTATTTAACTACATTTACCTCACATTAGTTGGAAAATAATAACATATTAAAAAGATAATGGCTATTATGGAACCTTAAATTAATGAATTACTACCAAAGTTAATTAAGCTATTGCCAGAATAAGAAGTTGCCGAGCCTATAGTTATTATTTTCTACAAACCGTGATGTCAATCATTTTGAGGAAATATTGATTGGTAGCCAATAGAGAGAGTTACATGCAATAAATTGCTAAAAAATTAAGATTTAGAAAATTACCTTTTTGGAAAAAATTGTTTATTACTTACTTACTTTTCTTTAATATGCAACCTATAGACGAAAATATAATACTTAGTATTTTTTTTGAGGTTTTAGATTTCATCCTGTAACTTTTTAACATTTTGTGACTTCTTTTTGACACAACGAATGTAATCATTTTGACCAGAATAAGAAAACTATATTCTTCCTTAAATCAAAAACTCTTCATTTAAAAACTAACATATTCAAAAAATGGTTTATCCAATCTTTGTCCCTTGACGTTACTGGTGCTTCTGGAAAATGATTTGACGAATAATTGTCAATCATCTCGCTATAAAAATACATTACATAAATTGCGGTTTCGAAAATAACTTCAGCGAAAATTCTTACTTAAATTTTCTATTCGAAATTAAATCAATGAGATTTCATGTATATAAATTTTATTGGCGGAATTAATTATGCAAACATTGATAGTAATTTCCTGTTGGTTCGTTAAATCCGAAATACGCTAAATATGCCAGTACATTTGATCTGCGGCATAATTTGGAGTGTGTAATTAAAGCATGCAATCTCGACGAACTTTACAAAACAGTTTTATAGTGGTGTTATACCATGCAGGTTAAATTAAATATTAAAAATCTTTGCGAATATTCATTTGGAAAATTATATAGTAATTTCTCGAAAACAAGGTTGATTAAAATTGAAAAACCCTCTAGATGTCTGGTTCTTGGTATAAGAAAAAATACTTTATCTTAGTAGACCAGGGTCGATAATTTTTGAAACCAAAAAAAATAATAGTAGGATAAAACCCACGATTTATCTCGATTTCCGGCAAAACTACAAGTCCTATGGAAAAACATTAAATCGCAAAGTTGTAGGTAAGAAAAAGATCTACAACTTTTGTATTTACACTTTTTTCACATAACCTCAAAATTTATGTGAAAAATTGAAATAACCAAGTTTTTGGTTTTTTATTTTTATCTTTTACAAAAAAATTTTTTTATACATGAAATTTGGTGAAAACTTACCTTTTTATGTCCCAAACACACTGTTATTTTTTTGATTTAAAATATTAATTTTTTAACCTTATTTTGACTTAATATCGAAAAAGCACCCTAATTTTCGATCGAAAATTCTCACGTCAAAATATCTGCTTTTTTACAAAAGTCGGTGGGCTTTTTGTTCCTTGAAATCTCTACTTTCTGATGGTGTAAAAAAAATACATTACTCTGGTAAATGTTCTCAAAAAATGCAAAGGAACGAACGTCTTATTAAATAATAACTTTATTAACTTATTTGGTTGTTAATTATAATAGTATATTTCGACTTGCAATTTTTTGCTTATCAATGTAACATGGAATCTTACGTTTTTTGAGTAATTAATGTATAAATTTTAATAAATAGCTCAAAATTATACATAATGAATTAAAAAAAAATCGGATTCGAGTTTTTTTCGCTTCTTTGCATTTTTTGAGAACATTTATCATAGTAATGTATATTTTTTTACACCATCAGAAAGTAGAGATTTCAAGGAACAAAAAGCCCACCGACTTTTTAAAAAAAGCAGATATTTTGACGTGAGAATTTTCGATTGAAAATTAGGGTGCTTTTTCGATATTGTCACGCCCAGTTTTTAGGGTGCGACGAGGGCGTAGAGGTAGCGGAACCTTAATGACTATTTTAGGAAAACAAATTTATTTTGAAAACAAATTTATTAACAAATTAAATAAAGATCACCTGATGGGTTTACAAAGAATGAAATAACCAAATAAAATAACCAAACGAAATAACCAAATAAAATAACCAAATGAAATAACAAAATGAACAGATCGGATTTAAACATTTTATAAATTAAATGTTACACTTTACTTACATTAATTTTATCAGCATTATTGGCTTCTTGGGGGACCAGCAAAGATGATCACAAAATTTTTAACTGCTTATTACGGACTCTTGAGCACTAGTGCCGGACGATATTTTTTCTATCAATAGTGTGCCGTTCACCAAGTCAGCAGTTTTCCCTTCTTTTAGGGAAACGACGAACTCCGGTCGTGAACCTTGATTCTGCTGACTTGACGACTTGACAAAACCATTGATAGATCGGGATGCGCGTATAATGTTTCATAATTGCAACTTTTCGAACTTGTTTAATAAATTTAATATAGGTTTTATGTTACGTAGGAATGACCTGACATTAGCCTTAACTATAGAAATCTATTAAAAATTCGAATATTGAACCATGAAACATTTTTAAATAAATTCGAAACATTTTTAAATAAATTCCTTTTGTGACAATATTAAGTCAAAATAAGGTTAAAAAATAAATATTTTAAATTAAAAAAAATAACAGTGTGCTTGGGACATAAAAAGGTAAGTTATTTCAATTTTTCACATAAATTTTGAGGTTATGTGAAAAATAAATACAAAAGTTGTAGATCTTTTTATTACCTACAACTTTGCGATTTAATGTTTTTCCATGGGACTTGTAGTTTTGCCGGAAATCGAGATAAATCGTTTTCTACCCTTAAAAACTTACCCCCCTCCCCACTTCCCGACCTCGGATCGCCCGTAATTTATTTTTCCTTTCATTTTTTTATATTTTCTTCCTTTTCCAATGGGTTTCATCCTACTATTATTTTTTTTCACTTTCTACCATTTTCAAAGGCTTCAGCCCTGGTCTATAGTTATTTAACAGGCAGTTCACGATAATCCCTTTACAACTAAAGGTTGGTTTTCTGTATTATTTTTTCCAATCAAAAAAATTTCACTTTTCCTACACCAAATACCCACCACAAAACTTTTCGATTACGATTTGAACTCTAAAGGCCTTGTAAAGTTACAGCTGGAAAGGACCGATTGCTGACACTGAAATACCTCAATGATACCAAGGGTCAACAACAGCCCCAGCTGGTTTAGTCTGGCTGTCTTCCCTAGGTGGTAGCTCACATCTTTGAGCTTAAACCTAGATTACACGTATTTAAATAATGTAGATGTGACGTTTAAAAATGTATCCATAAAACAAATAAAGAGATTAAGAAAGAAAGAAAGAAAGAAAAAGTAATCCCTTTACTGCTATGACACTGTTTATTTTTTGCCTGTTGGCTTTGAAAGTGTGGGTTATTTTATTTCTGAATTTACGCGGTCTTATCGGTTTGTTATTGTTGGAAAACGGTAGGAAAAAACCAGCTTTATTTTTGGTTTAGGTACAGGTAGCAAGAATGTTTTAATTTCTATATAGGTAAATGTTTTAAGAAAAAAAAATATAGTTCTCATTCATTCTCTTTTCGCCTTTCCTTTCATTCTTCATTCATACCTTTATTGGTTGATTTTATTTTGTAGCAGGCGTGACTGATTTTTGTGGGCGGGGTAATTTTTATGTATTGATTTATTAGTGATTTTTAATCGTTAGATATAATTTGGAAGTATAGAGGTAATCTATGGTAAATCGGTTTGTTTACATTGTCATTGTGATGCCTTTGTTGTGTTATACCGTGCGAGCAAAAATTATTTGCATCTAAGGACGTAATGCTTAGCCGTAGAGCTTATTACCTGTTGGGTGTCAGTAACTACCTGAATTAAAAATCAATCAGTTATTCCGTCATCTTTGACAGTCGTTACAAGTAATTTGATTCATCGCTAATTTTTCCAATTTCTTGAACAATTCATACAATGGGCTTTACGGAACAGCACAAAACAGTCATGGTTGAAGCGTATTTTAGAAACGCGGTTAGAGTAAATGGTGAGTTGCAATACAATCCGGGTTTGTGCATGGACGATTTTCACGAACATTTTCCTAACGTCGCTTTTATTGCTGGGGATTTTTATCATTGCCTGAAAAGAACCGTGGCTGTGTTTAGGGAAACAGGTACTATACAACACAAAAAAGGAGCAGAAAGACCATCTGTAAGAACAGAAGAACTTATTGTTCCAAACGTTCGTGAAATAATGCAAAATACGCCAACAAATTGTATAAGACGCCTGTCCCAAGAAGTGCGAAGATCAATGGCCAATTTCAGCAATTTATGTAATTATATTTCTTTTTCTTTTTGTATATTCTTACTTTGTTAATTTTGTAAACAACAAAAATAAATTCATATTTGTCAACTTATTTTATTACTCATTAGTTTGGCATATCCTGTCATAATATGAATTTGACAAAAGTTTAACCTAGATTTGGTTAGATATATCGTCCCCATATCATTGTGATCTAAACCAAGCCCTACGTTTTTTAATCCAAGCCCTCTTTGATGCAAATAATTTTTGCTCGCAGGGTATTTTGTGTTAATATTGGGTTATGTATTTGTTTTGGTAGAATTTTGTTGCTATACGTAGTCCATAAAATATTGTGTATATGTTAGTTGCTTGATGTGGATGTCTTATGGATGCTGTTTTTATTTCAGAAGTTACATGTCAGCATTATATTTTGCAGTAACTTTTAGAAAGAAACCAGCTTCAGCTGTTATGTCACATGTGTGTGTCAACCGTCGAAACGCTTTGCTTTTAGAATAAATTTACTCTACCTATACCACGGCAACTTCTTAAACGTGTTTAAAAGTGTCACTTTTATCCTTTGAAATATATCATAGTATTTTCAAATGTTTACTTCTACATTTTCAAATGGTTAGTAATCCATGCCTTGGGGTGTTAAAGTTTAGTATTTTTATGTTATATTTCTGTTCTAAAATAAAAGTTTAAATATGGGCATAATTTTTGCAACCCTAGAAAAGATTACAACTTTTGGTTGGCAAACAAAAATAGTTCTTACTTCCGATGAATGACAAATTTTATATTTTAATTTTACAACAGAAATACCGTCAAAAAATGGAGTTTTCATACCCTGAGTGATTATTAACACAAATTTCCATTTTAGAAATAAATTACAGCCATAAAAAAACTAGAGTTAATGTAGGTGTCAATTTCCCAGCCCGTTGTAAAGAAAAAATATCTTGAACAAAAAAAAAGGGCAAGCACAAGATAAAACCGCTCTCTCTGCGGTGCTGCGAACGGTCCGTTTCGGGTTATTTGTTAACGGTAATTACTACGCAACGAAGGATTCATTTTAAATAAATTCCATTCGGAGAAGCAACTTTTTTTTATATTTATTTTGGCTGCTTGTTCTGAACAATTTAAAAATAAAATGTACCGACCAAATAATTGAAATTATGTTTATTTCTATTCCTGAAATCTAAATGACCATATACCGTGCGAGCAAAAATTAGTTGCATCAAAGAGGGCTTGGATTAAAAAACGTAGGGCTTGGTTTAGATCACAATGATATGGGGACGATATATCTAACCAAATCTAGGTTAACATTTTGTAAAATTCATATTATGACATGATATGCCAAACTAATGAGTAATAAAATAAGTAGACAAAAACAAATTTATTTTTGTTGTTTACAAAATTAACAAAGTAAGAATATACAGAAAAAAAAAGAATTACATAGATTGCTGAAATTGTCCACCGCCATGCTCCAAGCATAAATTCACACGTCTCTTCATATTTTCGAAAGTGTTGACCAGCATCTCTGGAGAAACGTTACCACATTCTTGGATAATCCTTTCTTGTAATTATTGTTCTAAATTTGCAACTGGTGTTTTAAAAATAGTGTTCTTTAAATAAGGAAAAACGAAGTAATCCATAACCGTTAAACAAGGTGATCTAGGTGCGTCTTTTAAAATCTGCGGCTTGTATTTCTTGGAATACTTGCACTTTATAAGGAAATAAATTTAGCTGCTTCTTAAGAATAGTCCTGCATGTTTCATAAGATCTTCGCACTTCTTGGGACAGGCGTCTTATACAATTTGTTGGCGTATTTTGCATTATTTCACAAACGTTTGCAACAAGTTCTTCTGTTGAGTAATAGATGTATTTTGGACTTCCATTGCCTTTAGTTTTTCATATCACAACGTTTCAACTGGTAAGTATCTAAGCCCACACCTATTTAACAAGGGCTTCCAAACGTTTCTTATATCTGCAGAAGGTTTACTGAAACAGTCAGTGTTCTGGATTATGACAGCTGCTTCTTTGAATTTTCTCTTTCGCCAATGTTCTTCTTTAAGTATAATTTTTGCGTTTGCCCATTGTAAATGATGGCCGTGGGTCCAAGCGTGGTCTGCTGCACCGGATCTGTTTGTTTCTCCTTTTAGTGTGTGGTTTCGATGTTCTTTGATCCTTGTTTGGAGAGGTCGTATGGTTTCACCAACATAGGATTGTCCGCATTCGCAAGGTATTCTGTATACACAATTCTTCGTGTCCTTTTGATTTGTTGGTTTTGTCCTCGTCAGGTGGCTTCTTAAGGAATCTTTGGAGCTGAAGACTGTTCGGATGTTGTACTGTTCCTATTTCCCTAAACACAGCAACGGTTCTTTTCGGGCAATGATAAAAATCCCCAGCAATAAAAGCAACGTTAGGAAAATGTTCGTGAAAATCGTCCATGCACAAACCCGGATTGTATTGCCACTCACCATTTTCTCTAACCCCGTTTCGAAAATACGATTCAACCATGAATGTTTTGTGCTGTTCCGTAAAGTCCATTGTGTAAATTGTTCAAGAAATGGAAAAATTAGCGATTAATCAAATTACTTGTAACGACTGTCAAAGATGACGGAATAACTGATTGATTGTTAATTCAGGTAGTTACTGACACCCAACAGGTATTAAGCTCTACGGCTAAGCATTACGTCCTTAGAGGCCCTCTTTGATGCAAAGATTTTTTGCTCGCACGGTACTTACTATTTAAGATAACACAGACTTAGTGTCTTTAGGTCATGAGCAATTGAATCCTAAAAATATTAGTTTTTTGGATCATGCGTTCTTTCAAAAAGTATACATTTTTGTTATTAGTATCGTTTGAAAGCTCATATTATAAGGTGTGTTTGAAGCTCGTGAATGGAAGTAACATTTCTTTTATACAAATCGAGTTTAACGCTGTAAATAATGTTTCACTCTTGTCTCGCTTTTTCTCGTCTCGTCTCGCGAGAACATTAGTACTTATCACTCGAAAAAAGCTATCTTCATTACCAATATTGCAAGGTGGCCAGGCAAAGACTCCATATGACATTCTAAATATAACGATGTGTCACTTGTCACTTTTTGTCACCAAGAAAATATTTTTTTTCCAAATTTATTGTTTTATCTAAAGGGCTATGAATACCTTAAAATCACTTATTTCAGTTTTTTAATCTTGGGAAAAATACAATTGTACTATTTTTGGTCCAATGCTATGTGCTGTGTGAAATTTAATCTTTAAAGATGTATAACTAATTTTTTTTTAAACGGCAACATGGTGGCTCGTCGGGTTAAGAAAAAAGAGGATTTTATTACGATTATTTTGATACCATACACAATTAGGTTTTAGAAAAGCTGCCATTAAAAAACTTTAAGAAGTTAACTGGGAACTTTCCTAAAATGAAGCATCTTTTGAGATTAAATTTAGATTTAAACGTATCAAGTAGCAATTTTGCTGGTCACAGGCTACTTGATGCATAATCTAAATTTATTCTCAAAATATGCTTCATTTCACGAAAGCTCCAAGTTAACTTCTTAAAGTTTTTTAATGGCAGCTTTTCAAAAACCTAATAGTGTGTGGTATCAAAATAATCATAATAAAATCATCTTTTTTCTTAACCCGACGAGCCACCATGTTGCCGTTTAAAAAAAATGAGTTATACAATTTTAAAGATTAAATTTTACACAGCACATAGCATTGGACCAAAAATAGTACAATTGTATTTTTCCCAAGATTAAAGAACTGAAATAAGTGATTTTAAGGTATTCATAGCCCTTTAGATAAAGCAATAAATTTGGAAAAAAAAATATTTTCTTGGTGACAAAAAGTGACAAGTGACAGATCGTTATATTTAGAATGTCATATGGAGTCAAAAAAAGGAAAAATATACCAGGTGTTCCATTTTAAAATCGGAAGTTTATGTCACTTCCGGTTAAACCGGAAGTTCCATAATGTTGAGTCACGAGGGGCGAACTACCTTCCGTGGACACCCGGTATAAATGATCACTGGCCGGAAATTAAAAGGTACATAAAGTTTCCTACCTTGTTTTAAGGAGCTACGATAATTTATTTGCACCCTGAAACACTGTAAGTTTCGTTTTCGACATGATTATTTGAAAATAATGCCGCTGTTAGTCAAAATAATCTAGCTTCATTTTCACTATTTACATACAGTCAATATATCACAAACTACAACTCCTCCTTCGAAGTCGGGCTCTTTCGGATTTAATCAAAAATGAAAATAAACTCATGCAATTACAATACAACACGCGTTAAAGCAGACTTATCAGTAATTTTGATGCACCTGTGGTATTACCCCTGAAAATTACATAAATTTATTTTCAGCCAATTAGACGGCTCCTTTTTGTTTACGTTGCGTATAGCAACGGGAGATAATCGCGATAATTTTGTTAGTTCCTATTAACTTAATGAAATTAATAAGTGATAATTTTTCTGTCAAAAATGAAGTGCTTTATATTTATTGGCAAAAGTTACTCAGAATAAAATCAAAATACATTTTGTTGCTAACTTATAATTTTTGTTGATACTAACCAATTTGCTTTACATAATATCGAACACCGAGGCTAAAAGAGACACGAAAAAATTAACTAAACTCATCGGAAATATGTTTTTTTTTAAGTTTCATTTGAAACTATGTAGACATGTAATATCAGATGTTATGGTTGAAAACGAATTAATGTTTTAATTGTTCCTTAAATTTTAGTAATAAACCCTAGTTACTAACAAGTAAAATTACCTTCTATTGTAAAAATCTGTGCGTCATATTTAACTAAACTCATCGGAAATATGTTTTTTTAAGTTTTATTTGAAACTATGTAGACATGTAATATCAGATGTTATGGTTGAACACGAATTAATGTTTTTAATGTTCCTGAAATTTTAGTAATAAACCCTAGCTACTAACAAGTAAAATTAACTTCTATTGTAAAAATATGTGCGTCATAATAAACTAAACTCATCGGAAATATGTTTTGTAAAGTTTTATTTGAATTTTATAACCTATAAAGACATTGGATTTCAGATAACAAATTTGTTATTTAATGTTTCTCACATTTTAGTAATAAAAATGAGTTACTAACGGCTAAAAGATTTCTAAAACTAATTAGTTACAATTAACTAAAGCCTCCGGAAATATGTTTTTGTAGCATTTTAGCAAAAAAATTA
This sequence comes from Polydrusus pterygomalis, assembly GCA_963969555.1. Taxonomy (NCBI): domain Eukaryota; kingdom Metazoa; phylum Arthropoda; class Insecta; order Coleoptera; family Curculionidae; genus Polydrusus; species Polydrusus pterygomalis. The sequence continues at coordinate 85,997,498 of OZ018376.1, forward strand.
CATTAAGAAAAAACTCCAATTTATGAAATTTTCTTACCGAATATCCTACGCAGCAGAATTAATTCTCGATAATTCCCACAGTTAATAGTTTAGGCAATGTAACAAAAAATAATTTTGTATTCACTGCAAGAATGTATACATATATTGTCTTGACCTAATTTAAAAATATTAATTTTATGATTTTTGAAAATGCTTAATTATAATTTTTTTTTCAGGTATGGCTATCAGTTTATCGCACGTACCAACTCGTAAGTAATTTTTCTTAAATCTATATTAAAGACATAACTTTGCCAGCTGTTTCGCATTTTTTTACTGGATTCGAACTATGTATGAATTTCATAGAGCGATGATATGTAATTAATCGAATTCCATAGCAGAGAAGCAGCCATTAGAAAGTAATTTGCCAAAGCGGTTTCGCGTTTACCAGATAGGCTCTGAGACGATGTAAATATTAAAGCCGTAAAAGGGGTTTGGATTTTACATCAAGGATTCGGGGTTAAAGTACATAAGTTAGCAGACTTTAATTACAATCTTTCTTTGATTCGGAATATTATATATATATAAGACGGAAGTGGGGATGCAGAGCCGTCCAAAGCCATTGAGCGCAGGACAGGCAAATTTTGTAAAGTATTTTGAAACGTTTGCCAAAAAAATTAATGTGTGCAAACCTTTTCGCTCATCCGTATCTTATGTCGTCGTTTATTCTATTATTAACATTTTAAACAATTTGTTAAATTCTAATCGAAATCAAACTTTACTGCCCAGTTAATCTCCAATCTCCCGTCATTTTGTCGTTTCCGCTTTAAGCTGGAAAAAAGTAATTATGAGTAAAGGTTATAAAAGCGAAAGGCCCTGAAGACGCTTTTTATAAGCCCCGTGGGAATTTTCGGAAATTTTGTCGCTTGTCTGTTTATTGGTTTTCGCGGGACCAGTATTTACGTAAGCATTAATGTTCACTTCTTTTTTTAAGCCGATAAGGAGTTACGCTTCTTATTTGATTGAGCTTATTAGAGGCATCTTTGATAAAGTTAAGATTATAATAGTGTATTATTTAACTAGCTTATAATATAGAGTAATATAGACTATTATAGGTATAATAAACGAAGATGATTGTATATGGTTCATCATAGGCGAGTCAAATACTATATGCTTTATCTGCCACCATAGACTTAGACTCTCTTACGCAAACAAAAGTTACATTTTATGGGTGAAATAGTATATTACATAACAAATGTTGAAAGTGGTACCGCTCAAACGAGGAGGAAATTCTCCGATTGTGAGAAAATCACTTTCACACGAGTAATGTACAAAATTTTTCCTACGACCATACAAAATATTCAAAAAGAGTTTGATTTGTTTTTAATAGTTTGTTCGCCATTATGTTAAACAAATTTTTTCAACACTAGAGTAAAAAAAATTATTTCAACTCTAGAGTTGAAAATAAATTTTAAATATTGCTTATCTTACCTTTGTTAAAAGATACTGTTTATCACATGCATTAACAAGAAATTCTTGCAATTTTTCAGTTGTTAAAGGTTTGGCCTTTTTGGGTCGGTATCCAGTAGATGTCCTTTCTATAAGAAAGCCTTTAATTTTACATATTTTGTGATATCCACATTATGATTGACATTTAGGGTACTTCGTAGCATGAAATATTATGTCCACAGTGTAGACGGAGCTACTTTTTGGGACATCTTATTAAAGTAAGCCAGAAAATTTTTTTCAGAAAATGAGCTTTTTACATTCTTTGACTTGCGCCATTCCAAAAATTGTTCATAAGCATACTCATATCTCTTTTTGGATTTTTCCGAAAGCAGTTTAGATAGCGTATCATGAGCAGCTTTCAATACTTCTGGTGGAGTTAGTTCATCGATATCACTATCGCATTCATTTTTTGATAAAGTTTTAAACACAAAATAAAAAATACTGTAACGCTGACAATGTACAGACGCAATAAATGTAAAACAAATTTCAAGGCGGATTCCACCAGAAGCGTCTATATTAAAACAAAATAAAAACAATGCCCACTTACACATTTTAACTTACCTAGATTTAAATAAAAATAATAACTTTTTCTCCTATTTGCTTACGCATATCATAAATACTATCTATGTATAGTGAATAAATTTCGTTACTGATTTTTTTGCTGCTTGCATTCTTTCAATTAAACAATAATATACCTAAATATACATACAAAAACAAGAAAACACAAAACTAAAACATAACCTCAACATTATAGAAATATAGAGATGGAGTTAAATATCGATAGCTTGTTAATTATAAAAGTTCTATCTATATTCAATGTGTTTTGAATATTGCTAAAATACATTTACTTACATCAAGCACATTCACTTGTCCCATATCCTTAAACCATTGTATGGATATTTTTATCCGAGATAATTGTAAAATTATAAATCGGTATTTCCTAGGGTATTCTATTTCTGCTCTATAGCTGCCCCTTTTTGTTTCTGTGGTTCAACTCAGTTGACATGTTTGGTGGGTTGCCTGACATATTTTCCCTTTTTGATATACTTATTATTATTTTTATCATAAATACTCTTAGGTTCCCAAAAATATCGAAAAAAAAAAGGATTTTTTTAATTTGCAGTAATGCCCTAGTGTACTTTACTCCACCCAGAACCCCAATTCGCTCCACGGGTCCCGTAAGTTTGTTATTTTTTAAATAGTTTTGCGTCGGCCATCAGCTGTTTTATATTTCAACACGCGTGTGATATAAAGGACTTTCTAGCCAAGTTAGGCGTACTTTTTTTCTCATTTTCATAGGTGGTCGTAGGGAAAATTTTTCTGTACGCACGACTCGCCGGTCACAGACCCAACAGGGATGAGCATGCGCAGAACCAGCTTGTTGTTAGGTTTTCTTTCTTTAATGACATATAAATACACTCCTTGTTATTAGGTATTTTCTCTGCGGATTTCCTGTATTCTTTGCTATCAAGGTAATTCCGGGAGTGTTGCCCTCACATAAAAGAAAAGTCTCCAGAAAAATCAGTTTTCCCGAGTTTTCCCTATAAAAGTTTCAGTTTTTTCTTAATTTTCTTTAAAAAAATTAATGAAATGGTATACTTTTTGTATAATACTTAGAGAGTAGCCATAGGTTCTTTAGATGGTCCATGTCTATATCGAATATCATTTTACCAAATATGCGAGAAAATATTTTTCTAACCACCTGAATTAGTGATGTAAAATTCTCGGTAATAATCTTTTGGAGAATATTCTCGAGAATATTCTCAAGTTAGAGAATTTTCTGAGAATGGTAAGAAAACCGCTAGAAATGGCAATAAAAAGAAATTAAAAATTACCTATTCTGCTTATTTTCGGCAAATGTCAAACGGTGAACGGCGTTAATCAAACAAAACGTAAAGAAATAAAATTTTTATTTAAAAAACATAACATACCTTCCCAAGAATAACTAAAAACTAAACAAACAAAACAATCAAATAAAGAAAGATCACATTTAACTATTAAAAACATACGAGTATACGTTCGCGCTTCTAGGGGATTTCCCTGAATCACTGTTATTGCCAGAGTTATAGAAAAGGTTAGAGAAACTCAAAATTTTAAAAATCATTGCAAAATTTTTCAGTGTAAATCGAGGCGGTGTAAATTATGTAGAAAAGCTTCTTTAGAGAATATTCTCGGGAGAATTTTCTTACAGAGAATATTCTCGAGAATATTCCCCTCTCCCATCACTACACCTGAAACATCCTTACACAATAAGGTTGCATTTCGTCTAACTTACTTTGAGATATTAAAATGCAGATTTAGATTGCAAGATACTACAAGGAAATTGTAACCCTATACCATTATGCAATACAAGCTTTTATTAAGAATATATTCAACATACCAACTACTCAAAATAACAATTTTATACTTCTTATTTAACATGCACCCTATTTCTAAATTTTTCTCAGTCCATGTCACAATAGATCATTCTTTTGGATCTGTAAATTTCGGAAAGTGGCTGCACCTTAACACAAAACAACACCCTAGACACGGTAGAATAAATTTGTACTCTGCCCTAGATGAACGTCATGCCGAAACTTTACCCACGAAAAAGATATATGGAGAGCTGTCTGCCACGTTTACAGTTATTTCGCGAAAAACATACCGCCATAATTTTACCACATCTTTAAACTAAAAACATAAATTCATCTAACTAATTTGTTATCAAATGGGACGCTTAACGTCCTTCTCCGCTAAAATTTTAAAGGTTAGGTAATTAAATTAATAGTTAAGGTTGAATTCTCAACGTCATTCAATCTATTGCCAACCTATAACCTATTTCGCGTTGATTTTTTGAGTTTATTATTTTAATCACTAACATTTAAAGAAAATCAAAATCGTCGGTACATTATTTAGGTAGTATCTGATATATTACAAAAATATCAATTTATTTTATTGCTAATTTTGGGAGAATTGTATAGTGAAAGAACAATGAGTGACAATGACATAATAATGTTAAAAAAAATCTTACCCGATATTTTTCGCTATACAATTCTCCTAAAATAAATTATGAAATTCCTTGATATTTATTAAAATATGCCAATTATTACCTACAGAATATCAAGTCGATACTGATTTTCTTTAAATTTTGTAAAAAAGCTAGAAAAATTAAATAAATCTACGCGAAATAGGTTATAGGTTGGCAAGCATGTTGATTCTCCTACCTTAACTACATGTTTTTTTTAAATGGGACAGACTATTTTGATTTCCACTTTAAAATTTAAATAATTAAAATAGAATTATAACGTAAAAAAGGTAATTACTTCATTAAGCTATTTAAACAATACAATCAAAATACGAACCAACACTGCGGGGAATTGAAGATGCATAGAAAAACGAAACCAAAATAAACCTAACAATAAACAATGTTTTTTCGGTTATTTGTAATTGACAATACTGATCTAAAAAATAAGACTGATTGAAAATAAAAAAATACAATTAACAGTATGAAACAATATAATTTTATGGCTAATATAACAAATTTTCAATAATTATATTTAACTTACTATACTTGCTTTTTAATATCAGCGTTAATAATTATCGAGGATTGCCAGTTACAATTTACTAGAAAAATATTGCTTTCTATGTTTATCAAAAAGATTCGCATAAGAAAATAATTAGGGTTAAATATTAGTATTGAGATATGTTATCATACACTGAGGAAAATAATCTAATACAACAGGTTTGCTAAGACATAGTTTGTATTGATAACTTATTTTTTATTAACCCATATTAAATAAATTGCTAGTGTATCAAACCCGCTTTAGTGTTATAGCAATTCCAGATTTGGTAGAACAGTGTTTTTATTGGTAGTTATCAGTTCCATTAGCAGCCTAGTCTTGTTGAATAATGAACTACTTTTAATACAGCAATTTTGTTATGAAAGCGACCCCAAAAACGAATTGTATCCTTTAGAACCTATAATCCACAAGACGTTGGTGGCAATCGCCGCGAGCCCTAGTATTAGTTTAAACGTATTTGTTGCGCAGGTCACATCGTTGTTCGGACTCTTCTAGCTGTCCTGTCTGAATTTGAATTTTATTGATTCGACCAATACCTGTGTTTCAATTAATTTATTTTTACTCTTGTATATAAGTTTTTTAAAACTTTGCATGGCTGATAAAGCAATAGAAGATTCTTATCTCGCATAACCCATCATTAGTATTGGACTTTATAAATAATCTATGGACGAATTTCACCATCTCAGTTTGTTGTATAATATGTTAAATGTTAAAGACAAGAACAATATTACACTAGAATATATTTAAATTTTTGAGAACTACAGAACTGATTTTTAGTGGTAAGTATATGATTTATTAACCGTAGTAAGCAAATATTATTATGATTAATGTCAAGTTTTATTACAACTGCCAGTCGGACCTAATACAGTATACACTATTGGCAAAATCAAATATAGGGTGCGAAATATATAATGCAACCAAGAGCGAAGGCACATATGGGCAAAGCCTTCAGTTAAAAAGAGACACCTAACCACTCCTACATTCCTACTGAAAGAGGGGATATGTGTGTGGTATGGCCGAGCATTTGCCTGTGAACAGAAACGGATTCAAATTTAGTAACAAAATAGCTTTGATGGAGCTAGTGTCTGATGTTTTTTGTCGTGTGATATTTTTACGATGTTTTCATTTTTATAATGTATGATGCATTTGACTATACAACAGCGGTATAAAAGTTAATGGTATTTATTAGCCGTAAACCTAAAAACGAAATAAAAACTCGTATTCTAAGAAAATAATGATAATCCAAAAAAATTAATATAATAAATAATATCTCCTATAAAATAAGAAATCGCCCAACAACTTCGTGGGTACTCTCAGCTGTTAAATACCACTTGATGATATTAATTTTTTGTTCGCGCGAATAGATTATTAATTTAAAATAACAGTTAATACTTCGCAGGAGGAGCTTGCTTCATACAAAAATATTTATTCAACGTATCGACATCGACTGATCCCGTGGCTGCTTCGACCGCGTGTTCTAAAGAATGGAAGGTGGGAGGTAGGGGATAGCGTGTTCCCTGTTAAACGTGTTAAACCCCTTGTTTTTCAGAGGGTATTTGTTAAACGCTACTAATAATCTCCCTCTGATGCGTTTATATCGGCACCCTAGATTCGTGTTTGTCAATAGTGTATAAAACCAGATTACACCCGCAATAGAACTTCATAATTACTGTTTAGTATTCAGAACAATAATGACTGTAAACCATTCTATGGTAGCATTATTTCGTATTGGTTAAATTACCGTGATATTATCACTACACAACGGTCTAGCAATTTTCGTTGTCTTACAGTAGGAAATCGCGTTGCTGTCAGATAATATACAGGGTGGTCCAACGAAAACTTAACGCCCCGATTTTCCTGCTTTAAAATAATAATGTGGAAAATCGCTCGGACCCGTCGATTTTTATTTCGAGGGGGACATCTTTTGCGTATATTGTCAATCTTGTTATTTCAAGCCCCTAGGAGGGAGGGGGGGGGGGAGGGGTAAGATCTAAATCTTAAATGGATACCCCTATTTTATATATTTTTTTTGGATTCTGCATAAAATTCTGAACATTTTTTAATAAAAGCATTATTAGTCTATACTTAACAGTTTCCGAGATATTGACTCTTGAAAAATGACATTTTTGAACTTTGACAGCGTCTAGCTTTCTAACTGTACGTCTTAGAGCAAAACGGTTTAGTGTCCCTATCTTCGATATTTATTCGATTATATCTTTCCAATAGTGTTAACTTTTGGTTAAACCGTTAGTACTTCCGGTTTAACAGGAAGTTGACACTATTGGAAAGATAATAAAAATCGAAGATAGGGACATGTAAGCCGTTTTGCTCTGAGACGTACAGTTAGAAAGCTAGACGCTGTCAAAGTTCAAAAATGTAATTTTTCAAGAGTAGGGGTATCCATTTAAGATTTAGATCTTACCCCCCTCCCTCTTAGAGGCTTGAGGTAACAAGATTGACAATATACGCAAAAGATGTACCCCTCAAAATAAAAATCGACGGGTCCGAGCGATTTTCCACATTTTCATTATAAAGCAGGAAAATCGAGGTGTTAAGGTTTCGTTGGACCACCCTGTAGTATTAAACAGTTGTATAAAGAATATGCGAATCCTTATAAGGAGTAGAAGGATTTTTCTCAGTGTATCTATTATCTTAAAGAATTATATTATTTACTATAAAAACTTTTATATAATATGGGGGAAAAAACACACAGTCTTCTCCACAAATAATTTATAAGAAGTCAGTTTATACAGGTGGACATGTTTCGGCACTAGTATCCATTTAAGATTTAGATCTTACCCCCCTCCCTCTTAGAGGCTTGAGGTAACAAGATTGACAATATACGCAAAAGATGTACCCCTCAAAATAAAAATCGACGGGTCCGAGCGATTTTCCACATTTTCATTATAAAGCAGGAAAATCGAGGTGTTAAGGTTTCGTTGGACCACCCTGTAGTATTAAACAGTTGTATAAAGAATATGCGAATCCTTATAAGGAGTAGAAGGATTTTTCTCAGTGTATCTATTATCTTAAAGAATTATATTATTTACTATAAAAACTTTTATATAATATGGGGGAAAAAACACACAGTCTTCTCCACAAATAATTTATAAGAAGTCAGTTTATACAGGTGGACATGTTTCGGCACTAGAAAGTGCCATCATCAGCACCGAAGGGCTAAAATAAATTGAGAATAGAAAAAGAATGACAAATCAGATCAATGTATGTACTTACCCCAAGTGCCACTTTTATTTTATATAATATATCGTTTACTTCCTCTGTATATAAATAACTACTTTGGAGTCTTGGTTTAAGGAACTTGAATTAAGACATATAGCATAGAAATTATGTGGCTGTATTTGCGGTGGAGTCAATTTATAATTTATTTTATTGGCAACATACAATGGATGGCCCAGAGAGGCTAACCGTTACTCACTTAGCAAGCGGGTCTTTGGATTTATGTCTTACCATAATTCCAAAGCTGTACCAGATGGCCAAATAAGAATGTACGCCGGCCATATCTCAGTAACCGTTTTAAACAAAGGTTTGAAATAAGAATTATTTATTACTAGCGTGTATCCGGCATGCGTTGCAACCCGCTGGTATAAATACAAACCCGAACAAACCCGATATATTAGTACCCGGCATGCCACTTTCTGAAATTGCACCCGTGCGAAGCCGGGGCGGGTCGCTATTATACATAAAAACCTTCCCCTTGAATCACTCTATCTATTAAAAAAAACCGCTTCAAAATCCGTTGCGTAGTTTTAAAGATTTAAGCATATATAGCTGGTAGGGGACGGACAGACAGCGACAGCGACTTTGTTTTATACTATGTTAAGATTACAAAATCGACCAAGAGAAATTCCTGGAAATTATTTTCAAGTTCTGAAATTTACCGCTAGAGGGCGTTCGACCTATGGCTTAGAAAATTATCGATTTTTATCGATAATATTCGAAATAAAGTTATATCAGAAATTAAGTATTTTATTCTTTAAAATATAGCAGATCCATTGGTCAAAGAGGTAACTGAAATACCAACTTCTATAGATCAATTCAAATTCCCCACACAGACATTATCAGCAAAGCGAATGATAAAAGGCTGGCAGGCGCAATATGAAAGTTTTCAGAAAGCTTTATAAAATAAAAGTATGTTTAGTAAAAAATACCAAAAAAACAATGTGTTACAAGGTAACAAATAGAAGCTTGATCAGAACTATATCTAGGCTTAGAAGCGGACATGATCTATATCCTAAAAATAACACAAAAATAAGCTTACGAAACCAAGAAAATTGTGAATTTGGTGGAAGTGGAAGATTTGGAACATCATTTTCTAGGTTGCTCCAGAGTAACAAATGTTTATTCAATAAATGGTAAAGCAACCTTGTAATCTGGACCCCGTTATGTAATTACGAATTAAGCGACATTTAACGGTTTCGAGATATTTAAATAAAAAGGTTTTTAATTTTGTTAAGTTGCCCCAAAGTCGTACCAAATACCTTAGAACCTCGTTTTTTTTAAGTAGGTCCGAAATGTAGTATACTATATACATATGTTTTAAAATTCCGAATATTCCCCAATTTATGACCACTATAATACCAAATTGTCGCTTAGTTCGATATAAATTAAAGTTAAGTATATTTTTAAATCTTCATAAAGAATTAACCGACATGTATGGCGCTTAATTCCTTATAACAAAACAAAAAAAAATAAAACTACACTGGTTTAGTATAAAATGATCGCGGATTAAGTCTAGCCAATTGGCGCTTAATTTCATATTACAGAAATAAATATAATAAAATTATATTTGGTAATATCGTTTTGGCGAATAATTCGTTATTACAAAACGTTAGTTATAGTATTAACTTTGACAAACATGAAAATGTCGCTTAATACAGGTTCCTGTAAAAGGGCAAAATAGGAAATTTAAGTAAAAAAAGGTTTTGTTACATAGGTTTTAATGACTACTAAAAGATGGCACCGTTAACTCGTTTTTTAACTTTTGTCGCTTAATTCGTAATTACATAACGCGGTCCATCTTACATACCCTTTTTCTCTTAACGGTTTACAAGTTTGTAGCATTCTTTATATATAACAGATGCACAAATTAAAATACAAAAGATCCATTTCTACTTATACGTATTAATATAACTATGTTGATAATCAGATCTGATTAACGGCATATGTTGAAAAAAATGAACCTACTTATATTTTGTTTAAAAAAAATAGAAAAATAATCTAACAAAAAGTATATAAAGGTATATTTATATTTATTATTGATATAGATGGATAAAAAGAAGGCGCAAAAAAACAATAGAAAAAAAGAAAAAAAAATAATCTCAACTACCTAAACCACTTTTGAAGGAAATACCTGTAACTCCGGTTTGCCTTAATCAAATTTAACAAACTTGGTATCGTTTAAAAGACCTCATCCCATAATAACATCCAGAATTTTGCATTACTTTTTTGTTATATCCGTTAGGGGGCTATGTGCACAATAATAATTTTTTAAAATTGTTTTCCAAAATTTCACATAAAACCATGTATAAATATTTATTTAGATACAAGATACATTTTACATTTTTAATAATTATTATACGATCTCTAACTATACCAAAACAGTTAACTAACGAACAACATAGAATAATTGCTACTTCATTACTTATACGAACAATGAAACCAAACAATAATAAATATAAGCCAATTAAGTATTGTAAACATGTATTTCAGTAAAATATTCTTATTAAATATAAAAATGGTTTTGTAAATACAACATAAAGATTACACCAACGATAAAACGCTATATTTTTGTAATAATTAAATTCTTGGTTCATATTAAACATTTATCCACCCGCATGAAACCGACTCCTAATTTTCCGAACAATCTTGATCGACAAAAGGTCTATATTGCAGACAATATATGTCATTTTTCTACCATTTCTGCTGTAAAAGCTTTTAATTATCCTGACACTTCTAACTTTTTGGAAATTATAAGGCACTGGTGAGATATTGTAAATAATACCAGCGTTTTCAAGGGTATTGCACAGAGAATTGAATACTGTAAGCCGATTTCAAGTTTAGATGATATGTCTGTAATTTTTCTAAAAAAATTTATTTCGTGGCTTGATGCTTGGAAAAATATTGAGAATAGTAATGGTCATTTGACCAAAGACACCCATTCTGCTCTTCGTCACAGCACCTCCGTTTTGCTAGAAATTTTTGATTACTCTTTTCAAAAATTCCAGATTTCTTATATATTGCCAGGTAAATTTACCACAGAAAAACTAGAAAAGCGATTTGGTCAATACAGAATTCTAGGAGGGTGTAATTATAATGTAAGTTGTGATGAAATAAATAGTGCGGAAAAAAAAATTAGGTTGAAACATGTTTTTAAAAAGGTACCTATGCGGAACTACATTTTCTTTGCTGAAATCCAAAAACAAAGCGAAAACTGTTACAATGAATCTGATTTTGACTCTCATATTCCCAAACATGATATCAATATTGAACATTTTTTATATATTTTGGACTCTGAATATTTAAGCCAGTGCGAAATTGACGAATCAGCTAAAATTTATATTTGTGATTATGCTGCCCACAAGATTAAAAAAAAAATTACCTGCAATATTTGTGTTTCAATTGTCGTTAAAAGTAAGGGCAACTTCATTGAAGATGAATATTTTAACACTTTGCAACGTGGAGGTTTAAGCGTGCCCACTGATCTTGCAAAATCTGTTATGTTTCACATGTGCGCAATATTCGAAAAAATCATCAATGATGCAATTGCTGAAAATGATTTTTTTAAAACTGATGGTCAAAAAACTATTTTGTGTGACTTAACTTTAATTAGTGTAAAACAGGATCCCTTTTTAAAAGAATTTCTCTCTCAATGCATCGGTGGAAGAGAAAATCAAGATATCTTGAACATGCTTTGTTCCATTGTTTCAAATATATTGCTAAATGATTATGTAAAAAAGAAAAACAGCCAGCTTGCAACAAACAAAGCTGAAAATAAAAACAAGAAAAGGAAACTTAATACATTTAAATAGACAGCTATACTATAAGTCGGAAATAATAGTCAGTGACACATTCTTAGCTTTAGGGCTTGCCAAGAGGGGTAAGGGAAGAGAGAAGGAAATTCCAGTGGCGGATCAATTGTTTTGTTAATTAATTTTTTATAATAACTATATAGGTAATGGAATAGTAATAAGTAGAATTAGGCAAATATGCACTTAAAAAATTAAGTTTATGCGCATAAATATGCATGATTTTAGTCCAAAATATGCGAAAAAAAGTATATTCAAAATTATATCTAATTCTAGTAATAAGAAACAAAATTGTAATACAAACAAAAATAGTATTTAGTACTATGTATTTATTAAGCCTAGGAAAAAAAATAGCCCTGGATGATAAGGGGGTTTTCTTATCATAAAACATCATATTAAAAGTTGCAACAAAAGTTTAAATCAAAAATCAAAAAAATTTTAAGTTTAATTATTACTCGTTATCGGAGGTTTGATCAGAATTTGACTCAGAATCATCATTATCTTTACTTTCGGAACCAATATTGATAATAAGAGGTTCAACTACAACTTCAACCGTAATATCCAAATCCCACATTTTTTGTTCTTGTTTTATCACATGTCCGATACACTTCTGCCAATTATCAGAACGTTATCAATAGCTTCGTTTAATAAAACTTTAACGTCATTTAATTTAAATGTTGTGTTTTTTCTCGCAACTTCACCTTTTATCTGGGCCCATATAAGTTCAATAGGGTTTAATTCACAATGATATGGCGGTTATCGCAATAGAGTAACACCATGTTTATGCGCCATTTCATCGACAACATATTTAATATACTTGTCTTTATGAACACGGACAATACCAAGCAATTGTACTTTAAGCATATTTTCACCAAATGGTATGTTGTGTTTTGATTTTAACCAGTCGATTATGTCGGCTTTTCGCCAAGCAGTAGTGGGTATTCTTTCTACTCGCCGACTGTGATACGGCGCATTATCTATTACGATTACCGAACCGGGCTCCACGCGCATCAGTACGGACGAGAACCACTTTTCAAACACTTCAGCATTCATATCCTCATGGTAGTCGCCAGTCTTCCTAGATTCGAAAACGTTAAGACCACCAACCAAAACACCAGGGTTGCCACCTATGTGGGTAATAATCAGTCGACGGCTCTTACCGGAAGGAGAGTTCAAACCAGTGGAAAACCCGTCAAGAAATGCTTGACGTGAACTTGATATATTTAGGTCCTGCCATACTTTGGAGCGGGTGTGTCCCTCATTTAACCATGTTTCGTCGGTATAATATATTTTTTTACCTTTAAGCCTATGGTCACGTATTTCTTCTAAAAAAATTCTTCGCTACAACTTTATCTCATTTTTTTCGATTAAAAAGCTCTTGCGTAATGTTCGCTTTAAAACTCCAAAGGATATTTTGGGTAAAGAGTCATCAGCATTTAATTCAGCTTTGATTTTATTTAGGGTTGGCATTTTGTTTCTAAAAAAAAACTGTACACTTTCCGGCGAATTGTATATTTTACGTCATCATCTAGAATTACTTTCTTTCTACCTCGTTTCCTTTTTTTCCTTCTTTTTTTTCTTTTTATCAACGTGAAGTGACCTGAAAACTGTCCGAGAAGACAATTGTGTTAAATTTCCGCAAAATTATGCTGCATCCTCCGCGCCTAAATTGAGATTTCGAGCGCTAATAATTTCATAAACGGTTTTTACCAACGCATATTCGGCCACAGTTAAATGTCTTTTCACTTTTTTCACAGGGGGGTCAAGACTATAACCTAAACCCGCAAGCGCGCCTATTTAACAGGCCTCGACAAGGCCCATGCTCGTTTACTGTTGCAACGTTGCAACGTCCACCTGATAGTCGTAAAATATCAGTACACTTACGTCCGTCGATCGCGAACCTCTGTTAAAATAGAGCTGCTTGAAATGCTCCGCGTAAGCTCCAGTATACGGGCCACAATAAATTTGGCAGCGGGTGCACGTTTTGTGTCGACACGCCGTGCCCCCATTAGAACAAGCGGCATTTTGCGAGCAGTTCATACCAGATTTATTTATTATTTTAAGCCGCTCTTGTTGTGTTATTTCCGAACTAGTGACTGACGTCACTGACTATTATTTCCGACTTATAGTATAGCTAAGTACCTATTTACAGGTACCTGCTTAGATAAATATTGTCTCTCCTCTATATTACCATCGAGTTTTTTTAGCTACTTACTTACTATTAAATGTAATAACTTTTTGTGACAGAAATATTATAGGGTAAATCGAGGTAAATATTAAAAGTGACATAATATCCCGATAGTGACATAATATCCTGATAGTGACATAATATCCCGATAGTGACAAAATATCCAGATAGTGAATTTTTTACAATTTATAGTGTCATAATATACATACATCTAATGGCAAGTTCAAAGAAACGGAGAAACGATCACAATCACCAAAAATTTTCTATGATGAATATTGCATATAATTATATACTTACTAGGTAGGTAAGGTATATATTTTTAACTTATAAGTTATCATTATGCTATCTGAGGGGACCAAAAAACCAATTGCAAGGACCTATCGATTATATTATTTCTTTTTTAACAGTCTGAACAAATAAGTTTAAAGAAAAATGTTTTTTTTGGCAGTTTACTAAATAATACTATCAACTAACTTATTAGTATTTCTTTACCCAGCCTAGATGTGATAACATTATTCGATTCGATAGCACAATACTACATTACTTTTAATTTGTTATAACTTATAACGTAATTAACGGCATGAATCGGACCCGCTCGCTTAAAATCCATGGACCCGTTGCTCTGACGTAGCGCGGTGTTGTCATTTACTCATCGCGTCTCCATCTAGAGTCCGGCTGTGATGCTGCCTAATCCCTTAACCGTATAAACGGTGCCGTTAGGACGGTCGCCGTGAGTGTGTGCAAAAGGCCTAAATGTATTGATTCAGGCGGTCGATACTTGAAACTTCCTAATTCAAAAAGTCCACTTTTAGTCTATTAAATATGTTCAAAATTAAGGGGTCGAAAGGAACAATTACGTTGGAGGGTTTTTATGGTTTAATAATTCAATGCACATTAACCTCTAATTACGTTTATATTTAAACAAATAAAACATTTTTGTCGCCTCTTAGTTGTACAAAAAGGTACTTTTTTGACATCGCAATGTGTCCTGCCAGAAAAACGCGTTTAATTGACAATATCAATTTATTTTACTCGTTAAATAAAAAGCGGCTTAATTACGTCTCTTTTAACCCCCTATTTATTTCCCATTGAAAAATGTTCCGACTTAATTGCCTCACTTCAGCGACATGTTTCCATTCTACCTTTTTTCAGCCTTCGTCTCATTAACTTTTTCTGTGCCCAAAATAAATTTCTTCGTGCCTCATTTCCTTAAACCTGAAAGTATATTGGGTAAGTTACTAATTTGCGTGCTATTTTTCTTAGAAAGGAATTCGAAATCTATATTCATTAATAATGGGAATGGTTAACTGTTTTATTGTGTTTCCATTTTTACTTTCATCCCGAGAGATAGTATACTACGGTGCCCTTCGCGGTTCGCGCCGTTGCCTTTAAATTTGAATCATATTTTTAGGCTTGCGTGTGTATACAAAAATAGAATTTTAGAATATTAAAAGTAAAATAGACACCTATTTAAGTATTCAAATCACTAAACGTTAACGCTGGTTGTCTGCACGTGGCGGAATAGAATGCACGCAAGTGCAAAACTAGGTCAGTTACCGGCGTCAGACAACACGGGCCTGTTTTGTTTATCTGTCTTTTTTTGGTAAAGAATGTGTGCACAGAAGGAAATCGATTAATTAAACAGAATTGCGAAGAATATATGATATAGGAATATTAGTAGAAACAATAATTACTATTAAAAGATCTCTAGCTATACCAAAAAAGTTAACTAACGAACAGCATATTTATATAGAGTTGCTACCTTTTCTTTATACGAACAATAAAAGAAAAGTATAATAAAAATAGGCCAATTTAAAAATTATGTTTATAATGTAACTAAGAAATATTAATTATACATGTAACGTACCTTCCTTAATTAACAGTTTTGTGCATAGCCTCCATACGATCTTACCGAAAAGCTCGTATTCATGAAATGATGCATAATTAACAACCCAATCGCTTTTAAGCCCAGATCATGATGGTGCATATTACACAGAATGGCAATCAGTGACCGCGATATTTTCTGTGTACACAAAGAATATGATGTTAGTAGAATGATGCTCAGATGCACTTTATATGCGATATGGTAACTTGTGTCGCATGCATCTTTTAAGCCCGGTCCATACATAACATTTAACCTTATGTCTTGCCTGCTCAGTTAACACGCATCAAGTAAAACCTTGTGTGTAGACTGAAAAACGGACGTTTTACTTGAACTGATTTCAGACGGAAGACCGCCTAGAGAACTGACCGGATCACCCATTGTTTTCCAATAAAACGATCGTTTTGCCGTACAATCTTGCACGAGTAAACACTCGTCCGTTGTGAACTGTTGATTTAAGCTCATTTTGTTTACGCATTAAAAACATATCGGACTTACGACAATGGTCCCGTGATTTTTTCAGAATTATTGAACTGTATCGAAATTTCCCATGCCTATGGAAAGTTAAATCAAGCGATTATAGTGACAGAGAAAAGAAAAATCAAGCCTATTATGCGAGGGGTGTCTCACTAGTCAAAATTTGTACACCTACTGCCAAATTTGGCAGGACTTGTCGTTTTTGCCCTTGTCCTGCCACGGTCCTGCTTGTCCTGCTACGGTCCTGTTACTGTCCTACCACGGATACACAACTTCTAAATATTTATCTTCTTTCTTAACAACAAAATAAAGTCGGAAATAAACAATATATTTTATCAATAACTTGCATGAACATAATAAATGAGACTGCAAACTCGACTAGTCGACTGTTGTGATTCACCGGTGTTTACAACAGAACTCAAACAGGAATATTATGCGGAGACGCGCGCCGAGAACTTTAAAAACTGCGACGTCTGTTACACGCACTTCCATTTCACTTTCAATTAATAAACAAAAGCAAACAAAAATATTTTTTGCTTCCCGCTATTTATCCCTACTCCTAAAGTTATTGGAGAAATCTGATTGGATCTGAAAGGTACTGCCTGTCCTGCTTCGATCCTGCCGCAGTCCTGCCACAGTCCTGCTAGGTCTTTCTACAGTCCTGCCAGGTCCTTCTACAGTCCTGCCAGGTCCTGCCAGGTCCTGCCACAGTCCTGTCAGTCCTGCCACGGTCCTGCTAAGTCCTGCCTTAACATTTGTACACCTACTGCCACAGTGAGACACCCCTCGATATTATGCTGTTTTGGTTAAGAAATGCCAGGAGGTGGATCGTGCTGCGACTAAGGATACTGTTACTAATCAGATTCATGACGTAATTCTCGCAGTAAATTTACGTGGGAGAACCTTTCTCTTTTCAGCAACCACGCTCGTGACCATCGTGAAGGTCGAGTAGCCTTTCTTTTTCTTTTCTATTCACTAAACACAACGCTATTATTGACAAAAGCAGTGCTTCCTCCATGGTCTATCAAAAGCTGATCTAAAAACGTGCGTAAAAACTTTCAAGTGTGTACGCTATAGTCTTTCAACCCTTTTGACCCTTTTGACTGACATGCAAGATGTAAGGTAAAATGTTATGTCTGGACCGGGCTTTATAGATGGTTTTGTAAAACGTGTTTTCAAAAACCTACCACACTACATACAAAGTTACTTAATTTGAGCACTATATGGCAGCAATACAGTAGTGGCAAGCCTGAACTTACATGGCGGCTTTTAATGTAAAGAAATGAATACAAAATGGACTAATGGCACGAGTTAATAAGAGATCGATCAAGATTCAACATGCCCAGTGTCAACTTCTGTTGAAGGTTCGAACGCGATTCACATTCCGCACTCGTTGCATTCCCCCTCCGTAGCAGCTAATACGTTCGGGCTGAATTTTTCAGGTAAGCGTACGGTGAAATCTGCTGGTGTTTTGAAATGGTTTATTCGCAAGGACAAAAAATTAAAATTATAACATGATGTGCGAGTGCAAATGAAATAGGCGTTTTGCTTTTTCGTATCTCGATCAACCTGTTCCAACACCCAAAACTAACTTAATTATTTTTGAAAGATTTAAGAAGTCGGGGGGTGCATACTAGCATTTTATTTTTCACCATAAGCTTATAAACACAAACAATTTAAAATAATTGTGGCATTTTTAAATGCAATAATCCGGGTGTCCGGAAAATAGTGTACAACGTTTGACGACAGACTCCTGACGTCAAAATAGGTCGATTTAAGCCGACTTAGTTATATCCAAAATTGTCTTGTTTAGCCGGTAGAGGGCGTCAAAAATTTGTAAAAATATTGGTTTTTCCTAAATTACGTGAAAACCTGCTAATCGATTTTAATGATTTTTAGTATGTAGACTAATACTATAAAATGACGTTTTCTAGTAGTATAGTCACCGGCTGTAAATAAGTGAAAGTGTTATAAAAGTGATATAATACGTCAACATTTCTCCTCATTTTATTATATGAACGGCGTTATGACAACCCAGATATTTTTGTAGAGTGACTGGATGTATTTGGAAGCTATTTTACCTCTTTAATATTTTTCTAAGGGATCGCCTATACTATTGGTAACGTCGGCAACACTGATTGATTTGTTGTACTTATTGCGGACATCTAAAAATATTATTTATTCCCTCATACCCACATAAAATGCCACTGTAAGTTAGTTTTCTAAAATGTTATACGGCCATAAATAACAATTTTAAAATCGTTTTTTATTATAATTTTAAAACGGCTTATGCAATTTTAATGAGTTCTCATGACATCTTTTTTATTTGTATCCATGTTTTAGTACCTTAACTTTGTCAAACATACCTACTCCGAATTATTAAAATACAAATTTCGCATAAACTATAAAAGTAATCAAGTTTTATCAAAAGTACATTTTTTTGAAAGAAATTAGTTACGCATTCTAAATTTTATACATAAGTCGTTTTTTTTCCTCTGGCGTGTTTTTTTTTGTCCCATAAAACCAAGGTATAATGAAAAATCCAGAGCTTCACAAGACGAGATATTTCGCGCTTTTTAAAATACTCTCGCAAATCGAAACGAGATTTTTTTCCAAATCTCGCCTCGCTAACATCTCTCAAGATTTGTCTAGTCTTATCTCGCGCGAGTCTCGTAATTTCTCGCAATTTGAAAAAGAAATTCTGCAAAAGCTCCAAGTACATACGGGTTTTTATTATTACCATTACCATGTGAGTATTATAATTGCATCCTTCTGAGACTATTTTCAAAAGTGTTTATAAAGTTAAAATCTGGCAGTTCTGGCACAGTGTTGTTAACACTGAACTCACACATGACCAAAATAATAGTACTTATATTACCTAACAAATACGCATGCGTCACTGGAACCGAATTCAAACAGAAACGAACGACTACGGTGCCCTCGTGGTTCGCGCCGTTGCCTTTAAATTTGAATTATGTTTTTAGAGTTGCATAATATGAATACAAAAACATAATTTTATAATGTTAAAGTAAGATAGACCCTTTGTGAGTATTCAAGGCACAGAACGAAACGCTGGTTGCCTGTACGGGGCGGAACAGAATGCACACGAGTACATGTTTTGTTTATGTGCTTTTTTTTAATAAACAATGTGTGTAATATTTTTTAAATATAGTGTAATATTATAGTTTAATGTTGTTTTAACTGGACAATTAACAAACCGGGAAGTGTCCACGTCTTTTTTTTTCCCTTAAACCATTGTGGAAATTTAAGTTTTTATTGCTCGTTTTAATACTCGTTTTGTATTTGTGTGTGTAATAACCTAACAGCAAAAAACAATGCCAGCGTTATAATATTATAGTTTGCGATAATATCATTTTTGTATGTAAATAGTGAAAATGAAGCCAGATTGGTTTAATTGACAGAGGCATTATTTTAAAATAATCATACCAAACACAAAACTTGCAGTGTTCCAGAGTGCAAATCAAATTACCATAGCTCCTTAAAACAAGGTAAAAAAACTTTATCTACCTTAAAATTTCCGGCCAGTTATGTGTTATGATTTACAAAAAAAATTATTAAAAGCAATTCCAAGAGGCAACTGGACACCATCAAAATAGTATGTAGTTTACTCCCTACATTTTGCTAAAAGTGGCATAATATTATACTTAATTCGCGAAATCGATTCTCGTTTATCAAATAGTTTTCTCTATTAAACATTTCGATAAAAACTATTTAAACTTTATAAAAAAAGTATAATTTTTCTTTTGGTCTTTGTTTCTACAGGGTTTCCCATTTAAAACGAAATAGGCTAAATATCTGGTTCCACGTTAATAAAAAAAAAATGCTCGGACCCGTCGATTTTTATTTCGAGGGGGACATCTTTTGCGTATATTGTTAATCTTGTTACTTCAAGCCCCTAGGAGGGAGGGGGGTAAGATCTAAATCTTAAATTGATACCACTATTTTATATAATTTTTTTGGATTCTGCATATAATTCTGAACATTTTTTAATAAAAGCATTATTAGTCTATACTAAACAGTTTCCGAGATATTGACTCTTGAAAAATGAAATTTTTGAATTTTGACAGCGTCAAGCTTTCTAACTGTACGTGTTAGAGTAAAACGGCTTACATGTCCCTATCTTCGATTTTTATTATCTTTCCAATAGTGTCAACTTCCGGTTCAACCGGATGCAAGAAATATAGTACGTCCGGTTTAACCGGAAGTTGACACTATTGGAAAGATAATAAAACTCGAAGATAGGGACATGTAAGCCGTTTTACTCTAAAGACGTACCGTTAGAAAGCTAGACGCTGTCAAAGTTTAAAAATGTCATTTTTCAAGAGTCAATATCTCGAAAACTGTTTAGTATAGACTAATAATGCTTTTATTAAAAAATGTTCAGAATTTTATGCAGAATCCAAAAAAATTATATAAAATAGGGGTATCCATTTAAGATTTAGATCTGACCCCCCTCCCTCCTAGGGGCTTGAAGTAACAAGATTGACAATATACGCAAACGATGTCCCCCTCGAAATAAAAATCGACGGGTCCGAGCGTTTTTTTTTTAAATTAACGTGTAACCAGATATTTAGCCTGTTTCGTTTTAAATGGGGAACCCTGTATATTGTTTTTTGGCAACGTGTCCCGTCTTGTTCTCGTTAGAAACATTAGCAAAAACGTTTTAAAAATTGTACTAAGATAAGGTAAATTGGCTTATTTAGGTCTTGCAAAGATTTTTACAAACACCCAGTATACTTTGCTCTCCGAACTTTTGGAAAAAACTGGAATTTTAATTTTTTGTTGAATTTGTCGTGGTATTTTTTTTATCGTAACAGAAAAATTAGCATATCATTGTTCAGGCCAGTCTTACCGCTCTGTACCAGGTGTTTTCAAAATTATAATTCGATATATCGTTTCTATAGAAACACCAGCTTGAATTTTGATGTGCATTTATTTTATTTTTAATAAACTTTAGGCCCCAAATACTAATATATATTTCACCAACTAGTTTTTAGATATTTCAGTCTAATTCTAACATCATCAGAGATGTGATCATCATGCTTAATTAACTTAATAATTTCTACCAAATTTTAATCATACAAATTATACATACATTTAGTTAATCAAGCACAAATATAAAATAATGAAGATAAAATGTAATACATGATTTTAGGATTAGAAAGCCACTCTGGCAAATAACGTTCCAAAGAGACGATGAAAGTTGCTTTACTAATGTTATGATAATATTTCTGTAGATTAAAGGTAGTAAAAAACTAATTTAAAAACTAAATTTCAATTTTTAAAGAACTCAAATTGCTCGCCACTTTGCCACAATTCGATCGACACTGTATCTCTAATATGTATAGTTGTCCAGTAATGAGGCTTGACCAGTTCTAACTAGGTCTAGGCATACTTTATTTTTTAATAAATCGCTGCATATAAAAAGCTCAATTAAAAGCATAACTGCAGTTTTAGTAATCTTTTCTAAATAATGCAATTACTTTATTTATTGGAACAATTTCCTTTGTGTAATAGTCTTCAGACGATTCCAAGCACGGACTTAATAAAACGGGCGGAGTGTAAAATCATTTCAAAGGGCAATAAAGTCAATCGAGTTCTATTTCTTGTTTCGGATTTTTATCCTTTTTTTGATCTTTTTGAGTTGGAAAAGGCCATCACCTTCAGGCCTTTTCACATTAACACGAAAGCAAGATCGAGAACAATAACGTGATGAAGTGTCAGTGTTGGAAATAAACTTTTATTTGACTTTAGTAAGCGAATTCTGAAAATATCAAGATCGGACATTTGAATGTATTTCAACTGAATTTATATGCCCAACTTACTGCTGCAAGATATCAGGTTTTATTTTTTAGAGTTCTGTTTAAACGAAAATCCCATACACCATTCCGATCACATGAAGTACAGGGTTTTTCCGTATATTTTGGAGCACCACTGGAGCTTTTATTTGAAGACCTAGAAAAAACTTTAAATTACCAAAGTTGCATGATTTCTCCTGAACTGCCAGAATTTGTTATCGGACAAAACAAATGAACATCATAAATTTGTTTAATAATGCCAATGTCGATTTTTTTAAATGGAACACCCTGTATATTATTTTTTTTTAACTCCTCACTCTTTTCTGATTCCAAATATGTATATATGTTATATGTTTACTTTAGTCGTTTAGGCAAAATTTCATTTCAAAATATTGCGGATTAGAAAATCTATATCGGTATCTATATTGGTATGAGGAAAACATGCTTATTCAGTAACAATAATTAATATAAATAATGATAATAATTTATGAAACAAACATATAACATATATACATATTTGGAATCAGAAAAGAGTGAGGAGTTAAAAAAAAAATTAATATACAGGGTGTTCCATTTAAAAAAATTGACATTAGCATTATTAAACAAATTTACGATGTTCATTTGTTTTGTCCGATAACAAATTCTGGCAGTTCAGGAGAAATCATGCAACTTTGGTAATTTAAAGTTTTTTTTAGGTCTTTAAATAAAAGCTCCAGTGGTGCTCCAAAATATACGGAAAAACCCTGTACACCCAGCAAATGTTAATCAAAAAACGAAGAGGCAAATTCGTCTCTAGTTCTTGCTCTTTAGTGGGACATTTCTTTTTGTCCTGTGGTTGTTAATCTGAGGTATTTTCGATCGTCTTTTTATTAGAGCCATGTAATGTAAGTTTAAAATGCAACAACGTGTATACCAATTTTCTACTCTTCTTATAAAAAATAGGGCAATAAAAAACTAAAGGCTTTCAACGGCAATGGCTTGACATTCATTCTCTTATTTTTTTTTAACCCACGCCATAAAATAATAACGTGCTTGGAATATTATGTGCGTGTGTATGAAATTTTTATTTTTATACCAAACTCTTTTTTTATGTTACCATAAAAATAAGGAAGGCATTGTTAAAAAATACGTAAAACGGATATATAAAAATATTGAATGTTTTATTAAATTACCATTGTAGGTCAGTAAACAATAACGACTATTTGCAAAAGGCATTAATGTAGAAAATCTGCGCGAATAGTCCGAATTCACACGATACTTTCTAAATATACAGTGTGCAGCACGGCATTTGGAAAGATTCTTGAATTTGAAGATTCGTAGACTTTTCAGTAGAGCCAGGCACGGGCCGAAGTAATAATATGGAGCTTTCTGCAAGAAAGAACCTTCAGCGTTAAAATTGGACAAAAAAGGTCAGAACCAAGAATGTTTGAAGCCGGAGTACCGCAAGGATCTGTGCTAGGACCAGAATTGTATTCAATATATACAATTGATACACCAAAAACACCAAGAGCATTTCTAGGACTCTTCACTGATTATAAAGTAGTAACCATCAAGCATAGAAACATATATGTCATCTGCAGAACGAAGTCGACAAAATAGTGCAATATGGAAAATCAAAATAAATGGACAAAAAAGTCAAGTCATAGTGCTGCAAAGAAAAAGATCTATTCCACTTAGGAATATAATCATAGATGAAGAGGAGGTCGCATGGACCAAGGAAGCTAATTACCTAGGAATAACTCTAGACTCCGGTCTAACATGGGAAAAGTACATCAAGAAAGTAATCAAGAAGACAAAGGCAGCTATGGGCAGACTGTACCCACTGATAGGTGGAAAGAGCACAATGGGGTCAAAACCAAGCTGTAAATGATAAAAGCAGTAGCTAGACCACAGCTGACTTACGGTTCAAGCGCCCAAGGAACCAGCTTTTGTAATAGCTCTAAGGAAATTGCTGCTAGAACATACAAATAAGAAGGAAATAAGGAGTATTATACCTAGCAAGGAGTCGTTAAACTAGACGCTGCCATACCTAGGTTAAGTAGTTAGTAAACAAAACAGCCTACAAAAAAATTTACTTACCACACAAGAACTTACTGCACACAACACTGCACAAATACACACACCTACACTAACATAAGTAAGTTCTTAGCTAGTAACAATCTACACCCTACTGTCGTGGCCCGCGCTCTTTGCTTGATGCTTTAGGATGCACGAGACTTCTTTTATAGATTAAAAAACCATATATTTTTGATTGTCCAACTACCTTTTTATTTCTCTTATGACAATGACATATTTTACAACAATAACAATTTTACCTAGCAACATGAATAGGTAAGTTGCAACACCTACAATGTTTACTTCTGCCCAGACCAGCGCTGTTGGTTCTCTCCCTGAAACAGCGGGGTCCCCGTTGCGGAGATGCGTGGGCACATAACATTTCATCTAAGCACAAACAGTAACACAATAAGCAATAGTTACTACTGCTCAGACCAGCGCTGTTGGTTCTCTCCCTGAAATAGCGGGGTCCCCATCCGTGGGCACATAACATCTCATCTGAGCACAAACACTAACACAGTAAGCTTACTACCTAGTTAGAAGACAAAGCCAGCTTAGTATACCGGTACCAAAGCCTTGACGAGGTATGACGCAAGGCACGCATTAGGCGTGCCGAGCTGAAATACTTGGAAGACGTGTGGTCTGAAGGTTTATACGCCTATGGCGCGGAAACCGCAGGAACACAGGGAGTTTAGTCGGTAGCCCCCCCCCCCATCAGGGGGTTGAATCCGACAAGTGGTAAAGATGATTTGACCAAATTACCATAGCAACTTGACTTATTAAATTTAATTCTGGACACGAACGGAAATTTTTATTTACGACGTCGGGCTTTTACGTTAAAAAAATCATTTTCCTGATTTGCAATAAGTCTCCAGTATCAACGTTAACTGACTACGCCATTGCAACGAAGATAAATTGTTAAACGGAAAGCTTTTCCATCCAGGTAAATAATGATTGAGCAACATTAACCCTTTCATAAGTAAACGTTAATTTTCATAAAACCCATTAAATTTGTATTCCTTAGATTTATTACTGATGGACGATGTAAAAAAATATATTAAAAGAAGGTAAACTAAAAAATAAATAAAAAGGTAATTTATCACCATATTTTATAAATTTAAATTGGATTACTGAAAATCTTATTGGCCAAAAACGTATGTGGCGACGAAAAATATACGTGGAAGAATAGACTATCTAAATCGATTTTCATTAGCGATTAAACTTACATTTTTTATGACAATGACTATAATCACATAGGAAAAATCTAGTGATGGGAAAAACCGAGTTATTTTAATAACCGACTACCGAGCATTCAAGTGATTTTAAAAACCGCCAAAAAAAAGGTCGCCAGTTCAGTGAATTAGTAAAAAACCGACATACATAATCACTGCGAGTGACCTATTCAGGCACCACCAATTAAAAAAAACCGGCTATAACTATAATTCGGGTTTTAAAAAAAAAAAGGTCGCCAGTTCCGTAAACTATATATTGTCTAGCCTGCGGGTCGTTGGAAAATAAAAACCAAATTTTCGTCACTCGAATTATTACCGATGATAACTGAATTATTCAAGTGATTGAAAAAACCGAGTGATAGGTTATTTTTCACTCGAGTGATCCCAACACTAGAAAAATCCTCTCTTTTTAATGTCACGACGACGTTATGGCGTTAAAACGATTTTTACTACGTGTGACGCAGAATTTTTGATATTCATTTATTATCTAACATTTTGGTGAGCTGTGTTTGTGATCAATTGCGTTTTTCGTTTAATTTTTAGTATTTTTTCAAAATAGAACTATTTATTGCTATTTATTATTATTTACAATGGTTCGCCAGTGCGGTGTGTAAGACACACGACTATTCTAACCCCGGATTAATTATTCGGCGGTAAGTGAGGTTATTCTGGTTATGTTTTTTTAGCTTTAAAACAATTGTGTAGAAAGTTCTGTATTTTAAGTAAATGTAAAATATATGGATTATTCTTGATTCTAAAAAAACGCATGCCAATGCACTGTAATAATAACATCGAGTTTTTGCAACTTAATAAAATAGGAAAATAATATACATTTTTGAAACCGAACACCATGTATAAAATGGATAAAATCTATTAGATGTATAATATCTCTTGACCCCTTGCCACTAATCGCACGTAATTCCGTAATTAGAACCATGCTTTTAGATTATTTATTTAATTATTTTTTCCAGGGCTGCCAAATTTTTTTTTCAGTTTTTAGTTTGTTACTCCTAAACTACTTCATCAAATTTAATACAATTACAAACGATTATAAAGGGCACTGATACAAACCTAAATATATAACTAAATAAAAGGTTTAATGCAGTCACTAACAAAAACATTTTGGAATATGTTATGATGCCTAGTGTATCGCAACATTTCCCTGATCAGAGCTTTATTTTCTTTGCCGTGGCCTTCAAAAGGTTCCGATATTAATATAATAGAAAACGTCTGGGGTCTAATGACACGAAAAATATACAGGGTGTTCGAAAAATAGACGGAGATATTTTAGAGGGTGATTCCTTGTTAAAAAATATGAAAAAAAGTTTCTATAAACATGGGTCCGGAAATGCAGGGTTTTCAAGATACAGGATGTTAAAAAAATAGAAATAAAAAATGAAATTATTAATTAAATTAAAAATGCTTACTCGATGCTGTTGAAATTTGGCAATGATATTTTTTATATTAAGAGGCTAATTTAGCCCTAAATAGATTAAAATTATTGAGTCCAGTGGCGTCCCGGGGGCACCTTAGCGAATATTATTATCAAAAAAATGTACGCCACTGTATTTTTTGTAGCTTTAATATTTTTTGTTTAATTAAGCATCTAAAGATACAACTTCCTTACCTCTTGTATTTCTTTCCTATCTCACTTCATTTTCGAGAAAAAAAATAAAAACCGTTTTATTGTATGTCATTGGACAAAATTGGTTTATTAATTTCTACTAAAATAAATCACAAGTGCATTGGACCACAAATAATAAAAAACATTTCTAGGAAAGAATGTTATTGCAACTTTTCCAATACCATAACATAAACTACAACAAATGTTGGAAATGTCCACCATCCATTTCCGTACACCTTCTCACTCGACGCATCATTGAACGACGAACTCGAGCTAAAATTCGAGGTCTATTTTTTATTTCTTCGCAAGCATTTACGATTTTATTTCTTAGTTATTCTATTGTTTCTATGGGAGTAGTGTAAACCATCGTCTTAAGGTGTCCCCATAAATAAAAATCTAATGGATTTAAGTCAGGGGAGCGAGGTGGCCAGTTAATTGGTCCACCTCTTCCAATCCAATTTTCACCAAAGGTGTTACTCAGATGAGTTCTGACAGGTCTACTAAAATGAGAAGGAGCTCCATCGTGCATAAAAGTTATTTGGTTACGTATATTTAGAGGAACTTCTTCTAGCAGTACGGGCAATTCTTGTAGAAGAAACTTTAAGTAAGATTCGCCGTTTAATCTTAACGGTAAAAAGAAAGGACCAATTAAATTGTTACCAACAATACCCATCCACACATTTAAAGAAAATTGTTCCTGGTGGCGACACTGCACGAAAGCATGGGGATTTTCGTCACTCCATACGTGAGTGTTATGGTAATTAACAATACCATCCCGCCGAAATCCTGCTTCGTCTGTAAAAAGTATGGTTTTATTAAAATTCCTATTA
Organism: Polydrusus pterygomalis; assembly: GCA_963969555.1. Classification (NCBI taxonomy): domain Eukaryota; kingdom Metazoa; phylum Arthropoda; class Insecta; order Coleoptera; family Curculionidae; genus Polydrusus; species Polydrusus pterygomalis. The sequence goes on from OZ018376.1 coordinate 86,025,696, forward strand.
TTATTAACCTCTTGGTAGTACCATTGGCAAAACTGTAAACGAGGAAGAAAATCTCTTGGTAGTAATGCTTGCACACGTTGGACATGATAGGGATACAAGAGTTGCTCGGAGAGAACCTGCCACAGCCACACAGTGCTGTTGGAATGATTACGCCCTAATCTAGTTGCTATAGTCCTAGTACTGATACCAGGATTTTGTTCCACGGCACGTAAAACTGCCTCGTCAAACTCGGGCGTTCTTACGGACCTCGGCCGGCCTCTATCATTGGTGGGAACGGCAAAACTTCCTAAATAACATTATTGTCAAAAACATCACAAAAAAGAAATAAGAAAATTTACCTCTTTCCCGTAATCTACGGTCTACGCTTTCAAAGGTTTTACTATCTGGAAGTTGCCGATTGGGAAACGCTTCTGCATACAGGCGCCTCGCTGCATAACAGTTCTATAGGCACGTGCATACATTACATGCATGTCTGCCATTTCCTCAAAAGTGTAATTTTCCATCACAAAAACCGAGACAAAAACTTTTTAGAACAATTTCGCCAAAAAAAGTGTATAATTCTTTTCTAAAAGAACTAACGCGCAAATGTCAATCCTTCATGCGAAAATGATTATTTGTTTTCCAATGCACTTGTGATTTATTTTAGTAGAAATTAATAAACCAATTTTGTCCAATGACATACAATAAAACGGTTTTTATTTTTTTTCTCGAAAATGAAGTGAGATAGGAAAAAAATACAAGAGGCAAAGAAGTTGTATCTTTAGATGCTTAATTAAACAAAAAATATTAAAGCTACAAAAAAGACAGTGGCGTACATTTTTTTGATAATAATATTCGCTAAGGTGCCCCCCGGGACGCCACTGGACTCAATAATTTTAATCTATTTAGGGCTAAATTAGCCTCTTAATACAACAAATATCATTGCCAAATTTCAACAGCATCGAGTAAGTATTTTTAATTTAATTAATAATTTCATTTTTTATTTCTATTTTTTAACATCCTGTATCTTGAAAACCCTGCATTTCCGGACCCATGTTTATAGAAACTTTTTTTCATATTTTTTAACAAGGAATCACCCTCTAAAATATCTCCGTCTATTTTTCGAACACCCTGTATAAAGCAAATTTCAGACTAGCTAACGGACACATTAGCTTGTTGCATTTATTGAAGGAACGTGGAACGAGTAAAGTGATGATCTTGATGAATGATGATTTTGTGAGAGGTCTATACTTATCGATACCCAATAAACTGAATGATATTAAATGGGTGTAATTTTATTTTTTTTAATTAATTATTGTGTACAATAAAATGTTTGAATTAAGTTAGACTTGTTATTTTTTAATGAAACGAAGAAAAAATGGTAATAAAAATTATAAATATGACACGTTTAAGTCTAGCCCAATAAATAAAAAGTTTAGTCTGTTATAATTTGAACACAGTCAATAGCTTGTCCTACTTTTTTATGAACTTTCAGGGATTATGGGTAGGTTTACAACACACAATCGATGTCCTATTTCTTTCTGAACTCAACAAACAGTACATACCATTTTTTTACCATAAACTAATAAAAACAAACCGTTTAAAATAATTGTGACATTTTTCAATGCAATAATAAATTAGTTAGCGATATAAAATGAAAAATACTTGCGTAAAATAATTCGAAAATGTGCGGTACGGCCCAAACGAAATTCCAAATACCGTGCGAGCAAAAATTATTTGCATCAAAGAGGGCCTTGCATCTAAGGACGTAATGCTTAGCCGTATAGCTTAATCCTGTTGAGTGTCAGTAACTACCTGAATTAACAATCAATCAGTTATTCCGTCATCTTTGACAGTCGTTACAAGTAATTTGATTCATCGCTAATTTTTCAAATTTCTTGAACAATTCACACAATGGGCTTTACGGAACAGCACAAAACATTCATGGTTGAAGCGTATTTTCGAAACGGGGTTAGAGTAAATGGTGAGTGGCAATACAATCCGGGTTTGTGCATGGACGATTTTTACGAACATTTTCCTAACGTTGCGTTTATTGCTGGGGATTTTTATCATTGCCTGAAAAGAACCGTGGCTGTGTTTAGGGAAACAGGTTCTATACAACACCAAAAAGGAGCAGGAAGACCATCTGTAAGAACAGAAGAACTTGTTGCAAACGTTAGTGAAATAATGCAAAATACGCCAACAAATTGTATAAGCCTGTCCCAAGAAGTATGAAGATCTTATGGAACATGCAGGACTATTCTTAAGAAGCAGCTAAATTTATTTCCTTATAAAGTACAAGTATTTCAAGAAATACAAGCCGCAGATTTTGAAAGACGCGGGAATTACTCTCAATGGTTTACCCAAATTTATTGGAAAGAAATGATTTAGACCTGACATTTTTTTCGGATGAACCCTGGTTCCCCCTCTCCGGTTATGTAAATTCTCAAAATACACTCATGTGGAGTAGTAAAAATCCCCTTTTTTTTATAGAGTCCACATTGCACCCTCAAAAAAATTGGTGTCTGGTTAGAGGTTTCCCGAAGAAGAATTGTTGGTTCTATTTTTTTTCATGACACAGTTACAGCACAGCGGTGTAGAGACAATATTTTGAATCCATTTGTGGAGCAATTACTTGACGACGAACTACGTTTTGAATATTTTCAACAGGACGGTGCAACCGCCCATACAGCCGCCGTAACTATAAACTACTTACGCAATTTTTTCGACGACAGATTGATCAGTTTTCGATCAGACATTGCATTCTTACCTAGATCACCTTGTTTAACGGTTATGGATTTCTTCGTTTTTCCTCATTTAAAGAATGTGGTAACATTTCTCCAGAGATGCTGGTCAACACTTTCGAAAATATGAAGAGACGTGTGAATTTATGCTTTGGAGCATATGCAATGCAATTTCAGCAATTTATATACTTATTTTTCTTTCTGTATCTTCTTACTTTGTTAATTTTGTAAACAACAAAAATAAATTTGTATTTGTCTACTTATTTTATTACTCATTAGTTTGGCATATCATGTCATAATATGAATTGGACAAAATTTTAACCTAGATTTGGTTAGATACATCGTCCCCATATCATTGTGATCTAAACCAAGTCCTACGTTTTTTAATCCAAGCCCTCTTTGATGCAAATAATTTTTGCTCGCATGGTATTACTGAATTACTGAAGTGAATACCTCCTGCATTTCTGTAGCAGAAAATAAATTACCCCCCTTCTCTGTCATCTCCATGCGTTGTTCGCGCCGTACTCCGGCAACACTGATTGATCTGTTGTCCTTATTGCCGACATCTAAACATATTATTTCCCCTCTCATACTCACATTAAATGCCACTGTCACTTGGAGTTTCCCTTTAGATTAGTGTATCTCTATGTTACTATTTTAAATAGTGAACAATTCTTTTGTCTTACTTACTTTGACTAAGTTTCTATGCTAATTCCAAAATTAATTCTTCACATAAAAACATTACGCCGTTGCCAGATATCTAATTAAGTTTTTTGAAGTCATATCTTACTTAATTTAATTTTCTCAGCAAAACTTTTTCACTTAAACTTCGTGTAACAGCTCCGCATTATCTATATCTTGTATTTTTCTTTTCAATTTCAGTTTCAAGTTTTTCTTTTGCTTACTTCTCTCCGATTTAATCGACGTTTGCGACTTAGGAAGTTTAAGGACGAAGGGTCTGTTTTATGTGCTATAAAAAAGCCCTAATAAGTATATAGTCTATAAATTTCAAAAATCAACACATATTGCTTTGTGTTTTATATCAGCCTTATCATTTTAAGAATAATATTTGCAGATGATTACGAATAAAAAACGAAAATTCTGTATTTTTTTGAAGGACTTTGTCAAATGGTGCAAGTGACGTAACTGACGGTCTATGCATGATTCAACAGATTATTATACGATGTCCGGCGTTTACATAGAAACGAGAACAATGCAAAACCTAAATATTATCTTATCGGGTTGCCTGGTCATGGACTACATTGATACTTCATATCATTTTCATCATATTCAAATCAAATGCTAAATCAAGTCAGCAGTTGTGACATTACCATGCAGATAAGATTTAAATAAGTAAAACGTTGCAATAGGTGACAGTACCTAAAGCAAAGGGCTAGCCAAAAATAATGTAAGGACAGTGGCGTACAGATAAAAATCTATAGTACTAAACCAGTAAAATGAAATTATTTTATTGACGTACTAAGAACTTACTATTGCTAATCTTCTTCATATAACAGTAAAAGGCCACTGATAGCACTCGTTCTTAAGACAATAGTCTTCTATTACTTATTAAATAAATTTGATACATCGTAACAAGAAAATAAAGATTCAAAACAAATTATTTTCATAAAATTATGAATACTTTAGTAACAAAAAACAAAAAAAATTAAAAGAAATAGTTTAAAGAAATTGCTCGATGTCACCTCCATTATTTTAAATACACATGTGTGAGCTCTCTTAATAAAAAAAAATCTTTGAAAAATAATATGTGGTTTCAACCTGAACTTGAAAGAATTCTTTTTATTAAACGATTCTCGCTCAAAAGCGGAACCATATACACAAAATCCTCCGTACACCCCCAAACTGAATAGTCCAAGGGAATAAGGTCTGGGGAACGGGGGGTGGCTTCGACCAATCCAGCGATTCGGAAAAATTTGGTATAAATAATTCCTAACCTTTCTAGCAAAACGCGGCGGAGCACCATCTATATAATTATAACTAAATATTTGTCTTATGTCGCTAAAGGCAAATCATCAAGTAAATCAGGCAGTGTGTGATCACCGGGTACTGGACCCCCCCTATAAATTTGAATATTTGATTTTTTTGTTTTTCTCAAAAGATGTAACTCTTTATGTTGAAGCAATGTACCAAATTTAAAATTTATATCTTATTAATACTCTAATTATAATTATTCATTATTTTTAATTTCAAACTTTGACGCCCTGGTATATCGAACATAAGGGTCAAAAAATGATAAATGGCATTATAAAAGTCGTTTTATTTGTGCTCAAGGAATATAATTATGGTTAACGGATTGACCGCCTTTTTCCGGACACCCTCTATATTATAGAACTGTGGCGGCTTTGGGAGGGGGGCTCATGCTCCTGCCTAATATTTTTCGCAGAGTATGTTTACTTAAATATTTACACATTTTTTATTGTTGTGATATCCTTGATTTTTTTAGTTAATGTTTAAATATGATAATATTTTATGCTATTTCTCATAAATATTGGCTTTTTATAAATAACTTTCAGAAATTACTTGTTAGATAAATAATATTATTGGATTTTTGTTATTGTAATCTTGGTGATGTTTAAGATTTCATGAAAAAGTTATAAAGTTACAATTTTCAGAAAAACGGATATTAAAAAAAAATGCATTCATCTTTATGTCTTTTTCCTGCTTTACCATTTTACCAATTTTTCGAGTGATCTTAATAATAATAATAATAATAATAATAATAATAATAATAATAATAATAATAATAATAATAATAATAATAATAATAATAATAATAATAAGACGTTTATTAGTCCTCTTAGTATTACAAAAGTTGATATATAACAAAAATAACAAATAAAAAGTAACAATTATAACAACAGTAGTACAGTTAAGCTCAGCAAGTTTGTAAGTAATTCTCTCTTATATATATTCTTATGTGAGATAATGATATAAAATATATTTTATGATACAAAAATATTTGATCGATAGAAGTTATCAACCTTCATTAATAGCAAACACTAGTGACCCATTCGCCACTTCATTTGCCCATCAATATTTTGTTTATTTCTCGTTTTTTCTAAAGCGCGGTCAATTACCCGTTTTTGGGTAACAATTGGCTACAGTTTTAAGTTAAAAAAATTTAACAAAGAACTGCTTTTATTAATTAATTTAATGAATTCAGCCTTTATTAACGTAAAACTGTATGAATATTGGAGTATGACCAATGTGCATGCCTTATGGTATATCAAGTAATTGCTATACTCGTATTGATTACATGTTCAAAATGTTAACTGTTTTGCTATAGGCCTTAAGGCTGTGTTTTTTACTTAACCAAATTAAAAGATTCAGCCGATACTAGGTGGAAATCCATAATTGTAGTATTATGGGATACAGTAAAACAAAGTTGAACTTGTAAATTTCCACTATAAGAACAAGTATGGTCAACAGAATAAATTTAACAAAGGTATTTTTAAGTTTATTTGATTCTAACAAATTTAGTTTAAAGCCTTTGTTTTCTGTATGTAAAATTTTAAAGGAAGGATCGAAATTATATTGATTATCAAGTAAGTGGTTAGCATAGTTTGAGTCGGTTTGGTTTTTTAGAAAAAAGAGTTATAATGTTTCTGCCTTCTTTTGTTAAAATGTTTTTCCGTTTGGCGAATGTACGTTTTAGGACACTCTTTGCATTTTATTTTATCTTCTTAACATAGTATAAAACAAAGTCGTTATCGCCCGCCTGTCCCTATATCCCTATATGTGCTTAAATCTTTAAAACTACGCAAGGGATTTTGAAGCGGTTTTTTTTAATAGATAGAGTGATTCAAGGGGAAGGTTTTTATGTATAACTAGCGACCCGCCCCGGCTTCGCACGGGTGCAATTTTAGAAAGTGGCATGCCGGGTACTATATATCGGGTTTGTTCGGGTTTGTATTTATACCAGCGGGTTGCAACGCATGCCGGGTACACGCTAGTAGACTATAAATTAAAATGCGTGTCATTTTTTTGTTAATATAGTGAAAATTTAAAAGTTCAACTTTGTTTTACTGTATCCCATAATACTATTTTTTACTTCAATCTTTCTTACTATGATTCTCTCACCTCACTCTCAACATTTAAATTAAATTCTTTTAGAAAAATAGACACAAACATTGTCCTTTAACTTAAACAATGTAAAACGCATAGAGCCCATTAATTTATCTGCCATTTTCCCAAAAGCTTTTACACTATTATTCCTGTCTATTTTAGTACTTTTGGGTTAAGCAGAATAGACACGAGGTTTTAAGTGTCAACCTCCATTATTTCCGAGATGTTAAAACAATTTTGCGAAAACGTTGTTTTATACTTAACATTCTTGGACAAATTACACTGAATTTAGAGGTACCTATACGTGGCTGGACTTATTTTATTTTTAATTCAAATTACCCATTTTTAGAATAATACGTTTATTTTTAATTTTAGGTTGAATTCTGTACCGGGATTTTTTTGCGGATATAAAAATCTATCTAATACATACTAAGCACTAAACGCGTTCTCAATAACCTTTTAGCAAAACCAAAATAGCTATTTATGATGTAAGTATGAAAATAACTCGTTTAAGGCACGCATATGAGAATTTGCGGAACGAGCGAAGCAAGTTTCGCAATTCATATGAGGTGCCTTAAACGAGATATTTTCTTACGTATATTATACAAGATTTTTTCTACGAGCGTGTGAAAAGTACAAGCTTATTTCTAGGAGTGTGTGAAAAGTTAGACTTTTCACCCGGCGCGTGAAAAGTAATTTACTTTTCACACTGAACTGGGTGTGAAAAGTCTAACTTTTCACACGCTCGTAGAAAAAAAATATACATTACACAGCTTTCGCCGAGAGCTGTATTATATTCTTGGACCTGATTGACCAGTTTACCAGGGCTGTACCCAAGGGGGGGATGAGGGGGTTGAAACCCCCCCCCCCCCCACGAAATAGCGACGGACGGTGCAGGAACTTCACACGAAAATTAACAAAAACACAATTACATATTAAAACTTATTGTTATTACAACACAATTTACTTTATCTTTTGACTTGTTTGTGCCTTGGTCGTTCAAGCTAAGGCTCTGTTATTTCTTCTTAAAATAAAGACGTGAACTTGAGTAAAGATGTAAAAGATTTTTTGCGTCCGACACCGCCGGCCTTTATTTATTCCCTTTCCATTGGATCGCCAAGAAGCTTTTAACTTTTTAGCCCCCCCCCCCCCCCCCCCAATAAAATTCTAGTTACGGCCCTGAAAGTTACCTAGGTGCATCTTACTTACTACTAGCGCACCCCCTAACAAATATTTTACATATAGGGTGTTTTAAAATTCCAGGCCATATCAAATTAATATTAAAAATTATTCCATAATTAAATTCCTCTTGCTAAGTCTTTTGATATAGGGTTTAAATAAACTATACAGCGTATTTTAGAATTTATGGCCACTTAAAAGTGGACATAAATGTCAAAATCGTTATGATATCATGATATCTGTATCTTTGTGGTAAATTGCAATAAGAACTTTATTCATAAGATTATTATAAAGGGTCTAATTTTATAATTTTTAGTGTGCATTTGAATTTTTTATCATACTTGTACAGTGTATAGGGTAGGGCAAAAGTCAATGCTCTCATTTTCTAAATTTTTAATAGAACACCCCATATTTTATATCACTTTTATATAGATTTTTACCTGTTTTATCATTTTGATTAAGCATACCATATGCTTACTGGTTTTTGAGATATTTCCCTTTCATAGGAAAAATATCAAAAGTTGAGAAGAAATCAAAGTAGCCATGATTTTTAAGTGTTTCTAAGTAAAAATCTGGCAGTTCTGGCACAGTGTTGCTAACACTCAACTCACACATGACCAAAATAATAGTACCTACTTATATTACCTAACAAATGCGCATGCGTCACTGAAACCGAATGCAAACGAAAACGAACCACTACTGTGCCCTTCACGGTTCGCGTCGTTGTCTTAAAATTTAAATCATGGTGCTCAAAAATAGAATTTTAGAATATTAAAAGTAAGATAGACCCTTTTTGAGTATTCAAGGCACATAACGAAAACGCTGAACAGAATGCACGTAAGTGCAAAATAATGTCAGTTACCGGCGTCAGACTTCTAAAAACATGTTTTGTCTCGTGTTTTGTTTATGTGTGCTACAACTTACACACAAAAACTGTTCTAATTCACCTTCTTTATGCGCTTTTAGGAAGATTTTCCCTATAAAATTTACGGACAACTTGATTCTTAGTTTTCTGTCACTGTAGTTACCTGTCAAAGATAACAAATATTTTTGTTTAACTATCATAATAAGAAACAAAATAAAGATCATAACGTTCTGGTTATATACAGGGTGGTGATTTAATAACGGATAAATTCAATACAAATTAAATGGGGACGTGTTTGGAGAAACGCTCGAACCCGTCGATTTTGTTTTTAAATTGCGCATGTTTTGACATAAAATGTAGGTATACAGGGTGTACCACAAAAGTGTGGCAGAAAATATTTTTTTTTCTTGAATGGAAACCCCTGTATATTATTGCATTTTCAGATTGTCCGTAAAAATCTAGCCATGTCTGATGCATAATATCCTAAACATATCTTCAACTGTTCACGAAATATTGAAGTTCAAATATTAAAATAACACTTAATTAAATTGATTTCTAAATTACATTTTTAAAAATCTCAAAAATTACTTTAGCAAATGTTCGAAGTGTCCGCCATTAACAGCTCTGCAGTACCCCAGCCGATCAATGAATTCCTGCTGTACATTTTCTACGGTTTCTGGAGAAATGAACTTCAATATTTCGTGAACAGTTGAAGATATGTTTAGGACATTATGCATCAAACATGGCTAGATTTTTACGGACAATCTGAAAATGTAATAATATACAGGGGTTTCCATTTAAGAAAAAAAAAATTTCTGCCACACTTTTGTGGTACACCCTGTATACCTACATTTTATGTCAAAACATGCACAATTTAAAAACAAAATCGAGGGGTTCGAGCGTTTCTCCAAACACGTCCCCATTTAATTTGTATTGAATTTATCCGTTATTAAATCTCCACCCTACCCTGTATGTATTTCATAGTAATTTCTTTAAAAAATCATTAAACGCAGAATTGTTGTGTAGGAGGTTTGCTTTATGAAATTAAACTGAATTTGCAATAATTTCGCCTCATTTTCTAGTTGATACTAAGAATCAAGTTATTGCTAAATTTTATAGGGCGAATGTTCCTAAAAGGTGAAATAAAATTATTTTGTATCATTTTAGATTAAAAAAATAATGTGATGATAATTTGATACAAAACATATTAGGTTATAATGAGCCATTTATTGTTAGAACATATTTAATTTATATTTCCATGGCTACTTTGATTCTTACCAATTTTTTTCGCAATAAAAATGAAATATCTCAAAAAAGCAGTGAATTTAGGTACAGGCAGGTACGTCTTCAGTTTTTTGATTTAAGTGAAAACTTTTTTTTTTTGAGGATGGTGAAATGTAATAAATTGATCTTTGTTGATCTTGATACTGAGTTACATTTTATCTTTTGTTAACCTACCAACAGAGTTCGCCACACAAATATTTAGGACACCTATTCTTTAACCATTTGAACAACATTTTTCTAAATGTAATTTTCTTTCTATTTTATAAGGATTGTTTTTAGTTATTTGAGCAATTGTGGACCATAATTGAGCTTTCCCCTCTTTAACATATTTATTAATTCATAAGAAACTTTTTAGCATACTGAAAGGTACTTTAATTTGACCGCCAAAACACTTGTCATTTATTCCCCCCTTTTTACAATGTCAAGTTCAAGATCATTTCATTTCCCGTTTGGGTCCAACACGTGCTGGTTGCAGCGAACTTCTACCAAAGATGTTCTAGAAAAACAAAACTTTATTTCTTTTTAAAATTTTTTTTAAAATGTCTTAAACATATTTTTTACACCAAATGTGTTAGTTCTGACTCCTGCTGGGGTAACTGGGCCGTAACAAGCCTGGTACCCCAACAGCATTTTAATTCAAGCTAAATGGTAAGCCAATCTACCTTTTTATTACTTTTCATTCATTACATTCCCTTTTTTTTAATCTTTTACAGAAAGCATCTACACTACTTTTACAAAAAACAAATTTTTTCTTTTTTCTTTCCCCCTGACTTGACCACTTTCACATGTCTCCGACATAGCTTTATCTAACTATAGAGCTTCTATCACGTACACTTAAAATGTGTCTTACAAGACCTTTCTAAAAGTCCCTAATTTTCATTTCATTTCCCACCCACAGTGGCTTTGCACTGTCCTTGACTTTTCAGTCTGCTGAAATATTTTCTGTCTTCTGACTATAATAAGTTTTTCACCCCGTATGAGTAACCTTTGAAAGCTCCATTACGGCTTAGCTCCACTTGTTATTTTCTCTACGGCTAACAACATCAGCTTTTTACTTTTTACTTCATTTTCCTGATGATGAGTGTTTCTACACTCGAAACATGTCGATTATATTTTTCTATGAATCATTCTAGGTTCGCCTAGTTTTTAAATAAAAATTGTGGAGAGAGACTTGTGTCGACAAATATAGTAGGAAGTGCATCATTATCGACTCGATCAAGATCATTTATACAGTGACCGGCAGAAAGTACGCACCAAAGGGGATTTTTTTAAATTTCAAAACTTACCAAATTTTTTTGGCGTTGGAGAAGTTTTGCATGTCCGTAAACAAAAAAGAGCATAGACAAAACTAGTAAATATTGCGCCGTATACGAGGGAGAGGTGAAAACGTTAAATTTACTCAAGAATAAATTGCCCTCATTTTTCACTGTGGAAAATTTTTTTATTAGGAAATGTTGTTTGCACTTAAAAGTTATCCAAAAATACCAATATTCAGCTCGGTAGCAAAAATATAAATATTTTTCAGGGCATCTAGATTTCAATGAAAACGAATTTTTTGTAAGGGGTTAAACTTTAATTCATGAACCAATGGGTTTAAGAGTTTTTGAAAAAATGGGCACGGCAAAATATTGTTAAATGTATGAAGAAACTATCATTTGTTTTGCATAAAGTTATTTCGCTTATCCATAATGTACGGTGTGCACCAGAAAAGTTAGATTATTTTTGACATTATTTTATTAAACGTCCAGTTCTCGCGTATTTAAACAAATTTAAGTAAGTCATGTGTCTAATTGCCCAAGAGCTGTTAAAAAATTAAATTTATAGGTCGCATAGCTTCTATCGTTTCGTTATACGAGGGGGCGTCAAAAAAAAAGTAAAAACACTTTTTTTGTGCTACCGAGCTGAAATTTGGTATTTATGGACAACTTTTAAGTACAAATAACATTTCCTAATAAAAAAATTTTCTACGGTGAAAAATAAGGGCACTTTATTCTTGAGTGAATTTAACGTTTTTACCTCTCCCTCGTATACAGCGCAATAATTACTAGTTTTGTCTATGCTCTTTTTTGTTTAAGAACATGCAGAACTTTTCCACCGTCAAAAATATTTGGCAAGTTTTGAAATTTAAAAAAAATCCCCTTTGGTGCGTACTTTCTGCCGGTCACTGTATAGAGCAAAAATAGTATGGGGCCTATGACAGAACCCTGAGGTACGTACGCCAATGTCGGTCGAAAGAGATGAGGAACATACATTTTCCTTGTGACCATTACAATTTATATTCTCATTATTAACGTACTGCCTTCAGTTGGCAAGAAATAATTCAATCCAGCGCAGCAAGAGACCCATGATTCCATCAACTTTAATGTTTTAATAATAGTGTCGGGTAATTTTTTTGTTTACGATATGTTGACAAATTTATTGGCTATTTATTCCAGAAAAAAAAACCTTCCTTTAATATCCGCCTTTCTGTTGTCCAGCCATTACAAAAACCATATAAGAAAATGACGACGGGGACGGCACAAAAAAATTTAATTGCCATATAAAAAACGGATTCCGTCCATTATTTCCCGCATGACCCAAAAATCTGCTCTCATTTGGTTCACCATATTGCTCATTCTTAAGATGAAAATTTAGTTTTTTTTTAAAGTAGGGGCGAGCTTAAACTTTGTTACCTAAATTCTGCCTGTCAAGCAATATTACTTTTTTTTATTTGCTTATACATTTTTAACTTTAAAAATTTTGCATAGAAATAACTTTTTTGCACAGCGTCAAGTGTTAAAATATCCTCGCTCGTGTACCAAAGTTTATATCGGGGTTTGCTGCTTTTATTATGAAAGGACTGGAGAGTGTTGTGTGACAATAAATGTTACGCGAACACTTTATTTCTGGAAAATATTATATGAAAGCAGTATGCAAACATTTTAAATTTAACATTATTTTAAATTAATCTTACAAAGCATTATAATTTGTATTTTTTTTTAATGATTTAATTCGGATTTGTTCGTTTTTAAAAAAATGCAAAAAAAAACAAAGAAAAATAAAAATAAACAATTTTAAGTCATTTATTATTACTATATAAAATTTTTTAATTTTCAACCGAAAAGGATTGTCTTCTATTAGTAAACATATCGTCGCCCTTCTCACGAAGTGACCTAACTAACATATTTGTAAAAATTGAGATATTTTGGGGTCTAACTGTTCTCATGTAACTCTTTTGTCTCACAAAGTGGCATATCTCCATGTATGATGGTAGGACCTGCACAAATTAAAATACGTACGGACTATCTGCATAAACCCAACATAATATTCACACGTATCGACCTACCTAAAGTTAGGTCTCTTCGTGTGTTAGGTTCCTCCTAAAATATCATAATTTAATAATAACACGAACAGACCAATCTTCAGACAGGTCTATTCCTGAAAAAAACAATTCACTTATTACAGGTTCAGTTGACGAGAGCTATTAAGGAAGAGAGCAGTGTTTGTTTTATTTCTGCAGTGTTTAATTATTGGTGTTGGTATTTGTTTTTATTTTGCCGTGTATTCTTTTAATTTCTTTAAGATTTTTTGAGTCCAATCACGGACAAAGTGAAGGAGACTCTGTCCACAGCGCGATCCATACGGCAATATCTGGAGCTAGGGATATATTTTAACCCTTACAGTTACATATGAAATTAGCAAGACGAAAGCAACCTTATTTAGTAGAGCCCATGAATTCTTTAGACTTTATTGATTTTAAGAAACTATCGCAAGAATTAAGAATACTCTCTGTTAGAATGAGCGAAAGAGGTCAAAATGTCAAATGCACGGAAATGAGAGAGTTTATGGTTACAAAAGATGAACCCACGAAACTTTTTTTTAAGTTCAGTCACTGGGATGATAATTATGATGCCATAGAACTTGAAAGACTAAAAATAAACATAAGGAAATCAAAGCTTCAACCATTAAATAAAGGGTCTGTTTAACTTACCAAAAAAAAAATACAATGATTTAGTTTCCCTATATGAAAGCCTTACTTACGATCGTTTTTTTTTTAATTATAAAATTAAACCTAATACTAATAAATTAAAGAGCTCTTGGTTTTTTAAACCCAACGTTTTATGGTTTTGTTTATTTTAATTAAAGTTTAATACAAAAATTACTGTTGTTTTATTATTCAATAGGATGTAATTTTTTGCTTCACTGCAAGCCACTTGTATTCATTTCAATTTATAAATTTCTAAAATTTTACAAAACCGCGGCTTAACTAACATAACCCGACAAATATTTCTCACGTAGTGGCATATCTACAAACATAACCAAAAATACAAACTGTGTGTAACTTCTTATAGGTGACACTATCATTGGCTTATTGTAAGCTATATTAGCTAACTAAATACAAAAGAAAGAAATTCATAGCTTCAAAGCTAAATCGACTGCGTTGTCTTAAACCCAACTCATTTTCGTTTTTTAGCTCTCCTGTAAAATTTGCCAAATGCTAGTTAGGTCCCTTCGTTAGAAAGGCGACGATATGTTTATACAAAGAGAAGCTTCTTTCAACATCTACTTATGTAATCAGACAACACTGCAACTTAGGTAGCAAAATATAAGACCAAGATACAACTTCGTTGGATGGTTTACCCTCATAAATGCTTTTTACTGCAGTTAAGTATTTAAATCCTTCATTATTTTTTGCAGTTACACCCAATTTGTTCTTTACTTGACCTCCTACTTTACCGGGAGTGTTGTTACATTTTGGGGAAAAAAATTTCAACAATACTAAAGTCTCTTAAACTTAAATTTCTACTCTCCAACATGTCCGGTATAAAACACAAGTATGTATTACAAATCGATATAAATACGGTTTGTTAAGCAGGTAATAATAACCCATTATCAAGTGACAATAAACAACCCCTAACAATATACCTGCAAACCCCGGAAACACCCAATAAATATGTGTATAACCAAAATCTAAATATAATTATTGTAATCTTCAGATTGGAAAATCCATGAAATAAGTACCGAACTGGACATTAAACCTTTAACGTTTTACATTTTTTGATAAAGCTGAAAAGGTAAAAATATGGTTTTAAAAGAATAATTTATGAAAAATATGCATTTTATTATAAAATTGACATAATATGCAAACAATGCATATATTCCGCCCTTTATTAATAATAATTCCATTTGTTGTTAATTACATTTCATGCTTTGGTTATTGTGCGAACAAACCCGGGACTTGAACACTGTTTGTCCAAATGGTATTTATTGTACTCGCTTTGTTGCATACTCTGCTTTGCAACCTAATTTTTCTAGCGACATAGATAATTTATCGAAATATTGTGTGTATTGGAAATATACTAAGCATAAGGAAAATACGTTGGCTCTACAATTCCCAGTTCAAAATTTTTCGACGTAAAACCGTAAAGTTTTCACCATCCTCTCCGAAGCCTTATATACTTATTCAAAAGGTTTCCGTAGGTACGTATCCTTTTTTAATGAAATCCTACGACCGGCCCGATATCTTTAAGTTAGCATAAGGAGCATGATTTGGTGCGGAATATAACTCAAAAATATTCGTAGGTGGGTGCTGCATGAATGAGCTTAACCATAATTTCCAGATCCCGTAAAAGTGAAACAAAAGGAAAGTGTTGAACAATGTGAGATAAATTATTGGACTGCTATTATAAGAAGGAAGCAACTTGTAGAAAAACTGTATGGCCTTTCTAACAATATCAAAGATTCAACTTACTTAATAATTGGCCACAAAATCGAATTACTATATTTCCACGGTGTGGTTTGGGATAAAAAAAGGTTTAAAAATTGGTTTTCAATTAGGGTTTATTTGTGGCTGAAGGCCAAGCTAGATTAGTGGAAAAACAACAATATGTACAGCTTCCAGCAAAGTGCCTTATACGCTCAACTTAGTGGTTTTTATAAATGTGGGTAAGTTCGTAAGCGGACAAGACAAAAATACGAAAACTGAACTACAATCGTAAATTTACAAATGGTTAAAATATTAATTTTATTTACTTAAACATCACAAAATCACAAACCCAGTCATAGGTATATATGTTAATGTTGCTACCACAACACACAACGAATTGAAAGTTTTAGTCGAGGAATTTATTTATTTATTTATTTATTAACAAGTAGGGATACAACAGACACTAAGCCCAATAAAGCATCCACGTTGTGGTATTAGCTAGTGGGAATTAAATGTTTTAATTATACAAACAAAAATGTAATATAAAACCTTACAAAAATTAAGATTAAAAACAAAAAAAAAATTTACAGCAATGATCTGATGTGTTTCCTAAATCTAACTATAGACATATCGAACACTTCCATACTCAAGGAAAGACCATTATAGGTACGTGTCGCTCTACAGATAATAGAATTTTGACCTGAATTAGTATTTCGAAATGGAATATTAAATATATTTTGAAACCTTATGTCCCTAACCGGTATATTAAAGCTCAACTTTGATCTAAGTATTGGCGAATCAATAAGACTATTAACTAGCTTATAAATCATAACAAGATCAGAAATTGTCCGTCTTCTAGCAAGCGTTACTACCGAAAACCTTTCCATAATGGGTTTGTAATTACTATTTACTATGAGTACATCCGTCTTACGTGATAAGAACCGTAAAAATTTATTTTGAATACTTTCCAACCTCCGTATATAAATCGCGTACTGAGGACTCCAAACAACTGATGCAAAATTAAGTTTACTAAATATAAACGCATAGTACAAATTTAGAATTGTTTGAGGATTTTGAAAATTTAAACTATTTCTTATAATAAATCCCAAGAATCGGTTACACTTATTAACAACCTGCTCAATGTGAGAGCTAAAAATTAACTTAGTGTCCATTATAACACCCAAATCACGTATTTCACTTACCGACTTAAGATCACTATTATTAATCGAATAACGAAAATTATGCACGTTCCTATTTCTGGTGAACGTAATCGACACACACTTATCTAGATTAAGAAATAAACTCCGACTTTCGCAGAATCCTACCAAAGTATTAAGATCATCTTGCAATCTATCGCAGTCCCTTGGCCCCCTGATTATTCTAAAAAATTTTAGGTCATCTGCGTACAGCAGAAATCTAGAAAAATTAAAGCATTGTTGTATGTTGTTAATATATATAATAAAAAACAGGGGGCCAAGGTGACTACCCTGCGGCACACCAGACGGCACTATAAAAGGCTCAGAATAAAATCCCCCAACAGAAACCATCTGTCGTCTATCGCTGAGATAGGACCAGATCCATTTGAACAAACTATTATGCACACCGACATCAGCAAGACGCTCCATCAGTATAGAATGACTAATTTTGTCGAACGCCTTACTGAAGTCCGTATACACCACGTCGACCTGCTCGCGATTATCCATACTACCCAAAACAAAATCCGTGAACTCTACTAGATTACTCTCAACTGACCTACGTGGAAAAAATCCGTGTTGTTGTTTTAAAATAATATCTTTAACTTGTTCCAGTATGATGTTGTGAATAATTTTTTCAAAATTTTTTCCAAAAATGCATAATTTACTTATGGGTCTATAGTTTTTTACGTTATGTTTGTCTCCTCCCTTGGGTAAAGGAGTTATATGAGATGTTTTCCACATAGTAGGAAAAATACCCTGTTTTAATGAGAGGTTATATATATGTAAGAGAGGCTTAACAAGATAGGTACTGCATTTTTTGATAAACATTCCAGGAATGTTATCCGGACCAGGGCACTTTTTATGATCTAGAGCGGCAATGGTATCGCATATTTGTTTTTCTGTTATCAAAACATGATTATTGCCGTCAATCACAGGAAATATGGGTTGATTACCACCCTGGTCGGGAACATAAACCTCCCGAAAATATTCTGCAAATAGATTGCAAATTTCCTTACCCTCGCTTGCAGAGCGATCGTGATAAAATACAGAGTTAGGAAAATTCAAATTACTTTTCTTTTTATTTTTTATAAATTTCCAAAACATTTTGGAGTTTGTATTGATTTCAGCTTCGATATTATTAATATAATCTCTATAGTCCCTACGCATCAGTTGCTTAGAGGTTCTTCTCAGTAATGAAAATGTTCGATAGTAAAGAAGATTTTGACTAATTTTATACCTTGCGTGAGCCTTATTTTTTTCTTTTAAGATGATTATAGTATCGCGTTTAAAATATATAGGGTAGTCACCTTTCACTCGGAATGAAGGAACGTTCTCACTTATTAACTTATTTAGCTTATTATAAAAGTTACATACTGCCTGATCTACATTATTTGTTTCCAAACAATTCGACCAAGATTCCGCAATTAATTTATTGGTTATAGAATTGTAATTAGCACGATTAAAATTTAAAAAAGTTTGATGCTTTGATTTAAGTCTTCTGAAGTTAACGTGTTTGAAAATAATAAATAAAGCGGGGTGGTGAGAATCTTCATCCACCATAGAGTTATCACAATGTCTCACAGTTTCTATATTACTATTGCAGAATATTAAATCTAGCACTCTGTCATTTACATTATGAACACCATTATATTGCATAAGTCCCATAAAAGAACGCATGTCTATGACTTCAGAATACTTAGTATTGACATGGAATGCTTAAATTGAGTTCAAAAATGAATTTAGTGTAGAATTTTAAATAACAGTATGTGTCATCAGTACTGTTGAATTACGATGAGTATAAACTTGTCAACAAATTTTGTGGCTCACAGCCTATTTGTTTTTCGTGAGACTAGGGATACTTTATACCTTCATTGGTGTGTGTTGCTTAGATACCATGGTATGCTGACCCATTGGACAACTCTGGATCTGCTGTTTCATGTACCTTCTGATTTATTACATAAGAATAGTGATGTAAAATTCTCGGTAATATTCTCAAGTTGGAGAATTTTTTGAGAAGGGTAAGAAAACCGCTAGAAATAGCAATAAAAAGAAATTAAAAATTACCTATTCTGCTTATTTTCGGCAAATGTCAAACGGCGTTAATCAAACAAAACGTAAAGAAATAAAATTTTTATTTAAAAAACAACATACCTTCCCAAGAATAACTAAAAACTAAACAAAAAAACAGTCAAATAAAGTAAGATCACATTTAACTATTAAAAACATACGAGTATACGTTCGCGCTTCTAGGGGATTTCCCTGAACCACTGTTGCCAGACGTAAAACACTGTTGCCAGAGTTATAGAAAAGGTTAGGGAAACTCAAAATTTTAAAAATCATTGCAAAATTTTTCAGTGTAAATCGAGGCGATGTAAATTATGTAGAAAAACTTCTCTAGAGAATATTCTCGGGAGAATTTTCTTACAGAGAATTTTCTCGAGAATATTCTCTCGAGAATATTCTCCTCTCACATCAGTACATAAGAAGATATTTATTTTTAATATAACACAAAATATCCGTTATAAAAGTCGGGGCTAAATTATAACGATCAATGGCGTGCACTAGACAGCATAACTGCCTTAAGAAAACGGTGATTTTTTTACAATTTAACAGCATTTTTACGCAAACTAAAGCGTTGCGAAAATTAAGATAATATCACGTCACATCACTGAAAAACAGCGTTTTGGTTTTATACACAATACAGGAGTCACCTTAGAAAGGTGTCCAACAAAAACTCGACTGTCTTTCACGAGCGGAAAGAAGCCAGTCTCAACAACAAACGCGACTGTCTACCTCGAGCGGGTAAAGATCAGTTGAAACAAAAGAACGCGACTGTCTGCCTGGAACGGGTAGAGATCAGTGTCACAAAACACAAAAGGATTGACCTGAGACAGGTGTTCAACAAAAACTCGACTGCCTTGTACACGCTCCAAGAGATGAGTTTATAAAATCAAACGCGACTGTTTACCTCGAGCGGGTGGATCAGTGCTGCCTAAACGGCGGTGAGAGCATCCATGCGTTTCTTTTGCCACCTTTATTGACGCTAACTAATCATCGCTTTCTAGTAAACGTGCCTAGCAACACTGTGGCGGGAGAAGACGTTACTGGGCGTCAAACGTGGCGGCATCAGCGGCTAGTGAGCGCTTATGGCAACAACGCTGGCGGGAGACGATGCGGACGAGGTGCCAAGCGCGTGGCGGTATTGACATAGGCGTACCAAATTATAATTATAGGAATTAAAATTATTAGAAAAATAAATAAATTGCCCGGGTTGGGGCTGGTTCCCCAACACAACTGTTATATTGCCGTTCAAACAAAGAAAACAGTATCTCCAAAATTATTAACTTCGAGGAAACGAGCATTTCAGTTCTTGGAGCTAGGCCACTACGAAGACATTTATCATTTTGTATTAATTTCTGCAAAATTTATAATTAAAAAATAATATATTATATAAAAATAATATAATAAAAACTTTTTATTAATGTCGAATAGTAATTTTTTTTGATCGACGTTTCAGAATAATAGTGGCACTAGAAAGGTTTTTAACATTTGGATGTAGTTATTTTCAATAGGTTCTAATCAGGATATTAATGATTAATATGAAAAATTCGGGTATAATGACAAGGACCATTATCAGTCATAATTATTTATTACCTATTAGAAATGCTTGTTAATACTTCAATTATTTATTATTTTAATGTCTAAAATTTTCGCTTTTAGTGACTCTTTCTGGATGACAAAAATATTAGTTTTCAAGATGCGGGCAAGTTTAAGGACTTACAGGTCCCAAAACTATAGCACATAATATTTTTTGTTAAGGAAATATATGTGTTTTTTATGCCATTAAATTTTTTTTAATTTTTCGGTATCCATCGTAGTTTCGAAGATACAGGGTGATTTGCAAGATGGCGGACCAATTAAGGCCTTCTGGTCACGTGCATTTTATGGAATTTTTAGTATGATAAAAAAAAAGGTCCTAATACTGCACCATTCCCCACTAGTCCCAGCTACTAATTTGTTCCGGGTCCCCCCATATGAATGGGTTAGTTGTACTGGAGTAATATTGCTAGGTGGATATGCTGCGATGTGTATAGGTATAATATATGTTTCTAAAGTTCTTGTGTCAAGACTTAAAAAATGGATAGAATAGGAAGTAAAATATTTTATATCATACTCTTCGGTATAAACTGTTTAACATCATCTTCTGTCGAAATTTTACAGTATAAAAATCAGCTAGAATAAATTTTTTCTCCGTAATTAAAAAATACCAGTTCTTTTCCCTACCTACGCTTTTCAAAAACAAACTTATTGCCAGAGCATTTTGATTTTTTTGTATGGATCATACACCAACCATTAATAATGTATGTAAACATTTAAAGGACGACTGCCATCTATGGGCGATTTTGAAAACTTTTCAATTCAGTCTCGTATGTCTGCAATGGTGTGTGTATGTATGTATATTGATACACTTTTATTATATCTTATTCCAAACTACTCTATACCAATAAAACTGATTGACTCGAATTCAATTGTTCCTGAATAGCTCTCAATCACCGATGTCCACTCTTAACAGGTGCAAAAAAAAGATAAGGCTCTGGTGAGCCAATAACGTTTTATTGGATGCGGTCATGTAGCCGTTCTAATGCCGGAACGAAATGAGACAGCCCTTAACAAAAATTGAAACTTTCTTTGAAGCTTGTCAGGATTCGGGCTTGTAATTGGGCAGTGAAAGACAGACCATTTTTAGTTTGACGTGTCTACGGTGTAAACTTTACAACGTTTTATGTTAAATAAATAGTACCTAGTTATTTACATTACAAGTGTGACGAAACATGTAAATAGATAATGTGTTTAAAATAAAGCAATAAAAGTTTGCCCTTTTCTCCCTTATCCTAAATTTTAAATGGATTGCCACCACTTATTGACCTATTTAATTAAGCTAAAAGAAATATTATATTAGTTAAAAAAGTATCATTTTTAAAATTATACAGTGTCCGCAAGAAAATCCGCATCAAATGGGATTTTTTTTTATTTTTAGGTATAGGTAAAAATTGAAAAAGCAGTTAGTTTTTGCTCACCTAAAAACAAAAAATGACGTATACTGAAGCAGCTGCACGACTTGCGTTACCTGTTAAATTTGACATTTTTAATGAAATAGGTTCAAAAATGCCCTTATTTATAAAAATATCGAAAAACTTTATTCGAGAAAGTTGTTTATTTAGGCATTTTTAGCCTCTGCACAAAATTTTGACAGTCTTAATACAATTTTTATTTTTCGCCAGATTCTTGAAAATTTTGATCAACCCTCGTAGATTAACTTTTATACATCGATGTAAAACCATTTGCCTTTACTTCATTTGTAATCTTAATGCAATTTTGTGTAAAATTTTTGTTTCCAATTATTTATTTTGCTTCAAAAACTGAAATTGTTATTGATCAGTATGTAATGTTTGATGCAGAGTTTATCTAATTACATAAGATTTGCCAAAACCGACGTTTCTCATTTTTATTAAGTTAGTAAACAGATGTACAAAAAGAAAATATTAGGAAGCTTTCGTTGAAATTTTACTTAATTAATATTGGATCAAAAAGAATAAATATTAATCGCTCGAAACATTTTATTCAACAAAAATATAGTTTAATATAATTAATTTAATTTAATAATAATAATTAAGTAAATTTTCAACGAAAGCTTCCTAATATTTTTTTTTGTACATCTGTTTACTAACTTAAGAAAAATGAGAAACGTCGGTTTTGACAAAACTAATGTAATTAGATAAACTTTGCATCAAACATTACATACTGATCAATAACAATTTCAGTTTTTGAAGCAAAATAAATAATTGGAAACAAAAATTTTACACAAAATTGCATTAAGATTACAAATAAAGTAAAGGCAAATGGTTTTACATCGATGTATAAAAGTTAATCTACGAGGGTTGATCAAAATTTTTAAGAATCTGGCAAAAAATAAAAATTGTATTAGACTGTCAAATTTCGTATAGAGGCTAAAAATGCCTAAATAAACAACTTTCTCGAATAAAGTTTTTCGATATTTTTATAAATAAGGGCATTTTTGAACCTATTTTATTAAAAATGTCAAATTTGACAGGTAACGCAAGTCGTGTAGCTGGTTTAGTATACGTCATTTTTGGTTTTTGGGTAAGCAAAAACTAACTGCTTTTTCAATTTTTACCTATTCCTTATAATAAAAAAAAATCCCATTTGATGCGGACTTTCTTGCGGACACTGTATATTAGTGGTTTAGCTTTTTTTCTACTTGAAAAGGCTCTACATGGAATGATACTTTTTTTTTAAGAAAGCTCTCAACCTCTATTAAAATATTTTGTTAAATAACAGTTCTGAAAACTTTTCTTATTTTTTTTATCTGGCCCTTTTCCAGTTTCATATTTTTTGGTGAAAACTTTTTCGGGCACTTCATACTTTTGACATTGAAGTTTTCGTACTAAAGAAGTTTATAAGCATCTTACTGATGGATAATATACTTCAAACTTGTTTTAGAGTTTAAGCAAACAAAAGTTTTGCTATATCCTTGTTCCCGCAGATGTGATAGAACTGTTTGAGAGATGCAGCGTTGATATTAGACAAAGGAAAATAAAACAATAACTGTTACTTTACATAAACCACGCTGGCATTTAAAACTATGTAAATTTGCCAATATTTTCTTTACTCCCTTCGAATTTTTAGATAATGTGTTATTAACAGTGTTTTCCCACATTAAAAATAATTAAATCCCTAGTACGAAGTGATGTTAAGCGTTGAAACGGAAACGGAGGGTAAACCATCTTAACGAAGTGGTATCTTGGCCTTTAGTTCAATAAAATGGTGCACAAAAAGGGCTTAAAGTGGAAAGTTATGGTTTCATTATTTTTAGTGGTTTATTTCATGTTTTTTGAGGTGCTAAACACGAATCAAAAGTTGTCCAACAAAAATTCTGCCCGCAAATATGAGAAATCAATATAAAAACACGAAAAGATAAGTTTTTTTTAATGATTTACAGCATATAACTTTCAAAGCAAGCTACATTTACGCAGAAGGTGATCCTATAGTAAATAAAGAGGAAAAAATACAATTCATGTCTCTTTACATCTGTTTGTTTTTTACAGCAAAAAAATTATTATACCCATATAGTTTTTCAAAATTAAACTTTGTGCGAAAAAGGACTATTAATTCTAATTATATTATTATTAATTATTATTGGTAATTTTGAAACTATTAAATTCGACAGAAAAGACAGAGTTTTACCACTTGCTACGAAGAGAAATGCAATTAAAATAAGTAATGAAGAAACCATCTCGATTAATCCTACGACTATTTTTCAAAGAATCATAATTGCTAAACAATCTGACGAAGAACTTGAAGAGTTCTTAAAATATGAACTGTGCCCTTATCCGTTGCCTCTTTTTGATGACTACGGTATGAGAAAAGGAACCAAATCTGCTTTATACAAACCATTTACACCAACTGAACGGACAAATCTCCAATGGTGTGTGTACGTCATAGATGGAGGATACTTGCTCTACAAGGTCGTGTGGACCGGGGGTGAATCGTTTTCGTCAATTTGTAAAAGTTATGTTGAATTTGTTAAGTCCAAGTACAAAGACAGCGCTGTAGTCGTATTCGATGGTTACCCTCAAGATGGTACTAAATATGCTGAGCGAGCAAGAAGATCACGCAAACAGATGTCAGTAGATATCATGTTTGACGAAACAATGATCGCGACAGTGCCACAAGAAAAATTCCTAGGCAATATGAAAAATAAAATTCGTCTTATTACAATATTGGTGACCAAATTTGCAGCAGACGGGATTTTTCCCCTATTAATTTTACTACTGGGTCACTTTTTGTGTAAACAGCTTCCTTTGCAAGTTGAAAGCTAAAAACCCCTAAAAAACATAATTTTTAGTGTTTTTTTTGATGAATTTTGATATTTGCCGGTAACATTTTTGTTGGACAACTTTAGATTCGTATTCAGCACACCAAAAAACATGGAATAAACCATTAAAAACAATTACACCAGAACTTTCCACCCTAAACTACCGTTTGACTGGGCTACTTATATTTTGCTACTTAAGTTGCAGTATTAGTCCAGGGCCGTTATTTTCATTCCTATGGTGTGGAACCAAATCACCTAAAGCTGATTTTTGCGTTAATATTTTACTTTGGTCGTCCTGATTAACATACTAAAAGTCCCCAACCCTCCGAGGGTGCAAACCGCTCCAAAACCACCCCCAAAGGTATTTTTTTAAAGTTTTTGCCCATTATCTCAAATACGGTTGATTTTTTTGAAAAAAGCTACATATTAAAATTAAAGCCAATAAAAGTATCTACAAATTGATGTATATGTCGTAGGCTGATAGTGAAATCCGTCATTTCATGAAGCGCCGGCAGATTGTGTAATTCCGTCTAAACGGTATATTGATAACTGGTTTGTTCGTTGTTCCCCAGAGCATTTTTTTTTTAATTAAATTTTTTCAACTAATATTATTTTATAAAAATAAAAAAATGCTCTGACAAACCCGAACAAACCAGTTACCAATATACCTATTACACAATCTGCCGGCGCTTCATGAAATGACGGATTTCACTATCAGCCTACGACATATATAAGTCTATATTTTAATTAACACAGTGGCGTGCACTAGGCGTTTAAAATCGCTGTTTTGGATTTCTTAAAAAATCACGTTGATAAGTCGTTATTTATTAAACAGCTGAGTCAACAACTAAAAGAAGCTGGTGTTCAAGTATTTCAGGCAGACGGTGATGCAGCTACACTTATAGTGCACAAAGTCGTGTAACATTGGTTGGAGAAGACACTGATTTGATGGTTTTACTATTATTTAAAACAAAAACGGACATCTTTATCTTAAGACCTGGCCAAACCACAAAACCAAATAAAATCACTAACATAAGTTCCCTGCAGAACAAGATAGGTGTCCTTACATCCTTTATCCTATTTTGCCATGCCATTTCTGGATGCGATAGTACATCAGCAATTTATAAAAAAGGAAAATTGTCAACCTATATATAGGCTTTTAGAAAAAAATCCGGAATTACAAACGAAAGTAGCAATTTTTTAAACACCAAATGCCAATAAAAGGGATCTAGTTTCTGTAGAAGAATTTCTTTTATTTTTATATGGAGCCGGTAAATCAATGCATTAGATCATCTTCGGTTCGTAGAATTCCACAATAATGCAGCGCGACAGAGCCTAAATTCAAACTTCTCCTTAGCATCTCTGCCGGCAACATCAGACGCTGCATCTAACCACAGTTTGCGGGTATATCACCAAATTCCGGCATGGTTGGGAAATGAATTGGATCCTACATCTTGGGGCTGGGAAAAACAGGGGGAGCTTTTGGTGCCAACAACTGTCAATAAGCCCATTGCACCAGATTTTATTTTAAAATTGGTTTTCTGCAACTGTAGGACGGATTGTGGAAAACTATGCAGTTGTAGGAAGGGTGGCTTAAATTACTCCAATCTCTGTGGGCAATGCCAAGGGCAGTCCTGCAGCAATGTCGTCGTTCCTAAGCCGACTGAAAACGAGGATGATCACGAAGAAGAGTTTATTTAAATAAGATACCTATTCATTTCGATTCTTGCTCTACGCCTCTGTTTTAATTAGAGTGGCAGTTAAAACATTGACTTTCTTTATTTCATATGGAAGGCCATGGAAATCAAGTGACATTGTAGTTAAACTGATTTTTTTAAAAGAAATTTCCTAACACGTTTTCAAAGAAGCATTTTTTTTTGGTTTCCTATGTGAAAAAAGATAGTAAATGGGTATTATATTGTTACACCAATTTTTTAGTAATTTTATTATTGTTTTTTCCTTTATAATATGCAAAATAATGTCCGTTACCGCGTTTACGCTACACGATGGAAAATATTATTACGAACATAAAAACCTTTAGTGTACGCCACTGTGTTAATTTAAATATGTACTTATAGACATCATTTTGTAGGTATTTACTGGCTTTTATTTTGTTATCTAGTTGCTTTTTTTTTAAATCAACCGGTTTTGAGATAAATAAAAAATATACAAAAAAAATGTACTTTGTCGATTTAAATCGTGTGGTGCACGCCACTGTGTTAATTAAAATATAGACTTATATATGTCGTAGGCTGATAGTGAAATCCGTCATTTCATGAAGCGCCGGCAGATTGTGTAATTCCGTCTAAAAGGTATATTGATAACTGGTTTGTTCGTTGTTCCTCAGAGCATTTTTTTTTAATTAAATTTTTTCAACTAATATTATTTTATAAAAATTTAAAAAAATGCTCTGACAAACCCGAACAAACCAGTTACCAATATACCTATTACACAATCTGCCGGCGCTTCATGAAATGACGGATTTCACTATCAGCCTACGACATATACATCAATTTGATGATAATTTTATTGGCTTTAATTTTAATGTCTACTTTTTTTTTGAACCAAATTCAATTCAACCATATTCGAGATAATCGGCAAAAACTAATAAAATGTACCTTTGGGGGTGATTTTGGGGTGGTTTGCACCCTTGGAGGGGTGGGGACTTTTTGTATGTTAATCAGGGCGATTAAAGCTAGATATTAACGCAAAAATCAGCTTTAGGTGATTTTGTTCCACGAGCGACCTTAAAAATGCACTATGTATATTGTCCGATTACATTAGTAGATGTTGAAAGAAGCTTCTCTTTGTATAAACACATTTTTATTAATAGAATACAATCCTTTTTAGTGGAAAGTAAGTGCATATCATCCGCCCTTTAGTTATAACAATGGGTTTGTCCGACGGGGTACAACTGAATGGCTGGTCAGATATCCTGATTTGACCCCTCTAGATTGTTTTTTGTGGGGGTTATCTTAGATCTAACCGACCAAATAACGACTCGGGTACTGCCAGGAAGTTGGTAAAGGTTTTTAACATTTGCTAAAATAATTTAATTACTTTTGAATTTTTTCGCCATATGTTTTGTTTTATTTATGTGTTAATTATGAGTATACAAGAAATAATTACGGATTATTCTATTACTAAATTAGTTCCTAGAGCTATTGGAACTGCCACATTAGGATCGTAAATATGTAAAAGTAAACGTAGTTATTTTTTGAAAGTAGGCGGGTTTTGGCTAATTGTCAATAATAAACTTGATTTTGATTTTTTGAAAATTCTTGATGAAGGACGCTCCAAGTTTGAGTTATTTATACAACATATATTTTTTTAATTACATAATTCGCTTTTAAACTTGATCGTAAAACAAATATTTAAAATTTTTATCGGTTTTTGCTTGAAGTTTGGATATATCGGTATTTGGCATATTTATTGGTTTTTGCTTAATAATTATGCTGTGCTGGTCAAAAGAGGGCACCATAAATAGTAAGAATTAATACTTGGCTCTAAAAATGTAAATGTATATCGTCTTTTGCATGTTTGCTACTCATAGTACATGTATAGAAAAACGTTACCGATCGCCCTAAATATTTTAAGCTAATGTTTTCCTTTTTAACTTCGCCTCTAGAGAAATTTCGTTTGCAAGAGGGCCGCGTTCCTATAAAAGCCAGAAAGTTGGGTTTTATATTAAAAGGACACTCGTTTAAGAATTTCATGTCATTTAAAATATACTACCTAAATTAATTATGTATTATTCAAAAATGCACTTCCACCTTAATAAGCTAGTATTTCGTGAATCAGGAACCAATTTTAATGATTTATTTTATGATTGTACGAGGTAGCGCAAAAATCTAGATGCACGTAAATTTCCTAAAATTACAACATAACTTATACCGTGTGTCCCCGGATGGAGTTGGCAAGAGGAAAAATATCTTTATTATTGATTTTACGATGAAAAGCTATTCTTTATAAAAAAAATTCTGCTTGTCGAGAAAATGAATATTCCATATAAAAATTTTAGATCATATGTTGATAAATTAAGAAAAAATTAAAATGCTTTAAGAGAGAAGTACCATTATTTATTATTTTGGACAAAATGTTTATGAAACAAAGTTGTTTATAATCCAAAATAAAGCCTAAATACAAAATCTTAATTCTAATTTCTGTTTTTTATTTCTTACAATAGAATTATTATGAACATTCAAAATGAAAACCTGAGAGTGCTGACCTATTTATTTAATTTATTTCTAATTTGGAGAAAGGTGTGCAGGTTGGAGGAGGATATGTAGAATAATAACTTTTTCCACAATTGTACATTTTGAATGTTCATAAATTCTATTGTAAAAAATAAAAAACAAAAATTATAATTCAGATTTCAAATTTTGTATTTAGGCTTTATTTTGGATTATAAACAACTTTGTTTCATGAACATTTTATCTAAAATAATAAATAATGGTACTTCTCTCTTAGAGCATTTTCATGTTTTCTTAATTTATCAACACATCGGATCTACAATTTTTATATGGTAAATTCATTTTTTCGACAAGCATGAATTTTTTATAAAGAAAAACTTTTCGTCGTAAAATCAATAATAAAGATCTTTTTCCTCTTGTCAACTCCATCCGGGGACACACTGTATAAAAATTGAATTAAATTTGTTTTCTAAACCAAACCAATTAGTGATCCGTTAGACCCTGGCCCAAAAATTTCGCTATGCCACTCGAGTTAACAAAAAATTATCATTTCTTCTAAATACGTTACAATAAAAAAAAACGTGTCGTAAAAATCAATGCGACATTTTATCACTTTTGACTTATCCTAAATTAAAAGTAAAAACATTTTGTCGAAAAAGTATATAACACAGAGTGCTACACAATTATGGACAATTTTATAAAATACCCGATACTAATTTTATCGCTGAGCGTGGTATTTGTAACTTGTATAGTTATTTTTGTATTTTTAATGTTAAGTAAATGAATTATATAAATAGATAATTGTGTAGCACTTTGTATTATAGACTTTTTGGCCAGCGTTTTTTAATATTCCGTAATTAATTCTGGTAGTGTACATATTTTTTACATTTAAATGATAATTTTTTTTTTCGAGGAGGCATTTCAAGTTTATTTGTACGAACTACCCCTCAGAATAAAATACAGGTTGCGTCACTTCGTTATATTATTAAAGTAACCAGCCTCTCACCCCGCCAGGCTAGTACACTGCCAGCAGTAGATCGTCGTCAACCGCGCTTTGATAAAGATCGAAAGTTGTTACTTTTGCACTTCCCTGTATATAGATAGATAGATGGATAGAAACGTCTTTATTTTCGACTTGGCGAAGGTCAGCAAAAGCTGTTTGCTTAACCGAGTATGTATAATACATGTACAAAAATTTGAATTTTACAAAGAAAAAATACTAAATTCGAGTAATATTACCTAAATCTAATTATTGAAGAAAATTAAAACAGGCAACTTAAAAAGTAATAAGACATTGATGTTAGAATCTTACACGTATTTAAACATAATTCAAACATAATTTCCTAGCAATAATCTACGATATTTGGTCCTAAATGAATTCAAACGCTTTAAGAGCTATATGTGAAATGTGTGATTTACGAGAAAACCCATTTTTCGCAGAGAAAAAATAGCTTGATAACCTACTTTTTTATTCTGTGTGGATAACAGTCATGTATGTTGGTTGCATAAATCTATAAATAAATCTTTTGTAGATGCTTCAAGCTATCATTTTCTGCCAAATCCTATCCAAAATTCAATCTACTAACCTTCCAATGTCGATTTTAACTTCAACTTTATTTGAATTTTCCATCTTCCCTATACTAAATTGCAATGCCGTGACGTAAAATCACGTCTTTTGAAATTCGAAAAAAAGCAGCAAAATCGCCCGAATTTTCGAACGTTCTGTATATGTACCGAATGTACAAGGATCACACAACGTATTCCGTCTAATTTCAAATCTCATATCGCTAAAATAACTTTAGAATCTCGTGGTGAAAATGAGTCAATAAATCAAAAAATTACAGTTTGCAAAATAATTTTTGTTGTCCAGAGGCTACTATGATAAAAAATAGTATTACCAACATAAAATTTAGACATAAAAATTTACAAAATTTAAAGGATTTATTTTCTTTTTAAATATGTGTTTTTTATTGAAAAAACTACAAATTAGAAAAAATAGTATAACGTACGTGTTATATAAAGCAGTTTTAAGCACTTGTCCCGTTATAAAACTCGCCGCAAGCGGCTCGTTTTTTAATATGGACACGTGCTACATTTTACGTCGAAATATACTGATAAATGAATACATTTTTTTATTTACATAGCTACATATATCGCTAATCTACGCCCAGTAGTCACTGGGGATTCTTTACGTAATCGAGCACAAGTATTCGGCTAACGCCTCGTGCTAAATATCTCCTTCAACGCTTGTTATGTAATTTACTATATTTTGTTATTTATTTTAGTCATTTATCTAAAAATGCAGTAATAATTCAAATATAGCATTTACTGTCAAGGCGGCCATGAAACCAATAAAAATTAAGACAGCAGAATAACCTTGTCATTCCGTCTAAAATAATATCTCTCAGGTTCTGTTACTCTATATAATTTTATAGTTCAATTTAAGATTAAAGTACTTATATACGACAAAGTCTGATCTTTAGAAAAAGGATTATTGTAGAAAATGTGGTAAAGTCATAGTAATATAACATTTAAAAATTGCTGCGTGCTCTAATAATTACTAAACATTTTTTTCGACGGCTTGTCAGTCATGTCCAAATTGCACCACTTTGCCTCAATTTAATCTTCGCTGTCTCTCTCTCTCTTACCGTTTACGAGATTCCAAAGGTTAGCATCAAATTTGTAACACCCTGTATAACATACATTTTAAGGTATATTCGGATCTGACTGCATATTTAACTAGTGAAGATAATGACGAGCCTAAAATATTCTTTTATTAAGCTTCCTGTTAACGAGAATAAACAGCCAAAGGGGTTTTTGTTGATTTTTTAGTGTAATTACAAAAATCTGCATTTTCCCGGTTCCACTGAATATATTTTAATATCTAAGTTCCCTTATATGCGATATCACAACGTGTTTTATAAAATCGCAGCATTCCCCTTGGGACTAAATTAATATTTAAAAGCCATTGCATATAAAGCAGGGTTTTTGGGAACCTAAAATGATGTTAATATTGGAACGATAAAGTGCACGAAGTCTAATTTATACAAAAAATTTCAAAATATTTATGCAACGGTTGTATTTTATTAGACGTTGCGACGTGGTACTGGTACAAATGTGTTATTTTTTGAACTGATTAATTTAATAATATTGGTGTACCACCATACTAATATTATTTATTTTTTATACCTGCCCATATCACATCTAATTAAAATCCCGATGCACGACATTGATGACGTCGTTTCAATAAATTGCGAGAACCAAACTAAATATTTTATGTCATCGAATACCTTTGCAAATAACAGATGGCGTTGCCAGATGGGGTATGGCTTATGTTTGGTATAACTTGTGCCCCGGAAACCTATCCAAAAATTATGGATTCATAAGATATGTAGTTATTTTTTGTGACCCGAAAAAAATTGAAATGCAGAGCTATTTAGGATTGATAAATGGATTCCCAACCTGGCAACAATAACTAAACCTTTAAGGAAACTTCTACTGTTAAAACTAGGAAAAAAAGCTAATATTAAAATCCATTGGAAACGAGAACAAGACGCGTTTTCCAAATTAAGAACTCACTTTCCAATGAATCTATTTTAGGTTACTATGATCCAAAGACCGAACACGAGTTATAGATGATGCAAGCTCTGTTAGATATGAAGCCCTTTTTCGAAGCCCTTTTTCTCCAATTTGATAGTAAAGGTCCCAGGGTTATAGCTTACGGTAATAAAAGCTTGACCGATTGTGAACCCCGTTAATATCAAATGGAGAAAGAGGCACTACGATGGGACTACAATCCTTTAAATATCAGATTGTTTATCGTCCCGAAAAAGCCATGCAGCATAGCAAACCCGTTATCTAGATTACTCTTATACTCCATGGAAGATAACCAACTTTTTGAGAAAGAGTTTATACGCCATCTTAGTACACGAGGCCCTTAGAAGTTAATACTAAAGAACTTGAAAAGTACACGAAAAATGACTGAGAAATTCTATTTGTTAAAGCAGCCTTAAGTAGGTGGATTAGGTAGTCAAAAGGAACTAAGAGGTACTTATAAAAGTTTTGAAAATGAACTTTTTTTTTGCAAAGACCATTCAAGATCGCCAAGAGGACGAAGCACCGACCCGGCTGCCCAGGACAATCACTTCGACACTGACGGTTTGGGAGGAACAGTGTCACGTGCAGAGTATGTCTGCCTGTTTTTTGACAGGTGGCAATTCTGCCTGCCTTTGTAAATTAGGTGTTTCCTCAGTGTTTCTTAGCCTGGTTTTGTTGGTGATATAACCAACATCCGCAAGGTGGACGGAATGAAATTCCGTTCCCGAACCTGGTCACGGGATCAATGGAAACTCGGAATTATCATCAATTATTACATATTAGTATTAATAGTGCAGTAAAAATAAATTATGACCTGGGCAAAATTGCAACACAAATGATTCTTATTGCATTCTATTGTGAAAAGTGTCTATTTTAACATATTCAAAATCCCCATTAAACCAGGCCCCGGAAATCAGTCAAAATCCACGATAGCGGCTGAATTTTGTATTTTTAATTACAATATTTACAACTTTGTTTTTATAAGGTGTAATTTGGCAAAAATGTTTAAAATACAAAGATAAAAGTATAGAATAGGAATTGAATCGGTAATATAAGTATTGAATCACTCAAATTGCCTATTATACATTAGAGAAAACTTTTTTACACATTAGACTTACAAGAAAAAAAAACATTATTTGAATGAACAAAAATTAAAATGATTTGACTGTTTTTTCACAATCCACAATCTTCATCTGTACTTTCCATTTCTTCATCTTCTATTCGCTGCGGACTATTTTCACAATTTGTTTCTTGACACTGACAACATAAACTGGTGGTACATTTCAAACCATTCTTTCGGCAACTACATTTCATGGCACCACAGCCGGTTTTGCAGTTACATCTTACTATGCGTAATATACTTTCAGGTGCTGGTGGCAAATCCATTGTTTTCGGTACATACATATTGTCATGTATACTCCCATCCCCAGTCTGTTGGGTTCAAGCCTTCTTGCATTTGTTTCCATATACAAATTTGCAAATATGCACGTAAGCTATGGTATTTGACAGCTGATTCCGTTGGGGGAAGGTTCTGTGGCTGAACGAAATATTTTGCCTTCGATAGTTTGTCAATAATAGTTTGATGTTTGATACCTAAGTGTGTTTACTGTATCATCTGGATTTTTTCAACAACACGTTTTAAAACTGATTGCTTTCCAATATGGAATATTCTGGAGGTGCTGTGACATTCTGTATACGAATGTATAAAGAATAAACTGTTTGCTAAGTCATTTCCGAGCGAATATTTAATGGCATTGATAGTGATGTGAGAGGAGAATATTCTCGAGAACGGGAATATTCTCAAGAGTATTCTCTGTAAGAAATTTCTCCCGAGAATATTCTTTAGAGAAGTTTTTCTACATAATTTACACCGCCTCGATTTACACTGAAAAATTTTGCAATGATTTTTAAAATTTTGAGTTTCCCTACCCTTTTCTATAACTCTGGCAACAGTGTTTTACGTCTGGCAACAGTGATTCAGGGAAATCGCCTAGAAGCGCGAACGTATACTCCTAGGTTTTTAATAGGTAAATGTGATCTTTCTTTATTTGACTGTTTTTTTTTTGTTTAGTTTTTAGTTATTCTTGGGAAGGTATGTTATATTTTTTAAATAAACATTTTATTTCTTTAGGTTTTGTTTGATTAACACCGTTTGACATTTGCCGAAAATAAGCAGAATAGGTAATTTTTAATTTCTTTTTATTGCCATTTCTAGCGGTTTTCTTACCATTCTCAGAAAATTCTCTTGAGAATATTCTCCAAAAGATTATTACCGAGAATTTTACATCACTAGGCATTGATATCATAAATGTTATTCTGTTTGAAAGATTTTTTATCACTTCTGAAAAACAGCTTGTGGTATGCTTGATTTTTACACCAATAAATCAGCAATACCAATAATAGGTCAGTGTCTTCTTCTATCACTGTTGTATTTTTAATTTTTGAAGATTCCACTGCAGTTTTAACAATGTAAACATCAGCATCATCAAGTGAAGGAATTAGTGAACAACCATGTTGTCGTATTTCTTCAGCGATTATATAATTATTTTCTGCTTGTTTTCGTTATTAGTGAGAAACATTTCCTTACTTCCTACACATTTCATATTTCAATACTTCCGCAAGATCAATTTCACTGGAAGAAGATGACATAACGGTTGGTATGTTGGTAATACAAAAGTACAATGGCTGCAAAATGGTGGCCTATAAATATTTAAAAAGTAAATACCTAATTATTTAAATAGCAGCCATTTTGAAAAAAAAAGTAAAGTCGAATATTTGTATTTTAAACATTTTTGCCAAGTTACACCTTATAAATACAAAGTTATAAATTTTCTAATTAAAAATACAAAATTCAGCCGCCATCTTGGATTTTGACTGATTTCCGGGGACAGGATTAATGGGGATTTTAAATATGTTAAAATATACACTTTACACAATAGAATGCAAAAAGAATAATTTGTGTTGCAATTTTGCCCAGGTCGAGGGAATTTTTATAACAAATTGACTGCACTATAAGCACATTTCCAAATTATAGAACAAAAATTCAGGCTTACAATTTAATATTTAGAGCCACTTCTTGGGGGAATCGTCACTAAAAACGTAAATTAGACCTCATTGGGTATGCATTCCCTCGGTAGGCACAGCACTGTTGTGAGCTACCGTGCCACCGCGGGAAAATGCAGGGGTTCGAGAGAACAAAAGAAGGTAGTTTGGTGACTCCACAATAATAGTGCAATTTTCTTTTTACTCTAAAATCTTATGGTGACAAAATATTTATCTCAGAAAAACTTCGAAAGCGAGTTTATGAGCTGGGTGGCGAGAGGCATCCCGACATCGTAGCAATGAAAAAACTTTTGCAAAAATCATAACTTAACGTTCATAGTATACCTTGTTTTGTTGGCCTCAGCAAAACGGGAAAGTAGTGCGCCAAAATCTAGACATATTAAAAAGACTAAAAATTAGTTACGTAAACAAAAGAAATTGGACAGCTGACTCACTAGACTATCTAATGATGTATGTGGTGTAACCCAATATTTTACTATTGGCGAGACACTACAGACGCTTTCGTGACAAATTACCGAGTCTACCTGCCCAATCAAAGGTTCCTCCGTGAAGATAATAGAAGAAGAAATTCACAATTAAGACGTGTGGGAAAAAGAGAAAAGAGAAAATCATAGAAAGAAAATAAGTCATTTGGAATGCGAAGACAAAGTATTTGTCAAAAACATTTTTAAAGAAAATAGTCTTAAACCTACATTTAACTCTACACCCCATACTATAACTAGAAAACAAGGCGCTGAAATTTAAGTTTTAAAAAATAATAATTTTGACACCCTGTATTTAGGAAGCTATCAACGTTTGGATTAAAGTAAATTGGTCTAGATCCATATATTTTAGCCTCAGGAATTTGTTCTAGCGTTTTATACACAGATTTTTGAGGTTAAATTTTCCAAAAAGGACAAAAATGCTGTAATAGAAGAAGCTATTAGTTTTGAAAATAAAATATTTTATATAATATGTAGGTATTGTAGGTACTTGTTATTGTTATGAATAAATAATTAAGTAATAATAAACGTATAACTTTTTAAAATAAATATATTTGGCCATATTAAATAAGATTTTACCAGTTCAAATACCATACATTACTTCCTGGAAAATATTGATGTTCGAAAAATAAAATATGATTTAATATAATTTTATTTCAGTTTTTTGTTGCTGTGGATGCACATATACAGTGTCACCAGTAAAGTCCGCATCATATGGGATTTTTTTTTTATTAATAGCTTTATTCGAAATTTGACTTTGGCATCAAGTTCTGCTTCGATCGAGATGAAAATTAAGCAAAAACTAGTAGTCACGTGATTCACATTATCTGTCAAATTTTAATTTAAAAAAAAAATAATTCAAAAGTGGGGTTATTTCTGAAAATATCGAAAAAACTTATTAGAAAAAGTTTTTTTAAATGCAGTTTCTAGCCCACATGCAAAATTATAGCTGCATAAGATAATTTTAATTTTTTACCTATATTTTGTAAATTGCACCACTTTTGCAAAATAAGACTCAACGCAACCTACATAAAACTTCTTAGTTTTGACAATGCTTTATTTCAGATACATTTTCTTTAAAGTAGCGCTATATTAAATGTGTGTTTTTCTCCAAAATCAAAATTGGGCTATTACAATTTGGTCGCATGTGATGCAAAGTTTATTTGTTTTTGACCCTGTATAAGGTAACTTCATAAAATAAGTATTTTTGAAAACGTAGTTACTGGTGACACTGTATATGGTATAAATTCAAAAATGAATTCCAAAATATTAGATAATATACAGTGTGTCCAAAAAAGTATGCAACATATGGGAAAGTTTTTATCACCGATTTCTCAGAAAATTTTATTCTTTATAAAAGTTGGTGCATTCCTTAAAACTATAAATGCATATTTCATATTTCACCTGCGTCTAATATTAGGGGAGCAAATGCCATTTTTTCGAAATTGCCTTAAGAGTAAAGTTTAATTATTAGAAATACAGCAAAATTTTATATGGAAATGTTTTTGCAAATTAAAAACTTAGTCCAAATACGAAATTTGAGTTAGGTGTGTCAATTTTTAATTTTTTTTATAAGCATTTCTTTAAAACAGGTTTTTGGACTTCAGCGTACTGGGTGAAAATGACAAATAAATTATTAATTATTTCCAGTAATATAAATAGAGTTGGATTCTGTCATAATTTTGTTTAGAATATAAGTTGGCTAAAATTTGTTTAAGTAGGCGTGCAACACGCTAATATCTGAACCAACTCATAACATTGAAAGGTTTTAAAAAGTTAGCAACTACTTAATCCATTTTTATTATAAACCCACGTTTAAGTTATTTAATAAATATATTAAAATTGCGTAAACAAAAAATCGACCAGAGGTGTACCGTTTAGGGGAAAATAGAGATTAACCAAAAAAAATAAAAAATTGTGACACCTAATTCAAATTTCGTATTTGGACTAACTTACTAATTTGCAAGAACATTTCCATATAAAATTTTGCTGTATTTCTAATAATTAAGGTACTTTACTCTTAAGGCAATTTCGAAAAAAATGGCATTTACTTCCTTACTACGAGGCACGTCCAGAAAGTAAGTGTACTGGTACTCTCACAGCTGTAGGGAATACTTTTTCGACATGTTGGCAACACTGCCGCGTAGCCTGACGCCTCCCCTTCAAAACGAGACCCATCCGAGGTTAGCGTGTTGAAAACTCTTGACTCAGTAGCATCTCTCGCGAAAAATGTCGATCGTATCTCCCGCCAAGTGCGAAATTCGCGCGGTTATTCGCTACCTCGTTGCGAAGGGAAAAGCTTCGGTTGAAATTTATAATGAGGTGAAAACTGTTTACGGTAATAGAGCTATGAATCGTACGAGTGTGTACAAGTATGCTGACGAAGGGAGTCTGCCTGCTGCACGACAATGCCAGACCTTACACGGCCAACGCCACGAAGCAACTCCTGGACTCATTTGGATGGGACGTTTTGAACCACCCCCCGTATTCCCCTGACCTGGCCCCTTCAGATTTCAATCTATTCGCTTCCCTTAAGGTGCACATGGGTGGGAACAAGTTTTCAACGGACGAGGAGGTGAAGGGGGAGGTGGAGAAGTGGGCGAAAGGGCTGGCGGGAGACTTCTTCGAGGCAGGCATCAAAAAATTGATCCCGCGACTCACCACTTACATCGAGAGGGATGGTGACTATGTCGAAAAATAACTTACATATATGTATAAGTGTAACCAAGTATGTTTTTGCTTTAATACATTTTTTTTAAACCCTATATAAATTGAGTACACTTACTTTCTGGACGTGCCTCGTATTAGCCGCAGGTGAAATATGCATTTATAGTTTTAAGGCATGCACCACCTTTTAGAAAGAATAAAATTTTCTGAGAAATCGGTGATAAAAAAACTTTCCCATATGTTGCATACTTTCTTGGACACACTTTATATAAGTAAATCCAATTAACAAATATTAGCATAATAATTAACTGTGAAGTTAGAGCCATTGCTTCCTATATTAATAAGTAGGCTATGTTACATATTGTTGGTCGTAAACGCAAGAATTAGATTTTCGATTTTTCTTCCAAATAGCACAGCAAAACGTTTTCTGATACGCTTTTTACTTTCTTTATGTTACACCAATCATGAAACTGAGTTTACACTTCCTCATATTGTATATTTAATTTAGCGGGCAAAATATTTGAGGTGTCTCACTATCGCTATTAGACATTATGGTACTGGACAAAATGTTCATATTTAAAATAAAAAAATAAAAATCCGTGATACCTACAACAATTTTATTTGAATCCCGAAGCTCTTTGGGACAGTGGGAAATTAAAAACTTTCTTAGTTTGATTAATATATCAAATTTACTGGCTTGTAGAATATTGTAAAATAAATCTTGTAACTTCAACTGCTACTAGGAATAATAATTTCTTTAAAGCTTATGATTTTAAAAAAAACTTTTTGTTGAAACCAAACCTTAAATTCAAAATAATTTAATATTTAACTCCCTTGAATTTCAAGCGTAATTAAATAATAATTCCAACCTAGTTTCGTTTTATTTTACGTTTTTAAAGTATTTAGTTTATTAAAATTTGTAGCTGGAACTCTGCTCGGTGGAATTCTTTAGTTCGACGAAATTACATTGTGCATTTAAAAACCTTTATTCGCTTAGCTGAAAAGTAGTTGCATTTTTAGAATGTTTTAAATATAGCCCTTGAAAAAACGTTTTAGTAGAATAGGCATGTATAATGTATAAGAGTAGTACAAGAGGGCTTACATGGTGATATTAAAAATTGTAGAATATACGATCACCGATAAATTGAAGCAAAGTTTCTTATTTTGGGAAGCCATACAGCATTAGTGATTTTTTGGAGATGTAAGAAAAAAGAAAAGGATCAGGAATTGCATTTTGTTATTGTGACTTGTGTTTACAAATAATTCTCTCTTATTTTGACTTAATTTTATCGAGTTCTATTTAGATGTGCTGGTATGCTTTAAAGGTGTCTAAAATCGACGCTAGACGTCGCCATGCGCTTCATCCTCTCGGCTAATCGTCATATTTACTACATATAAGTTATCCACACGTTCCTTTAATTCGTTAGATCCTAGCCTTACTGATGAGCTATGATATAGCGATGATATTCTTGTAATCAGGAATTATCCTACAAGTACCTGATGGTCTTATACCGTAATAATATTTTGATTGTCGCAAATGTCGATTATTTTCTGCTTAATACAATCAGCAGTTCAGTCAACCTATGGATATTTTCCCTAATTTATAAGCTATATCGACAAAAAAATATTACACGGCAAACAATTATTTTTGTTTTTAATGATAACTAGCCATGTTTGTCGCTAACATCCATTTTATAGTACCTATGGGATTTGTGTGAAAACTTTTAGGGCAACGCGCAAACATATTTTTCTTTTTATGAATGTGAAATATTAAAGGCAAATTGATTTACACAACATAATTTATTTTGCCCTTTACCTCTCGGAACATTAATATAATTCCCAGGAGCCCCATCAACGGAAATCCCCTCCGTAAATCCGTTATTTAGCCTCCTAATCTCACCTTCGGCCTATCTTATCCCGGCATTTCGTGTGACTGTCAGGTCGTATTATTTGGAAAAAGTGAAGCACGGAAAGCAAGACCCTTCCGTTGATTTCTTTTGAGGCTAAAAGCTGAGATTTTGCAAAGCGTCGACTTTAATTTTTAGATTAGCTGGAACAAGACAAATGCAACTATTTATTGGAAATATTGTAACCTTTGACTGGTTATGTAAAATAGTTTTTACTTTTAATTTAATTTAAATGAGAACATGTATTTTTTATGACATAATATTTTGTTTATTAAATATTACACAAAAGGTAGATGCATTTTTTCACTATGTTAGGTAATATTTACATAGTTTACATTACAATGTAAAAATTTACAATGACATAAACGGTAGCAATTCTCCTAGAGTTCTTCCATGCTACCCCACAAGTTATCTGAAATATAATTATACTATTTAAACTAAAAACCTCAAATAAAGAATAAAAATACAAACCTAACATACCACTACAACATACTCCTCAGCAAATGAGATTTATATTTGTGTTTAAATGTCGTAAATGAATTATTTATTATGACATAAGAGTTGAGAACTTCGATAGCTAAAAAAGCAAATGAACCCCTAAACTTTGATATACGGTGTTGAGTAATATTGAATCTAGCAACGTTTCTAAAATCTAAATTGTGTAGGTCCTGTCTACGCACTATAAATTCCCAAAGATAGCCTGGACATCTGGATCTGTAGATCCGGTAAATAAATAAACATAAATGCAGCATATCGCGAAATTTATATTTAAGGAGACACTTTTGACCATACACATCAGGACTAACAGGTTTATATTTATTAACACAATATACCGAAAGAATATCTCAAAATAATATACGAACACACCAACATACGCACTATAATACGCTCGCACTCAGTACACAGTTTTAACGACATTTACATGGAATGGTTTGAATCCGAAGCAGTAGAACAAATCAAGAAGAAACCAAAGATGTGGCTGAGATATGTGAATTACAACGTCATTATTTGGAATGGAAACGATGACGACCTCAGAGAATTCCTAAATCATATCAATAGCTTCACATCGACAAGCAAAATCACCATGGAGAAAGAAGAAAACAACCAATTACTTTTCCTAGATACCAACGTTAAGAAAAATGGCAACACCATTTAAACTTCAGTAACTATATCTCAATTACAGATCGAATCACTCAAACAATACATTACATGGCATAGTAAGAATCCTTGTGGATAAAGCAATTACAATCCGTAACTCGAAT
Organism: Polydrusus pterygomalis; assembly: GCA_963969555.1. Lineage (NCBI taxonomy): Eukaryota > Metazoa > Arthropoda > Insecta > Coleoptera > Curculionidae > Polydrusus > Polydrusus pterygomalis. The sequence goes on from OZ018376.1 coordinate 86,067,783, forward strand.
GAAGCCCTCAAAAAAGAAACTAAGAGATTAGTTTACAAAATATTTGAAAATCGTAAGAATCGGCCAACGCGTCCAAAAGTCTTCTGTCATTCACGAACTTGTCTGTTGCATACTGTATATGTTAAAGTAAGCATGTATAAAAGGACATACTTCTGATTGTGTTTCTTATTACCTTCACAAAAAATTAGTTGATCGGAGAATCTGTTCAGGAGGTAGGTCACTTATATTTAAGTTGTTACGGCATTTCACTGGATTACATTTTTTTATACAAAAATTAAGAACAAGGAACTGCTACCATTGCTGCAGTCACCTATATTAGAGTCAATATTATGTTTTAAGAATATGACATTTTTATTTTAAAAATCCATTACAAAAGATAGAGACGTTTAAAATTTCCTTTTTTGACAGATCTTTAGAAAATTTAAGTTTTTGCACGAATTTATAAGCCATACACTAAACAAAAAAGGCCTTCAATAAATTTGACACTATGGAAATATTTTCCGTATGCCTTAAACTATCGGGAATCATCTCCAGACAATTGTGGCCCCTACTCGACGGCGGGATAACCGCAGCGCTATTACAGCACAGTCGGAAGGACCTAAGCAACATCACTGCCGTAATCACCGGAAATTCGGTAGACACGCTGATACCAACTAACGACTTCTGTAGAAGTTGCAGAGATGAAGAAGAGGAGGAAAGTATTCAGCATTTCTTGTGTGAATGCCCCGGTCTCGCTAGAAGAAGGTTCAATGCCCTGGGCGAACCATTCTTTAATGACCTGGAGGAAGTGAGCAGCCTGCAACTGGGTCGACTCACAAAGTTTATTAACAGCAGTGGCTGGTTTGAATGAGCTGTTAAGATTCTTCTACGATCCACGTTAAGTTAACCATCAGGAAGCTGATGCGGATAGGTTCCGCGGAACACGTGTTGTACCACACGGTCCTTATAGGACTACGTGTGACTGTTTGGATAATGCCAGAGGTCTGCCACTCTAACTTAACCTAACCTAAACTATCGGAAAAAATAACAAACATAAACATGAATCTATACTTACAAGAGCTTAAATTTAAAAAAACGTTTCCGGAAATCTTGTGAACATATTTTCATGACCGAATTTTATTTTGCTATGCAAAATATAGAATTAACTTTTTCTATAAACAAAGCGTTTCCACAGTCGACACCCACATGTAACATTAACAGCTGATACTGGTTTCTTCCTAAAAGTTTCCAGTTCAGAAGTGGGACGTAGCAAGCTCACATGTCAGGTTTCAGAGACGAAATTTTCTTGGTGTTTATTAAAGTTAAACGGCGAGTAGCATAAACCAGTTTAGGCTAATTAACTCTTCTATTTCCAATAACAAATATTTCATTTATTATCATTGCTATTATAAATTTAATATTATTAGTTTATCTATTTTAATTACTGTACAATAGGTTGCCAAACCTTGTGTTCACTGAGAACTCATCTAGCTGTTTGTATTTAGAAACACATGGTATTTTGGCGGCTTTGTACTACGCCTCGAACGTAAATTATAATATAGCAACGCAGCGTTGAACGCGAAATATGCGTAGGTGCATCCGCTTGCCGCTTAATTGGTTTTTGTACAATATTAGGGCGGCGAAGCTCTTGTATGTGTATGTAAATAAAATTACCGCTGTATTTTTGTAAGCCATTATGCTGCTACCAAACTATTAAGACCCCCATTCATCCATCTTCTAGCGCTACAATCCTGGGTGGGTCTTGGCTGACTGCACAACTTTCCTCCAAGAAACCCCCGTACAAGTTTAAAATATCGTGAATTTGCTGGTGAAAGAACTTTGTCTACTCCTGTCTCTGTAGCCAACATCTTAACGTAGACTAGACTTCAACAGGGTGCCATAAATGACAGGTGACTTGGCTACGATACGGTATGTTCTTATAAAATTTGACTATGCTACAAATTGTTCTGATAATAGCTGCACCAGCATTAGTCACACACACAATTTAGCTTAAGCGACTAAAACCGTTAAAACGCCGTTCTTATTACCGAAAAGGTGAAATCAGACTTCATCCGAAAAAAATGTCACGTCTAATAAATCATTTCTTTCCAATAAATTTTGGGTAAACCATTGAGAGTAATTCCTGCGTCTTTCAAAATCTGCGGCTTGTATTTCTTGGAATACTTGCACTTTATAAGGAAATAAATTTAGCTGCTTCTTAAGAATATACCTGCATGTTCCATAAGATCTTCCCACTTCTTGGGACAGGCGTTTTATACAATTTGTTGGCGTATTTTGCATTATTTCACGAACGTTTGCAACAAGTTCTTCTGTTCTTACAGATGGTCTTCCTGCTCCTTTTTTGTGTTGTATAGAACCTGTTTCCCCCTAAACACAGCCACGGTTCTTTTTAGGCAATGATAAAAATCCCCAGCAATAAAAGCAACGTTAGGAAAATGTTCGTGAAAATCATCCATGCACAAACCCGGATTGTATTGCCACTCACCATTTACTCTAACTCTGTTTCGCAAATACGCTTCAACCATGAATGTTTTGTGCTGTTCCGTAAGCCCATTGTGTAAATTGTGCAAGAAATTTGAAAAATTAGCGATGAATCAAATTACTTGTAACGACTGTCAAAGATGACGGAACAACTGGTTGATTGTTAATTCAGGTAATTACTGACACCCAACAGGTATTAAGCTCTACGGCTAAGCATTACGTCCTTAGATGCAAAGTCCTCTTTGATGCAAATAATTTTTGCCCGCACAGTATTTACATGATCCATAAATCTTTCAATATATTTTCGTAGTGGGAAATCCAAACAAAACCTAATACATATTTGGAATTATATAGGGTACAAATATATTTAAATAAAACATGTCTTGGTCCATGTTATTTTATTTCAAATAAGGCATAAGTTTGTTTTTATTCCACGTTTTTTAAAAATATTTTTTTAGATATTGAAGATTTCCAACAACAAAGTTCCAACCCTTGTTTGCTGCAAACTTTGCTTTCTAATATAAAACTGTGTATTTTATTTAAAGAATACTAAAAAAAGAAAGATATTCCTAATCCTAAGTGACTATAAAAAATTTTGAAGCTTATTTCTGAGCAGATTTTAGGAAAAAAATTCTAATAACTGTGGGATCCAAGGGGTTTCGTTTTAAATATACAGGGTTTTCAACCGAAAAAGGAAAATGTTTTTCTTTTTAATAAAAATTCAATTTTTATTTTAAGTTAAATCTACCATAGTTGCGTAGAGAATATGAATTATACGCAATTTTCTTTGTAATCCTGTTTCTTTACGTTATATATCTGGCCCCGTCCAGTTTATTCACTGAAGGTGTACGTTACACATGTCGCATGAGAGAACGAATAACATGTTTAGATGCCCGCAATAAGGACAACAGATCAAACAGTGTAGCCGACGTGACCAACGCATGGCGAGTCGATCCCTCGGTTGAACAGAGGGGATCATTTGTGCTGGCGAAATCAGCTGTTGCTTCGATGCAAACAGAACCGATCGCTCATTATTTTTATTTTTGTCTTGTCTTTGCCTGATGTATAGGATTTGTGTTGTCTAGTTTATAATAGAGAAACTATAATAGCGCCTTTTAATTTATAACTTTGGTAAAGGTACCTAAACTAGCTTTGCTATCCTATGTAATAAACTAGTGTTTCAAAAATTAACCACCAAAAAATTTCGTGCCTTAAAAGGTAAAAAAAAAACATCACTTCCGCTTATTTAAATAGAGATTTTTTAAAAACTTTAAACAGTCGCCATTTTGAAATAGCTTGACAGAATCGCGACAAAATTTATGAGCATACTGTACGAGATATTAGCTTTCAAATAATGTATCACAAGCTGTATGTTTCCATAACAAAAATATCGATGTCGTCATATCTTTGATAAATGTCTATAAAAAAAACAAACGAATAACGTCAAAAGGTGAGCATATAATATATGACTAAATTGACATGTCCGAGCGTTTTTCCCAAAAGTTACAGGTCAAGGCTATATTAATTTTACTCCGAACTTCTGGGCAACCCTGTATACAGGGTTGGGCAAATCGTCGGTAAATTCACGAAGTGGCGAATATGGAAAAATGCTGTTTTGGGATTATATCGTTATTCGATAGAAGTAGGAACGCCGAACAAGCTCTCAAAGTGGCGAACCTATATTTGTCCCCTTAAAAAAGTTAATCGATATTTAAGTTTAGGCGTATGTAAGAAATAACAAATAACAGTTTTTTCAAACAGGCTAATATCATATTCGCCTCTTTGAAAACTCTTTTTGAGTTAGAGATTGTGGGCGAATATGGGACATTCGCCAGTTTGTGAACTAAATTGACGGGTGTTTTAAACTTGAACAAATGCATTTAGAAGATTATAAAGATGATGATCCTGCTAGTATCTTCACGTATCGAAAAGTGTTCACTAAACTCAATCTATCGGCGCATAGACCAAAAAAGGATCAATGCACAATATGTAATACATACTACACTGCTGACGAAGTAAAAAGGAATAGCTTATTGAAGTTTCAAAAAACATGAAAATGAAAAGAAGAAAGTAAGAAATATCAAGGCAGATAGTAAGCAGACAACAATAAAAAACAACAAACATATCAGTGCGGTTTTTGATCTACAGCAGGTCATACTATTACATCTTCCTATTTCTAAAGAGAGTGCACTATTTTACAAGCAACGCCTAAGCTTTTATAACTTCACAATTTATGATCTAGCATCAAAAGACGGTTATTGCTATACCTGGGATGAAACTCAAAGTAAAAGAGCTTATAACTTTCTAACAGTACGTCTTAGAGCAAAACGGCTTACATGTCCCTATCTTCAATTTTTATTATCTTCCCAAAAAAGTCAACTTCCGGTTAAACCGGATGTAACTCGAAAGCAGGAAATATAGTTGTTCCGGTTTAACTGGAAGTTGATTTTTTTGGGAAGATAATAAAAATTGAAGATAGGGACATGTAAGCCGTTTTGCTCTAAGACGTACAGTTAGAAAGTTATAAGCTGTCATAAAGTTCAAAAATGTCACTTTTCGAGAGTCAATATCTCGGAAACTATGAAGTATAGACTAATAGTGCATTTAATAAAAAATAATTATAATTTTATGTGGAATTTAAAAATGTAAAAATATACAGGGTGTTCCATTTAAAAAAAAATAACGTCAACACTTGACAGTTGGTGACATTACTGACATATGGTATAATAGTCAAATAGTAAAATTTTAGTCCTATAGATTGCCCAAAACCCGGATCCGATATCACTTTTCATTCGCCTGTAATTAAGCCGTTCCGGAACATTTGCCCAACCCTGTATATATAAAATAATCATTCGAAATTTAATGAAAAATTACAATTAAATTTAAAAAGTTATGAATTATAATTAATTTTAGAAAGTTATTCGTTCCAATCAGTATGAAATTAAAAAAAAAATAGTTTTAGAATTCCAGTTCATATTATTTAATAAAAAAAAGTTTAGAATTTTACGCAGAAATAAAAAAAAAGTTAAACAAAAGGGTTTTACAGGTCCACGCGTTGAAACAAACTTTTTTAAAATAAATTTGTTACTTATAATTTTTTTTGTTTCAGGTAAGCCCGATTACGCATGTACTCTTAACTTGGAGTGAAACTGACAGGTATGGCAGCAGGTAATTATAATTTTTAATCATTAATTTAAATACAAATATTTATTCAACGACGACAATCAAAATCGAAATTTTAAATACAGTTAGGTAATGTATACGAAAGAGAATGATACTGATGTGTCCCCACTCCTCCTGCAATTTAGATTATCTATATCGCTAAAAAGTACAAAAACACGTGTTCGAGTACGTCATTATCCGTAAAATAAACGAATCTTCTCTCCTTTCCCGTAAATGCGGAAAGTTTGAATTTGTATCATAGATTGAATTTTTAACTATTTGTTTATTTTTTTATGGTTGTACATTTTGTAGCAATCTTAGATTTTTAAGCTAGGTTTAATTTTTATTTTGGGCATAACAAATTACATCGCATGAAGAACACACATTATCGTTCGTTAAATTTGAAAATATCGCCACAAATTACGTTACCTTATTACTAGTGGCGGCTTGGCATACCAGTAAAAGAAATTGGTTAATTTTCTTGCTTATTATAGCAACGCGACCTTTAAAAATATTTTTCATCGACGCGCTGTTATATCAGGATATACGGGATTAAATATATTAGGGTAATTTCATAACAACTTGTAGTTAGGCCTAACTTACCTTTTTACTTTTAAATCTGCAATTTATGAGTTTAATTATCACTCAAATGCTAAACTAGAATATTGGCTCTTTTGATACGTAGAATTATCAGTTAATAGTTAAAATATGCTAATTGTAATCAGTTTTTCAATAATAATGAAAGTTGCCTATAGACACGCTTATCTATATCTACACTATACCTCTAACCGTTGTCGTGAATATCTTTGGTTACAAAAACGTTAGAGAGCTACGGTTTTAACTGACGTTTAGAGCTATTAAGTCCCTATTTCTTTATCGAAAAATCAATGTCACATGATTTTCTTTAAATAGCACATTATTTGTTAATATTTTAGAAAACACCCTCTAGGGGAAAAAGTGAGGTTTACGTAAAAATCAATCAAAGCGCAATAGATATACCGCGCGAGCAAAAATTATTTCCATCAATTGCATCTAAGGACGTAATGCTTAGTCGTAGAGCTTAATACCTATTGGGTGTCAGTAACTACCTGAATTAACAATCAATCAGTTATTCCGTCATCTTTGACAGTCGTTGCAAGTAATTTGATTCATCGCTAATTTTTCCAATTTCTTGAACAATTCAGACAATGGGCTTTACGGAACAGCACAAAACATTCATGGTTGAAGCGTATTTTCGAAACGGGGTTAGAGTAAATGGTGAGTGGTAATACAATCCGGGTTTGTGCATGGACGATTTTCACGAACATTTTCTCAACGTTGCTTTTATTGCTGGGGATTTTTATTATTGCCTGAAAAGAACCGTTGCTGTGTTTAGGGAAACAGGTTCTATACAACACAAAAAAAGGAGCAGGAAGACCATCTGTAAGAACAGAAGAACTTGTTGCAAACGTTCGTGAAATAATGCAAAATACGCCAACAAATTGTATAAGACGCCTGTCCCAAGAGGTGGGAAGATCTTATGGAACATGCAGGACTATTCTTAAGAAGCAGCTAAATTTATTTCCTTATAAAGTGCAAGTATTCCAAGAAATGCAAGCCGCAGCTTTTGAAAGACGCAGGAATTACTCTCAATGGTTTACCCAAAATTTCTTGGAAAGAAATGATTTATTAGACCTGACTTTCGAAGCCTGGTTCCACCTCTTCGGTTATGTGAATTCTCAGAATACACGCATGTGGAGTAGTGAAATTCCCCATTTTTTTTAGGATTATCCAAGAATGTGGTAACATTTCTCCAGAGATGCTGGTCAACACTTTCGAAAATATGAAGAGACGTGTGAATTTAGGCTTAGCGCATAGCGGTGGCCAATTACAGCAATTATTTATGTAATTATTTTTCTTTTTCTTTCTGTATATTCTTACTTTGTTAATTTTGTAAACAACAAAAATAAATTTGTATTTGTCTACTTATATTATTACCCATTAGTTTGGCATAATATCATGTCATAATATGAATTTGACAAAATTTTAACCTATAAATATCGTCCCCATATTATTGTGATCTAAACCAAGCCCCACGTTTTTTAATTCAAGCCCTCTTTGCAGGCACGTAGCTAGGGAGGAGGGGCCCAGGGGGCCCGCCCCCCCCCACCCTGAAACCCATGGCATGTCATGTCATAATATGAATTTGATAAAATTTTAACCTAGACTTGGTTAGATATATCGTCGCTCGCATTACGTAGGGACCTATCTCGATTTTTGGCAAAAATGAGTTATACCCATATACAGTCAGGGAAAGACTGCCTTAACGTTATGACAAACTGGCATATCTCAATACTACATGGTTTTTGTTTTATAGTATTATTATAGTCAGTCCTATCTTAAATTATCGATAAAAATACTTTTAAGTAAAGACCAAACTTAAGATTGGCCCCTATTCTATATTTTTTGTATGGGTCTTACTGGGCGAATCTCAACATATTCCTTTACGTTATAAAATATTTTTAAAGGATGAACAGTACTCTGCAGATAGGCCTTATTAATTTATTATTTATTGCAATTTTATTTAACACATAAAAGACAATTTGTAAACAATAAAATAAATACCAATCCCATTTTTAATTTGTTATGCCTCTAGAGCAGTGGTTCCCAAATTTCGCAAAATCCCGGACCCCCGAAATCGGATTATAGTAACATGCGGACCCCCATGGCCAGTTAATCTTTAAAAGTACTAAAACAACCGTTTTGTAACTTTAAACAACATTTTATTTATCAATACAACGTATTTTCCTTAAAAGCAATAATAAACTAAAAAATAATTTAATTGTTTTATTATTAGGTGAGTTATTTAGTTATTTAAGTTTTATTTTCCCTTTGTGCTCCGTGGGTTCGCGGACCCCCAAAAAACACGCCGCGGACCCCAAGTGGTCCGCGGACCACCATTTGGGAACCACTGCTCTAGAGAATAAATAATTAAATATTACACTAGCTGTTTTTAATTCTTTTGAAATAATATGTTTAGAATTTTTTTTTACCGTTTTTATAAAATAAAGATGTTTAAAGTTTAAAAATTTTGGTCCCTTTTCTTTGAAAACAAAATGTTTTATTAATATCACAGGGGCCTATCTTATTTCATGTACAAATCAGAATTTGTTATTGTTTTTACGAAGGGGCCTATCTTGATTATTATTTATTTTTTACAAAACCCGTAAAACTTCATTAAAAATTATTATGTCTCATCATTCTAGATTGATTTATCTAGGAAACTGTAAAAAATAAACCTAAATAAAAAATTGCTGTGAATGCTGTATCCAAAATAAGCATCATTGATTTCTTTAAATCGCTCTACTGAAAAACTACAAAAACCGAGTTAGGCCCCTACGTAATGCGAGCGACGATATCGTCCCCATATCATTGTGATCTAAACCAAGCCCTACGTTTTTTAATCCAAGCCCTCTTTGATGCAAATAATTTTTGCTCGCACGGTAGAATGTCTCTCTCTCGAATAAGACCAAGTTTGTTGAAATCCAAACTGAAACTCAAACGAAGTTACTATCCGTTCCTATAGGACGGAAACTTTGACATGCCTCCACCATTTTATTTTAAAAGATAGAGTAAAATATTTAAAACAAAATATCATACCCTAAGAATCAAAAAATAAATGTTTTCAGTATCTTAATTGGGCAACATTTTCTTTTTCATCATGTCTGTTACGCTCATTAGCGGTCATCTCACTAACTTGATAATAATTTCCAACGATTTCTCTTGGCAATATTTACGATATTTGTTCCCGCAAGCTGTAAGGTTAATGGTTTCTGTGATACAGCCGAGGGCCATTCTTATTTGGCCACCCGGATAAGAATGCACTCTACAGGGATCTCGTATACTGTACAAGATACAGAGATGGTTAAATTAGAAAAATGTTGCGCCCTACTCAATTCGTCAACGTTGTGTTTTCAAATTTAAAAAATTCCTAATTCTTCATAAGAGAATCGCAGCGAATATTTCCCTCATATGTTAAAGTTCCCATAAGACAAATGCAATTTTCGCAAAATTACAGCGAAAACAGCACTGCCAGAAATCGAAAATTGCATCGCAAGTTTATATTGTTGACGAAACGTCAAAGCGGGATTTTATTGTTAACAAACGTCAAAAAATGTAATATTCTGACAATTAACGTCATCTTATTTATTATTATACGAGCAACCGCCGTATCAAAACTTGCCAAAAAAGGTGTTGGAGAACAACAGTCAATTAAACTAAGTGGACACTCAAATACCAAGTCACTGACGCCTTACATTCAGATGGATGAGAACCACCATATGCTTTTGATTGAAAAAATGCGGGACAATGACCAACCGTCAAGTTCAAGAGAGTCTTCTGCCGAAATAAGCTCTCGCTCGTTGACTGCATCAACCACCATGTCTACGAATTCAAAGCAAAATATTGTTAATTACAATAATTGTACTTTTCATTGCAATTCTTGTAATTTTTAAGCATTTTAATTAAATTGTTAGTATTTTCTGTTAAATAAAATATTTAAATTTACTTGATTCGAGTTCTTAATTAATTTGGGAAATATTCAAATAAATTACACTCGTGCATAAAAATAACCAGATAATTTTTTTATTCAATGTGTTTTTTTTACAAATTGCAATCGTTTGTTTTCATATTTTACGAAAATGCCCTCCTCCTGCGGAGTCGGGCTTTTTCGCGAAAATATGAAAACAAACTCTTGCAATTATAAAAAAAACACATTTCATTCAAAAATTATCGGTAATTTTGATGCACTTGTACACTTACCCCCGAAAACAGCACTGCCAGAAATCGAAAATTGCATCACAAGTTTATATTGTTGACGAAACGTCAAAGCGGGATTTTATTGTTAACAAACGTCAAAAAATGTAATATTCTGACAATTAACGTCATCTTATTGAGTGACAGCAGACAAAAAAGTCAATGTCAACGAATGTTTTCCTTTCATTTTGTCAAGAATTGTTAATAACTATCTACTACGAGCTGGGGCTCAATTCTGGAATCTCGCTTAAAAATGTCGAATTCGACAAATGTCGCACGTGTCATGTCGAACGAATACACAAAACTGTATTCTCGATCACAATGCGAATCTTTTTGTCATATTCGAGATATTCTCGAAGGACAGGAAGTGGCAGCATAGCAAATAGAGTTCATTTGATCTATTTTGACAGGGCGTTAGGGTTATGATGATTTGATAGATATATTATAGATGTCAAAATAAAATTATTTTAGTACAGTAAATAGTAAATACCTTTGTTCGAGTTCTGTGGTAAATACTGGTTTGTGCGTTTGTGCCATTTTTATATATTTTAACCTGGTTGATAGTATTTAAATATGGAGGAAAAGAAAGGTAAACATCAATATTATAGCCAACAACAAAAAGATGATTTAGTTCAGTTAGTTACAGAAGATTCTGATCTTTTATCGGGAAAGCTCACCAATAAGTTTAGCTACAAAGATTCAGAAAAAAAGTGGAGATTAATAGCATTAAAACTAAATGCAATTCCTGGTGGACAAAAGGATTGGAAACAATGGCGAAAGACGTGGCAAGATATAAAAAGCCGTACAAAGTCAAAAAAAGCCTGTTTAACCAGATACGAAAGAGGGACTGGTGGGGGCCCTCCGCCAATAGGAAAAATTACGCCAGTAGAGGAGAAAGTTCTTTCCATTTTAAACCCCACATCAATAACGGGAGATAGTTATGTTACTGAATCCCAAGTCGAATTTATTTATGAGGACGAACAAATGGAAACCTTGCCAATAGATGCATTTCCACCAAACACTAAGTTTACAGAAGATAATAATAATAATAATATGCTTGATATAACTGAAGAAAAAAAAAACACCCTGTTAGATACCCCAAATCAAACAAAAAAACGAACAGTTGCAGCAAATCGCTTGATTACATCTGCCAAGTCGATAGCATCTTTAGCGAATCTGTCAGAAGAGAGATTGGCATTTGAAAAAGAAAAATTTCAGTTTGAGCAGCAGAAGTTTGAATTTGAGAAACATTACTGCGAGAGTAAATTACTTATTATGGAAAGACAAGCCAAAGCTCTTGAAGACTTGGCAACAAAATTTAAATTAAATGCCTAATTTAATGTTATTTTTGGCTATTTCTTTTTATAAATAAAATTAAAAGTTATTGTGTACAGTTTGTTTTAATAATAAAGTACAAAAATAATTTTTCAAAAACATCCTTGTTTTATATAACTGCGAGTATAACTGTTAATAATTATTAATAATACATCTTTGCATTTGTCTCCCAGCTTGTAGATCAGGGTTATTACCATTTATTTGTTCCACTATGTTTAAATTATTTTCAAAAATACCAAACTCGTCTGCATTATCAGCATAATCGTTTTCTTCAAGTTCTATATTAGCATCAATACACATATTATGTAACACTGCACAGGCATTAATTATCTTTGAGCATACTGTTGGATGATAATGTAGAAACCTGTGTTTTAATAGACACCTAAATCTCATTTTGAGTACACCATTACACCGTTCAATAAGTGATCGTATACTTTTGTGCCTTTCATTAAATACTTCTTCAGCTCTGGTCTGTGGATTGGCTAATGGTGTTAGTAGCCATGGTCTTAGAGAATATCCAGAGTCTCCTAAGAAATAAGATTATTTATAATATTGTCACTAACCAAAACTTATATATTATATTATACTTACCAAGTAAAAAGAATCCATGATGACCCCTCATATAAAGATTTCTCAAAATGGGCTCTATGTTACTATTAACCCAAATGTGGGCGTCATTAGTACTTCCTGGGAAACGTGCATTTACATGTAGTATTTTAAGAAAAGGGTTGCAAATCTGAAATTAAAAAAAAAACTAGTGCTCGGCCGTTATAGAAATTTCTATACAAAGTACGGTAGGTAGTAAAAAGACAAACAATAAAGGTACTTAGTAAATTACAGATTATATTATTAACAAATATAATAAATGAAAATGCTTACCAGCTGCGTGTTAATTGAATGATAGTTCTTCCGATTCACATAAATATGCTCGGGATAATTTTCGTCATTTTGTGCTGGTGGTACAATAGCGACATGCGTACAGTCAATGCACCCTATGACTCCAGGCATTCTAAATTTTTCATAAAATCTATAAAATTTATTTTATACAAAGAAAATAGTAATTTAAGAATTAAATAAATTTCAGTTCGGTTAGATTACAATAATAATAGTGGTAAATAATAAAATTTCTTCATGCACTTACTGCTGTCGAAGCTCAGTCAATTGGTGTAAACTATTCGGAAATTTAATATACTGGTTAAACAAATCGGGATGGTTAAGGGCATTAATTATTTCATGAATACATCGACTAACAGATGGTTGGGATACAGATAAGTGTTCGTTTGCTCCAATAGGTAGTTGATAACATCCAGTTGCAAGAAAGTTTAATGTAACAAGGACCTGGATAAGAATTAAGGTATCTAATTATTTTATTAATTAGATAAATAAATTTAATCTCAAGGTACAAACCTATTTACCTTTGTTTCTATTGAAATGGAGGAAGCCCTAGTCTTCTCCCGCACATATGGCCGAACTAAATTAATTAAATTTCTTGCCAATTCCTTGCTCAAACGAAAATGTTTTAAAAATAGGCATTCTGAAATATTAAACCCATCCCGATATCGATAGTACTTGCGCTGAAATCTAACATGTTCCTGAATTTCTTGATGTTCAATTGCTGCAAGTATCTCTAACTCTTCAAATTCCGCCATATTTTCAAAAATTTTAATGACGTTGGAAAGTGACAGTTTTCATCGTAATAAATCTCACATCATTTTACCCACTCGTAATAATGTCGACCAGTATAATTCGCAGGCGAATTTCAAGAATACGCATTTGCGACATTTCCTTCGAGATTTGGATATTACGCATGCGACAAGACAAATCGTGACTCCAGAATTGGGTCCCAGGGGCTCAATTCTGGAATCTCGCTTAAAAATGTCGAATTCGACAAATGTCGCACGTGTCATGTCGAACGAATACACAAAACTGTATTCCCGATCGCAATGCGAATCTTTTTGTCATATTCGAGATATTCTCGAAGGACAGGAAGTGGCAGCATAGCAAATAGAGTTCATTTGATCTATTTTGACAGGGCGTTAGGGTTATGATGATTTGATAGATATATTATAGATGTCAAAATAAAATTATTTTAGTACAGTAAATAGTAAATACCTTTGTTCGAGTTCTGTGGTAAATACTGGTTTGTGCGTTTGTGCCATTTTTATATATTTTAACCTGGTTGATAGTATTTAAATATGGAGGAAAAGAAAGGTAAACATCAATATTGTAGCCAACAACAAAAAGATGATTTAGTTCAGTTAGTTACAGAAGATTCTGATCTTTTATCGGGAAAGCTCACCAATAAGTTTAGCTACAAAGATTCAGAAAAAAAGTGGAGATTAATAGCATTAAAACTAAATGCAATTCCTGGTGGACAAAAGGATTGGAAACAATGGCGAAAGACGTGGCAAGATATAAAAAGCCGTACAAAGTCAAAAAAAGCCTGTTTAACCAGATACGAAAGAGGGACTGGTGGGGGCCCTCCGCCAATAGGAAAAATTACGCCAGTAGAGGAGAAAGTTCTTTCCATTTTAAACCCCACATCAATAACGGGAGATAGTTATGTTACTGAATCCCAAGTCGAATTTATTTATGAGGACGAACAAATGGAAACCTTGCCAATAGATGCATTTCCACCAAACACTAAGTTTACAGAAGATAATAATAATAATATGCTTGATATAACTGAAGAAAAAAAAAACACCCTGTTAGATACCCCAAATCAAACAAAAAAACGAACAGTTGCAGCAAATCGCTTGATTACATCTGCCAAGTCGATAGCATCTTTAGCGAATCTGTCAGAAGAGAGATTGGCATTTGAAAAAGAAAAATTTCAGTTTGAGCAGCAGAAGTTTGAATTTGAGAAACATTACTGCGAGAGTAAATTACTTATTATGGAAAGACAAGCCAAAGCTCTTGAAGACTTGGCAACAAAATTTAAATTAAATGCCTAATTTAATGTTATTTTTGGCTATTTCTTTTTATAAATAAAATTAAAAGTTATTGTGTACAGTTTATTTTAATAATAAAGTACAAAAATAATTTTTCAAAAACATCCTTGTTTTATATAACTGCGAGTATAACTGTTAATAATTATTAATAATACATCTTTGCATTTGTCTCCCAGCTTGTAGATCAGGGTTATTAACATTTATTTGTTCCACTATGTTTAAATTATTTTCAAAAATACCAAACTCGTCTGCATTATCAGCATAATCGTTTTCTTCAAGTTCTATATTAGCATCAATACACATATTATGTAACACTGCACAGGCATTAATTATCTTTGAGCATACTGTTGGATGATAATGTAGAAACCTGTGTTTTAATAGACACCTAAATCTCATTTTGAGTACACCATTACACCGTTCAATAAGTGATCGTATACTTTTGTGCCTTTCATTAAATACTTCTTCAGCTCTGGTCTGTGGATTGGCTAATGGTGTTAGTAGCCATGGTCTTAGAGAATATCCAGAGTCTCCTAAGAAATAAGATTATTTATAATATTGTCACTAACCAAAACTTATATATTATATTATACTTACCAAGTAAAAAGAATCCATGATGACCCCTCATATAAAGATTTCTCAAAATGGGCTCTATGTTACTATTAACCCAAATGTGGGCGTCATTAGTACTTCCTGGGAAACGTGCATTTACATGTAGTATTTTAAGAAAAGGGTTGCAAATCTGAAATTAAAAAAAAAAACTAGTGCTCGGCCGTTATAGAAATTTCTATACAAATTACAAAGTACGGTAGGTAGTAAAAAGACAAACAATAAAGGTACTTAGTAAATTACAGATTATATTATTAACAAATATAATAAATGAAAATGCTTACCAGCTGCGTGTTAATTGAATGATAGTTCTTCCGATTCACATAAATATGCTCGGGATAATTTTCGTCATTTTGTGCTGGTGGTACAATAGCGACATGCGTACAGTCAATGCACCCTATGACTCCAGGCATTCTAAATTTTTCATAAAATCTATAAAATTTATTTTATACAAAGAAAATAGTAATTTAAGAATTAAATAAATTTCAGTTCGGTTAGATTACAATAATAATAGTGGTAAATAATAAAATTTCTTCATGCACTTACTGCTGTCGAAGCTCAGTCAATTGGTGTAAACTATTCGGAAATTTAATATACTGGTTAAACAAATCGGGATGGTTAAGGGCATTAATTATTTCATGAATACATCGACTAACAGATGGTTGGGATACAGATAAGTGTTCGTTTGCTCCAATAGGTAGTTGATAACATCCAGTTGCAAGAAAGTTTAATGTAACAAGGACCTGGATAAGAATTAAGGTATCTAATTATTTTATTAATTAGATAAATAAATTTAATCTCAAGGTACAAACCTATTTACCTTTGTTTCTATTGAAATGGAGGAAGCCCTAGTCTTCTCCCGCACATATGGCCGAACTAAATTAATTAAATTTCTTGCCAATTCCTTGCTCAAACGAAAATGTTTTAAAAATAGGCATTCTGAAATATTAAACCCATCCCGATATCGATAGTACTTGCGCTGAAATCTAACATGTTCCTGAATTTCTTGATGTTCAATTGCTGCAAGTATCTCTAACTCTTCAAATTCCGCCATATTTTCAAAAATTTTAATGACGTTGGAAAGTGACAGTTTTCATCGTAATAAATCTCACATCATTTTACCCACTCGTAATAATGTCGACCAGTATAATTCGCAGGCGAATTTCAAGAATACGCATTTGCGACATTTCCTTCGAGATTTGGATATTACGCATGCGACAAGACAAATCGTGACTCCAGAATTGGGTCCCTGGTCTGGCGTGGAGGAGAAGGCCCAAGGTGTTTAACAAACTATCTTAAAGAAGAACTGGATCACGCGGGTCAGAAGACGGGACGAATAGAGTACAATCCGCTTTTTACCAAGACTACTCAAGGAGGAGATAAGCCCTGCGCATCCTCGAAATGGTTGGTCAGGAATAAAGTAAACCCGAACATCTGCCCTATCCGACTATAAGAAATTCATTCAGAAAAGGCAAGCAATAAAATGCAAACGACTTTTTCTCACCGTGAATCCTTTCTGGCAATCAGGAAAATGGTACAAAAGCATACCGGTTGGACGAAATTTGATGAATAAATGGACCTCTACACAAGCGGAAAAGTCAGGCCTCACCAATAAAAATATCAAACTGACGAATCATAGCCTACGAGCAACCGCCGTATCAAAACTTGCCAAAAAAAGTGTTGGAGAACAACAGTTAATTAAACTAAGCGGACACTCAAATACCAAGCCACTGACGCCTTACATTCAGATGGATGAGAACCACCATATTATGCTTTTGATTGAAAAAATGCGGGACAATGACCAACCGTGAAGCTCAAGAGAGTCCCCCGCCGAAATAAGCTCTCGCTCGTTGACTGCATCAACCACCATGTCTACGAATTCAAAGCAAAATATTGTTAATTACAATAATTGTACTTTTCATTGCAATTCTTGTAATTTTTAAGCATTTTAATTTTATTGTTAGTATTTTCTGGTAAATAAAATATTTAAATTTACTTGATTCGAGTTCTTAATTAATTTGGGAAATATTCAAATAAATTACACTCGTGCATAAAAATAACCAGATAATTTTGATGCACTTGTGCACTTACCCCCGAAAATATTTAGGCAAAACCGAATTTTCGCGATTTGGTTTTTATTTTTTTTTGACTCCATTTAAATAGATATTATGTATAATATATATATATTATATATAATTATATAAATTAAAGGTTACATTCTTATTGCCATTTTTTCTCTTTTACAAGTTGGCGTAATTATAATTTTAATCCGACGTTTCGTTTTCTTACAACCACCATCAACTATGTTTTTTTAAATAGTCGGGAAATTTTATTTTATTATTTTTAAATTCCCCTCCTTATTCCAAATTGAACGACGTATTACACCTAGTATTAATAAAACATTTCGCATGTAAAACTCATCATCAATAAGAATAGGTGCCAATTTATCTTGTATAAACATTACTTTGTTTTCAAAGCCAACTAGAAATGAGTTGCCTTTGGAAAACAACAAATCTGTATTAAATACACAAATTTCCACTTTGAATTTATTTGTCTATTAAACTAAATGCCGTTTTATTTGTAGCTCAACAATTACCACTTAAACAACAGATTTACTAAATACCGAACAGTGTTTTCAACAATCAAATTTATTTAATTTAATTTTTAAAAGGCCACCTTCTTTTTCTAAACATAAGTATCAACGATATACAATTTTATCCATTACCTTTTCTAACATTCTTCGAGTTGTTCTTCTAATGGCGCCTTGAGCTTCAGCTTGAAGTTGGTCAGTATTTCCATAGGTTTTCCAGGATACTTTATTTTTAAAATAGCCTCAGAAAAAAATCCAAGGGTGTAAGGTTAGAAGAACGCGCAGGCCACCGCATGGGGCAATTAATCTGTTGGTAAAGCGTTCCGTTAAATATTCCATATCATAGCGAGAATTATGGGGAGGGGCTCCATCTTGCTGAAACCAGATCTTGAATAATGTTCCATAATTTTTATAAAAAAAAACCTACAATAGACAACTCCAAAAACACAAAACTTTCACATCAAAGAAATGAGATAAAAGTAATTTGCACTCATCCTAAACGATTGCATTGACCTAATCTGTCATTTAGCAAGTATTTATATAGCTATTTATACAATAAGTTGCGAAATGAGTGTCTTTTAGGCACGCGACGTGAAATTGCCCAACGAGGCAAAGCCGAGTTGGACAACACGTCAAAGTGACCAAAAGACATTGTTTCGTAACGAATTGTATACAATATTTTTTCTACTGAGGTTTTATAATAAAAAACTTAATTTTACTAACATTTTATTACCTATGTTTTATTTACACCTTTCATGTAAAAAAATCGACAGTTGTCAAAAAAAATTCTAAAGATTTTTTTGTCAAAAACTGCGACAAATATAAAAGTAAAAATGAGTGATTTAGAGGACTCAGACATTGAAAATGCCGCAAATGAGGCAATGGTGTACCTTGTTCCCCAAAAATCAAGAAGTTTGTATGAGGGCACATACGAAAAATTCAAAAAATGGTGTGAAGAAAAAAAGGTAAAAAACTTATCAGAAAAAGTCTTTTTGGCATATTTTTCACTATTATCCGATGCCTATAAGCCATCAACTTTGTGGAGTACTTACTCAATGCTTCGAACGATGGTTTATTTGAATAAAAATGTTGAGATGAAGACATTTACAAATCTAATCGCATTTTTGAAAAGAAAATCTACGGGGTATAAACCCAAAAAGTCGAAAGTTTTTTCTAAGGAACAAATAGAAAGGTTTGTCAAAGAAGCAGACGATAAGAACTATTTATTGGACAAAGTCATACTTATTGTGGGAATCTCTGGAGCATGTCGCAGAGAAGAACTCACATATTTAAATATGAATAATATCGAAATTTCGGAGTCTTTAATTTAAATATCCCTTCTAAACACTAAAACAAATGTTGCAAGAAGCTTTGTAATTAGCGAAGGCTCTATTGACGGCATCAACTTCTTGAATATTTTCCGAAAGTACGCGCAGTTATGTCCAGGACACATAACCCATGAAAGATTTTTTATCGCATACAGAAACTACAAATGTTCCAGACTTCCAGTGGGTATTAATACCATTGGAGCAACACCAAAGAAAATTGCTGAGTTCTTGGAGTTTCCAAACGCTAAATAATATACAGGCCACTGCTTTCGAAGATCTTCAGCAACTTTTTTAGCTGACTCTGGAGCGGATATATTGATGCTAAAGCGACATGGAGGTTGGCGGTAAAATACCGTGGCTGAGGGGTATATAGACGATTCTTTAGAAAATAAAAGAAAAATTTCCGAAAAAATTCTTGGTGAAAAATCTTTGTGTTACGTGTTAAATCTAATGAATCCGAGTGTTCTACCAGCTCTACTAGTGGCATGGGTTTAATTGATATTGCTGTTGCAGATTCTATTTCTATTTCAAGTTCAAATTCCGCATCAATTTTGCAAAGAGAAATATCTCAACGTACTGTTTTAGGTTACCCCAGCATTAATTTTAATAATATAAGTAACTGTACTGTTAATATTTATAATAAATCGGTAGAACTATAGTCTGTGTTTATATAGCTATTATTTGTAAATAATTACTTATTATTAGCTGTTTCATTTGCCCCTTTCAAAAATTGACACTTGCCAAAAACTATTAAATTATACCTAGTCTGTGGTTCTGTTTTAATTGTAAATAATTACCTGCGTTACTTTTAAGCACGTTGCTCCTGGTGACGTGCTTAAAAGTTTTTTAAGCACGCTGCGCTTAAAAGGAGGTTATTAAAAAACCATAATGACAATCGAAAAGAGGTTATTATAAAACGTCAGTAGAAAAATTTATTTAAACGAGTGCCTGGCATAGGTCGAAACTCCATGTCAATAAGGGGCAAAAGTTCCATAAGGTTCTTTTTCTTGTCTTTGTTAATTGCAACGGGTCCATTATGTTGTTATGAGTATTGCGGCTTGTTTTGCTCCCAATTTTAAATAATAATACAAACTCGTCGATATAATATTCTATTTACTGGATAATTATTATAACCTCAGAAACAACCACCTGCTGAGAGAACAAACAGATAACTTAACAAGTTTTTAGGGTGGCGGAGGTATTTCTCCGTGCACCAGGAAATAAATATATATTATTTGAACATAATTGTAACACCACCGCCGTGAACAACAAGATAAGTTTACTTATCGCTTATTACTAAAAACTAATATTAACAAGAAGTAGAATAACTCAATTTATCATATTTAAAGCATACATTTTTGTTATATTCGAAAAATCACATGTTCACTGAATACGTAAGATGAGTGATATCCGACTTATTTGCATATTCACAAAAATAGGTAATGGTTGGTTCTACAATCATGTAAATATCTCATTTTTGCAAATTTGGTAACTTGTTTGCTTATTCACTGGAGCCAGAGATATAACATCCATGATACAACAAACTGTTTGTTGTATCATGTATATTATCAGTTCCAAATTGATGTAACGTCGGATCTTCGTAAGCTTTCAAGCAGTTCCCTTTTTTAGAGCTTTTTGAACGCTAAAATGAATTTCAAGAGATTTTCGATTTTATATTGTTTTAATAAATCTGTAAGACAGAGATTACAATACAAACAAAGAAAATTCCATTATATTTTCTTTCAAATAAAGAAACAAGTTTAAAACGCAACTACAAAAGGATTTAGGTTACAGATCTTACTTCATTAGCTTTACTGCTGTGATGCTATTTTTACTTCAAAGGAGAAAACAAAAGCAAATAATTTTAATATTGTAATAAATTATTTTGCTTTGGACCGTCTAAGGAAATTTTGCTGTTTTTGTTGTTATTCGTTAATTTCGCATAGGTCATTTTTTATTTTTCAATAATTATTTTGTAATGGAGAGATTTTATTTCTTTGTACAGGCTGTCTCAAATGCGATGCTCGCCATTGGGATATCGGAAACTATTAAAGATACAGCAAATTTTAAATTGGGGCGAAGTTCGATAATTTGGAGCTTGGTGAGAAATCAAGAAAATTCTGTCTACTTCCGGAGATATTTGAAAAAAAGGAAAACATCATTTTTCGTTTTTGTTTTTTTGTGACTTTATTTATAAACATATTGAAAAATAAAAAGAACTTTATTCAGGCACTTTTTTACGACGTATTTAAAGAGTTTCTAATTTACGGGCGTTGCATTTTTCAGATATCACCTTCAAATCAACATTTTTAAATACGGCCTGAAATTTAATTATTACTTTTGGAAGTATTTTGTAACGTATGAATCTTAAATTAGCTCTCCCATAGCAAAGCAAGACTATAATTAATTACAGTGAAAGTTTAGAAATATTTTTCTTAAAGGAAGCGAGGGAAGAGTTAAAAAAGACATTAGTAATTTTGTTCCCAACAATTCTAGGTATGGGAGAGGATTTACCGTAGTTGCATCTATGATGGTCAAGTGCAAAAAGAAAGCGATTTCTTGTGTCCCTAGGTGGAACTTGAAAGTTAACCCGATATAAAAGATCTGCACTGAGGAAAATCACTCAATACAAGTATTTTTTTGAATATATGTGTATTACCACAAGAAAAAATCCATTTATCCCTAAAATATTTCGTTTAGTCGCAATCAAGGACGTTTTTTTGACAACAATATTGTTACGTGTGCTCAATGCTTTTTTATGGTAACAGAATATCATATAACCATAACAATATGTATTCAATAAAGTGTTTTTAAAATTTTTTTAATTCCTATAAGGTTCTCTTATTACCACAAAAATAAAAATAAAAACTAACCAATCTTTTATACCTATCTAAAATATACCTTTTAGGAACTAAACAGTTGCTTTTTTAAAACAAGGTGAAATCGTTTTGGTTCATTTTAATGCCATTTGCAGTGTTGTTAGTTTGTTTAGTGGTTGGTGGATTATAGTTTATAGTGGATGTTTGATGGCCATTGATTTGATAAATTTTTTATATTCTAATAATTTCATATAGGGTGGTGTACTTTTAGTGAAACGTTATATAATAGGTGTTGTGGCGGTGTGTCCCCAAATTCAGGTAGGTACAATTATTTTACCAAATTTATTACTTAATAAGTAACTCATGTTTATCACATTACTCTACTGAGGTACCTACAAAAAATCGTTGACTTAGGTGAGTCTTTAAATTTTGTTAGGCGAGAAATTAATTTTTTCAGAAATACAATACAAATTTAGGGGATAGAATCGGAAAACAATCTGAGTTTTTGAGATATTTCTTCCCCGTTCCAAATTTTGCAATGCAAAATCGCATTTGTTAGGTTTTCTGATACCTATTAATTAAAAAAATGGCTAAAAGGGGTCATGTTCCTAGCAGTTTGATACTTTCAGGTCAGTCAGATCCCTCCGTTATTAAACAAAGTTTAACATACAATTTTTATCAAAAATACTGCCCTAATAAGTACAGAACGGAAACTTAATGGCGGCCATGATCGGAATGAATTAAAAAATATAAGTAATAAATATAATTATTGGTAAAATAATTGTACCTACCTGAGTTTGGAGACACACCGCCACAACACTTATTGTATAACGTTGCACTAAAAGTACACCACCCTATATAGAATTATTAACTAATCCACCAACCACAGCCATTTTGGCGAAGGAGCTAAAAAAAGGAATTTAGTAGTAGCTAGGTGGACTAGCTACAATAAAAATAAAATTATTTTATAGCTGGCTGATTATTTTTAGGAGTAAAAATCGATACTTTTCTAACTACACGACCTCAATCACAAAATCATTTTTGTTTACCACTGCATTATATATTTTTTATGGCAATAGAGTTGTCTTTTAACAGCAAAAGAATAATATTTAAAAAACGACCATGTTTAGGTTAAAAAGTCATTTCAAAAAAAAGAACCTTGTAGCGACAACAGAGTTGTTTTTTCGGCGCCTATTTAATGCAGATTTCTTGCTACTGCGAATGGATTTCTAGCTACGGCTAATAGAGTTTTCTCTCAGTGATGGGCATTCAATTATTCCATTCACTAATTTACATAAAAAAATTATTAAGTATATCCAATTTGATTCTACGTTCAGAAAGTCCAAACTCAGTTTCCGTCTCAGATCATCATAGGAGTCAACAGCCAACCTAAATTTAAATGCAATAAATCTAATAATTTTTTTTGTACCTTTTCGATATTATCAATATGTATTAAATATGACGGTGACCACAGACAAGAAAGGCATTTCAAACATGACCTAACAAGAGTTTTGTAAATCGTATTCAAGCTGTCAATATTTTGGAAATCTCTAATATTTCTACACATGAATCCTAACAACTTTAATGATTTGTTTACACATAGTGAATATGAAAATCTAATTTAACATCCAAGTGAACACCCAAGTCACAAAGAGTGGTAATTCCAAAATGCAATCATTTAATTTATAGTCATAGTTAAGTGGCTGCATTGTGCGATGAAAAGTAATTATGTTACATTTTTTAATGTTTAAGTCAAATTTTATTTCTAACACACCACTCATACACTATTTTTAAGTCCTCTTGGATTCTCAAAGCATCATTTAAACTAACTTAACCATAGCGAAATATTTTTAAGCCATCAGCAAAGAACACACGCTGTGAAAATAAGATTTCCAACTTTAAATCGTTAACTAAGATAAATAAGTAGGGACCCAAATGGCTGCCCTGTGGTACGCCAGAGGTAACGGATATCTCCTCTTAAACAAAACCCTTTACTTTAACAAACTATTTAGGTTTTATTACTTATATGACTTTATTACTTTAATAACAGTTCCAGAAAAACCAAAACACTCCAGTTTATTTGCCAGAATAATATATGATGATTTACAGAGTCTAACGCCCTGCTAAAGTCTGTATAGACAGCATCAACTTGGTATATAATACCGTGCGAGCAAAAATTATTTGCATCAAAGAGGGCCTTGCATCTAAGGACGTAATGCTTAGCCGTAGAGCTTTATACCTGTTGGGTGTCAGTAACTACCTGAATTAACAATCAATCAGTTATTCCGTCATCTCTGACAGTCGTTACAAGTATTTTGATTCATCGCTAATTTTTACAATTTCTTGAACAATTTACACAATGGGCTTTATGGAACAGCACAAAACATTCATGGTTGAAGCGTATTTTTAAAACGGGGTTAGAGTAAATGGTGAGTGGTAATACAATCCGGGTTTGTGCATGGACGATTTTCACGAACATTTTCCTAACTTTGCTTTTATTGCTGGGGATTTTTATCATTGCCTGAAAAGAACCGTGGCTGTGTTTAGGGAAACAGGTTCTATACAACACAAAAAAGGAGCAGGAAGACCATCTGTAAGAACAGAAGAACTTGTTGCAAACGTTGGTGAAATAATGCAAAATACCTCAACAAATTGTATAAGACGCCTGTCCCAAGAAGTGGGAAGATCTTATGGAACATGCAGGACTATTCTTAAGAAGCAGCTAAATTTATTTCCTTATAAAGTGCAAGTATTCCAAGAAATAAAAGCCGCAGATTTTGAAAGACGCAGGAATTACTCTCAATGTTTTACCCAAAATTTATTGGAAATAAATGATTTATTAGACCTGACATTTTTTTCGGATGAAGCCTGGTTCCACCACTCCAGTTATGTGAATTCTCAGAATACACGCATGTGGAGCAGTGAAAATCCCCATTTTTTTGTAGAGTCCACATTGCACCCTCAAAAAAATTGTGTCTGGTTAGCTGTTTCCCGAAGAAGAATTGTTGGTCCTATTTTTTTCCATGACACAGTTACAGCACAGCGGTATAGAGACAATATTTTGAATCCATTTGTGGAGCAATTACTTGACGACGAACTACGTTTTGGATATTTTCAACAGGACGATACAACCGCCCATACAGCTGCCGAAACTATTAACTACTTACGCAATTTTTTCAACGACAGAGAGTTTTTTGTCGATCAGACATTGCATTCCCACCTAGATCACCTTGTTTAACGGTTATGGATTCCTTCGTTTTTCCTCATTTAAAGAACACTATTTTTAAATTACCAGTTGCAAATTTAGAACAATTACAAGAGAGGATTATTCAAGAATGTGGTAACATTTCTCCAGAGATGCTGGTCAACACTTTCGAAAATATGAAGAGACGTGTGAATTTATGGATGGAGCATGGCGGTGGCTAATTTCAGCAATTTATGTAATTATTTTTCTTTTTCTTTCTGTATATTCTTTCTTTGTCAATTTTGTAAACAACAGAAATAAATTTGTATTTGTCTACTTATTTTATTACTCATTAGTTTGACATATCATGTCATCATGAATTTGACAAAATTGTAACCTAGATTTGGTTAGATATATCATCCCCATATCATTCTGATCTGAACCAAGTCCTACGTTTTTTAATCCAAGCCCTCTTTGAAATGGATATTAACCATGCTCAAAACCGGTTATAGTTTGGGTTTGGTATCTACAGGTAAAGTATCAGAAAAAGATTAATTTTTTTTTTCATTTTAGTATCTTCTAGGTTACCCATGGGGGGTTATGTAAACTTAACTTAATACTTAAGATATTTTTGAGTAACCCGTATATAGGGTGTTAGGGGATTGACTTAATATATTTATTATATATTCCTGTATGTCCTGATATGACACCACGTAACAAAAAAATATTTTTAAATGTCGCATCAACGAGAAAATCATCAATTTTCTTTTTCGGGTATGCCACGCCGCCACTGGCTTAATATTTAAAATTTCAAATTAACATTCCAAACTAAGAATTTAACCTACCTTAATAATCCAATACCGCTACAAAATGTACAACCATAATAAAAATAAACAAATAGTTTTCCGCATTTCACAATTAACAACAATTTTTCACACCTTAACAACAAACAATGATAGTCTAAAAAAGGTGACTTTTACCTAAGGTATAAAGCCCAACATGCCGCTTTACATAATCAAAAGTGAGTAATATAAATCAATAAATCACCTAGTGGGAATAAAACCAAGATAATAAACTGGTAAAATACACCTGTCATGTCAAGAAGAATTGGGCTTCATAGACAAGGCCAAGTAGTCTTCTTCGTGGTAGTAAGGAGTGTAGTAGTGTTTTTACCTGTATTTAACCTTTGTGTGCTTATGTTGTAACATGGCCATGAAAAAAAATACAGAAAATTTTAAATATAAAACCATGCATATATAAAATATATACAGTGTCCGCAAGAAAGTCCGCATCAAATGGAATTTTTTTTTATTATTAGGTATAGGTAAAAATTGAAAAAGCAGTTAGTTTTTGCTTACCTAAAAACCAAAAATGACGTATACTGAAGCAGCTGCACGACTTGCGTTACTTGTCAAATTTGACATTTTTAATAAAATAGGTTCAAAAAAGCCCTTATTTATCAAAATATCGAAAAATTTTATTCGAGAAAGTTGTTTATTTAGGCATTTTTAGCCTTTGTACGAAATTTTGACAGTCTAATACAATTTTTATTTTTTGCCAGATTCTTGAAAATTTTGATCAACCCTCGTAGATTAACTTTTATACATCGATGTAAAACCATTTGCCTTTACTTTATTTGTAATCTTAATGCAATTTTGTGTAAAATTTTTGTTTCCAATTATTTATTTTGCTTTAAAAACTGAAATTGTTATTGATCAGTATGTAATGTTTGATGCAAAGTTTATCTAATTACATTAGTTTTGTCAAAACCGACGTTTCTCATTTTTCTTAAGTTAGTAAAC
This sequence comes from Polydrusus pterygomalis, assembly GCA_963969555.1. NCBI lineage: Eukaryota > Metazoa > Arthropoda > Insecta > Coleoptera > Curculionidae > Polydrusus > Polydrusus pterygomalis. Next base: position 86,094,835 of record OZ018376.1, read on the forward strand.
AGATGTACAAAAAGAAAATATTAGGAAGCTTTCGTTAAAATTTTACTTAATTAGTATTGGATCAAAAAGAATAAATATTAATCGCTTGAAACTTTTATTCAACAAAAATATAGTTTAATATAATTAATTTAATTTAATAATAATAATTAAGTAAAATTTCAACGAAAGCTTTCTAATATTTTTTTTTGTACATCTGTTTACTAACTTAAGAAAAATGAGAAGCGCCGGTTTGACAAAACTGATGTAATTAGATAAACTTTGCATCAAACATTACATACTGATCAATAGCAATTTCAGTTTTTGAAGCAAAATAAATAATTGGAAACAAAAATTTTACACAAAATTGCATTAAGATTACAAATAAGGTCAAGGCAAATGGTTTTACATCGATGTATAAAAGTTAATCTACGAGGGTTGATCAAAATTTTCAAGAATCTGGCAAAAAATAAAAATTGTATTAGACTGTCAAAATTTCGTACCAGGGCTAAAAATGCCTAAATAAACAACTTTCTCGAATAAAATTTTTCGATATTTTTATAAATAAGGGCATTTTTGAACCTATTTTATTAAAAATGTCAAATTTGACAGGTAACGCAAGTCGTGCAGCTGCTTCAGTATACGTCATTTTTGGTTTTTAGGTAAGCAAAAACTAACTGCTTTTTCAATTTTTACCTATACCTAATAATAAAAATAAATCCCATTTGATGCGGACTTTCTTGCGGACACTGTATACTAAAGGCAAAACGAAGTAATTTATTCTTTATTTATGGGCCTACAAGATCTTTGGGCTTTAAGGCCAAGACTAAGGTAAAAAATAACTTGCTTTGGCGTTTATTACTGACTTTCCTTAGATCTAACTATCAAGTCGATTTACAAGGTAAATCTGGGCCTCTTATATTTTCCTACTTTGAAGACGTAATTATAGGTTCGAATTACTTTCTTTTAACCAAACAGTTAGTCTCTTTCGCCGTTTAGACTATTAGACTATTTTTTATTTAACTAGGTTATTTTCTCCAAATTAGAGGCCGCTAAGGTTTTAAGTTTTAAATGTTTGTTGGGTAAGCACAACTTTTTAACTATAATAAGTCAAGAACTGCATAATAAACCATTATTGCAAGTCAACATTGAAAATTATTATTTATAAGCTAATAAACACTCCAGCGAAGTTTTAAATGTTTTAACAGTACATTACTTTATTTTAACAGCATCTTAGACGCTGTCGCTTAGATCACAGAGAAATGATACCTAAGCAAGTGTTCTTTCGGCCGACCTCTAATCTAACAACAGCAGCTAAGACCATTAAACAGAAAGAAGAAAATATTTTGACGCAAGCGCTCATACTTGTAGTAGTGTCAACTTTTCTAAAAACAGCGTTTTAACAGTTTTGACACCCACATGTGACATTAACAGCTGATACTGTTTTTTTCTTCCTATAAGTTGTAGTAAGTAGTGGGCACCGTTTGCCGCTTGATGAGGTCTTCTACAATATTTGGGCGGCGAAACTATTGTATGTTGTCAGGGTTATTCATAGAGTTTTCCGTTGGTAAGTTTAGTGCATGTCAAATATATTTCGATGTTTTGCCAATAAATAACGCCATAACTTTTAATCTATCTAACGTTGAGTTCGATGTTTCAATTGTAAATAAAATTAACGCTGTATTTTTGCAAAGCATTATGCTAGTAAACCATTCAGACCCCCACTGTACAAGTTTAAAATATTGTGAATGCGATGGTAAAAGAACTTAGCCCAGTCCTGTCTCTGTCGCCAACATCTTAACCTAAAATAGACCGACTTCAACAGGGTGCCACAAATGACAGGTGACTTAGCCATGATGCGGCGTGTTATTAGAGAAATTTGACTATAAAGCATACTTTTCAACATATTTCCTTCTTAAAAGAAAATTATAAAAGAAGTAAATACAAAACAATGCCTATGAATCTGTTAAACGTGCAAACCTGATGTTAAGCCCACATTGTATTGACATTATTTGTTTGCTACCTATTTTTAATGTGCAGTGCATTTACGAAAATTTGGTGGTTGAGCTGATTCAGAGTGTAATTATACCATGCTTTGTGTACCCGGATAGTGTCGAACTTGCTAGTGAAACTCTTATAATAATGTTTGTAATGTGCATGACGCAGTCTTAAAAAAAATATTTATTTGTCGAGTTGCTGATCCTTCGGGGAATACGGACTCCTACACTTCCACGAGTCCTCTAAAAACCAATGTTTCCGTACTAAGGTCTTTCCTTTATTATTTTAGATATTTTTATTTATCTACAAAGTGAACTCAGTACTTGGTTCGAATTAGAAATAATATTTTTGTTTACTAATTACAGCTCATGTTGACATTTATATTTATTTTATATGCAGGGTGTTCATTTGAAAACTTCCCACCACGGATTTTCTTGCTTTAAAATGAAAATGTGGAAAATCGCTCGGACCTGTCGATTTTTATTTCGAGGGCGACATTTTCTGCGTATATTGTCAATCTTGTTACTTCAAGCCCCTAGGAGGGAGAGGGGGGGGGGGGGGGTAAGATCTAAATCTTAAATGGATACCTCTATTTTATATAATTTTTTTTTTGATTCTGCATAAAATTCTGAACATTTTTTAATAAAAGCATTATTAGTCTATACTTAACAGTTTCCGAGATATTGACTCTTGAAAAATGAGATTTTTGAACTTTGACAGCGTCTAGCTTTCTAACAATACGTCTTAGAGCAAAACGGCTTACATGTCCCTATCTTCGATTTTGATTATCTTTTCAATAGTGTCAACTTCCGGTTAAACCGGTTGTAAGAAATATAGTACTTCCGGTTTAACCGGAAGTTGACACTATTGGAAAGATAATAAAAATTGAAGATAGGGACATGTAAGCCGTTTTGCTCTAAGACGTATTGTTAGAAAGCTAGACGCTGTCAATATCTCGGAAACTGTTTAGTATAGACTAATAATGCTTTTATTAAAAAATGTTCAGAATTTTATGCAGAATCCAAAAAAAATTATATAAAATAGAGGTATCCATTTAAGATTTAGATCTTCCCCCCCCCCCCCTCCCTCCTAGGGGCTTGAAGTAACAAGATTGACAATATACGCAAAAGATGTTCCCCTCGAAATAAAAATCGACGGGTCCGAGCGCTTTTCCACATTTTCATTTTAAAGCAGGAAAATCGAGGTGGGAAGTTTTCAAATAAACACCCTGTATATTATTTATTTTCAAATGTAAAGATATATTTTGTGATGTGAGCCGTATTCCCTTTTTTATGCCCTTTCCAACGAGCTTTCACAATACATCTATTTCATTTGAAAAAAAGTTGGGGTCGGTTTCTACCCCCAAAAGAGGGGTAAATTTCATGAAGACACGAAAAAGTGTGCCAAACTAAAAATAAACGCAGACCTAGTTCTGTATTTTTTCAGCAAATAAAGAGGCTTTCTAAATACCTACTAAATTTATTCCAGTGAAATGTTCCACCCTGTATATTAGTGAGGAAAGTGTGGGGCAAATGTATTCGCCCATTTTTAAAGTTAAAAAAAGTCTTATGCCTCCCCGCGGACACAGAATCTTTCGAATACACCAGTATAGAGTACAACTGTTGGAATTTTATTTTATTGCAACCAGAGCTGTCGGTAATTAAATTAAAATAATAGAAAAATCGTGTTTAATTACTTTTTAGTATATATATAGAATTGAATTACTTTTTGAAAATAGTAATTGTAATTGATTTTCCAATTACTGTGATAAAGTAATTGTAATTGGTAATTGGTTTTAAGAAATCTGAGGTAATTGAATTACTTAAAAGTAATTCAATTATTTTAAAAAGTAATTGAATTACTCCCAAATAATTCAATTACATAAAAAGTAATTTAATTACTCCCGAATAATTTAATATGATTAAAAGTAATTGAATTACTCCAAAATAATTCAATTCCTTTAAAGATTTTCATAATTCCTTTACTCTAGAAAAAAAAAAAATTTTTATTTTCCCTAATATTACGTTTGTTTTATTTCAACAAATAAATCATATTAAATAAAAAAGACAGTTGTTATTATTGGTCAGTTTGTTAAAGGTAAGTAGGTACTTTTATCAAAATTAGGAGATCAAGTTTACTATAAATTTCGAAATTTTTTAATATTTCTTTCCATCATAAAGTGTGATAGTGATAGTAGGACCTACTACTATTAAAAAAAATAATACCTTACCTATACAACTCTTTTTTTGTAAAATGTAAAAAAAGTAATTCCATTGATCATATACTAATTCAATTTTAAAAATGTAATTCAAGGGAACTTGACAAAAATTTTAAATGGTGAAAAAATTCTATAAATCATAAGTATACTTATATTGTCATAAAACATATGGCAGCAAAAAAAAACAACATATTTCGTCCCAAAAGACCGCTAGAAAGATTTAAAACTGCGCCAAAATCAAATTATTTCAAGCGGGTAAAAACGGGTCGTGACGTCACGAACTATTATTTGTCATGATGACATCCACGAAATAGGTTATAGGTTGGCAATAAATTGAACGACGTTGAGAATTCCACCTTAAAACAACAATACAATAACAATAACACAAGGCAATCCAAATGCAAACTCGGTAGCTCGGCCACCGGTCAGGATGACGGATGACGGAAAAGTCCTACTTCGTGACGTCATCGAGCTTGGCGCGCTTAAAAGGTCGTTTGAAATGCTTTTGACACGCGCGAAACTTTAAAGAATTTTTACCAAGTTATTACTCATTTTTAAGGGGTAATAATTGGGGAATATTTTTTAGGCCAAACTAAATCATATTATTGAAAAAAAAAATTGGAAAGTTCCCTATTCAATTACCAGAATGTAATTCAATTAACAAAATGTAATTGAGTTACCAAAATGTAATACTACAATTACTAACCAAAATGTAATTAAATTACTCAGAGTAATTTATCTGCCAAAAAAGTGCCTATAATTTATAGATTCAGAGTAATTCAATTACTTTTAGGGTAGTTCCATTACTATAAAGTAATTGAATTAGTATAAAAGTAATTGAATTAAACTCAGTAATTCGAATGCGGTAATTGATCAAGGAATCAATTACTTTTAGTAGGTAATTGGTAATTGTAATTGATGCCTTTTTCAAAGGGTAATGGGTAATTGTAATTGAATTACTTTTTAAAAGCAATTGCGACAGCTCTGATTGCTACTATACACCATTTTCTTAACTACCTGTAAATATAAATTAATAATTATGACAAAACATTCATATCTAAAAAAAGGTCATCAGGTTCTTCTAATATAATATAAAAGCGTGAAATACCTTTCCAAATATTTATTTTAAGCCTCGAAAACACACTAAAGCAAAAGATAAAATATATTTCACCCCGAATTATCAGACAGTCTAAAATAATAGTTCCCGGGGATGTTGGGTTTCTAATGAATGATTTGCCCAGTAAGTTCTAAAGGCTTTAGGTCAAATATCCTGATTAATTTTGCATAGGTCATCTCCGTGTCGAGTTAAAGGGAACAAAGCCCACGCAGTTACCCGACAAAAGTCAACTTAATGGTGAGGGATCGCCACGTAATAAGGCACCCATACCGGACGCGTATTGTTAAATTTTAAACTTTTGAACTGTGGAAAATTGCAACTTCGAGAAGTCCTAATGGGCTTTATTATTAAGAGCTTTTGCAACATACTCGTATGATCAATGTGTCCCAACGTCAGTCTCAACGTCAGTTGTTATTCCAGAGAAGTGATTCAATTTTTCAAGAAATTCAAACACAAGAATTATGTATCTTCAAAATTTTTCTAAAGAATTTAAATTTTAAGATATGTTTGGGGAAACAATTAATACAGTGTCTTAACCGATATTCAAGTTTGATTTTTCGTTACCTACCGGGTGACTCAACGATTGCGCGGAGTAACTTTATGCCTTGAAGATAAGATTTGTCGATAATAAATTTTTGTATGGTTGGATATGTGGCACATTTTAAAAATATTTTGAATTATACAGGGTGCGCCCAAAAAGTAGGGTGTCATAAAGTTAAATTTTTTTTAAATGGGACACCCTATATTTTGAATACATTTATTAATTCTACGTGTTATTTCATAAAGTTCAAGCATCTCGTTGTTGTGAAAATGCTACTTAAATTTTGACTCTAAGCGATTCATAATTTTTATTAGTGATGGGAATAACCGAGTTATTTTAATAATCGGTTTTTCACTCGAATTCTATATTATGGGAATATGGGCGGTAGTTCGTCGAACAACACTGCCGACTTCTAAAAAAAAAAGGTCGCCAGTTCCGTGAATTAGTAAAAAACCAGTAAAAAACCGATGTACATAATCACTGCGAGTGACCTATTCAGGCACCACCAATTAAAAAATCGGCTACAACTATAATACGGTTTTTTTAAATCACTTGAATTGTCAATACGCTGCCCAGATATTTAGACTTCTAAAAAAAAAAGGTTGCCAGTTCCGTAAACTAGTTTGTCGCCAGTTCTGTAAACTAGCCGCAATGAGTGATTGGTATGAATGGCATGCGGGTCGTTGGAAAATAAAAACCGAATTTTCGTCACTCGAATTATTACCGATGATAACCGAATGATTCAAGTGATTGAAAAAACCGAGTGATAGGTTATTTTTCACTCGAGTGATCCCAACACTAATTTTTATACTTACTAAATAGAGTCAAAACTACATATTTACTATTAAATATTTGACATCCCATTTACAAGGTGCTTACTTTCTAGGACCAAAGTCACAGAACTTCTAATTGAAAAATATTACTTATCAAATGGAACACCCTATATATTTTTCTGTCATCTTATACCTTGTCATAAACTCTTCAACTTTCGTGAAGAACGTCCTATCCCTATATCTAATAGTTTTTGAAATATTTTGATATTTCGAGATTTAATGTCCTCGTTATAGCATCTTTTGTCAATGGATCACAGTAATATATACAGGGAACTATAATATAGTTCTATAGAACTACTTATAGGAGAAATCTTAGTATTCATTGCCAAAAGTCCAAACACAAAAGTATAACTTTATTATTCCATTTTAAGTCAAAACAAATATTTTCTGATCCCTCTCTATTTGTCTGACGCATCAGTGGGTGTCGGTGTGTCCGTCTGCTAAATCCTTGTCACGCATCTCTCCCAAATCCTTAACAGATTTTGCCGACATTTGGGTTGACGTTGAAAATGTTGATGTCCTTTAAAATTATTAAAATCGGACTTTAAAGAAATAATATTTAGTTAAAAGTTTCTCTAATAATAAAGATTTTAAAATAACAGGTGCAATAATAATGTCGGGATGTACAATAATTATATTATTATCAATACTCATCATGTTATAGGCACCCTAATGAAACAATGTGGGACAAGAAAAGTTAGGAAATATAAATATATCAAAAGGTATATTTCAAGGTGACTCGTTAAGCACCCTTTGGTTCATTTTGACCATGAACCCACTAACCTCACTACCAAAATCAATAACTTATGGATATCGTCGTAACTTAACAGAACAATTTAGAGTTAATTAATTTCTATTTATGGACGACATCAAACCTGACGCCGAAAGAAACCTCATTTACAGTCATCAAAATGTCGTCGCACTTAACTTACCTACATAAAAATGTATTATCCAACATGATCCGCGCGCCACCAATTCAACAGCTTTGTAAGTTGGCGAGAGAACGCTCTATACGGCAAATACCTTATTATACTTCAAAATCCACACATAGAGAGAGAAATGTCAATTAATTGGTTGGAAAGAAGGACTTATTATTTCTATCCAAGACCGTGTCATTCGAACAAGAAACTATGAAAAGGGGATCTTAAAAAGTAATGTGGATGATGCATACGTGTGCAGAAAATGCAATTTCCTTGAAACAACAGAACTGGCTCATAAATTAGGCCTAAAAGAAAACCTCCCACCCAGTTCTTGAATCTCCTGAATATCTTTTATTCCGGGACCGGCCAATAATAACGGATAAAACAGTAGCCCACAACCGTCCGGATATTCTTCTAATCGAAAGGAATGCCAAGAAAGCTTTCGTAATTATAACAATAGGTTGCCCACTAACACAACCTTTCTAAAACCGAATCCGAGAAAAAAACAAACTACTCAAATCTGGCGATAGGGAGTAGAATTAATTTCAATAATAATATTGGTGGAGATTTTTTTTTCGTTGTGTTTGTTGTTAGCTACTTACTATGATAGTGTCTGTGTAGGTGTTTAATTTGGTGTAGTGTAGGTGTTTGTGCTTCAGAATAGATACATGTGCGCATGCTACACGGCTATGAGGACGCCACTGTTTCAGGGAGAGAACTTGCAGTGCTGATCTGAAGCTGTAGTAAGTAGCTGCTAAGAACTTACTGGTCTTAGTGTAAGTGTGTGTGTTGGTGCAGTGTTGTGTGTAGTAAGTTCTTGTGTGGTAGGTAAGTTTTTTTGTAGGTTTTTTTGTTTACTAACTACTAAACTAGGTATGGCAGCGTCTAGTTTAACGACTCCTTACTAATATATTAGTATATAGGTTTAATACTTCTAGTTTCTTTATTCCGGCAGCAATTTTCCTTTAAGCTATTACAAAAGCCGATTCCTTGGGCGCTATAGTATACAGTCAGTTTTTCCTCGTCCTGTACTGGATCATAATCCACTAATCTTTTTAATTCTTCATTGGGGCGAGTTCCTGCTTTTTCAAAAGCTTTGACTGGTTTCCTTTTCATTAATGTTGTTATCGTTTCCCATTCAAGATCTCTATGGATTTGTGCATTTCTTACGAACCATGGTGCCGCTACTGCTTTTCTTACATAATTATGTTCTGTGGCCTCCAGCCGTTTTATATATGTATTAGCTGCATAGCCCCACGCTGCTGAGCCGTAGGTCAGCTGTGGTCTATCTACTGCTTTTATCATTTGCAGCTTGGTTTTAAGCCCCATTGTGCTCTTTGGACCTATTAGTGGATACAGTCTGCCCATACCTGCCTTTGTCTTCTTAGGTACTTTTTTGTTGTGTTTTTCCCATGTTAGACCGGAGTCTAGGGTTATTCCTACGTAATTAGCTTTCTTGGTCCATGCGACCTCCTTTTCATTTGTGGTTATATTCCTAGGTGGAATAGATCCTTTTCTTTGCAGCACTATGACTTGACTTTTTGCCATTTATTTTGATTTTCCATCTTATACACCATTGCACTATTCTGATTTCGTTCTGCAGTTTTCTGCAGATAACATCTATGTTTCTATGCTAGATGGCTACTACTGTATCATCAGATCGGTGGAGGTGGAGCTGTGACAAAAAACTTACCAGCAATACCAAAAAGCTGTGGAAAGGAGAAATAATAATACCTACTAATAATATAAACCAGGGTGCTATAAAATCAATAGTGACCAGGCATACCTACTAAAATTAGCCAATATATTTTGAAGTAGTACACACTTTCCTTTATTTCGTTAGATCTTAAGGCCCATTTACACATAGCAAGTTTACTGGCGGAAAGTACTTGCCGCCAGTAAACTTGTTTCGTTTGTATGTGTACCCATTGGATAGTTTACTTGCTCAGTTATCAAAATTCAAGATCGTTCCGAGTATGATAGTGCGTGCTGCTGTGAAAGTTATTATAGCTGGTATTGTGGAAAACATGAGTATTTTTGAGGAATAAAAGAAAAAAAGGAAGAAACGAGCATGGGTCAGGAGCTGGATTAAGCGTCGGAACGCTTTAGGGGCTTCTGCTCAACTTTTAAAAGGGAGTATAGGAATTTTATGAGGTTATCCCCAACAATGTTTGAGAAATTATTAGTAATAAAATAATCAATCGTTTTATATATTGCTATTTTATTATATTTCAATTGTAATTTTTTTATCGGAAACTAATATCTACACGGCAACTTGCTAAATATCATAAAACCATGTTTACATGCGGACAGCTACTTGTCAAAACACGCAAGTTGGCCACAAAACTAGCCGACGCGACGCCTCAACTTTACTTGCTGCTGGCCGGCAAGTAACAAGTACAACAATCCTTTGGGTTACACATGGGAAGTTTACTGGCGGCAACTCTTTTTCACCAGTAAACTTGCCATGTGTAAATGCGTCTTTAGCCTTACTGATGAGCTATGATAGGCCATGATATGACAAAAAGCGTTTAAGGATGAAACGGACGAAATTGAATTTAAAAATAAACAATTTCGACTTATATAGATGAGGAGTAAATTATGTAGTAACAGCAACATAATAATATAGAGAAAATGTGGATCACCTTGTATTTAGACTTTATTAAAATAAGGGAAATAAAAATCCATTTAATATTCAATCTAAGCAGTACGCACCAGGAAGCGCGGCTGCCAGCTTTTAATGAAAATTGAAATTTTATTTAAAAAGGATCGTCACGAAGCGCATTATTGGCACACCCATCAATGACATGCGGCAAAAAATCCATTATACAAAATTGCCATGAACGAAACCTTTCCCTTTTTGGAGATAATCGTTAAAAAAGAAAATGAGTTTATAACAGCTAATACAAGTACTTTTTTAACGATTACATTTATTTCGAATCGGTCTCAGGGCTATCGAGAGAATATCGGGGCCCAGAGGTATATAGATTATTAGATTTAAATTATTTTTGTGGTTTGTAATAAACTTTGTCAGATGTATGTTTAACTTTTCCTGAATTTCAGGATTTAGATTGAAATCCGGGCCCCTTAGAAGCTAGGGTGAACCACCCCCTTACATATTATTATGATCTCTTGTTAAAACGGGATCTTCAAATACTATATACGATTTCACGGCATGCATGCCTCTATGTTACGAAAACTTATACACTTTGCTTTGCAAGATTTAGAAGCAAAGTTTGGTCTTGGTATTTATTTATTTATTTATTGTCTATTAGTTTTGGGTAGTTTTATCGACCATTTATCTGTTTATTCAAAATTTAAGAAGCAAGCGAAATTCTTGATAGGATTACGCAAATATGATAAAGTCAAATTTATCTAAGAACTCGCCGCATCACTTGTCATTTATGGCACCCTGCTGATGTCTGGTCTATGTTACGTTAAGCGGTTGGCAACAGGTACAGGACCGGACTAAACTTTTTACCTTCGCCATCTTTTAAATTTTGTCAGATTTTTTAAATATTTTTTAAAGCTTATACTAATTTTATTATCTATATGTATAAATAAATAAATAAGCTCTTTATTTGAAATCATCATACACATATTATGTACCTGAAATGAAATTACGTCATTTAAAATAATATATTGACAGACCAGAAAAAAATAAAACATTTAAGTAGTAAGTTTAAAAGTAATAAATTTTTTGCGAGGTGTAACGTAGAGACCAATCCCTAAAATGTAACTTTTTTCCTTTATAATAAACAATTTTTTTCTGTGGCGGGTACAAAATGTTATCTAAACTAGGGTTTAGATAAAATTGGAACTAAGTGATGTTACATTTACCTGTCAAAAGGAAAAAAAAGTGAAATTTTTTTCAATCAGATTAATATCGTTTCTTCTTCTAGAAATCACATATTTTATTAAAAAAGAAACGTAGAGCGGTTTCAAAATTAATGCATGCTGCAATGTTATAAATTTTTCCTTACGACAAATATTATTTTTCATGTACCATATTGCAACTAAAAAAATGTAATTACAGCTTCCGCCTAAAACAAACATGGCAAGATCCCATGGACAAATTGTCAACGTCTTTATTTATCAAAAACACCGATTTCAACTAGACAGGAAGCCATTAATAGCAGTACGACTCCGGGAGGCTGTAAGAACAATAATAGTAGATAAACTGAATATTAGTAAAAATATTAGCAAACCAGCAGATAAAGGAAATATTTATTTAATAACTATTGCTTGTAGCTAGGTTGTCTCTGAAATATATAGAATCCAAAAGCAAAATGTCTAAAACACATACTACACAAAAAATAGCCACAGAAAAACTTAAAAAACACCAAAATTGGAAGAAAATAATGACACAACCTGACGCGTGCATGAGCTGCTGATGTGGGAGCTTTTACGACGCAACCAGATCAGCTGTTAATGTCATATGTCATTGTCTTCTGTTAGTGTAACGCTTTGTTTTAAGAAAAAGTCAACTCTATTCCAGCGATGACGATTCAAGCGTTTTGGCGATTATTTTTAATAAGTCTTAATGGAATGGATGTTCATTTTTGTGTCCTGTGAGCATATTTCCTATATTTAAGAAAAAAACAAAATGTCATTCTAATTTTTTATTATCTTTTAAATTTTAACTATAACATCGGTATTTCTGATCTTATGTATACCATTTTATCTACAACCAGATTTTTGTACACAATATACAAATGTTCTATGTTACAGTTACGAAGCATCTTTTTCCCCATATTTAGCGGTCCGATTGAACCGTAATAAGCCTAATGCTATTATAAAATATTATCACAAAAACTTAGTTTCTAAAGAAGAATTAGGTTTCGAGAAACCAGGATTGATTTATTAGTATAATGTTAATTCGTTAACCAGTGGGTGTGTATTTGTATTTTTAATAACTTGATAACTGAACAGTCATAAGCAATTAATAGAGATCGGATTTCCTATGGAGTACCTACAAATGACGGATTCTATCAAAGGACAAATATTCCCAACAATGAATATAAAAACAGTATTGCACACATTGTTTGTTTATTCCAAGATCTATAAATACTATTGGTTTGTTCAGTTTTTTTGCATAATAATATGTTAGGCGATACAAAACGATAAATATCATACGAGTATACAGGGTAAGTCACGGTATTCGACCTAAAATATCTCTGAAACTGAAGTAGACATATCTACCCCTGAAATGAATATGGATTTTGGGTTACACACATTTGAAAACTCAAATTTATAACACTTCGACAAGCCGTATCATCCCTTTACGGTGCGGTATATCTGCAAATGGATTGCAAATTCACAACTTAGTTTTATATATTCTATCCATTTCTCGTGATTAAATCGTAACTCCCGGTTTAGCTGGAAATCGTTTTTTGGGTAGAAATTGAAAAACTATAAAGCTCCGTTAAGATGGTACAGCTTGCGAAAGTTTAATAAATGTATTTATTAAATAATCGTATTTTTTTACGGACAAATGTTTTAGGTAAAAAAAATGTTTTGGGAAAAGGAGTATCATCCAAAAAGTAACAAAAACTGTCCTATTTCAGTCAACATTTCAATAAAGTAAAAAGTTTTTATTTACTTAGTAGAGATAGTTAGGTAGTTGCAAGGTTATAGTTACCCATACCTATTTATTTACTTATCATACATAAATCACCCAATTTCCAATTACAATGTAAGGTATTTTTTATTACTTACTATTATTATTTATGCAAGCGCTTGCATCCCGAGTCCACTTCTGTTTTATTACTCATGTACTGTGGAAATCCGATCACTTGTAATTCATTCTATTAAATTATAACCCCCAGATTCTTAGGAATGGTTTAAGCAGAAAACCAACAATAATATAACTAGTTTAGGTTAGTTAGTTAGATAAATATAGCATAGGTCCGGTCAAACTACGTAAAAAAAAGCGAACAATGCGAAAGTATTGTGATTGCAACAATATAAGAGAGGGGTGGGGAGTTTTTATTACCGGCATCGTGTTCCCCTTCTTTAAAAACTGGGGAGGAATTATATATTTTGTTGCATTCGCAACACTTTTGTGTCCAAACACGTAATTTGATTTTACATCTGCATGGTACTAAATAACACAACTCATTTAATTACTGAGCTATATTAATGTCAACTGTAATCATAAGTAGATATGCTAGCGGGATTCTATGATCTAGAACTCAATGGTATGTATCCAGGGATAGGGTGTGGTACACCTCCTTCAGTACGTGATCATTTTCCAATGTTTTATTAATGGAGAAACTAAACAAGTGATCTAGAATGACATAATTTACCAAAGTGAAATCAGAAACAGAAAGGCCTTTAGTTTTTTATGGTATTTTTGTTGGCAAAACCTATGATAATATGTAAATTCTTAAGTTCTTTCTTGGTTTTTATTGTTTTATTTTCTTTGTTAACTTGGTTATTCTTGGCTAAACTGGTCCACTCGCCCGGAAAGTGTTGGTTACATACTATCTTTTGCATTATTTGTCACTAAACTTCGTTTTAATATTTATATTTTGTCACACAACTCTAATGCGGACTGAGAACATATTATGTTTTTGTCTTAATTCTTTTTTGCATAATTAAACATTGTATGTATGATGAGGTTTCATATGGCCATGGTTAAGTGTACCTATACCACGACCTTGTTTTTTAATTTCGTTAAAAAGGCAAGCATTTTATCCCTTTGCTTCCTTAGTCTTAAGTAAATTAATTAAATAAACGGATGAATTATCTTGTAAATTTTAAATAAATATTAGTAATTGATCGTTTTTAATAAATAAGAATAAAAGGAATATGAGGGCTAATTTTTTATACAATATTAATGGTTCCCATTGACTGTAAAATTAAAAAACATAAAATGTTTTTACCCCTACTTGCCCATATATCAAAATGTCTTGCTTCGAATTTTTTGAATATTGTTGCAGAAAGACTATGTTGTTTAAGCTTTAACGTATAAGGGACCATTTTTAATTGATTTATTGGGAAATTATACCAATAGAGCTAACAAGGGTCAGATTAAAAAGTTTTAAAATCTACCATTGGTTCCTTATAATCTCCCCTTTAAGAATTTCCGGTGTTGGGTTTTTCTTTAAATTGACACATGCCATCGAGTTCTCTGGTACAATTTTTTGTTAATATTGGTGCTGTAACTTTTTTACAGTGTAAGTGAATTTGTTCAAAAATACATAAGCAAAATGCATCGTATGAAAATCAAAACGTAACTAAATTCTCTAGACCGTCTTAAGAATGTGAGGGTGTATCTATATGTCTGTTAGGACACGGGATTTTGCGAATCAAGACGTAAATAGTCTAAAATGCAATTTTGCAAATTTAAACAGCCTGTTTCTTGTGTTTTTTACCTTCAATTCTCTCCTAAAGATACGCCTATTAAAGAGTACTTTTTATGATGTTTTTTAATACAAAAATGGTAGCCTATAATACGGATATATCACATTTAACTTGTAATATTAAAAATAAATAACCATTTTATTTAATTGATATGAAAATTGCTATTAAATTAATTATTTAGTTCTAAATGTCTTTGATCTTCGCGACCAACTTCGAATTCATTTTAAGGTCATAATAATATGAAAATTAAACAAAGTTCCCTGATTTTATACATAACCTTACCAATAAATTGCTAAAAAAATTTTAAATAATTTAATTATCCTGTATTTTCCATAAAATATTATTAATTTTGAAAATCTTTGTTGTTGTAAAGAACTCATAGAGACAATATTTTGTGGAAAATTTACAAAATTAAATTAGTATTTACCAACAAAAATGGAGCTAATTTTTATCTATTATATCCATTTAACATTTATTTTGACACTAATTTTATTTTTCCTAAATATTTTTATAAGATAAATCTTCTGAATGTATAAAATAGCTAAAAATGTATGTATAAAAATTTAAAATATTAAGTATCTGTGAGTAATAATCTATTAAACTTTGGTATGCTAATTCGTGTTGTTCACTTATTATTTACGATTTTTTTACATTATACTTTAAAAGCACTGAACTTTATTCTGTCCAAAAGCAATTATTAGTAGCCTCTTCGCCGTTAGGAATTATAAAATCCTCGCTTTTTAGGCTTAATTGACAAATAATTTTGCAGCAGAGTCCTCTGGTTTGTATAATTTCGGGGTTTTGTTATTTCGACATAAGTAAACCTATTTGTTTACAAAGTTGAAACTTTTCCGAATAATAACTGATTTATGTATAACCAAACTGAAACTATACTCACAACACATTTACATAAAATATTTTTATTTCACCGGAACGTTTTGCACTTAATTTTAATTATTCTGCAACTTTAATAATACTACACGCTCATGTCTTATTCGTGCTTTTAACTCCTCAACATTCGACAAGAATAAATATTTGAAATTTGGTATTGTATGCACTTTAAAAATAGTCAAGTGAAAAGTAGGGTTACCAATTAAAAAAATTATCGAGATCGTCATATTTATAAGTTGGGACACACTGTATCAATATTTTTTTTTAATAAAAAAGACCACAACTTAAATTGTTAGTACCCGTGCACAAGCAGTTTTCCAAAAAAATAACTTTACTGGATTTACTGAATTTATTCCAAGTTACAAACTCACGCTGTATATCTTCTAACACTGGCCAAAAATAAACTTTTCTTAACCCTTGCTTAAGTCCGCATTACCTAAACACATGTTCAGTTTTTTTTTTTAAATTGACATTAACTTTAATCACAACTTTTTCTTTTTTACTTTACGAACCACTACATGTAAACACCTTTCAGCACTGCAACACATTTTAGACTTTCGTTTTTTGTTCTTTTTTAACCCGCACTTGTCACCTGTGAGGCCTCCACGTCGTCTTCCGATAGCGACATGTAAGAACTTTCTTAAAGGCTTGCCTAAACACTTTGTTGAATATCGTATAAAATATTGGGTTCACCATGGAGCTCGCGTATCCAAGCCACGTTACGAAGTGCATCACCCACGCATCTAGATTTTTGTCGCACTCCGAACAAAACGCGGGCAAAAGATTTAGAATAAAAAACGGCGCCCACAGAATCACGAACGTGAAAAACACTACACCGAGAACTTTGGTTGCCTTCTGCTCCAATCTGATGATTCTTCCGTGACGCGAGGAGTTTCTCGAGATTACGCTCGAGTTTCTGGAGTGGTGAGACCTTATACTCCTTGTCAGTTTGCCGGTGCCGGCGTTGTACTGGTACCTCTGAAGCAAACAGGGTGAAGAAGGGTTCTTGCTGCGGTCGGTGAGGGTTGTACTGTTGCCGTTATGTCTCAGGGTAGCAGCGCGTCGAAGGAGAGGTGTTTTCTGAGAACCCGCCGGTGAAGACGTTAGGAGGGAGCTTTTGGTGTTGCCAAAGCTTGAACCTGTGGATATACAGATATTTTAGTTAACTTACAAGATAATGAACATTACACACTAAATTTTAAATCAAAATAAACTCTGTAGTGATTAAGTCAAAGAATCAGTTACTAAGCCGTCTTATTCAAAACTAATTATAATGTAAGAATCAATGCTGATTATATTTTAATCAATTTATAATAAATAATGATAGAATTGGCTTCGATGTGTAATAATTTAATAATTTTTTATTTAAACTTAATTCTTTTTTGATTAAATTGAGAAGCTTATGGACCATATTCAAAGATTTTTTAAGACTCCTCCAAAGGGTTTTTTAACTCATCCTTTTGTATAACCTGAACTAGCATTTCAGCAATTTTAAAGGCGCTATGTGTCGAATTTCAAAGAAATAATCTGCATAGCACACAAAATAACTTCTCTTCAAACTGTGTGATTAGGGTCTCAGTTTTGATGAACGCTAGGAAAAAAACATTATAAAAAAACAAAAATGATTTTATTTTGTTGTAAGATTTGTTGCTGTTGAGTTGTAAAAAAAAAGGAAACTTTACGTTATAGATTATTTTTTTTGTCAAAATCCTTTTATTAGAAAAAATAGGTAAGCAGTTTTAAAAACACTAAACATGAAGATCCGGAAGGTTTTCTGTAGTAGCAGTACTGTGAAACTCGCCTTTAGTGCTTTTTCAACTATCCACTTGCTTAATGTCACACACAAAGACAAAATGAACCGGCAACGTGCGAACGACACGTAACGTTCAAAGCCAACGACTGACTGCCACCTGTTTATACAATTATTCAGTATCGATTTAAAGTAATCCAACATGATTATTTTGTGGAAATAACAGTATAAATCATACAACGATTTTACAAATTGATTAAAATTTAAATCAAGAAATATAATCAAATAAGTTTAATCAGACATCCCTTCGTGTTAATCAATTAAACTTTTTAGTGTGTATGTAAATACAAATTAATTTTTGGATTGTTTCCTCTGTGAAAAAATATGTGTTTATAATTCCTTAACTGTTAAAAAATAATATGATTCACACTAAAATTGGTTTTTGTCGAAAAGGTAATTATTATTTAGTGTTTTAAACTGAAAACAACCATCTAAATGTTACAACAACATTTAAGTACTAAATATTAGATTAATATATAATATATATATTTTCAATTATTTTGTCGCAGCTTTAAATATTTCATTTTTTAAACTACTTTATTTAAAATATTTGCCACATGCTGATATAAAATTTTATTTTAATGGATAAATATCTAAAAAGATCTGTTGCCTTCAGATCTCCTGTCAGCGCACATTTCATGTTTATTTTGGAAGGTGACAGTTTGATCCCTTTTAGCAAATTTGTCAGATTCATTTTTTTCGAAAGTTAAAATGCTTTAAGACATTCGTATAAGACATTATCTATATTTTATGATATATCTGTAGTGATTCGCGATTTGGTTTTTTAAGAACGACAAACTTACTAGAACTAAAAACAAACCGTTATAGGATATTAACAATGCCAGTACCAATAATTATAAAGTTCTACCTATAACGCTGTCGGCTCTGAATAGGTAAATATGTTTTAACTCTCAATTCCACATAGTAATCGAAATTTCCATATATTGCTTTTATAGGATTTCTATGGTAATTGCAGCTCCGGTTTATTCAGATATAAGCTTGGTAAATATACATACATATATTAGATTGGTAATGCTATGGTTACGAGGATTCAAATATTCTAGTATCGAAATGCAGTTTAAACGTAAATGTGTGAACGTAGTGTCTGTTTTCTATCATGTCCGTCCAAAGAGTAACGATAAAAATGCCAAATAATTTATCACCTTTTACAAAAATACCTTTGCGCTGCTGTCGATATTTTCTGGAAGAACTTTCACTTTACTAAATAAATTTCGTCTATTTTTTTTTGCATTTTAACAGTACAGGAGTTTGTTTGAAGGTAGACAATGAAGTAATAACAAAAAAAATACCTTGTCCGACTTCCATTGTCTTTATTTTGTTACTTAACACAACGTTTCGGTTAGTTAGTATCTCTAACCGTTTTCTAGTGTAAACTAACTTATAATTCTAAGGCTGCTGTCCAGTGTTGCCAGATTATTTTTTTATAATGTAGCAGTTGTCTCTTGAAATTGTAGCGGATCAGACAAAAGTGTAGCAGATTTTTTAAAAGTAGTTATTATTTTAAAAAAGGCGTTAGCATTCGTTTTTTTATTGCATTATTGCAACAGAAAAACTAAAATGAAATAAAAATAAAATTCTAAAAAAATAGGGGCATTTTTAATAATAGTAATAATTAAATTACGGATATATCCATATATACAAAACAGTTCCGAAACAAAATATAATGTCTAATAAAATCTAATAAAATTTTCTTAGTACAAAATAAAAAAGTATACAAAGAATAGGAAAATAACTGGTTTTAAAAACTAAAACAAACAACAAAGGTACCCAGTAATAAGACTAAAACACAGATCATAGGGTAAATTGTTGACCTAATTTGTAAATGTAGTAAATTGTAGTAGAAATATTAAAAATGTAGCAGGTACTAAAAAAGTGTAGTAACGTACTAGAACGATTAAATTGTAGTAAATCTACGACAATTCCTGGCAACACTGCTGCTGTCTTAAATACTATCCATGTGTAATAAAGCTTGATGACTTCGCCTACGTGCGTATTGGAGTTTGAAGTTTGAGCTGCTGGTTTTGGACAAGAAGAGGCTTCCAGATATTGGGGATATCTATACTTGGTTTACTAAATATATGGGTATTTTGATTCATGAAAGCTGCTTCTTTGAATTTTCGTTTTCTCCAGTGCTGTTCCGTGTCCAAAACCTTGGCTTTTGACCCCTGTATATTATGTTGGTTGGTCCATACATGTTCCGCTATGCCTGATCTCGAAAGTTTATCTCTTTGAGTATGTTTCAGATGTTCTTTAACTCGTACGGGAAGAGGTCTTTTTGTTTCTCTAATGTACGATTCGCCACACTCGCAAGGGATTTGATAGATACAATTTTTTGTGTTTTCATTACGGGGGGGTTTTACTTTTGTAAGAAAGCGTATTTCCGGATTTAAAGGTCTTTTGATATTATAGTTTTTGGTTATCCTTCTAATCTTTTTAGAAATTCCCTTGACATAAGGTATTGTAAGAAATGCTTGCTCCATTTTTGTTTCTGTATTAGTTTTTAATTCGCGATTTTTAAGTTTTGAGATGGTATTAGTTACAAAGGTTTCAGGGTAACCATTCTGTTTTAAATCTTTTTTGATGTTTGAAATTTCAATATTAAGGTATTCCGTATGGTAGCAAATGTTGGATGCCCTGTGATAACGATTTTGAATTATGCCCTGTTTTATGGAGTTTGAATGATTCGATCCGTCATTAAGGTATTGCCCCGTGTGAGTGGCTTTCCTGTACACTGAAGTTTTTATGTTTTTAGCGCTTCGTTTGACGAGAACATCGAGAAAAGGTAGCGTGGAATGTTTTTCTGTTTCCATGGTAAATTTAATGGATTGTCTTATACTATTAATATGTTCCAAAAATCGTATTAGCTCTTCGTTGCTGTGTGTCCAGATAATAAAGGTATCATCAACATATCTAAGCCAAAGATAGTTTTATAGGTTGTTGGGGAAGAAAAGTCCTTTCTACCTTCTTACATATTTATGTAATTAAAATTTTATATGTAAGAAGGTAGAAAGGACTTTTCCTCCCCAACAACCTTTAAAACTATCTTAACAGTGACCCTTCTAGAGAGCAGCCAGCTTCGTTATATCTAAGCCAAAGTTTAGGTTTAATCTTGGCAGTGTTAATAGACTCCAACCATTCCATATACAGGTTCGCCACCACCTTGAAAACGGTTAGAGATACAATCTAACCGAAACGTTGTGTTAAGTACCAAAATAAAGACAATGGAAATCCGAGAAGGTAATTTTTTTACAGTATAGGAGTTAAAAACGTACATGCTCTCCTCTGAAAAGAGTTGAGCAATAACTTACTCTCACCTCGTCTATGTCCCTTCCTCGACTCCCAGGTAACAACAATATTACTTGGCGATGAGTCGCTGCTACTTCCTCTACTCCTGTTGCTCAACGCCGATTTTTTAATTGGTGATATCGCTGGCGACACTGGTTTCTCCGCACTTAAATTAAAATTGTTTCCTAATTTGTCAGTCATCACTCTTTTCACCTCCCCTGCAGAAGGAGTAAACGTACACTTATCACGTTGCTTTTCCCCGAAGTAAGGACACGTGCAGGGAGGGGGAAGGGGAAAGGAACACTCACTAGCAGTCGATCGAACGTTTTCCGATAATGTCGACCGGATTTCGTGAAAGCTCGAACCTCTTCGTCTCCTCCATCTGGGCGATGGTGTCTCGTCCCTAGTGTCACCTTCGTGAAACGTTGACGCTCTTCTTCGTTTGGATTGCCATGGAGATAATTCCGAGGTTGTTATAATTGAAGAGTGCGATTCGGTTAGACTTTCCGTTGAACTGGAACAGAAAAAATATAAATGTAATGGAAAGAAGACCAAATTGTGATCATTTCGTACTTATGTCGTTTTATGCGTGACCTTTGTTTAAAGCATCAATGTTTGATTGTTAAAATGAACCATACAGTTTTTCACATGCAATTTTATGTTTTTACTAATTTGGATTGTCATCATATCGAAAACATTGGGATACCCAATTAGTTGCCACATTCATGTAATGTAATACATTAAGGGCCCAGTTCTCAAAATCATGTATAAAAGTGACCTATAAATGGCTTGAATGCAGGGGTAACTTTCGGAACCTTGCAATGATTAAAAAAATATAATTAGTATCTAATTTTGGAAGGGCTGTTCAGGGAGGCATTGACGAATAGTATGCCGGTGTTTGATTTAAAAAAAAATGCACAGAAACGTTAAGAAAAGCAGTTTTTTGAAACCACTAAAATTGCCACAATTTACCTTAAAATCCTTGCAAGTAAACACGTCGATTTTCAGAACTAAAGGAAAAACAACAATTTTTACTGGTAACACGATATTTTCTAGTCTTTCTAGATGTCATCTCTCCTAAGAATTCTATAGAATATGTGTTTGTTTTAACAGGAAAGGGGTCGTAATTGCACAAAACACGAAAGTAAATAAAACTATGAGCGGCTGACTAACAGCTGCCTTACTCTACCAGCTCTAGAATATGTCTATCTTTCTTTTCATATACCAAAAGCATAAAAATAACTGACGAGCTTGCGTTCAAAAGCGGCTATCTCCATTTAGGAAAAATATTCAGGAATCGACAAAAACTTCTCATCGGTTCACCTTAATATATAGAGATAGCAAAAAAAAGTTTATTTATAGTGTTTTAGGGAAGTAGATTGATGCAATTTGAAATTTTTTTTCAAATCTCAATAGTTCTTGATCAAAATTAATCTGGATATAGATGGTTTTGATCGCAAAGCCTTAAATAATCTCAACAAAAAACAGTTAAAACGCTAGGAAACATATTTTTATTATAAGACTGGAACACAAAACATGTTTTTATTATGAAAACTCAACATACATAACAAAAAAAACAAAAGAAACAAAATATTTATATATGAAGAGCAGCTTCTTTATAAGGATATAAACACTTTTGATCGCAAAAAGAGGATATAGCCAGTTTTGATGCAAAAGGCCTACTTTACATGCGATTTTAACATACAAATAGCCCGTCTTGAACGCAAATAATCGTGCCAGTTGATAGAGCTTGTGGAACTTAACAGAAAATCGCAAGAAAAGCATATCAGCAAAAAAAGTGATATAGCCGCTTTTGAACGCAAGCTCCTCAACTACTCTGATCAACACAGCACTGCAGTGCTCATGCAAATAGTCAATAGTTAGGTAAATCGATTTGGCAGACAAAGCTAGAAAATGGCGTCGTTAATCCCACCTTAACTGATTTGTCTTTTAACTCTTGTAGCATATTTATTATTTATTAAAAATGTTAAAGACCTCTACAATATACATATTTGTTAGCGTAGGTATTATTTAGATCCTTTAAAAAAAAAGCTAGCTTCAATAGTTTTAAAGTTGCAACTCGAAGTTATTTTTTAAATCATCTCAACAGTAAAATCTCTATTTATGCGGTCGCCTCTCCATAATCGACAATTTCGTATTCCCGGAATTATTATTAGTACCTTTGCAAAACTGATCCTCTTTAGAAGGGACGCAGACAATAAATTAATTTACAAACTAATATGAAAGCAGGTAAATATTACGTCTTTGTAATATAAGCCTATGTCATCAATTATTTCATGCTATCGGCAAAGATAATTTTATTTTAAAGGGTATACCACAACACACAATGGAAGGATAGTTACATACGTAATTTCGTGTTAAAAACTATATGTTGAGTTTTTGGGCGCCCGAGCCTTTTTAGGTATGTGTTTGTTTAGAAATAGATGATGCCTTAGGTTGTATTTGTATGTAATTGCCTTTTAACGATTGAAACAAGCCTTCCAAAAAGAGAAAATATTTGCCAATTAACGACAATTTAGACGTAATTGTTTGCGCTAGTGAACAAAGTGTTACGAGGGTAAAAGTTAAAAAAGAAGTGGAATCTTTAAGGGGTTGTATCTTTGAAAGTCGAACTGACAGATCATTCGTGACACGTTAATATGAAACTTTATTTTCAAAAGTTCTTAATGTTCATAATAAATAAAGAAAAAGAAAGAAATTATTTCGTGTTTTTACTATACGTCTATCCCTAACCAATAGATTCTTTCTGACAGGACGTCTTTCCACTTTCCACACTTATGTGTACCCCTTTAGGATTCCGGTATTCTCTTAACTTTTTAACCCCCGTAATCCAATATTTCTTTATAAAATTCCCTTCCCCTTTTCACACCCTCCACGTTTAGTAGTATTTATTTCCACTCATTCCCTTCAACATAACGTTTTCTCATTACCTATCCTAATATAAAGTTTGATTGAGTTGATGTTCAGCTTCCCTTTTGTCGTTACAACATACTTCTGTTTGATCTCTCCTGATGATGGATGTCTTTGCGCCCGAAACATGTTGAGATTTTATTCTCAAGACCTTCTAATTTTGAAATGTTAGTGAAAAAAAACTTAAATTTATTTCCATAAATTACCACTCCACTTAAAGTAGGGACTATTTTTTATTAGTTATCAATAATATTTTATTAATCACTAGCATGTACCCGGCTTGCGTTGCAACGCCAGGCATTATACGCCTCTGAGATAATAATAAGGCGAGTTCACCATCACGTCAAGATTTATAAATACAAACCCGAACAAACCTCTAAATTTATCAGTGTTTCTCTACAAAATTATGCATATATTATACATAAAAACCTTCCTCTTGAATCAGCCTATCTATTAAAAAAAAACCGCTTCAAAATCCGTTGCGTAGTTTTAAAGATTATGGCACATATAGCTGGGGACAGACGCGACAGCGACTTTGTTTTGTACTATGTTAAGATTATTTAAGTAGATTATAAATTACTGTTTATGTACATTTATTCTTTCTGCTCCCGCAAAATCATATACTCTCATAGACTCTAACCCCGGCGCCACACATGCGTATAAGAATGTTCAGCAATTCTGCGAGTATTACACTTCTTACTTGACACTTTAGAATCGAATATTTGAATTTATTAATTGGGTAATTTGATGTGAAAAATAAAAGTAAACCATTTTTTAACCTAAAATTGTATAAAGGGCATTTATTACTAAATATTTTTTTTTAATTTTCAACTAAAAAGGATTATCTTCTTGTAGTGTAGCGTTCCCGGTTTATAATTTATTTAAATAATTCAATTTAATGTAATCTAGCGCATTCACCATAATATAAACTACCCAGTACCACCTTTATGTTTTATGCATAAATTGAAGTTAGAAAACCCAACAAACACTCGTATGGGCCACGTTATTTTTGATGGTATCGAAATTGAGTACTCGTCGACGCACGTGTCTCGACCCCTCCATCTCCTTCTAATTCAGGTAAATTGAGGTCCCAGGTGTCTCTAGGTTGTGTGATGTCTTGATTCGGACGATTGTTAAGGGCGCAGGACGGACAGTCACTTTTCTTCGGCTGTTAGCCGGAAGCAAGTCACTCCTACGGGAAAAACCTTTTTAAATTTCCTCCTAAATGGACATTTTTGGAAATTAATTAGTAATAAAGTTCGGGTAATAGTAGTGCCCATGTTGTTTCTTTTGGTGCTTCATCGCTGTAAAACATAGTGAAGCTATACGTATCGTCAATTCACCAATTTGTGAAATGGTCACATGAGGTTTTCAGGTATGTCTTTTTCAATCCGTTTATTTCCTGACCATCTTCGGTAAATAAATATCTTATTTCAGCCCTCGAGATCGGAGCTACCCTCATTATTCCTTGAAACAGATATTTTTGTCCAGAAAGGCCAACTTTGACCAGAAACTCTCAAATACCATTTTTGAGGTGAGTTGTATTTAGTCGCCGGGGTAATATTTCCTGAATTCATGTTTTTTTCTTTTCCTTTTAGAGTTTTAAGCTTACCTCAGAAACTTTTGAGGATACCTCAAAAAGTTCCTCTATCACCTCAAGGGTAATTTCTTGGTTACCTCATAATGCGTACCTCCTTCGATGTTACCTTCAGATCTTCAATACGTCATGACTAATTAGTCATTGTTGTGAAAGATATGTTCTTCACGGCACAAAAATTGGATGTTTGTTCATCTGGATGGATCTATGGTGATGCTAAAATTCATATTCAACCCCTGGACGCTAAGCTGTTCGCGCCTTCTACAAGAAGCTAGAATACAGGCCAGTCCTTTCCATTTATATTATTAATATCGCTAACTAACCTACCTAATTATCTCCTTTAAAAAAAAAATAGACTATAATTACCTACCTATTCTCTCAATTTAGAGTTATTATTTTTTACTGAAAACAATATCATTCACGCATTAATGTGTTTGTAAAACGTTTCTGATAATTATTTTACCAGGTTATTCGTGCATTGCGTCTTTTTAAAAAAGATGTGTATTTTCTTTGCGTTGGTTGATCAATCAAAACACGGAATCGTGATTTACGTTTCTTAGGGGTAGATATATTTAGAGAAAAATACCTATTGGTGATTTTTTATTAGAAGTCAGAAATTGTTAATTTTTTTGCGTTCTTATTATGAATCATAATTAAGGGATCTTAGTTAATTAAGATATATATTTTTACTTTTAAAGCAACATCCTGAAACTGCTGTAACTATTTAAATTTTTTGGTTATTAATTAAATCTGCATATTTTTTATTGATTTTTGTTTTCTATTTGTCTTTTGTTATTTTCCACTCATTTCTCTAAGAGGTCGTTTCCTAGTTTGAACCTCTTATTCTTGAATAAAGCATAACAAAAATGACATAATTTAAAAGCTAGGTGGCGCCCTTTTTATAAAAGTGACACACATTCCTAACCTAACACCTAGTGCTCACCGATAAACAGCTGCCGTCGTTGGAACGTCTTATTGTTTTGATTAATTATTCTAATTAAATAAAACAATAAATAAAATACGTAACAGTAGTAAAAATATGTTTATACAAAGAGAAGCTTCATTCAACATTTACTGATGTAATCGGACAATACTGCAACTTAGGTAGCAAAATATACAAGATACAACTTCGTTGGATGGTTTACCGTCATACATGCTTTTTATTGCAGTTAAGTATTTAAATATTTCATTATTTTTTACCGTTACATCCAATTTGTTTCTTTACCGGGAATGGTATTACATTTAGCGGAAAAAGTTTCAACAATACTAATTGGGTCTCTTAAACTTAAATTTCTACTCTCCATGAGGATATTATGTCCGGTATAAAACTGAAATTAACCTTTAACAAGATATTTAACTACACTTGCACTTTTTAAAACTCTTTACTTTGCACAACACACTGCGAATCGTCATCTAAATTAAAAATTAGTTCTTTAATGGCTTCGAAATGCTCTGCGTAGAATATTGCGGCCTTAATCCATGTTCCTCACCGGGTAATTACAGGTTTTGGAGATAAACTAACTCCTGGTAATGTCTCCTTATACAACTGCACTCTTAAAGGTGCTATTAGAAACACTTTTTTTACATTTGAAATTAATTTATTTGAAATTTTATTTTAAATACTGAAATCTTTCGACAAACTAAAACAGAAGTATGTAAGTATCGATATAAATTCAGTTTGTTAAGCAGGTAATAATAACGCATTATTGAGTGACGATAAACAACCCCTAACAATAGACCTGTAAACCCCGTAATACCCCAATAAATACCTTGTGTATAACCACAATCTAAATACAATTATTATAATTTTCAGATCGGAAAATCCCTGAAGTAAGTACCGAACTGGACATTAAACCTTTAACGTTTTAAATTTTTTGATAAAACCGAAACATAAAAATATGCTCTTAAAATAATAATTTATGAAAAATATGCATTTTATTATAAAATTTACAAAATATGAAAAAATGCATATTACAGTGTGTCCAAAAAAGTATGCAACATATGGGAAAGTTTTTTTATCACTGATTTCTCAAAAAAATGTATTCTTTATAAAAGTTGGTGCATTCCTTAAAACTATAAATGCATATTTCATATTTCACCTGCGGCTAATAGTAGGGGAGCAAAAGCAATTTTTTCGAAATTGCCTTAAGGTTAGAAAGGCCTTAATTATTAGAAATACAGCAAAATTTTATATGGAAATGTTTTTGCTAATTAAAAACGTAGTCTAAATACGAAATTTGAGTTAGGTGTGTCAATTTTTAATTCTTTTTATATACATTTCTTTAAAATAGGTTTTTGGACTTCAGCGTACTGGGTGAAAATGACAAATAAATTATTACTTATTTCCAGTAATATAAATAGAGTTGGATTCTATCATAATTTTGTTTAGAACATAAGTTGGCTAAAATGTGTTTAAGTAGGCGTGCAACACGCTAATAACTGAACTAACTCGTAACATTGAAAGGTTTTAAAAAGTTTGCAACTACTTAATCCATTTTTATTATAAACACCTGTTAAGTTATTTAATAAATATATTAAAATTGCGTTAACAAAAAATCAACCAGAGGTGTATCTACCGTTTAGGGAAAAATAGAGATTACCCAAAAAAAATTAAAAATTGTAACACCTAACTAGAGTTGTTAAGAAAAGAACCGAACAGGTTCTTTAGAACAGGTTAGAGATAGCCTGTTCAGTGAACTGTTCTTTGTAAAAGAACTGAACCGGTTCTTTAGATAGACTTATGACAGATGATTGCGTTCGCTTAACATATTCAACCGACCACGCGGCGCTGCGCGCTCTGTTCACAGAACACCTCTGCATCCGTGTGTGTGCTCTCACTGCTCTCTATTCCCTGCCTGCTCCACGCCGCATGAAAGAACAGCCTGTTCTTTCTACCCAACTGTTCTTTGAGTAGGTTCGGTTCTTTAAGAGAGTGAGATTCGACCGACACGGTGACGGGGACCGCTGAACCGGCAGGAGTGGCAGGCTAAACGACGCGATGGCGCGGTTAGAAATTTTTGAAATTTAATGGGAGTCTTGGTGTGTTTGCTGTTTTCTTCGCGTTCGCTCGGCTCGGCTCAGTTATTTCTTTTCTGTGTACTAAATTGTATTGTACTGTACAGATAATTAAAAATCATATCCGCTCTTTTCTTCCGCTTTCGCCATACTATCAAGAATAATATTAATATATATATAATATATACCAAGTGAGTAAGTGGCAATAATTTATGATCAAAAGAACAGGTGAACAGGCTTACGGAACAGGTTCCCGGGTGAGAACCGAACTGTTCGAACCTGTTCAGCAATTTACCTGCTCTTTAACATCACTACACCTAACTCAAATTTCGTATTTGGACTAAGTTTTTAATTAGCAAAAACATTTCCATATAAAATTTTGCTGTATTTCTAATAATTAAGGTACTTACTTCCTTACTATTAGCCGCAGGTGAAATATGAAATATCTTAACATAGTACAAAACCAAGTCGCTGTCGCTGTCTGTCCGTCCGTCCCCATAACCTATATATGCTTAAATCTTTAAAACTACGCAACGGATTTTGAAGCGGTTTTTTTTAATAGATATAGTGATTCAAGGGGAAGGTTTTTATTTATAACTAGCGACCCGCCCCGGCTTCGCACGGGTGCAATTTCAGAAAGTGGCATGCCGGGTACTAATATATCGGGTTTGTTCGGGTTTGTATTTATACCAGCGGGTGGCAACGCATGCCGGATACACGCTAGTGCATTTATAGTTTTAAGGCATGCACCAACTTTTATAAAGAATAAAAATTTCAGAGAAATCGGTGATAAGAACATATGTTGCATACTACTTTCTTGGACACACTGTATATGCATTATGCATATATTCCGCCCTTTATATATCAATAATTTGTAAACGAATAACGCCAGTGTGGTGCCGGAATAAAAACATTTTTTGCTTCTCCTTTCTTAGAACCTTTCCACTTCTCCACAACGAATACCTATAATTACGTACCGGGTGAACAACTAAGAATGGTCGTCGAGTATATCTCGGAAACTACTAAACGTAGAAACTTGGGATAAAAAAATTATGATTAAAGCGGTCATGAAAAAATTCTGGAAATAATTTTTAAGTTCCGCATTTTGCCGCAAGAGGGCGTAATTGAAAAGTAAATTTTAAAATTTTACATAACTCCGAAAATTCCACATTAAGGTATATGTTTGATAACACCATTTTAAAGCTTGGATAATTATGCATCATTTTTGTCTTTTGCTCATTGGCGTACCGACTTTAATAAGAGTGGGGGAAGCTGTTCAAAGTGTAAACATTTAAATCGCTGTAACTTCTAAACGACTTATCCGATTTCAGCAAACTAAAGACTGTTTGGAAGAGAAATATATGCACTTTGACCAGTCGGATTTAGTTGTCCATAATAGTTCTCAATAAAATTGCTAGAGGGCGCAATTTGTAATAATAATAGTTTCTTTGATTTTATCCCGAAAATTCAAATCATACGGTATAATTGTGATACCATAATCGAAAAGAAGATAAAATTTTCTAGAAAAAATATTAAAACCGCAGCTCGATATCTTTGTTCGTTTCAGAGTTATTGCCAAAACATTAATTTTTAATACAAATTGCGCCCTCTAGCAATTTTATTTGAAACTATTGTGTACCATTGGATAAGACATTTAAAGGTAGTTACCTTTCTCTTCCAAACAAGCTTAAATTGAGTGAAATCGGATTGGTCGTTTAGAAGTTACAGCGTTTAATGTTTTCACTTTCACTTGATAAGAGTGGGAGAAGCTATTGAAAGTGTAAACATTAAAATCGCTGTAACTTCTAAACGACTTATCCGATTTCACTCAGTTTAAGCTTGTTTGGAAAAAAAAGGTAAGTACATTTAATTGTCTTATCCAATAGTTTCAAATAAAATTGCTAGAGGGCGCAATTTGTATTAAAAATTAATGTTTTGGCAATAACTCTGAAACGAACATAGATATCAAGCTGCGGTTTTAATATTTTTTCTAGAAAATTTCATCTTCTTTTCGATTATGGTATCATAATTATACCGTATGATTTGAATTTTCGGGATAAAATCGAAAAAACTATTATTATTACAAATTGCGCCCTCTAGCAATTTTATTGAGAATTATTATGGACAACTAAATACGACTGGAGAAAGTGTATATATTTCTCTTCCAAACAGTCTTTAGTTTGCTGAAATCGGATAAGTCGTTTAGAAGTTACAGCGATTTAAATGTTTACACTTTGAACAGCTTGCCCCACTCTTATTAAAGTCGGTACGCCAATGAGCATAAGACAAAAATGATGCATAATTATCCAAGCTTTAAAATGGTGTTATCAAACATATACCTTAATGTGGAATTTTCGGAGTTATGTAAAATTTTAAAATTTACTTTTCAATTACGCCCTCTTGCGGAAAAATGCGGAACTTAAAAATTATTTCCAGAATTTTTTCATGACCGCTTTAATCATAATTTTTTTAACCCAAGTTTCTACGTTTAGTAGTTTCCGAGATATACCCGACGATCATTCTTAGTTGTTCACCCGGTACAAATTTGCAATTTTTCATGGGTGTGCCTGTATTCATTCTGGAGAGTTTTTTGTAGTTAAATTTCAAAGTTCTACAATGTATAATAATAATTTAAGTTGCATTAAATTTAATACCTATATCAACATATTACTATAATGTTTCATTTTAGTTTTATTCAAACAATTCATTAATTTAGTTTTTGAAGGCAAACATTAAAATAAAATGGAAATGGAAATTAATTTATAACGTTCAAGCGGTATACATGATTCTGTCAACGATAAGGACATCATGTTAAAGTATATTATAATTTAATTTTATTATAAAATACTAATTGTTGTCCATTACCAGAATTAATTAGGCCTTAATAAATTACCCAAGTTGGTTAAAAGTATGGGATTTCATATTCATTAAAATAAGTATAAAACTTTGTTCGCGCTTTTTTTTTGGGAAACGGGACACAAATTGCACCCTTAATCAAAAAAACCCTTTTATTTTGAAAGATTGTGTTTAAAATTTCAATTATAGGCCGGTTTCCAGGCGTTTCAGTTCGGAAATAACAAAACTGAATTGGTTTTATGAATCATTTTTGCTACTAGAAGAAATTACAATAATGCAGTTTTATTACTGTCGATAGATAAAATAACAAATAAAACCAGTTATCACCTGACGTTTTAAAAACATGTTTCAGATTTATGCCTGTTGTGCTGTTAGTAAATTTTTTTTTTACTGGAGTATACCATATCTATGGAGAACTAGAGGGTAGGAGGCCGATCGACAATGGCAGCATTTTCAATTTCTGTCCCGGTTTTTTGGTTAGTTCGCTATTGGCCGATAGATGGCTCTCGCGTCCGAAGTGGGCTGATGTTGTCTTCTTCTTCTTCGTTTTTAATATGGAAAACTAGATCCTCCATAGTTTTTAACTTTTACTTTTGACAATTGACATTTTATTTTTCGAAATAACAAATAACGTTTGAAGGCAAGACAAGACAAATAACGCTGTATTGTAATTAATTTCCATATTTATAATGAATAATGGTACAATTTATAAAAGTAGAGTTTGCTTTGTGTCTGGGTGTAATGCCTGCTTCCATTTAACATTTAATTTAATTTAAGATTTAAACTAAACTAAAAATTTAAAAGTTGAAAGTTAATTTTCTTATGCATGCGTTTATACCTCTCATTTAAACTAATTTTTCATTTCATTTAAGAGTTGACCAACTTTCAACTTAAGGTAAAAGATCGTGCCAGATCGTGCTAAATCGCGTTAAATCGTTCTCCACAACTGTCCGTGATTGGCCAGGAAGAAAGATGAATATTTTGATCGGTGACAATAACCTAAAATTATTGTTGGAATTTTTATGTTTATCAACAAATAGTGCTTTTTCTCTATTTATTTTGACTGATCTAAATTCTTGTGATTTGTAATGGAAGACTACGATTTGTTTTTTATTGCTTTAATTGTTGTAACAACAGCTGGAAAAATCTTCTTTTTTTGGCACTTCATTTAATTTAATTTAGTGGCACGTTTTCGAGGTATAATTAGTTTAAATGATGAATTAAATCTTAAATTAACTTAAATCTTTAAATGATAGGTATAAAGCAAGCATAAGACAGGATCTTCTTCAAAGATGAAACGCAGCCAAATAAGTCTCTTTCTAGCTCCAAAGGTAAAACCCTCTAGCTAGAATGTTCCTGTATTTTAAAAACGAAGCATCGTTGGAACTTTATACAGGCCGAGTTTACTAATAAGTATAACAAAGTAAGTGTAAATTCATATAAAAGTCCTTATTTGTTCCTTAAAGAACTAATTTAAATAAAAATAGTTATCGCGTCCATAAGAAACCATTTATTTGATAGCCCACTTCGAACACGAACGTCATCTTACGGCGACTCGTAAAGCTGAATTACCGATGCTAATTTGGGACCGAATCCAATGCATTGCGATCGGCCTCCTACCTCAAGTCCTTCATAACCATATCATATGTGACCAGTAAAGTCCGCATCATATGGGATTTTTTTTTTATTAATAGTTTTACTCAAAATTTGACTTTGCATCAAGTTCTGCTTCGATCGAGATGAAAATTAAGCAAAAAAAGAATAGTAGTCACGTGATTTGCATTTTTCTACAAAATCAAAATTGGGCTATTAAAATTTGGTCGCATGTGATGCAAAGTTTATTTGATTTTGACCCTGTATAAGGTAACTTCATAAAATAAGTATTTTTGAAAACGTAGTTTGTGTCTGAAAGTTGTTAAAATAAAATTTATTTTCCACTTAAAAAACACTTTACTGAAGACACTGTGTTCTTTTTTGTCTTAATATTAAGGTGTATTACTTTCAGACACAAACTACGTTTTCAAAAATACTTATTTTATGAAGTTACCAAATACAGGGTTAAAAACAAATAAACTTTGCATCACATGCGACCAAATTTTAATAGCCCAATTTTTTTATTATTTAATTTATTATTTATTTTAATATGGCGCTACTTTAACGAAAATGTATGTGAAATAAAGCCTTGTCAAAACTGAGAAGTTTTATGTAGGTTGCGTTGAGTCTTATTTTGCAAAAGTGATGCAATTTACAAAATATAGGTTAAAAAAATAAAAATAATCTTATGCAGCTGAAATTTTGCATGTGGGCTAGAAAAAGCATTTAAAAAAACTTTTTCTAATAACTTTTTTCGATATTTTCAGAAATAACCCCACTTTTGAATTATTTTTTAGAAAAAATTAAAATTTAACAGATAATGCGAATCACGTGACTACTATTTTTTTGCTTAATTTTCATCTCGATCGAAGCAGAACTTGATGCCAAAGTCAAATTTTAAATAAAGCTATTAATAAAAAAAAATCTCATATGATGCGGACTTTAGGTACTGGTGACACTGTAGTCAAGAATCGCTTGAACCCGTCATATTAAATGCATTTTTTTTTTTAGAAAAAAGATATACAGGGTGGATCATAAAAATGTTACGTGTATTAAGTTTAATTTCTTCATTAAAACATGGTGTATATTCTTAGATTTTTACATTGACAAACGACCAGGTATGAAAAGAAGCTATTTTATAGAATGTTGAAAATGTCCTCTACCAACTGTTCTGCACTAGATGTGCCTCTTTAAATTTACTACAACGTCATTATCCGGCTTTTTCATTCAATTCTAGAAATTATTTGTAGTATGATTTTAAACATATTTTGTGTAAGAATAATAAAGTATAGCTTATTTTTTAAAACATTCTTATGCACGATAATATGCATAAATCTACACTGAGGAAAATGATCTAATACAACAGGTTTGTTGAGATATCGTTTGTATTGATAGCTTATTTTTTATTAGCCCATATTAAATAAATTGCTAGTGTATCAATCCCGCTTTAGTGTGATATCAATTTCAGATTTGCTAGAACAGTGTTTTTATTGGTAATAATCAGTTCCATTAGCAGCACTCACAGTCCTGTTGAATAATAAACTACTTTTAATACAGCAATTTTGTTTAGTAATAAATTAAATCTTTTCAATGCCACGCATTTTGTTTCCAGTTAAGCACTTTTTCTACAATTAAGAAAGCAGAACAGCGTCCCCAAAAATTAATTTTATCCGTTAGAACCTATAATCCACAAGACGTTGGTGGGGGTTCGTAGCGATCGGCAAACGCCGCGCGCCGTAGTATTAGTTTTAACGTATTTGTTGCGCAGGTCACATCGTTCTTCGGAGTCTTCTAGCTGTCCTGTCTGAATTTGAATTTTATTGATCGTACCATTACCTATTTCAATTAATTTATTTTTACTGTGTGTTTAAGTTTTTTTAAACTTTACATGTCAGATAAAGCAATGGAAGATTCTTATTTCGCACAACCCATCATTAGTATTGGACTTTATAATCTATGGACGAATTTTACCATCCCAGTAAACCATAATGCATAATAGATAATCATATTATGCAATGTTAAACGAAAAGAACAATATACTAGAAGTTATTTAAATTTTTGTGAACTACAGTAGGTACTGACTGATTTTTAGTGGTAAGTATATGCTTTATTAACCGTAGCAAGCAAGTATTATTTTCATTACAACTGCCAGTCGGACTAATACAGTATATAAAACCATATTACACCCCTAATAGAACTTCTGCCACATATAGTATTAAATAGTTGTATAAAGAGTATGTGAATTCTTATAAGGAATATAAGGCTTTTTTTCTCAGTGTAGTACATATAGAAAAAGTTGTATCTCTTAAATATTAACCTAAATACCGTAAATATCATTATTTGCATATAGAATTTAAAAAAAAATTTAAATATCTTCGGAACTTTTTAAATGAAAGCGTATCTTTTTATCTGATTTTATATTAAAGTTACATATTTCAGGATGCTTCAGTTATTATACGAAGTGGTATTATTTTCTTGTATCTATAACTAGCGTGTACCCGGCCTGCGTTGCAATGCCAGGCATTATACGCCTTTAAGATAATAATAAGGCGAGGGCACCATCACGTCAAGATTTATAAATACAAACCCGAACAAACATCTAAATTTATCAGTGTTTCTCTGCAATATTATGCATGTATAATACATAAAAACCTTCCTCTTGAATCACTCTATCTATTTAAAAAAACCGCTTCAAAATCCGTTGCGTAGTTTTAAAGATTTAAGCACATATAGCTGGGGACAGACGCGACAGCGACTTTGTTTTATACTATGTTAAGATATATCGTATGAAACTATTTCAACTTTACATGTAAGTAACATTTTAAACTGAATCTCTTTCAGTTATAAACTTATACATTCCGTATTTGAAGTTTAGTTTATATAGTTTGTACTAGTTTCCATCAAGAACCGTTTATTAATTTAAGAGCTTTAATCGTAACAAGAGCTTTAAGCTTTCCGCGCCACAAATCGTCCAACAATAACTTGAAAACGCATAGTTTGGCGGGTTAGTTATGAATATACAGCGAAGATTGCTCGGAATCTCGAACAGCCTGGTTTACAAGGGACCCTAGATCTATTTTCAGAGGTGTACTAAGTTTGCGGTTAGATATCTGTGTATTGACGGAGAATAGGTGTTAAATTAGGAGGGTATAACTTGGGATTTAGGCCACACTTGTAGTAGATAGCCTATATACATTATGCAACTCTTTATTGTGCATAAAAGCCCACCCAATTAAAAAAAAAATAACAAATGCACAATTTTTAACGACAGCTTAGGCTTTTTCAGTGTTGAAGTTAGAAACACGTGATTTTCAATGTTTGGCAACCTTAACTGAGCGAAAAGCAAATGATGGGGTAACTAGTGTCATTGCATTTGTTGGTACCCCTACAGATTCGGGTCCGTTTCGGGCATTCCCATTTCGTGCAAAATTGCAGAATTGTATCGTTTCGGGCAACGCAGATGTTATGAAATAAATATTATCAGGTTTTTTTCCCGTTTCGGGCAACGTGGACAAAATAAAGTTTGACTTTGTTATGCTGTGGTTTTATTTGCTCCCTTTCATCTGAACCAAGAGATGTGTTATTCTACTTTATTTCGGTACTAATAAAATTTAGAATGGAACACCGATCGGTGTACGATATTAGTAGCCTAGTGTGAAAGGGCGCTTTCACTTTTTACGTACAATTATTCTTAGTTTTTGATCTAGGATTTTTTTTATTACACACTTAAAAATAATGATTAAATTTTAAATGAAAATGAACTCCGTACTGATTAAATCCAGGTCCACACCAGATTGATTAAAAAAATTAACACTGTTTACTGATTAAACCAAAGAGTCCGTGATTAACCAGTCTTAATAAAAAATGATTAACCTAAAAATTATTAATGATTATGTAATAAACAATTTTTATTAAATATTTTTAATTAATAATGATTAAATTGGCAATGATAGGTGATCCTTTAATCATTTTTAATTTAATCTTTTTATCACTTTAGAGTATCCATTTTTTATTTTTTATTTTGGAATAATAAAATAGAAAAATTAAAAATTATTTAGTATAAAAATATTTCAATTTTCAATTCATATATCAATCTGGTGTGGACCAGGATTTAATCAGTACGGAGTTCATTTTGATTTAAAATTTAATCATTATTTTTAAGTGTGTAAGTGATGAATTTAGATCTCCTTTTCTATTGAATTTATTTAGTAAAAGACAAATAGATAAATCAGCACACAAGGGAAAAAACTGCACACTAACTGTGTTTTTCTCTTTTTAAAGATCATACGTTAAAGGATGGAAATATATTCCGAGAGCACTTAATTTTAGTTAGTAGTAATTAATATCACAATGATGAAAAGTTTTTTTTCTTTTAATCAATTTTGATTAGGGTTAATTTAGCCTGGTCCATCTTAAAAATTGGACAAAGCACCGATTGGCAAATGCACTCAAATGAATAAATAACTGACATGCACGAAACCCGTATAATATCATGTATCGACTTACCTGTAGGTACTTTTAAGTTCCGTAGATCGGCTCTTAAGCCGATCATCGGCGTTGCAGTCTGCAATTTTTGCGTATTTTTTCATGTTGTTTAAATTAAGTTTCACTAACATTATAATGTCACTGCTAAAACCACAGGCAAACAAAATAAACAGCACACAAAATTAGAGTTAACAGAACATAGAAAAAAGAAACTAACCAGTTTTTTATTTTTTCTATGTTAACTATTATTGTTAACAGGAATATGTAAACTTTGACAAAATGTACCTGCGCAATCAACTAACAACCACGAGATTTCAAAGCCAACTGCCAACGCTACCCGTGACCTTTGTCAACCTGCCCGCCCGAAATGTGAAATTTTGGGGTTAAGTTATGGTAGGTCCTCCAAAACTGATTAAGTCGTTGCATGCTACGCATGCGTCAGCACATTCTTAGGCATTTTAAATCCCCTAAAATCAGATTATGATTTAGAACGTTGACATATTTTACGTAATTGACCAGTATAGATTTAAAGTAATTCAAAATGATTATTTTGTGTCAATAACAGTGCAAATCATACAAATGATTTAATAATTGATTAAAAACTAAATCAAACTAATTTTTTTACTGTGTAGCAAGAAAGAAAAAACAAAAATAAATTTAGCAATATGATTCATTTATTAAAGTGGTAATACAAATTCGTAACAAAAAAAAACATTAAATGCAGCACATACTCGTAATATTGTCTAATTTGACTTGCAAACTTAAAAATATTGTGTATAATAAATCTAATCTTGGATAGCTTAGTTTGTCTAATGTTTTCCTAATTGTACATTTATTTTATAATAAATCATTTACAATTTGTTTTATTCTATAATCTAAATTAGGGTACTTTTTGGCCCGTTTTGGAGTCCGTATATTATGATCCTCAAATTTTTTATACAGAATATCATAATAGTTAATTCCCTCCTTTAAAGCATTTATTATCACAAAGATATTATGATTTGGTTTGCCAATTTTTTTGTTAAAGCGGTTTTGCCATCCTTCTACTGTGTTTGTAGTGCGGTGACGCTCGCCGTGCCATATCCATATGGGATCTGCTTCCATCCACTGATTAACAAAATAACCATTAAATTTATTTACTAGTTCGTCTTGTGGAGCAGTTGACATGATTTCCAACCAAGCGTCGGAATGAAAGTACTCCGGTAAATGCGCCGGAGCAGCGCACATTTTTGTGTTGCCTTATTTCCGTGCTTTTTCTATAGAATGGAACTAAATCAAGGTCTTGTACTATACAGCTTGGTGAAATGAAAATTGCAGCCATTTTTTTCTGCTTCCGGAAATTCACTTTGTAAAGCATTAATTGCTCCATTTTCAACATCGATATGTATCTTTTCTGGCTTAAACTTTGTTTTTTCCTTAATAAGCCTAAATAATCTTTTATATGTACTCTTCTTTCTGCTGGCAAAAGGGCGTAAACTGCTGAAAGTACAGAAGTGGTCTGATCTGTGCTGCCAATCTCCACATGAATAATATATAACTGCTCAAACAGTAGTAATGCAGTAAATATGCCTTTCTGTATTTCAGTTTTGGCTACATCAGGTGTAGTGTGATTTTTTTCGTTAACTATTGTGGTCTTAGGCTTAAAATGTCTCTTTAATTCAGAATAAAATATAATTGTTAACAATATTAAACCACTTTTGACCAGTAAAAATATCGTAATTAAGGTTATTAGAAATTATGCCCGAAATGGGAACTAATTATTGTTAGATATTTTGCTTTGCACCAAATGGGAAGGTTTCAGGTAGTTTTAAAATATTGCCCGAAATGGGAACGCCCGAAAGAAGAAAACATCCCCCAACATGTACTTGTACTCCGTCGGACCTGACCTCCTCTGTGAGTAGGTTGACTAATATTTTAACGGGTGCGTTGTAAATTGTTATTAGGTTTTCATAAAACTTGATTTTTTTCATTTAATTACTTCAGATGAGGTGGAATATTGTAGCCATTCTATTTCTCTCTTGCTCTGATTATGCAGGACGTTTAATGCATTATGGATAAGGATCGCCATGATTTTTCAATACTTGTAATTCCAAAATAATGTTTCTACGATTTTGGGTCGACAATAGAAGGTTAAGCAAAATAACAGGGAAGGATAACTACCCACTTTTAGTACGCGACGTCATTGCTCCAACGGAATCGGACAGATTGTTCTTCACAATACAAAATAAATACAGTTTTTACAAAACTATTTCCATTTTGAATTATTGTTTCCTTACCTAGGTATTGCAATTAATTACTTGATAGTCAATAACAATTATTTGACGCATAATGCACTTGATATCACGTTTAGTTAAATCGGTTAAAATAATTGTTCTTACTTCATTGGAGTAAATTAAGGTCGTTTGTTTCCTGCCAGTTTGCTTGGGTTTGTTATACTGTTTTTTAACAAGTTAATTATGCCTGCTTCAAATAAATTCTTATTAGCAACTGTCACTATCAATTGATCCATACTCTACACCACCAATAAACTACGTTATATATTCTGTTTAATTATAGAGCAGTAACGCATACATGTCTCCTGAACCTGAAACGTTTTCATGGCACGACTATCAGCCTGATGCCGCATTCATTATTCTTAGTGGCTGCGATTAGGGCAACTGGCGTTTCCATAGTATCTGTCACTTAATTAACCCGCTGGATTTTAGCAACGTTTGCAAGTAGTATGCTGGTTTTATGTCTGCATATATATTTAATATATCAACAAGTCTCGAAATATGTGCAATTGCTTCAAAACTATTGGTATTAATAAAGATATACCTAAGTATAGTTCTACACCCCGTTCTTGGGCAACTATGTCTGACGGGGCAGGGTGGCAAAATGCAATAAAATTAAGGCGTTAGCAGTGGCGACATGAGCATGCGCACTTTCATTTTGAATAGTTAGGTAGTTTTTTAATAATTATATCGTGTTACTTTTCGATGTGTTTGATAATTGGTGCTTGTAGGCGAAATGAGCTAATGAAGTCGAGACTGCTTTCCAGAAGGGACATGATAATGAAGTAAGCAGTTCTTCTTAAAAATTTAATAGCCTACGCGTTTCGGCCTAAATGGCCATCATCAGGGCGTTCTGTAAGTAACAATAAAAAAAATATTTTTTAACTTTCTAAGTCAGTCGAAAAAATGTATTATATAAAATCTTAAAACAAGGTCACAATTAAAATACACGATAAATTAAAAACATAAAAACAAGTGTACTTACGGAACTAGAGGTATGTCACAAATGACATAAAAGAGACGCACTACATCAACATGTACGTAAAATTAACACTAAAAAGGACGTCACCACAGCAAACATCAAAACATAACTACAGCAGAGTACCGTGAGGGATTGAACTTGAAAATATTGAATTTTTGTATCCATTTGTATCGGAAAAAAGGTGATAGCAATATAGTTAATCAATGAAGTAAAATTAAGTGGAGATTAAAAATTGTTACTTACAGAACGCCCTGATGATGGCCATTTAGGCCGAAACGCGTAGGCTATTAAATTTTTAAGAAGGACGACAGGACTTTTTTCTACCCTTACTTCATTGAAATGAGCTAAGACAAATATCTACAAACAAGATTCAAGACAAAGGAAACTTGTTAGTAATCACAATTCCAGAGACGAAAACGGGTAAAAAACAAGTATTTATAACTGATGAAATAACTGAAAATATAAGTGCTCTACAGATCAATCAAAATTACTTAAATTTACGACCATTCAATGTACGTCATCAAACTTTTATATTAATTATCGTTATGGGAAATGTTCCTAACAAGTTGTTGGTGTGCATACTTTGGGAAAAAACATCACTTATTGCATAGTATCTACAATTACCAAATGCTAATAGGTATACAGGTCACTCTTTTAAAAGAAGTTTAGCCTCTCTTTTGGTTAAAACATGGGCTAATATTTTAATGTTAAAAAGCCATGGAGGTTGGAAAAAAGGAAATATCAAATAGAATTCTTGCAGGAGAGAAGGAGCTTCAGGTTTGCGTAACAGTTAATAATTTGAACGGGCATTTAGTTTTTTTTTTAACTCGTGACAATATTTCTTGAAAAGATTTCGTGTGGAATTCCAGTGCAAAGTGTTATTGCCATTCTCGAAATTTCCAGGCAAAGATATGGATTGCTAAAATTTAGCTGTCAATCCCAATCACTCCACAAACCCATAAAACCAGGATATTCGTAAAAGCCTGTTCTTGCCGTTAATTATTACTGTATGAACATTTGTTATCCAAACGAGACCATTAGGGCAAAGTGACCTATCCATTAGGCATGGAATTAACACGTAACTACACGATAAAGTTGCTCTATATTGAATTAAATATTGTACATGTTTAAATATGCCAGTATTTTTTTTTAACCGTTGCGTATTGTTGACATAATATGGGAAATACCAGTTCCAATTGAGTTTTTAAGGGTAGAAAACGATTTATCTCGATTTTCGGCAAAACTACAAGTCCTATGGAAAAACGTTAAATGGCAAAGTTGTAGGTAATAAAAAGATCTACAATTTTTGTATTTGCACTTTTTTCACATAACCTCAAAATTTATGTGAAAAACTCAAATAACCAAGTTTTTGGTTTTTTATCTTTTACAAAAAATTTTTTTTATACACGAAATTTGGTGAAAACTTTCCTTTATATGTTCCAAACACACTGTAATTTTTTTGATTTAAAATATTTTTTTTAACCTTATTTTGAATTAATATCGAAAAAGCAACCTAATTTTCAAACGAAAATTCTCACATCAAAATATCTGCTTTTTTAAAAAAGTCGGTGGGCTTTTTGTTCGTTGAAATCTCTACTTTCTGATGATATAAAAAAATATATACATTACTATGGTAAATGTTCTCAATTCAATTCAATTCCCCTTTAAATCCTAATACCTTTAATTATATTTAAATCAACTATTTACGCATGTTTTTTGCGATCTTTATGTTTTATGGATTTGTAATTTTTTTGCTTATCAATGTAACATGGAATCTTACGTTTTTCGAGTAATTAAAGTATACATTTTAATAAATAGCTCAAAATTGTACATAATGATTAAAAAAAAAATTTCGGATTCGAGTTTTTTTCCATTTTTTGAGAACATTTACCATAGTAATGTATATTTTTTTACACCATCTGAAAGTAGAGATTTCAACGAACAAAAAGCCTACCGACTTTTTAAAAAAACAGATATTTTGACGTGAGAATTTTCGATTGAAAATTAGGTTGCTTTTTCGACATTAAGTCAAAATAAATATTTTAAATCAAAAAAATGACAATGTGTTTGGGACTTAAAAAGGAAAGTTTTCACCAAATTTCGTGTATAAAAAAATTTTTTTGTAAAAGATAAAAATAAATAACCAAATTTTGATGTTATGTGAAAAAAGTGCAATACAAAAGTTGTAAATCTTTTTATTACCTACAACTTTGCCATTTAACGTTTTTCCATAGGACTTGTAGTTTTGCCGGAAATCGAGATAAATCGTTTCTACCCTTAAAAACTCCCCCCCTTCCCGACCTCGGATCGCCCGTAATTTATTTTTCCTTTAATTTTTGTTATATTCTCTTCCTTTTCCAATGGGTTTCATCCTACTATTGTTTTTTTGGTTTCAAAAATTATCGACCCTGGTCTAATAAGCTTATAGTGATCTTAGCATTTCTATGTGACAGGCACTTCAGCTAGTCAACTGTCACATTTCATCGTCAATGTTACCTTGAAGCGGTAAACATGGCATTACAGGATCGTAGCATAAGTTCTTCATCTGAGACTGTGGACTAAATTTAAAATCCCTTTACTGTATATGGTTTTTATCGCAAAAATGGAACGTCTCGGATAGACAGAGAGTATAAAAATAAATACGCGTACATCAAACCCTTCTAAATAGAACGTATAGACCGTACTAAAACGCTCAGAATTTAAAAAAAATCGCCTGGTATGGAAAATGGAGATATAGGTTTTAATCTAATGCGACCGTAAATTATTAATGCCATACAAAAAGGATTTCGATATTAGGCCCGAAAGGTCGATTAAAACCAAAATCGTGCCGAAACAATCTTTTAACGGATACTTGAATCCCGAAATAGTCTTTTTGAATCGCGGAGTTTTAATGGAGGAAAATTTACTTTTACAAAGGTGAGTATTAAAATTTTATGGAGTGTTAGGCACTGTTAAATTTATGCCCGGTTTTCAGTCTCATAAACTAAGTGCTGACGCATTTAGGGTAAAGGTTTGATTTGGATTTAATGGATTTCTGTTTTATGGGAGTTTCACGCATTATAATAGTATATAGAAATTGTTACATTTGACTTTGTCAAAGTAATACTAATATGAGTTTGGAAAATGTACAATTCAAGTTTATAATAAAATTTGGTTTATGCTTCTTGACTTTTATTTAACTAAAAGACGTAGGTTTGGGAAGTGGATATTATGGTTGACCTCGCAGATAAGACCAGAGCAGGGACATGTTCAAATCATGT
The DNA here is from genome assembly GCA_963969555.1 of Polydrusus pterygomalis. Taxonomy (NCBI): domain Eukaryota; kingdom Metazoa; phylum Arthropoda; class Insecta; order Coleoptera; family Curculionidae; genus Polydrusus; species Polydrusus pterygomalis. The sequence goes on from OZ018376.1 coordinate 86,138,805, forward strand.
GACCACGGAGGATTCAGACTCGGTAATTTTTACCGAACGATTTTGATAGTTTCTATTTTAATTTTTTCTACCTTAACAATTTCTAAACAGAAATAAACTAAAATTAGTGCAATAAAGATTAATTTTGCTGCAACTGCCAGAATATTGTGCCATTTACAAACCATCGATTTTTGGATGATGATGATGATGATAACGACGACGATGACAACACACAACAGTTCCAAATTTTAAGGATCATCAATTCAAGCAAAATGAAAAAATTATATAGGCTGACGAATTTCACGAAAAGTGAGCTTATTTTTAATTCTTTATCCCTTAAACAATGGTTCAATTTTTTAATTTACCGCCGTTTGAAAATTTCCTCTTAAATAAATATATTTTAAAAAAACTAAAAAACACGCTTTAATTTATCAAGCCGAGCGGGTTTGTTCGGGTTTGTGCTTTGAATCTAGTCATTTAAAAAAAATGGATCCACGGCTTTAAATCTAGCCATTTCAAAAAGTCATTGTTAAATTAGTGACAGTATTCCATCTCTACTCCAGACCTCTCTGTGACTATCTCTACTCAAAAAAAAAAAATTTCTTAATAATTCAAACTAAAAAATGAAAAATAAATAAGTTTAAAAAAACTTAAAAAACACGCTTTAATAATTAAAAAGCGGAAAATAAATATAGTTTAAAATAATTCTCGAAATTCTTAATATAGGCAGAAAATAATAATGAACGATAAACATTAGTATTATTGTGAAAAAAGCGTGGGGTGCTCGATATACGAAAAATATAGCACAAAGCGACTCACGCTTTTTCACAATAATACTAATATCGTTGATTATTATTTTCTGCCTATATTAAGAATTTCAAGAATTATTTTAAACTATATTTATTTTCCGCTTTTTAGTTTGATTAATTATCAAAGCCTGTTTTTTAGTTTTTTTAACTATATTTAGTTTTCATTTTTTAGTTTGACTTATTGTTAAGAGAACATTTTTTTTTGAGTAAATTGAGCTAGATTAGTAGATTATTGTATTGTCAGCGGTTCTTGATAAGTCTACAAAACTTTAAATTAAATCTGACCATTTAAAGTAGGTCAAAATCGGGTTCAAAGAAGTCGGTTACGGACAAACAAACAAACAAACAAATATATACAGGTGAAGCTAATAAAAGCTTGTTAAAATAGGTCGAAATTCTGAACCTTCTTATGTACCTTCAGTTGCTCGCCGATATGATAAAAGAACCGCGCGCGGCGTTTGGATTTCTCTCTATCCTCTGAGAATTTTATTTGACAGAGAAACTATTTGTTTAGACTAATTTTTAAAATAAATATGCCTTTTTGTGTTTATTAGACTATAAAAAGTTAATAATAGTAAAATATTTGTTTTTTTTTTAATAACAGAATAATGACCAGCTTTTGTCCTAATAACTTTACATTTTACTCACAGAAAGATGCTATGAAACTAAAATCAGATTTCTATCGTTAGTAGTTTTCGAGATATCTAAAGAACTATTTTTACCTTTAGGAGGTGCAGAAGGTTTGGCCCCGCCTTCCGAAAGGTCCAACATGGATTTTCATACATAAAAATATGTATTTTATAAAAAAAATATGTCGCCTGATTTAATTGAACATTTCCGATGAACTTCTTTACGAGGCATGGCAATACCACTAAGTTATTTTACTTTTATGTTGAAGTTGAAACATCGTTATAACTATTTTTTTCTACTGACGTTTTATAATAACGTCTTTTCGATTGTCATTATGGTTTTTTAATAACCTCCTTTTAAGCGCAGCGTGCTTAAAAAACTTTTAGGCACGTTACCAGGAGCAACGTGCTTAAAAGTTACGCAGGTAATTATTTACAATTAAAACGTAACCACAGACTAGGTATAATTTAATATTTTTTGGCAAGTGTCAATGAAACATAGGTAATAAAATGTTAGTAAAATTAAGTTTTTTATTATAAAACCTCAGTAGAAAAAATATTGTATACAATTCGTTACGAAACAATATCTTTTAGTCACTTTGACGTGTTGTCCAACTCGGCTTTGCCTCATTTCGCAACTTATTGTATAATTAGCTATTAAAGCATTTTATCTCCCTGCCCCCTCAGGCGTTATTGTAGCTGTAGATTCGTGGTGCGGACTATATTAAAAATATTTTACCTGTCTAAGACAGGTATTTTATTTGATAACATTACACAAACAGATTGGATAACAAGGGGCTTCCGAAACTGTTCCAGATGAAAAATATTATATTTATATTTAGAGACGTGTAATATTAAAAATATAGTTTAAAAAAACTAAAAAACACGCTTTAATAATTATTAATCAAACTAAAAAGCGGAAAATAAATATAGCTTAAAATATTTCTTGAAATTCTTAATATAGGCAGAAAATAATAATGAACGATAAACATTAGTATTATTGTGAAAAAAGCGCAGGGTGCTCGATATACGACAAATATAGCACAAAGCGCCCCACGCTTTTTTTTCACTATAATACTAATGTTTATCGTTCATTATTATTTTTTGCCTATATTAAGAATTTCAAGAATTATTTTAAACTATATTTATTTTCCGCTTTTTAGTTTGATTAATTATTAAAGCGTGTTTTTTAATTTTTTTTTAAACTTATTTATTTTTCATTTTTTAGTTTGAATTATTGTTAAGAACATTTTTTTTTTGAGTAGAGATAGTCACAGAGAGGTCCGGAGTAGAGATGGAATACGGTCACTAATTTAACAATGACTTTTTGAAATGGCTAGTTTTAAAGCAGTGGATCCATTTTTTTTAAATGACTAGTTTCAAAGCACAAACCCGAACAAACCCGCTCGACCAATGGACCAACTGATAGCGAAAGAATGTACCAACACTATTAAGCCAAGTGCTCGAGCCGGAAAATAGGTAGATAGGACTCATGCGCATACGGTGAGCTCTATCTCTCTCACTCTCATACAGAGGATCTGTAAGGAAATTATTTAATTCCGGCGATCCTGACCAGGATAATGAGATCTATCAAATTATTGTATTGTCATCGGTTCTTTATAAGTCTACAAAATTTACATTAAATCTGACTGTTTAAAGTGGGTCAAAATCGGGTTCAAAGAAGTTTGTTACAAACAAACATGCGTACAAACATACAGGTGAAGCTAATAAAGGGGTGTTAAAAATACCATTTTGAAAGTAAAATTATAAGCGGCTTTAGACGATGGTAATAAATCTGCGGTTATCAATAAGATAGGGAGTAGATTATTATCTACCTGGGGTAGTTATCTTAGTTAGTAGGAGGTTGACGAGTTGTCAACACATGCCAAACATGTTAATCGGTACCAGTAGTTTCTGGGCTACATAGAAAGGAAATACAAAAGATGAGTTCATTACAAAAATTGTTTTTGCTATAAAAGGAGGAAGCTACCTGTATAATTTATGCTATTTTAGTTCGACAAACCCATTGGCGCATACGCATCAGTAATAATATAAATCTGTACTATGGTGATGATGTGATCGTTTAATTTAATTTTTCAAAATAATACCGAGATTTTGTGTTCTTAGAGCCATACATCATTTTTATTCCATATGAAATAACCAATCAAACATTTTCCAAAGCACTAAAATAATAATTGAATATATACTTTACGTTGCCGGCTCAATGCAGCAAAACAAACGAGAACTCGAACTTTTCGGAAAGATCCATTAATTCACGTCAGGACAGTTCTAGTTGTACTTGACAGGCTACACAGACCAAGAAGCGATGCCATATTGAAAACTATTATAGTGTGTATCTTCCACTTTTACCGGCGAACACAATTAATCTTTAGTAAGAGTTGGCATGTACTATGGATTTATGTAGTGTACTGACAAATGTTTTAGAATACTTCACTAATTTGATTACAATACACTGAGGAAAATGATCTAATACAACAGGTTTGCTAAGCCGTACTTTGTATTGATAGCTTATTATTACCCATATTAAATAAATTGCTAGTGTATCAAACCCGCTTGAGTGTTATATCAATTCCAGATTTGCTAGAACAGTGTTTTTATTGGTAGTAATAAGTTCTATTCGCAGCACAGTCTTGTTGAATAATGAACCACTGTTAATACATCAATTTTGTTAAGAAATAAATTCCATCTTCTCAATGCGACGCATTTTGTTTCCAATAAAGCGCTTTTTCTATACAATTAAGAAAGCAGAACGGCGCCTTCAAAAACGAATTGTATTCGTTAGAACCTATAATCCACAAGACGATGGTGGGGGTTCGTAGCGATCGGCAATCGCCGCGTGCCTTAGTATTAGTTATTTGTAGCGCAAGTCACACGTCACAGTCGTATTGAGTCTTTTAGCTGTCCGGTCTGAATTTGAATTTTATTGATCGTACCAATACCTGTTTCAATTAATTTATTTTTACTTTGTATTTTAGTTGAAAAAGCCTTCTATTCCTTATAAGAATTCACATACTCTTTATACAACTGTTTAATACTATATGTGACAGCAACGCGCTTTTCTACTGTAAGACAACTAAAATTGCTAGACCGTTGTGTAGTGATAATATCACGGTAATTTAGCCAATAGGAAATATGAATTATGGCTACTATAGAATGGTTTACAGACAATTTTGCTCTGAATACGTACTTAATAAATATTATTTGCATACTGTCTGAGACTTATTTCCTTTAAAATGTTAGATACCTATTTTATTGTGATTGAAACTGCATATCCCGCCGAAATCGATTTGTTAAAAATCAACAGGAAGTAAAGCAACTACTTAATTAATTTACTACGCCTAACTTAAAAAAAAAACTGGCTGATTAGTGTAAATAAAAGATATCTCGTTCGTAGTTATTGACTAATATATTAATCTATCATAATCGAACCATAACGTGTGCAATTTTCAGGTAACTGCAAAAGAGCGGTGATATAATGCAATATATTTCAGTTTGATTAGGTTTATTTTCAGACATAAATTTCGTATTAATCAATGATATGTAGCTCTTTATTATTATGATCGTTTTCCATGTTTCCCAGAAGAAATATTTATCAGCCTTCATTAGCCTTAAACACGCTCGAGCACTTTATTGGTTAATTTTTAAAATATCCCGGCAATTTCCTATAAACTGCTTCAAGGTGTTTACTAAAAGGGCTCAACCGTTAGTTATTTTCCGTCTACAGAAATAACGTGAGAGAACTACGGCTTTTCGTAGTTGTAGGCATGACACTTAAAATCGTCCGAACATCCGAACAAACCCTCTTCTACACTCAAAATTTGACTTTGACATTAATTATTATCTAACACTGAGAAAAAGAATAGTATATTACATAACAAGTGTTGAAAGTGGTATTATCCAAACGAGGAGGTATTTATCACGAGGCGTCAGCCGAGAAATTCTTCGAGTGTGAGAAAATCACTTTCACACGAGTAATGTACACAATTTTTCCTACGACCATACAAAATAATCAAAAAGAGTTTGATTTGTTTTTAATAGTTTTTAGGTATCACCATTGTGTTAATCAAATTTTTTCAACACTACAGTTGAAAAATGTATTTCAACTCCAGAGTTGAAAAAAAAATAAAAACAATGCCCACTTACACATTTTAACTTACCTAGATTTAAATAAAAGAATAACTTTTTCTCCTATTTGCTTACGCATATCATACCTACTATCTATGTACAGTGAATAAATTTCGTTTCTGATTTTTTAGCTGCTTGCATTCTTTCAATAAAACAATAATATACCTAAATATACATACACAAACAACAAAAACAAGACACAAAACTAAAACATAACCTCAACATTATAGAAAGATAGAGATAGAGTTAAATATCGACAGCTTGGTAATTATAAAAGCTCTATCTATACCTACTTAATTTGTTTTGAATATTGCTAAAATAAATTTACTTACATAAAGCACATTCAGTTGTCTCATATCCTTAAACATTGTGTGGATATTTTAATCCGTGATAATTGTAAAATAATAAATTGGTATTTCCTGTCCTTCTATTTCTGCTCTATAGCTGCCCCTTTTCTTTTCTGTGGTTCAACTCAGTTGACATATTTTGGTGGTTTGCCTGACATATTTTCCCTTTTTGATATATTATTATTTTTATCATAAATACTCTTAGGTTCCCAAAAATAACGAAAAAAAAAGGAGATTCTTATTTGCAGTAATGCCCTAGTGTACTTTACCCCACCCAGCCAATTCGCTCCACGGGTCCCGTAAGTTTGTTATTTTTTTAAATAGTTTTGCTGTCAAATTCGTCGGCCATCAGCTGTTTTATATTTCAACACACGTATTGAAAGAAAATATTTCAACACGCGTGTGATATAAAGGACTTTCCAGCCAAATTAGGCGTGCTTTATTTCTCATTTTCATAGGTGGTTGTAGTAAAAAAATATATTGAATCTTAGATATACTAAGTGGCATAGAACCGAACACCCAGTAAAAATGATTTAATTTTAATAATATTTTGTATACAAGTTTATCATCACAATAGGAAGGTATGATTGTATGATTAAATTTTTAAAACAAACCCGAACAAACCGAATAAACTTAGTCTAACTTTAAAGATGGATTGAAATTTAATCATTTCCTTACTATGACCCTCCGGATGTTTATGTGAAATATTATTGAAGTTAAATTATTTTTAACGGGTGTTCGGGTTTCTATGTCACTTAGTATATCTTCATATTTTGATTGTTGGTAAATTTATGTTAAAAATAAATAATCTGAGCATAACTCACAAATATTAACCACTAGAAATAGACTGATAGGAAACGTAAACAAAACCACTAAATTTGAAAACAATAGTCCACCTATGTCCTCTATATAAGTTCTAAAATATTTAACTCTGTCTGTAAACATTCGTTAAATAATTAAAACTTTAACAAAAAATGTTATATGTATAGGTAGGTATATTTTTATAATACGAAGGTGTATTATACGTTTTAGCACACAATTATATTATAGGTAATATTCCTGTCGATAGCAACAGTCAATATATCAAAATGCGTTTGTGAACCCGAACACCGCATAAATTAGTTTTTTGTGCACTTTAATAATAAAAGCAACTTCATAGTGTCATGTAACAAAATTGTAACATAACACCTTTATTCATTACGACATGCTAAATGTTTGAGTGACTTAACACCTTTATCCTTAAAAAAAATCCTATTATGAAGAAAGCTGCATTTAAGGTTTACTAATAGTAAGATCTATACCAGGAATGCTCAAAAAGTAGAAAAAGTAGTTTTAAAAAAATGCGACATAACACCTTTATCCACTTATGTCCTCAATTATTACCTATAGAATATCAAGTCGATACTGATTTTATTTAAATTGTATGTAAAAGCTAGAAAACATAAATAAATCTACGCGAAATAGGTAGGTTACATATTGGCAAGCATGTTGATACTCGCATCTTAAAGAAGGTCTGTACCTAGACGCTTGTCAGGTGTTAAAAATATATAAACAAATGACAAACTATTTTTGAACCTCAATCCTGATGTCTAGATCTTGAGGGAAGAAAATTAAAGATTCTATACGTTCCCCAAGTTACTGGCCTGTATCGAAGCTTTCAGCACCCGCTCAAAAAGGCCGTAGTTTTCTACTGTTCGCTACCGTAATGGACAAGGTAGTTACAGTGTTTATTTTCATCATATTTTACCAGTAGTTAATTAAATCGGTAAGAGGAAATGAAATTACCGGAGGAAATTTTGGGATTAAATTGACGTACTTAATTTGTTTAGAATGTTACTTAAGTGAACGAAAATATTTACTGAACTAAGTTTATGACATATTTCCAAAATCGTTTTTAAAGGTCTGTGGAAAGTTAGCTTAATTTATCTTAAAGTTTATTTTATTTTAAACTTTTATTGTGGAACTTTTTAAGTTCGTTTTAATTTAGCTGAATATTTACTTGTGCATCAAAAAATTAACGTTCTGAGGCGTGTTGGATTCGCTGGTTTAGATCGATCCGGATCGATCTAACTGATCTGACCTGTGTTCGATTAGTAAATGATCACTTTTTCCCCATCATAGTGATCCCAAGTGAACCTGGGAAATTGCAGAATAACCAAAATCAGATCAGTTGTTTGTTTTGTTTACTTTATGGTTTTGAAGGTTATAGTTCAATTCTGTCCCTGTTTTTAGATTTTCATTTGGTATTTATTAGTTTTCTTTGATTATGTATTTTTTCAAGAAAATTACCTGTGATGTAGAAGTAGTAATGGATTAATTACGTCTTTTTGAACCCATCTAGGTAAATAATATTTCCTGTATATTAATGAGAAGAGTGGAAATAAAATACGTTAAAGTTGTTTTACTCTAGTCCCTCGCTTTATAAATACTACTACTCCACTCTCGACTACTTTTTGAGCATAATATGAGGTTAAGTTAAAATCAAAACCCAAACAAACATCTGACATAAAAAACCATGTTTCACCTTGGATCACTGAACTGATTTTTAAGATCAGATGGATCCAGATCACTTTCCCAGTCGAATACAGCTCTGGGCTACTAGAAAGCTAAAAATAATAAAACTTAAATTTCTTTATTCCCCTAAAGATGAATGTATATACATTCGAAACATGTAGAAAATTTACCCTTCGTTAAAACGTTTTATCGTAATATATATAAAGAATACTTTAATACCTGTATTCACTAAAGAGTTTTAAATTTAGTCCTTCAAAATATTTAGATTTTTTAGTCTTCCAGTTGTGTTTTCACCGTGTCATTGTTTCAGTACGCCGTATAACGTTTTCGCGTTAATTAGCTCTTTTGCAATTAAATCATTTTACCAGTAAATACTTTTACCTGGATGTTGTAACCAAAATAGTTTTAGATCTACTTAAGGAAACAGTACCAATCAAAATTTAATTTCTTTAAGAATTTAAAGACAAACCAAAAATTTATTTACAAAACAATACTTAGTTTACTTAGACTGGTTTAAATTTAGACCCCTCTCCTTTCAAAATTACACTCCATTTAAGGAAGTACTATTTTTTAAGGTGAAAATTTAAAAAGCTTACCCCGACTTTGTGTAAGTTTTTCCCGGTGACAACCCAGAATCCATTCCAACTGAATTCATATTTTCAGCCGCTACGGCTGCAGCAGCCTCTTGTAGGCCTCTGGACAGCTTAAGCATTTCAGCACCGAACTGCCCCAGCGCAGACATGGTGCACGGCGTGGGCTCTGATTCTTGAATCCATAGCTCGTGCGTGTCTAGTGTTGTCAGTTCCGTGTCGGTGGAGCCAGCGGAATGACCATGTTGTGGAGTTGATAATGTTGTGTTGTTTGTACCTTTCGAGGAGGCTTTTAATAGACGACGCCATGTGCACCGACGTTCTAAAAGAAAACGATAGTATTTTTACTAAGCACAGATTTTGACTTATTAAGAATAACATGTCAATAAAATTTTGAAAAAAAGTTTTGTGTGTTGTAGTATGTAGTGACCTTCAAGTAAACCAATGTGTTTTTAAGCTGCTAAAAACCAGGGCCTTCTGAGATTTAAGGAGTAAGTGAAACAATACAGGCCTGTTTATTAAAAAAAAAATAATTGAAATTTTGAATTTTAACACGTAGAGCAAATAATCAAACCAAACTGTATAACCGAGAAGCAAACTCAAATGGCAGTTGTATTTTGATATTTTTTTCACATAAAAAAATGGGTTTATTTTGCCAACTCACGAATTTTAAAAATAATTACGATCTTTTCATTTCAAAGTAACGAAAAGATAACTTGTACCTCTTTTTTTTATCGATATCCATACTTTTTGGACTTTACAGAAATGGTGATAATGTAGAAATATACTAGTTGCCACAATCCTTTTCTTGTGATGATCATCCACCCATATGGGTAATAAAGTAATAATGTTAATATAGATTCATTAAAATTACATACCAAAACAGAAAATGTATAATGAAAAATGAGTTTTAAAAAAATCTTTTGTATGGTTTTTAATCAGTGTTTAAAAACCTTTCTTTATTTCTCTAAAGACCTTTACCCATATAAACTATGTATTTACGGATATCATGTCACTATTTTTCTGTAATTTATGTAAGTATTTACTGTTTTTTTTCGAAAGTTAAAGCATAAATATTTTGAACAATATGACATTTTCACTATAAAACTAAAGCAGGAATTAAAATAGATAAGGGAGATGCACTTATTATTTCAAATTCAAACACAATTTATTTATCAATTAAAATACAATAAAAATAGTACATGTGATTTTTAATTATAGATAAATTGGACTATACCGCGATTATATAGAACCGATATCACAGAGCACAAATAAATTGTGTCTATGTGGTATTTGCAATGTAATGCCAAAATCGAATAAAACCAGCTGATTTCGTAAGGTCACGCGCCACAGAATTCATGAAGACGAGACGGGACGAACGGCAGTGCTATGATAAAATGATAATAATAGTTCAGTTACTTAATAAATACAGGTACTGTGATTAGCGTTAATTGTATCTTTTCGATAACTAATAACGTATCCCCATAAGATTTCATCACTTTCATTTACAAATTCAAAATACTACAACTCCGCAATTTTATAAAGCAATAAGACACTTTTGAATTTGAATTAAACAGTTTTACTTCAAAATAAGTTCAGCGGACGTTTAAACATTTATTGAAGTAACAACAAACCCATGTCGACGGCGTTGTCATGATTTGACAAGGAAAACTAACTGAACGTCAAATTATTTAGTTGTAGTCCGTGCCGCTGACTTTAAGACGCGACAAGTCTCACCCCTCCGAGACCCCCTCACCTTGATCCGTCAAAGTAAAAACATGTACTCATTTATTTACAATCGGAAAGGTTATGCTGAAAACGAACCTGTAATCGAATTGCTTTCATCACGTCACGGTTTTTTCTAACCCTAAAAACTTTTCCTTAATGATGTTATTTTTAGCAGTTTTTGTTAAAAATCAACTGTGACGTAATGACATACCTCGGCCATTGAATATCAAACTATAAGAAAACCATATGAGCCGATTTCCTAAATCTGCTACGTTAAATTCATAGATGGCACAACGAGTTCGCCAACAAGAAAGCGACTAGCCTTTTCACTGCTAAATTAAAACATTGTTGCCCGCCTGTCTGTTTGACTTGCTGCATGAGTTTTTTAAATTTATTTTTATAGCTTATCGTAAAACTTGATTTCACATAAATACCTACCTACACCTATCCTAGATTTAAGTAACTTACATTTATTTTCCTACCTATAGTATAGTCTAGACTTAAAAATGTCCCTATTTTTAATTGCTTTGTAGCTTATAATATTTTCAACCTTTTGTCGTCCCATTGTCTGCCATGTTTTCTATTTCTAACATAATTCACTCACTATTCAATACATACCTGGGCTACAACGTATATGATGTGTAAAATATGAATAATGTGCGGTTTGTATAACTTGGTTTTTATTTGCAATTATTACTACTTTTCAAAATGGTTAAAGTAAGTAGGTTTTACTTTCTTACTTAAGAAACATCCAGTTTGTTTGTATTAGTGTATTACGTATTTTGCTATTTTTCGACGAAATAAAACCTATTTTAAATATACTTGCTGTCGCTTTTTATCTCTTTTTATTTATTTAACATTTAACACCCAGTGCAACGGTAAAATCATTGTGAAAATCGGTCCAATTACTTCGGAGTAATCAGCGTACATATTATTATCAAAAACATACATTCGGCTGGAATTGAGAACCTCCTATTTTATTGTCTGTTATAAATGCTTAAATCATCAAAAATTCCTATAAAATATGATATGCGGCAACACCACGACATCACATCAGTGAATTTGAGACACCTGTTGCCGAGGCGCTGCATTATAACGACAGATTTAAGGTTAGAGTTACGATCAACTCCACAATGGCGGCCAAACCACCTCCAAGACGTCTAAAACTGGGTTGTCAACTTTTCTCGGACATCCGTCATTCTTATATAGTTTGATATTCAATGCCTCGGCACACAATACTTTTTTATTTACTTTTAAACGAATGTTGGGGTTATTTTTTTTTTAATTTTAAATACAAAACGATTTAGTTTGTGAAACTTGGCATAAAACGTCTTGTATTTAGCTGCGCTACCTGATACGAGAAAAAAGAGCTCTCTTTATATTAATGGAACCCTTGCCCTTGTTTGCGTAAAATATAAGAAAAAAGGGTATCTCGTTTCAGAGTTGCTCTATTTGCCAAACAATTAAAAAAAAATGCTTAAGGTGAGAATAAAGCTTTGGCAAATTTCAACCTAAATGTGGATCTCGTAAGGTCAGTGTAGAGGATGCCATAAAAACACGATTTATGAAAGAGCTTTATGGTCGTCATAAAAAATTTCAAATGTATTTTTCTGTATATCGAACCGTAAAACACAAATAATCGAGAGTGCAGTTTTTAGAGATGGCCGTCCGTCTAGTTAGTAGAGTGGCAGTAATTATGCTAGAAATGATTTGTGGATAAAAATAAAAAGCAACGGAATACTGCCGAAAAGAAGCGAATGCATCAATAGTCTCTTAAGCCTAAATTGTCAAAATTAAAAATCAAAAAGTATTAGTTCAACAATAAAATCTATAATTATAAGGTCTATAATGGTCGTTTACAAAGCGATGTTACCACATTGCAACAAATGCAAATCGAACGCTTGTAAAGTGTATCAATATTGATTTAAAATAACATTTTGAAAAAGTCGTTTTCCATTGGAGCACTTACGTAAAGTATAGTAGATTCTGTAACGAGGTTGGAATGAAAATTCGATCCAAGTGGAAGATTCCGAACGCGAGCGTAGCGAGCGTGAGGGACCACGAGTATCGAATTTTCATTCTATTCGAGTAGCAGACTATATTTTCTCCACGACCACCCAGTTCCATATCTGATTCATCCGATTTTTCACTCATTTTTTGACTTGCACCAAAATTTGTCTGAAAATAATTATTACAACGCGGCCATTTTTATCTGACACTGACAGTTTCGAAATTCATTGCAAGCTATGTCGTTTATATCAATTACAGAATATTCATTCCGTATCTTGTTATGGAATGAAAATACACGCAAAACGCATAAGAAGCAAGTGTTTCAAAATAAATATTCCAACTCAAGAGCGAGAATTTTTACATTCTATTATCAAAAATGATTTTGGAATTATTGTATTCAGTAATGGTCGTGGAAAAAATTCTTTATGCAACATGTTTGAAAAACCGACCCGAGGAACCTGGTTCACAAAATTACAAGCTTGTACGTAGGTATAATTGTAAAAAGTTACAAGTCAAAAATCTTGTTACAATTTTACAAGATAAACACATATTTTCAAGCTATCAAAGATTGTATTCCATCTCAAAATTCTTATATTTCTCTGAAACCGACCCCTCCCTTAGTAGTTAAAAATGCGGAGTGGCAGGGGACGATTTATTAAAGTTAGTACAATATAAGTCCAAAATTTGTCGGACCTTTAATAAGTAGTGTTAAAACAAAAAGTAATGGTGTTTGTACCCATTAAAACTATCTAAAATCATATATTTTTACAAAGAAATTTACATTCTATTAAATTTTGAAGAAGTAGTTCATACTCAAAGTGGAGTTAAATTATATAGAAAAAAGAAAAGCACGAAGTCTTTCTCCACAAATTTTATTGTTCGAATAACTAGGCGAACCTAGAATCACATGGACATGTTTCGAGTGTAGAAACACTCATCATCAGGAAAACAAAGTTAAAGGTAGAATGCTGATGTTTTTAGCAAAAGAGAAAATAATAGTGAGATTGAGCCGTAATGGAGCTTTTAATGGTGTACAAGAGGTGTAAAATTGAGTAGTCAAAAGACCGAAAATGAAGACTCCAGCATACTGAAGAAACGAGCGTTAGTGCAAAAGCACACTGTGCCGTGCGGAAAATGAGGAGAGTAAAAGAAAAAATTCAAAAAATTTAGGGAGTTTTCAAAAACTTATCTGTATAATTCATTATTACAGTACATACTAAAAAATATTGAGTTTTATTAAGCCTTATCAGAAACATGTGAAAGTATCGGAGTGAAATTGAAAGAAAAAGGTTGTTTTTTATAAAAGACGAAGCATCTTTTGGTTTAAAGTAATCTGCTGGTTACAGTGGAACTTCTCCGGGAACTCAAATTTTATTTTTATTTTTAAAATTTTTTAAAAATCACTTAATTTTTGCACCAAATGTGTATGATTTGACCACTGCGGAGGTAACTGGGCCGTAAAAAGCCTGGTACCCCAACAGAATTTTACTTTAAACCAAAAGATGCTTCATCTTTTATAAAAAACAACCTTTTTCTTTCAATTTCACTCCGATACTTTCACATGTTTCTGATAGGGCTTAATAAAACTCAAGATTTTTCAGTAGGTACTGTAATAATGAATTTTACAGATAAGTTTTTCAAAACTCCCTAAATTTTTTGAATTTTTTCTTTTACTCCCCTCATTTTCCGCACGGCACAGTGTGCTTTTGCACTAACGCTCGTTTCTTCAGTATGCTGGAGTCTTCATTTTCGGTCTTTTGACTACTCAATTTTACACCTCTTGTACACCATTAAAAGCTCCATTACGGCTCAATCTCACTATTATTTTCTCTTTTGCTAAAAACATCAGCATTTTACCTTTAACTTTATTTTCCTGATGATGAGTGTTTCTACACTCGAAGCATGTCGACGTGATCCTAGGTTCGCCTAGTTATTCGAACAATAAAATTTGTGAAGAAAGACTTCGTGCTTTTCTTTTTTCTATATTTTTTTAAATGTTTAGAAGATGATATAGTGTCCGCGAAAATAATTAAAAGAAAATATTGTGGCATATCGGACAAGTGTGGAACTATTTTTTATATTGGAATACACAGGTATCCATTAAACTTAGATCTTGGAAACTAGATACAGTGTACAGTGAATTTTAAACATAAGTAGTTAGAGTTCTACCTTATATTACTGATTTCTGCCAAATAATGATTATTAAACTTAACAATCTTTTTTACTTACTTTTGTCATAAGCGAAAAAAATTAGTGGTATCATTACTTTATTTACCATAACCACACATCACTCCCTTACCAGAAAACTGCAAACTATCAGAGATTATTTGCTTTTATCATTGTACAGCAAATAAAATGAACTATAAGTAAATATACTGAATACTCTCCTGCGTAATATTTGCAGGTGGTATTTTCAGCTCCATTATTATATTTTTTGCATGATGTTTTTGTGAGGAAGACTTATTCGATAATTTTGCGTTTATATTGTACGTACTTTAACATAAACTGGAAATGGACAGTCAAAGAGGTTTTATTATCATTTAGACCCTCGGTTAGAACTCTATTATTTTAAATGTTCTTTTGTTATAAAGATATTACGAAAAGGACCAATTTGCTACGTAATCCCGAGAGACAAATTCCTGGGGAAAATTGTTTTACTAGCTCGACGACAGCTCCGTTTATAGGACCGTTCTTGTTAAAGATTTTATCGACGATTTTTTTGAATTTAATAGCCAATTAATTCCATTAAAAACTTGTTATACGTTGCACTAAAGCTCTGCTTGTCGTTATTACCTAATCATTGTAACAGGCATTTGCGACAAGAGCGCTAAATGTAATTATTCTTTGCCCTTTCAATTCCGTGATGCAACGATGAACCCTTTCAGGAAGAAAAATTAAGTAATTGCGAATTATAGTTTCACTAGTCAGATTAATAAAATGAGAATAGAGTCTATAATATATAGTCTTGGCCATTATTATTTTAGTTTTATATTAATGTTTTCAATTCATGTTTTGTTATATAAAAGGAGACTAATTATTTTCGAGCTTTTTGATAATCCTTTAAACATTTTAAATTTGACCAGTGTAAAATATACATTGTATACTTTATATTTCATGGACCTCTGTTTAGAACAAGATGTTATTAATTAATAAATATGTGATTTCTTCATTAAAGTGATTTAAAAATTTATATTGGACGTGATAATTTAAATGACATTTGTATCTATGTTTACGTTATCAACCACGTTTTATATTAAATCGCAAGGGAAATACATAACGATGTTTGCAGTCATGTACTCATTTATAAGTGATTAAAATATTTTTCTTCCTTTTATGCCGACCTATATCTTGCAATCGGCTGTGCAGACTGTGCACCCTTTCCTAGAAGGAATCTATATATTTTGAAGAATGACATTTTTTTTTTGTTACAGGTAAATACGTCAGTATGATATTGAGAATTTACTTCAATGTTGTAAGTATTAAATTTATTTTCAAAATTATATCGGAGTTTTTGTTTGCAAAAACACGCCCTCTGCGCCACTAGTAAATAAGAATATAGAATGGAGATAACTCTCATTAGATAGATAATGATTCGAGCAATAAATAGAGCATGAAGTTTTTTTTATAAAAATACAACTCGGTATTTTTAACAGCAGAAAGATTTTTAATAATAATTTTATCAAATAAATGAGGAATAAACTTACCAAAATTATATTTTCTTAAATAATTTTACGGCCCTATATTACTTAACTTTACTTACTTACTAGATTTTAAATTGTGCTGTTTGACAAATGACAATTCTAGAATTATCTTATTAAACTTTTTTGCTTACCCAACGGTGTCGTTGCCGGTCCCATCCAATTACTGGACCAATTCGGAGTCCCTAAGTTCTGCTTTTGATTGGCTAATAGTTGAACTGTCAACGCGTAAGTCACCAACATAACCAACAAAGGGATGTAGAAGCAAATTATCGAGCCAATAAGTTTGTACAGTGGGTCGGGTATTTGACAAGTTCCTTCTATTATGAGGGACCCTTGATCCTATAACAAATGAATTACCAAACGTTATTGAATATATATTTCAAGACCAATTGAGAATTTCGGTCTATTTTAGGGAGATATAAATACGCTGATGTAGGAAATGACAAATTCAGTGAAACAATTTATCGTAAAATTGTATAATTTATAACCTACCTGTAAGTATTTATTATTGTATTAGACAGAAAAGCGGTATCGTGTATTAAATAGGAGTAGTTTGTTTCAAATAGTTCCTTTTGCAATAATGCCTATTACGATAATTCAATAAAAGAAAATTGAAATACGACAAAGTAAAATAGCGTGGTTAGATAAACAAGAAAGTGTAAATAGTATAATTATTGTTCCTATTCGTAAGGAGCTTATTCCAAAACTATTGGTAAAAAAGTATTCTTTATTGCTGGAGATTCTTAAATAGAACAATACGAATGCGAATTCGGGAAATCCTACGGCTAGATAATAGGTAGGTTCCTTTTAATTCTTTTAAACAACATAGCGAAGTTTAGCAGAGTTGTTAAAGGAACGCTTCGCGAACAACTTCTACGAAACAGGGTGAGAAAAATAGAGGGGCATACTTAACAGCCGCAAGGGGGGCGGAAAGATCTTACTCCTCTCACTTAACCCCATTTAACTATATAAGCTTTTATTTTTCCTCCTGACTCCTATTTAATTGTGTAGCTGATGATGACCTTCCCTAAGGTCGAAACATGTCCTATTATTTTGTACTAATGTACTTTTTTCTCTTTTGAGGTATTTAATTAAAACTATTTTGTGGTTTAGACGGACCTTTTATTGCCCTTATTCAAATTATTTAGTTAAAACTCCGTCTCTTGGGACCTCACCCCTCGGAGACGCCCCCTACCCCACCTGGATCCGTCAAAGTGCCGTTGCGATGTGGCTAGTATATGTCGTCTCACGTAGTCCTTTAAAATCGAGAAGGCTAAGATAAAACTGAAAGAAAGTGGCCTACAAGATCTAGCGTTTTATAATTAAGATGCTAGATACGTACGCTAACAAATTATTATTGTCATGCATTTCCTGTAACCCATTAGAAAGTCTTGTGTTACAATGTCAAATTTTCTATAATTACAAACTGTGTGTCATCTTAGGTAGTATTGTACAATTGTTAAGGAAAAGTATGTCATAGCACTAAGTATGGTTGTGATTATAAAAAGGGTGTGGCATATAGAAAGGTATATATTTTAAATTTACTAATTACCTATATAGTTGCTTTATTACAAATTAGTGTAGGTTTACAATAATGATGATTGACTATCCAGCTTTTATTTGACATTAGTGATAAAATATTGTCCTAACAAACCTCATTAAAAGTGTTTAAAATTTAGTATGTGTCTAGTAAACATAAAAATAAACATGGTGGGTAAGTTATCCGTCTTTTTTTAAGTAATTATTTTTCAGAATTATTAACATAATTATTTTTGAGATTAATTTGTTCTATTGTAAATTCTTGTAATGATTTTAAAAATGGATTTAATTATCATCATGGTGATCAAGAAAAAAACTCTTGTAACTGCAGCCATGTATAGTTGTCCTCAATGTTATATTAAATTCGCATAGCCTTTTTTAATTCCTCCTTGTATAAATCATTACTTTACAGATTACTTTAGGCCCATTTCCAATTTTAACTTTCATCATTTTATAATGAATGCACGTTTTCTTATTATGCATTAGCAGTATTGTGCGAAATTGTTTTGTTCTGTTTCGATTCTGTTTTATTACTCAAACTTGCCGATCGAACGAATATATTGAAACATATTCACGTTTAAACGCACGAACGCTTAAGGCAGTATGGAATATTATTGTTTGTTTCTTTACGTAAACTATAATGGTGTTTATGTATTTATTACCCACGTTTTTGTCAATATTTTTGTTATAAAAGGAACATTTAAAATCACCGACGGTCTCTGCGGCTACTCGTGAGATGATAATTTCCAAAGCCCCTAGAAAAATTATGGAAACTTCCGAATTTGTATGTAATTAGAAGATTACATTTTTATTTACTAATTTTAGTAACATGAAAACACCAATTCTAGGTTTCATATAACTCATATTGTTTCGTAATATTGTGTTTAGTTTACTAAAGTTGGTAGAAAATTATTTTTTAGAAATAAATCTACCATAAATTTATGCATTACGTTATAATTTATCCAAAGTCAGTGTGATGACATTCCAATCATTCCATACGGCATAAAAACGGCGGTAAGCAGTCTCAAAGAGACCGACCTCACAACTAGGGTTGTCAGATCTTTCTCCTTCAATTCTTTAAGTTTTTTTTATTAAAAATGTTTCTTTTATATCAGTATTCAATTGTTAGTCACTAACTTTCTTTGAAAGCTAGTTTGCAAATATACTTTAAACCGAGGAGTTTTGAGTGTGACAGAAAAAAATAACAAGCCATTCATTGTTATAATAATACATTCTTTAGTCCTTAAGAAACAATATAACTGAAATAAAGACAAAAAGTGTTTTCAGTGTTTAAAAACAACAAATTAACAAACCCTTGTTTCTGGTATATACTTACATTCTGCTTACAAATCCGAAAATTTTGAAGAATTGGCAACAGCATATGATTTGTTGCGCTTACAAGCGCCAGTTAAAGCGGCTGGTGTAAGCTGAAGCGGTGCGCAGCCCGTCTAACGATCGATTCTGTCAGACAGAGATAGGCCAGTGACCGCCGATGGCGTGGAAGAGACGAAGATAAAATATACGTAATTTGGAATTTGTAGACGGGCTGGACAATAGTCCCAGAACGGAGTTCTGGTAAAAATATTAAAGCATTTTCTGAGCAGTGTCGTGCCGTGTCAGGTTTATTTTTCTGATTTAAGTTTTGTGTATAGAATTTTTGAGTTACCTTATATTTATTATTTTAATATAATATTGTTATATATACAGTGGGTTTATAAAGTCTAGTATGTACAAACACCTAATGTAAAACAAACTTATAAGTGTGCATACGCATTTTAATTATTTGTTTGGGACGCCTATGGTTAGGAAATTCCTACAGTTTAATGTCATTAAATTGACCTAAGAAACACTATACGTAATAATAAAAGAATCCTGGTTAAACTTTTTCTACCAATTTTAGTAACACAAAAACAACACCTTAAACCCAGATTTAATATATCTTATATTCTTATCTAATATTTAGTTTAGTTCACTAAAGTTGGTAGAAAATTATATAATAGAAATGAATCTTTCCTTGTTATATTTGCCAAAACAAACCGAGCGATTTTGAAGCATGACAAACATCGCCCACTTATTATTGTTTTATCTAGAAGGCCATAATTTTGAGGATATAAAAGTCAACAATTAAAAGTCGTTCGTAAGATCTGTATCTTGCTGATAGTTGTTCGTCGAAGTATTTAATTTAATATTCTAAAATGAATCGTTTTGAAAAATACAAAATTTGCATTTTATGCAAAAAAATATCCGACGTTAAAACTCATCACCGTATTATGTTTTTTTTGGAAGATCTCATTGCCGAATGCGGTTGTGAATTAGAGGAAGATCTTCTCGATCATCCAGCAATATCTTTTAGAAAAATCAACAAAATACAGATTATAACGTGGACAAGAAGTTAACAAAATTGTGTCCAAATATTACCTATATTATTTAAAACACAGACATTTATTTAATAGAATTTGTCCATCGGATTATTCGCCATTGAAAAGGGAAGAGAGGTAGAAAGAGAATTTAAGGTACAAATTTACAGTTTGTAACTAAAAATTATGAATCTAAAAAATAAGTTATTTTGTATTGTTTAGGCGTTTTTATTCTTTTAATATCAACTAACATTAATTAAAGCAATTTAAAATTATAGAAAGTTTGACAAAACGTACTGGTTGATTGTTGACAGTTGACATTTTATAAGGTTCCGTGTTGTCCCTTTATATTATGTCAACAAATTTCCACTGTAATACCCTCCAGGGTACCCCAGGAAGGGAAAATTTCCGAAAAAATACAAAGGTTGTCATGGCAACGTTATGAAATGATTGTATTTTATTGGATGAATATTGATGGCGTGAAATTTTCACCTATAATCTCCCTAGCAGCAGAATTATTACCGATAATTTTTTGAAGGTCACGAATGGTTTTGTTGATAGAAAATTATCCCGAGTCGAAGACGAGGGAAATTTTTAGGCGTTTTTATTCCTTTAATATAAACTAACATTAATTAAAGCAATTTAAAATTATAGAAAGTTTGACAAAACGTACTGGTTGATTGTTGACAGTTGACATTTTATAAGGTTCCGTGTTGTCACTTTATATTATGTCAACAAATTTCCACTGTAATACCCTCCAGGGTACCCCAGGAAGGGAAAATTTCCGAAAAAATACAAAGGTTGTCATGGCAACGTTATGAAATGATTGTATTTTATTGGATGAATATTGATAGCGTGAAATTTTCACCTATAATCTCCCTAGCAGCAGAATTATTACCGATAATTTTTTGAAGGTCACGAATGGTTTTGTTGATAGAAAATTATCCCGAGTCGAAGACGAGGGAAATTTTCTATCAACAAAAACATGACTAAAACCGAGAAAAAAATTATCGGGAATTAATTCTGCTGCGTGGGAGATTCGGTAAGAAAATTTCGTAAATTGGAATTTCTTTTAATATGATGAGATGATGAGACCTACGACCTATTCTCAATTAAAATTATAAGTTAGCAACAAAATGTATTTTGATTTTATTCTGAGTGACGTTAGCCATAAAAAATAAAGCACTTCATTTTTGACAGAAAAATTATCACTTATTAATTTTATTAGGTTTATAGACTATCGCGATAGTCTCCCGTCGCTATAAGCAACGCAAACAAAAAGGAGCCTTCTAATTGGTTGAAAATAAATTTATGAAATTTTCAATATTATTTATGTGCCACTATCATTTTGTTGGCATTAATATTATGTAGCCCATTTTCGTTATACTTTACCTGTACTTACAGTTTTCTTTCACCGCATCCGCCCCAAAATACGCATCTTTGCCTATATTTACTATCTTACTCTTACTATTTTCGAGACTCCTATGTACCCACACAAATTTGTATGAGTGTATTTATAGAAAACTAGTTTTTTTTTGACAAGCAAAATTGTTTATAAAGAAAAAAAGTACGTTCTTTAACTTATTATTTAACTAAGCACCGATTATATTAAAGTAATGGCGTTGGCCTTAATCCAGAAGCTTGGTGAACTTTCCTATGCGACAAAGAAACATAATCTGATACCAAGAGATCAATTTTCGGTGTGCAGTAAACATACATTATACTAAAGTCTATTTGTTTTCAACTGACAGGAAATATAAACAAATACACGTGGACTCTCGACCTGAACAGGGTCGCATTCAAACGCTTATTGTACTTTTACGGCTGCACGATTTTAAAAACTGTTTATTTTGCATCACAATTTACAGGTTTAGTATAATCTCATGCTACCCATATTAGACCAGGGTCGATAATTTTTGAAACCAAAAAAAATAATAGTAGGATGAAACCCATTGGAAAAGGAAGAGAATATAACAAAAATTAAAGGAAAAATAAATTACGGGCGATCCGAGGTCGGGAAGGTGAGTTTTTAAGGTTAGAAAACGATTTATCTCGATTTTCGGCAAAACTACAAGTCCTATGGAAAAATGTTAAATGGCAAAGTTGTAGGTAATAAAAAGATCTACACTTTTTGTATTTGCACTTTTTCACATAACCTCAAAATTTAAGTGAAAAATTCAAATAACCAAGTTTTTGGTTTTTTATTTTTATCTTTTACAAAAAAATTTTTTTATACACGAAATTTGGTGAAAACTTACTTCTTTAAGTCCCAAACACACATAACATAACAACGGGACATAAAAAGGTAAGTTTTCACCAAATTTCGTGAAAAAAAAAATTTTCTTGTAAAAGATAAAAATAAAAAACCAAAAACTTGATTATTTGAATTTTTCACATAAATTTTGAGGTTATGTAAAAAAAGTGCAAATACAAAAGTTGTTGATCTTTTTATTACCTACAACTTTGCTATTTAACGTTTTTCCATAGGACTTGTAGTTTTACTGAAAATCGAGATAAATCGTTTTCTAAGCTTAAAAACTCACCTCCCCCCACTTCCCGACCTCGGATCGCCCGTAATTTATTTTTCCTTTCATTTTTGTTATATTCTCTTCTTTTTCCAATGGGTTTCATTCTACTATTATTTTTTTTCACTTTTTACCATTTGCAAAGGCTTCAGCCCTGGTCTGTATAGTTTTTATACGCCACATAAAACAATAAATATTTAAACAACGACTATTATACACTAGTGTGTATGCGGTCCTGTACCGATCGCATCGTGTGTTTCGTCGTTAGGTTATTGTTTACTGTCCCTACCAGTTGAAGATAAATAGACTTTAAGAGAGTTTTTAAATAAATGAGAAACTGGGCCAAAGTTAAGCTTACAATTTTTTGCTATTCATGTTCAACACTGCTTCAAAGCCTTTGCAATTTTATTATAGTAATTCCCGTACGCTAATGTTAATAAAATCGCAGTATTTATATTTAATGGTTCAATTCATCAGGCAAACCACCCATACATGACTTTTCATACAAATTTAGCCGTAATCAGGTCAGTATAATTTATAATTAATAACTGTGCCAGCGTACTATATGAATAGCCTGCCAGCGCCGTACGCGACGACAGAGGGCAAAATCAGATAAATGTCATTAATATAATGCTCCATTTTCTGTCACTGTTTCAGAATTAAGGGTCGTTTTAATTAAAAGGGATTTGTGACGTTAAAGTGCTGCACCCGATGGTTACTGGAACAAATAGCGTTTTAAAAATGATGTAGTACAGGCATATGGGTTTATTAAGAAAAAAAATATTCGGATAAATGTAATTTTTCTTTGGTGCTTGCTTACATTATTTCTTTCTTTTTTGTTCATGAAAATAATACCAAAAATATAGATTCGTAATCATTTAATCTCAGGTTTACTTATTTAGCTTAAATGGCTCAATATGGGTAATAAAAGGGAACTTCAATTTGGAGTTTTTGTGCACAAAATTGTTTTTTTGGCATCCCCCCTCTTTCTTGAGTGACCGGCTTGGTTACGCATGAGAGGGACACTCGCTTAACCCAAATATTATTTCACACTTTTTGACTAAGTTGTAAGCATGTATTATGGAAATATGTTTCATAATAATCAGAGTTCCAAACTTCTTCCCATTTAGTTGATCGTTCGTCCGATGCCTATTATGCACTTTTAATTCATCAGCACATATTAAACCGTCCTCAGAGATTTACCTTTAAACTAAATGAATTAAAATGTATGCTCCAGGGACAAGAGAAACATTGTAGTTAAAACAGAAGGGTCCTGAAATATAAATAGCAAAATACAAGGCAGATTGAAGTAAAGCCTTGGGAATATCCCTCGCCTTAGTTTTAATTAGTAAGGCCAGATTGCTTAGTTAAATAATTTCTGTGGTGCCTTAAAGCCATATCACTTACGTGTATTAAAGTAATATAAAAACATTTTACAATAAGATTTGATGTTTAAATGTTTTGCGGTAAATAAACGTTCTACTATATATTCGCGTCGGTCTATTTACAAAAAGCCATACAATTATTTGAAATAGTTTCTATAGTAGCGTCCATTAGAGCACGTTTTAAAATTATTTTGAATTATACAGGGGGATTCAAAAAAAAATTACAGACCAAAGTTGTAAAAATTTAAATAGATACGTATATTATTACATATTTCGATAGCGCAGAGTAAATAAAGGCAAGTTACTATTATAATATTTATACCTAAGTAAGGTTTCTGAGATTTTAAACTTTTTTTTTTTCAATATAGATCATAATTCAAGAAGCATAGGTACTTACCGTCCATATTTGAGGTGGGTAATTTAAATTGTATTGATACTTTAGCAACAATGTCAAAATTTTTAATTTTCTTATTTTAAATGGAACACCCTGTATTTATTATCGTCATTCGGTTTTAATTCTAATAACCTTTTAAACCGTATTAGGCTTCCATTACCTATCTCTTGCAGTTTTAGACCTTCAATGTTAATTAAAAAAAATTAAAAGTTAAGTAATTTAACACTAAATTTCACACCCTGTAGCCTTTTTTTTTAAAGGTCTCTATTTGAGAATCTAATCTGATATTTTTGCTAAAGTATCAAAATATAATTTGAAACACCCGCCTCAAATATGCACGACAAGTATACTTCTTGAACTATGTCTACATTTTTAAACAAGCTACATATCTCAGAAACGGCATGACTATAATGTGTAATAGTATAAATGGTGATTCACGGTGGATGGAACGTTAGACGTTTCTGACGAACCAGTAAAGGAATCGTTCTGAAAATTTGATCGCGTACATAAACGGACATGCTCTACCAACCTTAAATATTTTTGACAATGCAGTGATGCCGCTTCCACACAAAAATAATAGTAACTTTGATTTTTTTGAACGGAACACCATATATTTTTTTTTGAAACTCCCATTACTTTCCTTACAATTTTTATTAACTCCACTATATACTTTTCTCTTACCGTTTCTAAGATATAAATTAATTTCAGTTTTTTTTGTCCAAAAACGTAACTTTTAAAAATACTGATAATTTTGAACTCTAAAACACTGAAACCCTCAAATTTGGTAAATAGTTAACTAATACCATAGGGCTCTTTGTCCCAAAGTCCCAAATATTAGTTGCAATATACAGGATAGTTGAAAAATACACTTCTTTTAACTTGAAAAAGTGACCGTAAGTCCTTTTTTTTAATGTAATGAATGTAAATGAAAATTGTATTGTATAGAAAATTTTACAAATTATGCTTAAATACGTCAAAACAATGGTTAAACTAGTTAGTTAGGTACAGGTATGATATACAAGAATGAAAAGAAATTTTAGCAGCTTTTTAAATCCGTAATAATATACAGGGTGTTACATTTGAAAAAAAGGACTTATGGTTACTTTTTAAAGGTACCAGAATAAGTGTATTTTTCGACCACCCTGTATATTGCAACTAAGATTTAGGACTAGGGCAAAGAGCCCTATGGTATTAGTTAACTATTTACCAAATTTCAGGGTTTCAGTGTTTTAGAGTTCAAAGTTATCAGCATTTTTGAAAGGTGGGTACGTTTTCTGACAAAAAAAACGGAAATTAATTTAAGTATATCTTAGAAACGGTAAGAGATAAGTATAGAGTAGAGTTAATAAAAATTGTAAGGAAAGTAATGGGGGTTTCGAAAATAAAATAATGGTGTTGCATTTAAAAAATCGAAGTTACTATTATTTTTGTGTGGAAACGGCATCACTGTATTGTCAAAAATATTTTAGGTTGGTAGAGCATGTCCGTTTATGTATGCGACCAAATTTTCAGAACGATTCCTTTACTGGTTCGTCAGAAACGTCTAACGTTTCATCCACCGTGAATCACCCTGTATAGGGCAATCGATTAAAATTTTTACAGATTTGGTCTGTAACTTTTTTTGAATCGAATATTGCTTTGAATTGCTTGTGAATTTTGTTTGTTTTTTATTTCGGATTTGATAAGGTACGTTTAATTAACATGTTGTCTTGCTTTTCGAACTAAGAACACGGCGACGAATCATTTTTAAACAAAATTTAGAAACAAATCAATAAAAACTGTCCACCCCAACATTAAGATTTTGGTACATTTTAAATTTTAAAGCCCGAACATGTCTAAGTGTCTATGCGTCTATTAGTTAAATTATAATTGGATGGATATTTTATCATGAGAAATTAAGCATAAGTTACCTATTTTCAAGTATACTGTTGATGTATGGTCTCTCAGTTATAGGACACCCTGTATAACAAGTCCCTTACCGGGCTTTTAACGTAAATAGCAATTTCGTACATTACTTACTTTAGAATACATTAAACTAAGCGGCAAGCTCATGGCTATCGAGAGCACCCAGACGAACACAATTTTAAGGACAACTCTTCTCCTGGATTTATTTCTTCCGAACTTCATCGGATAACGGAGGGACAGGTATCGGTCAACGCTGATAGTGCACAGGTGCATTATTGATGCCGTGCAGAACAAAACATCCAGGCAAATCCACGCCAGACAATAGATTGACGGAAGCGGAAAATAACCTGAAAAGAATAGGACTTGTTAGAAAAACTAGGCTATGTTATACCTTATTTAAATTTTTAACCGACTGAAAAAATATTCGTCGTGTATTATGTACCTTTGCAATGAGAACACATTTACAGTTTATGTTCTATTTAAAAACCGCTCAGATCCGTCAATTTTTTAAAAAATGTTGTTCCTTTTTTTACATAAAATTTCAGATATACCAACTTTATTTTGCAAACAGATACTGAAGCAGATATATCTATTTTTTAATTCATTTTTTATTTCTGCGTAAAGTTCTTAATATGTCATATAACAAAAATTCAACCATTAGCGAGAACATTCCGTTTTAATTTAGAAAAACAGAATGTGGTATAATTATTAGCGAAATAACGATAAAATTCAAAAGTAAATAAAAGTAATTTTAGCAAATGTGAAAATGATGCCCCACTAAACTCCTGGTAGTATAGTGTTTCTCAGGTTAATTTAATGACATAAAAAAGTATTAAATTCCTAACCATAGGCGTCGCCAACCAAATAATTAAAATGCGTAGGGTATTGTTTTAATTTTTTAAGATGATAATAATATAAATAAAGCGACTTTAACATAAAAAAGCTTTAAATTCCTAATCATCGGCGTCGTATCTCCAAATAATTAAAATGCATAGGAATATATTGTTTTAAATTTTTAAAATGATAAAACAATATAAATAAAACAATTTTAATAGGTAACACGTTGTAAACAAACATTATTGATTTAAAATGCAGTAACAATTGAATTGATGGAATCATCATAATTTTCAGAAGTAGAATCGTTTTTACGTTGGACCACTATTGGTGCTCTAGGCAATAAAACAGGTATATTCCATTTCTATAGTAACATGAGCTTCGCAATTTTTCCATACATCGCTACTCATGTCGTTAATTACCTGTCGCATATTATCAAGTATAGCTGCGCTTAAAATTAAAATAATACGTTGATATTGAACATGTAAATCTTTGTTTCTCAATTCCGGAATTATTGCGCTCTGGAAGGCCGACTCCACCGAGCTTGTCGGCACCAATATAATTCACCTTGATCTGATGTTTAAAATGATCGCTAAAAAGCCATAGCTGATAATAAAATGTACCAAGTAAAAACGTATCGGTCCAAAACCACACAGTTATAAACCAAAATTTAATACGTAAATTATAGCAAATATGTTAAACAACCTACTCCACTGTCCTTTTCCTTAAGAAACTATTAATACCTGACATGACAGTGATGATGGCTCAATTATCATTTAGCAGGTAGATAAAAAATATCGTGATTCGCTGAAAATATTCCGCCTTTCTTGTCTTAGTATCATTCACAGAATGGGAGACAGTGTTCGAGACGTGCATAAATTATGCACGATTGCCAGTTCCACCAAATTTTCGGGTTTGTTAATATAATATATAAGTATACTTACGAGAAACAATTGTTTGTTAATTAGTTGTTTTTTAACAATGAAACCCTTTTTTATTTTAATTTTAAATCGTTTTTTCTAAATAATATTTCTTAAGGACTAAAAACCTATAATAATATTAATGTTCTTCTTTTTTTCACACTCAAAACTTCTTAGTTTAAAGTATATTTGTAAACTAGTTTTCAAAGAGAGTTACTGACTAACAATTGAATACTGATATAAAAAAAACATTTTTAATAAAAATGACTTACTTAAAGAATTTAAAAAAATAGATCTGACAACCCTGGTTGCGGGGGTCGGTCTCTTTGAAGCCTGTTAAACGCTTTTTTATGTCATCAAACTAAGTTTGGATAGTTATACCCGAGACGATCTTTATATTCTGGCACAACAATATTAATTACGTAAGGTTCCATTAATCTGATTTCGTCTCGTATCCTGGTCTTTAAGAGCAGGTATCAGTTGCCGCATTTAGGTAAAAAGGAGTGACAAACTACAAGAAAACTATTGAATAGAATTGGTTAAAATTTGGAATTTAGCTCCGAAATTTGATACTACTTGACTATATCGCCTTCAATATTTTTAAATTAGAAAACAAATTTTCAAAATGAATTATTTTTTTCAAAATTGATAAAATGAAGGTGATACAGTCATGTAGTATCAAATTTCGAAGCTAAATTCTAAATTTTAACCAATTCTATCCAATAGTTTTATTGCAGTTTGTCACTCCTTTTTACCTAAATGCGGCATATGATAACTGCTCTTAAGTCTTCAATATTTTGGTTTTATTAACATAAACCTTAGACTGAAAATAACCTTACAAAAAATAACGTGGTTTCGTAAAATTAAAAAATAAATAATTAGAATTTCTTATTTATATATCGTTGTCCAAATGTTTTTCGTTATGAGTTTATATTGATATTTGTATGTATTTTATTTTTTGCATATTTTGTTTTTTTATTAATGTTATAAAATGTACTTTTCGATTAAAAAAATTATACGAGTAATTTATTCTCATTCATAAAACATAGACCACAATAGTTTATGTATTTTATTGTGCAATCTAAAATTAATTTATTATGTTCTACCTTTATAATAACTAGTTTGGGTAATTTATCGGGCACATTTGAATTTTCGTAAATATCCATTGAAATTGTAATTATAATTTTCAAACCAATCGAAACAATGTTTATTTTATTATATAGAATGAGTTTGAATTTGCAATAGGTTTTTATCAAAAGTTTATTGACTATACACATTTCAAATAACAAATTTTTATTTTGATGTTTGTTGTTGTGAAATAACCGTTTAGAAATCTTTTTACGTTAACTTAACTTGACAATACGAGTACCTACATAACTTGCTGTTTCTCTCTCCAACTTAAAAATTCAATTTCTTAAATTTTTTTTGAACGTTACGAAGTTTATAATTTTTTTAGCATAATCTGAGCCCCCCCCCCCCCTGTATTTTTAATAGTACACAATATAAATAAATAGCTGGTTACCTTTGTGTACACTTTATTTATCCTGGAGACCTACTACAAAAATCTATACTGTCAAGTATCTGAAGATGCCAGAATATCCTGCTGAAGTAAATAATATATTTTAATGAATAAAAAGGTATTTTATTCCATGGAGAGGACTTCCTCACCCAAACTTATTTAATAGTAAAGTTAGGGCATGGTTAAAATTTAAAAAGCTACACTCCAATGTACTGGATGTCCGAAAATTCCGTACGTATATTTCAAGGGGATATTTAACATATTATGATAACATGAAAAAAGTTCATATTGAGATATACAAAATTCGATACTAGTTTATGTAATGATTTAAATAAATCATTTTTCTAAATCCTCGGAATTCATAATTTTCGGTATCCGTCGTAGAAATCATATTTCGCATAAACTAGTGCATCTGCACTGTGTACTGGCTGGTTAAATGGGTAACAGGCTTTTACTGCATGCGGCTTGTCTGTTTCATCGAATAGTTCTTATGTGAGCAATAAAATAAAATGAAGATCAGATGTTCATACCATGAATGTCAGATTTAGAGATCGTCTTATTAAAAATAATTTTCCTATCACATATCCAGAGTTTCTGACGAAATTCCCGAAAGCTTTAAGTCTAAAACACGGCATTTAAATTTGCATACCAAAAAGTCTTATTAAACCAACAATAAAAACATTAAAAAAATATTCAAATTTTTTATTTTCGACCGAGCACGAAACAATCCGAGATCAGACGAAGTCGACGGCCGGCGAGCCTGTATGTTTGTTTCGCTCTTAGCTTCCAATTCATTGATGTAATATTCTATTTGATATAAACCCACCAGGTCAACGTAAAATACGGCCGAGCTCTTCGATCTATATTGACGAGTTTTTGCATGACACGTACCCTTTGGAACTTTGAATTTTTTGAAGGATCATTTTTATTTGTTATGGAAAATAAAATAATTAGGTGGGTCATTGACCAAATGACTTCATGAACAAGCCGCGACTGGTGGATAGTTCAGGCTTTACTGTATCCCTATTTTTATTTATCTCATGAACCCAGTTCTTTTTCGGCCAATACGATCATCGTCTGATGAAGAACTAGTGATTACACTTTACTGAACGGTAGGTAAAGTATTTTTCACCCTAAATGGTATCGACTTATTGACTGCATAAAACTACCGGTTTAATCCCATTGTTATACACAATCAACAAACAAACACACTACAGGTTAGGACTTTGGATATTTAATTCGTTATTAATAATATATTATTTAATGACATGAAATATCCTAAATAAATAATACACAAGAAACACAAAGACTAAAAGATGTTATCGCAAGCACAAGATAGTTAAATATTACCTGCTATAATTACAAATTATAATCCGACCCTGACCGACAGTTTATTTGCATTTTTATGGCCGAGCTCTTGCAAAACGTCCCAGGTAGTTAAACGGAGTCAACCATTTATTGTGAAAAATACATGACAGTAAAACGGTTAAATAATTTTTTTGGGTAGTGATGACAATTTTTGACATCGCGACGCTTCGCCTCAGTGAGCGCGCACATTTTAAGCTTCGCGTCGCGACGTGCACGAGCACCTTAAGCGGTTACGTAGAACTAAAATAAAATCTATTCTTTGGAGATCACCTTTGGCCATAGCTTTCTTATGAGATATTTAAGGACCTACATTCATATGACTGTTTATCATGCTTTTATATGTAGAATCTTCCCTTGAAATATGCGTCCGGAATTTGCGGTCCTGGAAAAATTATATTTACGCGTATAGCAGTTTTAATAGTCATGCTTTTTATATTTGACGCTGTCGTTTTATTTTCGTCCCTTTTCTCGTGTACTTGCTGCACTGTGCACTGATTGGAAAATTTCTCCCTTGCGGCTGGGTTTTCTTTTATTTAATTTGACTTATTCCGTTACCAAAACAACAATTTTTCGTAAATGTTGTTTGCTAACGAAATAATTCGCCCTCAAGATATTATTATAAAAACGTATTTCTGTTAGCTTTTGTTTTTCCTGGATATGTTGTAGATCGGAGAGAACAAAATATGTTGGGCTTACTGTATAATAAAAATGGCCAAGAATAACATAAGGACATAACAAATAGTCATTATTTTTTGAACATCAACCCCTAAGAGTATTAAAACGGGGGTTGAAATTTTTATGAAAATTTCTGTATGTCAGAAACTACAACCGGTGGACGTTTAAAAATTGGTATACAGTGAGCTCAAAAAGGTTGGAATAAATTCGTTTAAAATTCAGGTGATTATTTTCTGGAAAAACGCTTGGACACGTCGATTATTATTTTTAATTGCGAATTTTTTGACATAGGAAATGTGCATACAGGTTGTCTCAAGAAGAACATAGTAATACAGTGTGGTTTAAGTGTGCAACATATGGGAATTTTTTTTATTACCGATTTCTCAGAAAATTTTATTCTTGATAAAAGTTGGTGCATGTTCGGTAATCATATTAGGTGCACTTGGAATGGTTGCAAGTCAAACGGCGTACAGGGTAGGCCAAAAAATATAAAACTTGTACAAGAATAAAGTTTTTTAATAAACATTTAAAATAAAAATTTTGCACTTTAAATGATAGTTTTTTAATCAGCACATTATTATTACTAATGTTTTATCTTGTTAAAAATAATTTTTAGGATATTTTAAAGTTGTGTTTAATATCGTTGCAACAAACATGAAGTTTGTGATTCCTTAATAAACTAAAAATTCAAGCAAATTTTACAAATATGCTTGAATTTGAACAAAAATATGTGAAATTAATTTCATTTTGATTAATTTATGAAGGTCTTTATGGTGAATATAAAAAAATTTTTGGGAAATTATTAATGTGTTTTAAAAAAATATATTTTTTTTATTTAAGGATATCACGTTTTTGAATGTATGCATAACTTTTAATTCTTAACAACTTTTCTTAATAACATTTTGCTGAATTTTCTGAAATAGGGGTACTTTATTCTTGTACACGTTTTATATTTTTTGGTCTACCCTGTACGCCGTTTGACTTGCAACCATTCCAAGTGCACCTAATATGATTATCGAACATGCACCAACTTTTATCAAGAATACAATTTTCTGAGAAATCGGTAATAAAAAAAATTCCCATATGTTGCACACTTAAACAACTACACTGTATACTCAACATTGTTTTTTTTTTAATAGAACGCCCTGTATGTTTTATTACTTTAAAATTCTACGATACATTCTGAACACTTTTTGTATAACATACCATATCTCCAAAATCAACGGTTTTCATTATAACGTTGATGCAATTTCCAAAATATAGGTAAAAAATTAAAATTAACTTTTTCTAATAACTTTTTTCGATATTTTTAGAAATAACGCCACTTTTGAATTATTTTTGGGAAAAAATTAAAATTTGATAGATAAAGCGAATCACGTGACCACTATTTTTTGTGCTTAATTTTCATCTCCATCGAAGCAGAACTTGATGCCACAGTCAAATTTTGAATAAAGCTATTAATAAAAAAAAATCCCATATGATGCGGACTTTACTGGTGACGCTGTATGAGAAAATTGCTCTTTCTATTATGTAACATTCCGTATTTACGTATAAAAAAGATATATTTTACATTATACCCGTCCAGGGTAACAAAATTGCATAATTATTTTTTATTCTGTATTGTTGAGGGCGATACTGTTTTAACAAATTATACAAATAGTGCGTGTAACAAAATTGTCAAAGAAAAGTATGTCATATAACGTAATGTTGTAAAATTTGATGGCACTAATTAGTTTTCCAGCCTTTTGTGTGCTCTTGCTATGTTGCGCAACCCTTTTTGTTTGCTTTTGTTTTCGACCTGGCACAAAATAATGACATCTGTTTTCGTTATGTTCCGCGTTGATTTGCCATTTAAGTGCTCCGACACGAAGGGTGACAATATTATACTAAAAACAAGGGGAACGCTTCGGTGAAGCTAGGATTTTAATTTTAATCCAATTGATGTTTTTTCCGTAAAACATGAATTGTTACAGGGACTCCACACATTCGATCGCAGTGGCAGATTTAGGGAAGGGCCTCCACTTCCTAGAGGTTTGCATAAAAGATTTGAAAATAATACTTGTATAGGGATTAATATATTTTACACCAATTTAAAATATTTGCCATTTATACCGGGTGTTTCTCAAAAGACGTTCACCCCTATAACTTTTTTATATTTATAGATATTAAAATGAAATGTTGAGATTATGCATAAGGGATAAGTCTGCCTTAATTGGCATAATTTTCAATTTGTTAGCACTTCCGGATTGACCGGAAGTGACCTTGACTTTGATATTTTAAATGGGACATCTTGTATATTTTTACTTATTTGGGTTCAGCATAACATTATTAGTGAAATGACACCTCACTTGTCATTTTTTGACCTGGTATAACATTTTAATGTTTATTTTTTATTTTCAATCTAGAGTGCTACAAATTAATTAAATCTGTTAATTCATATTCAAGTAGTATCTGAAAATTAAAATTATGTCATAAGAAATGACTTTCTAAGTTTCACAAGCGTTTAAGAAATGAATTTTTTTTGACGTTAACTCCATTTTTCCAAATAGAACGATGGTGGTTCACTAGGATATTTAAAACGAGCATTTTCTTTCCAACAATTTGATATTATACACTCCTATGCTATTTTAAAATTGACACTGAAAAATTTGCCTTAAATCCCAATCGCATATTTAAAAGCGTCTCTTTTCTAAAAAAATATAAAGGCGGCTTTGAAAAACAATGGAATGATGTTTTTCTGGTCACTTCAAAAATTAGGAGTAGATATTATATCAATTTCTAAATTTCTAGTAAAACTAAATATTTTATCTGATTAAACACGTCAAAAAATGACAAGTGAGGTGTCATTTTACTCGAAATGTTATGCTGAATCTCAATAAGTAAAAATATTCAAGATGTCCCATTTAAAATATCAAAGTCAAGGTCACATCCGGTCAAACCGGAAGTGCTAACAAATTGAAAATGATGCCAATAAATGCAGACTCATTTCTTATGCATAATCTCAAAATTTCATTTTAATATCTATAAATACAGAAAAGTTATAGGGGTAGACGTCTTTTGAGAAACACCCGGTATATGTACTTATACCGGGTTGTCTCACTTAGAATGGCTCTCGGCTGTATCTCAGAACGTGTCAGTCGTATGGCTGGAGGAATTTTTTTTTAAGTAAAAGTGGCCATGAAAAATTGCTGGAAATTATTCTTAAGTTTCCATGTTAGCCGCTAGGAGGCCTAACTATAGCGACCAAACAAAAGCTGGATTTTCTCAAAAATGCTCATAGTAAACATGTATCAAAGGTAGCATTGTTTCAATCTAATGAAAATTCTGGATAACTTTGGTTTTTGATCCACCTTTTTGTTTATGGGGGGCTGGAGGGGACAAATATTGCTATGCAAAAATATTCGCAACTTTGGTTTGACTTATCGGAATTTGACAAATTTGAACTCGCTAAATAGGGATTCTTTTGTTATGAATTTAATAAAAAAAGAAGTCGTTTTAATTTCCTTTGCGACAGCTAGAGGGCGCTATTTAGCAGAATCAACAATTTCTTCATTTTTTTCAATAATTTTAAATGGAATGATATATATTTTTAACTTGAGCAAAAATACGAATAGGAAGATGATCTGTGAAAACCGCAAGCAAATATCTTGTTTTAAACCAGAGACGTGGAAAGTATAATAGAAAAATGAGCTCCATAAAATTACATTAACATTTTAATAGGGAATTTGTAGGCAAGAAGTTACAAATATCATACCATTTTTTGATGCCACGCCCAAATTTCGTTAAATATCCGGTCAACTATTATTAAATTTTTTAAATTAAATTAGATTAAATTTGGTTGTTTGAATATATTTTGAAAATAGTAAACACGGCCTACAGAACATTTTATTAACATGACTGCAACCTGTAAGCCACTTATGATTATCATAAAACTTATCGCTAAAATACCTGTTGCAATTTTTCTTTTGCTGCACAATTTTAAGGGAGGGAACAGAACGCCCCGTTAAAATTATAGCTTGTTTATTTTCAAAACTTCTGGACCGAAACGGAATTGTTTTTAGCCCTTGTTTTCATTATCACTGCACTGACACTGCATTGTTGGTAACAGGGTAACAAACACTAATTATCTATAAAATAAAAAATATACGGGACACTAAAAACGCAAAATTATTATTAAAAAAGAAATATCTTTATAACGCAATAATTGCAAATCGCGCACGTGTCCGTACTGCGTCGCTGGGCCGCGCTGGCGATAGTAAACAGTTAATTTCCGCAAAATCCCGAACGGAACTGTAAGACTCTCTTTTAATAAAATTCCGTAAAAATATAAATGCTGTATTACTGCACGACGGCTTTACAAAAACTAAAACTACCTACTTCTATCCGTACCCTTGATACTTCTAAACCTCATAAAAATGGCTAAGTTTATAGACACAAAACTAATTCTAAGCGTAACATGATATTTTATATGGGCCTGAAGGCGCCAAACTTTACTTATCAATAATGTCTTTGAAAATAATAATATAAAGTCAGTTCTACAGAACCGAAAACAATGCGACCTGTCGTTTCACACGTGACAAAATTAATTGCGCTACGACATTTGCCAATCGCTCTGTCTCGTTTTAACATAAGGCGCTACATCCCTGCCTTTAAATCCGTACTTGAAACCTGAAAATATAGGTGCTGCCTTCAAATAAAGCAATAGCCTGCATAAAAATTTTTAAAACACCTTCGTCCTGTAAATGCGATTATTACGTTTGTTTGATGATTTATGAGTATGTTGGGACAATCCTTGATACTATTATAGAAATATAGTATAGACGATTAATAGTTTCATAAAAACGTAAATAAGGAAACGCATAATAATATGATTTTCTGTAAAAATTAAATGGGGAAATGTTATAATTTTTTTTTGTAAATTTATTATTTTACTAGGGCAGGCAATGCCTTTTTGCCCACATTGACTGCACGCCACTGCCATTGTGTCTTCAACAAAGCTAAAATTTACATAATACGTATTTAAATTAAAGTTCTGTAAATTTAAATTATTTACATCGAAAATAATAGAAGGTGGTTGCATTAATGAAACAAATTGCAGTAAAATTGTAAGTGAACTTTGAAAAAACGAAAGCTTTAATTTAAATTATGAAATAGTACGTGTCAAGTTTAAATGGGTTAAGTTTTGATTTATTTTAAGCACTTTAAACGCCTCGTCGTTTGAGGTCAGTACTTTGACGCAGTACAGATTTTAAGGAAAAAAGTTTAACTTCTTAAAACTTTTACACGTACCATTTCATCTTTTGAATTGACGTAAAAGTAAATAGGTTATGTCTTTAAGAAAAATACAACTTTGGTTTAAAACCACTTTCTGAGATACCCTGTATAATATTTATGAATAAAGAAAAGAAAATATACTTTAGTACCTACTACCTGGTAACAAAATTAAATATTTTCTATCTTTAATATAAGGGGGCGGTCAACATATTATAGCCAATGACCCTATACACATACAGTGTGACCAGTAAAGTCCGAATCATATGGAATTTTTTTTATTACTAACTTTATTCGAAATTTGACTTTGGCATCAAGTTCTGCTTCGTTGCTTCGATCGAGATGAAAATTAAGCAAAAAAAAAATA
This sequence comes from Polydrusus pterygomalis, assembly GCA_963969555.1. Lineage (NCBI taxonomy): Eukaryota > Metazoa > Arthropoda > Insecta > Coleoptera > Curculionidae > Polydrusus > Polydrusus pterygomalis. The sequence continues at coordinate 86,176,317 of OZ018376.1, forward strand.
GTAGTCATGTGGTTTGCATTATCTGTCAAATTTTAATTTTTTCCAAAAAATAATTCACAAATTTCTAAAAATATCGAAAAAGTTATAAGAGAAAGTTTTTTTAGTGTTTGTTTGAAGGTTGTAGACAATGATGTATCTTGAGTTATAGATGTGTTTTGGACTTCCATTGCCTTTAGTTTTTCATATCACAACGTTTCAACTGGTAAGTATCTCCAGTCGTCTTCAGGTGAATACTAAACAAGTTACAAAGCTACGAGCCTATTTATACTACCTAGGGGGGGCGGAGCTAGTGACGAATTCGGGTGCAGTCGTGAGTCATCTGCTTACGTCACCAGGATTATTCATCTGCTGACGTCATCCGCTTACGTCATCATGTTTGCATCACTACTCAATCTGAGCCTACACCTATTTAACAAGGGCTTCCAAATGTTTCTTATATCTGCAGAAGGTTTACTGAAACAGTCAGGGTCCTGGATTATGACAGCTGCTTCTTTGAATTTTCTCTTCCGCCAATGCTCTTCTTTAAGTATAATTTTTGCGTTTTCTCATTGTAAATGATGGCCGTGGGTCCAAGCGTGGTCTGCTGCACCGGATCTGTTTGTTTCTCCTTTCAGTGTGTGGTTTCGATGTTCTTTGATCCTTGTTTGGAGAGGTCGTAGAGTTTCACCAACATAGGATTGTCCGCATTCGCAAGGTATTCTGTATACACAATTCTTCGTGTCCTTTTGACTTGTTGGTTTTGTCTTCGTCAGGTGGCTTCTTAAGGAATTTTTGGAGCTGAAGACTGTTCGGATGTTGTACTGTTGTCCTATCCTTCGAATTTTTTCGGAGATTCCCTTGACATAAGGTACATTCATGGTGGGTCCAGATTCATTATCTTTGTTCGTTCTAGTTTTGTGATTTTGACGGCCTGATCGACTAGTTTCGTAGGGTAATCATTTATGCCAAGGTCTTGCTTGATGTTGTTAAGTTCTTTCGTCAAAGTCCCCTGCGAGTTGCAAAGTGTGAATGCTCTATCGACGAGTGTTTTGACTATTCCATGTTTGGTGCTGTTTGAGTTTGAATGGTTTGAGGCGTAGTTAAGATATTGACCTGTGTGGGTTTGTTTTCTATATACCGATGTTTGGATGGTGCTCCCGATTTTGTGTACTACGACGTCTAAGAACGGTAATCTGTCGTTGTCCTCCTTCTCCATGGTAAACTTAATTGTAGGTGCCAGGTTGTTCATATGTTGTAGAAAGGTTTGAAGTTCGTCATCGCTTCCATTCCAAATGATGAATGTGTCATCTACGTAACGAAGCCATAGCTTTGGTTTAAAATTCGCCTTATCTATCGCCTGATCCTCGAACCATTCCATGCAAATATTGGCTATTACTGGTGATAGGGATGAGCTCATTGGTAGTCCGTCCTTTTGGCTAAAGAATCTGTTCTTCTCCTGAAAGTAAGAATTATTTAGGCAGCATTCTAGAAGCTCCATTATGGCATTGATGGGTAGCGACGTTCGTTCTTCGAGTGTTCGGTCTTCCCCAAGTTTTCTTCTAATGATCTGCAGTGTTTCCTTCACTGGGACGTTAGTGTAGAGACTTTCCACGTCGAAGCTTACCAATCGGTCCTCTGGTTCATTCGTCACTAGCTCCGCCCCCCCTAGGTAGTATAAATAGGCTCGTAGCTTTGTAACTTGTTTAGTATTCACCTGGTGGACAGTTGAAACGTTGTGATATGAAAAACTAAAGGCAATGGAAGTCCAAAACACATCTATTACTCAAAGTTTTTTTAACTGCAGTTTCTAGCCCACATGCAAAATTTCAGTTGCATAAGGTAATTTTGATTTTTTACCCACCACTAAAATTTATTTTCCACTTAATGAACATTTTACTGATGCCACTGTGTTCTTTTTTGTCTTAATATTAAGGTGTATTACTTTCAGACACCAACTACAATTTCAAAAATACTTATTTTGTGAAGTTACAAATAAGCATTGCATCACATGCGACCAAATTTTAATAGCCCAATTTTGATTTTGTAGAAAAACATACATTTAATATGGCGCTACTTTAAAGAAAAGTTATCTAAAATAAAGCATTGTCAAAACTAGGAAGTTTTAAGTAGGTTGCGTCAAGTCTTATTTTGCAAAAGTGATGCAATTTACAAAATATGGGTAAAAAAATCAAAATTATCTTATGCAGCTAAAATTTTGCATGTGGGATGGAAACCGCATTAAAAAACTTTTTCTAATAACTTTTTTCGATACTTTCAAAAATAACCCCACTTTTGAATTATGTTTTGGAAAAAATTAAAATTTGACAGATACTGCAAATCAGGTGACTACTATTTTTTTTTATTAGTTTTCATCTCGATCGAAGCATGCCAAAGTTAAATTTCGAATAAAGTTATTAATTAAAAGAAATCCCATATGATGCGGACTTTACTGGTCACACTGTAGGTACCAGATAGAGAAAAAACCAAGAATAATCATCTAATGTAAAAATGTTACCACTCCACAATTTAAGACCCGGGTTCAAATCTATAAAACATTATGCTAGAAGTTGCCGGTTTTAACCTCTACGCCTCTTCTAAAGAATTCGCGTTTATAATATTAAGGATTCTATTAATTCCTCTATGGAGAATGGAGAACTGCACTTAAGTTTTAAATTATTAAAAAAGCTTGTTATTCCTTTTCAGACAATTTCATTTCAATTCAGTGCCTAAAATTTAAATTTATTCAATAACAAAGTGTTCTCGACAGAGAATGGGAAAAGGATCGCTTTTTATTTTGATAAAAGGAAAAACGAAAACAGCCTGTGTTGTATTGATTTTAGAATTTAATACTTAAATAAAATATCTGGATAATAAGGCAAATGGGAAATTGTTCTTTTATGTATTATTGTTATAATACTTATACTATTATTTAATAAGCATTGACAATTAATATACATGGTTGTGATAGAGAAACTGATCAGTATTTTATACAGGGTAGCGCTTACTTCATTAAGGATCGCTTGGACACGTTAATTTAATATTTTTTGAATGTATTTTTTTTAAAACAACTTTTTATAAATAGAAACTATAAGAGATAGAAAGACGGTTAAATGGGAAAAGTTTTAGGGAATTATGTTGACAGTTTATTGGTGCTTGCGGATCGATTCTGGTTCTTTTGGTTTTTGAGATATTTTGAATAAAGTAAAATGTTGCATTTTCTTAGGTCGGTTGAAACTACGTTATTACCTAATCTTTTTTAAATCTGTAAACCCATAAGACAACTAAAAATAATAGAATTGATTCGGCTTTTACTTGGTGGAAATCCATTATTAATTGTGTTAAATAGATGGAAAAAAAAATATAATTTTACATCTGTGGTAAAAAAGAAAGAAGGAAAGAAAAAATTATAATTTTTTAAATTATTTTTTTACCATCTATTTAACACAATTAACTAGAAATAACATTTTTATGGAAAAGTCATGCAACACCGACATATCGGATGATCCTGTTACTTAGGAATACAATTAACTTTAGCAATACAGTGTGTCCGCGGATGGGGTCCCCAAGAGGGAAAAAATCTGTATTATTCATTTTACGACCAAAAATCATTCTTTATAAAAAGTTCTGCTTGTTGAGAAAATTAATGCACGATAAAAAAATGTTAGATCAGATGTACAGGGTGTTAATAAATTAGCAAAATATGAAAATGCTTCAAGAGAGAAGTACCATTATTTATTATTTTAGACAAAATGTTTATGAAACAAAGTTGTTTACAATCCAAAATAAAGCCTAAATATAAAATTTGAAATCTGAATTATAATTTTTGTTTTTTATTTTTACAATAGAATTTAACATTCAAAATGCAGAATTGTGGAAAAAGTTATTATTCTACATATTCTCCTCCAACCTGCACACATTTCTCCAAATTAGAAATAAATTAAATAAATAGGTCAGCACTCTAAGGTTTTCATTTTGAATGTTCATAAATTCTATTGTAAAAAATAAAAAACAAAAATTATAATTCGAATTTCAAATTTTATATTTAGGCTTTATTTTGGATTATAAACAACTTTGTTTCATAAACATTTTGTCTAAAATAATAAATAATAGTACTTCTCTCTTGAAGTATTTTCATATTTTTCTAATTTATTAACACCCTGTACATCTGATCTAACATTTTTTTTATCGTGAATTAATTTTCTCAACAAGCAGAACTTTTTATAAAGAATGACTTTTGGTCGTAAAATGAATATTAAAGATTTTTCCCCCTTGGGGACCCCATCCGCGGACACACTGTATATGTTTATACTCATACTTACAGTCGTATCTAAGAACGCTGTTATTATTTTTCCTACAAGCGTGCGCAATTTGCCGTTTATCAGCAATCATTTTAGTATGAAAACTTCCACTTTAAATACACCAAAAATCCGATTAAAAAAAGAATAAAAATGCTTGTGGGAAAAATGTTGATCCTCACGCAGAACGAGTCACCTTTCCGCACTCAACTGGAACTACAAAGAAAGTTGTGTGCGGATAAGTGACTCTTTCCGCACTAGCTATAGGATAATACTATTTACTCACACAGAAAAATTGTACAAACATTCATTACACATATTTCTAGCCGTGTATTATAAATGGAAAATATTTAACCACCCCGTACTCGTCAACATTTTATTCAACTAACCAAAAATATCCTGCAATATCAGAAGTGTATTGTTTCGCCAATGTAAAGAAACTTCAGGGATCCTTCGAAACAAAAAACCAGATCAAAGCCTGGGGTAAATTAGTTTTGATTTTGTGTGAACATCAGGTGGGTTTCTCATTACACCGGCAAGCACGATAGCGCTGTTATAAAACACATTTAGGCCAAGTTAATAGCTTTGTTTGGTATTAGAAGCTTTAATAAGGAGCCGGAAAACAATATAAAAAATGTAAATCGCATTATTTCTATATTGACTTGTTTCACAAAAATCTTTATCTACAATCAGTTAATAATAGGCGCATAATTCTTATGATCGTAAGAGCATTATGCTATGCATAATACACCTAGGACTAGACAGAAGAAAATGTTTTCTTTAATTTCGTCCGATCCATACTTAGCCGCGTTTCGTCATATCATGGCTCATCAGTAAGGCAAGGATCTAACACAATAAAGGAACGTGTGTACGGACGTAGGTTTGGTTAGGTTAAAGTGGCAGACCTCTGGCATTGTCCAAACAGTCACACGTAGTCCTATAAGGACCGTTGTGGTACCACACTTGTTCAGGGAACCTATTTGCATCAGCTACCTGATGGTTAACGCGATCGTAAAGAATCTTGACAGCTCAATCAAACCAGCCACTGCTGTTAATAAACTAAGTGAGTCGACCCAGTTGCAGGCTGCTCATTTCCTCCAGATCATTAAAAAATGGTTCGCCCAGTGCATTGAACCTTCTTCTCGCGAGGCCGGGGCATTCACACAAGAAATGCTGAATACTTTCCTCCTCTTCTTCATCTCTGCAACTTCTACAGAAGTCGTTAGTTGGTATCAGCGTGTCTACCGAACAGGCAATGTCCGGTGATTACGGCAGTGATGTTTCTTAGGTCCTTCCGACTGTGCTGTAATAGCGCTGCGGTTTTCCTGTTATCAAGTAAGGGCCAGAATTGCCTGGAGATGCTTCAAGTTGTAAGCTCTGTCCATCTGCTTTGCGCAAGTTGTTTAGCTATTCGATCTATCTCTTCTTGGGTTCAGTGGTCTAGCCACAGTATTCTCTGCTAGTTCGACAGACATGCTTGCGCCCTCCCTGGCGAGCGCATCAGCAGTCTCGTTGCCATATATGTTGCTGTGTCCAGGAACCCAACACAAAGTAATTCGATGTTGATCACCAAGTGTGCAGTGATTGTTGAAACAGCGCCTTACTAATTTTGACTTAGTACTGCTGGAGCAAATTGCCTTTATGGCTGCTTGACTGTCTATATAGATGGCTATAGACGCAGGTCCTCTCAAGCCAGGGTGATCCCGCAGGATGTTGACTGCGTACGGATGTACCTAAACTCGTCCCCAAATTGACATCTAATTTTTTGATTAATTTCCTACCTGAAAAAGTATAACTAAATTCGAAATAAGGAACTAAACTCGTCCCCATATTTAAATTAAATCTGTCAGTACGCGAGCCCCATAAACTTTTCTTTCGGATTTTTTTTATTGAAAGTCATTATAAATAAAAAAATCGACAATGACTTAAAAACGTAATTTATTAGGATTTAAGTAGAAGTACAAAATACAAAGTTAATTTATTAACAATAATCACAAACAAAATAGAAGTTATTTTAACGTTTTTACAGAAAGAAATACATTAAATAAAGTCAAATCTTGTCGTATGTCCATTTTTATACTCTTCTATTTTGCTTCCGATGTACACCTTACGTCGCCGTACTGCTGGATCACGTATCCTTGAAGTTTCATGTAAGCTTTGTATCTTTATGTACGCATCTGTTTGAAACTGCTTTAAAGTCTCAATGAACGCAAAAATCGTTGGGTGTGTCGAATAAAAGCTAGCGTTGAATTTAGCGTGGAAAGATTCGCATGCGTTTGTACTTCTTTCTAAGCTATCGCTAAGTTTGGCCCACAAGCTTGGAGGAAATACGGCTTATTCGTTAATATAATTATCAACCAAATAGTATGCAAATCGTGATATGCGTTCGTCTTCAGGTTGTATTTCTGCAAAATCAAAAGCAAAAGAATTGCCTACTTCGGATGGATCCAAAAATGGTAAACTAAATAGATAACGCAACCATTTTCCAATTGTACTGTGTTCGTCTTTATGATCAAAAACAAGTCCAAGATTTTGAATTTTACGAAACCAGGCCTGGGCCAAATGAAACCTGCAGCCTATCAGTCGGGAATTTGAAAATACCGTTCTTACTGCATTGTGAATTGCTATTTCATCATTTGCTACTACTTAAAATGTAGGAAATATAGCGATCAGCCGAGAGGATGAAGCGCTTGACGACATCTAGCGTGATTTATATAAATAAAATGAAAATATATCAGACAGCCCTAGTCCAACCTCCTGGTGCTTCAGTTTCATTATAGGAATAATGTCATCTCATTATAACTAATAATCTACGTATTATTGAAGAGACTAAAATGTTATATGCATTAACGGCCACCCCTTTTCCCCAGGGGGGAGCTGCCCCTGCTGGAATTTTGCAGACACCTATATTGCAGTGTACAAAGGCAGTTAACCAGACAAATTGTGAATACTGGGACCTTTGATTGCTTTAAAATGTAAACAATCTTGTCTTTGGTTGCCACCATAGTCTGCTTGGTACTGCAATATGTGTATAAATATCCAAACTATTTTTCGCGATGAAATAACGTAATGCGCATGGTTACATTTTACAAAGGTGGTAAAATGACACCCGATCCTAAAGGTCGGTTGTTTAAATAAAGTAAAGATGACAGTAAAAAAATGTTTTCTTCTTCCATTTACGTGTTTTGCAATGGACTTCCACCAAGTATCGTCCGATTCAATTAATTTTAAAAAATATTGTCTTATTTTCCATAGTGCCATGTTCGAAAAGACAAGAAAATTTGTACCTTTACCCCTTAAATAAAGCTGCTTATACAGGGTTAGGAAAAATTACCAGAACGGTCGATTATTTCAAAATATACAGGGGTTATCAAAAAACGTCTTATATAAAAAATGTAGGGCTGTTAAAAATCTACATATCGGTGATAAATTGAAATATACAGGGTCGCCCACAAAGTTGTGGAGAATGATAGTTATATTGTTTTAAATGGAATACCCTCTATATTTTTACTTATTTTGATTGTCGACTCAATTCTAAACATTTTTTATTAACCATGTGTTATACCTAAATTCATTACTTTCCTACATAAATTGATCAGCTACAAAACACAAAATAAATTTCAAGAAACAATTTATTAAGTTAACTTTAAACAAAAACGTATAACAAATCATGGCAATGCGGCTCTATTTTTTAATAAGTGTTGAAAATGACCCCCATTTACTAACTGACTGATACAAATTATCGCAAAAATGTCTTTGGGTGTCTAAAACCATTTCCCTTGTTATTCTCGCACTTTCATTGACAATTTTCATTCTTAATTCTTCTAAATTATTGGATTTATTTTGATAAACTATGTTTTTCAGGTGACCCCAATAAAAAAAATCTAATGGCGAAAGATCGGGGGACCGTGAAGGCCATTCGATAGGCCCTCTTCTTCCTATCCATCGATTTGGGAACGTGACATCCAAAAATTCTCTAACTTCGCGAGTAAAATGCGGAGGAGCTCCATCTTGCTGATACCAGGTTAAGTTAATATCAGCATTTAAATTGTTTATAGCTGGAACTATTTCTTGCTGAAGAAGCCGATCACCGTTCAAATTTCCCTCGATAAAAAAGGGTCCAATTACATGTCCCGCAAACAATCCAGCCCAGACATCAACTTTTCTTGAGTACTGTGTATGCAGCTCTTCATACCAGTTAGGGTTATTTCGGGCCCAGTAACGGTAATTTTGCTTATTCACCATTCCGTGTAGTGTAAAAGTGGCTTCATCCGAAAACACAATATTGTTTGAAAAATTCGGGTTTTCTTTCATATTTCTAGTGATTATTTTGCAAAATTCTAGCCTTCGATCACAGCCAACGCCAAAAAGTTCTTGTACAACATTAATTTTGTATGGATGCATTTTCTCAGTATGAAGAACGGTTCGTACAGATTTTTGATCAATTTCATGATCCAAAGCAAGCTGATTGGTGGATTGTTTGGGATTTTCTTCTATCGCAAGCAGAATGTCCAGTTTTTTTTCCTCGGAGGTAGCAGTCCTAGGTCTTCCAGATCTTGGGCGGTTTTTTACAGTACCAGTCATTCTGTAACGCTCAATAGTTTGAAAAACTGCATTTTTTTAATGTGCCTGTCTGGATGCAAATTATTGTAAATATTACATACCTCCTGATATGATCTCTGTTTATCGCCAAACCCCCTTAAAATTAAAATATCAATTCTCTCTGTTTCAGTAAGTAAAAATGCCATGCTATTTTCTTTTTTGTCTATTTCTGTCAGAATTTGAGTTTCAGGTGTCAAACTATTAATTATTTATTAGTAACCATGGTCGTGCATTATTTGTTGTTCACTATGTTCGAAAATCGCATCGTTATACGTTATTATTTGAAACGCCGATTTCTAGGAAAGTAATGAATTTAGGTATAACACATGGTTAATAAAAAATGTTTAAAATCGAGTCGACAATCAAAATAAGTAAAAATATACAGGGTGTTCCATTTAAAAAAAATATAACTATCATCATTCTCCACAACTTTGTGGGCGACCCTGTATATTTCAATTTATCACCGATATGTAGATTTTTAACAGCCCTACATTTTTTATATAAGACGTTTTTTGATAACCCCTGTATATTTTGAAATAATCGACCGTTCTGGTAATTTTTCCTAACCCTGTATAATTCTAAAATACCAAAACTTTTTAACTGTTTTTATAGTTTGCATGATTAAATAACATCAGAGTTTAAAATTATCCTTATTTTCTTTTGGCTGCATGTCGTATACATAAAATCAGGGCGTCGTCGAACGCCCGACTGCTTACACGAATGGCAATCATTTCCAATCTGCTTTTAATTTGTTGCCCGCATTTTCTAAAATCTTTTTTCCTTTAAGATGTACTTGATAGTAATTAGAAAAATTAATTCCCATAGAAACTGAGTAAAATTGTGTTCAAGAAGATTTTAAATTTCAGTTTTTTTGTCACAAGATAAATTTCATGAATAAAGTGCTCACAGAGAAACGAAATAAAATTAAAAAAGTATCGACGATTTGACGAAGTTATCTATTGGCATCGAATGATGAAAAGTGTGTTACAAATTTAATTTCAAAAACGGGTAAATTGATATCACAGCTGCGTAATGTAGGACTTAATCATGTGGAAAACGATAATAATTGCAAATACATTTTTTTAATACTTATCGCCAATAACAACTACGCGGCTGCAGGCAAAAAGCATTGAGCCACAAGTTAAATATCACCTGCATTGTCATTAACACGTTTTTATTAGCTTCACCTGTATGTTTGTATGTTTGTAACCGACTTCTTTGAACCCGATTTTGACCCACTTTAAACGGTCAGATTTAATTTAAATTTTGTAGACTTATCAAAAACCGCTGATAATACAATAATCTACAGGCAAAAAATTCTCCTGTCAAATTTTAACAGCTGTCTGATATAAAACGAAGAAGCGATTTTGACGAAACAAATTATGGGGTCGTATAGTATTCGATGCGGAGACTTCGGGAAAAATAAGCAAAAAATTCTTCAGTCAAAATTTGACAGCTGTCAATATGTTAAATCGTTTTAAAAAATGATATTAATTTTGAATTCTCAACGTCATTCAATCTATTGCCAACCTATAACCTATTTCGCGTTGATTTTTTGAGTTTATTATTTTAATAACTAACATTTAAAGAAAATCAATATCCTCGGTACATTATTTAGGTAGTATCTGCTATATTACAAAACTATCAATTTATTTCATTGCTAATTTTGGGAGAATTGTATAGTAAAAGAACACTGAGAGACAATGACATAATAATGTTAAAAGAAATCTTACCCGATATTTTTCGCTATACAATTCTCCTAAAATAAGTTATGAAATTCCTCGATATTTATTAAATATGTCAATTATTACGTATAGAATATCAAGTCGATACTGATTTTCTTTAAATTCTGTATAAAAGCTAGAAAACATAAATAAATCTACGCGAAATAGGTTATAGGTTGGCAAGCATGTTGGTACTCCCACCTTAATGAGAAAACTATAAGGTCGTAGTATGTATATTGACGGTGGAAAGTTGAATAAAATACGCAAAAAATTTTCTTGTCAAAATTTGACATCCGTCAATATGTCAGAATTATTACAATAACCATTGAATATCAAACTATATAAGAATGACGGATGTCCGAGAAAAGTTGACAACCCATTTGTTTTGGCCGCCATTGTGGAGTTGATCGTAACTCTAACCTTAAATCTGTCGCCTATCTGTCGTTATAATGCAGCGCCTCGGCAACAGATGTCTCAAATTCACTGATGTGATGTCGTGGTGTTGCCGCATATCGTATTTTATTGGAATTTTTAAGAATTCAAGCATTTTTAACAGACAATAAAATAGGAGGTTCTCAATTCCAGCCGAATGTATGTTTTTGATAATAATATGTACGCTGATTACTCCGGGGTAATTGGACCGACTTTCATAATGATTTTACCGTTGCATTAGGTGTTAAATGTTAAACAAATAAAAGTAGATAAAAAGCGACAGCAAGTATAACTAAAATAGGTTTTATTTCGTCGAAAAATAGCAAAATACGTAATACACTAATACAAACAAACTGGATGTTTCTTAAGTAAGAAAGTAAAACCTATTTATTTTAACCATTTTGAAAAGTAGTATATGTATAATAATTGAAAATTAAAACCGAGTTATACAAACGAACCGCACATCATTCATATTTTACCCAACATATACGTTGTAGGTAGCCTAGGTAGGTATTGAATAGTGAGAGTCGTCATTTAATTCTGTTAGAAATAGAATACATGGCGGTTAATATGTTTTCATGTAGTTAACGTTGGAACGTCAAAAGGTTGAAAATATTATAAGCTACAAAGCAATTAAAAATGGGGACATTTTTAAGTCTAGACTATACTATAGGTAGGAAAATAAATGTAAGCTACTTAAATCTAGGATAGGTGTAGGTACTTATGTGAAATCAAGTTTTACGATAAGCTATAAAAATAAATTTAAAAAACTCATGCAGCAAGTCAAACAGACAGGCGGGCAACAATGTTTTAATTTAGCAGTGAAAAGGCTAGTCGCTTTCTTGTTGGTGAACTCATTGTGCCATCTATGAATTTAACGTAGCAGATTTAGGACATCGGCTCATATGGCCTTCTTATAGTTTGATATTCAATGCAATAACCGATAGTAATGAAACAAACTCGGGGTCGTTCGTATCGATATTGTCGCTAAAAATAGAGAAAAACAATAGGTATAAAATTTTGAAAATTTTTTCGTTTGTTCGGGTTTGTATGTATGTATGTTTGTTTGTAACCGACTTCTTTGAATCCGATTTTGACCCACTTTAAACGGCCAGATTTAATTTAAATTTTGTAGACTTATCAAGAACCGCTGACAGTACAATAATCTGCTAATCTAGCTCAATCTACTCAAAAAAATATTTTTTCTTAACAATAACTCAAACTAAAAAATGAAAAATAAATATAGTTTAAAAAAAAACTAAAAAACACGCTTTAATAATTAATCAAACTAAAAAGCGGAAAATAAATAGAGTTTAAAATAATTCTTGAAATTCTTAATATAGGCAGAAAATAATAATGAACGATAAACATTAGTATTAAAGTGAAAAAAAAGCGTGGGGCGCTTTGTGCTATATTTTTCGTATATCGAGCACCCCACAGTTTTTCACAATAATACTAATGTTTATCGTTCATTATTATTTCCTGCGTATATTAAGAATTTCAAGAATTATTTTAAACTATATTTATTTTGCGCTTTTTAGTTTGATTAATTATTAAAGCGTGTTTTTTAGTTTTTTTAAAACTATATTTATTTTTTGGTCACATGTACCAATTGCAAAACAGTATTTGCCAAAGCCACCATTTTTGTTTCACACATCGTTGGATTGCCTAATTATTTCTTTAAAGGTGGTAGACAAGGTAGTATTATTAAAATAATTACCTTGTCGGACTTCCATTGTCTTTATTTTGTTACTTAACACAACGTTTCGGTTAGTTAGTATCTCTAACCGTTTACAAATGTAAACTAAATTATAATTCTGAGGCTACTGTCTTAAATACTATCCATGTGCAATGAAGCTCGATGTCTCCGCCTACGTACATACTGGAGTGTGAAGTTTGGGCTGTTTGTTTTGGACAAAAAATGCTTCCAGGTATTGGGAATATCTATACTTGGTTTACTAAATATATGGGTATTTTGGTTCATAAATACTGCTTTTTTAAATTTGCGTTTTCGCCAGTGCTGTTCCTTGTCCAAAACCTTGCCACTGCATATAATAATTGATCTAAACATGTTCCGCTTTACCTGATCTCAAAGTTTCACCCCTTTGTGTATGTTACAGATGTTCTTGAACTCGTACTTTTTGTTTGCTTATCCAATGTGCAATAGGGAACTTGACAAAAATTTTAAATGGTGAAAAAATTCTATAAATCATAAGTATATATTGTCATAAAACATATGGCAGCAAAAAAAACAACATATTTCGTCCCAAAAGACCACTAGAAAGATTTGAAACTGCCCCAAAATTCAAATTATCCCAAGCGGGTAAAAACGGGTCGTGACGTCATGAAGTATAATTCGTGTGTGACATCCACGAAATAGGTTATAGGTTGGCAATAAATTAAACGACGTTGAGAATTCCATCTTAAAACAACAATACAATAACAATAACACACGGCAATCCAAATGCAAACTCGGTAGCTCGGCCACCGGTCAGGATGACGGATGACGGAAAAGTCATACTTCGTGACGTCATCGGGCTTGGCGCGCTTAAAAGGTCGTTTGAAATGCTTCTGACACACGCGAAACTTTAAAGAATTTTTACCAAGTTATTACTGATTTTTAAGGAGTAATAATTGGGGAATATTTTTTTTAGGCCAAACTAAATCATATTATTGAAAAAAAAAATTGGAAAGTTCCCAATTAGTCCCACTTTCAAGGGAATCGATAGATGCAATTTTTGTGTTTTCATTATTGTGGAGTTTTACTTTTATAAGAAAACTTTTAAGCGTATTTCCGGATTTGCGGCTGTTTTGATATTATAGTTTTTGGTCTTCTTTTTAGAATTCGCCTTAACATAAGGTCTTGGAAGAAATACGAAATTTGTGAGTGGCTGTGTGCACTTCGATATGATACATAGGAAAATACCTTTTGTATTTAAGTGCAAAAAAAATTCTCTATTAATTAGCATAGCTCTTTCGACTTTGTGGTCATTTTCAGTACCTCCTGTAACAAATAACACGAAAGCTTTGGTAAAAAAATTTATAATTTAAATGAATTTTAAAAATTGATTTTTTTTTTCAGTTTATTTTGTAGAAAATTTTGGCAAGTTGTGAATAGAATAGGTCGTATCAATGTGTGAGTGGAAAAGAGAGTAGGTATGCAAAACCTCATATTCACAATATAACAATATATAAGAGGATACTATCTTTTTCATTCACCCATTGATTCGATCTATTCTATTGACAACTTACCAAAAAGAAATTCAATTTTCATATCTTTGTAATTTATTTAAATTATAAAAAAAATTCTTACCAAAGCTTTCTTGTTATTGGCTTACAGGAGGCATTAAGATGACCGCAAGGTTGAAAGCGCTCTGCAAATTAATAAAAGTTATTTTCCTATTTAAGGGCGACAACAGAGGGAGCGGTTTATGTCGAGTCGACAGCCGAGTCGGCCGCAGAAGCGGCACCTCCTAAATGAAACCTTTATTGTATGAAACAGACGGTGCGTCGATTCGGCAGCGCAGTATTTGACCAGTGGCGCAGCAATTATTTAATGGAGGGAGGGATTTTTTTATGCAAGAGGTATTTAGGGGTAGAGCTCATATTATAATACTGTTTTCCCAAATTACTGGTTTTTACCGACATTAGAATACACGGGTTTATCTAAAGTGAGTTGCCCAATTTTTTTCAATAGTAAAATAATTTACACCAATGATATAATTGGACCCTCAAAGGAGGACGTTAACCCGCAAGCTACAATCCCCCTCCCCCTCTCGCCCTTTACTGCTGCTGTACTTAACGTGTTACCGGATTTTCTCGAAATTTTCTACTGCTTCGCAATGTATTCTTTATATCCTTTAAAACTTATTTTTATTACTATTTCTGCGTTTATACGAGTTTATAACTCCCAATTCAGGTTTAGTTTATTTTTGTTTTTACTTAAAACACATTTTTTGGTTTAGTTAGCTTGAACCGACACATAAACATCGATAAAATGCTGACTTCAATAAACCATATTTATAAAAAATGTAATCAGAAAATACGGCAAAATCAACAGACAAACACAAGCAAAATAAACAAACATAAAGCTTTAACAGGAAAAGGCAATGTTTATGTTTACATGCCGTTTTAGGTCGTTAGGCGAGCAATTTAGATCCACCTTTTCGCTCTACACATGGTTAATAAACTTACAAGAATGAAAGGCATATTGATTTCTTATATTTCATTCATTACTTTATTCAATTACTTACTATAAAGTGAAATAAAAATAAACCTTAAGAATTCATTTCAAATTGTTAAAACATATATGAAGTGTTTTCCATAGAGACCGACTGAAGGTTCGGTTTCGGCTAGTTTCGGCCAAAAATCTAGTTTCGGTGACAGTTTCGGTTTCGGCCGAAACTCAATGTTCGTGAATTGTCGTGCACCGTTCGGCTAACTTTGGGTGGGTTCGTAGGGGCAGTGTTGTCTATATAAATTGATTTTTTTTTAGTGGGACGAGTTCAATCCGTTCCCAAGATCGATCTCGTCCTATATAAAATAAATTAAATTTCAGTATGCAATAAAATTTTTAACATGTATAAATAAGTTTCGGTTTGAGCCGAAACTGAGACCAAGGCCGAAAATTCGGTTTCGGCTGAAAATATTGTTTCGGTCGGACATTAGTTTTCGATTTACTGTGAGATTCTGTAACCTTATGACGACTGTAGGTCTAAAAACATGTTTGTATTTTTTTTAATGTTTTGCATTCCTGTCAATATTTATAGGGTATTATGTGAATAGGAATCACAATATAATGCTTTTAAATTGCCACTTAACTAAAGAGCTGTTTTTCCATGCTACCTAAAAGAAAAAAAATCACCTTGTTAAAACATTTAAAAAAAATTTGCTAATACCTAATAGGTACCTTCAAATTTAAACTGCAATAAAATAATTATAGGATTATAGGAGAAGTAAAGCGCTTTTTCTACAATTAAGAAAGCAGAACAGCGTCCCCAAAAACGAACGTTAGTGAGAAAAAACTGTTCAATACTATACCGGGTGTAACAGGGTCATGGTACACCCCCCGTATATCCGGTAGTTTTAAAGGTAATTGATTGAAATTTGGGATATCCCCTATACATAATAAGCGGCACTTTTTGACCTACAAATGATTTTTTTTTTCACTTCCGGTTTCGCCGGAAGTGACACCAACTTACGATTTTTAAATGGAACACCCTGTATATTATTACATTTTTGAATTCTGCATGATTTTCTGAATCCAATGATATCACAAAAGTGACATTTCAAGCGTAAGAAATATGTATTGTTTAATTTTTAATTTTCCATTTAAGTGTGCCATGACGGTTCCGATTTATTCCAATTGATCCATCTAATGCTAGAAAAATCATAGTGCCGTCAAAAATACTAAATTGCGTTTTTTATAAGCAAATAAAATTCATCGTAATCGTTTTTGGGGTAAAACTCAATTTTTCCAAATGGAACCATATTGGTACCGTGGTACCATTTCTTAGTACTAATAATAAGGAATTTATTCATACCTGGTAATAACATGTGCGATAAGTACAATCAAAATTATAGCTAAAAGAAAATACAATTATTTTGTTCTAATTTAATGTTAAGAAGTTACTAAGGTGAACAAAAATAACAACAAATGTAAAGACCTTTCCAATACACAATAAAAACACCGATACACCACCGAATACTTTTTTGACAATCTGAATAATTTCATTGTTTTCAAAGCCACCTTAGTAACTTCTTAGCATTAAATTAGAACAAAATAATTGTATTTTCTTTTAGCCGTAATTTTGATTGTATTTATCGCACATCTTATTACCAGGTATGAATAAATTCCTTATTAATAGTACTAAGAAATGGTACCACGGTACCAATATGGTTCCATTTGGAAAAATTGTGTTTTACCCCAAAAACGATTACGATGAATTTTATTTGCTTATAAAAAAAGCAATTTAGTATTTTTAACGGGACTTCGATTTTTCTGGCATTAGACGGATCAATTGGAATAAATCGGAACCGTCATGGCACACTTAAATGGAAAATTAAAAATTAAATAATAAATATTTCTTACGCTTGAAATGTCACTTTTGTGGCATCATTGGATTCAGAAAATTATGCAGAATTCAAAAATGTAATAATATACAGGGTGTTCTATTTAAAAATCGAAAGTTGGTGTCACTTCCGGCGAAACCGGAAGTGAAAAAAATCATTTGTAGGTCAAAAAGTGCCGCTTATTATGTATATGGGATATACCAAATTTTAAACTGACGGAGATGCGGGGGGTGTACCATGATCCTGTTACACCCGGTATGTGACAGCAACGCGCTTTCCTACTGTAAGCAAACGAAAATTGCTAGACCGTTGTGTAGTGATAATATCAAGGTAACTTAGGCAATAGGAAATAGGAGTTAATGCTACCATATTATAATGGTTTATAGCCATTATTGCTTTGAATACTCACAGTAATTATGAAGATCTATTGGGGGTGTAATCTGGTTGTATATACTGTATTAGTTCCTACTGGCAGTTGTAATGAAACTTTACATTAATCATAATAATATTTGCTTGCTACGGTTAATAAAGTATTATACTTGTTGTCGCTTAATATTGCATATGATTATCTATTATGCAACATGGATTACTGAGATGATAAAAATCGTCCATAGAATATATAGGTTGTGCGAAATAAGAATCTTCTATTGCTTTATTTGACAAGTTTAAAAAACTTAAATACAAAGTAAAGGTAAATTTATTGAAAGAGGTATTGATACGAACAATAAAATTCAAATTCAGACAGGACAGCTTGAATACTCCGAACAACGATGCGACCTTCGCAACAAATACGTTAAAAGGTTCTAACGGATACAATTCGTTTTTAGGGACGCTGTTCTGCTTTTTTAATTCTAGAGAAAGGGCTTTACTGGAAGAAAATGCGTCGCATTCGGTGGATACAATTTATTTCTGAACAAAATTGTTGTATTAAAAATATGTCATTATTCAACAAGACTGCTGCTAATGGAACTGATTACTCCCAATTAAAAAGCTGTTCCAGCAAATCTGCAATTGATATAACGCTTAAGTGGGTTTGATACACTAGCAATTTATTTAATATTTTTATTTATTAATATATAAAATAAGCTATCAATACAAACTGTCTTAGTAAAACTGTTGTATTAGGTCATTTTCCTCAGTGTAATTTAAGTTTAGAACGTTGTTAAGTCGGTGAGTAAAGTATTTTTCACCCTAAATGGTATCGACTTATTGACTGCAATAAAACTACCGGTTTAATCCCATTGTTATACACAATCAACAAACAAATACACTACAGGGTAGGACTTTAGATATTTAATTCGTTATTAGTAATATATTATTTAATGACATGAAATATCCTAAATGACATGAAAGATGTTATCGCAAGCACAAGATAATTAAATACTACCTGCTATAATTACAAATTATAATCCGACCCTGACCGACAGTTTATTTGCATTTTTATGGCCGAGCTCTTGCAAAACGTCCCAGGTAGTTAAACGGGGTCAACCATTTATTGTGAAAAATACTTTACCAGCATTGAAGTGTTAATATTTCGTAAACGGTTGAAGATAGGTATACGAAAAAGCTGATACGTTTCTTTACCAAAATCCTGTAGAAGCAAAGTTTTAAAGTAGTATAGAAAAGGCAGCACATGACAAAATATATGTTAAATCGCACTTCTCATTTTAATGTTCTACACATTTTTTTCATGAATACGAAATATGACTGTACAGGGTGTCCAGTTTTCGACACTTTTGACGGGTATCTCAGTTATTAGTACAGATAGAATGATGCGGTTTTCGCAAACCTGTGTCACTTTTTTATGAAACAAACTATGCTCTTAACGGATTTATCATGACCATCTTGGTTTTTGAGATACAGGGCGAAATTAAAAACGGTGCATTTTCAGACACCCCTTGTATTTTCGTTATCTTATACCTTATCGAAAATGTAAGAACGTGGTGTTATACAGTTTTTTACGTAGAATCCAGTGGCGTAGTTAATATTTTTCCAGGTGTCCCCATTTTTGAGAAATATACCAAAGTTATGTTTTTTTAAATAGAACACCCTGTATATTTTTTCATATTTGCATTCTGCTTACTGAGAGCTTTTCAAAAATATATAATAGTTGGCACTTTGTTTTAACAGGAAGGTTAAAATTCATATTTTTTAAATAACAAGCTTTAAGTTGACAGTAGGCCGTGTATTTTACTTTAATAAAAATAAATTGACGATACACTACACCATCAATATTACTTTATAGTTTAATAAACTTTTAAGTTTTTTAATACTTTCAATAGTAAAAAGTCATTTCCTCTTATTGTTACTTAGGTATATTATCGGAATAGACAAAAACATCTAGTAGGCCCTGACTTATCCAGGCTATAAAACAAAATTTTCATAATGGCGTTTAGCTCTTGTCAGAATTGTATTTAGGTAGGTATTTAAGGTTGAAAAGTTACTCATAATTTATTTATGATATTGTTCAATTTCAACGATGGCCCAAAAATATGAAAATTATGAAAAATACGATATGCTGGTATGCTTTATACAAGCCAGTAACTTTTCAACCTTAAATACCTAAATACAATTCTGACAAAAGCTAAACGCCATTATGAAAATTTTGTTTTATAGCCTGGATAAGTCAAGGCCTACTAGATGTTTTTGTTTATTCCGATAATATACCTACGCAACAATAAGAGAAAATTACTTTTTACTATTGTAAGTATTAAAAAACTTAAAAGATTGAAATTAAACTATCAATTGCCAAACCAATTGATGGTGTAGTGTATCGTGAATTTATTTTTATTAAAGTAAAATACACGGCCTACTGTCAACTTAAAGCTTGTTATTTAAAAAATATGAATTTTAACCTTCCTGTTAAAACAAGTGCCAACTATTATATATTTTTGGAAAGCTCTCAGTAAGCAGAATGCAAATATGAAAAAATATACAGGGTGTTCCATTTAAAAAAACATAACTTTGGTATATTTCTCAAAAATGGGGACACCTGGAAAAATATTAACTACGCTACTGGATTCTACGTAAAAAACTGTATAATATCACGTTCTTACATTTTCGATAAGGTATAAGATAACTAAAATAGAAGGGGTGTCTGAAAATGCACCGTTTTTAATTTCGCCCTGTATCTCAAAAACCAAGATGGCCATGATAAATCCGTTAGGGGCATCGTTTGTTTCACAAAAAAGTAACACAGGTTTGCGAAAACCGCATCATTTTATCTGTACTAATAACTGAGATACCCGTCAAAAGTGTCGAAAACTGGACACCCTGTACTTTAATGTAAATTTAAAAATTAATAAAATCATTTTATGGTAATTCATACGTAGATAATGTTTTAAAATTGAACGTTAAATTTTCTTGAGGGTAATAAAATTAATATCCACTACAACATAATGACATGCAATTTTTGAAATAATATGCATAGATATAACGCTGGTTAAAGGTATATCGTAACATGCAACCTTCAGTAAAATATCGGGATATTTTACAATAATTACTTTTTATTATTAAATTATTTTATGTTTTTGAAGTCATAACCATTTTATGACCTATGTTATGGATTTTATTTGTTTTGGTATCGTTCGTTGAATATAACTTTAAGTATTTCTGTATCAACCTATCGTTTATAAAAAAAACTAGACACGAACGCAATTTTTTCTTCGTTGTAGAGGAATATCCTCTTTTATTAAGGGCAACCTTTTTAACTGGCGTGGAAGCTTTTCAATATTATTATAGTAGTGGAACAGGGGCGGATCCAGACTTTTTTTGAGTGGGGCGCGACTTAATGAAAAAATAAAATTTTATAAGTAAAATACAACTAATAATAATTATAATTACCTAGTAAGACATCACGTAAAACAGCTAAACGGAAATATCTTTTGGTGAAAAAAGTTTTAAGGTCATGACTGGTATTTGCACTAAGGTGCGTGAATGCAGTTTCCAGGAACATTAAACTATAATTTCCACTATATTTAAAATATATTACACACATTGATTACCAAAAAAAGACATGAACAAAACATACACTTGTTTTTAGAATTCTGACGCCGGTAACTGACCTATTTTTGCACTTGCGTGCATTATGTTCCGCCACGGGCAGGCAACCAGCGTTTCTGTTCTGTGACTTGAATACTCAAAAAGGTGTCATTCTGCTTTTTAATGTTTTAAGATTCTATTTTTGTACACATAAATGCAACCCTTACCCTACCTCGCGCGTGATTTGGAGATGTAACCCCGCTATGGGGCAGGCGGTTTTAGAAAGACAAGCGCGCAGACTGCACTCTAAGTACATCTAACAGATCGGGATAGCTTGATTACGCACTGGCGGCGTGGATTTGTTTTGATGCGTAATAACTATATGAAACTCAAAAATTACAGTCTAGGAATAGTAAAAATTAGATTGCGCTTAATGTATTTTGTCGGAAAATTATAAAAATTTACATTGCGTTTTTTACTGTGTTGGTCTTACTTCAAATTTAATATTTTGATAATTCACGTAATATGAGCTTTTTGAAAAATGAAATTTTTTTATGTTTGTTTTCAGAACTCCAGAACAATGCCCAAGCGTCGTCTCTCTGTTGGCCGAGTCATACAATCCTCACGTTCGATATGGTGCCGCCATGGCGCTGGGAATAGCCTGTGCAGGCACAGGACTACGCGAAGCCATAGCTTTATTGGAGCCAATGGTGATGTTCGATCCTGTGAACTTTGTTCGTCAAGGAGCCCTTATTGCATCGGCCATGATTCTGATTCAACAAACCGAACAAACGTGCCCTAAAGTTAGCTTCTTTAGACAGACTTACGCACAAGTGATCGCTAACAAGCACGAAGATGTGATGGCTAAGTTTGGCGCCATTTTAGCTCAGGGCATTATTGACGCTGGCGGCAGAAATGTTACGATGTCTCTGCAGTCCAGAACTGGGCATACGAATATGTTAGCTGTCGTCGGTACTTTGGTGTTCACTCAGTATTGGTACTGGTTCCCCCTAGCTCATTGTTTAGCTTTGGCGTTTACGCCAACTGCTTTAATTGCCCTAAACGCGCAACTCAAGGTGAGTTTTTGTTGCAAATACTTAAACTGATACATGTTGTTCATTATTATGCGCTGGCATATCCAAAATATTGATTTTATTTGAAATTCTATTGAAATTAGGAAATGTGGTAGTTGAACCATGTATCCGAAAACCTAAAGGTTAACTTATAAATAAGTTGTAGGTCTTAAAACCATTGATATCTTATGTTTTAATAACACTATTTATATGAAGATCAACAAACAACGAGCAATATAATATAAAAGAGGGAAACTCGAAATTCCGGTTGTGGAATTAGATATTAATGTGCGCAATAAGGAATTGTCGGGAAATATAATTCTAGATACAGGAAAGTGGAAAAGTATAATTTTTGATCTTTATTTAAAAATTTTCAAAAACTTAATTTTTTGAATACGATTCAACGTTACTGGTTAATGGATAGGATACGTTTCCTATCTATCCACATAGCGTGTTCCTATCCTCCAAATATCAAAATCTTATTGATTTTTAGTATTAAGTATTAATATTAAGTATTAATTGCAACTGACAATGGCACGCGTCTGTAGATAAAGTCTGTTCAATGACCGCTGACCGTTACGTCCTATTCTCCATATTTGCGGTACGTCGTAAATTAATCAGTCAGTCAGTTTGACTTACCGGTGGTAAAGGTTATAATTTTTCTTAGGCTTGATCTACATAAAGACGGATACAAAATACGAGCGCGTTTTTGCAAATTTTTAATTATAATTTTTCTACTGTTAATGAAGTCAAAAATAAGTAGTTTATTTAGGGTAAAAGGTTTCATGGGATAAAACATTTTGTGGTTGAAAATCAATATTAAATTTTTAATCAATTTACATTTACTGAGAAATAAATAAAACTCATTTAAAAAATTTAAAATTGAATCATATATTTGTTGTTTAGTGTATCTCTAGTGCATTAGTCTATAAATTTTATTTAAAATATTTTTATTTTATTTATAAAATCATAAAGAAGAAAATATAATAAAAAATTACAACACAACAAAATACAGTTTTTTTATAATTAAAATAAATCATCTCCGCAAGGATCTTCATCATCAGATTCGCACTTACATTAAATTGGCTGCATAACAAATTATTGAATTGCTTGAAATGGTGTTGTTTCTTTTCAGATGCCGAAAATGGAATTAAAATCTAACGCCAAACCAAGCCTCTATGCATATCCTGCGCCAATGGAAGAAAAAAAACGTGAAGAACGGGAAAAGGTTCAAACAGCAGTTCTCAGTATTGCTGCAAGGCAGCGCAGACGTGATCATGATCGTAAACACCGAGATGAAAAAATGGACGTCGACGAAGAAAAAGATGACAAAAAAGTTGAAGATAAGAAAGCTGAGGAGAAGAAACTTGAAGAGAAAAAAGTTGATGAAAAGAAAGCTGATGAAAAGAAAGAAGATAAAAAAGTTGAAGATAAAAAAGCAGATGATAAAAAAGCTGATGATAAAAAGCCTGGTACCTCGACATCCTCTGATGATAAAAAGGACAAAAAAGATGAAAAAGAGGAGAAGAAAAAGGAACCTGAACCTAACTTTGAAATTTTGCAAAATCCTGCCAGAATACTTAGGCAACAGCTAAAGGTTGTGGCTCTTAATGACGCCAACCAATACGTTCCATTGAAAGACGTAGGGATTGGAGGAATTATAATGATTCGTAATTTAAAACCAGGTGAAGAAGAATTGGTTGAACCCGTTCAAGGTAGGCTCATTTGGTATATTTAAAGCATGTTTTTACTAATATTAAGAATCTGTCCCTTCTCATCCTTTATTTTTTTGGCCTCTGTGAAGTCTGTCTGCCTATCTTTTTGGTATCTTGCCGTCGGTATCATTCGGGTGTTCTTTCGGCATGGTGCCGAGAAGTGAGGTACACCTGAACCAATTGAAGGATTCAGTGCATACAGTGGCTCATGAAAGGGACGCATGTCTGGTACCGATCCGGATGGATTTGGGGACGCCCTGAACCAGAGGATTCGGTAATGCGGAAGGTGTACCGTGGAGCGACACTTCTGATACGGATTCCGATGGATTGGGGGGCTCTGCGGCAACATTCTTTAAGTCGCACCACGGAGACGTAAGGGGTTGCCTCCGTCGAGGTCTGTGGTAACGTAAAACTGTAGGTCCCGTCTGGCTGACATTACCCGTACGACGTAAAATGGGGTTGGCAAAATGGGTCGCACTGTTCTGCTTGTTTGGCGCTAAGCCTCCCTTCAACTACTACTCTAACTACTCTCCTCAAAAACTACTACTAAGTTATAGGGTAACAACTAGAACAAATTCAGATGCATGTTGTCGATGATATTATTTTTAGACTGGACTTATTTTCATTTTCCTGCCATAAATTCGCGCTCTGATTCCATAATTTTACAAATCAGGAAGGCTCCGGGAGAGGTTACATTTATAATGCTGTAAACTTTCTGTTAAACTAAGTAATGCTAATGTCAAAACCAACTGGTCTTGGCAAAAAAATTAATTTGTCGGAACTAGAATATTTTTAAAATTCTGTAAAAAATGCAACATATTTATAGACGAATATATTGGTAGCCAAAATAGCTTTACTAACAAAAATCGTTAATAAAATTCACTTGAGGATCTTATTTTTTCTTCCACAGATAGAAACCTGCACGTTTATTTTGTCGTTTCGGATTTTATTTTGGCATAACGAATTTTATTTAAATTTTTTGACCACTTGACCTCTTCTTTCTGTCATATCCGTTTATCTGTTTTCACCAGACTATAATCCCATTAAATTAAAGTTAGTTAACGAAACCACTTTATATATTTTAAATACAATAAATATAATCATACTATTATAAATTAAATAAAAAGTAGTAGCAAATAAAAAGTTATAAATTTGTTTTTTTCTAGCTTGTGGACCCAAGGGCGAAGATGAGAAAGAACCCGAGCCACCAGAGCCATTTGAATGGTTAGAAGATTAGATTTATTTATTGTATTCCATTTTTATATCATTCTCTTGTATTCTCCTTCATATGTAACAAGAATATTAAAAATTCGTTTGATGTTAATGTTTAGTAATTTAACAATAGTTAATAATGTACGTATATCTTGATGCTTAATAAATTAACGTAGGAATCCAGTGATATAATTTTTATTTAGTACCCTTGGAACCAGCAGACCTATTTGGGACAAGAGAGAAGAAAAATCTCAAGCTATGTGGACATGTTTGCATGGCTCACCACATGTATATTTTATAAACTAAGCAAATATTCTGGCGACTGGCTCCCGAGGTCTACTCGAACTGCCAGAAGAAATCTAATTAAGCTTTTGAAAATTTATAACCGACATTCCGAAAAATAATACCGTTTAGATATAAAAATGATTGGCCAACAAGATGCTTTTTATAAAATATCTGCTTTGAGGGAAAAATAAAACCGTTAATGTTTTTTTCCACGAAGTTTTTATTGCTTTATCTGTCGTTGTATGAAAGCAAATCGAAAAATTGCGTGGGGAGAATATAAATGAAGTCCAACAGGTTCCCTTTGAAAATATTAGATTAGTCGGTAGATAAAAGAGTAAACTTTATGAATCGATTCTGAAATCTAATGTTTATAAAACTCTCTAGGTATAAAGTCCAGCTTTCTTAACCAATAATTTTTTTTAAATCTTTTTTTTAGTGAATGTGGTTCGTGCACTGCTGTGTCAAAAATGTAGGGTATAAGTTACATAATTAAGGGGTCCATTCACTTAGTGATTATCGAGCAACCGGGTTGGACAATCTAGTCGCTTGCGATCGAATTTTCAAAAGATTACCCCGTTAGTGGCAATTAGTCAAATTGCAGGCGATATTTTAATTGCCGATCGATTATTTAATTTACCAGACGGAAGGTGAATCGATTACGATTGAAAGGAATTAGGGAAGAATCACACTGAGCGACCATGATCGACCGTCCGCGATCGACCAGTGACGATCAAATTTCCAACACGAACATTCTTACCACAAAAATCACACTGAACGATCGTCCTCGACCGTCCGCGACCGATCTACGTCGACCCTGTTTGAAATTCCAACCTGCTGGAAATTTTGGTCGGTCTCGGACCATCCCACTTAATGCGCATGACAAAATTTTTTATTTTTTTTTATTTTACACCAAGTGGAAGTGGCGTACAACTCTAAAACCTAGCCCTACTTTTTCACGCTGGTTTTATTTGCTCTTGGTCATTTGTGTTTATATTATGGAGAACTAGAGGGTAGGAGGCCGATCGACAATGGCAGCATTTTCAAATTCTGTCCCGGTTTTTTGGTTAGTTCGCTATTGGCCGATAGATGGCTCTCGCGTCCGAAGTGGGCTGATATTGTCTTCTTCTTCTTCTTCGTTTTTAATATGGAAAACTAGATCCTCCATAGTTTTTAACTTTTACTTAAACCTTTTATTTTTCTGTGCTTTTACTTTTGACAATTGACATTTTATTTTTCGAAATAACAAATAACGTTTGAAGGCAAGAAAAGACAAATAACGTTGTATTGTAATTAATTTCCATATTTATAATGAATAATGGTACAATTTATAAAAGTAGAGTTTGCTTTGTGTCGGGGTGGTAAGACAGGGTCTTCTTTAGAGATGAAACGCAGCCAAATAAGTATCTTTCTAGCTCCAAAGGTAAAACACTCTAGCTAGAATGTTCCTGTATTTTAAAAACGAAGCATCGTTGGAACTTTATACAGGCCGAGTTTACTAATAAGTATGACAAAGTAAGTGTAAATTCATATAAAAGTCCTTATTTGTTCCTTACAGAACTAATTTAAATAAAAATAGTTATCGCGTCCATAAGAAACCATTTATTTGATAGCCCACTTCGAACACGAGCGCCATCTTATGGCAACTCTTAAAGCTGAATTACCGATGCTAATTTGGGACCGAATCCAATGCATTGCGATCGGCCTTCTACCTCAAGTCCTCCATAGTTTATATAGACAAAGTATTATCTACAAAAAAATCTTGACATTTGACAGGTTTGACATTTTCGTACGAGCGGTCGACAGCTGTGGTCGGTCGACCAGTGTGACTAGAACCCTGAATTTAGGCTATTTTGATTGTTGGTCGTAGCCGGTCGATCGCGGACGGTCGATCATGGTCGCTCAGTGTGACTCCTGACTATGGAGAACTATAGGGTAGGAGGCCGATCGACAATGGCAGCATTTTCAAATTCTGTCCCGGTTTTTTGGTTAGTTCGCTATTGGCCGATAGATGGCTCTCGCGTCCGAAGTGGGCTGATGTTGTCTTCTTCTTCTTCGTTTTTAATATGGAAAACTACTTTTACTTAAACCCTTTATTTTTCTGTGCTTTTACTTTTGACAATTGACATTTTATTTTTCGAAATAACAAATAATGTTTGAAGGCAAGACAAGACAAATATCGTTGTATTGTAATTAATTTCCATATTTATAATAAATAATGGTACAATTTATAAAAGTAGAGTTTGCTTTGTGTCGGGGTGTAAGACAGGATCTTTTTCAGAGAGAAAACGCAGCCAAATAAGTCTCTTTCTAGCTCCAAAGGTATAGCTAGAATGTTTTAATACCCTGTATTTTAAAAACCAAGCATCGTTGGAACTTTATACAGGCCTAGTTTACTAATAAGTATAACAAAGTAAGTGTAAATTCATATAAAAGTCCTTATTTGTTCCTTAAAGAACTAATTTAAATAAAAATAGTTATTGCGTCCATAAGAAACCATTATTTGATAGCCCACTTCGAACACGCGCGCCATCTTACAGCGACTCGTAAAGCTGAATTACCGATGCTAATTTGGGACCGAATCCAATGCATTGCGATCGGCCTCCTACCTCAAGTCCTCCATACTCCTGACTTAAAGTAGCCTCCAGACTACGCACTGTGGAACAGTTATATACTGTTTAGAAAATAAATTACTAAAATCAAATGTAGTGTTGAGCAAAAATTTGGACAAGTACAAGTTAAGATCAAATATGAACATTAGAAATAAGTTCTCTAGAACCAAAAAGTGTCAAAACTCTCCAATTTACGGAAGCATCCAGGTGTATAATTAAATACCGAAAGTCATCATTAGTAAAGCAGCCAAAAAGAATTTCGTAAATTTTAAAAATTTTAATAAAACTAAAAACCCTCCAAAGATTAAACATAATTATGGTACATTATGTGAACTATCTATATTTTAGCGACTGTTACCTATAAAAGATTTTTTATCTTGATTGTACGCAGTGGCGGTTCGTAAATTCTTAACTTGGGGGGTGCATACATTTTTTTAAGACCACGCCCAAATTTTGTCAATAATTTTTAGTAAATATTTTAAAAATTTATGATTACCTACTTATTTTATTGAAAATGAAATAAGATAAAAAAAATAAAAAAGGACAATTTATTTTTCATTAGTTGGTACAGTTATGTTTAAAAATAAAGTCCAATCTTCTGTTTTTATTTTTTTTATTTGCAGCAAACTTATCAATACCAATAAAGTCCCTAGATCTACACTTTGTGGTCTGTGTTAGTTAATTTCGGGTTTAGGTCTTCCCTCAATTTTAATTTCAATTTTTTGCTCAATACTTAATGAGATGATACTAATCGTTTCTCAAATATTCCACATTCATAGTCATTTTGGCATTAAAACTGTTCATTTTTATTAAAATAAGTCTTTACTACCCAAAATAATAACAAAAATATAAAGGAAAACTCCAAATTATAAATTCATACAGCAACTAACACGCAATGAACTCAACGGCGCACATTTAAATTGTGCGAGTTTTCCTATTAGAATCGCGCTTTCCCCTACCACACCTGCTAGTACAAGGTGAATTTTATAGAGAGACAGCAGAAACCCCGCCTACTTTAATGCACGTGCGACTAGAATTCCTACGCGCTACATCGTCGCTCTTGACAACCGGCTTGGCGAGAGCTATTACACCACCTTTCATTCGATTGTTTAACGGTACGTTAAAATAGGAGGGTTCTAACTTATATTACGGTATCATATACAGTGACCGGCAGAAAGTACGCACCAAAGGGGATTTTTTTTTATTTCAAAACTTACCAAATTTTTTTGGCGGTGGAGAAGTTTTGCATGTCCCTAAACAAAAAAGAGCATAGACAAAACTAGTAAATATTGCGCTGTATACGAGGGAGAGGTGAAAACGTTAAATTCACTCAAGAATAAATTGCCCTTATTTTTCACTGTGGAATTTTTTTTTATTAGGAAATGTTGTTTGCACTTAAAAGTTATCCAAAAATATCAATTTTCAGCTCGGTAGCAAAAATATAAATATTTTTCAGGGCAACTAGATTTCAATGAAAACGATTTTTTTGTAAGGGTTTAAACTTTAATTCATGAACCAATGGGTTTAAGAGTTTTTGAAAAAATGGGCACTGCAAAATATTGTTAAATGTATGAAGAAACTATCATTTGTTTTGCTTATTATTAGAATCCATAGAATAATGTACGGTGTGCACCAGAAAAGTTAGATTATTTTTAACATTATTTTATTAAACGTCCAGGTCTCGCGTATTTAAACAAATTTAAGTAAGTGATGTGTCTAATTGCCCAAGAGCTGTTAAAAAATTGAATTTATAGGTTGCATAGCTTCTATCGATTCGTTATACGAGGGGGCGTGAAAAAAAAAGTAAAAACACTTTTTTGTGCTACCGAGCTGATATTTGGTATTTATGGACAACTTTTAAGTGCAAATAACATTTTCTAATTAAAAAAATTTTACGGTGAAAAATAAGGGCACTTTATTCTTGAGTGAATTTAACGTTTTTACCTCTCCCTCGTATACAGCGCAATACTTACTAGTTTTGTCTATGGTCTTTTTTGTTTAAGAACATGCAGAACTTTTCCACCACCAAAAAGATTTGGCAAGTTTTGAAATTGAAAAAACCCGTTAACGTTAAAATCACTCAAGAATAAAGTGCCCTTATTTTCCACCGTAGAAAATTTTTTTATTAGGAAATGTTGTTTGCACTTAAAAGTTGTCCATAAATACCAATGTTCAGCCCGGTAGTACAAAAAAAGTGTTTTTACTTTTCTTTAGACGCCCCCCTCGTATAACGAATCGATAGAAGCTATACAACCTATAAATTCAATTTTTTAACACCTCTTGGGCAATTAGACATATAACTTGCTTAAATTTGTTTAAATACGCGAGAACTGGACGTTTAATAAAATAACGTCAAAAATAATCTAACTTTTCTGGTGCACACCGTACATTATTCTATGGATAAGAAGAATAACTTTATGCATAACAAATGAGGGTTTACTTCATACATTTAACAATATTTTGCCGTTCCCAATTTTTCAAAAACTCTTAAACGCATTGGTTTATGAATTAAAGTTTACACCCTTACAATAAAATTCGTTTTCATTTAAATCTAGTTGCCATGAAACATATTTATATTTGTGCTACCGAGCTGAAATTTGGTATTTATGGATAACTTTTAAGTGCAATCAACATTCTCTAATAAAAAAAATTTCCACAGTAAAAAATAAGGGCAATTTATTCTTGAGTGAATTTAACGTTTTCGCCTCTCCCTCGTATACGGCGAAATATTTACTAGTTTTGTGTATGCTCTTTTCTATTTAGGGACATGCAGAACTTTTCCACCGCCAAAAAAATTTGGTAAGTTTTGAAATAAAAAAAATCCCGTTTGGTGCGTACTTTCTGCCGGTCACTGTATATTAATGAAACTTCTTCCTTCCTCTCCCTATTGTTATTTTTATTAGTCATTCAGATATTGTCTGCTGGCGAAGCTACTGCATAGCGAAACATTAAGTCAATTTCTTCAATATAGTATTATAGGGAACGCTATTTGCGTTTTCGCCGAAAACATCTGCCATTTTGCAGACCAGAAAACAGATCAACGCTGGCACTGGATTGTGATGCACTTCGTAGTTTATTTAGTTGTCTACCTTTCGTTATTACCAGTGTAACTATCTTTTATATTGGAGTTGGTTCCGTGGGATGGCGCTAAGGTGTATTGAGGGCCGGCCGCCTTGATTCTATAAGTAGGCTTTTAGTACATTTTTCCGTCGTTCTTGGAATTGCTTGGGTTATGGCTGCCCGTCGAGTTCTAACAAGGACGAAACGGCCGTCGTGGTCCACCCGCCCCAGGGTATCCATTGAACTTGGATCCCTGTGTATTCCAATAGAAAAGATAGTTATACA
The DNA here is from genome assembly GCA_963969555.1 of Polydrusus pterygomalis. NCBI lineage: Eukaryota > Metazoa > Arthropoda > Insecta > Coleoptera > Curculionidae > Polydrusus > Polydrusus pterygomalis. The sequence goes on from OZ018376.1 coordinate 86,207,641, forward strand.
CTTGTCCGATATGCCACAATATTTTCTTTCTTTAATTATTTTCTCGGACATTATATCATTCTTTAAACATTTTTATGGCTCAAAACTCAAGCGGATTGCGTGCATTCTGGTGGGTGCCAGCGTTGATCTGTTTTCTGGTCTGCAAAATTGCAGATGTTTTCGGTGAAAACGCAAATAGCGTTCCCTATACTGGATTGTGATGCACTTCGTAGTTTATTTAGTTGTCTACCTTTCCTTATTACCAGTGTAACTATCTTTTATATTGGAGTTGGTTCCGTGGGATGGCGCTAAGGTGTATTCAGGGCCGCCTTGATTCTACAAGTAGGCTTTTAGTACATTTTTCCGTCGTTCTTGGAATTGCTTGGGTTATGGCTGCCCGTCGAGTCCTAACAAGGACGAAACGGCCGTCGTGGTCTACCCGCCCGAGGGTATCCATTGAACTTGGATCCCTGTGTATTCCAATATAAAAGATAGTTATACACTTGTCCGATATGCCACAATATTTTCTTTCTTTAATTATTTTCGCGGACATTATATCATTCTTTAAACATTCTTTAATTATAGAAATACATTTTTTTCTCTACAATGTTTTGGTTTTTTTATTATTTGACCAAATATGCAAAATTTCGGTTTACCTGTTAAACGATAAACTCGGTGATTTGATTTAACAAATGAAGCTAAAATATTTGTTTTAATTACATGTTAGCTTTTCCTAAATTTTACATAAGTTTCACAACAGTATTTCAAAGTACTTAATAGTTCCTGAATGAATTAAATTATTTTGTTTCTTGTGTTTTTTTAATTAAAAAAAACTAAATTGTAAAGGAATTGGCAGTAATACCTTAAATATTTATTTTTATGTTCATCTGGCGGCTGGTTATAACTTCATTGTTCTATTTATGAAACCAAAACCAATATTAAAATAAAGGCAAAATGTATAAAATCCTTTACTGCTTTGAAACAGTAAAAACTTTTTCTTTAAAAATAAATTTCTTAGAACTTTTATTATTACTTGTCAAAAACAATTTAAAAAATTTTCATTTATTAAGTCGTTTGCATTTTTATGAAGGGGTGGACTTTTTTATTCCCTCTTCGGAATTTCTAATTATGATTTTTAACGCATCTCTGTAATAACATCACGAAATATAAAATATATCCCGATTTAAAGAAATCTGAATAGATTTGCATGCAAAAAAGAATAATGTTGCCAAGTGTAAAAAAAAATATAAAAAATGTATGGATTAAATGTATTAAAATTATTTATATAGGGTGATTCATTAAGGGTGGCCACCGGCCATATCTCGAAAACTACTAAGCATAGAAACTTGGGGGAAAAACATTAATAATTACAGTGGCCATGAGAAAATTTTGAAAATTACTTTCAAGTTCCGCATTTTGCCGCAAAAATTAATTTTTTAAATTATAAATTTCTCCCATATGAAGCTATACCTTTGGTTACATCATTCGAAAGCTTAGACAATTCTGCATCATTTTGGTTTAAGGCTCATTGGCGTACCGACATTGATAAGAGTGGGGGAAGCTATCGAAAGTGTAAACATTAAAATCACTCTAACTTCTAAACGACTTATACGATTTTACTAAATTTAAGCTTGTTTGGAAGAGAAAGGTAAGTACCTTCAATTGCCGTATCCAATGGTACACGATAGTTTCTAATAAAATTGCTAGAGGGCGCAATTTGTAATAATAAGTTTTTTTGATTTTACCCCGAAAATTCAAATCATACGGTATAACTATGACACCATAATCGGAAAGTAGAATAAATTTGCAAGAAAAATGTGAAAAGCGCAATGCGATATCTACGTTCGTTTCAGAGTTATTGCCAAAACAATAATTTTTAACACTTTTATCGAAGAAATTATTGTTTTTATAGCTTCGTGGCCACGACAAAAAAATATTTTTAAACTTTATGATTCTGTAATATGTAGGTTTCTTACTCGATATTCCAATGTCCCAAAAAACGATGTTAGAATTAATGACAAAATCATGGAAAACTTCTAATTTAGGCATAATAATTCTAATTTGATGTTTTAAAAAATTAATCTAGATAGCCATGGAGATAAATTAATTGAAGTAGTTGTCAACTGATTTAATTTTGATGTGTTGACAAAAGTTTATTCTTGATTCTATTTGAATTATTTCTTACCTAATCAAAATTTATGCTATATCCTTTAAAAATGGCTTATATCAATGCTGAGGCTTACGATATGCTTGCTGTATATTTTGAATGTTTTCAAAATTGCGGAACGAGAATATGCTGCCAGATATCCTGAAAGATGGCACCATACCAGAAGAGTATTTCGATGACTGGCAATACGTTTAAGACAAACGGGAAGTGTACGACCTATTTCAGTTCGTACCAAAAGACGTCTGGAATCATGGAAAAATTTTTAACAAAACCATCGAATAACTTTATAAATGTTCAAAATGATTTTCATTTTGCAAAATACTCATGATATCGAATTTATGGCCTTTTCAATTCGCTCAATCATATTGTCTCGCGTGGTTGGTCGCGTATTATAAACAATGTCTTTTATTTTTTCCCATAAGTAAAAATCTAAAACGGTTAAATCCGGGGATCTAGGTGGCCATGGAAATAAACTACCCTTTCCAATCCAGCGATTTGGGTATCTAACATTTAGAAAGTCACGGACCCTTTGCGAAAAGTGTGCTGGCCATCCATCATGTTGATACCATATGGCTGTTCTTAGGTCAATAGGAACATCTTGTAAATAGGCAAATTATACTGTAAAAAGTTTAAGTAAGATTCACCATTTAGATTCACATTAAAAACAAACGGTCCGATAATTCTGTGTCCTAAAACTCCGCACCACACGACACACCTGTTTTAGTGATCTTCTTCTCGCATCCAATGAGAATTTGTTTGTGACCAATAATGCATATTATCTAAATTAACTCTACCACTGCTACTAAGAGTGGCCTCATCAGTCCATAAAATCTGGGAAAGGAATTGAGGATTACACATCTCCCCTAGCCAATAGCAATAGTCGAGCCGCTTATTAAAGTCATTTTCCGATAGGGCTTGGTGTAAAACTAGATGATAGGGATGCAGCTTAAAATCCCGTATAATTGGAACACTGAAGTAACACTTATACCTAGGTCTATGGATATTTCTCGTGCGCTTAAATGCGGATCCGCTTCCACATACGCAAGAACGTTTATAATATTGTCTTCATTTCTTACCGGACGTCTTCTGATACGAACTGAAATAGGTCGTACACTTCCCATTTGTCTTAAACGTATTGCCAGTCGTCGAAATACTCTTCTGGTATGGTGCCTTCTTTCAGGATATCTGGCAGCATATTCTCGTTCCGCAATAGGTGCACTTTGAAAACATTCAAAATATACAGCAAGCATATCGTAAGCCTCAGCATTGATATAAGCCATTTTTAAAGAATATAGCATACATTTTGACTAGGTAAGAAAGAATTCAAAAATAGAATCAAAATCAAGAATAAACTTTTGACACCTATCAAAATTAAATAGGCGTGGACTTTTAAAAATGTTTATGGGTGCTGGAGCATGTCCATTTTTATTTCTTACTTGAAAGATGCGCCGCAGGAAATTTTTTTTCAGGTGCCACGCCTTTTTTTGGACTATTAAAACTTAATTCGATTCTACGTTTCGATAGCCCGACCCGAACAACGTAGAAATAAATGCTAAATTAATTTTTATCAAAAATTTTAAAATGAAACACATGATTTGTTAAAGTATTTATTACCAACACAAAATCCCTATACTAGGTAGGTATTGTGTAATATCAATATTAAACTTTTTAAAATGGTGTTATTGAAATCAATTGTGTTTCAATGCAATGCAAACGTATTTTGGCGAACAGCTCGATTTATTAATATATCTCGACTTCTTCAAGGTCCAAATCATCTGCTATTTTTCGGTTTACGTGCACTACCATTTGATCATTCAGTCTTTTCTGGGTCATAGTACCTACTCCTTAAATAAGTTTTTATTCTCCGTAATGCTGGAAATGATCTTTCGGCGGTGCAACTCGATACTGAAATAGTTAAAACGATTATTACCAATTTAATAATTTCGGATATGATATCTTTGGTACTCCAGACACTCTTACCTTATCATTAATAAAACCAGCAAAAAAATCGAACACATGACTGACACTATTGATAACTTTACACAACTTAGATTTTAGTTAAATCAGTTTAAATACGGGCTTCAAGCTCCATAAATACAATACATAGCATAGACAACTAAATGAACTGAGTCTGGGATTCCCCGAAATCCAAAGTGCGCGAAACAGAACAGCGCCCCGCCCTCATTTTCGCCAACTAAACAGTCACCCAACTCGCTGATCGGACAGCAACGCGCGGGACAGGGGAATAAAAAGGGTTGCAAAATGTTGCGTTTCCGATTTAATAGGGGTGTATCACAAATAAACATTAATGACAGTCATAACAACAACAATTATTAAATTATTAGATATTATTGTCATTGTGATGCGGATAAAACAACTAAGTAACGCACGCAATATGTGCGGTTTTAAATAATATAGCTTTTGTTGTGATTGTTTCATCCTTACCTTGACGAAAATTATATTAGTTTGTATGGGTGCTCCGCACCCATAATATATTCAGTATGGGTGATTGCGCACCCATGGAGTCGGCGCCTATGTCAGTTGACAACTACTTCAAATTATTTGTCTCCATGGCTATCTAGATTTATTTTTTAAAACATCATATTAGAATTATGCCTAAATTAGAAGTTTTCCATGATTATAATAATAATAATAATAATAAACGTCTTTTATTAGGATGAACAAAAAAAAATAATTACAAAGACTAACAATAATAGGTAGACAAGCAAAAGCGGGGCGCAGTCTAGCCACAAAGGCTACTCTACTGAACCCTACACTGCTTGCTAAAATAATATTAAAAATATATATATATATAAATAATTACGAATTTACAGATATTATATAAATATCGTAGAGAGAAGAAACAAAAAATAAAAAATTGGTTTAAATAGTTAACATTCAAGGAAAAAGAAAAGTGGGTACGTTACATTCTGATCTGATGGAGAAGACGACAAGACATAATTTGAAGAATTACCTGCAAAACATTGATAAACATAATAATTTAACAAGAATAATTAACGAAGTTGTTCATTTTGAATACTGAGTAGATATTTTTTATATTGCAATTTAAATTTGTTACTGTCAAGAGAAACCATTTCATTAGGTAAGGAGTTGTATAATTTAACAGAGTTGTAGGTAAATGATCTCTGAAACATGGCACTCTGATGTTAAGGCACCGTCAACCTATTAGGAAATCTTATGTCACGGGAGTGTATATTTTCACGAAATACAAACCGACTTTTTAAAGACAGAGGCAGAGCCGGATTATTTAGAGTTTTAACCAAAAAATTCCCCAAATGTAAAGTTCTACGGTTGTTCATTACTAGCCACTTAAGATTGTTAAACGTATGAGAAATATGATCAAATTTTCGAAGTCCAAAAATAAGGCGGGAGCATGTATTCTGCACCTTTTGTATCCTATTCCTATCTGCTACATCAAGGCATGGCCCATAAATGAAATCACAGTAATTAAAGCTGGATAAAACGAGACTCTCACAAAGCATTTTACGCAATTTAAAATTTAGGACATGACGGTTGTTGTATAATACTCTTAAAGACATATATGACTTTTGAATTAGCTTTTTGACATACTCCCTAAACCTTTGTTCAGTATCCAGGATTATACCCAGATTTTTAGCTGTTTTAACTACGGGGAGCCTAACACCATCAATAAACTATATTGATATTATCATTTAAAAAGCCAATTTTGTTCTTTTTCCCAAACAGCATCAAGGATGACTTTAATGGATTCAACCTAAGATTATGATCCAGAGAAAGTTGATTTAACATGCTTAAATCTTCGTTAAGTAAATTCGATGCGTTTATATAGTCTTGGCAATCGAAATGAATGTAAATTTGTGTGTCATCTGCATATGCCTGAACCTTACAGTGCTTTAAGGATTTTAAAATATCTGAGGTATAGATAATAAATAGAAGGGGTCCTAGGATAGATCCTTGAGGTACACCAGACAAAATTTGAATTTGTTCTGAATAATTGTTTTTATTGAAAATTTTTTGGCACCTGTTGTTGAAGTATGATCTAATAAGATTTAAGGATGATTCTTCAAAGCCATAATATTTTAATTTTGCCAGCAAAAGTGAATGATTAAGGGTATCAAAGGCTTTTGAAAAATCTAGAAGAACTAACGCGCTATTTAATTTTTTATCAATTGCTGCCATTATATCATCTGTAATCTTAACAAGTGCTACAGCCGTATTAAAGTCCTTTCTAAAGCCACATTGACTATCCGGAATTATTTTGTTAATGACACAGTATTGAAATAATTGACCATACAAGACTTTTTCAAAAATTTTGGAAAGTAGCGGCAATATACTTATGATTCGAAGATCATTAAAAGTTAAAGGATTATTAATTTTGGGCAATGGTTTACCAACAGAAATTTTCCATTGATCTGGAAAATAGTTAGCTTCTAGACAATAGTTGATAATATGTGTGACATACTGATCTACGTGGGGACTGCAATATTTTAACATTGTTAAAGATATACCATCTGCACCAGATGCATTGGAAGAGATGGAGTGAATTATTTTGTGAATATCTGGTATTTCAGCCATTCTAAAGGAGAAGGTTAGTTCATTATTAAATATTCTACTATTGTAAAAGTTTTCTTTAGGGCTGCAGTCCGAAGCAGTTTTCAAATACTTACCAAAAAATTTACTTATATCATTAGGATCGGATAAGTTATCAGGAATATTACAACTTTTGCTCGAGCTTATATTAAAAGACCTTAAGGAGTTCCACGTTTTTTTGGAATTATTTTCTGCGCAAATAGAATTAAGGTACTGCCTTTTTTCCCTTCTTACCACAGTAACAGCAAAGTTTCTTAAGCGTTTATAATCTTCCCAATCATGAACGTCCCGGGTCTTCTTAAATTTCTGTAATGCGCGATCCCGGTTTTTCATGAAAACTCTAAGGTTAGGTGTAATCCATGGTGCTCTAGGTTTAGTTATTCTAGACTCCTTGTAGGGGGCATGTTTATCAAAAAGAGACAAAACAAAGTTATTAAACAAGCAAATTTTGTTATCTATATTATGTTCGTAAATAATGTCATTCCATCGAAGTGGCCGAAGATCAATAAGAAATGAGTCAAAGTTAAAAGTTTTGAAGTTCCTATACTTAACAATTTTTGGTTCTATGTAAGCTTTTTCGATATTTAAACAGCAATAGACAAGAAGATGATCAGAAACATCAGCCAAGGTCACAGTACCAAAATCATCCACCAAAGCATCATTCGTGACAAAAATAGGGTCCAAAAGGGTACTAACCGTTCTTGATACTCTAGTAGGCTGGTCAATAATCTGAACAAAATTATAGTTTTCAAAAAGTGAAGTTAGGGGATTATTCTCGTTAAACAAGTTTATATTAAAATCACCCACACAAACTATTTCATCCACTGTTGGATAGAGAGCAGAGAATATGTTGTCAAAGTCATTAATAACACTGTTAAAGTTCGTGTTTGGGGGACGGTAGAAGACACAGAATGCATAATATTTATTTTTTATTTTAATTTTTATCACTAAAAACTCAAGAAAATTTGTAACATTAAACTCAAAATTGACTACTTCGGGAACTAAATTATTTTTTACATATACCGCCACCCCTCCGCCTCTACCCAGTCTGTCCTTTCGAATAATGTGATAACCTGGAATACCAAAAGTAGCAATGTCGTCACCATCAGATAGCCATGTTTCCGTAAGAAAGATAAGATCGAAGTCGTTATCTCCAATTAATGACTTAAAATCGTAAAAACCTGTAAAAATTGAGCGTATGTTGAATTGAGCAACTTTAAATTTCAAATTATTCATTTCTTTCTCTCCAAAATGAGCAAACAACGTAAAACAGTAAATACTCCGCTTTTAAACACAAAAAAAATTTATACTTGTACGAAATGCAATATAAATACTACACATAAACTTTTATGATCCTGTGTGGTACCTACATAAAAAAAAAATAAGTTAATTATTCTCCAAACATCTATATCTAAATTTAGTTATATCCCCAAGCATGTGTTATACATAATTGTACTCATTATCCCTAGAAACAAACATTTCCCTAATACACATATAAAATAAATATATTCATTCATTAATGTATGTTCCTTAATAAAATATTGCAGTAAAAATACATATTCATTTTATTGATTATTAACATAATTAAACCCACCCATAGAGGCATACAAATTTGAAAGAATTTTATCTACCCATAGGTACAAAAAACGATGTTCAATTCATAACGCACATATAGTCCTACCGCAGTAATAAAATTTTATTTAGAGATTGTCCTTTGATTTTATATGTGTCCTTTTGTTCTGTTCATCACAGTAAAAAATTTTGCCAGCCGAAGACCATACTTTAGTATTTCCATACTTTTTTTTCGCAGCCATGAGAAGTTCGTATCGTGCATATGTAAGATCCTCATAAATCGCAAATTCATGCAGTGCGTTTAAGTTTCTTCTTAGAAAAAAATACCTCATTACGTTTGAAAGAACTTATAAAATTCACAATTATTGTGCTTGGTAAACTGTTAGTATCCTTAGCACCATCAAGACGAAATGCATAATTTATGTCACTAATTGCACAAGTGACGTTTAGTTTATTAGAAATAAAATCAGTTATCACGTTTAGGAGATTTTCTTCTGGATCCTTCTTGATGCCACTAATGCGCAGATTATTACGCTTGCTCTTTTGCTCTAAAGACTCAATTTGCTGCTGCAAGTCACTTATGGCTTTGCTGTTATTATTAACACTGACTTTAATATTATTTAAGGATTCCCAAAACTTGTCCAGTTTTGCCTCCAGCTGTCCAATTCGAGCTTCAATTTTGCCTTCCAGTTGATTAGCAAAATTTGTACAGACTTTGTTAATTAGCTTCTCCATACTGTCATCGTCTGATTTGCTATTACTTCTCAAGCCACCTGCCATCTTAATTTACGACGGACGGCGACTTTATCGATGCGGAAGGGCTAGCTGTACTTTATTAGGTGTTTGCCACTGATTGGTCAGTTCTTTAAACAATAGTTTCTCGCAATTAAAAGTAACTGAGACTCAATTACTTACATACGAGGTCGGTTTCCTTCTTGTACACAACATGCAAAAGGATTCTTTGATTTATTGACACAACGTACCACACAAACTACACAATTTATACGGAGCTGCCTCACGTGCCTACTCACTCATGCCGATCATCGAATCGAATCCCGTGTTATGTCATTAATTCTAACACGTCGTTTTTTCGGACATTGGAATATCGAGTAAGAAACCTACATATTACAGAATCATAAGGTTTAAAAATATTTTTTTCTACGAGCGTGTGAAAAGTTAGACTTTTCACACCCATTTCAGTGTGAGATGTTTTACTTTAACGCACTAGTGTGAAAAGTAAATTACTTTTCACACGCTCGTAGAAAAAATCTTATACTTTTCACACGCTCGTAGAAAAAATCTTGTATGATATAGGTGCGTAAGAAAATATCTCGTTTAAGACACTCGCTTCGCTCGTTCCGCAAATTTTCATATGCGTGCCTTAAACGAGTTATTTTCACACTTATATCATAAATAGCTATTTTTCAACTCCAAACACGGGCAACTATAGTAGCCGTTTAGGGATTGCTGGCGGCCAAATGTTTATTTTTGAACAGGTCGTAAAATGTCATGTCTGCCCCAGATGACATGTAGGTGATAGATTGCCTTATAATGTTTTATTGGCATTATTGGCATTAATCAAATCAAATTAAATCAAATCGTTTATTTTCCCAGAGACAATTTACAATTGTAGGGGAATAGTCAGGTAGTAAATCTAAAAATGAACAACAAACAAAACAGTTCAATACGCAATATAAACAAAACATGTACAAGCGTTAAGACAGACAATTCAAAAACTCATCCAAACTGTAGAAACATTTAGATATTAAAAATGATTTTAACGACTTTTTAAAACATTGTATACTATTACAATCTTTAATTGTTTCGGGCAAAACATTGTAGACCCTAACACCTAGACATTTAGGAGAATTATAGGCTACTAATCCTCTAGAGTGCGGAGCACGAAAACTATTTTTATGCCTTGTATCAAAACCGTGCACATCCCTGTTTTGTACAAATTGACCTTTATTACAGAAGACAAACACTGCTAATTCTAATATGTATAAGCTAGGATTTTTATTGGAAGGATGTGCCATAATGTCAAGAGTGAATAGAAAATTAGTGTCTTAGGCGAATTTCTACTCTAGTTTGTAACAATCTATGGCAAATAGTATAAAAATAAGAGGACCATTTATTTTGGTACGCAGTCTTGGGGAAATGGCCAGTAAGGACTATTTGTTTTTTTTCATACAAGCATTTAATTAAATATTTTTTTAAAGTTTTGTTGTTGCTATTTTTTTTTTAAATAACGTGTTGAAAAATTCTTTGTGATAAAAAAAAAAGTCACTACACTTCCTTTTAACGTTCTGTGTACTTAACCAAAGCTAACTCCCTTAACACAATATAATTTGTTAGTGTTTACACACTGAATAAACATTTGAGTAACAAAAAATATCAATCCATTTGTTAACCAAATAAAAGTCGATTGCTTTATTATTCAAAAATTGATGTAAATTGGGGGTCTTATAAATATTAATGGCCAAAGTTTGAAAGGTGCAATCAGACAAACTGTATGTGTAAAAAGAATTTTATTTGTTTTCTTAATAAATTAAAACACTAGGTGCCTTACTGATATAAAGTCAAATCTTATATATTTAAGTTCATTTTATTAAAAATGTTCTTTTTATATCAGTATTCAGTTGTTAGTCACTAACTCTCTTTGAAAGCTAGTTTACAAATATACTTTAAACTAAGAAGTTTTGAGTGTGAAAGAAAGAATATTATTATAGGTTTTTTAGTCCTTAAGAAATATTCTTTAGAAAAAAAGAATTAAAATTAAAATACAAAGGGTTTTCATTGTTAAGAAACAACTAATTAACAAACAATTGTTTCTAGTATACTTATATATTATATTAACAAACCCGAAAATTTGTTAGAACTGGCAATCGTGCATAATTTATGCACGTCTCGAACACTGTCTCCCAATCTGTGAATGGTACTAAGACAAACGCAATTGAAAATTTATATGTTCTAGACAGACTTATCTTCCTCCTAAAAGATAATTGAGCCATCATCACTGCCATGTCAGTTATTAATAGTTTCTTAAGGAAAAGGACAGTGGAATAGGTGATTTAACATATATTCTATCATTTACGTATTTAATTTTGGTTTATAACTGTGTGGTTTTGGATAGATACGTTTTTACTTGGTACATTTTATTATCAGCAATGGCTTTTAGCGATTATTTTAAACAGCAGATCAAGGTGAATTATATTGGTGTCAACATGCTCGGTGGATTCGGCCTTTGAGAGTGCAACAAGTCCGGAATTGAGAAACAAAAATTCAAGACAGGAATTCAAAGATCTATTACTCAAAGATTTACATGTTCAATGTCAACGTTTTATTTTAATTTTAAGCGCAGCTGTCCTTGATAATATTCGGCAGGTAATTAACGACATGAGTAGCGATGTATGGAAAAATTGCGAAGCTCATGTTACTGTAGAAACGGAATATCACTGTTTTATCGCCAATAGTGATCCAACTTGAAAACGATTTTACTTCTGAAAATTATGATGATTCCATCAGTTCAATTGTTACTGCATTTTAAATCAATAATGTTTGTTTACAACGTGTTACCTATTAAAATTGTTTTATTTATATTGTATTATCATTTTAAAAATTTAAAACAATATATACCCTATGCATTTTAATTATTTGAAGATACGACGCCTATGATTAGGAGTTTAATGCTTTTTATGTTAAAGTTGCTTTATTTATATTATTATCATCTTAAAAAATTAAAACAATACCCTACGCATTTAAATTATTTAGTTGGCGACGCCTATGGTTAGGAGTTTATTACTTTTTTATGTCATTAAATTAACCTGAGAAACACTATACCCTGGTGAAATCTGGCCAATTTAACGTTAATATGTTGGCGACAGAGACAGACTGGGCTAAGTTCTTTTAGCATCGCCTTCACCATATTTTAAACTTGTACGGGGGTCCTAATGGTATATTAGCATAATGGCTTGCAATAATACAGTATTAATTTTATTTACAATTGAAACATCGAACTCAACATGCGATAGATGTAAAGTTATGTCTTTATTCATTGGTAAAACAAAGAGAAACATTTGACATTCACTAAACTTACCAATGGAAAACGCTATGAACAACTCTGACAACATCTACCGCCCAAATATTATAGAATAGCCAATCAAGCGGTGCGCCTGCGCATGTTTCGTGTTCAATGCTGCGTTGCCATATTATAATTTACGTTCGCAGCATAGCCGCCAAAATGCCATGTGTTATCAATACAAACAGCTGGATTTGTTCTCAGTGAGCGCAAAGTTTGACAACCTATTGTACAGTAATTAAGATGGATAAACTAATAACATTAAACATATAATAGCAAATGATGATAAATGAAATGTTTGTTGTTGGAAATAGGCGAGTTAATTAAGCTAAATTGGTTTATTCTTCTCACTGTTTAACTTAAATTAAAAACACCAAGAAAATGTAGTCTGTAAAACTTGAAGCGTGAACTTGCTACGGCCCACTAAATGAACTGGAAACTTTTAGGAAGCAACCAGTATCAGCTGTTAATGTCACATGTGGGTGTCAACTGTCGAAACGCTTTGTTTTTAGAGAAAGTTGATTCTATTTCTCCTTTAAAATATTGACCGAGTGTCACATATTGCGCAACCGGTTAATTTCTTTGGAGTTACGTTGGACCCAAATTAACGTGCGAGAAGTACGTGAATATTTTTTCTAGTCGACTTTCCAACACACTGTCGCTGTTGCGAAATCCTAGCAGCTCTATATCCCGCTCCCCTCCAAAGAGTTCTTCACCGCATGTAGTGATGCCGCCGAGACGAGAAATTCTCGTGTCTCGTCTCGTCTCGACGAGACGAGAGTGAAATTTTTTTCTCGAGAGAAGTCACGAGACGAGACGAGAGAAGACCGTTTCTCGTCGAGAAATTTCTCGTTTTTTCTCGAATTTTCTCGTTTGTTAGAACACTGAATTTTAGGTATCTCCTAATATATAGACAGAAAAATAATGTGTTTAACGTTCTCACTCTATCGTATTGTAAAGGCATTTACCTTAAAACAGATATTCAAGAGAACAGAATCAAATTGTCTAGCCTCTTTCTTCTGTCTACGGTTAGTAGTTGACATTTTAAAATAATTAACCAAATCTGAAAGAAAGCATTTTCGATTGAAAACACAATATCGAAAAGGACCCCAGTCAAATTTCATTCACAAGGCGAAAGACGATAGATTTTGACTAAATTTAACAATTTTGTATCAAAAATTCGAAATTCCCCAAAAACTTCTCACACAAAAATCATTAATAAAAGTGTGAATTTCATTTCATATCTCTCTTACCAGTTTTAATATTTGACATTACTTTCATAACACCCTGTATATTAGTGTATATCAACCGAAACTTTATTAGCAAATCACAGATAAAGACAACGGAGGGCCATGAAACTAGTGTTATTGAAACAATAGCATTAAGTTAATAGTCTCAATTATGACATTAGTAAATAAATTAAAAATAAAAAGTCTAATATAATTGGTAAAGTGACATTCAGTACGAATGATTCAAGTGTATGCCTTATTTTGCCTCATTTTATGACACAGGTCTCAGACATAAATTTTGCTATTGAAAATAATTATTAAGTGCGGTAAATGATACTTTTCCGCACGAGGTGGCAGTTGCACGAACGGCTCGAAGCAAGTCCGGGCATGCCACTAAGTGAGTGTGGAAACGGAACTTTTCGCACATGTTACTTACAATATTTTTCCTAATTGCTTAAAATTAAGCTTGTTCGTAATAAATTTTTGTATTTTTTGGGTAAAAGGAGCAAAAAATAAAGTGAATTTTTAAATTTTAATATGTCAAATAGAGCATTTTCGGAAATACTTCTTTTAGTTCTTTCTCTTGCACTTTCTATTAATGTAATAAAAAAATTAAGGTTTTTCTCCGGATGACATTCTGGGCTGATCCCTTTATTTAGTCGAGTATTTTCCAAACTATTGCAGTTAATTATGCCTCGAATTATGCCAAAAAATAAATAATAAAAGAAGGGTAGTTCCATTATGAATCAATTATTATTATTATAAATCGTTCTCTATTCTGTATCTTTCACCACCCCGTATATTTTGGACTGAAAATGCCTCGGTGCCAAGCCTATTACATTACGTGAATTATGTCTTATATATGGCCGCTTGCAATATTTTGTTGATCTAAGAAAAATAGTTTCTAAGTCACATGACTAACAAACCGACTTATATTAAACCCTTCTGCGAGACGACCAGATACTTTTAAATGTTTACCCCCTTTAAGATTAGTATAAAAAAATATTTTTTATGATTCCCTACTCACGAGAAAAAACGAGACGAGACGGCAATGGCACTCTCGAGCGAGAAAAACGCGTTTCTCGTCGAGACGAGATAAAAAAAAATTCTCGCCTCACGAGACGGGACGAGAATGGGCCAATTCTCGTCTCGTTTCGTCTCGCGGCATCACTAACCGCATGTAAGGTAAACCTAATTTTTGCCCTCCGCTGTTACCGATTTTCTCCGAAACCGCTCATGCGATTTACTTCAATTTAAAAAAATTTAAATACCTATCCTTAAACTCTTTTTTTTTATGTAGTAGATTTTGTGTGTGTGGCCAATTTTAAAAATGATATTCTCCCAAAGAAATTCCTAAATTAAAAATTTGTTGCCAGACAAACAACGTTTGAACCTTTAGCTATGCAGTGATAGGTACCAAATTTATACCTGTTTTATTAAATTTGACTGGTGATATTTAGTGATAGCCGACGCCATACACTATTTCTGAAATTTTTATCTTGACAATCGTTAATAGTATCAGTGGCGGCTCGTGACATTTAGATGAGGTGAGGCGAATTTTCGGTGTTACTAAGGACAATTCCTGACAAAGGGATTGCGCCACAGGCGCAATAACCGCTGGAGGCGAAAAATTGCGCCGCAGGCGAAAAATTTTCGCGACCATGCCCAAAATCAAAAATTCACGCTGAAAAAAAATTCCTGGGAGGGGTAATTACCGCCCCTGAACCTATAGCATCTGTATCTTTTTTTTGTTTTTCCAAATACTAAATTAGGTATATATTTTCATGGACCACACCCAATTTTACGAAATTAAGTAAAGCTTTTCATCCTCAAGTTAATTTTGCAATTCATCATAATATGATTTTTTTTTTAAATTTTTGTTTTGGAAAAAATTACTTCTTATAAATTAAATTAATACGCCTATCTTTTAGAGCCGCAAATCTGTCAATTATATCATCATAAAATTGACCAATATTTTCACTAAGAATAATTAATAATTCTTTTTCAATTAACATGAGTGACAGGGCGTTCAGTCTGTCTTGTGAGATGGTATTACGTAAATAAGTCTTAAGGCGCTTCAAACAAGAAAAATCTCGTTCAGCTTGTACGCTAGTAACTGGAATTGTTAAAATTAATACCGCTAACTTATAGACTTCCGAAAATATAGAGATCAATTTTAATTCATTTATTAGTTTAAGTGTGTCAAGTATGGAAATATTTAAAAATTGTTCATCTCGATAAATTATGCTCAATTTATTTTTTAGACACTCTTTGTCAAAAATTTTAGGGTATGTATTTTCTAATGAGTTTAATAAGTCGTTAGGAAAATTAGTGGAAAACTTTTTATAAATTGTACTATTGAGAAGTTTTACAAATTCAACTTTGTTTAGATCTTCAAACCGTACATTAATTTGAAACATTATACAATCCAAAATCTCGTAATACAAAGTTTTATATTTTTGAAATAATTCTGTTTCACTCATTCTGGACTTTTATCGGTTAGAAACAACACAGTTATGTATTTTTACTTCGTCAATAATGAACTGTACTATACTTTCGCAGCGGAGTTCTTGTAATCGAGTAACAGCAATGTTAATTTGTGATTTACAATAATGAACATCTAGATTACTTAGTTGAAAAATTTGAAAGAGGATATCAGTAATTAAAAAAATGTTTTTAAAAGTAAATGTTAAAAAGGCAAATTCAAAATCAAATAAGTCTTTTAAATAACCCTTGGCCATATGAATTGTTTCTGAGTCTAATTCTCTGTTTTCTACCATATCTTTAAATACCAAAACTAGACCTTCCCAGTTATTTGCAACAAAAAATAATATTTTTGACCTAGAATACCATCTAGTGTCATTGGCTTAAGGTTTTTTTTTTAATTATTTTATCTAGAATAGAAGTTCGCTTATAAGATTTATGAAAAAATGACGGCAAACCTTTTAACGTTGCAAAAATGATTCTGGTTTCTCTAATATTTTGTGTACCTTGTTGTAATATTAAATTAAGTCTGTGTGCTGCGCAATGTGTATAAAGTGCCTGAGGGGCATCAGATTTAATTCGCGCTTGTAGTCCTGTCAGTTCTCCGGCCATAACAGCTGCTCCATCGTAACATTGGGCTACCAATTTTTCTTTAAAATCAAAAGGCTGCAGGACAGTAGTTAGTAAATCATATAACGCAGAAGCCCTCGTATCGAAAAATCCTAAAAAACGTTCCTTAATTTCTGCTGATTTATTTACGTACCGTAGTGTAATAGAACACTGAGCTATCGCTACAATGTCGGTTGTATCATCCACTACTACAGAAAAAAAAATTGCGTCTGATATTTCTTTTGTTATTACATCTTTCATATACTCGGTAATACAAAAAATTAGTTCGTTTTGAATAGTTTTCGACTGTCCAGTAAAAACATGTTTATCTTTTAAATGATTGACCAGCTCATTATTTCTCTTAATTAAACAGTTAAAGATTTCTTTAAAATTTCCTCTATTAAGCGAACTTTCTGCTTCGTTATGTCCCCTAAATTCAAGTTCTTGCTTTCCCAGTATTATGGTTGTGTCAATAAGGTATGTCAATAATAAACGGTTTTTCCTAACATCCTCGTTATACAACAATTTGTATTGGCTGGCATTTTCTTGTAAAGCGTCTTTAATTGTATATCGATTTTGGGATAAACGTACAAAACCTAAGGAATTCTGAATATGCTCTTTAGACGCGTCGTGAATTTTAACTGACCTGGAAATTTTTTTAAAATCTACATAGCCATCAGAAGTCCACACGTTTTTAGTTTTCCCCAATAATAAGCACGGCCAACAATATAAGCGCTGTTTAAAAACGCTACCACAAATCCAGGTATGAGTCCCGTACCAAGAACTTTGAAAACTGCGGGTATATTGTTTTCCGTCTTTTTTGTCTTTTTTAAGAGTACTTATCTGAGGGGTAGGCCTCTCCCAGCAAATTATTTCTCGTTTTTCTTGTTCGTTACGTCTTGAAAAAAAAGTTTCCACAAGGGACATTACAATATCATAACACGGATTCATGTTTACGTCGAGAAAAATACGCTGAACTGCGGCAAAACACTAATCAAACAAAATCAATTCACGACTAATCGACTAAAATATAAAAACTATTTAATAAAATCGATTAACTGAAAGCTCTGGGAACAGTGGGAACCACCGAATAAGTAACCTGACCCCTGATCTGATCTACGCTACGACCTACGACCCGTGCAGCACGTGGTACAATAAACGGATAATATGCGCAAATACAAACAGCGGCGAACTTATGGTCGCCTCAGAAAGCAAGAAACAAACGTGTATGAAGAAATGAGATAAAGATATAGCGTAAGTCGGAACGATGCGACGACTTGGGTTTTTAAATGCATGGACAGTATGGGCACAACGATTTCGAGGCGATTATTATTTCGCCGTAGTGTGTCATTGCACTTACTATGTTATACGCAAAAATAACGTTTTCGTTAATAATCAAAAACTATATGCATACGTAATACTGATTTGGCTTTGGCCAATGTTATTGTTTAGTTTTATTTCGTAAAGAAGATAATATTTATGGAAAAATTAAGGTTAATACAATTTATTTTTTTATTAATGAATTTTTATCAAAAACCTAGTGAGGCGGCGCCTCACTTGCCTCATCTGACGAGCCGCCACTGAATAGTATGTATAAAAATCAAATGTACAAAAATTACTTTATTATTTCTAAATAAATAAGCATATCTTGGAAATAAATTCGACAGGTTTAGAGGGTTTGTTAAGAGGGGACATTGTATGAATGCATGTCGCTAGTAAAAGCGATGTGTGGCATATTTTAAATATTTGCATTGAACGATATTCTACTCTATAACTAACTAACTTATGCGTACATAGTCTTACTTTTCAGCACAGTATGCGCAAACCTTGCTGCAGGTATTGCAATTACCTAGAAGAAAATATATCTGGGTGCTGGGTGGAAAGTTTTGCGGTGTGCCACCCTGTATACATTACATGAAGCTTGGCCATATTCTAACGATAATGTCCCAGTACCTGTTTGTCAGATTCGCTTTTTACACATTTAAATGACACAGTGATTTTTTTCTATTTATATTTATATTTTCTATTCTATTTTTGTGGATAAGTCAGAATACCACAACCGTACCGAAATTTATCCAGGTTTCTTGCGGTTCAATGGATTTAATGCGATTTAAACATCACATTTAAAAAACGTCGAAAAGAATCGAGGAATGATTCAGACCTTCGCGTGCCAAATTTTTACATTCAGGCGAGTATAAAGAAAATAATTTAAGAACACATGCTTGAATGTTATTGTATTATGTTGGACACCGGCAAACCAAAGCAATAATAATCTAAAACCAAACAATGACAACCAACAACGCCGTGTAATAGTTGTTTAACTAAAAATATACTTACTGACTTAATCCCTTTTAGTAAAAACTTTTGTCTGACTTTTTTTTTAGAAATTAAAAAAGTACTTCAAGGACGTAGCTTGCAAACGATAAGCCATCGTCTAGTCAAATAAGTTGTAAAACGCAAAAGTCTTCATTTTTGAGGGCTGTGATCATGATTTCTATAAATAAAAATGGCCGACCCCTCTGAAACTACTCCTAAATGATAGAAATTGCCATTTTTTCGTTTTTTAAATATACCGTGCGAGCAAAAATTATTTGCATCAAAGAGGGCCTTGCATCTAAGGACATAATTCTTAGCCGTAGAGCTTAATACCTGTTGGGTGTCAGTAACTAGGTACCTCAATTACCAATCAATCAGTTATTCCGTCATCTTTGACAGTCGTTACAAGTACTTTGATTCATCGCTAATTTTTCCAATTTCTTGAACAATTCACACAATGGGCTTTACGGACAGCACAAAGTGGTAACATTTCTCCAGAGATGCTTGAAGCATGGCGGTGGCCAATTTCAGCAATTTATGTAATTATTTTTCTTTTTCTTTTTGTATATATTCTTACTTTGTTAATTTTGGAAACAACAAAAATAAATTTGTATTTGTCTACTTATTTTCTTACCCATTAGTTTGGCATAATATGAATTTGAATTGAAATTTTAACCTAGATTTGGTTAGATATAATATCGTCCCTATATCATTGTGATCTAAACCAAGTCCCACGTTTTTTAATTCAAGCTCTCTTTGATGAAAATAATTTTTGCTCGCACGGTCCAAAAATATAATCATATATAATATCACAAGAGATAAAATTTTGTCGGCAAAATTTTCGAAAGGTATGAAAGTTTGTTGCTTGGCAACTTCGCGAATGACATTTTTGACAAAATCACGAGCCGTCAGGCGAGTGATTTTGTCGAAAATGTCATGAGCGAAATTGCTTAAAAGCAACAAACTTAAATAAATCCTTAAGAACAATTTTGCTTACACAATTTTTTCTCGAGTGGTATTCGACATGACTATTTAACTAGAAAAAAGACAAAATTTTGCCGCGGCAAAAATCACATGTGAATTTTGTCCAGGTAGGTGCAGGTAGTAATTTTGCCAGTAGAAGACCGGCCGTTGCTATGACATTTTGCCAGTGTAAAACACTCTAGTTAAATAGTCATTATGAACATGCACATTCATACTGAGAAAAAAACCTTCTATTCCTGATAAGAATTCACATATTCTTTATACACTGTAAATACTATGTGATAGCAACGCGCTCTCCTACTGTATGACAACGAAAATTGCTAGACTGTTGTGTAGTGACAGTTTAGCTAATAGGAAATAGGAGTTAAGTTACCATAGAATGGTTCATAGCCATTATTGCTCTGAATATCACAGTAATTATCAAGTTGTATTGGGGGTGTAATCTGGTTTTATACCTAGTATATTAGTTCTGACTGGCAGTTGTAATAAAACTTGACATTATTCATAATAATATTGGCTTGCTACGGTTAATAAAGCATTTACTTACCACTAAAAAGCAGTACTGTAGATCTCAAAAATTAAGAAGCTTGTAGTGTGATATTTTTCTTGTCGTTTAACACTGCATATTATTATGATTAGGTATCTATTATGCAACATGGTTTACTAAAATAGGTAAATTCGTCCATAGATTATAAAGTCCAATACTAAAGATGGGTTGTGCGAAATAAGAATCTTCTATTGTTTTATCTGAGATCCAAAGTTTAAATAAACTTAAATACAAAGTAAAAATAAATTAATTAAAACAGGTATTGATACGATCAATGAAATTCAAATTCAGACAGGACAGCTAGAAGACTCCGAACAACGATGTGCCTGCGCAACAAATACGTTGAAACTAATACTGCGGCGATTGCCGATCGCTACGATCTCCCACCGACGTCTTGTGGATTATAGCAGGTTTTAACGGATACAATTCGTTTTGGGGACGCTGTTCTGCTTTCTTAGTTGTAGAGAAAGCGCTTTACTGGGAACAAAATGAGATGATACAATTTATTTCTTAATAAAATTGCTGTATTAAAAGTACCTACTTCATTCTTCAACAATACTATGCTGCTAATGTAACTGATTACTACCAATAAAATCACTGTTCCAGCAAATCTGGAATTGATATTATAACACTAAAGCTGGTTGGATACACTAGCAATATATTTAATATGGGTTAATAAAAAGTAATGCTATCAATACAAACTATGTCTTAGCAAAACTGTTGTATTAGATCATTTTCCTCAGTGGACATACCATTAGATGCCCGAAATAAGGAAAACAGAACAAGCATTTTTGCCGACGTGACCAACGCATGGCGAGTTGATTCCTCGGTTATAGATAGCTCGATAGAAATTCAGTAATATTTGGAATTTCGTTTGGGTTGTACGTTGTACCGCGCATTTTGGAATTATTTTACGAAGGTATTTTTCATTTTATGTCGTTAACTAATTAATTATTGCATTAAAAAAGCAACAATTATTTTAAATTGTTTTTTTTTGTTAGCCTACGGTGAAAAATAGAACGCTGGTATAATTTATCCAAACTCAGTTTGATGCCAACCTATAACCTATTTTACGCAGATTTTATTTATTTTTCTAGCTTTTACACAAAATTTAAATAAAATTAATATCGACTGCATATTCTATATAGGTAGGTAATAATTGACATATTAAATAAATATCAAGGAATTTCATAAATTATTTTAGAAGAATTGTGTAACGAAAAATATTTAGTAAGATTTTTAAAAATATTATTATGTTATTGTCATGTCATATTCTTTCAATATACAATTCTCCCAAAATTAGCAATGAAATAAATTGATACTTTTGTAATATATCAGATATTGCCTAAATAATAGGCCGACGATATTGATTTTATTTAAAAGTTAGTAAATAAAATAATAAACTAAAAAAAAACAAGGCGAAATAGGTTATAGGTTGGCAATAGATTGAACTAGACTGGGTACATATCGCTAATCGTCAGCCGAGAGTGCATCTAATATTAGTACTAAAAAAATTATTTTCTTTTCCTTTTCTCTATTTACTATTGCTTTTTTTACCTCACCTTCCTGCGGAACGTGAAGGGAAAACATATCGCTAAATTGTCATTATAACAACTGACAAAAACTAAAAAATAAAAAAAAAACGGGTGCAAAATTTCCGGTTTTTCGTATAGATAGGTAGTTTTTGAAGACGGCATCGTATATTGGTCGACGTCCTATTTCCATTGCCGTCTCGCTCGATTCGCTACGACTTTTCATTACTGAAATATATGTTATTTAATATTATGATATTGATATGGACATTTATAGGTGCTTTTTAAACTCGCACACCTTTGTGCAATGTGGGATGTACTTTTTATATTTCATTATCATTATCACATTATCAGCTAATAAATTTGCGGAAATATTATTGTGCCGAGCCCTTCGGGCACGGCACTGCTCGAGTTCGTTCGTTTAATTTTATACTTTTGACGATTTGTTAGCAAGCCCTAATCGTTAAGCACTTCGATTCGTGTTCAAAAAAGTATGTGTAGTTTCTTTACAACCCAGGTCGCAATAAAAATATAAGTATGTGTAATTTTTTACTGCTCAAGTTCGTTTTTTTCGTACTGATGATTGATGCTGTAAGAATCTGAAATTCAATCATTTTTATTACCTAAATAAGAAAGTTTTATACGACAGCTACCATTTTGACAAGTAAATGTCAAGTTTTTTAAAGCTTTTCTTGTATCTGAGATTATAGCTGTAAGAGTCCGAAATTTAAAAAAATTTCAGTACCTAAATAACAAAGTTCTATACAACAGCTCTCAAATTTTGACAGGTAAGCGTGAATTTTTTTTTAACCTTTTTCGTAGCGAGGGCAATAGCTGTAAGAATCCCAAGTTGAAAAAATTTTCAGTTCCTAAATAACAAAGTTTTATACGATAGCTGTCAAATTTTGACAGGTAGGAGTCAGTTTTTTTTTATCCTTTTCGTAGCGAGGGTTATCGCTGTAAAAATCCTAAAGTGAAAAATTTTTCAGATCCTAAATAACAAAGTTCTATACGACAGCTGTCATTTTGACAGGTAAATGTCAATTTTTTAAAAGCTTTTCTTGTATCTAGGATTAAAGCTGTAAGAATCCAAAATTTTAAAAAAATTCAGAGTTAAATAACAAAGTTCTATACGACAGCTGTCAAATTTTGACAGGTAAGTTTAAATTTTTTTTTTAGATTTTTCGTAGCGAGATTTATAGCTGTAAGAATCCTAAATGAAAAATTTTTCAGTTCCTAAATAACAAAGTTATATACGACAGCTGTCATTTTGACAGGTAAATTGCAAGTTTTTTATAAGCTTTTCTTGTATCTAGGATTATAGCTGTAAGAATTCGAAATTTAAAAAAAATTCGGTACCTAAATAACAAAGTTCTATACGACAGCTGTCAAATTTTGACAGGTAAGTTAAAATTTTTTTTTTAGATTTTTCGTAGCGAGATTTATAGCTGTAAGAATCCTAAATGAAAAATTTTTCAGTTCCCAAATAACAAAGTTATATACGACAGCTGTCATTTTGACAGGTAAATTGCAAGTTTTTTTTAAGCTTTTCTTGTATCTAGGATTATAGCTGTAAGAATTCGAAATTAAAAAAAATTCAGTACCTAAATAACAAAGTTCTATACGACAGCTGTCAGATTTTGACAGGTAAGTGTCAATTTTTTTTTAGCTTTTTCGTAGCGAAGGTTATAGCTGTAAGAATCCCAAATTTAAAAAAAATTCAGTACCTAGATAACAAAGTTTTATACGATACCTGTCAGATTTTGACAGGTAAGTGTAAATTTATTTTAACTTTTTTCGTAGCGAGGGTTAAAGCTGTAATAAAACTAAATTAAAAAAATTTTTAGTACCAAAATAACAAAGTTCTATACGACAGCTGTCAAATTATATATACTTAAATAGTAATTCTTATTTTTTATAATTTGCTACCATTTCTATGCTGTTTAGGTATAGAACAATATATTTGACAAAAGTAGTATTTGAGATGACCTAAACGAATATCCAAACCAAAATTATATCGGATTATTCGATTTATTAACGATCCAATATGACCCTACATTGATTTTAAAAAAATCAAAAAAATTACTTCCCAACTTTCGATCGCCTTCGCAAACAACAGTGTTTTGTAGCCCAACGTCGTCTACATGTCGAAAAAGTTTAAATCGATTAAAATGATTTTTGCCACCTGTATCGCCCCACAACGAAAAAAAACATATTTTTTAACTTTGACTTTAATAACTTTTTTCCGGTACACCCTGTATATTTGAAATTGTTCCCAGAACGTGCCCCGACTATTCCTCTCTACGTCCAGAAAGTTTAAATCGTTTTGCTCTAACCGTTTCCGAAAAAATAATTCGCGAATATCGAAATGTCGAACAACCTTCTACCACGTGGCGACGGATTATCAATGTCGAAACGCCATCTTTAAAATCGAGATTACAACCATTTCTGAAACATTTTGGGCAAATATTTTGGTCAGTAAAATTAGCAGAAGGTTCAAGGTAGATATTCCACCCGATTTAAAATCTGGAAATGTTCTTATTATTCTAGCAAGTCACCCTGAAAACACCCATTTTTCGCCATTTTTGACAGCCGGAGTTTTAGAATTAATAATTAATTTAGATACATTAATATCAAGGCACTCTTAGTCAAAAGTGAATGCTGTTAGAATTTGTAAAGATTGCCTGTTTCCGCACCCAAAAAAGCGACTTTTCTCAATTTTGCGAATATATTTTAATAATTTTGGATATGTAGAGGTGTTGTGAAGTAATAAGCGCATTTTTTGAGAAAAAAATAAAACGGTTTTGTTAAAAATTGAATAAGCTACAGTCGATATAGTAAAAAAAAAGCTGCCGTTTTTTCCGTATTAAAGATAAAGAAACGAAAAAATATCTCTTAAATACAATTTGACGAGCTCTATCCGCTAAAGTTTACAACGTTTCGATCAAAAGTCGTTTTCAGTACGAAAAAAAATAAAAACCGTGAAAAAATCAGGCCTAACTTTATGATTTCCACTTTCTTACAATTTTCGGCAATTTCCATTCCAGTTAGGTATAGAACGATATATTGGAAAAAGGTAGATTTTGAGATGGCCTAACCGATTATCCCGAACAAACCCGAACAAACCGAATGTCGATTGGATGTACCCAATTCGACTTATTAGCGATCCAAGAGGTACCATTTTCGACCAAATTTTGACTTTGAAAAAATCAAAAAAATTACTTCCAAACTTTCGATCGCGCTCACAAACAATAGGGTTCTGTAGCCCACGGTCGTCTACGCGTCGAAAAAGTTTAAATCGAAAAAACTAATTTTTGTGGCCTGTATTGAATGCCAACGAGATCCCGATATTTCTCGACTTTAAAAATTAATAACTTTTTTCCGGCACACCCTGTATATTCGAAATTTTTACACAACGTACCCCCACTATTCCTCTGTAAGCCCAAAAAGTTTCAATCGTCCCACATTAACCGTTTCCAAGAAAAAAAATCGCAAATGTGAAAATGTCGAAACTGACGGCGGCGACGACGCCGACAACATACGCACATTATTTTCACCGAAGCGCCGTATAACATATCGCGTTGTAGCGCGATATGTAATTACATTGAAAATTCCACCTTAACAGGCTTCAAAGAGACCGACCTCACAACCAGGGTTGTCAGATCTATTTTTTTTAAAGTCTTTAAGTTCTTTTTATTAAAAATGTTCTTTTTATATCAGTATTTAATTGTTAGTCAGTAACTCTCTTTGAAAGCTAGCTTACAAATATACTTTAAACTAAGAAGTTTTGAGTGTGAAAGAAAGAAGAACATTAATATTATTATAGGTTTTTTAGTCCTTAAGAAATAATATTATAGAAAAAAATAATTAAAATTAAAATAAAAAGGGTTTTCATTGTTAAAAAACAACTAATTAACAAACAATTGTTTCTCGTATACTTATATATTAGATATATTAACAAACCCGAAAATTTGGTAGAACTGGCAATCGTGCATAATTTATGCACGTCGCGAACACTGTCTCCCAATCTGTGAATGATACTAAGACAAACGCAATTGGAAATTTATATGTTCTAGACAAGAAAGGCGAAATATTTTCAGCGAATCACGATATTTCTTATCTACCTGCTAAAAGATAATTGAGCCATCATCACTGTCATGTCAGTTATTAATAGTTTCTTAAGGAAAAGGACAGTGGAGTAGGTGGTTTAACATATTTGCTATAATTTACGTATTTAATTTTGGTTTATAATTGGTTTGGTTTTGGTTTATTATCAGCAATGGCTTTTTAGCGATCATTTTAAACAGCAGATCAAGGTGAATTATACCTATTGGTGCCAACATGCTCGGTGGAGGCGGCCTTCGAGAGCGCAACAAGTCCGGAATTAAGAAACAAATATTTACATGTTCAATGTCAAGGTATTATTTCCTTGATAATATTCGGCAGGTAATTAACGACATGAGTAGCGATGTAGGGAAAAATTGCGAAGCTCATGGTACTGTAGAAATGGAATTACCCTGTTTTATCGCCTATAGCACCAATAGTGATCCAACCTGAAAATGATTCTACTTCTGAAAATTATGATGATTCCATCAATTCAATTGTCACTGCATTTTAAATCAATAATGTTCGTTAACAACGTGTTACCTATTAAAATTGTTTTATTTATATTGTATCATCATTTAAAAAATTTAAAACAATAATATACCATATGCATTTAATTATTTGGAGATACGACGCCTATGATTAGGAGTTTAATGCTTTTTTATGTTAAAGTTGCTTTATTTATATTATTATCATCTTAAAAAATTAAAACAATACCCTACGCATTTTAATTATTTGGTTGGCGACGCCTATGGTTAGGAGTTTAATACTTTTTTATGTCGTTCAATTAACCTGAGAAACACTATATGTATTCCGACTTTTTAAATCTATTAAAAATATGTAAGATAATTCTGGGTGTTGGGACAGGTTGGTCGGGATACAAAAATGCAAAACGCGTGCTTCCCCTGCCCTTCCAGTCTTTGATTTTAATATTTTAAAAATTTTATAAGCTAACTAATGGATTTTTAAGGTATTTTGGCTAGTGCTTAGGGTAGAAATCTGTGAACCGGATCCCATTATGACGTATTCAAAATTTAATTAAATTCAACGGAAGTCTATTTACCGAATGTTAAATCTGCCGAGGGCTGATTAAATCAAAACTCGGATTTCGATATTAAAAAATAAAATTAATCTAGTACCTGATATCTCAATTCTTGTCCGAGCAAATTTTGGTACGGTTTCCTTTTTGTGGACACAAATTTAATCAAACTAGTTCATCTAACCGACTTAGAAAGAAAATGCATATTAAATTTGATTAAATTAAATATTGACGGACAATCTGCCTACAAAGTAAGTAATTCAATTAGGACTTGCCTTTCATATTATTTACTTTTTAGATAAAGGGCGGAATATATGCAAAATGCATATTATACAGTGTGACCAGTACCTACCGTCCGCAACTTATGGGATTTTTTTTATTAATAACTTTATTCGAAATTTTACTTTGGCATCAAGTTCTGCTTCGATCGAGATGAAAATTAAGCAAAAAAAAAAGTATTCACGTGATTCGCATTATCTGACAAATTTTAATTTTTTTCAAAAAATAATTTAAAAGTTGGATTATTTCTGAAAATATCGAAAAAGTTATTAGAAAAAGTTTTTTTAAATGCAGTTTCTAGCCCACATGCAAAAATTTCAGCTGCATAAGATAATTTTGATTTTTTACCTATATTTTGTAAATTGCTTCACTTTTGCAAAATAAGACTCAACGCAACCTACAAAAAACTTCTTAGTTTTGACCATGCTTTATTTCAGATACATTTTCTTTAAAGTAGCGCCATATTAAATGAGTGTTTTTCTATCAAAATTGGGCTATTAAAATTTGGTCGCATGTGACGCAAAGTTTTTATTTGTTTTTGACACTGTATAAGGTCATTTCATAAAATAAGTATTTTTGAAAATGTAGTTTGTGTCTGAAAGTAATACACCTTAATATTAAGACAAAAAGAACACAGTGTCACCTCTAAAGTGTTCATTAAGTGGAAAATAAATTTTAGTGGTGGGTAAAAAATCAAAATTATCTTATGCAGCTGAAATTTTGCATGCTGGCTACAAACTGCATTTAAAAAAGTTTTTCTCATGACTTTTTTCGATATTTTCAGAAATAACCCCACTTTCGAATTATTTTTGAAAAAAATTAAAATTTGACAGATAATGCGAATCACGTGACTACTATTTTTTGCTTAATTTTTATCTCGATCGAAGCAGCACTTAATGCCAAAGTCAAATTTCGAATAAAGCTATTAATAAAAAAAATCCCATATGATGCGGACTTTACTGGTTGCACGTCGTACTTTGTCAATTTTGTAATAAAATGCCTATTTTTCATAAATTATTACTTTAAGAGCATAATTTTATGTTTTCGGTTTTATCAAAAAATTTAAAACGTTAAGGGTTTAATGTCCAGTTCGGTACTTATTTTAGGGATTTTCCAATCTAAATATTATAATAATTATATTTACATTTACATTTTAGTTATACACAAGGTATTTATTGGGGGTTTCCCCTGCAAACCCCGATTAGGGGTTGTTTATTGTCACTTAATAATGCGTTATTATTACCTGCTTATAACAAACTGTATTTATATCCATTTGTAATATATACTTCTGCTAAATAAACCTTTGGTAAATAAATTAATTTCAAATGTAAAAAAAGGTTTCTATAATATATAGTATAAGGAGAGATTACCAGGAGTTAGTTTACCTCTAGAACCTGTAATTACCCGGTGGGGAACATGGATTAAGGCCGCAATATTCTACGCAGAGCATTTTGAAGCCAATAAAGAACTAATTTTGGATTTAGATGACGATTCGCAGTGTGTTGTGCAAAGTAAAGAGATGTTAAAAAGTGCAAGTGTAGCCAAATATCTTGTCTTAATTAAGGTTAATTTCAGTTTTATACCGGACATAATATCCTCCGTTGGAGATTAGAAATTTAAGTTTAAGAAACTTAATTAGTATTGTTGAAACATTTTTCGCTAAATGTAACAATATTCCCGGTAAAGTGGGAGGCCAAGTAAGAAACAAATTGGATGTAACTGTAAAAAAGAATGAAGGATTTAAATTCTTAAGTGCAGTAAAAAGCATTTATGAGGGTAAACCATCCAACGAAGTTGTATCTTGAAAGAAGCTTCTCTTTGTATAAACATATTTTTACAAATAGAAGACAATCCTTTTTTGTTGAAAATGTTGAAAAATATTCATATATTATATCACAAGACCTATAAATTTAATCGATTAAACTATGCAACATATTTTGATCATGATTTTACTTTTTGGAAAATAGTTGAATGCTCAATAATTTAATAAAAACCTGAGACTGCGAAGCGGTCGAGGGTTTTTATTTTAAAATTATTGTGCATGAAACTATTTACCAAAAAGTAAAATCATGATCAAAATATGTTGCATAGTTCGATTAAATTTATAGGTCGAGTGGTATACGGCTAGATTATTTCCCGAATAATTTAAAGTAAAGCCAACAAGAAACAATTTTATTTATATTAAAGTTTGACACTTTTTAAGAATTTCTTTAACAACAACAAATCCTAAATTTAATATTTTTGGTTATAAGTACATATAGAAAAAAAAACTATTTTTGTTTTATATCCGTACAGTTGTTATAAAAGTTGCAATTTGTGTAGGTTATAAATAATTGTTTTCATTGCTATTTACATTAGATGAGACGTTAGTATTTATTGAAGATAACTCAACCGATGAAGATGGACCAGTTGAATGCATGTTTCTCATTTTGTTGATTAATTATCTAGATGGTGAGTAGGATCCATTTGAAGATATGGTTTGTCCCGTGATCTTGATTAGTTGTTGTTCTGGAACTCCATTTTTAGCCAGCTTACTGACTGCTGTTGATCGGTTAGAGTGGTTAGTTATTTTTGCCTTCTTAATACCGATTCTCTGTGCTGCTTTTTGGGTCCATTTTGAAATTTGATTTTTTCCTATTGGGCAATTTTTGTACCAACCAGTAGATCCGGGTTTCTCCCAAAAAGGATTTGGGGTTTAGAATAACCTATCTGATTTAATATTATTGCCTCTTTTCCTTAGAAGTTCTTTAAATAATCTTACAGGACACAGTTTGGTTTCTTTAGTATTTTAATATTACAGCCAATTCTTCTACTTTGGTATCTTTATTCAAATTGTAGCCTTTTCTCTTACAGAAGTCGCAAAATTATACCCATATTGAGGTATGAGTTTTTACAGTGTTAATTGGTATACTTTTTTGAATTTCCAGATCGATATTATTACACGAAATATTACTAAAACGTGAATTATTCATTTTTACTAAAGTTAAATAAATACAAAAGACGTTTTATAATCAAATTATGATGCTTCGTTGATGTTTGTGTTTCTCTTACCATGGTTACGCATCCCATAAATGCATTAAAAAAGCTTGCTTAGCAAAGTGTGTATGTAAATATTACAAATTCTGACATATTTTCATCGCCTTATGTCAAAATATTTGTATAAAAATTCTATCGAAAATGGCATATTTACTGATAAAAACCAATATTAGGTTATTCAGACGACTAAGAAATTAATGGTTCTTTATAAACTGTTGCCGAGAATTGTAAGAATTAGTGATAAACGATAAAACAAAAACCAATATGGAGGACGAAAGTTTAACCGCGGTTAAACACAAGGTCTCTATACTATAGGTTGCCTGGTAACTTTGGGCCAATCAGATGTTCGCATTTCATGCGCGGGAATACGTCATCCAGACGACACATTTAAAATATTTTCATGGTCAGCATATAAAGAATGGCAATTAAATAGTTTTCACACAGAATTCCTGTGGTTTTGATATGTAAATTCAATTGCTTTTGTTTAAATATCATTTTTTGACAAACTTTAAATGATTTTAGCCTTTAAGAAAGGAATATTTCTTATATATTTTCCTAATTATGGCTTGGGTGGAAGAACAGGCACTTTTACTCTATTATCAATATTCTGATTATTAATTAGGCCTATCAGAAAATAAACAGTATTGTATTACTAATAGGTAGGTAAGTGCTAAAAGCATTTAAAATTTTGCATATAATGTTAAATATTATATTTTGGAAAACCATGTTTTATCTATTATTAAAAAATATTGTGAATTGTGAGAAATAATAACAATAATAATTTCTTTATTTCAAATTATACTTTACAATGGGGAATAAAATGAAATGATGTTACAAAATAAAATAGGTTTACCATTCATTACCTAAGAAGTTCAATAACGATTAGGGTTAATGTCTATTAACACTTTTTTTTAATGTTTTTGCTATTCCCATAATGTGCAAAATATCATCTATAATACCATTTCTTAAATTAATATTAATTTGCAGCCCACTGTTGTAAAGTGGATATTCCAGGCAGCGGATAATGCAAAGTTTGTCTTAAATATAGGTATACGACCGTTTACCAAAATATTTTAACGTAAGCTTTTAAGAGTTCATCCGGTGTCCAGCGAGCTTTAGATTTAATTTTTAAGGCAATGTCCACTTGGTTTGGAGACAAAACATCTTGTTCTTTGTTTTAAAATAGTTTCTTTATTTTCATGATCTGCAAATTTTTTTTTTGAGCTTCTCATTTTCTTGTCTCAATAATGGAAATTTTTTTTCCCAAATAATATCATAATCTGTTTTTTTGCTTGTTGATGTAACCTCCGAAATATCCATGGAAATGTTATCAATGGCTTTTAGCTTTTCTGTTTCTAACTGTAATAAACCTTCCACAGTTGCTTTGTTTTCTTTTCGATTTATCCGACAAGCTCTTTTTGATAACACAGTAGGTATCTTTATTTTCTATCAAAGGTAAAAATAATGCCGGGACAGCTATAAAAAATAAATAAAATAAGAGTTCAGTTAGAAACTTCTGTCTTAATAATAATAATAATAATAATTATTATTATGATTATCATTAGATGATACTTCAAGAGCCCTCACAAATATTAATATTATTATTGTTATAAATACATTAACTCAACCCTTACTTTGGAATCTTTCAGCCCTAAATAATATAAGTTTATTTACTTTGGGCTTGGTTGTCACTTTATTAATAGAGAACTGCCCATTTATTTACTCTTTTTCACTTACAATCTTTGTTTAAAACCATTGGTTGGAAATTCATTAAGCGAGCTTGCAGTTCATCTTTGTAGTCAGTAAACAGAAAATGCTTGCTGCATATCCTCTTATTTTTGGGCGTCCAATTATCCTTTCAGCAACATTTTCGTTCCCATTCTTTTGAAACGATGGGGTTTTTTGGGAATGTAAAAAACATGATCTTTTTTCGCCTGGATCTGGCTTCTTCTTTAAATCACTGTTATATCTAGCTATGCTACAAATATTGCCACCACTCATATCTAAATAAATGTTCAAACAATAATTGGTTTTAAAATTAGAACATAGAGAAGAATCAAGTTTAATAAACTTGCTGAAAATTTACAATTTGTGATAGTTTTCTCACAAAATAATATTGTGAGTTCGCAAAAATATGTCCACACTTCACAATTGTTTAAAATTTAACCACCAAAATAACAAAACAACACTACAAAAGCAATAATTCAGTGAAAGCCGCTATGTACACCATGTAAACAAATTAACTTTGTCGTCTCGATGACGTAGACACCCCGCTCACGTCGCTTCGGCCATAGAGTTACCAGGCAACCTACCCTTTAGAGACCTTGGGTTAAACAGGTCTTGGGATTTAATCAGTTATCTAAACAAAATTTATTCGAAAAATTATGGTGTCTGATTGATCTATCTGATAATGAGGGAAATAATCAGTAATAAATGCCTTTTATACAATTTTAGGTTAAAAAATTGTTTACTTTTATTTTTCTTTGTTTTTTTTTGCATTTTTTTTTAAATAAACATATACTTTAGAACTCAATGTGTTTCGTTACCTCATTTTACTATAATAAATTAAGAAATATTGCATACCAGTATGGATATTTGGTAACAAAAATGCAAATAACTGCATATTTTAGAGGCAAACAATATATCCGCATATTTTGGCTGAATTTAAGTGCATTATAATCCGCCCTTTATTTATAAACAACATTAAATTATAAGAAATAAACTGCTCATCACAAGGTTGGAAAAATTGTTTTTTTTTAACACCTTAATTAGAGGTCTGTAGTTCGGAAACGACGTCACGGATTTACTAAATGCGGAAAGATTGTTTCTTGCAGACTATTAGTGTGGTACGCGAATGACATAACCAATGCACTTTTATATTATAGGTACAGTGTGGAAAAGAAAACCGTGCAAAAAATAAAAAATTTCAAGTAAGTCACATTTTGTTTAAAAGTGCTTTTTGATGTTATATTTTAACCTATACAGTGTGACTAGTAAAGTCCGCATCATATGGGATATTTTTATTAATAGCTTTATTCGAAATTTGACTTTGCCATCAAGTTCTGTTTCGGTCGAGATGAATTATTTTTGGAAAAAATTAAAATTTGACTGATAATGCGAATCACGTGACTACTATTTTTTTGCTTAATTTTCATCTCGATCGAAGCAGAACTTGATGCAAAAGTCAAATTTTGAATAAAGCTATTAATAAAAAAAAATCCCATATGATGCAGACTTTACTGGTCACACTGTATATATCTCGGGGCAATTTCGGTATTTTTCATTATATGCCCTAGGCAAGAAATATCCCATTAAAAAGAGAAAACAGCTGTTTTGGACATAACTGAAGACATGTTTACGCAGTTTGTGTTTCTTTTTTAGGAAATGCATTAAATAAAAAACAAACTGTGTAAACAGTCATCAATGGGCTAATAAATGTCTTCAGTTATGTCCAAACCGGCTGCTGTTGTTGCTGTTACTTTTTAAATGGGAAAATTCTTGTTCTGTAATAAAAAAATACCGAAACACCAAGATATTAACTTAGGTTATAAAACGACGTTAAAATATAGCATGAAAAACACCACTAACAAATTGCGACTTACTTGAAATTATTAATTTTTTGCAAGACTTTCTTTTCACAAGCCGTTTATTTAAAACGAAAAAAGCGTCGCTTTGGAAAATGTAATTATTGCTGCTTCTCATGAAAACGCGTGCGAAAAAGTAATACTTTCTGCACGTTCGTATGTTTCATGTATTTCAGAGCCCCTCAAAGGTGTAATGGGCCATAATTGAAGAAGAAATTACTTCGTTTTGTCTTTAATATATCTTCATGGTCAGGTTACAATGTGAACATTTTCTGAGGTGATGTAGGGGAGAGGTGGGCATATTAACATAGACGGGCATAATGACTTTTTCTAGTATGCCAAATCTAGTAGCAGTATCAGTCCCAATTCGGGTAATAACGTTCAAGAGCCGGAAACACTGCACTGGCTCGAGTACGGACTCTCTAGACTTTCTTCCGACGGATTTGTTGTGTTATTCGTGGTTGCCTGGTTTTGACCTTCAGGGTACGTAACATTTTGGAATATTATTTAACTACCTAAAATTCATTTTTACCATAGTTTAAGACATTGTCTTGAACACACAACTGTACAGGGTGTCCAGTTTTCGACACTTTTGACGGGTATCTCAGTTATTAGTACAGATAGAATGATGCGGTTTTCGCAAACCTGTGTTACTTTTTTGTGAAACAAACGATGCCCTAAACGGATTTATCAGGGCCATCTTGGTTTTTGAGATACAGGGCGAAATTAAAAACGGTGCATTTTCAGACACCCCTTCTATTTTAGTTATCTTATACCTTATCGAAAATGTAAGAACGTGGTGTTATACAGTTTTTTACGTAGAATCCAGTGGCGTAGTTAATATGTTTCCAGGTGTCCCCATTTTTGAGAAATATACCAAAGTTATGTTTTTTTAAATGGAACACCCTGTATATTTTTTCATATTTGCATTCTGCTTACTGAGAGCTTTCCAAAAATATATAATAGTTGGCACTTTGTTTTAACAGGAAGGTTAAAATTCATATTTTTTAAATAACAAGCTTTAAGTTGACAGTAGGCCGTGTATTTTACTTAAATAAAAATAAATTGACGATACACAACACCATCAATTGGTTTGGCAATTGATAGTTTAATTTCAAACTTTTAAGTTTTTTAATACTTACAATAGTAAAAAGTAATTTTCTCTTATTGTTGCTTAGGTATATTATCGGAATAAACAAAAACATCTAGTAGGCCTTGACTTATCCAGGCTATAAAACAAAATTTTCATAATGGCGTTTAGCTTTTGTCAGAATTGTATTTAGGTATTTAAGGTTGAAAAGTTACTGGATTGTATAAAGCATACCAGCATATCGTATTTTTCATAATTTTCATACTTTTGGGCCATCGTTGAAATTGAACAATATTATAAATAAATTATGAGTAACTTTTCAACCTTAAATACCTATCTAAATACAATTCTGACAAGAGCTAAACGCCATTATGAAAATTTTGTTTTATAGCCTGGATAAGTCAAGGCCTACTAGATGTTTTTGTCTATTTCGATAATATACCTACGTAACAATAAGAGGAAATTACTTTTTACTATTGTAAGTATTAAAAAACTTAAAAGTTTGAAATTAAACTATCAATTGCCAAACCAATTGATGGTGTAGTGTATCGTCAATTTATTTTTATTTAAGTAAAATACACGGCCTACTGTCAATCAACTTAAAGCTTGTTATTTAAAAAATATGAATTTTAACCTTCCTGTTAAAACAAAGTGCCAACTATTATATATTTTTGGAAAGCTCTCAGTAAGCAGAATGCAAATTTGAAAAAATATACAGGGTGTTCCATTTAAAAAAACATAACTTTGGTATATTTCTCAAAAATGGGGACACCTGGAAAAATATTAACTACGCCACTGGATTCTACGTAAAAAACTGTATAACACCACGTTCTTACATTTTCGATAAGGTATAAGATAACTAAAATAGAAGGGGTGTCTGAAAATGCACCGTTTTTAATTTCGCCCTGTATCTCAAAAACCAAGTTGGCCATGATAAATCCGTTTAGGGCATCGTTTGTTTCAGAAAAAAGTAACACAGGTTTGCGAAAACCGCATCATTCTATCTGTACTAATAACTGAGATACCCGTCAAAAGTGTCGAAAACTGGACACCCTGTACACTATAAATTAATAATATTTTTGAACCCAAATTTTTAAAAAATATCAAGACGGGCAAAACGACATAGCATAATAGCAGGTAAACTGAATGGTATGTCATTTTGCCCGCCTGCTTTGTTCAGAGTTTTAACGGATTATTTTTTTTAGATGGTTTATTCATATAAAAGAACGACAAATAGAGGAGTTTGGAATGATGTCGATATGGAAAGAGCCATACAAGCTGTCCGTAATGGCGAAATGGGCTGGTTAAAAGCAAGTATGCCATTTTGCCCGACGTGGGCTGGCAAAATGATTTTATGTTGCAAAGTACGTTTAACCTGTTCCAATAAAGTTCATAAAAAAAAAGAATAAATTTATTTCTAAAGTTGTAGAGTATTTTACTGGTCATCGACATGTATTAAAATAATTAACTTAAGCTCATCTGTTCATTTGGTTTTATGGATAAAAAACTAAGTATGTCATTATGCCCGCCTCTTCCCTATACCTACTAGTATACTCTATATTACTCTTACATTTTGTACTTAAAACACAGGAGGCTTTAAAGTATAAAATAGGTTAAAGTAGGTAATGACTGAAATAATTTCTTTATAGCCAAACAACCCTCTTCTTTTGGAAATTTGGAAATCATGACCTTTAGGAAAAATATCGTACTGGCGCCATATTTTTTTAACCTGGTGTATTATATTAAACTAATTTTGTTAAATTACTTGTGACAAAAATCAAAAACAAATATATGTTACAAAAACCGTGCACATAAACGAGCTAACTTATTCGTCCAAGCACAAAATATTGGCTATTATTTTATTTATTTTTTTATTTTCAATTTTAATTTAAGTTCCTTGTTTTTTTAAATTAAATGCCTTTTTTTCGGCACCTAAATTTTCACCTCACATCAATAAAATAGTGATTTTATAAGTTTACCACTCCATTTTAAAAATCAGCGTTTGACATGACATGTTCTGATTTAAAAAAACTCATGCCTCATGCGCTTTAAGGTGGGAGTATCAACATGCTTGCCAACCTATAACCTATTTTGCGTAGATTTATTTATTTTTGATAGCTTTTGCCCAAAATTTAAATAAAATCAATGCCGATAGCATATTCCCGCGTAGATTTATTTATGTTTTCTAGCTTTTATACAAAATTTAAAGAAAATCAGTAACGACTTGATATTCTATAGGTAATAATTGACCTATTAAATAAATATCAAGGAATTTCATAACTTATTTTAGGAGAATTGTGTACCGAAAAATATCTGGTAAGATTTTTTTTAACTTTATTGTGCCATTTTTCTTTCACACACGTTTCTTCCCAAATTAACAATGAAATGCATTAATATTTTGGTAATATGTCAGATATGATCGAAATAATGTGCAGACGATATTGATTTTAATTAAATGTTAATTAATAAAGTAATAAACTTAAAAAATAACGAGAAATAGGTTATAGGTTGGTAATGGATTAAATGACGTTGAGAATGCCACCCTAATAAAAATAAAAACAACATGTTATTTTAATTTTTTTCTGAAATTGTGGTTATGGTTTTCTATAAACTTTATACCCCATAACAGGCCTAACATAGGCCCACAAACCTTAAATACAGGTAAAAAACACCTCTTTACTACCGCGAAAAAGACTATTTGGCATTATCTATGAAGCCCAATTTTCCGAATGACAGGTGTTTTTTACCAGTTTATTACGTTGGTTGGGACATCTTCTTTTTAGAAGTGCTTTTTCTGCTTACCCGGTCTTTTTTGGTTGTTCTAGACCCTTTCAACTGACTTTTTCACATACCTACTCAGTATGTTTTAACTTATTTTCATTTCTATTTTTCTCGCATTATGTCATTTCAACAATCCAATTTTTGATGCCCTAAAAGCTCCATTAAGGTTTTATACCACTTATCATTTTCTCTTCTGCTAAAACCATCAGCAATATACATTTTGTGTCTCCTGATGATGAACGTTTCTACGTTCGAAACATGTAGAGACCTTTGAACAAATAATTTTTATTCTAATAAATTTTGTGGAGGGATTTTTTTAGTTTTTTCTTTCCTATTCATACTTTCAACTCCACTGTAAGCATGAACTAAGTATTAATTTCTTCAAATTTATTACCATACTTTTTGTAGCATCAACTAAGTGTTATGTGGAACGACTCGAAACATATAGGGACATCATTTTAAATTGACGCTTTTAAAGTTATCTCTGAAACCAAGCCTTTAAACTGCCAAATTATATACATTTTACGACAATAAAAATCTTGCTCGGAAAACATTAGCGGTCTCTTGTCCCGCTTTTGGGGAAACTACAGTCAGATATTTATGAGAAGACATGTCGCTGGAAAAACTAGATAGTTCTACCTCTAAGAATATAGTATAAAGTTTTACGAGCGACACTCGTAAATTCCGATGGCTCTTTCTCTCCTAGTAAAATCAAATTTTGCTGTTGTGCAACAAACAATAATGTTCTTTTCCATGCTGGTTTCTATAACGACTTTCTTACATTATAAAAAGACTATATCGATTTTTTGTCAAAAATATTAATTGGTATGTCCTTTTTGGGGGTTATTGAGGTCAGGGAATTCGATTGCGCTTGAAATAAATTCAGTAAATAATTAAAGTGAATATTTGTTGAGTTACTCATTAATACCAAATTTCAAATTTTTATTCCTTACTATTTATAACATAATAAACAAACAAAAATGAATGTAATTAAAAAATTAAAAAAACCTTCTATCCTTTCTTCCTAAATTCTGTTTCGTCAATAAACATGTTGTCCATTCACTATTTGACATTATCCTAAACGCAAGTAGGTAAGGTTAGGTTAGAGTGGCAGATCTTTGGCATTGGTCAAACAACCACACGTAGTCCTATAAGGACTATTGTGGTACCACACATATTCCGCGAAACCTATCCGCATCAGCTTCCTGATGGTTAACGCGACGTAGACCGTAGAAGAATCTTGACAGCTCATTCAAACCAGCCACTGCTGTTAATAAACTTAGTGAATCGACCCAGTTGCAGGCTGCTCACTTCCTCCAGATCATTAAATAATGTTTCGCCCAGGGTATTGAACCTTCTTCTCGCGATGCCGGGGCATTAACACAAGAAATGCTGAATACTTTCCTCCTCTTATTCATCTCTGCAACTTCTGCAGAACTCGTAAGCTGGTATTTGCATACGGTCGGCGTGTCTACCGAAAAGACAATCCCCGGTGAGTACAGCAGTGATATTTCCTAGGTCCTTCCGACTGTGCTGTAATAACGCTGCGGTTTTCCTGCTGCCAAGTAGGGGCCATAATTACCTAGAGATGCTACAAGTTGTCAGCCCTGTCCATCTGCTTTGCGCAAGTTGTTTAGCTATCCGATCTATCTCCTCTTTGACTGATCCCAGTGGTCTAGCCACAGTATTATCTGCTAGTTCGACAGACCTGCCTGCGCCCTCCCTGGCTAGCACATCAGCAGTCTCGTTGCCATGTATGTTGCTATGGCCAGGAACCCAACACAAGGTGACTCGATGCTGAGCACCAAGTATGCAGAGATTGTTGCGATAGCGCCTTACTAATTTTGATTTAATACTGCTGGAATAAAAAATGCAAGAAAAACTCGTTTTGAACATTTCTAATTACTTCGGAAGAAATTAAGCTACATTTATGTCTTATTACTGCTCTTTCAACTCCTCAACGATTGACAAGAAATAACGATTAGAAATTTGGTACTTATTTTA
The DNA here is from genome assembly GCA_963969555.1 of Polydrusus pterygomalis. Taxonomy (NCBI): domain Eukaryota; kingdom Metazoa; phylum Arthropoda; class Insecta; order Coleoptera; family Curculionidae; genus Polydrusus; species Polydrusus pterygomalis. The sequence goes on from OZ018376.1 coordinate 86,247,645, forward strand.
TAACTTTATATGCACTTTAATAATAGTCATTAAAAAACTAGCGTTGCCATTTAAAAAATGATCAATAAATAAATAAATTTTTTATTTCAAGAGACCAAAATTTACATTGCTATAGAAAAAGTCAAAAACGACACACAGAGAACTGTGGAGAAGCGACTATTACTTATAAGTACAAAATATATATACCTACTAAATTACAGTTAGGATGACAAATCACAATCCATAAATTCACGAATATTGTAAAAAACATGAGAAACCAATATACTACAAACAGTTTTTTTAAAAATGGCTTTGCTTGGTATATTTTTGATCTCCCTAGGTATAGTCATATCTCCTATAGCAGCGGTTTTCAACCTGTGGTACATGTACCACTGGTGGTACATTTAATTATTTGCGGTGGTACGCAAAAACAGACCTAAAACGCAAAAGCCAGACCTAAAATCAGCACCAGATAACAAAAATTAAAAAAAAAAGAAAAGAAATAAATATAAAAAACTAAAATATGGGAGCATTGGCAACCCTGTGTGAAATCTTTTAGAACTGCCCGCCGTGCCGGCAACACCGATTGGGTAATCGCGTAGCGGCGTATTCGCTTTTGCTTCAGTGTTTGTTTTACTTGATGAGTGAGTTCACATGAGCCGCGCGCGCCTTGTCATTTTTATAGTAAAGTAATGGATAAATGGTTAAAGAGACCTGTAGAAGAGTGTTCTCTTCCAGGAACAAGTGATTTGCCATGTACTTCAAGCAATGTAACAAACGTGGATTTAAACTTAAATCGTAAAAAACAAAAAGTTACCAGACGATATGATTCAAATTATTTAAAAATGGGATTTTCATTTGTTGATGTTAACGAAGAACCACGCCCGCAATGTGTAATATGTTTTGAGATCTTTTCAAATCATTCGATGAAGCCGTCCTTGCTACAGCGCCATTTTAATTTGAAGCACAAAAATCTATCAGAAAAACCGCTAGATTTTTTTAAAAGGAAAGAAGTTGAACTTAAAGGTGGACAGAAGAAAATAGCTGCGTTTTCTACAAGCAACGAAAATGCTGTTAAGGCTGGTTTTTTGGCCAGTTTAAGAATAGCTAAGTGTGGAAAGCCCCATACAATTGGGGAAACGCTTATTTTACCAGCTGCCAAAGACATCGTAAATTGTGTTTTGGGGGAAAAGGCAGCCAAGCAATTGGATTTCGTTTCACTTTCTGATAATACAGTTAGTCGTAGAATACTTGTAATGGCCAATGATGTTAAAGAAACCGTCATAGAACAAATAAAGTCCAGTATCTTTTTCGCTTTACAAATGGACGAAAGTACCGATGTAGCAAATTTTGCCCAGTTGATGGTTTATTGCCGGTTTTTGCACGGAAATGAAATAAAAGAAGAATTTTTATTTTGCGAATCCCTTCCTTCTACAACAACATCGGTCGAAATATTTAATAAAGTGAATGATTTTATTACCAAACATGGTTTGGATTGGCTGAAGTGCGTGGGTATATGTTCAGATGGTGCACGTGCAATGACAGGAAAACATGGGGGTGTTGTAACAAGAATTAAAGCAATAACACCGGAATGTGTTTTTATTCACTGTAGCATACACAGACAAGCTTTAGCAGCTAAGGAAATGCCAGATGAATTAAGACAGATCTTGAACGACGCTATTAAAGTAGTTAATTTTATTAAGTCAAGAGCTTTGAATTCAAGACTCTTTCGGCTCTTGTGTTCCGAAATGGGAAGTAATCACGACAGTTTGCTTCTACATACAGAGGTTAGGTGGCTATCAAGAGGAAAAGTATTATCCCGATTATTTGAGCTTCGTTCCGAAGTTCAAATATTTCTAGCTAAACAAAATCATGAGCTGAAAGACAAGTTTACTGACAAAGTTTGGTTATGCCAACTAGCATATCTTAGTGATATATTTAGCAGACTTAACGATTTGAATCTAGGTTTGCAAGGCAAACATACAACTCGCTTTGTTATTATTGATAAAGTCAAATCGTTCATAAAGAAGCTTGAACTTGTGAAATCAAGTCTTGAAAATAGATCTGTCCAACATTTTACAGCACTTGAAAGCTTCGTCATAGATAATAAAATTAATATCAGTTCTAAGGTACTGTTAAATTTCAAGATTCACTATGATAAATTAATCAAGCAGTTTAATGGGTACTTTACAGAAGATTATTCTGAATTTGAATGGATACGCAATCCCTTTTTTGTTGAGTCGCCGGTTCAGGGTTTATGTGCAACCGAACAAGAAAAACTGATTGATTTGTCGTGTGATGGTGAACTAAAATTAGAGTTTAAGCAGTGTGACCTCGGTGAATTTTGGGCAAGAAGGAATTCTGATTACCCTTCTCTTGCAAAACACGCTTTAAAATACTTAATACCCTTTTCAACGACATACATGTGTGAGAATGGATTTTCCGCGATGCTGTATATTAAGAATGTATACAGAAACAAACTTAATGTAGAACCTGATCTTCGGCTATATCTGAGTAACACAGAACCAGATATTAATAAATTTTGTAAAAAAAGCCAAGCACAACCTTCTCACTAATGTTTGTCATTTTAAGTAAGTACCTCTAAGTATGAAACCTAAAAATGTAATAAAAAATATTTTTACTATTGTTCAATTTTATTTTATCCTTTGGTTAAAATTTCAGCATGGGTATTACAATTAATTAAATTACCTAGCTAGAAAGGTAGTATTTTAGTTAGGTGGTGCCCAAAATTACAAAAAGTATTTTATGGTACATCACTCAAAAAGGTTGAAAACCGCTGTCCTATAGGGAACTTTCCAATTTTTTTTTTCAATAATATGATTTAGTTAAGCCTAAAAATAATATTCCCCAATTATGACTCCTTAAAAATCAGTAATAACTTGGTAAAAATTCTTTAAAGTTTCGCGCGTGTCAAAAGCATTTCAAACGACCTTTTAAGCGAGCGAAACCCGATGACGTCAGGAAGTATGACTTTTTCGTCATCCGTCATCCTGACCGGTGGCCGAGCTACGGAGTTTGCATTTGGATTGCCGTGTGTTATTGTTACTGTATTGTTGTTTTAAGGTGGAATTCTCAACGTCGTTCAATTTATTGCCAACCTATAACCTATTTCGTGGATGTCACACACGAATTATACTTATTGACGTCACGACCCGTTTTTACCCTCTTGGGATAATTTGAATTTTGGGGCATTTTTAAATCTTGCTAGCGGTCTTTTGGGACGAAATATGTTTTTTGTTTTGCTGCCATATGTTTTATGACAATATATACCTAGATAATATGATTTATAGAATTTTTTCCCCATTTAAAATTCTTGTCAAGTTCCCTTAGGGACTCAATGTAACAATATTTTTTTAAATAAAAAAATACCACAATTTAATATGTTAATACGCATGCAACAGCATTTTGGCAAAAAAAACTGTACTGGATTTACTGAATTTATTTAAAGTTACAATATACAGGGTGTTTTTTAATTGAGTGCCGATACTTAAGGTTGTGAATCCTTGGGTGATTTTAAGAAGTAAAGTTAATATTAACATATGTCCTAAAGCTCTTCATTTTTGAGCTACAGAATGTTAACATTTTTAAAAAAATATAACTTTTTTATCATAATTATTATATCACTCTTAGATATTTTTATGAAATTTTGTACACACCTTTTAATCATTAAGGAGCATTTTTTGACTTAAAAGATTTTTAAAAATTTTTTCCAGTGACGTCTGTGCGGGGTTTGAACTGAATGTTTTTAAAGAAAAAAAATAGTACGCCACTGATTTTTCTCAAAACAAAACTTATATTTAAAATCCTCATTTATTTTGGAGCAAATTTGGTCCATAGACTTGCATGTGGGTTTACATCCGGTCATAAATGGTTATTATGGGAATTTCTTATTGAGTTTCAACTGTCAAATAACGGATTTTCCAACAGGTTTTGAAGAAGCCACTCACAAAAATTAATGCACAACGGGAAATCTCTAGGGAGTAATGCCTGGACTCTTTGAATGTGATATGGGTATAATAAATTTTCGATGAGAATTTTCCAAACAAGAAAATGTGAAACATTAAATTTTAATGTTGCGATTTTCCTCGTGCTAGTTTCGGGGTTCTCCTCAATTTCATGTAAAATTCCTTCTTCAAGTTCCGGTGTTCTTACTGTTTGATGGACTCCTTTAGCACTATTATGGGTTAATATTAAATTTCTAGTCTCGTAAAGACATATATGAATCCTAGAAAATGTTCTCGGATCGGGTAGTACGCGATTTGGATACCATTCTTAGTATATCCGCCTGGCTTTGTATGCATTTCCGTCTGCAAGCCCATAAGTAAAATGCATGTCAGTTAATTCACTGTTTGTAAAATTTACCATTTTTTATCAGATTTTATGTCTCACTCTAATACTAATTATATAATAATGAAAAACCAATGACAACCCTATTGTTTTTATAAAAAGAAACGTCAAAATTTATGAAGCGTTATACCCAGCCTACTAATTTTTATTTCACTTGCTTTAAGGGCATTTAATATGCTTACCGTTTTTTTTTTCTATTCAAACATTCAATATCATTCCTACGTGAACATCACTGGTGAAAGTAGAAAATAAAACCATGGAAAAACTGTTTTCACTCATGGTGAGTGCCTACCAAATTTCAACAAAATATCGAAAGCAGTCTCAATGAACCGAAGAAAAAAATTGTGTTTTTGTTTTTATTTTTTTATGCAAAAAGGGTGCATCGTACGAAAGTAAGTCTATGGACCAAATTTGCTTCAAAATAAATAAGGATTTTAAATATAAGTTTTGTTTTTAAAAAAATCAGTGGCGTACCATTTTTTTCTTTAAAAATATTCAGTTCAAACCCCGTACGGACGTCACTGGTAAAAATTTTTAAAAAACTTTTAAGTCAAAAAATGCTCCTTAATGTGTAAAAGGTGTGTACAAAATTTCATAAAAATATCTAAGAGTTATATAATAATTATAATAAAAAAGTTATATTTTTTAAAAATGTTAACATTCTGTAGCTCAAAAATGAAGAGCTTTAGGACATATTATGTTAATATTAACTTTACTTCTTAAAATCACCCAAGGATCCACAACCTTAAGTATCGGCACTCAATTAAAAAACACCCTGTATAATAAAGTTGTTTCAGTCCAAGTGTGAAATTAATGAAGATTATTTTGGAAATTAAAAGTACCTACATATTTTAATTTATGTTACCAAAAAAATTGCCTTGTCGGACTTCCATTGTATTTATTTTGTTACTTAACACAACGTTTCGGTTAGTTAGTATCTCTAACCGTTTTCAAGTGCAAACTAAATTATAATTCTAAGGCTACTGTCTTAAATACTATCCATGTGCAATGAAGCTTGATGACTCCGCCTACGTGCTTATTGGAGTGTGAAGTTTAAGCTGTTGGTTTTGGACAAGAAGAGGCTTCCATATATTGGGGATATCTATACTTGGTTTACTAAATATATGTGTATTTTGATTCATGAAAGCTGCTTCCTTGAATTTTCGTTTTTCCAGTGCTGTTCCGTGTCCAAAACCTTGGCTTCTGACCACTTTATATTATGTTTGTTGGTCCATATATGTTCTGCTATACCTGATCTCGAAGTTTCACCTCTCTGAGTATGTTTCAGATGTTCTTTAACTCGTACGGGAAGAGGTCTTTTTGTTTCTCCAATGTACGATTCGCCACACTCGCAAGGGATTTGATGGATACAATTTTTTGTGTTTTCATTACTTTTGTAAGAAAGCTTCTACGCGTATTTCGGGATTTAAAGGCTGTTTTGATATTATAGTTTTTGGTTATTCTTCTAATCTTTTCAGAAATCCCCTTGACATAAGGTATTGTAAGAAATGTTTGCTCCTCTCTAGCTTCTGTATTAGTTTTTACTTCGCGATTTTTAAGTTTTGAGATGGTATTAGTTACAAAAGTTTCAGGGTAACCATTTTGTTTTAAATCTTCAACAATCCGGAAGACCTAAATATTGAAATTTCAAACATCAAAATGCATTGCACATGAATAGTATTTAAGACAGTAGCCTTAGAATTATAATTTAGTTTACACTTGAAAACGGTTAGAGATACTAACTAACCGAAACGTTGTGTTAAGTAACAAAATAAAGACAATGGAAGTCCGACAAGGTAATTTTTTTTTTATATTACTTCATTGTCTACCACCTTCAAATTAATGTATGTTAATTAAAGTATGGAAAATCATCCGGTTTGCATGATACGTAAAGTTATGTCGAAAATCAGGCGTTTTTAAACTGTCAAATCATGTACATTTTACGACAATAAAAACCTCGTACATTACAGGCTACATTTTCGTTTTTGCCGATTCCAAGAACGCGACAGTCAAATATTTATGAGAAAACATGTCGCTGGAAAACGTATTCTTACCTGGAAGGATGCACAGTTTTACGAGCGGAACTCGTAAATTTCGATGACCCTATATTTCCCAGTAAAATAATATTAGTGTACGAAAAATAGTCAAACCGTCATTCTTACCTTTAATATTTATGGAAGTGTTTAACAAGCGCAAGCACAAAAAATTCATTATTTCTCTTTATAAGTATAATTTCTTGGTAAATCTAGGCGTGGCATTGGATAGAATTATTTTTGTTTTTAGTTTCTTTGGTGAGAAAGTTACATCCAAATTAAACGCATTGATATTATAAGAAAAACGAGCACATTATTGACGTTATAGATTATGAAGATTATGCGAGTTAGCAATATTCTTGTAACGGAGGAAGTAAAAAACAGTATTCTTACAAAATTTATCTATGGTTTACCGGTTTCAAAAACATGTTACAGTGAGAAAAGGCCTTTTATTCCTTATAAACAATTCACATACTCTTTATACAACTGTTTGATAATATATGTGACAGCAACGCGCTTTCCTACTGTAAGACAATGAAAATTTGCTAGACCGTTGTGTAGTGATAATATCACGGTAATTTAGCCAATAAAAAATAGGACTTAATGTTACCATAGAATGGTTGATAGTCATTATTGTTCTGAATACTCACAGCAATTATCAAGTTCTATATTGGTGGTGTAATCTGGTTTTATATACCGTATTAGTTCCGATTGGCAATCGTAATGAAACTTGACATTATTCATGATACTATTTGCTTGCTACAGTTAATAAAGCATATACTTATCACTAAAATCAGTACTGTAGTTATCAAAAATTTAAATAGCTTCTAGTGTGGTATTGTAAACAGTGCATATGATTATCTATTTAATCGTGGGGTAGAGCCACAGTGCCATGGCACTACCTGCCCTCCTGTCTAGCGTCCTGCCCTTTACAAATTACCAAAACCTATTAAAATTAATATTCTCGTTTTTAAGGCAATTAGCAAAATAATTTAAAAATGGAACACAGTCGGGTGCAAATTTCCATCTAAAAGGAAGCGATTATGCGTAAAACGGTAACGTAGCTTCCGCGCCAAGCGCGACGAGGCACACGGGAGGTGACGAAACGCCATCACCTCAATAAAAAAACATTGGAAAATGACCTTGAATGCAAGCAGGCAAAAATCTCGATGACGTAGCCAGGCTCTCTTCGTTTGACCGTTTGATGTTAGACGTTTCAAACAGCTGATGTTCGCGTCGCGTCCCGATTTGTTTTCGTTCGGCCGGCGGCTGATTTAATGTAGGGTTAACGAACTTTTTATTTTAGAAATACATAAGTAATAAATACTATTAGATTTTTAAAGGAAACTTTATGGAAAAAATACTTGGGTGTGCGGTTGTGATGAATCTAATAGACTATTTTGTTTTATGTGTGTTTTATTTGGTGGGAAGCAAACTTGGTCCCAAAAAGGTACAGATGATTTGGTCCATTTCTGGGACAAAATGAAGACACATGAAAAATCGAAGGTACATTTAAACAATATATTTAATTTCAGTATGCTTGGTAAAATTAACATTAAAACTCAATTAAATTCTGCATATCACAATGAAATAATGAAGAAAAACGAACAAATTGATAAAAACAGATACATATTAAACCAAATTATAAACTGCGTTCGGTTTTGTGGTGCATTTGAGTTGGCGTTGAGAGGTCATGACGAAAAAGAGACGTCGGAAAGTAGGGGCATATTTCGTGAATTAATAAATTTCAGCTCAGATTTAGACAAAACTCTTAAAGATCATATTGAAAAATCGAAAGTATTTAAAGGAACATCAAAACCCCTACAAAATGAACTTCTGGACTGTATGTTAGATGTGTATCATGATGAAGTCATTAAAGAAATAAAGAACTCTCCGTTTATCGCTGTTATCGCAGATGAAACCACTGACATTGCTTGTGTGTTTCAACTTGTTATCGTGTTTAGGTATATTCAAGATATGATTGTAAATTCATAAATTAAATTAGGTGCCTTTTTGCTTATTTTTCCTACTTTAAAAGCAAGAACTATTAACAAAAAAGGGCGTGGCACCCAAAAAAATTTTTGCCTGCGGCGCTAAGGGTTTACCTGGCCCTACTTCACTAAAATGGCACGAGCCGTCACTGATCTATTATGCAACATGGTTTACCGAGATGGTACAATTCGTCCATAGATTATAAAGTCTAATTCTAATGATGGGTTGTGCGAAATAAGAATTTTCTATTGCTTTATCTGACATGCAAAGTTTAAATAGAAAGTAAAAATAAATTAATTTAAACAGGTATTGGTAAAGTTTACCTTTAATTTATTTTTAAGTGTAAACAGCTAAAATTTGCTCCAAATTCTTGCCAAAAAATTGTAATTTCTTCTCAATTTTTGATCAAGTAGGGAAATAGGGTAGTGATTTTTATTAGTTGCATGTGCAGATTTGGAGGATAGAAAATTGTTTTTAAGGGTTTGTTTCTAAAATTTCTTTAAAAATAATTCGTCGTCGTGTTTTTAGTTCAAAAAGGAAGAAGAAGTCGATTAAACTATAAAATTTATATAATCGAATATAAAAACAAACAAAACCAGCAAAATAACCAATCTTCGATGTTATCGCGTACCTAATACCTAGTCTTAGGTCAAATATTAGTTGGTAATGGTAGGTATATAACTTGTATTGATTTTTACCATTTGTCAAAAAACATTTTCAAGCACAATTTCTTGTTAAAAAATTTGAAAAAATTTTGCCCGAGAACTCGGCCCGTGGAGTACTAGGTATTTACTTTTTTCTTTTATATAATATAAACATAAAGAAAAGCGTCGTTTAAACTTTTTAAAGCAATATATTGCCCGAAAGATTGGCGTATCTAATTAGATTGCAGGGCTGCAAATAAAATATACCAAAACATGCATTGGAATAATCTGTCTTGGTGTGTGTTTTAATCAAAATAAAATAAAGTAATATATCAAGATACATTACCACTCCATACTTACTGAAAATACGAAATACCCGGTATTTTACCCCAATTTGGACATAATAAAATCATACAACGGCTGTTACTAGTCATTGTTTATATTTCAATCCGAGTCACTAACAGCACGAACAGACACTAGAACAAAACTAGAAATCCGTAAATATTAATCACCCACAATAAACAATAAGGAATCCACAGAGAAAACATAAAACACCACAACAAAAATGTCTCCGAGCCGGTTCTGGAGACCAGTGGCGCAACCAGAAATTTTGTTCGGGGGGGCTTTAACTTCCCGCGCCGAAGGCGCTCTTTTGCGCCGCAGGCGAAAAATTTTTTGGGTGCCACGCTCTTTTTTGGGTAAAATACTTATGATTGACGAGAGCGACAGCCCCCTAAAACTTTTGCAATAATACGCCGCTAGCCCTAACGAAATATTTATGAAAAAAAAAATTTTTAATTAGTAAAAATGTATTTAAAATAAGTAAGGCATATATTAAGCATACTTATACTAAAACAAAACAAAAACCTTATACAATAAGTTGTAAGTAATTACTAATAATACTAATATTAAAGTAAAATTCTTCGTTTTGTTTTTGCCATTTCGTCCCGAATTTCTTCCACGGTAATATCAATATCGTGGTTCGCATAAATAGGTAGACCAGGGTCGATAATTTTTGAAACAAAAAAAATAATAGTAGGATGAAACCCATTGGAAAAGAAAGTGAACATAACAAAAATGAAAGAAAAAATAATTTACGGGCGATCCGAGGTCGGGAAGTGGAAGTGGGTGAGTTTTTAAGGCTAGAAAACGATTTATCTTGATTTTCGGGAAAACTACAAGTCCTATGGAAAAACGTTAAATGGCAAAGTTATAGATAATAAAAAGATCTACAACTTTTGCATTAACACTTTTTTCACATTGCCTCAAAATTTATGTGAAAAATTCAAATAACCAAGTTTTTGTTTTTTTATTTTTATCTTTTACAAAAAAAATATGTTTTCAATGTTTAAATTTAGTGATAACTTACCTTTTATGTCCCAAACACACTGTAATTATTTTGATTTAAAATATTTATTTTTTCACCTTATTTTGACTTAATATCGAAAAACCACCCTTATTTTCAATCGAAAATTCTCACGTCAAAATATCTGCTGTTTTAAAAAAGTCGGTGGGCGTTTTGTTCGTTGAAATCTCCACTTTCTGATGGTGTAAAAAAATATATACATTACTATGGTAAATATTCTCAAAAAATGCAAAGAAACGGAAAAAACTCGAATCCGAAATTTTTTTTAATCATTATGTACAATTTTGAGCTATTTATTAAAATTTATACTTTAATTACTCAAAAAACGTAAAGATTCCATGTTACATTGATAAGCAAAAAAATTACAATCCATAAAACATTGAAATCGCAAAAAATATGCGAAAATAGTTCTGGTGACATGAAAAATTGGTTTGCAATTAAACGAATAGGCTAAGTTTCTAAGCTCGGGGGGGGGGGGGCTGCAGCCCGGCAGCCCCCCCCCCCTGGTTGCGCCACTGCTGGAGACTAGTTTGAACATGTCGCGAAAGAAGGACAGGCCGATAACAAGAGGTTTGTGCACATGCCCAACTCTGCTGGGAGGGATGTCAGCTGACCGGCGAGCCATGTGCTCGAACGTATTTTTTCACCATAAAACTTAACTGTTGTTTGCGCACGAGATAAGCTGTACGTATCTAAAGGTAAATGTCTATGGTAGTAACAGGACATAGGTGAAACGCTAATTTTTACTTTCCCATTATTTTTATATTTTCCTCCCTTACCTAAGACCACTTTGGTAACCTACTCTACCACACAGAAAGAATTATAAAAATTTGTTAGGCCAAAAAAAGTTTTGAAAGAGCGAACATAAAAATAACAGTCCAATACGGGTCAAACTTTCTCCTTTTTTGAAATTGGTTAATAAATTAAGTCGAATCGGGGTTAAACCACTAAACGAAAACTAAAACCTGTATCAGTATTAATATCTATCAATTTATTATTAGTAATAATACCTGCCTATAATGGAATCCTAAACGCTTCCCGATATTCCCTAATAAGATATTCGGATCGGTAAGCAGCATTGTATTCATTGAAGCGTAAGAAACTTTGATAAATAGGTTTCCTTAAGCACGATATCGAGTGTTCTCTGTGGATTTCCTCAAAATGCTTGCACAATGTGTGTATTGTGTGCCGTATATAGGAAGATATTTGGCTGCAGACGACTTTACGATTTAATAATGGGTATTAACGTTACTACTCCGGAAAATGATAGCAGGCAGATGACTACCTTACACAATCTCATCACGAAAAATTATCTTGGCAATTAAAAGGTGTGACAAACCTTCCTATTTTGCATCGAAGTACCCAGCACTGAGGAAAATGATCTAATACATCAAGTTTGCGAAGAGATAGTTTGTATCGATAGCTTATTTTTTATTAACAAATCTTAACATAGTACAAAACAAAGTCGCTGTCGCTGTCTGTCCGTCCGTCCCTACCTATATATCAGAGAACACACAGCCAACGAGAAGCGACAGCTGGGCGTTTTGCGGGTCCTGTTTTGGTACGCGCATGTCGCAAAGATGTTGTGTATCGGTAAAAAACATGTGCTCGTCTAAATTGTGTTTAGTCCGTGAGCTGACGTTGCGCCTAGCTATTTTTGGTATTATTTTGTTTTCGTTGTGTGTTGTAAAATGTCTGGATATTATTGTGCCTACCCGTATTGTTCAGTGAGAACCGGCCAAGGATTAAGTTTATTTAGTTTTCCAAAGGAGTACGAACGGTAATTATTATGATAATCAATTAATTATAATATGAATGATAGATTTAAAATTTTTAATCTTAAAGTTTTTTGGGATGTAGGTACATATTTGTAACAGACTTGATAAATAAAGATGGAGCTTATTAGTTTTCTTATGTTTTTATGTTTAATCGCGAATAATTGTTGATATGATAAAATAAAATAATAAGATATAAGTTGTAAAGGTCTGGTTAAAATAGTTTTTGGGTAGATTTATTTCAAAAGGGGTAGAAATAATGGATATTATGTTGCTTTAAATACAATATTTTGTTATAGTGCAAAATTGTGGATAGACGCCTGCAGTAGGCCAGATTTATTGCCAAAGATTATAAATGCACACAAAAACTATCGGCTTTGTGAAAACCATTTCGAAGAAAAATATTTTTCAAGAAGTGCAACCATTAAAAAAACCTTATTTCCGCAAGCAGTACCTACCCACAAAGTTTTCTAACCTTTCGCCAACATGTGAAGAAATGCCTGAAGAAATTATTCCTTCATTAGGAGAGCCTCCCAAAAAAATTATTATATTGTCAGGTTTGTATGCTTTATACAGTGACCGGCAGAAAGTTCGGGTTTGTTTTTTATTTAAAAACTTACCAAATTTTTTTGGCGGTTGAAAAGTTCTGCATGTCCTTAAGCAAAAAAGAGCATAGACAAAACTAGTAAATATTGCGCCGTATACGAGGAAGAGGTGAAAACGTTAAATTCACTCAAGAATAAATTGCCCTTATTTTTCACTGTGGAATTTTTTTTTTATTAGGAAATGTTGTTTGCACTTAAAACTTATCCAAATATACCAAATTTTAGCTCGGTAGCACAAATATAAATATTTTTCATGGCTACTAGATTTAAATGAAAACGAATTTTATTGTAAGGGTTTAAACACCAGAAAAGTTGAATTATTTTTGACGTTATTTTTTTAAACGTCCAGTTCTCGCGTATTTAAACAAATTTAAGTAAGTTATGTGTCTAATTGCCCAAGAGGTGTTAAAAAATTGAATTTATAGGTTGCATAGCTTCTATCGATTCGTTATACGAGGGGGCGTAAAAAAAAGTAAAAACACTTTTTTTGTGGTACCGAGCTGAAATTTGGTATTTATGAATAACTTTTAAGTGCAAACAACATTTCCTTATAACAAAATTTTCTACAGTGAAAAATAAGGGCACTTTATTCTTGAGTGAATTTAACGTTTTCACCTCTCCCTCGTGTACAGCGCAATATTTACTAGTTTTGCCTATGCTCTTTTTTGTTTAGGGACATGCAGAACTTAAAAAGTTATACGAAAGCTACGAATTTTATCACATATATAAGTTTTTTTAAATAGGCAAATGTAAAACAATATGTAATTATTATTCCTCTAGTAATTTCAGAATTAACATGTATTTCTGAATAAAATTTTTGTTTTTTACAACAGCTTTTTACTTATTTAGGGTGAATTAACTTTTTTTTAATCCCCGAAGGACCACATTTTTTTTATCCATGGGTAAGTAACTATGACACTAAAGCAATTGTCAAAAACGTCACTGTAGTTTTTAAAGCGCAAAAAACTGTGTAACAAATTACTGACGTTTTAATAAAATGATATTTATCTCACGCCACCCCATATCTACGTATACCTACTCACGATATATTTTGACGTACCTAATAGTGTTCTATAATTTATGTTATAATATGTTTATAATATTATATAAGTACATATTTTTGTACTTCATAGTTTTTTAATATAATAATTTTTTTCATTTTCTACTTCAATAATATTCTTAATTCCCAAGACTAACAAATTTAAAACTTTTTTTAAGTTTTTATGTTTGAAAAATAAATCAAGTTATAACATTTGCACCTGTACTAAAAAGTAATGTCGTTCAGTGTAGAAAATAAGCAAGTTTTCTCAGAGTATTATGTTGTGGATCGACCGTTATCGTTGTGTGAAGGTCATTGAAAAACGACCAGTCGATATCAAAGGTGCCGACAGGTATTGTCGCTTCTGCTTGCTGTTAATATTCTGTGCTATATATGCTTAAATCTTTAAAACTACGCAACGGATTTTGAAGCGGTTTTTTTTAATAGATAGAGTGATTCAAGGGGAAGATTTTATGTATAACTAGCGACCCGCCCCGGCTTCGCACGGGTGCAATTTCAGAAAGTGGCATGCCGAGTACTAATATTTCGGGTTTGTATTTATACCAGCGGGTTGCAACGCATGCCTGATACACGCTAGTATTAAATAAATTACTAGTGTATCAAACCCGCTTTAGTGTTATAATAATTCCACATCAGCATGAAATATTCTCTTTCTTGATAAATCCATTCCAAGCAAAACAACAGTCCTGAATATTGTTCGTCATTTTGAGAGTAAGGGTACTGTAATTAATAAATGCTTAGAGCAAACTAATGATGTACTTTTACTTCATGTAGAAGAAAATAATGGAATTGGCTTCTTGGCAAAAACACAAAGTCTTTCTCCACAATTTTTTATTCAAAAAAACTAGACGAACCTAGAATGATTCATAATAGAATTGAAGAGACTATATAAGCCTTAATGGAGCTTTCAATGGTAAACACGAGGAGTGAAAAAACTTTTTATAGTCAAACGACAGAAAAGATACCAGCTGAAAAGTCAAGGACCAGTGGAAAGCCACTGTGGGTGAGAAATGAAGAGAAAAAATAAAAATTAGGGAGTTTTTCAAAAAAACTTTGTAAAAATCATCTTTAAGTGTAGGTACGTAATAAAAGATCTTTAGTTTAATTAAACTATGTCGGAGACATGTGAAGGTGGTCAAATAAGAGGGAAAGAAAAAAGAAAAAATTGTTTTTCGTAAAAATCATGTAGATGCTTTCTGTAAGAGATAAAAAAGGGAATGTAATAAATGAAATGTAATAAAATAAGGTAGATTGGCTTATCATTTAGCTTAAAATAAAATACTTTTGGGGTACCAGGCTTGTTATGGCCCAGTTACTCCAACAAGTGTCAAAATTAACACATTGTGTGTAAAAATAGGTTTTAAAAAATAAAAAATAAAATAAACGACAGATTGATCAGTTTTCGATCAGACATTGAATTCCCACCTAGATCACCTTGTTAAACGGTTATGGATTACTTCGTTTTTCCTCATTTAAAGAACACTATTTTTAAAACACCAGTTGCAAATTTAGAACAATTACAAGAAAGGATTATCCACGAATGTGGTAACATTTCTCCAGAGATGCTGGTCAACACTTTCAAAAATATGAAGAGACGTGTGAATTTATGCTTGGAGCATGGCGGTGGCCAATTTCAACAATTTATGTAATTATTCTTCTTTTTCTTTTTGTATAATATGCTTGCGCACCGGTACAAACAGTTTAAGTTTTTTTTATAATAAAAAATATTGATACAGTGTGTCCCAAATTAGAGATATGACGATATCGATCATGTTTTAAAAGGTAACCCTAGTTTTTATTGACTATTGTAAAAGTGCATATTAAGTTATACTTAAGTAAGAACCAACTTTAAAATTGTTATTCCTTGTTATTTATAAAATATTTAACAAACAAAAATTAATTTAACTAAAAATAAACAAATCTTTTATCCATCTTTAATACTTTTTCGTCAATAAATGTTCAAAATGAAGTTTAATTACTATTTGGCAATATCCTAAACGCAAGTAATACTCGTTTCCAATATTTCTAATTACTTCGAAAGAAATTAACCTACACTCATGTCTAATTTATTTGTCCTTTGAACTCCTCAAAAGTTGACAAGGAATAAAGATTAAATTAAAATTTGGTATTGATATAAACTTAATATGGCATTTAAAAAATATTCAATAAAGTACCGTGCGAACAAAAATTATTTGCATCAAAGAGGGCTTGGATTAAAAAACGTAGGGCTTGGTTTAGATCACAATGATGGACGATATATCTAACCAAATCTAGGTTAAAATTTTGTCCAATTCATATTATGACATGATATGCCAAACTAATGAGTAATAAAATAAGTAGACAAATACAAATTTTTTTGTTGTTTACAAAATTAACAAAGTAAGAATATACAGAAAGAAAAAGAAAAATAATTACATGTATTCTGAGAATTCACATAACCGGAGAGGCGGGCTATGGTGCGAAGCTACCATCCGTTGGTTTATGCCTGAACGCCTCTAATGCCGTATCCTTTCTAGTCTATTCCTGATAACGAGGAAAATAAGGTCATTCAAGTCAAGATGTATCGTTTCCATAGATAACAATATTAACAATGGTAATTTTATTCAGTTCAGTACCGTAATCCTGTTATCCATGGAAACGATACATCTTGACTTGAATGACCTTATCTTAACATAGTATAAAACAAAGTCGCTATCCTGTTCCTGTCCCCTTATGTGCGTAAATCTTTAAAACTACGCAACGGATTTTGAAGCGTTTTTTTTTTAATAGATAGAGTGACTCAAGAGGAAGGTTTTTATGTATAACTAGCGACCCGCCCCGGCTTCGCACGGGTGCAATTTCAGAAAGTGGCATGCCGGGTACTAATATATCGGGTTTGTATTTATACCAGCGGGTTGCAACGCATGCTGGGTACACGCTAGTTTTCTTATATAATATATAGTAATTTTCAATCATCAATAAATCGAAAACGGTTCAATTTAGATATATAGTGGTATATATAAATTATGTTTAGAATAATTGTCCGTAGAATCCAATTATGCAACAATATACAGGGTATTCCATTTAAAAAAATATAACTTTGATCTGTCACGCTTTTATGCAACACCCTGTATCTTAGTTTACATTAAATTCTACAACTTTTGTATTCACCAGTTTTTTCTTAATTGCGAAACAAAGAAGTTAAAGGGGGGTAACATTATACGCGATCAGTACGTCGGTAGTATTTTATTTTGTTGGCAATAATTTCTTGTAATAATAGTGAACCATTTTTTTTTGCTAGAAATCAGTATGTAAAATATAATTGTTTTTTTTTCTCATTGTTTTCCACGCACTTACCCCCTTAAAATTGTTTGTGTTTCTTTTTTGCTGGTGCAAACAAAAATAAAGCTATAAAAGCTCTTTATTCCGCTTGTCAAACGTATTAACAGGAACTTCACGTCTAGAGTGAAAATCAAATAAATCAACAAGAACTCCGACGCTAGGATTAGTGGGATATAAGAACGGTTGAAAGATTTCATATATAGTTTTATTATTGTTTTTCCACATTTAATTGCTGCGAAGATTTCCAAGATGAAATATGTTGCCTGCGTTTGAGTCGTCAGTATAAGCTTGCACATTTCTTTGTTCTTATTCGTTAGGATATACTGGGTGTCCCAATCGTGAGACAGAGTAAAATAACTCGATAAAGAAAATTTTTTTATAACAATCTCTACTATAGTCTATTACCAAAAATATAGGCAGTGACGTAGCTCTCATAACCATGGAAACGACCAAAATACTGTATGGTCATTGGCGGTTTGCATTCGTTTCCATGGTTTCGAATAATACGTCACTGCCTATAATATTGGGTTTTGAGTATAGTGATATTTTTAAACTAATTCACATATACCTTCAAGCCAAATAAACAGTTCAATATTTAATAAATTAACCGTAGCTTATCCCAAAAAGCTAATAACAATATAAAAAAAGAACTTTTAAATTAAAACAAATAAAATTCTGTCGCCATTATGAACAAACCGCCCTGGGCTGTTGGATTTTTTACTTTAATAATGCTATTGCAGCAAACGCGCACCAAAAATGTTCACTCATATTTTGTAGAGGTTCGTAGCAATCATGTTACTTAAATTTTCTATTAGATATCAATCGAAAACCGGATAAAAATACAAATTAATACGAAAAACCGCAAAGTGAACACCTACATCGCGCGTAAATTACATACCGTAAAGTGGGGTTACTTTGCCTAAAAAAATAAAAAAATAATTACCTCCAATTTGGCAACGCTACTCTAATGCAGTTGGCGGTAAAATACTAGGCGACCAACGGGTATTTGGCATTTGGCAGTACGAGTCTGGAGTTTGGCGAAGCGGTGTGACATAAGTGATAAACATGCAAGTAAAATTTTATCTTAACCTCGTGAAATCATGTTGCTATGCTAAGGGTTGTCTAATAAAAACTAATAAAAGTTGAATTCTGGCTTTAACATCACCTATACCGGTGCATATATGGGTTCTATTTACGATATTAACATTTCTCTAGATGCTTAATTTGATATAGTTTTTGCGGTTGGCAAAGTTACCCCACATATTTAACAGTTTTTTTTTTCAGAAAATGGTTCGGATATATAAGAGACAAATTGGTGCACGGCGTTATAAAGATTATTCCGAAGAGCAGTTACATAGAGCTGTTTTACAGATAATAGACATAATGAAATGGGATATACCGAAGAATCAAATGCCTTCAATATTCCCACTATTTTAGAATCGCCAAAACTTACATCGACAGCAAGACAAATATTTACATTCAAAAATTTTGATTTTACCAAATATAACATGGTTTAGTTTTTTGTTTCGTAAAAATGTAAATGTTTATTTTAAAGCATTTGTTAAGTTTCATTTGTGATTCGTGATTGGTAGCTACCTACCTACCTACCTTCTTGGAATTAAGAAATATGTTTTTACCATTTTTGTAACCTAAGAGTTAACTATTATTATAAGAAAAAGTTGTTTGTTAATGTTCCTCCGCTTTCTTAGCAATATACGTTTCTACTGTTAAAATATGTACTTATTTTAATATTTTTAATAAAATATTTTTAAATAAATATGTTTTTAAATAAATAAATGGGCGAGTACGATAAAGTCGCCACAGTGGTTCTTTTTCCGCGCGTCATCACTTTTACGTCATCAAAATCGTATGAATCAAATCAAAATTACGTGACGAAAAAAGTCAAAACTAAGTTAAGTTCATAAAATGGACGTGCCTGCCTACCGTTTGACGTACCTACATAATATCCCGAAAAATTATTATTTATTTTAAGTTTTGCCCGGCATTCTCTCTTATCTAAAAAAAAATGACAAACAAATGTTAATACATTTAATACTATTTTTAAAGCTTAAAATCTAGAAAAGTTTGGTGTTTTATTGACGATTAAAACGCAAAAGTCAAATTTTTAACATTCTTTCGTTTAAGGGAATTTAGCCACTGCCGTAAACTTTTCAAAGAACTTTCACGGTTAGAATATTTAAAATAAATAAATTAGGTATTATAAAAATCCATAAATACTTACCGCCAAAACAGATGGTGGGTATCATTAGCTCTAAAAAGAACTATTTTTAGAAAAAGGAACAGTTTTAAGGCACACAGATTTACAAAATACGAATTAGATTGGCAGATCAAAATAAGGTTGACGTTCTAAAATACAACGGTTGTCAACTAAACAAATAAAAAAAAGTAATTAATTGACGTTTATAGTTTTATTATTGTCTAGCACATTATATTATTGCGGAATCTTGGAGACGTTCTTTTATGCTTTTATTCAAACTTGTTACTGTAATAAACAAGGATGCAGAGTTATTAACCACGTTGAGTCCTGATCGTTGATTGATGACGCACGGGCAAAGATCCACTGTGGCGACTTTAGTTAAGCTTGGCCTGTACGCTTCAAAAACGTGCAAACAAGCCACTTGGCAAAGTAACCCCAAAGCCGAGGTAATTTTGCCAACTTTTTGAATTTAAAAAAAATGTAGTTCCTATTAATCTTGTGCCTTCTAATTACGAAACTATGTAGCCAAAGGATCAAATTTTCATATAGTTAGAGGCAGCTCTATAATTCCAAACAGAACCACAGATATTTTCAAAAAACCAAAAATTTTGTGCAAAGCAACCCCACTTTACGGTACTAAAAAATGGCTTACCTCAAAAAAGTCACGTGACACATGGATCGTCAAGCAGTGTTGTCGATGTTTCTGTTTCATGGGTTCTTTCAAGCTGGTTGTGGTTTCGTGGTCAGGTTATTGTTTACTATCGCTACCAGTTGGAAACAAATAGACTTTAGATGTTCATCACTTACGTAACTCGTTACACGTATGGTTTTGTTTCTCTTTGGTACTATACCGTACCGTACTGGCAAACTCAAAGTTACAGTGACATTTTATGTGAGTACGACAGAATAAATATGTTTAGATGCCCGCACTAAGGACAACAGATCAATCAGTGTTGCCGGCGTGAACAACTCATGGCGAGGCCATCCCTCGGTTAAAGAGAGAGAATCAGTTGTGCCGCTGAAATTTGACGAAATCGCTTTATCGACAGAAATTCAATATTCAGTAATATTTGGAACGTCAGTTGGGTCATACCGGGCTTTTAATTTACATATTTTTTATTTTATGTAGTTAACTAATTAACTATTCTTCGTATCTCCTTCCTTCTATGATTGTATTGGATCTTTGTATGTATGACCTTTCGACGCACAGATGAAGGAATGTAATAAGTAAACAAATCCCAGTCCCTCGCACGAATCTCTCTGAATACCCTTGGTCAGTTTATTTTATTGTGCCGTCGAGTGCCGAGTATTTTTTTTTTGCATACGTAGCAGAACAGATGAACACCATTGAAATACCCCAGACCCAGTAGGTACTAAGAGAGCTTTAACTCTCAGTACACCATCCATTTTTCAACAATATTTTCATTACGATACAATACCTTACTTCCACAAATGACAAATTTTATCTTTATATTGTCTTACAGACATATTATTATTTAAAAATTAAAAAAAAACCCTCGACACCTTTTTTTCAGAAGGCTTTTTTTCTTTTTCCCCAGTTTATTTGGTTGGTTTAGACCTCCTTTACTGGACTCTTTCACATAATTTATTTATTTATTTATCATAATACATGTGTATAAAATACAAATTATAATATCTTACTACTTAATCTTAAAGTGTAAAAATAGTAAAAATATAAATATTTAATAATGACTTAAACATGACTTAAACATTTTAGGCAAGCTATAAAACTATCAAACTAAGTAAGTATCTGCAATAGTTACACATATTAAACATTTTCTAAATGATTTTGTACGACACAAATATGATACAATGGTGCCTAAGTAATGAAATTACTTGTATGCACCACATAACTACTAATAAAATTAGCGGTAATTAAAATGTAGTTAAAATGTAATGTACATTAGATTTCTGAAAATATATGCCCTGCAGTATAGTTTTATTCGGTAAAGTGACAAGAGTAGATAATAGATATTATTCAAAAATAATTTTAAGGTTATTATATTCCCTCCATATTACATTTTTACACTCTATCTTAAATTTACGTATGTTGTTTATAGTTTTTAATGTTCCCGGAAGCATATTATATATTTTAGGACCCAGATATGCGACACTCTTTAAATTAATGTTATTTTTGTTTACTGGAATAATTACATCATTATTCATTTTAGCACGTGTAAAATAACGATGATTTACAGTATTTTCTAAAGACTTATTTCTATGTACAAACGCTGACACACTGACCATATACATAGTTCTTACATTACAGACCTCACTTGAGAACAATAATTCTGTGGGATATAATCTATCTCGTCTAAACATAATTTTCAAAATAAATTTTTGAACGATATTCAAACGGTAGAGCGCATTATCATATAGACCCCCCCAGACCAAGATTCCATATCGAATCAAAGATTCCACAAGACTTTTATAAATGAGAACTAGATTTTTACTATTTAAAATTTCTCTTAGGATATAGAATTTATGAACCATGTAGCGAATTTTATTTGAGAGATATTCAATATGCGGGCGCCATTTTAGAAATTTGTCTATTATAATCCCTAGATATTTTGTCTGTGATACTTCATGTATTTGTTGTTGATTGATTTCGACATTTGTGAAATCAGGCCTGTTTGCGCTTGTCAAAGAAAATGCAATATAATTTGTTTTTGCCAGGTTAAGTGACAATCTGAAAGTTTCCAGCCAATTTTTGATCATAAATAAACCATTAGTCATTTTGTCTTTCACCTCCAGCCAAGTGTCACCCCTGAAAACCAGGACGGTATCATCAGCATAAGATATTATTGATCCACCCACTTCGAGTGATAGCATACAATTTATATAAATTATAAATAAAATTGGACCGAGAACAGTTCCCTGTGGCACCCCAATCCTTATAGCCTGCTTACTACTTAACACGTTATTGATTTTCACAATTTGATATCTATTTGCAAGGTAATTTTGAAGCAACCTCCACACGGTTCCCCTAACTCCATATTTCCATAGAACATCAAGAAGTTTATCATGTTGAACCGTGTCAAATGCTTTTGCCAGGTCCATAAAGACTGCGGCACATTTTTTACCGTTATTTAGGTTATTCGTAATTTCCGATGTTAAACTATACAAGGCGTCTTCCGTACTACAGCCCGGCAAAAAAACCGTACTGATTTTCAGACAAAATCCCATTCTCCCTTAAAAACACAAACAGTCTATCTTTCACGCATTTTTCAAACAGTTTCGCCAAAGTACTCACCAAGCTTATAGGTCGATAATTACTTATCAGTGTCTTTTTACCACTTTTATGAATCGGAGTTATGACAGACAATTTGAAATGAGCAGGCACGATTCCAGTTACAAATATTCTGTTAATTATATGAAGTAATGGATTGACAATTAGGTGATGTGTTTGTTTTATTAAGTCAGAGGTAATGTTATCTATGCCTGGAGAACTATTACTTTTTAAAGAAGAAATATGCTTAATTAATTCATTTTTATTTACTGGAGTCAGAAACATAGAATTCTGTTGTGAGAAGTTGATATCAGTAGGATCATTAGGTATCGGAATCGTGCCCTCCATGCCAATTCCAATATTTGAGAAATAATCATTACAGTGCTCTGCCATACTGAAATCATCTTCAAAGTCGGCACCTAGATCAGTTTTTATGTTAAAATTAATTACTTTAGAGATGCTTTCATTTGTAGCATTTTTTATTATGTCATACATTTTTTAATGTTCCCTTGATTTTTGTTTATTTGAGCCTTGTAATAATCATTCTTTCGCTTCTCCATTAACTTATTTAAACTATTTCTATATCTTTTATACTCATTTTCCAGCTGTTCATTATAATTCTGTAACAATTTTCTTTTCATTTTGTCTCTGTGTTTTATTGAAGTTATTAAACCATTAGTAATCCAATCTTTGATCTTTCTATACTGTTTAGACGCGACATATTGTTCAGAGGTGGCTCCAAGTTTTAGTTCGTTAAAAGTCGAAATAAATTTAGTGAGTGACGACTCAGGGTCTGGATCATTCAAAACTTCAGACCAGTCTTTTGCATTTAGGGATTCTAAAAATTTATGAAGATCAAGTTTACTTTTTTTTATGTTTATGTTGACATTGTCATTTTGAATTTTATTTTTTGTGATAATATTTAACATGATTGGGCAATGATCTGTCATGTGTGAGTCCAAAACAAATGAATTTATATGATGGTGATTAGTTTTTAGTCTTTGATTAACAAAAATATGATCGAGGCATGAATTACTATCGAATCTCGTTACAGAATTAATATAAGGCTGAAAGCCCAGTTGTGACATTGTTGCTAAATAATTATGAGTATCATTGTCGATATGCAATATATTTATGTTTACATCACCAACAAAAATTTCCAAATTGTTATCACTCTTTCCTACACTATCAAGATACATGTGTATATCACTAATAAAATCAGATTTCAATATAGAGGGTGGTTTATATACAGCTGTAATTCCTATTTTAATATTATTTACTATACACTCTAGCCTACTTACTGTAGCCAGGGAGATAGGCAGTTTTGTACTTGAAAATTCAACATTAATATGACTCTTTACCAGAATTATGACCCCATCATTTTTATTAAAGTCGGCGTGATTATAAAATAATTGATAGTTAGGAACATTGCATTGATTAGTTGAGGGTATCCTAAAAGTTTCACTTAACACTATTATATCATTAAAATGCAATTTATAACTTTCAATTAGTAGTAATAAATTATCCATGTTTTTAACCATACTCCTAATATTTACATGTAAAAGGTTAAATAAGATTTTGGAGTCTTTTAGTTCACTACACAGTATGTCATTGTCCACCAATATTGATTGATGACTATCCTCGTTTTCCATTTGCTCTAATATATCGTCTTGTTCCAATTGGACCATTATGTTCCGTAGTCAATTCTACTTTTCAAAAGATCTATATGGTATATGGTGGATGGACATTTAGGATCTGATGCCGCGTGCGTAATGCTATGTTTAGTTTTGAATTTATCATTGGCCGATGCACAGTTTTTACATTTTTTTGTTTGTTTTGTACACATTGAGGTTTCGTGATTGCCAGCACAGTATTCACAGACTACTGCATTCTCACAGTCATCACTCTTATGGTAGAAAGCTTGACACTTGAAGCACCTCTTTACGCTTAGGTTCTCAAATACGTTATATCTTTCCCAACCAATACATATCTTTTTGTAGTCTATCATTTTCCAATATACATTTGGTGAACATTCTAAAAATATTGTGGATGTTTCCCTATTTTTCACCTTTTTTATATAAGTAATATTTATTCTATCATTTTTATCTATCCATACTGAGTATGTTTTAACTTTTCTCAATTTTTTTCATATTATGTCACTTCTACCCTTCATTTCTTTTCCAAATAATTTTAATCGTAATACTTAAACAAAAATGGGACGATATGTAACAAAGATAATCATAAAAAAGGACATTTTTGGGAGGTAAAGTGTCACCATTACAGTCGCAGACGTAATTGGTGACAAAAGGTAAACAGAAATCCTTATTATTGTCGCAAACATAATAGGTAATATCTGATAAATGTGTCACCATTCTGTCGCAGACAGATGTTGGTACAAGCGGGCTAAATTCTGGGAGACAAACTATCTTACACTAAGCTTTGTGAAATTTAATAATAATTAAGATTTTTATCCTTTATGGTATTTAAAGTAAATTGATTAAACTATTCATAAATTGCGTATGGCCAAAATGTTTTTATAATAGATCGATTGTTTTTAAAAACCTCTTCGATTTTCATTTCCTAACAGCGAAATACCGCATCATTGGGAAACCGTCAGAATAAGATTTAAGCTAGAAAATCTTAAAACCTGACATACCTTTACCGTTGTACCAAACTTTAAAAGAACCTGAATGTGGTGTATGCCCTTTAATCACTGTACTCAATTTGTATCTCAGTCTTTGTTTTTCACAATGAAATAAAACAATTGTATATTTTCTGTCGTCCACAAGTTATTCTCTCTGCCTGCCAGGAATGACTGACTCGTGTCCGATACTTTATTTGCATGTTTACGAAAATAATGACTACAACCCGATAACAAAATAATGAGTAAGTATAGACCAAGCTGTACGTGTACATCACACTGAATATAAACACAACGTAGACAGGGTCGTACTACAATATTTGACAATAACAGCTAGAGTAACGGTTTTCTTCAGGTGATTAACACACCTGGGGTAGGTAAGTTTCACCAACAAAAAAACCTTGGCCCGCTTAAAAAAGATATTTTAACACCGAACAGTTTCGCTGGAAAGGCTTTTTTTTAAATTTAAAAACAGATATTTCACCGTACGCTTATCTGAAATATTCAGTCAAGTTAGATAACATTAAACATCGCGGTGGGCGCTTCGCTAACATGCTACTGCTAGGCAACGAATACTTACACCAGGAAGAAGACAAACAAGCATAATAATTGGTCGAAGCAAAAATGACATTAGGAAATATCAAAACTGTCAAAAACAGCGCCTTCATCGGGTCTGGTTAGAACCTTGAGTCAAGAGGCGGGACGTTTAAACACCCATAGTTTTATTATTTTTTTCTGGCGAAATATTTTAAAGTAATATTTAAGCGAAAAAAAACTATTCAAAATCCCGTTAGTTAATTTTATATGTAGTAAAAATCAAATAGCAGGACTCTCTCAGGAATAATATTTTCGACTAAATGTCATGCACTTTAAAATAAAATACTCTATATTAAAAAAAAAATTTGACTCTATATTATTGTTCTTCTAGCCTCGAAGGAAATGAAAAATAAAACTCGGAAATTTACATGACATCATTTTATTAAAATATTAAAAGGAAATCACAATTACCATTTGAGTCTGTCTTATAATTCCTCGTAATCTGCTGATCGAGTGCCTGGTTAACTGGTTTTTCATTCATCTCTACTTGAAGCTTTCTCAGCAATGTGTGTATTTTCAATTAAAATACCTATTTCCATTGTCAGCCTGGAAAAGTAGAAAGGCCTGAGTAAAAACTTTTTATAGCTAACCTAAAGGTGACGACCAAATCTTGTCTCTTTCACATAACGAACAGCTGATCTAAAGCAAAAATACCACAATGCAAAAAAAAAACACTTCAGAGTGGGTTAAAATAAAATTATTTCCACTTGAGTTTAGTAGGCAGAGAATCGACAAGGTTTAAAAAAGATCAAGAAAATAGATCCTATAATATACTAGTAAGCAAAAATCAGCAAATTTAAATTAGTATCGTAGGGTTTAGTAATTAAAATATGCGTATTTATACATTTACCAAAATTTAGGAGAAAATAATCAAACAAGTGTTGGCACATTTTGGTTAATGAGTTATATGGGATGATTCGTATAATCATAAAAATAATTAATCATAGTTAACAAACTTACCTTTAGCAGAATGAAATGTAAAAAGCCTCGTGTTCATGAACAATATTAATAGAAAAGATCAAGTTAATAAGTTAAACAAACTCTTTGATAAACTCTGTCAGCCATTATCATTTTATAAGGCCATGTTGGGCTAGGCGATTCCATTTGTGGCCGAGTCCAAGAAGTAGAGAGGACACTGAACGTTTATAAGTTGCAAAATAATTTAATGGCTTGGGCCATTTGTAGCATATATCTGTCTCTGTCTGCATTAAGTTACCTTCGCTACATATAAAGAGAGACAAGTGTAGCTCGAACGAAGAACGGTCGCCTTGCTTAGTAAACACGTTCAGTTTTTACAAATAACGACGTAGGAGTTATATTAACTCATAAATGATGTCTGGCTCTGACGTCACATATGCTTCCATTTCGCCAATCTTTGCTTCACCGGGCTGATGCTACTGCTAGGTATAATTTATCCAAACTTAGTTTGATGACATAAAAAAGCGTTTAACAGGCTTCAAAGAGACCGACCTCACAACCAGGGTTGTCAGATCTATTTTTTAAATTATTTTTATTAAAAATGTTCTTTTTATATCAGTATTCAATTGTTATTCAGTAACTCTCTTTGAAAGTTTACAAATAAACTTTAAACTAAGAAGTTTTGAGTGTGAAAGAAAGAAGAACATTAATATTATTATAGGTTTTTAGTCCTTAAGAAATATTATTTAGAAAAAAATAATTAAAATTAAA
The DNA here is from genome assembly GCA_963969555.1 of Polydrusus pterygomalis. Classification (NCBI taxonomy): domain Eukaryota; kingdom Metazoa; phylum Arthropoda; class Insecta; order Coleoptera; family Curculionidae; genus Polydrusus; species Polydrusus pterygomalis. The sequence continues at coordinate 86,275,183 of OZ018376.1, forward strand.
ATAAAAAGGGTTTTCATTGTTAAAAACAACTAATTAACAAACAATTGTTTCTCGTATACTTATACAGGGTGTCTCACGGTGACCGTCCATTAGAATATTTTGGAAAGTAATGCGATTTGAATCCGGCAAATTTGGATATTGGGGTTTAAAGAGATGCTCTTTTCAGAGGAAATAACGGCGACCTTGTGCGACTTCCGGTGATGCCGGAGATGTCTCAAACTTGCTTATTTTAAATGAAACACCCTATATAATATACTTTTTTTGTATTCGTTTCTTCATTTCCAATAACTTTTATTAAAAATATTTTTGCCCTACTCAATCCGTTTCTGAGATAAAAATTATTTTCCTCAAATTTTGACCTTTCACAGGGTGTCACCTAAATTTGAATATCTTTTCAAAGATCAAAGAGAGAAACTCGAAATTTAGGTTGTGTCATTAGATAGTATGGTGCTTGATAATGTATTGTCGGAAAATAAAATTTTATATAAAGGGAAGTGGAAAAGTAACAATTTTTGATCTTTATCAAAAAATTAACAAAACTTAATTTTTTTAAATACGATGCTATGTTGTTAGTTCATTGAATGGATAGGCGATAACATTTCCTATCTATCCACATATGATATCCCTATACCTAACTAGTATAGTTTTGAACTTATTTACGATTTTTCGCAGAATCCTCCAAATATCAAGCAGTTTTATTGATTTTTGGCAAGAAGGCCATGATAAATAAAAAAAAGAATACGCATCTATACAGACGCGTGTCATTGTCAGTTGCAATTATTTATTTATCGACGTTTTGATATCGAGTTTATTCCAGAGAAATATTGCTGAAAAATGGAAAATAATACGTATACAAATGCTGACATATTAAATTTATTTTTTATTCATGGCGAGTGCAACAGAATCATAAGTCGAACATGCAGAGTTTTCAACGAAAGGTATCCGAATTTAACACCAATAACCAGAACAAAATTTAGAAACATTATGAAAAACCATCTTAATTATGAAACGATTAATGCAGAAAGAATTTTACCCAGGTCAATAACGTCAAATGAAGATAACATTATCAATGTGTTGGCCTATTTTCATGTTTATCCCGAAGCCTCTACTCGTGCAGCAGAATATGATTTAGGAGTTTCGCGACCATCTGTTCAAAGAATTTTAGCAGAACATGGCATGCATCCCTATAAGTTCAACCTTCTTCATTCTCTTCAACCCGGGGACGCACCACAACGTGAAGAGTTCTGTGAAATGATTTTAGTAAAAACACAAGAAGATCCAGCATTTTTACGTAAAATTATATAGACGGACGAATCAAAATTCACAAGAGAAGGTATTTTTAATAGACATAATTCTCAATTCTGGGGCACTACAAAACCTCATGTCATTCGAGAAAGAAATTTTCAAAATAAATTCAGTGTAAATGTATTTGCTTTAATTATGCATGATCAAGTACGCTATCATATTTATGAGGGAGTGTTGAATAGTGAAAGCTACATGGCCATTTTGCAAACAGTTGTGACAGACTTTGTTGATAATCTGCCATTGGATAGAATCGATTGTTGGTATCAACTGGATGGCGCTCCGCCACATTGCGAAAATGTGGTTAGCCAGAAATTGTATGAGATGTTTGAAGACAGATGGATTAGGCGCCTAGGACCGTGGAATTGGCCACCAAGAAGCCCAGACCTAACACCATTAGATTTCTATCTTTGGGGAACACTGAAGCAAAGAGTTTACTCTACTTCCGTCGATTCAATGGAAGAACTAGTAGCCCGAATAAGAAGAGCCTTTGACCAACTTGATCCAGCCGAAATAGCAAGCGCTACTACAGGATGCTGTTATGTCTAAGAATGAGAAGTGTTTAAGAGCCAATCATATTGAACATTTAGATTAAATTATTTGCCTATGACCACAAAATTAAGTTTTGTTAATTTTTTGATAAAGATCAAAAATTGTTACTTTTCCACTTTCCTGTATATAAAATTTTATTTTCCGACAATACGTTATCAAGCACCATACTATCTAATGACACAACCTAAATTTCGAGTTTCTCTCTTTGATCTTTGAAAAGATATTCAAATTTAGGTGACACCCTGTGAAAGGTCAAAATTTGAGGAAAATAATTTTTATCTCAGAAACGGATTGAGTAGGGCAAAAATATTTTTAATAAAAGTTATTGGAAATGAAGAAAGGAATACAAAAAAAGTATATTATATAGGGTGTTTCATTTAAAATAAGCAAGTGAGACATCTTCCGGCATCATCGGAAGTCGCACAAAGTCGCCGTTATTTCCACTGAAAAGAGCATCTCTTTAAACCCCAATATCCAAATTTGCCGGATTCAAATCGCATTACTTCCCAAAATATTCTAATGGACGGTCACCGTGAGACATCCTGTATATATTATATTAACAAACCCGAATATTTGGTAGAACTGGCAATCGTGCATAATTTATGGAAGTCTCGAACACTGTCTCCCAATTTGTGAATGATACTAATACAAACGCAATTGGAAATTTATATGTTCTAAACAAGAAAGGCGGAATATTTTCAGCGAATCGCGATATTTCTTATCTACCTGCTAAAAGATAATTGAGCCATCACCACTGTCATGTCAGTTATTAATAGTTTCTTAAGGAACAGGACAGTGGAGTAGGTGGTTTAACATATTATTTGCTATAATTTACGTATTTAATTTTGGTTTATAACTGTGTGGTTTTGGACAGATACGTTTTTACTTGGTACATTTTATTATCAGCAAAGACATTTTAGCGATCATTTTAAACAGCAGATCAAGGTTAATTATATGGGTGCCAACATGCTGCTTGGTGGAGTCAGCCTTCGAAAGTACTTAGTACAACAAGTTCGGAATTGAGAAACAAAGATTTACATGTTCAATGTCAACGTATTATTTTAATTTTAAGTGCAGCTGTCCTTGATAATATTCGGCAGGTAATTAACGACATGAGTAGCGATGTATGGAAAAATTGCGAAGCTCATGTTACTGTAGAAATGGAATATCCCTGTTTTATCGCCGATAGCACCAATAGTGATCCAACCTGAAAACGATTCTTCTTCTGAAAATTATGATAATTCCATCAATTCAATTGTTACTGCATTTTAAATCAATAATGTTCGTTTACAACGTGTTACCTATTAAAATTGTTTTATTTATATTGTATTATCATTTAAAAAATTTAAAACAAAATATTATACCATATGCATTTTAATTATTTGGAGATACGATGCCTATGATTAGAAGTTTAATGCTTTTTTATGTTAAAGTTGCTTTATTTATATTATTATCATCTTAAAAAATTAAAACAATACCCTACGCATTTTAATTATTTGGTAGGTACGACCCCTATGGTTAGTAGTTTAATACTTTTTTATGTCATTAAATTAACCTGAGAAACACTATACATACGAACGTATTTGCTTATTTGTTGTTATGGAGGGAGAATGCAGTGAGAGTGGAATAAGAATCACGTTCAGATGTTGGTAACGTTGAGTCTGGATTGACCTCTTTTTAACTGGCGCCTTTTGTACATTTTGTATCAGGCTTGCCAATACTGTATAGTAATACATGCTTTAATTGAAATTAGACGCTCAAGGCAAAATATGTTTGCTGTTAAGTCATCCTTGATTTACCTAGTGACGCCGCCGAACGCCGAATTTGCGAACAAGCGGATTATGTGTCGGCAGCCATAATTATAACCGCCTACTAAAATACATAAATCTTAACGGCACTGCAGTTTGAAACTTAACGACAAAAGACACACCACGTAAGCAACTTAGTTAGGAAGTTTCTCCTCCGTTTAAGGTACTTAATTTTGCTAATTGGACGGTAAATAATTCCCGTGAATTGTTCTTTGCTTTTTATGATGTAATTTTACCTGTAATTGCACAGAGTGTCCCACGTAAGTGACACAATTTAATGTACAAGGGTGTGTCAGCATCATTCATTTTTATTCATTCATATTCATTATATCATTTGTTTCGGCAATTACCAAAATATGTCAATCAAGCAAGTAACTAATTAGTAGTAGTAGCAGAGTACATATATCGACTTCTTTATTATACCGTGGTAGTAGTAACATGTTTTATTTAGCAAAAAGTTACAATTAAATATTTTTTAATACATTTTTTTAACACATTTTTATAGATTTATTTTTAAATTTTAAAACGCTACCTTCTTTTAACAAAAACAGACAGAAAAGTTAAACATTTTGTAAATTGTATCAAATATTACGTATCATTTTGTTTTTTGATTTAATGTAATTTTAAAGTTTTTTTAAACAGTTTTAATGATTTTTGAGATTTAATAGAATTTTCGAAATTATTATATTCTATCAAACCTTTATAAAAAAATAGATTTATAAGCTAATGTTTTAGACACTCTATCTACATAAAAATTTTTATTAGTTCTTGTTTTAAAATTATGATGGTCATATTTAAAAGAACAAATTTTTTTTAAACAATCAGGCAATAAATTATTTTTAATTTTATGTATAAAGATACATACTAAATAAAAAAATTAAATTTGTGACATTCAACCAATCTAAATTTTTCAACATAAAATTAATTTTTGTTTATTTGTCACAATTTAAAATATTGCCTTATTTTGTAAAATTTGTAATTTATCAAATATTTCCTCACTAGCGCAATATAAAATGAAAGAACAATAAAAAAATGTGGTAATATAATAGTATTAAATACAGTTTTTTTAGAAAACATACTTAAATTAGAACTGATTCTTTTAAAATAACCTAATTTTCCGGCAATCTTTGATATTATGATACTTTCAAAATAATTAAAAATTTTAATTTTAAATCAATGATTATCTCTTAAGGTTGAATTCTCAACGTCATTCAATCTATTGCCAACCTATAACCTATTTCGCGTTGATTTTTTGAGTTTATTATTTTTTTTTTTTTTTTTTTTTTTTATGATTGAGCACAAGCACTATAGGAAAAATCCTTTAAGGCGCTCTGGGAGCGGTGCGTGTGCGAAGAAAGCGATTCACGTTTTTCTTGAATCGTTGGAGGTTATATTCGGTTGGAAACACGGTCTCAGAAAGGCCGTTCCACAAAGATGACGTCCTCCAAATAAAAGAGTTCTGAAACAATGATGTTCGGGGTGTACTAAGTTGAACCACATAGGGATGGGCGGCAGTGGTTCGTCGTGTGTTTCTGCTATGCATTACTCTAGGTGGAATCGAGCGGGCAATATCTGTCGAACACTTGCCATGAAAATATCTGTAGAAGAGAGTCAAATCACCAACCTGTCTTCGATGTTCTAAGCTGTCGAGGTTCTTAGTCAGCTCGTGGTCGCCGATTAGACGAACGGCTCTCCTTTGGATGGAATCCAACAACCGAAGGGTATGCTTCGGTGCAGAACTCCAGATATGAGAGCAGTATTCCAGTGATGGTCGAATCTGGGCTTTATAGAGTGTCAAAAGTTGTTGAGGTGTATACAACTTTTTGGTACGGAAAAGTATACCGAGCTTCTGAGAAGCTGCCCTGGCGATTGCCACTACGTGATTATGCCAAGACATATTTCCTCCCAGGTTGACACCCAGCAAATTAATAGACGAAGTCAGTGGAATTGCGTGTCCTGCCATAACGATATCGGGTTCTGCAATGTTGACCTTCTTAGAGAAAACTGCAGCCTGGGTTTTTTGAGCGTTAAATTCGACTTGGTTACTGTCACCCCAAGACAAAATTTCTTCCAGGTCTTTATTGAGGCGTGATACCTCATGTTGTCTGCGAAGATGTGCGTCAGTAGCCGATGTTTGAGGTTTCAAAGTAAAAGATGAGATAAGTGTGCTGTCGTCAGCAAAGCAATATAATGGATTTTCTGTTTTCGCTAGAAGGTCGTTAATGTACAGTAAGAAGAGAGTGGGAGATAATATGGACCCTTGAGGAACACCAGCATTGATGGTGAAGGTGTCTGAGAGAAACCCGTCAATCGCCACTTGCAGAGAGCGGTCCTTGAGGAAGCTAGACAACCATGAACAAAATCGACCGGGCATACCATAAGAACGCAGTTTGCTTAGGAGCCCCTCGTGCCAGACACGGTCAAAGGCTTTAGAGATGTCCAGTGCAATAGCCCGGGACTCCCCATGATGTTCGATTGCTTTGCTCCAAAGATGAGTGACATAGGCTAGCAGGTCTCCTGTTGATCTGGACTTACGAAAACCATACTGATGGTCGCTGATAATTTTAAGGCCTTCCAGGTATTTTATAAGTTGTTGGTTAATAGCTTTCTCCATCACCTTTGATATAACTGAAAGCAATGCGACTGGTCGATAGTTGTTTGGCAGGGTTTTCTTGCCTTTCTTTGGTATAGGCTGGACTCGCGCCTTTTTCCAGCAAGATGGAAATATTCCTTTTTTGTAGGATAAGTTAAAAAGTCTACAAAATACTGGTGTGAGTTCATCGGCGCATTTCTTGAGCACTATAATAGGAATTTCATCTGGACCAGAAGCTTTTTGGGCATCGAGCCCCTTCAGAATTCGTTTGACAGGACGCTGACGGAATAAGATATCAGTCATTTCCGATCGAACTGCTGGAATGTTCGGGGGTGTTTTTCCCTGAAAGTCTACCGTGGAGTGTGAAGCAAAGAGTTCTGCGAGTACGTTCGCTTTATCTTCAGCCGTGGTTGCTATTGTGCCGTCAGAACGTGTTAGCGGTGGAATATTTGATTTGGTAAAATTTTGACTGACGGCCTTAGCGACTGACCAAAAGGACCTAGATCCGTTAGGACTGGCGAGAAGTTTATTTTTGATCCTCATGTTGTGAGCCTCTTTGTTTTGATCTATCGTTTGCTTGCACTGGTTTCGAGCGGTAACAAAGATGGTGCGATTCACATCGGTAGGATTTTTACGCCATTGTCGGTAAGCTAGATTTTTAGCTCTGACAGCACGCTCGCAGTTCTTGCTAAACCAGGGCTTACCATTAGAAGGGCGCTTCTTGGAGAAAGGAATAAATGCTTCCATGCCAGTAAGAATGACATCGGAGACCTCTTGAGCACAAGCGGATGGATCATCTGAAGAGAAGCATACTTCCAGCCAAGGAAAAGTGCGAAAATGGTCCCTTAGGTCTTCCCAACTAGCTGATGTGTAGTGCCAAATTTTACGAGCTTTAGAAGGTTGTTCAGAACAAATTGGCAGCTCGCTTAAAGTTGAAATAAGTTTGTGATCGGAAGATCCTAATGGAGGATGAACGGTGACTGTGTATAGGTCAGGGTTGGATGTCAAAAAGAGATCTAAAAGACTAGCAAAATCTCCATCTCGGTCTGGAATTCGCGTTGGTTCTTCCACGAGTTGAGTTAGACCAGAACTGATCGCAAAAGATTCCGCCTCACGACCCTGTTCATCGTTGGTATTTGAGTATTTGAGCCAGTTGATATTGTGGACGTTAAAGTCACCAAAGATAGCGACTTCGGCATTAGGATGGTTGGTTTGCAAGAAGTCAATTGTGTTTGCTAGTGACGAGAAAAGTGCTCTGTAATGGGTGTCACTTGGAGGACGGTAAAGGCAGCAGATAAACTTGGTGATTTTCTGCGTTGATATTTTAAACCACATTACATCAAACTCTGCTGGTTCAAGTGTGTCCTCTCGTTGGCAGCAAATATCATCTCGGATAAAGAGACAGACCCCAAAGTTGCATCTAAATCGGAAATGAAAATCGTATCCAGGATATAAATAGCTGACGGTGTTCGTTGACGATGTGACCTTTGTCTCGGTCAGTGCGAGCACATGGGGCTTGGATGATTGTAAGTGCTGGTGGATTGAATTGATGTTGGTATTAAGCCCTCTGATATTGCAGAAATCAATTTTGAAGCTGCTGTTTTTGGGTGTGTCAGCAACTGTAGGTGCCACACTATTTCTCCGTTGAGTGTTGTTAGGGGAACCCAATATATTGTCGGAGACAATAACTAACATTTAAAGAAAATCAATATCGTCGGTACATTATTTAGGTAGTATCTGATATATTACAAAAATATCAATTTATTTTATTTCTAATTTTGGGAGAAATATATAGTGAAAGAACAATGAGTGACAATGACATAATAATGTTAAAAAAAATCTTACCCGATATTTTTCGCTATACAATTCTCCTAAAATAAGTTATGAAATTCCTTGATATTTATTAAATATGTCAATTATTACCTATAGAATATCAAGTCGATACTGATTTTATTTAAATTTTGTATAAAAGCTAGAAAACATGAATAAATCTACGCGAAATAGGTTATAGGTTGGCAAGCATGTTGATACTCCCACCTTAATATTTAAAACTGTTTACTAATTCAAATTTTTCACCATCAATTACAACATTTATATTTTGACAATTTAAATTATTACCCATAACCACACATTCAGTTTTTGAAATATTAAATTTTAATTTATTTACTTTTAGCCAATTTAATAATATATTTATCATAGAATTTAGAGTATTTAAACCATCAAAAATATTTAAAATATTTATGTAAATTAAGGTGTCATCAGCGCCAACATTTGTAATTGCACCACGAGAAAATTCAATTATCATCGCTTCCATATGGAACTACACCAACAACTTCTAGACCTTGATTTTGAACAACGAGTAACCTTTTGTACCATCATAAATGAAGTTGTAGAGGCCGATCCGAATTTTTTGTCCAAAAATGGAGCAGTTAACCGCCATAATATGCACTATTAGTCGACAGTTGATTTAATCTGGGTCCGGGAAAGTCAAAATCAAAACCATTGGTCGCTTAATGTATGGTGTGAAATCAAAAATCTTCGAGGTTTTGGTACATCTTTTTTCCGCGAACCACTTAACAGGCATAGGTATTTAAACTTTTTGCAAAAAAAATTACCACATCTCCTTGAGGAAGTTGATAACGTTGAAAGGGAACAAATGTGGATTCAACAAGTCTTGCTTATTACCATCGCGAAGTTCGGGAATTTTTAAACGCTCATTACCCACAAAAATGGATCGGTAGGGACCGATTCATTGGGTGGCCCGCTCGATCACGTGACTTAACACCTTTAGATTTATTTTTATGGTGCTACATAAAAGATCTCGTTTAGGTGAATCCCCCGATAACACCATTTCCTTCTTTTACCTTATTAGATATGTGTAATATATATAGGATACAGGATGCCTGCAGGACAATTACACCCTTGATGCTAAGGAACGTGCATGGAAATTTACTGAAAAATATTAAACATGTGTATCCAAGTGGACGGGCATATTTTAAAACATTTATTACATCATCATAATAATTAAAAAGTAAGTTAGTTTTATATTATAGCCATAGTCCAATTAGCGTAATAAAAACAAGCGTAAAAATAAAAAAAAATTAAAAATGTACAAATTTGTTTTGAACGCCCTGTAGCATCTAACTCACAAAAATTAAAATAGAACAACTAATGGGTTAAGCGGTTAAGGTATAAAACATTATTAACAAAAAAGTTAATAGAATGTCATGTAGAATCTAAAAATAAATTAAAAAATGTTCCATGTGAAAAACTTATGTTATATTTGCCACGCTTTTTTATGCCAATTTAAATTAATTGTGGCTTTTTAAATGAAATAATTAATTAGTTAACGACCTAAAATGAAAAATACTTGCGTAAAATAATTCGAAAATGTGCGGTACATGTACCGGGTGGTCAAATAAGCGAGGACGTCGGCTTTATCTCGGAAACCCTTAATCGTACAACTTTCGGAAAAAGTTTTTTATGAGTAAAGTGGTCAAGAGAAATTGCTGGAAATTACTTTTAACTTCCTCATTTCGCCGCAAGGGGGCACAATTAAAAATTGTTTTTTTAAATTCTAAATTTCTCCGAAAATTTCTACATTAAGGTATAACTCTGATTACATCATTGCAAAGCTTAGACAATTCTGCATCATTTTGGTTTAAGGCTCATTGGCATACCGACCTTGATAAGAGTGGGAGAAGCTATTGAAAGTGTAAACATTAAAATCGCTGTACTTCTAAACGACTTATCCAATTTTACTAAATTTAAGCTTGTTTGGAAGGGGGAAATAAGTATCTTTAATTGCCGTATCCAACACTACACGATAGTGTTTAACAAAATTGCTAGAGGGCGCAATTTGTAATAATAACAGTTTTTTCGATTTTATCCCGAAAATTCAAACCATACGGTATAACAATGACATCATAATCGAAAAGTAGATGAAATTTGCAAGAAAATATGTCAAGACCGCAGTTCGATATCTTTGTTCGTTTTACAGTTATTGCCGAAACAATAATTTTTAATACAAATTGCGCCCTCTAGCAATTTTATTAGAAACTATCTTGTACCATTTGATACGACAATTGAAGGTACTTACCTTTTTCTTCCAAACAAGCTTAAATTTAGTAAAATGGGTTAAGTCGTTTAGAAGTTACAGCGATTTTAATGTTTACACTTTCACTTGACAAGAGTGGGAGAAGCTATTGAAAGTGTAAACATTAAAATCGCTGTAACTTCTAAACGACTTAACCCATTTTACTAAATTTAAGCTCTTCTTTTACAAGGATTAAGAGGTATATATTATAGTTAGTTATCTGGATGGAGCCCCCTGGAAACCGCTTCGATCTATATATGGAAGACTATACATGACTGGTTTTCAACGCCGTCATAGCCAACTAGGAGTAACTGAACTTAAAATGCTAGGCAAAATCGCCATATAAAAATATTTAATTGCTATAAGAACCTCTACAAAATATTAGTGAACATTTTTGGTGTGGATTTGCTGTAATAGCATTAATAAAGTGTAAAATCCAACAGCCTGGCCGGCCTGGCGGTTTGTTTACGGTTCTTATAAATGGCGGCAGAATTTTATTTGTTTCAATTTAAAAGTTGTGTTTTCTGTATTCTAGTTAGCTCCTTGGGATAAACTTTATTGTTTTGTGGCTACAGTTAATTTGTTAAATATTGAAGTGTTTATTTCTGGGTGTAACTCTAACTATAAAAGTGTTTTAAAAGCAGGTGAAGAGAGTCTATCAGTTTTTCACTTCCCAAAAGATGAAAATCTGAAAATTATATGGCTTCCAAGGTCGGTACGCCAATGAGCCGTAAACCAAAATGATGCAGAATTGTCTAAGCTTTCCAATGATGTAATCAGAGTTATACCTTAATGTGGGAATTTTCGGAGAAATTTAGAATTTAAAAAAACAATTTTTAATTGTGCCCCCTTGCGGCGAAATGAGGCACTTAAAAATAATTTCCAGAAATTTCTCTTGAGTACTTTACTCATAAAAAATCTTTCCGAAAGTTGTACGATTAATGGTTTCCGAGATAAAGCCGACGTCCTCGCTTATTTGACCACCCGGTACAACCCACACTGAGGTGAATGATCTAATACAACAGGTTTGCTAAAACATAGTTTGTATTCGTAGCTTATTTTTTAATAACCCATATTAAATAAATTGCCAGTGTATCAAACCCGCTTTAGTGTTATATCAATTCCAGACTTGCTAGAACAGTGTTTTTATTGGTAGTAATCAGTTCCATTAACAGCAGTCTTGTTGAATAATGAACTACTTTTAATACAGCAATTTTGTTAAGAAATAAATTGTATCTTCTCAATGCTACGCATTTTGTCCCAGTAAAGCGTTTTCTCTACAATTAAGAAAGCAGAACAGCGTCCCCAAAAACGAATCGTATCCGTCAGAACCTATAATCCAAATGAGAAAAAAGGCTTCTATTCCTTATGAGAATTCACATACTCTTTATACAACTGTTTAATACTATATGTGACAGCAACGCGCTTTCCTACTGTAAGACAACGAAAATTGCTAGACCGTTGTGTAGTGATAATATCACGGCAATTTAGCCAATAGGAAATAGGAGTTATTGCTGCCATATAATGGTGTATAGCTATTATTGCTCTGAATACTCACAGTAATTCTCAAGTTCTATTGAGGGTGTAATCTTGTTTTATATACTGTATTAGTTCCGACTCACAGTTGTAATGAAACTTGACATTAATCATAATAATATTTTGAAGAAGTAGTCCATACCTACTCAAAGTGGAGTTAAATGATACAGAAAAAGAAAAGCACGAAGTCTTTCTCCACAATCTTTATTTATCGGAAAACTAGGCGAACCTAGTATCACAACGACATGTTTCGAGTGTAGAAACACTCATCATCAGGAAACAAAGTGAAAAGTAAAATGCTGATGTTTTTAGCAAAAGAGAAAATAATGGTGAGATTGAGCCGTAATGGAGCTTTTAATGGTGTACAACAGATGTAAGATTGAAAAATTAGAAGGTCGACAATCAAGACTCCAGCATACTGATGAGTCGAGGGTTAAGTGTAGAAGCACACTGTGCCGTGCAGAAAATGATAGGGTAGTAAAAATTTTTTTCCCATCCTACACGTGCTGGCTACAGTAGCACCTCTTTAACGGGAACACAAAAAAAAAAAAAAAAAAAAACTTTTTAATAACCTTTTTTGCACCAAATGTGTCTGCTCTGACTCTGGCGGGGTAACTGGGCCGTAAAAAGCCTGGTACCCCAACTGCTTTTACTTTTTAACCAAAAGATGCGTTGACGCAAAAAACAACTTTTTTCTTTTTCTTTTCTTTACATCTCACCCCAACATTTTCACATGTTTCTGACCGGGCTTAATAAAACTCAGGATGTTTCAGTAATTTATTAAGGCTTTTTACAGATATGTTTTTCAAAACTCCCTAATTTTTACTACCCTATCATTTTCTGCACGGCACAGTGTGCTTCTACACTTAACCCTCGACTCTTCAGTATGCTGGAGTCTTGATTGTCGACCTTCTAATTTTTCAATCTTACATCTGTTGTACACCATTAAAAGCTCCATTACGGCTCAATCTCACCATTATTTTCTCTTTTGCTAAAAACATCAGCATTTTACTTTTCACTTTGTTTCCTGATGATGAGTGTTTCTACACTCGAAACATGTCGTTGTGATACTAGGTTCGCCTAGTTTTCCGATAAATAAAGATTGTGGAGAAAGACTTCGTGCTTTTCTTTTTCTGTATAATAATATTTGCTTGCTACGGTTAATAAGGCATACACTTACCACTAAAAATCAGTACTGTAGCTTTCAAAAATTTAAATAGCTTCTAGTGTGATATTGTTCTTGTCGTTTAACATTTGCATATGATTATTTATTAGGCAACATGGTTTACTGAAATAGTTAACTTCATCCATAGATTATAAAGTTCAATACTAATGATGGGTTGTGCGAAATAAGACTGCTTTATCTGACATACAAAAAAACTTAAATACAAAGTAAAAATAAATTAATTAAAACAGGTATTCGTACGATCCATAAAATTCAAATTCAGACAGGAAGGACAGCTAGAATACTCCGAACAACGATCGATGTGACCTGCGCAACAAATACGTTAAAACTAATACTACGGCGCGCGGCGATAGCCGATAGCTACGAACCTCCACCAACGTCTTGTGGATTGTAGATTTTAACGGATATAATTCGTTTTTTGGGACGCTGTTCTGCTTTCTTAATTGTAGAGAAGTCGCTTTACTAGGGACAAAATGCTTCGCATTGAGAATATACTAGTATATTAAAGTACACGTTTCATAAGAAGCGGTTTTAGCGCACGCGTCTATTTTAAAAACGAGCCACAAAGTGGCGAGTTTTTTTATTGACACGTGCGCTAAAACGCCTTATGAAACATGTGCTTTATACATTTTTTTCTATTTTACCTTTTATAATCAAAAAAAATACATTTTAAAAAGAAAATAAATCCTTCAAATTTTGTAAATTTTATGTTGGTAATATTATTTTTTATCATAGTAGCCTCTGGACAACAAAAATTATTTTGCAAACTGTCATTTGATTTATTGACCCATTTTCACCACGAGATTTTAGTTATTTTAGGGATATGAGATTTGAAATTGGACGGAATACGTTGTGTGATCCTTGTACATTCGGTACATATACAGAGCGTTCGGAAATTCGGGAGATTTTGCGTCACGGCATTGCAATTTAGTATAGGGAAGATGGAAAATTTAAATAAAGTTGAAGTTAAAATCGACATTGGAAGGTTAGTAGATTGAATTTTGGATAGGATTTGGCAGAAAATGATAGCTTGAAGCATCTACAAAACATTGATTTATAGATTTATGCAACCAACATACATGACTGTTATCCACACAGAATAAAAAAGTAAGTTATCAAGCTATTTTTCCTCTGCGAAAAATGGGTTTTCTCGTAAATCACAAAGGCCGCGCAAGTCAATGAAATTAAACATTTAAATGCGTATCGTACTGAGCTTATTATGAACGTGAAATAGAAAAAAATTATTTCTTGTACAATATTCACCAAGACTGTGCTGCTAATGGAACTGGTTACTACCAATAAAAACACTGTTCTGGAATTGATATAACACTAAAGCGGGCTTACTACACTAGCAATTTATTTAATATGGGTTAATAATAAGCTATCAATTCAAACTATGTCTTAGCAAACCTGTCGTATTAGATCATTTTTCTCAGTGTGAGATACAGAAATTCCTATAAATATTTCGACCCCTAATTTTACCCCCTTAGGGGTTGATTTTCGAAAATCCCCTTCTTAGTGGATGCCTACTTTATAAGGAAAATACATCTTCGCAAATTTTAGAATTCTAAGATTAGGGGTTTAGGCTGGGTGTTAATGAATTAGTCAGTCACTTTACAATTTTATACAGTGTGTCCCCAGATGGAGTTGACAAGAGGAAAAATATCTTTATTATTGATTTTACTACGAAAAAGTATTCTTTGTAAAAAATTCTGCATATCGAGGAAATTAGTTTACCATATAAAAATTTTAGATCAGATGTTGTTGATAAATTAAGAAATCATGAAAATGCTTTAATAGAGAAGTGCCATTTATTTATTATTTTAGACAAAATGTTTATGAAACAAAGTTGTTTATAATCCAAAATAAAGCCTAAAAACAAAATTTGAAATTGAATTCTAATTTTTGCTTTTTTTTTACAATAAAATTTATGAACATGCAAAATGTACAATTGCGGAAAAGTATTATTCTACATATCTTCCTCCAACCTGCACACATTTCTCCAAATTAGAAGTAAATTAAATAAATAGGACATCTCTCTCAGGTTTTCATTTTGAATGTTCATAAATTCTTTTGTAAAAAATACAAAACAAACATTATAATTCAGATATCAAATTTTGTATTTATGTTTTATTTTAGATTATAGACAACTTTGTTTTATAAACATTTTGTCTAAAATAATAAATAATGGTACTTCTCTCTTAAAGCATTTTCATGTTTTCTTGATTTATCACATCTGATCTAAAATTTTTATATGTTAAATTCATTTTCTCGACAAGCAGAATTTTTATAAGGAATAACTTTTCGTCGTAAAATCAATAATAAAGATATTTTTCCTATTGTCAACTCCATCCGGGGACACACTGTATAATAGAATAGACAAATAGTATATTGTTTTATTAGGAGTAAAAGCGATACTTCAGATAGTCGTAATAAGTTGCTTGTTGTTATAATTGTTGTTATAAGTTGCTCGGCCTGACGGCCTCGTGGTATAAATCTTTCTCGCGTAACTTATTTTCAACATAACACAGTAGCAGTGGCGCAACCAGGAGGGGGGCTGCAGCCCGGCAGCCCCCTTCCCCCCGAGCTTAGAAACTTAGTCTATTCCTTTAATTGCAAACCAATTTTTCTAGTCACCCGAACTATTTTCGCATGTTTTTTGCGATCTCAATGTTTTTTGGATTTGTAATTTTTTTGTTTATCAATGTAACATGGAATCTTACGTTTTTTGAGTAATTAAAGTACAAATTTTAAGAAATACTTCAGAATTGTACATAATGATTAAAAAAAAAATTTCGGATTCGAGTTTTTTCCGTTTCTTTGCATTTTTTGAGAACATTTACCATAGTAATGTATATATTTTTTTACACCATTAGAAAGTGGAGATTTCAACGAACAAAAAGCCCACCGACTTTTTTAAAACAGCAGATATTTTGACGTGAGAATTTTCGATTGAAAATAAGGGTGCTTTTTCGATATTAAGTCAAAATAAGGTGAAAAAATAAATTTTTTAAATTAAAATAATTACAGTGTGTTTGGGACATAAAAAGGTAAGTTATTACCAAATTTCGTGAAAACATAATTTTTTTTGTAAAAGATAAAAATAAAAAAACAAAAACTTGGTTATTTGAATTTTTCACATAAATTTTGAGGTAATGTGAAAAAAGTGTTAATACAAAAGTTGTAGATCTTTTTATTACCTACAACTTTGCCATTTAACGTTTTTCCATAGGACTTGTAGTTTTCCCGGAAATCAAAATAAATCGTAAATCGTTTTCTAGCCTTAAGAACTCACCCCCTTCCACTTCCCGACCTCGGATCGCCCGTAAATTATTTTTTCTTTCAATTTTGTCATATTCTCTTTCTTTTCCAATGGGTTTCATCCTACTATTATTTTTTTTGTTTCAAAAATTATCGACCCTGGTCTACCTATTTATGCGAACCACGATATTGATATTACCGTGGAAGAAATTCTGGACGAAATGGCAAAAACAAAACGAAGAATTTTACTTTAAGGTGGGAGTATCAACATGCTTGCCAACCTATAACCTATTTCGCGTAGATTTATTTATGTTTTCTAGCTTTTATACAAAATTTAAAGAAAATCAGTATCGACTTGATATTCTATAGGTAATAATTGACATATTTAATAAATATCAAGGAGTTTCATAACTTATTTTAGGAGAATTGTATAGCGAAAAATATCGGGTAAGATTTTTTTTAACATTAATATGTCATTGTCACTCATTGTTCTTTCACTATACAATTCTCCCAAAACTAGCAATGAAATAAATTGATATTTTTGTAATATATCAGATACTACCTAAATAATGTACCGACCATAGTGATTTTATTTAAATGTTACTTATTAAAATAATAAACTCAAAAAATCAACGCGAAATAGGTTATAAGTTGGCAATAGATTGAATGACGTTGAGAATTCAACCTTAATATTAGTATTATTAGTGATTACTCACAACTTATTGTATAAGGTTTTTGTTTTGTTTTAGTATAAGTATGCTTAATATATGCGTTACTTATTTTAAATACATTTTTAATACTTAATTAAAATAAAATCTCTAATTTTTTTTTTCATAAATATTTCGTTAAGGCTAGCGGCGTATCATTGCAGAACTTTTAGGGGGCTGTCGCTCTCGTCAATCATAAGTATTTTACCCAAAAAAGGGCGTGGCACCCAAAAAATGGAGCAAAGGAGCTACTTCGGCGCAACAAGTTAAAGCCCCCTCCGAACAAAATTTCTGGTTGCGCCACTGCACAGTAGTACCATAAATAACTATTGTTTATGAGAACACACTCACACTTTTACTAAAAAGTACTTTTTTCTACGATTCGGGGAAAGTTACTTTTCGGCACGATTTATTGACGGCTTGCCCGAACTCCGCTTCGCGTCGTTCGTGCAACTGCCGTCGCGTGCGGAGAAGTACCACTTTCCGCACTTGTTAGGTAAATAACTATTTCTTCCGCTGCCAATACCAACCGCCTTCTGACAAAAAAACAGAACTCTAACGTCAAAAAATTAGTCGAAAAATGTTTATTGACGTTTGAAGAAAAAATATTTTATAAATACAAAAAGTCTACCGGGTACGTTTTTATATGCATACAGCAGATAAACCACTTAAAACACAAAAAGTTTGACGGATACGAACGCATCTGAAGTTTACTTTTAAGGGATGAGAGATGTAAACGGGACGATCAAGGGTTTACGTCCCCAAGCGTAAACAAAATACTTTTTTTATTACATGGGGATTTAACTTTCGGATACATATTTATACAGTTTTGTTTGCATTAGCTTATGGGTTCTCGTTTGTTGTATCGGTTTTAATTATTTAAATACTAGGGTAACTATACGCAGCAAAAAAAACTTAATGTAAAATTACCATAGCCTATACACTGAGAAAAAAACCTTATATTCCTTATAAGAATTCACATATTTTTTATAAAACTGTTTAATACTATATGTGACAGCAACGCTCTTTCCTACTATAAGACAACGAAAATTGCTAGACCGTTGTTAGTGATAATATCACGGTAATTTAGCCAAGAGAAAATAGGAGTTATTGCGACCATAGAATGGTTTATAACAATTATTGCTCTAAATACAGTACTTATCAAGTTCTATTGGCGGTGTAATCTGATTTTATATACTGTATTAGTTCCGACTGGCAGTTGTAATGAAACTTGACATTATTTGCTTGCTAAGGTTAATAAAGCATATACTTACCACTAATAATCAGTACTGTAGTTTTCAAAAATTTAAATAGCTTCTAGTGTGATATTGTTCTTGTCGTTTTAAAATTGCATACCTGTAAAGTCCAATACTTATGATGGATTGTGAGAAATACGTGTTTTATTAATCATATTATACAGTGTGAGTCCGCAGCATCATAGGGGATTTTTTTTTATTAATAGCTTTATTCGAAATTTGACTTTGGCATCCAGTTCTGCTTTGATCGAGATGAAAATTAAGCAAAAAAATAGTAGTCACGTGATTAGCATTATATTATCTGTCAAATATTATTTTTTCCAAAAAATAATTTAAAAGTGGGGTTATTTCTGAAAATATCGAAGAAAGTTATTAGAAAAAGTTTTTTAAATGCAGTTTCTAGCCCACATGCAAAATTTCAGCTGCATAAAATAATTTTGATTTTTTACCCACCACTAAAATTTATTTTCCACTTAATGACACTGTGTTCTTTTTCGTTTTAATATTAGGGTGTATTACTTTCAGACACAAACTACGTTTTCAAAAATACTTATTTTATGAAGTTACCTTATACAGGGTCAAAAACAAATAAACTTTGCATCGCATGCGACCAAATTTGAATAGCCCAATTTTGATTTTGTAGAAAAACACACATTTAATATGGCGCTATTTAAAGAAAATGTATCTGAAGTAAAGCATTTTCAAAACTAAGAAGTTTTATGTAGGTTGCGTTGAGTCGTATTTTTCAAAAGTGGTGCAATTTACAAAATATGGGTAAAAAATCAAAATTATCTTATGCAGCTAAAATTTTGCATGTGGGCTAGAAACTGCATTAAAAAAAACTCTTTCTAATAACTTTTTTCGATACTTTCAGAAATAACCCTACTTTTGAATTATTTTTTGGAAAAAATTTAAATTCTTCAGATAATACGAATCACGTCACTACTATTTTTTTGCTTAATTGTCATCTCGATCGAAGCAAAACTTGCTGCCAAAGTCAAATTTCAAAAGTTATTGATAAAAAGAAAATACCATCTGATGCGGACTTTACTGGTCACACTGTATTAGAGTATTAATGCTGAGTTTCAGGAAATTTGGACTAAAAATATTTTATGTTTGAGAGTAGTGACCACAGTTAGGTATAGATGATGGTAGTTTAGTTGGATTGTGGTCAAAAAAACAGCTTAGAAGATCAAATTATTTATTAATCGACGTTTCGACCTATATTAGGTCATCCTCAGGATTCTAAAATATATATAAATATAAATCCTGAGGATGACCTAATATAGGTGGAAACGTCGATTAATAAATAATTTGATCTTCTAAGCTGTTTTTTTGACCACAATCCAAGGGTCCTCCATGACCTATCCGACGATTTTGGTAAGCTCCATTCAAATACTCACGAGCCAATATGCTAAAGTGGGCAGGAGCACCGTCATGCATGAACCAATGTTGTTGACGTAAATATAAAGGAACATTTTCAAGAAGCAGAGGCAAATAATTTTGTAGAAAATGACTGTGAGATTGTCTGTTAAGACGTCGTGGTAAAAAAAATGGTCCAATCAAATAGTCATCTAAGATACCGATCCAAACGTTGACAGAAAATTGTTCCTGAACATTTGACTCTGTAATAGCATGAGGATTTTCTTGGGCCCAGTTATGATTATTATGGAAATTAATTATTGCATTTCTGGAAAAATGGGCTTCGTCCGTAAACATAATGATGGAATCAAAGTGAGGATTTTCTGCCAGTCTTTAATGATACCATCTACAAAATTGCGTACGCGGTTCAAAATCTCTTGACAGAAGTGCCTGAACTATTTGTACGTTATAAGGATACAACAGGGAATCTCTTAAAATTTCCCATGCCATTTTATAACAAATACTTAATTCCCTACCTATTTTTCGGGTACTACTTAGTTGCAGGATTCTCTTCGACCGCATGTAGGACAGCCTCCTCAACTGCGGGAGTTCGAACTGTACGAGGTCTTCCCTCTGAGGTATGACGTTTAAAACTGCCAGATTCAGTCAGACGACGATGAATGTTTATGAATATTTGTCTACATGGAAGGACACGGTCAGGATACCATTCTTGATAGAGCCGCCGCGACGGGCCTCCGCCGAATTACCATTGGCAAGACCATAAAGGAAATGCATTTGTGTCATCTCCAAATTAGAATAATAATTTGCCATTTTTTGAATAGCACAATTATTAACCTTTTGACCACAGGAAAAATATTAACAAACTGTTACCGAAAGTCAAAACCATTATGTTCATAATAACAAAACAACATTTCCTAACGATCAAAGTTAACTTGATATTATTTTAACAAGTTTTCGACATGCAATGAAGTCGTTTTTATTTTTTTCCTCGAAAAGGAAATAATATACGAAAATATATTAAGAGACAAAAAAGTTGTATTTGTAGATGCTCAATCTGAAACAAATTAAAATTTTTCAAAAAACTCAGTAGCGTACATTTTTCTTGTCAATATTATTCGTGACACTGCCCCCCGAGACGCCACTGGAACTTATAATTTTCTTTTAGTTAGTGCCAACTTAGCGTCTTATTACAATGAATAACCCTGCCAGATTTCAACAAAATCGGTAAAATAATCATTTAGATATTAATAAAAAAACAATTTTTTTTTAAAACTTTGACACCCTGTATCTTGAAAAGCAGACTCTTCAGGACATATGTTTATATGAACTTTTCTATTTGAATTTGGTTCAGGAATACTCCCTTGAAATAACGCCAAATCATTAAGTAACACCCTGTATTATTATTTATTAAACGAACTTCTACACCAAATTTTAGACCTTCACAGTTTTAGTTTCTGAGATTCAGAAATTCCTATAGAAATTTCAACCCACGTTTTTACTCCCTTAGGGGTTGATTTTCGAAAAATTCCTTCTTAGTGGATGCCTACGTTATAAGCAGAAAACATCCTTGAAATTTCATGATTCTAGGATGAGTGGTTTAGGCTGGACGTTGAGGATCAGTCACTTTAAAATTAAGAGTTAAAGATTGGCCACTCATAAAATCGGATTTCTGTCTGTTACTATCAATGTCGAATGAAGACAACAGCGATCAATTCATCTAACATTTTTTTTTAATTGCACCGTATCAGTATCACAAAGTTAAACATGAAACATAAAATTTGTAGGTTTAGATATTGATCAAAATTTAAGCTGGAGAAAACACGTAGAACATATTCGAACTTACATTTTTCCGTTAATTGGGATATTCTTTAAAATTCGTCATTATACCTATATCTTTAAATTATTTAAAAAATATTTATCATGCGTCAAGTACATTCAAAAATTCAGTAGGTATCTTATTTCTATTTGGGGTTCAGCCAATTCGATAGTATTAAAACCTTTAAAGAAACTACCAAATAAAGTTATTAAATGGATTCATATATACTTCCGCACTTAGAACCAACAACAAATTTATATAAAGCGAATAAATACCTAGATGTAAATAATTTATATTATTTAAAAATTTACACACTTATTCATTCTTTACTTTTAAAATAAAGAATGTCTTACATAACGTTTACAAAAGTTCATGATTTTCACAGACATGATACTAGACAAACTAATTTTTTACAAATTATAAAAATAAACAGCAACTTTGAAAAACGGTCATTGTTATATAATGAATTAATATTATATAATATTTTACCCGAAAATATTAAAACATTAAAAAAAAAACAGCCTTCCTAATGTAAATTTTTTTGGTAATGAGGCAATCAACGTTTATACAAAACGAATATTTTTATACCTACAAAGTTAGAGTAATAATTGTTAGTTATTTTTATATACCTATTTATCCCTGTAATAAACTTGTAAAGTTAGTTGGAAGTAAAAAAAAACATAAAAAACCAAATTAAAGAAATCGCCCAGTGTTAAGTGTTGTAGTTACTTATTTTCATATATGTTTTGATATCACGAATGAAAAAACATGTGTTTGTGGCATAATATATTTTACTAAAATATGTGACATAAATCACGAATACGCCCGCATTTTCTTTTCATTTTTATGCGAGAATGGTTACTTGTTTTGAAAGCTTTTTAGTTCGCCTTGAACTTCAGTTAATTTTGGCAATTTAGAGAATAAATTTCATTCTGGATTTCAGATGCTTTTCTACTAAGCTATATATTATTTCCTTTTCTAATATATTATCTCGGTATAAAAGTGTCATTTTAGGTGGTTTTCTAGTTTTAAGATAGAAATTTTACACTGATTTTTCTATCCTAGGTGTTAATTAAACACATTTAAAGTACATGTCAGAATTTCTATTACAAATTAATAAGCACACAAGATATATCTACATCATTTTGAAATAGTATATTACATAACGAGTGTTGAAAGTGGTACTTTTCAAACGAGGAGGCACACAAAACTAAAATATAACCTCAACATTATAGAAAGATAGAGATGGAGTTAAATATCGATAGCTTGTTAATTATAAAAGTTTATCTATATTCGATTTTTTTTTAATATCGCTAAAATAAATTTACTTACTAAGCACATTCACTTGTCCCATATCATTAAACATTGTATGGATATTTTTATCCGAGATAATTATAAAATTATAAATCGGTATTTCCTAGGGTATTCTATTTCTGCTCTATAATAGCTGCCCCTTTTTTTTCTGTGGTTCAACTCAGTTGATAATATTGACTTATTGTTTGGTGGGTTGCCTGACATATTTTCCCTTTTTGATAATATATTATTATTTTTATCATAAATACTCTTAGGTTCTCAAAAATAACAAAAAAAAAAGGATTTTTTATAATTCCAGTAATGCCCTAGTGTACTTTACCCCACCCAGTACCCTAATTCGCTCCACGGGTACTGTAAATTTGTTATTTTTTTAAATAGTTTTGCTATCAAATTCGTCGGTCATCAGCTGTTTTATATTTCAACACACGTATTAAAAGAAAATATTTCAACACGCGTGTGATATAAAGGACTTTCTAGTCAAGTTAGGCGTGCTTTACTTCTCATTTTCATAGGTGGTCGTAGGAAAATAAAATATCATGTTTACACAGTCAAGTATCTGGTTCGTTAATTATTGTAAAAGCATTCTGCAATTCTACATTAAACACATTGTTAACAATACTGTAGTCCTTAGATTTTTATATGGTATCCAAAAATGCTAAATGCCAATGTATAATTTATCCAAAGTCAGTGCGATGACATTAAAACGGCGTGACATTGACGAATTGAAATAAAATATCAAAATATATATTGATCGGTACTGGTAGCAGAAACTGCGGCTGGTATAGCAGAGGCAGTCCCCGACCCGTTCAAAGATCGATTCTTGTCAGACAGAGATAGGCCAGTGAGCGCGGATGGCGTGGAAGAGACGGAGATAAAATATACGTGGGTATGAATTATGGACGGGCCGGCTAGATCGGAGAATGGAGTTCTGGTAAAAAAATTAAAGCATTTTCTGATCAGTGTCGTCGTGCCGTGTCAGGTTTATTTTTCTGATTTTAGTTTTGTGTATAGAATTTTTGAGTTATAAACTTTTTCCAAACTCAGTTTGAGGAGATTAAAACGGCGGTAAACGGTTGCAAAGAAGAATAGGGTTCTCAGATATTTCTTCTTCAATTCTTTAAGTTTTTTTATTAAAAATGTTTCATTTATATCAGTATTCAATTGTTAGTCAGTAACTTTCTTTGAAAGCTAGTTTGCAAATATACTTTAAACCGAGGAGTTTTGAGTGTGACAGAAAAAAATAACAAGCCATTCATTGTTTAATACATTCTTTAGTCCTTAAAAAACAATATAAGTGAAATCAAGATAAAAAGTGTTTTTAGTGTTTAAAAACAACTAATTAACAAACCCTTGTTTCACCTATACTTACATATTGCATTTACAAATCCGAAAATTTGAAAGAATTGGCAACAGCATATAATTTGTTCGCGTTGCCAAGGGAGACAAGCGCCGGTACGGGCGCCAACGGCCGGTCTAGATAAAGGTAGTTGCTAATTTATATATCCTAGACAAGAAAGGCGAATGAATTTTTTCTACCTGCTAACACATAATTAAGCCATTAGCACTGGTGCGACAGATTGTAAAGGGAATAGGACAGTGTAGTAGGTGGTTTAATTTGCTGTTATTTACGTATTTAATTTTGTGAAGAAAGGTAAGGTAAGGAAAGGGAAAAAAAAGCAATTAAATTGTCACTGCATTTTGAATCAATAATGTTTGTTTAAAACGTGTTACGTATTAAAGTTACTTTATTTATAATATTATTATCATATTAAAAAATTGAAACAATACATTTTAATTATTTGTTTGGGACGCCTATGGTTAGGAGTTTCATACTGTTTTATGTCATTAAATTGACCTAAGAAACACTATACACACTTTAATAGAACATTCTAACCTTATTTTTAATAATAATAAAAATCTCAAATTATTGATCATAGGACCCCTTGAATAATTCGTTGAAATACCTAATAACAGCACAAGTGCCCGTAATGTAATGGCATTACTAAAAAGCGATATCTGAAAAATGGTAGGGCCCAGGAGATGTTGCATTGCAGAAAAGTGTTTGCCAATAATTAACTAACCAAGCAACTTTGTGACAGTAATGACATTGACAATAGCTATTTATGATATTTTCTTACGTACTTATATCATACAAGATTTTTTCTACGAGCGTGTGAAAAGTTAGACTTTTTACCCGGCGTGTGAAAAGTAATTTACTTTTCACACTAGTGCGTTAAAGTAAAACTTTTCACACTGAAATGGATGTGAAAAGTCTAACCTTTCACACGCTCGTAGAAAAACATAATTTACCACACTCAAATTATTGGCTGGCTTATTGGTTCACGTTTGTACAGGTTTGTTCAAATTTGTATAAGTTTTTATAAGTTTGTACAAATTTGCATACCACTGTAAAACAAATAATACAATTCAAAAAACCAGTAACAGAAACACCCAAACAAACACCAAAATCAGAAGGAAATAATATGACTTAACCTGACGCTTGAGCTTGCTACGGTCCACTACTGAAATAGGAACTTTTGGGAAGAAACCAGTATCAGCTGTTAATGTCACATGTGGTTGTCAACTATCGAAATACTTTGTTTTTAGAAAAAGGTATCTCCAAATTTGAAAATTTAACAATTTATCTGTTACATTTTTCCTGCAGATTCAGGCCAATTTAAACCGGGCAATGGAATCATTTCGGAGCGCTTAGGCCTTTATAAAAAATAACGGCATTTTTCAAACTCGGCAATATAATTTTACATGGGTATATTACGGTGTTCTATTTTCTCTCCGGATTTCGCACCGACATTCGCGGAATAACCTGCTGTGCTGGCCATATAAACGTTGGTTATAATAGTACATAATAAAACAAGGCAGCAAAGGGCCCGTTACGACAGGAGGCGATTGAGGCATTCCAATGAACATTTTGCCACGTAGAGATGACATAGTTTTGCGGATAATACGACTTCTGTTATAGCTTTGTTTTAATAAAAGTTTATTAATTAATCTTAGCCGCGGTTTTACTCGCGTAAAGCAATCATATACATACATATATACGGAAACGCCCCAGACCCGGTGCAATTTTTCGCGTAAAAATTTCCATAAAATTTCTTAATGGTAAAATAAAATAACTAATATTTTTGGGACCAATAATATGTGCAGAGGAATCCTTGTTTTAAAAAAGCTTAAAAACATCAAAATGTGTAAAATTTTACCCTCTTATCGACAGAACGGTTCAGGACCGGCAGATTCTTTGAGTTTCGAAAAACAGATTGCCACGCTATGCGTCCGCAGTGCTGAAAGCGGGGGCGAGTTTCTAAAAGGGAGAAAAAATGACAGGCAGAGGAGACTCGGCATTTTCCCAATCACAAGTTAAGGTCGTTTCGCTGCCAGGTTGTGCCGTGTGTATTCGGGTTTGTTCGGTTTGTTCGCATCGTATACAAATCTAAATATTCTATTACCTTAATTTCATTCCTACAAATATTTCTATTAAAAAAAATATATAATCAGAAAATTGTTAAGACATGGGGGATTTAAATTGCAAATAAAGTTTTGCCAACTCATCTGCAAGACAAGATTGGCTCTTAATTGTTTTAAAATAGAAAGTGGGCCAAAGCTTACCGGTCCGGTACCATTTGTAACTGTAACTAAAATCAATACACTTTTGCTTTCTAAGGGTTGTAAAATATGGGTCAAGTTCATTGACACAGAGACTCAGAGCTGGGCAAGCTACTGGAAAAAAGTAGCTAGCTACAAGCTACTTAAAATTAAAGTATTTAAGCTACCGTGTAATCAAGCTACTTTTAAATAAATGTAGCTTAGCTACTGGTAGCTAAGCTACAAGCTACTTTTTTTAAAGCTACTTCTATAAGCTATTCTGCGAAGGTTACTTCACTTTATGTTAGTGAATGCAGTTTTGAAAAACTACGTTCTTCGACATTAAAAGAGTTTAGATAGTTTAGAGTTAGTAATAAAAATATTATAAAGTTTTAATAATGTAGGTACCAACCTGTAACTAAGTAATATTATAAGTAAATATATTATTGAGCATGTTTTCAACAGTGGAGAATATGAGGGTTACATCGTAAAAAATTATTTTTGCCATACTTTTAAACAATTATAGGTAATAGATATTTTTTGATATAATATGACTGACATGATGACTGTCAAAGTTTTATACATTTTTTTAGTATTTCAAATTTTTATCTCAAAGGCAAAATGCTAAGTTATTAAATAAATTACATAAATTATTACCTAAATATACAAAATATAATATCCTTTACATTAACCGAAAGTAGCTTAAGCCACCGAAAGTAACTTAAGCTACCGAAAGTAACTTAAGCTACCGAAAGTAGCTTAAGCTACCAAAAGTAGCTTTTTCGACTATTTAGCTACTTTTAAAAGTAGCTTCATGAATACACTAAAAAATAATGTAAAAGCTACAGCTACAAGCTACTTGGTTTTAAAAGTAGCTCGAATAAAGCTATTAGCTACCAAAAAAGTAGCTAGCTAGTAGCTTAACTACTTAGTAGCTAGCTACTGCCCAGCTCTGACAGAGACCTTTTTGTTTAGGTAACTTGTAACAGATGTTGTTTTGTCTCCAAATGTGTTTTATTTTGTGGTACTTGAGAAAAAAGATTGGACATTATTATGCAATAATAATGCCATCGTATAAAAGTAAATAATAATCTGCAATGCTAGGTTAAGAAATGGGGGAGGATTAAGGGATATATGTTAATTGACAATATACAAGTGAAGTTATCAGAAAGAGATATAACTTTGGTATGATGTTTCCTGTAGAACGTTAATTTATAATAGGTGTACATAAAACGGTGTGATGGGTTTTTACTAAAAAGAATGTCCGACAGCAGGAATGTCTTGAGTGACCACTGCTGTAGACCGTTGTCGTGCGGCTTTCTAATAATATTGTCGGATATGGATTGGTATCCTTAAAAGCGACAATATGAAAAACAACGCCCACTTGAGAAGAAAAGTGACACATGCGGAAAGTGGGCGAGCTCCTAACTTTTATTGCACTTTTATAAATTATATGTTTGAAATGTCTGAAAAGACCGTTGTCGCTCGGCCTAAACTACGTAGTACCTTTATACCAAACGTGTACGAAAATCTATAAAAAATACTCTGTAACTAAAATGATAAATAATTTAATAATCATACGTACACGAAAATGGGGCGATATGTAACAAAATAAATTGCATATTAACGGGGAACCAATTAAAACAGAGTGTGGTCGCAGATCAAACGTAATCATAAAAAAGTGGTACCTATATTTGGGAGGTAAAGTGTCACCATTACAGTCGCAGACGTAATTGGTAACAAAAGGTCCCAACAAACAATTATAGTCTAAAAAAGGTGACTTTTACCTAAGTTTTTAACTATAAAGCTCGACGGACCGCTTTATATAGTCAGAAATTAGTAATTTATACCACTTTATCACCTAGTGGGGAATAAAACCAAGGAAATAAAGTGGTAAGAAACACCTGTCATTAGGAGAATTGTTCCTCATAGACGAGGCCAAGTAGTCTTCTCCGTGGTAGTAGAGAGATGTTTTTTACCCGTATTTAACCTATGTGGGCCTATGTTGGGCCTGTTATGGGCTATGAAGTTTATAGAAAATCATAACCACAATTTTAGAAAAAGATAAAAATAGTATTTTGTTTTTATTTGTATCAAAGCACAGGATGCAGGAGGGTTCTTAAATCAGAACATGTCATGTCAGCCGGTATTGATTTTTAAAATGAAGTGGTAGTATATAGATAGGTATGTACTTATAAAAATCATTATTTCATCGATGTGAAGTGAAAAAACGGGCGCGCGTAAAAAAATTTCGTATAGATTTTAATTATACCTAGAAAAACTAACCGCGCCTTTGAAAAAAGGCATTTAATTAAAAAAAAACAAGGTAAATTAAAATTGAAAATACCAAAAATTTAAAATGTAGCCAATATTTAGTGCTTGGACGAATAAGTTAGCTCGTTTCTGTGCTCGGTTTTTGTAATATATTTGTTGTTGTTTTAATGTTACAAGTAATCTAACTAAATTAATTGAAAATAATACACCATGTTGAAAAAAATATGGCGTCAGTAACATATTTTTCCTAAAGGTCGTGATTTCCTGTGGTTTGGGCCTTTAAAAAGATTGGACCTATAAGTCAACCCGTATTACGTTACGCTGGGAGAAAATTTCCTATTTTGTATCTTCCGTCTTGATAGGTCTAAATTAGGAGAAATATTCGTTTATATGGCATAACTTTATAATAATGAGTGTTTATGAAACCTAATTTGGGGTTTTTAAGAATACTGCAGGCCCTATGTATGGCCAATTACTCCATAAAATGTTTCTATCGGGGTTGCTGAATTAATGCCTCGCAACGGATTAATAGCCACTATTATAATGTAACTAACCTTACTTTTTGGCCGAGTTCGAATATAAACGTACAACGTTTTTTTTCGCTGTTCCAGCGTTTTGTATAGCTCCTACGCGACCCCTTTTATTTCGCCGAAAAAATGGAAACTGATTATTTTAAAATGGAGAGGGTCAAGCTCCTCCTTGGATTATTCTTATGTTCCCCACAAGTGGGAAGATTACCACAGTGCAATAAACTTTACAATCATCATTCAAGTTTTCTAAGCCAGAATCTCTTTAAAGACATAATTTTTGGAAGATACGGCTTAATATCCGGTAAAAATCACTTTAAGGACAAAATATTGGGCTATAAAGAAATTATTAAAGTCATAACTATAACCTATTTTATACTTTAAAGCCTTCTGGGCTTTAAGTACAAAATGTAAGACTAATATAAGGTATACATCACCTCAGAAAGTGTTCACATTATAACCTGACCATGAAGATATATTAAAGACAAAACGAAGTGATTTGTTCTTCATTTATGGGCCTAAAAGATTATTGGGCTTTAAGGCCCAATCTAAGGTAAAAAATAACCTGGTTGGGCGTTTATTACTGACTTTCCTTAGACCTAACTATCAAGTCGATTTGCAAGGTAATTATCTACTCTTTTGGACCATCTCTTGGGCCTCTTAAATTTTCCCACTTTGAACACGTATTAATAAGTTCGAATTACTTTATTTGGGCCAAACTGTTAGTCTCTTTGGCCGTTTCGTCTAAAAAGCCGATTTGAAGGTAAAAAATAGACTATTTTTTACTTAAATAGGTCATTTTCTCCAAATGAGAGGTCGCCAAGGCTTTAAATGTTTGTTGGGGTAAACCATTACCTATTATTGTCGCAGACATAATAGGTAATATCTGAGAAAGTATCCCCATTCCGTTGCAGACATATGTTGGTGCAAATGGGCTAAATTATGGGAGACAGACCATCTTACAAGTTTTATGAAATGTAATAATTAGGGATTTTATTCTGCATGTTATTTAAGGGATATCTCAAAATGCTTTTATAATAGATTAATTGTTGTTAAAAACCGCTTTAATTTTCATTTACTGGCAGCGGAATATACCGCATCATAGGGAAACCGTCAGAATAAGATTGAAGCTAAAAAATCTTAAAACCTGACAAACTTTTACCGTTGTACCAAACTTTAAAAGAACCTAAATGTAAACACAACGTAGATAGTATCGTACAACAAGATTTGACGATTACAGCTAGAGTGACGAATTTCTGCAGGTGATGAACACACCGGTGGTCGGTCAGGTACAATATATACTGTGACGGTTTTTCTCAGGGTTGCTTTTGCTTTAGTGGGTTAAGCCAAGAAAACGAGGTTATGAGAGATAAAGGGCTTTTATTTAGCCAGGCCTTTGGTCTTCTTAAGTGTGCAAAGAAAACTGTAAATACAAATATTATCATCACTTAAATGCCAAACAGGTTCCAGTATAGTTTGACAATATTAAAAATAAATGAAGGTAGCTAAGTATGTACTTTTATTTCAATAACATGGAAAATGAAAATCAATAAAACACCTCAATATTGTTCAAAATAATTGTATAGTCGATATTTTATCTACCTGTAACATTAAATTACTAAAAGATTTACAGGAGCCAATAGCTACCAGCTTTGCCCTCTGTTAAAAACAAAACTGTTGACAGTAGTTCAAAAAAAAGACAAGCAAGTAAACAAACTTGGCTAATTTGTAAAAATGCAATTAACAAAAAACAGTATCGAGGGAAACAACCAGAGAAAAGCAAACCAATGATAAGAAGTGTTAAATTATATTTTAATACCCCCACTCATCTAAATGCTACAACCCGAAGCAAGTCCACCGATAACACCGCAACGCATTTAAACCCTGCTTAATAAAATAGCAAGCAGTAAATTAGCCGCAACGCCATCACGTTGAAATCAACAACAATGCAAAATACAGGTACAATGAAGTGTGGATGTGAAAGGACTCAAAAAACAAAGCAGTTTTATTTATTTTTTGAGTCCTTCAAGAGTTCCTAACAAGGACGAAACAGCTGTCAATGTCTACTCGGCCACAGGGAGTCCATTGATATTGGCCTCCCTGTGTAGTTCAATGCAAAATGCAGGTCTTTTTACACTTCAAAGTCCGCTAGCCGAGATTATTTTTTGTTGATTGTTCTTTTTTTTCACCCCTTCAAGGGCAAACTTTCAAAAAATAAGAAAAATGTGTCGTAATGATTATTTCTATGGTAATTTGCCAAAAGCTGATATGTCACTTTGTTATTTTTCACAAAAAACAATGTTAAAATTTTTAGGTATTTAAAAATTTTGTTCTTCTCCTATAATTTATTTCTAAAAATAGTAAATCAATTGTTAATATATTATTATTATACAAAGATACATACACAACAATTTAACATTCACATTGAATATTGTTTGGTCACAATTAAGGAAAAAAAATGGTTTGAAGGACATATCAGCTTTTGCTGAAAATTTAAATCTGACGTATCAACCATAGTAGTCCAATACCATGCAGTAAAAAAACAATATTGTTATTGAGTAATAGATCTATTACTCAAGATACATCATTGTCTACAACCTTCAAACAAATATTGTTATTGTTTTATGTTTTTATTAATTTGCAAAACATACATATAACCTTAAAAACTACTAATACTTAGTATACAAAATTAAACAACATCTTCGGCGTTCTCATTTACGGTCAAATTCTGGTAAAACGGATGATAAATAGTAGGTATCAATGTTCTTTAGTGAATCTAAAAGATTTTTCTTCTTCTTGGTACTTGGGATTAATGGCCTTAGGACCATTGTAGACTAAGAGAGGTTCAGGGATGTTATTTCCTCTGTGTTATATTAAAGCGATATAAAGGTTTATTTTGGTCACGTGAATGTTTCACCTAAACTATACCTGGACCTAGCTGTTTCGAAAAGCGTAACACCTTAATATCGTGGCAGCGGACGTTCTCTCCTGATTCCGTAGGATTACGTTTAACAAATACGATTCGTAAAAGAGAATATTGCAAAAACCACCTTAACATTTTTCTTCCCAACACACTGTTCAACCAAAGTGAAACCAACCATGAGGAATTCTCATTTTGTCAAAACTTGATATGTCAAATCAAAAGTTATATGAACGCGGTTCAAAGTTGATAAAGTCTAACAGGTCATGTTTTGACTCGAAATGCCCTGTGACATTTTTGCCACACAAAACTTTGCTTTAAATTACATATCATGCGGATTCAAAATGAACATTGCTAAAAAATAACGTCAGTTTTTGGCCAATATCCGCAGATTTATATTGCATAGTATTCAGGTATGCTAAGTTAAAAAAAAACAACAAATAGTTTCTTTTAACTAAAACTTATATACCCCTTTTTCGCCCTTTTAGGGACGACAACAAGGGCGTCCATAGGGGGGGGCAAAACGGGCACTTGCCCCCCCCCTAGGCGTCCACATTACTATTTTATTTCATAATTCAGTATAAATCGAGGGGTAATTCACTGAGAAAAATTTGTACACCATTTTTCATATTGCCGAATTTTCTTCGTATTTTCCTTGTATTTTCTGTATTTTCCTTGTATTTTCTTAATTTTTCTCGTATTTTCTGTATTTTCCTTGTATTTTCTTAATTTTTCTCGTATTTTCTGTATTTTCCATGTATTTTCTTAATTTTTCTCGTATTTTCTGTATTTTCCTTGTATTTTCTCGTATTTTCTAGAACTTGTACACCATTTTCGCCAAAAAAAAATTGGCTTTACTAAATTTTTTTTTAGAAGTCAAAGCAGCGTTGTTCCAGAATCTTAAGTTGGTTATTCCCATCAATAAAACCGTGGAAAACCCGGCAGCGTTAACGACTTTACGTCATTGCCAAATTGATTGGCGCGCGTATTTTCCATATTTTCCTTATGTTGCCTGTATTTTTCTCGTATTTTCTTTGTATTTTCTGTATTTTCTTCGTATTTTCTGTATTTTCTTCGTATTTTCTGTATTTTCTTCGTATTTTCTGCATTTTCCTCTTATTTTCTGTATTTTCTTTTGTATTTTCTAGAAGTTGTACACCATTTTCGCCAGTGAATTACCCCTCGGTATAAATATTCAAGCGCGGATCCAGGGGGGGGGGGGGTCATGGGGGTCATGACCCCCCCAAAACAGAAAATAAATAAATGAATTTACTGTTTTGACTACCTCTGCAGCTTTTTCACAAGATTCATGACAACATTACTATACAATAAATTAGTTATATTTTTTCTTTTTTTGAATTCACTTTAACATTAATTTACATGCATATATTATCCTTTTTAATATAACAATTACCATTGAAAATTTTCTCGCCTATAGCGCATTCTCTGTCAAATTTTGGGCGTGGTCGCAAAAACTTTTCGCCTGCGGCGCTTTTTAACTTCATTTATATCGTGATGACCCCCCCCCCCCCAAAGCAAAGTTCTGGATCCGCGCCTGTAAATATTGAATAGTACAGTGGTTAGTTAGTAGAGACCAACAAATCACTAAACTGATTATGATTATTTACAAAAAATAAAGAAAATTTAATAAAAAAAAGTAATCAACGAGTTTGGCAAGACGTCTAGGAATTTAACATTTTTATTTTTTGATGAAAACTTATAAATTGTAATTTTGTGTTTATTTTTTACGAATTCTGTAGGTTCCGTTAGGCATAAGGTACCTATATGTTAAATAATTAGTCATATATAAAAAAATATTGTTTAAGTTTTTGCCCCCCCCCCTGAAAAACGCTCTATGGACGCCCTTGGACGACAATATCTATAACTAGTTTAAATTAATACGGCCGGTACTATTTCCTTTAGGAGAACTCAAACTATTTTGGTAACAACATTCCGGTAAAAGTATTAATTTGCATGTAAAACGATTTAATTGCAAAAAATCAAATTAAAGCCGAAACGTTATATGGCGTATACTGAAACAATGAAAACACAACTGATTTTGATTGAATAAATTTAAAACTCTTTAGTGAATACGTGTGAAAGTTTTTATACAAGCTATTCTTTGTGTCATACAAACATGGATGATTTTAAACACATTATTTTTCAGTCATATTGACACAGCAATCACAACATCCCGCGCTTAAAAATGTAAATTTATTTTCTTGACGTAATGAAGCACAGAGCGTCGCATCGCTTACTACTGGCTAACGCGCTCTATGTGACGGCATAGATCGGCAGATGTAAGACGTATTTCTATGTTTTACTAATGAATAATGTAATGTATTGTGCTATCATGCTAACAAAACATTAATACCCCCTTACAAGTTTCAAAGGTGGCGAATACGAAGGTAAAAGAACTTAGTCCAGTCCTGTCTTTGTCGCCAACCTCTTAACCTAAAATAGACCAGACTTCAACAGGGTGCCATAAATGGCAAGTAACTTAGCCACGGTGTGTTCTTGAAGAAATTTGACTATAAGAACCTTGGTGCAAGTCAACATATAATTAAAGGTCTTCGTAAACGGCTGCTTCCTGAGAGTTACCGTTTTTGTGTTCTTGAAGAAATTTGACTATAAGAACCTTGGTGCAAGTCAACATATAATTAAAGGTCTTCGAAAACGGCTGCTTCCTGAGAGTTACCGTTTTTAAGATATCGCTTTTCAATATTAGCATTAAATTAGGAGCAGCCCCTCCTGGGGAAAGGGGTAGCCGTCAATGTATGTATCCACTTTGTAATAAGTTCTATAATTGTCTGTAAAATTTTAGTCTCTAATAATAAAGCTATATTTTTCAATTAGTCCTAATGCCTACTCTGGTTTAATAATCCTTTCATTACTGAGGTAAAGTCTATTCAGCCAGTTAACCTGCAAGATGGCCGACATGTCATATAACAAAAGTCATTGAAAATGCAAAAATTCGTTTTATTTAGCTGGAATATGACTTTTGTCATATGACATGTCGGCCATCTTGCAGGTTTACTGGGTGAATCGACTTTAGCAGGTATGAGTATCCGCTCTATAGTTATTACTCGCTGATGCGCGCTAGGCAGTGGCGGCTCGTGACTAGCGAGTCAGGGGGGCGCTGGCATTAAATAATTAAAAAAATGTCTATTGTTTTCGAAAGTACGTGTCTGTTTTTTCTAACTTTCTCGTTGTGAATTTTAATTTCATCAGCATAAGCACTACTTAAACAAGTTAAAATATTAGTTTATCCTAACATCTCAAAACTTACCACATTATGACGATGTTTTGCACTATTTTCATGTTTTTTTATTTTCACTGAAAGATGTTTTAAGTCCTGCACCCCATTTATAGTCCAATTATCATCCCCGTAAAAAGAAGACACACGAAACAAAAAAAAAAGAATTTGTGTCCTCACAACCGCATATCCAGGATTTTTATTATATATTTCTTTGTCAAACTTACGCGTAAACTGTGCCTTACTTTTACATTTTAATTGCACTTGTACTATGTTCAATATTGGTAGTGGCCGCTCTGAATTTTTTAAATCAAGTTTTTCACTTAAGCTCAGAGAACTAAACACAAGCTTCTGTAAATCACTGACCTTCATATTACACGAAATTTTACTTACTTTATAACGTAACTAATAAATCAATTCAAAACAAATAAACAAAACATCAACGGGATCGACAGGTCGCCTAGTCAGAGTACATAATATATCGATTTATTCTACCGTGTCATCGCGATTCGCGAACAGCTGTTGGGCCGGTTGGGCGCGAAAAATTGGAGCTCATCCGTGGCCGCTCGTTGTGCGATGTGTAGGTGACGTCACGCCTCCGTCGTCATGGCAACTCATCGAGAAGTCGCGTTGAATCGGGACGAATAATCTGTCGCCCGCGCTTAGTATAACCTTGAGAGCGCGCAACTCGCTTTTCTCGCTTGTCTATGAGTATAACCTGCCCGTTGGAATAGCGCTTAGTATAACCTACCCACTGAAATAGGGCTATGTTTGGTTTGAATTATTTTAATGGATTGCTTACATACATTGCTTTATTGGTTTTTTAAGTAAAGTATTTTTGGATTCTGTTTGAAATAATTGCAGGGATGGCGGGGCCCCAGAGCCCTTCATTAACGAGCCGCCACTGGCGCTAGGTACGCATTTTGTTTGACCAGGCCTGATTACAGGCAACTTTCTCAAGCAGAAAAAATACGTTTCACTTTTAAAGATAACATCGGGGTATCGTTTGTAATTTATATTTTCAAGTAAGTATTGTATTTTTACGATCGGCCTGGTGTATGAAAGTTTGATCCAATTTGAAACCAGGAAACGATAGCGCCTTTTACTCTGGTACGGAAGGACGGCTCTACTGTATTCTGTATATACAAAAAACCAATGGCATTGAGTGTAATGCGTTTTCGACAATCTTAAAAACTAATTCACGTATTTTTCTAAAGCTTTGCAATTTATATCGCCTGACTCGACATCAGAATTACGACTCCCCAAGTGCCAGAGAATCATAAATGTTCCTCATAATTTTACAATATGTGTTAAGCATGTTCGGCACGTTGGTTGTGCAAGCGTTCCTGCTGTGTCTACAAAATTCTCTGCAGACTCCTCGTCAGATAATTTTACAGGCTGTCACATAAATATTATATATCAACTTCACATCGACCATTTTATGTTTTCTTGGGACTGTATAATACTCTTGTTATTATTTCTTCTATACAATGTTTTTACGATCGCTTTATTTTACATGATACCGAAATAATTGTGACCGTTTTTCGTGCATATTATTTTATTTATCTAAACCACAAAATATACAGGGTGTCCGGAAACTTCGTTCGTATACTATAAGGGGATATTCTACATATGAAAATATGAAAAAAAGTTCATATGAATGTAGGTCCTTAAATGACTTATAAGGAAGCTATGGCCGTCCAAAGGTGACCTCTAAAGATTAGTTTCTATTTTATATCTATGCAACCGCTTAAGGTACCGGTGTGCTTTTTGGCACACAAACTAATATTAACAATTGCTAATTTATTATTATGAAATTTAGTCAGGGACGTTCTTACGGGGGTGGCTTAGTTTATTTATTCCTAATTTTTTTACACCACACATTTAAAAAAATTTACCCAAAAATTATAATTCCAGTGATTTTTCTACACAAAAAGGTATTCTTAAAAAAAATTATTGGACCAATGATTTAGGAGAAAAATCGATTTATTTAAATCATTGCATAAACTATTATCAAATTGTGTTTAAACTAAAACATCAAAGTAGTCTTATGACAAATACAAATTTGAAGTAAAAAAAACATCAAGAAGCCCATGGTTAGCGTTAAAATAAATTGACAATGACAATAATTAAGTCAAAACGTTGTTTTATTGTCACTTTTAAACAAAATAAATTAAGAGTTGTTGGTTTAACAAGAATAATCTGAAAAAAGTAAAAAAGTTACAACAAATGTTGAAAATGGTTTCCATTCAAATCAATACAATCAACTCAACGATTTCTCATTGATGTTCGTACTGTTGCGAAAACTCCATCCTTATTGCGAATTTCCAATTGTTGTACATTTTCAACAGGTACTGAATATACCAGAGACTTCAGATATCCCCAAAGAAAGTAATCCAATGGATTGAGATCAGGTGAACGGGGACGCCAGGCAATGGGCCCACCTCGGCCTATCCATCGGTCTGGATATGTTTGATTTAAATGATCTCGAACCAATCTACTAAAATGAGGTGGAGCCCCATCGTGCATAAAATAGTTTGTAAGTCTTTGCTGGTACGGCACATCTTCAAGTAGAACAGGCAAATAGTCTTGTAAAAAATCTAAATATGCGGGCCCATCTAAACGTTGAGGCATAATGTATGGTCCTATTAATCGATCGCCCAATATACCTGCCCAAACATTAATTGAAAATTTATTTTGAAATCGACTTTCGAAAATTGCATGGGGATTTTTTTCTGCCCACACATGGTCATTATGAAAATTTACGATGCCTTCACGGGTAAACCCTGCTTCGTCAGTAAACAAGACTTTATGTAGAAAAAAACGGTCTTGATGACATTTTCTCTGCATCCACTGACAAAACTCTGTGCTTATACCCGGATTGGCTGCAACGCATTCGAACACTCTTTCTTCTGCTTGTGGAGTCCTATTAGTACGGCTTCTCCCAGTTTCATTCATATTTGGCATAAAAATTCCGGTTTCTCTTAATCGTTGATGTAAATTAATGAATAATTTCTCACAAGGAATTTGACGGTTTGGAAAATATTCTTGATACAACCTGCGAGTTTCTCGAGCACAACCATTAGCTTTGCCATACATAAAATGCATATCAGCTAACTCAGCAAATGAATAACCTGCCATTGTTTTAAAATTTGCACCTTAATTAATCAAAAACACTTTGCACTTGATCAATGATCATTACAATAAATCACAAAAATGTCATTGTCAATTTATTTTAACGCTAACCATGGGCTTCTTGATGTTTTTTTACTTCAAATTTGTATTTGTCATAAGACTACTTTGATGTTTTAGTTTAAACACAATTCGATAATAGTTTATGCAATGATTTAAATAAATCGATTTTTCTCCTAAATCATTGATCCAATAATTTTTTTTAAGAATACCTTTTTTGTGTAGAAAAATCACTGGAATTATAATTTTTGGGTACATTTTTTTAAATGTGTCGTGTAAAAAAGTTAGGAATAAATAAACTAAGCCACCCCCCCCCCCCCCGTAACAACGTCCCTGACTAAATTTCATAATAACTCTCAATATCATAAATTAGCAATTGTTAATATTAGTTTGTGTGCCAAAAAGCACACCGGTACCTTAAGCGGTTGCATAGATATAAAATAGAAACTAATCTTTAGAGGTCACCTTTGGACGGCCATAGCTTTCTTATAAGTCATTTAAGGACCTACATTCATATGAACTTTTTTTCATATTTTCATATGTAGAATATCCCCTTAAAGTATACGAACGAAGTTTCCGGACACCCTGTATAGCTGCGCATATTCTGTGTCTAAACACATAAACACAACACAAACACACACATTAAAAACTAACGAGCTACGCGAGGGAACAAATAGATAATTCAGACGAAGAAAATAGTAAATTCTATCTTGTTTACTCATAAAAAGCACTTCGATTTTTATGTATACCGGTTTCCTGTTAATAAAATATAATATACTGGGTGGCCAAATGAGAAGGGACGCCGATCATATCTCAGGAACCATCGGGGAACCATTTATCACAAAGTTTTGAAATAAATTTTTTTATTACAAAATCGACCAGTCATAGGTTGAACGCATACACTGAGGAAAATGATCTAATACAACAGGTTTGCTAAGACATAATTTGTATTGATAGCTTATTTTTTATTAGGTAACCCATATTAAATAAATTGCTAGTGTATCAAACCAACAACGCCTTTGAACACCTAGGAGTTATTGATCAAACTCGCTTTAGTGTTAATTCCACATTTGCTAGACCAGTGTTTTTATCGTAATCAGTTCCATTAGCACCACAGTCTTGTTGAATAATGAACCACTTTTAATACAGCAATTTTGTTAAGAAATAAATTATATCTTCTCAATGCTATACATTTTGTACCAAGTAAAAAAACCTTTTTCTACAACAGTAGAGTATGGGGCACTTGGGCGCGCTCAGGTCTTGGGGCACTTGGGCGCGCTGCTACTGCGCAGGCGTCTGTCACCTGTCAAATGTCACCTGTCATACGTCATCTGTCATTGGCCCTAACTACTATCGGCATTAGCTGCTTGGGCCTTAGCTGCCATTGGCACTAACTTCCATTGGCACTAGTTGTCATTGGCGCCAGCTTGCCTATCATTAATGCTAGTTACCGAGGGCACTATTGGTCAGACGTCATCTGGGATACGTCATCTATCACGTGTCACCCTAACCTCACCTACCAATGTATTACGTTCTGCGGGGGCCAGCTGTGATACGCCATCTATCATAATATGTTACTATAACCTCAACTACTTAGATATTCAATTTTGGGGGCCATGCCTACAAGTCGGTACTCCGCAAGCCCTATCCCCAAGAACCGGTACCCCAATAATTTCTAAACTCCATCACGCGGAGACACCTAGTGGTCGTCGGTAGAACTCGCAGGGCCTCAGGGTCAATGCCCCCTTACTAGAGTACTAGTATAGCTGTTGAAACGTCAGAGGGCGCCTGGTAATAGGGTTACGTCATCATGTTCTATTAATTTCATTAGAAAAAAAGTTCCTTTATCCAGCGGGGTTCGATCCACCAACCATTAGTTTACTAACCAGTATCTCATACCACGGAGCTATTCGGGTTCTTACGAGACATTGTTATTATACTGTACTCTTACATCATCGCATTAGCATACTTGCTATAACAAAAGAATAATTATTACTCATAGATAGGTAATGC
Source organism: Polydrusus pterygomalis (assembly GCA_963969555.1). NCBI lineage: Eukaryota > Metazoa > Arthropoda > Insecta > Coleoptera > Curculionidae > Polydrusus > Polydrusus pterygomalis. The sequence continues at coordinate 86,315,775 of OZ018376.1, forward strand.
AATATTAATGAATTAAATTAGGCAGGCATACATTTGCAAGCTACACTTAGAAGTGTCCCTTAAACATATGAAAACGGCTATTTAGCAGTCCATGAACGGGTAAAAAATGTCTAATAAACTACTACAGGAGCTCAAAAACTATCGGGTGGTACGATAAAGATACCTTAATTGAGTTATTTTATGGTTTTACACTAAAAAACTGGTATAAATGGCCCCATTTAGCACCTTTTTACCATATCCCTAGCCCGCATTGTCAACAAATTATTTAATCCTATAACGAACAGTAGTACAACAATATAAGATAGACAAGGATAGTACTAACAACTATTTTGAATCGACACACTGCTGAAAACGTACAAGAATGGTAAAAACGAAAGGTCAATCGCTTTATTTAGCATGTATTAACAATAAAATCGAAGATATTATGCAATACCTGACGTAAATATTCGTTTCCGATACGAATCATTAAAGTAGACAGAAAATAGATGCTGTTTAGACCCTAATATAATAATATTTTTTAATAGAAAAATTGGAATAATATAAGAAAAATCAGTAATGTAAGGCCCAAATGCATTAAATAAAGTATGATTTATGCCTTAGTAGCACCTATGCGAATTATTAAGGTAGACAGAAAATAGATGCTGTTTAGAGCCTAATATTACTGAGAAATTTGCTTAATATAAGAAAAACCAGTAATTTAAGGTCCAAATGCCTTAAATAAAGCATGGTTTATGCTAGCCCCTTATATAGAAGGCTAGTCTCTTAAATCTTGCAATTTTAACACAAATGTTATACAGTTCAAAACCCTATAATTGCAACAAATATTGGCTTAATGTAGGTTGGTTAACCCTAAAAAATGATCATATTACTGTTAAGTTATGCTGCAATATGAAGCAATTTGGCGTCATTACACCTTAGAAGACGCTCCGAAACTTTCATAGGTTATTGTATTAGAACCTTGTAACTTGGCTGCAGGTATTCACGTATCTAAAAGGTAGGTAAAAAAATAGACCACAGTGTTAATTTTAATAAAAATATATTAAACAACCGCGCACCTAATGTAATTGGAACATTACTAAACGCCGCTAATAATATAGGAGGTAGTGGCAGATATACAGGGTATAGATGTACAGATCTTAAAAATAGAGAATTAAAAACAAGACCTTGTTGGTGTAATACTAATAATTTGTGATACGTGCCGAATAAACAATTGAAAAGACGCACTGAAAAATAGTCGGTGGTGTTACGTTCCAAGAATTACGAGTGAAGAACAATCCTAAATAGAAAATAACAACAAAATATGCCTATTATAGTTAACCAAATTAAGTCAGTCACTTGTTAAAATGATAGCAAATAATTGAAAACGAGGGTATGTGTATAGGTTGACGTAACAATTAAGTTAATATGAAAATACCGAGACCCGCAGGGGTGAGGTGTACTAAAGACATGCGGCTCGCTAAAGTTCTTAAGGATAATGTAACATGCGAAACGTATTTAGGATGAATAAGTTATTAGGAAAAATTTCGAGCCCTGCAGGGCGAGGTGCACTAAGGATATATGCTCGCATACATAATACCAACAAAATTGGGGCATATTGTAGGATAGGTAACCATATTAGGCCTGTTATATGGCATCAATTACGTACGATTGTAAATAAAAAACCTTGTTTTTCGCCAAAATATCTAATCCTATATACAGGGTAAGCTCGGAGTATCACTCGCCATAATAGCATAATATATATAGGACCAAGACTGATTTCGCACTAATTAGCATAGTAAACAAGGCCTTATACTAGATTGGTAGCATTGTCAAAGAGTTGGATAATATTAACCATATTATCACTAGGATGTATGGGTTCTTTATAGTCTAGATAACAAATTCTCAATATTACTAATATATATATATCTAACTTAAAGCAAATACCACCGTGTTAAGGTGAGATTACCGATGCCAAACAGTTGATACTCATGCACAAAGGCAAGCACCGACGTATTGATTATCTTATAATATCATACGTCACCTGAGGCTTATCAGGTATATATATATAAATGACTAAAAAATCATAGGTGTTTCGTTTAAATTATGGTAGGGTTCCTACGCCAAAAGGCCGTTTCAGTCACAAAACGAGAGAAAAATAGATAAAAATTAGCCCAAATATCACCTATAATTAATGTTAATGTTAATGCCCATATAGTCATATGTATAGTAGGCAGGGCTTAAACACTTAATAAATTACTAAAGTATGGTCTCTGAAGCCGTAAAAGCATATTTAACAGTACCTACACACACTATGCAACAAAAAAAAAACCTCTCCAATAGGGTAAAACACCTAATAATCCACCAAGTATGGCCGTTTTTCTAAAAAAAAACTCCTATTTAACAGTGTGTATACGTGTCTCCAAAAAATAGCCAAAAGTAATACAAAAACAGTCTGTATGACAATATTCTGCTAACACATATTTAAGGTAGGTAAGACTGTCACCTATTATAGGTAGTGTTAATCCGACAAATAAACGTTGCAAACATTCACCACCTTAAACATTGAGGTTATGTTAAGTAAATAAATTAATAAATGTTTGGCTTATAGGCAACATTTTTATACATAAAAAGTAGCACAACAAGCAGAGGTGCAATTAAATAGACTTAAATAAAAAATATAATGAATTACCGAGGATATACACATCTAATAGTCGTTGTCTAACCCTATCAGCTACGAAATATCAGCGAAATACCTAAAAAACATGAATAAATAGAAAAAATACCTATTTTAGGCCCTATTGCTTCAAAGACCCGATAAGATACATGTATTTATGTACCACTAAACACCCACTTAAACTTTCGCCTGGATATACCTAATTGTTTCGTAAAAACCACATACCTAATACGTTGTGTTTAAAATCTCGCTAAAATTACAAAGAAATGTTCGTACCGAAACGGGTAGAATGATACTTCATACGTTTTTTTTTTGCAGCACTTTTGTTCTCGAGATTACCGAGAAATTAAATATTGCAGCTTAGAGGAACCGTACATATTCATATTGTAACATTGTCAATTAGAAAAATAATAAATGGAGTACCAATATCACCTTATATTTAGAATCTAACATAGGTGTGTACGGAGGTAGTTTAATACTACAGGGTGAACCGGTTAAGGCTTTCAAACACAAAAAATAACATCCGAATATTATCGTTGTGGAGAGCAGGTATAGCTTTGACAGGGACTAGTTGAGGCAACGGAGTATGTTACTAAGCCAGTAAAAATCACCCCTGAGAACTATTGTCAGATAGAGGTACCCATCAAAAAAAAAAAAAAAAATATCTAGCACAATACTGGTTAACGTACCTAGTTGATGAGTTGTTATAATATATAATCATAGTGTTAATCTGACAGCCGAAATATTGAGGTTATGTTAACTAATAAATTAAATCAATAAAATTACGGCTTATTGGTTGCACACATATAGTACAGCAAGTAAAAGTGCAATTAAATAGACTTAAACAGAAATATAATGAATTACTGAGGTAAACAGACAGAACAGCTAGCCTTTTTATGCATATCAGACAGTACTGTTTAAATATACATAATTAGCCGCTAAAAACTTCTCCAAAAAAAGGGAAAAACATACAATAATCCATTAAAATGCCTAAAAATGTTCTTTGAACCTATAAAGCCCTATTTATACAAAACACTCAACCAATAACAGTTCTTGATAGGGTAAAAACATCAAACAAAATATTAAAGTACCTAAAAAATGACATTTGAACCTATACAAGTTCTGTTGTCTATTAGGGCCTATGCTCGACCAGGCCTTATACCATTTGAGCATATAAATATACCAATGTATGATAACCTATTTAACAGCCCCTTATACAAAATGTACAATCAACAGCCTTTCTGATGGAATAAAAAACATCAAACAAAACATTAAAGTACCTAAAAAATAACATTTGAACATATATACTCCAGTAGGTATGCCTATACAAGTTCTGACAGGTTGCTATATTGGCATATGGGCGTGCTTATTAGTACCCTAAAACCATCCGCTGATTGGGTAAAAAACATCCAATAATTCATTAATGGGCATAAAAAAGGGTCTTTGAACCTATAAACCCCTATTTATACAAAATAAACGATCAATAAATACTCCGATAAAACAGTCATTTATGGTGGATGCGCTGGAATTTTGTACATGACAATACAATTAAAAGGTACATCATACGTTACGGCGTCTTAAAGAAAGTTTTGCATGTGGTATATTGCTGGCCTTGTTTTATGTATGTAAATGTATATCTATCTATTTAGGTGCAAGATGGAAAACGTAGGTAGTCAGGTTAGTTCAGAGGATTACTAAAACTTGTTTATTATTGATGTGTCTATAGCACGAATAAAAATTCAATTAGAACAAAGAACGACAGTATAGAATGTGGGGTGATGACCCGCAGCATCGTAAGGGTGGCTCGATATATAATACAGGATGCACCGAACGTATCCAGCACAGTGGTAGAAAAAGAGGTAGGCAGACGTCGTGTGCTATTACAGTTATACCAATGAGAAATCAAGAAATAACATTCGAACCAGGTACATACAACTACCTATGATAGCCCGCCTAGCATGAAAATACTGAAATTTTCCGCTTCAACAGTAAAAACAACTTAGGATCTGAAAAATTAATAGCTAAAGAACTCAATGAATACCCAGCTAAACACGACAAAAATTAGGATCGCCTACATCTAATTTGGATATCAGCAGAAATAATTAATAGGTGTTTAATTTAAATAGACTTAAATCGAAAGACATTACAGAGAACGAATAGTTGCTGGGTAGGCTCTTAACCATCAAAAATACCCTCCTTGGGGCTTTAAAAATAAGAATAAATAGGGAAAAATACCTAGAAATTCAGGTTAATTTTCCTTTTAAAATCAGTTAACTCCAGCAAGATTATTTATATAACACAAATGCACGACGAACCTAACCCAACTTCTTGGGTGTGGTTATTCTGTATAAAGACCGGCTAACACCAAAAAAAAAAGGGTCAAAAAGTATATGCACGATCATCCTCTAATATTAGGAATACCGAAAATAACACTAGACAACCACTAACAGGGGTTACATTAACGTTAAAAGATAAGGATGTATACCATTTAAATTACCGAATGATCAGCCAAATAAATAAAATTCCCGTTTAAAATGCTATTATATAAGATGAGCGTTAAATGTGTAAATTTGAGAAATTCAGCGGTGACCGCCCCGATCTAATTAGCCTTACAACCACGAAAAATAAAAAGTAACTGGTTGGATAAAATGGCTTCTTAACGAATCGTCCTGCTAAACTAAAAAATAAAACAAAAACGGTTGTAAAAATTATTCATTAAACCATAAACTTAGAATAGGTCACACAATGGTATAAACGTCAACAGCAGATATTGGCTCACGGATCGTTATGACCATTAGGTAATACTTGTTGTTAGATACATGTGTAGCGAAACATTACAAGTCACCTAGAAAACCCAAAAACTTGATCACTCAATAGCTAACAGGTTATAGGTCCTTACGATTAGAGTTGTTATGGCGAGCGAGGTGGGGAGGGGAGGGGGTAAAGTAAACAGGCAGAGGCTAAAAAAGTTCCAACAACTAGTGAAATAATTATTTTTAAAACCCCCATCGTCGACGTTGTGGTCTAGTGGTTAGCGCAGCAGCCTTACAGATCGTAGGCCCGAGTTCCATTCCCGGTGCCGGCAATGTCGATGTTAAATTTGGAATTTGGTTTAAGAGGTGGCGCCGTCTTTCGGAAGAGACGTTAAACTGTGGGCCCCGTGTCATGGATGTTGGCACGTTAAAGAACCCTACCCTCGACAAAGAGGGATTCGGCAAAATTACCAGATAGTGTGTGACAAATTCCCTGGCGTCGGTGATTGGCCTCGTTGTGGCAAAAGGCCGACGTAAAATAAATAAATAAAAAAAAAAAAAAAAAAAACCCCCATAAACGTTAGTCTGTATAAGACCCGATAAGATACATGTATTTATGTACCACTAAACACCCACTTAAACTTTCGCCTGGATATACCTAATTGTTTCGTAAAAACCACATACCTAATACGTTGTGTTTAAAATCTCGCTAAAATTACAAAGAAATGTTCGTACCGAAACGGGTAGAATGATACTTCATACGTTTTTTTTTTGCAGCACTTTTGTTCTCGAGATTACCGAGAAATTAAATATTGCAGCTTAGAGGAACCGTACATATTCATATTGTAACATTGTCAATTAGAAAAATAATAAATGGAGTACCAATATCACCTTATATTTAGAATCTAACATAGGTGTGTACGGAGGTAGTTTAATACTACAGGGTGAACCGGTTAAGGCTTTCAAACACAAAAAATAACATCCGAATATTATCGTTGTGGAGAGCAGGTATAGCTTTGACAGGGACTAGTTGAGGCAACGGAGTATGTTACTAAGCCAGTAAAAATCACCCCTGAGAACTATTGTCAGATAGAGGTACCCATCAAAAAAAAAAAAAAAATATCTAGCACAATACTGGTTAACGTACCTAGTTGATGAGTTGTTATAATATATAATCATAGTGTTAATCTGACAGCCGAAATATTGAGGTTATGTTAACTAATAAATTAAATCAATAAAATTACGGCTTATTGGTTGCACACATATAGTACAGCAAGTAAAAGTGCAATTAAATAGACTTAAACAGAAATATAATGAATTACTGAGGTAAACAGACAGAACAGCTAGCCTTTTTATGCATATCAGACAGTACTGTTTAAATATACATAATTAGCCGCTAAAAACTTCTCCAAAAAAAGGGAAAAACATACAATAATCCATTAAAATGCCTAAAAATGTTCTTTGAACCTATAAAGCCCTATTTATACAAAACACTCAACCAATAACAGTTCTTGATAGGGTAAAAACATCAAACAAAATATTAAAGTACCTAAAAAATGACATTTGAACCTATACAAGTTCTGTTGTCTATTAGGGCCTATGCTCGACCAGGCCTTATACCATTTGAGCATATAAATATACCAATGTATGATAACCTATTTAACAGCCCCTTATACAAAATGTACAATCAACAGCCTTTCTGATGGAATAAAAAACATCAAACAAAACATTAAAGTACCTAAAAAATAACATTTGAACATATATACTCCAGTAGGTATGCCTATACAAGTTCTGACAGGTTGCTATATTGGCATATGGGCGTGCTTATTAGTACCCTAAAACCATCCGCTGATTGGGTAAAAAACATCCAATAATTCATTAATGGGCATAAAAAAGGGTCTTTGAACCTATAAACCCCTATTTATACAAAATAAACGATCAATAAATACTCCGATAAAACAGTCATTTATGGTGGATGCGCTGGAATTTTGTACATGACAATACAATTAAAAGGTACATCATACGTTACGGCGTCTTAAAGAAAGTTTTGCATGTGGTATATTGCTGGCCTTGTTTTATGTATGTAAATGTATATCTATCTATTTAGGTGCAAGATGGAAAACGTAGGTAGTCAGGTTAGTTCAGAGGATTACTAAAACTTGTTTATTATTGATGTGTCTATAGCACGAATAAAAATTCAATTAGAACAAAGAACGACAGTATAGAATGTGGGGTGATGACCCGCAGCATCGTAAGGGTGGCTCGATATATAATACAGGATGCACCGAACGTATCCAGCACAGTGGTAGAAAAAGAGGTAGGCAGACGTCGTGTGCTATTACAGTTATACCAATGAGAAATCAAGAAATAACATTCGAACCAGGTACATACAACTACCTATGATAGCCCGCCTAGCATGAAAATACTGAAATTTTCCGCTTCAACAGTAAAAACAACTTAGGATCTGAAAAATTAATAGCTAAAGAACTCAATGAATACCCAGCTAAACACGACAAAAATTAGGATCGCCTACATCTAATTTGGATATCAGCAGAAATAATTAATAGGTGTTTAATTTAAATAGACTTAAATCGAAAGACATTACAGAGAACGAATAGTTGCTGGGTAGGCTCTTAACCATCAAAAATACCCTCCTTGGGGCTTTAAAAATAAGAATAAATAGGGAAAAATACCTAGAAATTCAGGTTAATTTTCCTTTTAAAATCAGTTAACTCCAGCAAGATTATTTATATAACACAAATGCACGACGAACCTAACCCAACTTCTTGGGTGTGGTTATTCTGTATAAAGACCGGCTAACACCAAAAAAAAAAGGGTCAAAAAGTATATGCACGATCATCCTCTAATATTAGGAATACCGAAAATAACACTAGACAACCACTAACAGGGGTTACATTAACGTTAAAAGATAAGGATGTATACCATTTAAATTACCGAATGATCAGCCAAATAAATAAAATTCCCGTTTAAAATGCTATTATATAAGATGAGCGTTAAATGTGTAAATTTGAGAAATTCAGCGGTGACCGCCCCGATCTAATTAGCCTTACAACCACGAAAAATAAAAAGTAACTGGTTGGATAAAATGGCTTCTTAACGAATCGTCCTGCTAAACTAAAAAATAAAACAAAAACGGTTGTAAAAATTATTCATTAAACCATAAACTTAGAATAGGTCACACAATGGTATAAACGTCAACAGCAGATATTGGCTCACGGATCGTTATGACCATTAGGTAATACTTGTTGTTAGATACATGTGTAGCGAAACATTACAAGTCACCTAGAAAACCCAAAAACTTGATCACTCAATAGCTAACAGGTTATAGGTCCTTACGATTAGAGTTGTTATGGCGAGCGAGGTGGGGAGGGGAGGGGGTAAAGTAAACAGGCAGAGGCTAAAAAAGTTCCAACAACTAGTGAAATAATTATTTTTAAAACCCCCATCGTCGACGTTGTGGTCTAGTGGTTAGCGCAGCAGCCTTACAGATCGTAGGCCCGAGTTCCATTCCCGGTGCCGGCAATGTCGATGTTAAATTTGGAATTTGGTTTAAGAGGTGGCGCCGTCTTTCGGAAGAGACGTTAAACTGTGGGCCCCGTGTCATGGATGTTGGCACGTTAAAGAACCCTACCCTCGACAAAGAGGGATTCGGCAAAATTACCAGATAGTGTGTGACAAATTCCCTGGCGTCGGTGATTGGCCTCGTTGTGGAAAAAGGCCGACGTAAAATAAATAAATAAAAAAAAAAAAAAAAAAAACCCCCATAAACGTTAGTCTGTATAAAACCATTAACGACATAATGGTGGAGATAGGGAATATTTTTTTTTTGCAAAAGGTAGATAATGAAATAAATACCTATCGAAACGATTAAAGCTATTAAAACAATACAAGTAATAACAATGGGAGGTACATAAAATGCAGTTTAAAAGGGAAACTCAATTATATCATATAGCATCTAACGTGTTAAGTATCAAAAACGAGGATAGGATGTAAAATTTTAGCAAAAACTTGGGTAAATAGAGCAAATAATGCAACAAAATATCAAAAAAATGTTCCTAATTAATATTTGTTTATACAGCTAAGTAGAAAACTATCGAAACATTGGGGAAAAAAAGGGAGTGGTGACTACAGGTATAAAATTTAACAACCATGGGTAAAATATCAGGAAAAAATATCAAAATTACCATCAATCACACCAGAATACTTATCGTCAAAACCTACTATTTTCACTGGCTTGTTACCAATAAAATAGGTTTGAATCTACCATTCGAAACCCTTATTTAATATGTGGTGTTTCCAGAAAGGTGTATTTTATCCTACTCTCATACATTCTATAGCAGTGATGTTAAAAACTAAACCGGCTTTATTAACAAGTGCAACCATTTTATAGAGCATAGAGACCCATAGAGCTGTAACCAGTATTAAATAAAACAAGTCAATATTGCAGAACATTTTAAAATGTTTTTATCAACGCTTTATAGGAGTCGCAGTAAAGTCAAACAGTACTCTATATAAATTTAATATAAGGTACAGGTAACGATCATCAGGCTATTTTATATAGTCTAACTTGGGTATCCATTTAATAAGACGCAAGCTCATATTTTTAAATTACTTTTTAATTATTTTCTTAGTATCTATAGTATGCAGGGCTATCTAACCATACTTCACATCTTGCATAATTAACGGCCTCTCGTATCTTAGGATCTTCACAATATACGTATTACCGCTCTACTTCTTCAAAATTCCCCAACTTGTTCATGTCGTATACAAATCTTAAGGCATCTGGTCCTTCAAAGTAGCGTTCACATATATCCAAAGCTCTAACTTTTTTTTAACCAACGGATGGATTCCCAATTCTTCTTTGCGTTTTGAAGTGTATTATATATATCCTGAATTACATGATGTGCATCATTATTTACTATATTCTGAGCCTTGTCCATAATATCCAATTGATTGAGAGTATTGCAAATAATTAGGACGGCATTCTGACTTAAAATAAGCCGCCGTGCTTCTGATGATAGTAAATATATCAACAGGCTTAATTACTCTGTGAAACCTGAATCTATTGAGGATTGTTCGGGTTTTCGGGGTTACTCGGGTTCATTAGGATTTTGAGAATGTATTTTGCTTGACGTAGTTTTTAAAAACACAGCCACGGCCAAAGGCTCACGAAATTTGCAAAATTTTGGGAGAAGGCCGTGGCTGTGTTAAAAACTACGTCCAGCAAAATACATTCTCAAAATCCTAATGAACCCAAGTAACCCCGAAAACCCGAACAATCCTCAATAGATTCAGGTTTCACAGAGTAATTAAGCCTGTTGATATATTTACTATCATCAGAAGCACGGCGGCTTATTTTAAGTCAGAATGCCGTCCTAATTATTTGCAATACTCGCAATCAATTGGATATTATGGACAAGGCTCAGAATATAGTAAATAATGATGCACATCATGTAATTCAGGATATATATAATACACTTCAAAACGCAAAGAAGAATTGGGAATCCATCCGTTGGTTAAAAAAAAGTTAGAGCTTTGGATATATGTGAACGCTACTTTGAAGGACCAGATGCCTTAAGATTTGTATACGACATGAACAAGTTGGGGAATTTTGAAGAAGTAGAGCGGTAATACGTATATTGTGAAGATCCTAAGATACGAGAGGCCGTTAATTATGCAAGATGTGAAGTATGGTTAGATAGCCCTGCATACTATAGATACTAAGAAAATAATTAAAAAGTAATTTAAAAATATGAGCTTGCGTCTTATTAAATGGATACCCAAGTTAGACTATATAAAATAGCCTGATGATCGTTACCTGTACCTTATATTAAATTTATATAGAGTACTGTTTGACTTTACTGCGACTCCTATAAAGCGTTGATAAAAACATTTTAAAATGTTCTGCAATATTGACTTGTTTTATTTAATACTGGTTACAGCTCTATGGGTCTCTATGCTCTATAAAATGGTTGCACTTGTTAATAAAGCCGGTTTAGTTTTTAACATCACTGCTATAGAATGTATGAGAGTAGGATAAAATACACCTTTCTGGAAACACCACATATTAAATAAGGGTTTCGAATGGTAGATTCAAACCTATTTTATTGGTAACAAGCCAGTGAAAATAGTAGGTTTTGACGATAAGTATTCTGGTGTGATTGATGGTAATTTTGATATTTTTTCCTGATATTTTACCCATGGTTGTTAAATTTTATACCTGTAGTCACCACTCCCTTTTTTTCCCCAATGTTTCGATAGTTTTCTACTTAGCTGTATAAACAAATATTAATTAGGAACATTTTTTTGATATTTTGTTGCATTATTTGCTCTATTTACCCAAGTTTTTGCTAAAATTTTACATCCTATCCTCGTTTTTGATACTTAACACGTTAGATGCTATATGATATAATTGAGTTTCCCTTTTAAACTGCATTTTATGTACCTCCCATTGTTATTACTTGTATTGTTTTAATAGCTTTAATCGTTTCGATAGGTATTTATTTCATTATCTACCTTTTGCAAAAAAAAAATATTCCCTATCTCCACCATTATGTCGTTAATGGTTTTATACAGACTAACGTTTATGGGGGTTTTAAAAATAATTATTTCACTAGTTGTTGGAACTTTTTTAGCCTCTGCCTGTTTACTTTACCCCCTCCCCTCCCCACCTCGCTCGCCATAACAACTCTAATCGTAAGGACCTATAACCTGTTAGCTATTGAGTGATCAAGTTTTTGGGTTTTCTAGGTGACTTGTAATGTTTCGCTACACATGTATCTAACAACAAGTATTACCTAATGGTCATAACGATCCGTGAGCCAATATCTGCTGTTGACGTTTATACCATTGTGTGACCTATTCTAAGTTTATGGTTTAATGAATAATTTTTACAACCGTTTTTGTTTTATTTTTTAGTTTAGCAGGACGATTCGTTAAGAAGCCATTTTATCCAACCAGTTACTTTTTATTTTTCGTGGTTGTAAGGCTAATTAGATCGGGGCGGTCACCGCTGAATTTCTCAAATTTACACATTTAACGCTCATCTTATATAATAGCATTTTAAACGGGAATTTTATTTATTTGGCTGATCATTCGGTAATTTAAATGGTATACATCCTTATCTTTTAACGTTAATGTAACCCCTGTTAGTGGTTGTCTAGTGTTATTTTCGGTATTCCTAATATTAGAGGATGATCGTGCATATACTTTTTGACCCTTTTTTTTTTGGTGTTAGCCGGTCTTTATACAGAATAACCCCACCCAAGAAGTTGGGTTAGGTTCGTCGTGCATTTGTGTTATATAAATAATCTTGCTGGAGTTAACTGATTTTAAAAGGAAAATTAACCTGAATTTCTAGGTATTTTTCCCTATTTATTCTTATTTTTAAAGCCCCAAGGAGGGTATTTTTGATGGTTAAGAGCCTACCCAGCAACTATTCGTTCTCTGTAATGTCTTTCGATTTAAGTCTATTTAAATTAAACACCTATTAATTATTTCTGCTGATATCCAAATTAGATGTAGGCGATCCTAATTTTTGTCGTGTTTAGCTGGGTATTCATTGAGTTCTTTAGCTATTAATTTTTCAGATCCTAAGTTGTTTTTACTGTTGAAGCGGAAAATTTCAGTATTTTCATGCTAGGCGGGCTATCATAGGTAGTTGTATGTACCTGGTTCGAATGTTATTTCTTGATTTCTCATTGGTATAACTGTAATAGCACACGACGTCTGCCTACCTCTTTTTCTACCACTGTGCTGGATACGTTCGGTGCATCCTGTATTATATATCGAGCCACCCTTACGATGCTGCGGGTCATCACCCCACATTCTATACTGTCGTTCTTTGTTCTAATTGAATTTTTATTCGTGCTATAGACACATCAATAATAAACAAGTTTTAGTAATCCTCTGAACTAACCTGACTACCTACGTTTTCCATCTTGCACCTAAATAGATAGATATACATTTACATACATAAAACAAGGCCAGCAATATACCACATGCAAAACTTTCTTTAAGACGTATGATGTACCTTTTAATTGTATTGTCATGTACAAAATTCCAGCGCATCCACCATAAATGACTGTTTTATCGGAGTATTTATTGATCGTTTATTTTGTATAAATAGGGGTTTATAGGTTCAAAGACCCTTTTTTATGCCCATTAATGAATTATTGGATGTTTTTTACCCAATCAGCGGATGGTTTTAGGGTACTAATAAGCACGCCCATATGCCAATATAGCAACCTGTCAGAACTTGTATAGGCATACCTACTGGAGTATATATGTTCAAATGTTATTTTTTAGGTACTTTAATGTTTTGTTTGATGTTTTTTATTCCATCAGAAAGGCTGTTGATTGTACATTTTGTATAAGGGGCTGTTAAATAGGTTATCATACATTGGTATATTTATATGCTCAAATGGTATAAGGCCTGGTCGAGCATAGGCCCTAATAGACAACAGAACTTGTATAGGTTCAAATGTCATTTTTTAGGTACTTTAATATTTTGTTTGATGTTTTTACCCTATCAAGAACTGTTATTGGTTGAGTGTTTTGTATAAATAGGGCTTTATAGGTTCAAAGAACATTTTTAGGCATTTTAATGGATTATTGTATGTTTTTCCCTTTTTTTGGAGAAGTTTTTAGCGGCTAATTATGTATATTTAAACAGTACTGTCTGATATGCATAAAAAGGCTAGCTGTTCTGTCTGTTTACCTCAGTAATTCATTATATTTCTGTTTAAGTCTATTTAATTGCACTTTTACTTGCTGTACTATATGTGTGCAACCAATAAGCCGTAATTTTATTGATTTAATTTATTAGTTAACATAACCTCAATATTTCGGCTGTCAGATTAACACTATGATTATATATTATAACAACTCATCAACTAGGTACGTTAACCAGTATTGTGCTAGATATTTTTTTTTTTTTTTTGATGGGTACCTCTATCTGACAATAGTTCTCAGGGGTGATTTTTACTGGCTTAGTAACATACTCCGTTGCCTCAACTAGTCCCTGTCAAAGCTATACCTGCTCTCCACAACGATAATATTCGGATGTTATTTTTTGTGTTTGAAAGCCTTAACCGGTTCACCCTGTAGTATTAAACTACCTCCGTACACACCTATGTTAGATTCTAAATATAAGGTGATATTGGTACTCCATTTATTATTTTTCTAATTGACAATGTTACAATATGAATATGTACGGTTCCTCTAAGCTGCAATATTTAATTTCTCGGTAATCTCGAGAACAAAAGTGCTGCAAAAAAAAAACGTATGAAGTATCATTCTACCCGTTTCGGTACGAACATTTCTTTGTAATTTTAGCGAGATTTTAAACACAACGTATTAGGTATGTGGTTTTTACGAAACAATTAGGTATATCCAGGCGAAAGTTTAAGTGGGTGTTTAGTGGTACATAAATACATGTATCTTATCGGGTCTTTGAAGCAATAGGGCCTAAAATAGGTATTTTTCCTATTTATTCATGTTTTTTAGGTATTTCGCTGATATTTCGTAGCTGATAGGGTTAGACAACGACTATTAGATGTGTATATCCTCGGTAATTCATTATATTTTTTATTTAAGTCTATTTAATTGCACCTCTGCTTGTTGTGCTACTTTTTATGTATAAAAATGTTGCCTATAAGCCAAACATTTATTAATTTATTTACTTAACATAACCTCAATGTTTAAGGTGGTGAATGTTTGCAACGTTTATTTGTCGGATTAACACTACCTATAATAGGTGACAGTCTTACCTACCTTAAATATGTGTTAGCAGAATATTGTCATACAGACTGTTTTTGTATTACTTTTGGCTATTTTTTGGAGACACGTATACACACTGTTAAATAGGAGTTTTTTTTTAGAAAAACGGCCATACTTGGTGGATTATTAGGTGTTTTACCCTATTGGAGAGGTTTTTTTTTTGTTGCATAGTGTGTGTAGGTACTGTTAAATATGCTTTTACGGCTTCAGAGACCATACTTTAGTAATTTATTAAGTGTTTAAGCCCTGCCTACTATACATATGACTATATGGGCATTAACATTAACATTAATTATAGGTGATATTTGGGCTAATTTTTATCTATTTTTCTCTCGTTTTGTGACTGAAACGGCCTTTTGGCGTAGGAACCCTACCATAATTTAAACGAAACACCTATGATTTTTTAGTCATTTATATATATATACCTGATAAGCCTCAGGTGACGTATGATATTATAAGATAATCAATACGTCGGTGCTTGCCTTTGTGCATGAGTATCAACTGTTTGGCATCGGTAATCTCACCTTAACACGGTGGTATTTGCTTTAAGTTAGATATATATATATTAGTAATATTGAGAATTTGTTATCTAGACTATAAAGAACCCATACATCCTAGTGATAATATGGTTAATGTTATCCAACTCTTTGACAATGCTACCAATCTAGTATAAGGCCTTGTTTACTATGCTAATTAGTGCGAAATCAGTCTTGGTCCTATATATATTATGCTATTATGGCGAGTGATACTCCGAGCTTACCCTGTATATAGGATTAGATATTTTGGCGAAAAACAAGGTTTTTTATTTACAATCGTACGTAATTGATGCCATATAACAGGCCTAATATGGTTACCTATCCTACAATATGCCCCAATTTTGTTGGTATTATGTATGCGAGCATATATCCTTAGTGCACCTCGCCCTGCAGGGCTCGAAATTTTTCCTAATAACTTATTCATCCTAAATACGTTTCGCATGTTACATTATCCTTAAGAACTTTAGCGAGCCGCATGTCTTTAGTACACCTCACCCCTGCGGGTCTCGGTATTTTCATATTAACTTAATTGTTACGTCAACCTATACACATACCCTCGTTTTCAATTATTTGCTATCATTTTAACAAGTGACTGACTTAATTTGGTTAACTATAATAGGCATATTTTGTTGTTATTTTCTATTTAGGATTGTTCTTCACTCGTAATTCTTGGAACGTAACACCACCGACTATTTTTCAGTGCGTCTTTTCAATTGTTTATTCGGCACGTATCACAAATTATTAGTATTACACCAACAAGGTCTTGTTTTTAATTCTCTATTTTTAAGATCTGTACATCTATACCCTGTATATCTGCCACTACCTCCTATATTATTAGCGGCGTTTAGTAATGTTCCAATTACATTAGGTGCGCGGTTGTTTAATATATTTTTATTAAAATTAACACTGTGGTCTATTTTTTTACCTACCTTTTAGATACGTGAATACCTGCAGCCAAGTTACAAGGTTCTAATACAATAACCTATGAAAGTTTCGGAGCGTCTTCTAAGGTGTAATGACGCCAAATTGCTTCATATTGCAGCATAACTTAACAGTAATATGATCATTTTTTAGGGTTAACCAACCTACATTAAGCCAATATTTGTTGCAATTATAGGGTTTTGAACTGTATAACATTTGTGTTAAAATTGCAAGATTTAAGAGACTAGCCTTCTATATAAGGGGCTAGCATAAACCATGCTTTATTTAAGGCATTTGGACCTTAAATTACTGGTTTTTCTTATATTAAGCAAATTTCTCAGTAATATTAGGCTCTAAACAGCATCTATTTTCTGTCTACCTTAATAATTCGCATAGGTGCTACTAAGGCATAAATCATACTTTATTTAATGCATTTGGGCCTTACATTACTGATTTTTCTTATATTATTCCAATTTTTCTATTAAAAAATATTATTATATTAGGGTCTAAACAGCATCTATTTTCTGTCTACTTTAATGATTCGTATCGGAAACGAATATTTACGTCAGGTATTGCATAATATCTTCGATTTTATTGTTAATACATGCTAAATAAAGCGATTGACCTTTCGTTTTTACCATTCTTGTACGTTTTCAGCAGTGTGTCGATTCAAAATAGTTGTTAGTACTATCCTTGTCTATCTTATATTGTTGTACTACTGTTCGTTATAGGATTAAATAATTTGTTGACAATGCGGGCTAGGGGTAAAAAGTTGCTAAATGGGGCCATTTATACCAGTTTTTTAGTGTAAAACCATAAAATAACTCAATTAAGGTATCTTTATCGTACCACCCGATAGTTTTTGAGCTCCTGTAGTAGTTTATTAGACATTTTTTACCCGTTCATGGACTGCTAAATAGCCGTTTTCATATGTTTAAGGGACACTTCTAAGTGTAGCTTGCAAATGTATGCCTGCCTAATTTAATTCATTAATATTGCATTACCTATCTATGAGTAATAATTATTCTTTTGTTATAGCAAGTATGCTAATGCGATGATGTAAGAGTACAGTATAATAACAATGTCTCGTAAGAACCCGAATAGCTCCGTGGTATGAGATACTGGTTAGTAAACTAATGGTTGGTGGATCGAACCCCGCTGGATAAAGGAACTTTTTTTCTAATGAAATTAATAGAACATGATGACGTAACCCTATTACCAGGCGCCCTCTGACGTTTCAACAGCTATACTAGTACTCTAGTAAGGGGGCATTGACCCTGAGGCCCTGCGAGTTCTACCGACGACCACTAGGTGTCTCCGCGTGATGGAGTTTAGAAATTATTGGGGTACCGGTTCTTGGGGATAGGGCTTGCGGAGTACCGACTTGTAGGCATGGCCCCCAAAATTGAATATCTAAGTAGTTGAGGTTATAGTAACATATTATGATAGATGGCGTATCACAGCTGGCCCCCGCAGAACGTAATACATTGGTAGGTGAGGTTAGGGTGACACGTGATAGATGACGTATCCCAGATGACGTCTGACCAATAGTGCCCTCGGTAACTAGCATTAATGATAGGCAAGCTGGCGCCAATGACAACTAGTGCCAATGGAAGTTAGTGCCAATGGCAGCTAAGGCCCAAGCAGCTAATGCCGATAGTAGTTAGGGCCAATGACAGATGACGTATGACAGGTGACATTTGACAGGTGACAGACGCCTGCGCAGTAGCAGCGCGCCCAAGTGCCCCAAGACCTGAGCGCGCCCAAGTGCCCCATACTCTACTTACAACTAAACAGGACAAATACGAATTGTATCCGTTAGAACCTATAATCCACAAGACGTTGGTAGGGGGTTCGTAGCGATCGGCAACCGCCGCATGCGTTAGTACTTATTAGTTTTAACGTATTTGTTGCGCAGGTCACATCGTTGCTCGAAGTCTTCTAGCTGTCCTGTCTGAATTTGAATTTTATTGATCGTACCTGTTTCAATTAAATTATTTTTACTTTGTATTTAAGTTTTTTTAAAACTTTGCATGTCAATAAAAGATTATTATTTCGCACAACCCATCATTAGTATTGGACTTTATAATCTATGGACGAATTTTACCACCTCGGTAAACCATGTTGCATAATAGATACTCATATGCAATCTTAACGACAAGAACAATATCACACTAGAAGTTATTTAAATTTTTGAGACTTACAGTACCTACTGATTTTTAGTGGTAAGTATATGCTTTATTAACGGTAGCAAGCAAATATTACTATGATTCATGTTAAGTTTCATTACATCTGCCAGTCGGAACTAATACAGTATAATATAAAACCAGATTACACCCCCAATAGAATTTGATAATCACTGTGAGTATTCAGAGCAATAATGGCTATAAATCATTCAATGGTAGCAATAGTTCCTATTTCATATTGGCTAAATTATCGTGATATTATCACTACACAACGGTCTAGCAATTTTCGTTGTCTTACAGTACACTGAGAAAATAGCTCCAAGTAAACTGTGGTAGCTGGGAAAAGTTTACTTACACCGGCTAATATTTCATTTAATATAGAAATTTAGTTTATTTAAAGCAAGTAAAACAAATTAGCTACAATCGGTTTAGTTGGATCTAATAAATTAGTAAACAATGTTTATTTGTTTTTAGTAAACATATAATTTTTAAGTATACTGTACACCTAATTTAAACTTGTGTTCACTTGTTTTGGATAAATTAAGACATGTAAAAAAGTTTACTTTAAATAATTAAACCGAAATATTCTCCTAAGTAAACTTGGTTGCTTAAATAAAGTGTCCAGTTTACTTGTTTGGCCTTTCGTCAATGTTCGGTTCGCTTTTAGCCGCTCCCGCATCACTTCGGCAGGATGAAACTCGAAACTCGTGGCGTCGCACGCAATACGATAAACGATTTATCATTTTCTTTTCGTCCTAGGCGAAGTCGGTCGGATTGTTTGGTGCTCTGTTGCTGTATATTATATATATATTTTTGTTGCCGTATTGGACATCGCAGTGACTATACTATTATAGAGTGTTCTAATATGGAGTATTTGTTAATAAATTGGAATTTAGAAGGTCATATTTCCGCTTTTACGGGTATATCTTATCTCTTATCCCTTTGACTAATTCGAACTAAACAATCTGTGTATTTTAAATAAATGGTTTATTGGTTAAAGGTACATAATTTAATAAATGGGTTACTTATTCCAAGTAAACAGTTCATTTAGATCAGATAACGAATTTCTAAGCACACCTGTTTATTTGGGTTTACTAGTTCTAGGTAAACTATTTCAGCATTTGCCATTTACTTAGGCCAAGTGAACCCTTCACTAGTCACTATATGTGGTGAACTTTTTAATTAAAGTAAGTGTATTTTCACCTAGATCTAATAAACTTTTTCTCAGTGTAGGTAAGCGCGTTGCTGTCACATATAATAGTATTTAACACTTTTATAAAGAGTATGAACTTTTCCAATGAGAAAAATATAATTACAATTTGTAACCTAAAAGAGGCCCTGGAAGAAAAAAACTAACTACAGCAAGACCGACCTCAACAAAAATTGCTTCTTTATGAGGTTAGTTGACAAAATACTGGAAAATCGTAAGAATCGACCAAACGCGCAACAGAAAAAGAGGCACAACCAACACTCAACATTGCGTACGTTAAAGGGGTATCTGAGAAAATAAGAAGACTAGTCCAACGATACAATATCAATATAGTTTTTCAGCTCGAGAAGCCATCTGACTTAGACAAACTAACAAGCCAGAAAGATCTGCAGGAAAAACTGTGTCTACCGGTCAATCTTATATATTATGGGTGAGACTTTAAGACCACCCGAAACAAGCATTAAGAAGCACAGAAACAATATCCTAAAAGGAGAGACCGAAAGATCTGGTGCAGCAGACTATGCCTGGACACATGGGCATCATATCATGTGGTCAGAAGCAAAAATCCTGCATAAAATACCACACTGGGGGAAGTTCAAGGAAGCTGCTGCTATGCACCAGAATCCAGGTTTTCTAAGTAAGCCATCAGGGTATAATAAATAAAGCTGTATTTGTTTTGCTTATTTAGTATTCACCAGTGGCGGCGGTAAACATTTGGGGGCCCCCCGCAAAATTATGTGATAATATACATAAATACTAATTTTTATTGTTTGTTTTTTATGTTTTTTAATATTAATCTAAAATTTATAAATACGTCAGCAAGGCAGGCGGAGTGGGGCCCCCACAAAGCTAGGGCCCCCCGCGTTTCGGGGCTTGCGGGGGCCTTATCGCCGCCACTGGTTGAGACGATGTGATTTAAACCAAATTAAGACTATGCAAGCCTCTTATATCATTCAAGGAACATTTGTCTACAACTTTTAAACAAATTCCTAAAATAATTTTGTTTCCATAATGTTACATACTTTTTAGACACACGGTTTGCCCACAGAATAAATGCTTGTACTGATTTTTCCAACAACAAACACAAAAACATTAACTTTTGGTACTTTAGAACATCGTTTAAACGTGTAAAACCAGCTTATACGTAAAGACATTTCCACAAATTTCCAGCAATTTTGAGGATCTGAAAAACCAACCTATTAGCTTAAAAGAGCCACCGAGGATATTTGTCATGCGTCTAGAAAAGATCCTTTATTTCATTTTTATATATTGGAGTGGATTATGCAGTTTACTACGACAAAATGTTTCCGTTCTCTTCGAGGTCTTAAGTGTGGATTAAGAAATTCACTAGACGTATGGCTGAGTTTGGAGTAACTGAAAGTATGAATAGAAATTTAGTGGGTGACATTTACTTCCCAATATCCAATATCCCAATGCACAAAAAGTAGAAGTGACTCAAATTGTTAATAAACTCCTATTCGGCGTTTAGGCCAGCAAGTTAATCCTGAAATGTGGTCAGTACAAAAATTGTGACCAAACGACCAGCCGCAGTGAATGCATTTTTCAGAGTGATTTATGCGTAATTTACAAAATACGGATGATAATATTTGAAATGGAACCAACAGCCAAATTCCTATTTTGAGTAATCAGCGGTTTTTGATATTAACAAGTGTTTTTAAAATGATGACATTTTCAGAAGTTATTCCTGTAAATAATTTTGCACGTTTAGAAGCAATTGATAGTAAATAGTTAAATTTTTTTTAATGTCATAAAACGCATATTTAACACCTGTTTGGAGGATGGTTCCTTTTTATTAATTAAAGGATGGTGGTTTATTACTTAAAAAAGATCCATGTTCCCTGGTTCTCTTTAAAGAGAAGGCAAACGAAAAAAAAATGGGTCGTTTTAAAGAAAATTAAATTTTATTTTTACAATGAAAAAACACAGAATCTCATTCAGTAAGAATAAGATCATAAATTTAGACGTAATCTTTAAAATAAAAATCTGTATTAGTGCAAACCATTCAAGATCATCGTCAAGGTTCTCGATTTTTTGGTTCTGTAAAAATCAATTGTATGCTTGGGAAGAAACTTCAGTAAAATCTTGATATCAACCCATTTTTTCTTTGAGATGGCCCTCAGGGTAGATCGTAGAGCAGTTTTAATTTTTGGGGATCGATAAGAGTCGGAGTGTTATTGCCTCGTGTTGACTTCTATTTCTTTAAAATGTTATCAGATGAGTGCTGTGTGACTCACATAAATAAACTGAATTTAGATTTGACTTTACTAAGTTTATTATTTTTGTTTTTTACCAAGAAACTTTCTATTTATTAATAGTTACTTTTCTGTTTACAATTTGTTTTTTAATATCTTCAGAAGAGAATGAATCGAAATAACTATTCACTTCGAAAAAATAAAAAAATGATATTTGGTAAATACTATTTTAAATATAATAATATGCAAACTAGTTCAATAATTTTACCTTGTAAACCTACGCCTGCAAAAGTGGAATTGCGAATCTGTGGTTGTTGCCCAGAGCCACAGGGTTTCTTAAACACATAAAATATATGTTTTTTAAAATGGAAATACCATTTAAAAGGAACCAACCGTCTTAAGACATCCTTTGGTTCGTAATTCGCCTCGTAATCAACAATGTTATTTTTGAAATAAACCTAAGCATGTTCAAAAGAATTAAAAATGGTGACTGTCAAAGAAAAAGTTCTAACAACAAGAAAAAACAATAAGAAAAATAGTGAAAAATGAAATATCTTAAAAACATAACCTCAAATTTTACTTACTGTATTGCATTTGCTGGGTTTTGGTCTTTTCGGCTCTATTTTGTACGATGGGTCATCACACTTTAATTGTAGAGCATTATTAAGAATTGGTCTTGTTCTTTTACTCCTTTTTTAAACCAAAAAAAAACACGAAAACCAGCACTCACCAAATCCAAATATAAATTTTATTATAAATAAGTGTTTAAGCTCTCATACCTATCCCCAAATATGGAAGGCCGCTAACATTCTCCCCATACCAAAGATCGCTAACCCTACAAATTACTCTCATTTTAGGCCAATAAGTATATTACCTACCTTATCGAAAGTTTTGGAAACAGTGGTGGCTGATCAGCTTAATCATTTTCTAAAATCTAATAACATTCTTCCTGTCACCCAGTCTGGATTTCGTAAGGGACATAGCACTACTACTGCCTTGCTCTCTGTAACGGAAGACCTGTGTAGGGCTTATGACAATAATGAAAGTTCCATTTTAGTGCTATTGAATTATAGTAAGGCTTTCGACACACTGGATCATACTTCCTTAATTGTTAAACTTAAATATTTTGGGCTTGGAGATGGTGCCCTTACATTCTTAAAGAATTATTTTACTGATCGCCAGCAAAGAACAACGTTTAGAGGAACTTGTTCTTCATACTTGGGAGTATCTAGGGGTGTGGCACAGGGTAGCATTTTGGGTCCTTTAATATTCTCAATTTACACAGCGGACTTCTCCAAATGTTTAAAGCATTGCAGAGATCATCGTTACGCGGATGATTCTCAAATCATTTTCTTGTTTAATGCAAGTGCAACTAATGCTGCTGTGGAAAGAGTTAATGTTGACCTTAAAACAATGTGTGATGTGTCGAACGCTCATGGTCTTATTCTGAATGCTGGCACGACACAGATGGTGGTCTTCGATAGGGGAAAGTATTTGGGGGATCTGGGTGTTAAGCTTGGTGATACCTTGCCGGTACCTGAGGAAGTTTGTAAAAATCTTGGTGTTATTTAGACAACAAATAACGATTTGGTAAACATGTATGTTCAATTATTCAAAAATCTATTTTTAAACTCAAGCTTCTTTATGCACACAAGAATATTCTTGAACAAAATATAAAGCTGAGATTAACAGACTACCTGGTTCTATCACATTTGTCTTACTGCAACATAGTATTTTGGCCTTGCTTAACTCAAAGGGATAAGTATAGCTTACAAAAATTCAAAATTCATGTCTTAGATTTTCATTTAATCTTAAAGGGTTCGATCATATCTCTCAATACCTTGGAATATCCGAATGGTTTAATATTCAAGAAAGATATGAAATTCAATTTTCCAAATGTATTTACAGGGTACTCCATACGCATGAGCCACTTTATCTTTTTGAGAGACTGACGAGGGGGGTTGATGTACACGATCGTCCGACTCGTCGTATGCATCTGTTTAATGTCCCAAAGCACCGCACTGCCCTCTTTAAAAGTTCATTTACCTATAATGCGAGCAAACTATATAAATAATTCGTTACCCGCTGATGTCAGGGGAGCCCCCACCCTTGAGTTTTTTAGTAGACTACTTAAACAATTTATTAAAAATAAGAGAGATCCTACAGCAATCTCATAACAGTTTAGAACTACTAGTTTTTAATTATAGACTATCCATTATTTTGTAATTTTTATCTTTTTAATCGGGTGGTTGTATGAGCAACGTTGTTGAATACCGCCACCCTTTCTTTCACTCGTTGTAAGAAGCTTCATTAAGTAATATAAATGCATTTTTATTTATTTATAAATTGTCACCTTGTTTCTTTCTAGTCATCGACAGTGGGATGGACATCATGGTCGCCCTCCCTTGCCGTGAACACGTGACCACATTTGAGCAAACTAGGACTACGCGAAAGCTCTGAGAGATAACGAGGTTATAGAAGCTATCGTTTCTAATCTAAACAAGGACACAGACAGTTTTAAAAAAATTGTATAGAAACTCTCAAAACTACATAACAAGGCGACACCAAATCCGCAGGTCTTTTCTAACATAGCACTTAATATTTCCGAAACAGTTGAAGATAGGTATAGGATATTGTACATGAAATATTTCTAAAACTTTCTAAAGATTCCAAAAATTGAATAATATATAGGGTGTTGCGATTAAAATAAGAAAGTTGGGATTTGGGATTGGCCACTATTACATGACACACGCTGTATAAAAACTTGTTATTGAAAAAAATGCCCAATTAGAAATACCAATCGACGTGTCCGAGCGTTTTTTCGGGTGGACGGAAATTGGTTGGGATTTCAACTGAAAACGTGTTTGATTAATTATTGCCCATATAAGTGCCGGAAATACGTGGTTAAGCCTTTAATCTTGTCCGGCAAAACCGTATTTTTCTCTTCCGTTATTACAAATCCCAAAAAGAAATCAAATTAATAATTTTTGATTGTTATCTATTCTCTATTCAGTGACATATTAAGCACTGGATGAGCTTAAGCAAGTAAAATTTCTTATATAAAAATATAGAGTAGGTACCGTGCAAGCAAAAATTATTTGCATCAAAGAGGGCCTTGCATTTAAGGACGTAATGCTTAGCCGAAGAGCTTAATACCTGTTTAGTGTCAGTAACTACCTGAATTAACAACCAATCAGTTATTCCGTCATCTTTGACAGTCGTTACAAGCAATTTGATTCATCGCTAATTTTTCCAATTTCTTTAACAATTCACACAATGGGCTTTACGAAACAGCACAAAACATTCATGGTTGAAGCGTATTTTCGAAACGGGGTTAGAGTAAATGGTGAGTGGCAATACAATCCGCGTTTGTGCATGGACGATTTTCACGAACAATTTTCTAACGTTGCTTTAATTACTGAGGATTTTTTTCATTGCCTGAAAAGAACCGTGGCTGTGTTTAGGGAAACAGGTTCTATACAACACAAAAAAGGAGCAGGAAGACCATCTATAAGAACAGAAGAACGTGTTGCAAACGTTCGCGAAATAATGCAAAATACACCAACGAATTGTATAAGACGCCTGTCCCAAGAAGTGGGATCTTATGGAACATGAAGGACTATTCTTAAGAAGCAGCTAAATTTATTTCCTTATAAAGTGCAAGTATTCCAAGAAATACAAGTCGTAGATTTTGAAAGACGCATGAATGGTTTACCCAAAATGTATTGGAAATAAATGATTTATTCGACGTGACATTTTTTTCGGATGAAGCCTGGTTCCACCTCTCCGGTTATGTGAATTCTCAGAATACACGCATGTGGAGTAGTAAAAATCCCCATTTTTTTGTAGAGTCCACATTGCACCCTAAAAAAATTGGTGTCTGGTTAGCTGTTTCCCGAAGAAGAATTGTTGGTCCTATTTTTTTCCATGACACAGTTACAGCATAGCGGTATAGAGACAATATTTTAAATCCATTTGTGGAGCAATTACTTGACGACGAACTACGTTTTGGATATTTTCAACAGGACGGTGCAACCGCCCATACAGCCGCCGAAACTATTAACTATTTACGCAATTTTTTCGACGACAGATTGATCAGTTTTCGATCAGACATTGAATTCCCACCTAGATCACCTTGTTTAACGGTTATGAATTACTTCGTTTTTCCTCATTTTCAAAACACCAGTTGCAAATTTAGAACAATTACAAGAAAGGATTATCCAAGAATGTGGTAACATTTCTCCAGAGATGCTGGTCAACACTTTCGAAAATATGAAGAGACGTGTGAATTTATGCTTGAAGCATGGCGGTGGCCAATTTCAGCAATTTATGTAATTATTTTTCTTTTTTTTCTGTATATTCTTACTTTGTTAATTTTGTAAATAACAAAAATAAATTTGTATTTGTCAACTTATTTTATTATTCATTAGTTTGGCATATCATGTCATAATATGAATTTAACCTTGATTTGGTTAGATATATCGTCCCAATATCATTGTGATCTAAACCAAGCCCTACGTTTTTTAATTCAAGCCCTATTTGATGCAAATGATTTTTGCTCGCACGGTACAATGACCATAGCATGTGCTGATATTAAAAATACAACATATTATTATTAATTAAATTATTAGTATTGAAGATTTTTTGGTAAAACTATATTATTTATTGTAACACGTTACAAACGACACCGTAACATATGTTACAATTGACACCACATAACCTTCAAATAGGTCAGTTGTTTTTTTTTGTATTATTTGATAATAATTTAAACAGCTCTCTATAAAAAATAGAAGCAAATACAACATACAACCGATACTTACTATGAAATATTTTCCAGGAAAGCACTTAAAGGTTCTAAGAAACAATATATAACAACACGCTTATTTACTTTTTGGTCAATTTACAATAATTTGAGGATAAGACACGCGGTGCCTGCAACACATAAAAACAAACTAAATACCAAGGAGCTGGGACGTCGTCTGCTTCATATTCTAACCGGCTTTGAAAAGTTTTTAACAAGATGGCGCTGTTAGCTGCCCTGTTACATTTGACACCTGTCACAATCGACACCGGTCGCCCCTACTTAAGGTGTAAATTGAAAATTACTGTACCTATTATAACGATGTCATATTTAGTCTTTTCCCATTTTTGTCTAATAGAAATTCAAAAAAGTTCCAAGGAAGTACCTATTCATATATAATTATTTCCAAAAATACGATGCCCCGTCAGCGAGATTTTACTAAATACAAACGATATTTTTTTAAAATTAAAGTTTCTGGGAAAATAATCTAATTTTGCGAATTACGACGGCTGTAGCTAGAAAATAATTTGCCAATCTATACGCTGATATGAATCTATAGTACATAACTTTTAAAATGGTATTAAAAAACAGTCCTTCAGTAAGAAATTAATATCGGCAATTAGGATTTTGATATTTTGCAGACCTTACCTGTATCTTGGGGCGCATTTCACGGAAATATTTTTTTTCATTCCAAAAAAGTGTGACATCATAAGGATGTATTTTTTTAGATTACACGCCATATATTGTCTCACTTATTTGGGTGCCTCCTATAATTACCTACATCTCCCTAAAATTTTATTCAAATCGATTCAGTATTATAGGCGCCAAAAAATAAAAACTAAAAATAATCAGTTTTCCACCACTGGTTTTAAAAATTAATAAAAAATAAAAATAATACTTAGTAAATAAAATTATACAAAGGTACTTATTAAATAAGGTATAACAGTCTCGTTAACCAAGTTTGATTAATACGAATTGTACAGGGTGTCCAAAGTTTAGTGTCAAACTTTGCAAACTTTAAAGCAATTTATTTTTCTTATTTCAAATAGGAATCCCTGAATCTTTTTATATCGTTCGATGCAGAATTAAAAATCAATTATTTGTCCTAATTACAACCCTATCGCAATTTCTAACGCATTAAGACTTATTTGCAGAAAACTCATTTTATCAACTATTCCAAGAGCCATTATTATGAATAAATATCGAAGGGGGCTTTGAAAAACAATTTATTGGTAATAAAGTTTATTAAAGTGATAAGAGACTATTTTAACTTTAGTATACTTCATACGAAGTCAGTTGAGACAACGTAAATATTGGGGGTACGATCAATTTACTGCATCACACACTGAAACTACAATACTAATATAACAACATTTGTATTGATCGCTCCCTATACAGATGCTCGAAGATAGTCCACGTGGACTTAACAAGTCGTCATCACTTTTTTTTTTAGTTTTTTTGTCTGTCTCAACTAAGATCGTATACACTTTACCTAATCTAAAAGTTTTAAATATTTTTAAATTGTTAGTAGATAATTATTAACTGGAAAATCGTGGATATGGTTATCCTTTAAAATTCGTTGAACTGTTCTTTCGTTTACATCTACGGCATCAGAGACTGCTGGTTGACTAACTGAAGGATTTTCTATAACAGATAATAGCATAGCCAATTGATTTTCTTTAGTTACGGACTGGTTTATTTCTCATTGGTTTTGGGTAGT
The DNA here is from genome assembly GCA_963969555.1 of Polydrusus pterygomalis. Taxonomy (NCBI): domain Eukaryota; kingdom Metazoa; phylum Arthropoda; class Insecta; order Coleoptera; family Curculionidae; genus Polydrusus; species Polydrusus pterygomalis. The sequence goes on from OZ018376.1 coordinate 86,344,569, forward strand.
TTACATTTCCCGTTTGTACAAACCTCTCTAATATGTTCTGCACGCTAAAAAACAAATATCTACGAGCTCTTCTTGGGTTTAGTCCATCACAAAAACAATATAAATTACTTATAATAGCTTAAATAATTACTTACAATTTAACAATGTTCGAAACTTTTAGATTACCTACTAAAGTCAAAATAGTCTCTTTTCACTTTAATAAATTTTAATACCAATAAATTGTTTTTCAAAGCCACCTTCGATATTTATTCATAGTAATGACTGTTGAAATAGTTGAGAAAATGAGTTTTCTGCAAATAAGTCTTGATGCGTTCGAAATTGCGATAGAGTTGTAATTAGGACAAATGTTTGATTTTTATTCTGCATCGAATGACATAAAAAGATACAGGGGTTCCTATTTGAAATAATCTAAAAAAATACATCCTTATGACGTCAAACTTTTTTGGAACACCCTGTATGAAAAAAAATATTTTCCTGAAATGCGCCCCAAGATACAGGTAAGGTCTGCAATATATCAAAATTCTAATTTAATTACTTAGTAAGCTATAGAATACGGGAGGTGAGGTGCAGGACTGCAGGACCCTGTATATAAATAATAAAATAGATTCTCCTTAATAAAAGACGGGAATAAATTTACTGACATCACATCAGCCTCAAATCATGGATAGCAGCATAAACTAAGTAAACCTAGACATCCCACCTAACGGGGCGAAAGCGAGGCTCTAGGCGAAGTGACTTTAGATTAGATGGATATCTGCGTTTGCTAAATGATTATCACAGGCAACGTTCGGCGTAACTCGTTACATATTTGTACGTCGTACAAAATTATGAGCGGTAAAATGTTTTCATTGGATGTTTTCTCTTGGTTTTAATTCTCTATGGTAGCAGAAATTCAGCTTAAGGTGAAGAATATTAATGCTGAATATGATGAATTCGGTTATAGTGGAAAGGCCCAATGTATGGCTTTTCGTAAATAGACCCCGCTACCCGGTATATAGGTATTTAAAAAATGTAACTTTGCACCGCCACATATACAGTGAGGATGTAAAGTCTGGAATAAATTCATTATTTAGGGAACGCTGAATGTTTTTAAAAATCGCTCGGACACGTCGATTTTGTTTTTTTAATACGCATTTTTTTCAATATTTTTTATTATACAGGGTAGGGTGTCTCCGAAAGCACTCTGCTTGGACCAACTTTAATTTTTTAAATGGGAACCCCCATTTTTTTTTAAACTTTAGGATTCTGTGCATAATTGTGAACATTTTTTATCTAACATGTCATTATGATTTATCGACAGTTAAAGTTCGAAAATAAATAAAACAATTAATTATTTATCATTTTAATAAATGTTGAAAATGTTGCCCAAAGGTTAATTGGCAGTAACCTAGACGATCGAAAAATTCTTTCTGCACATTTCTGACAACTTTCAGACTGATTGACCGTATTTCTTAAACATTTCGATTCTTTAAGTCCTCCATGTAAATTGGCTTAGTTTGGAAAACTTTACCTTTAAGGTAACCCCACAGAAAAAAGTCGGGAGACCTCGGCGGCCATTCAATAGCTTCCCTTCTTCCAATCCATCTATTTTCAAAAGTTCGCGCTTATCTTAATACTATTTTTGAAAATAGATAGATTGCAAGGAGGGGAGCTATTGAATGGCCGCGGAGGTCTCCCAACTTAACCCCCCTTGACTTTTTTCTGTGGGTTTACCTTAAAGGTAAAGTTTTTCAAACTAAGCCAATGGACATGGAGGACTTAAAGAATCGAATTGTTCAAGAAATACGGACAATCAGTCCGGAAGTTGTCAGAAATGTGCAGAAAGAATTTTTCGATCGTCTAGGTTACTGCCAATTAACCTTTGGGCAACATTTTAAACATTTATTAAAATGATAAATAATTAATTGTTGTATTTATTTTCGAACTTTAACTGTCGATAAACCATAATGACATGTTAGATAAAAAATGTTCACAATTATGCACAGAATCCTAAAATAAAAAAAAAAAAGTGGGTTCCCATTTAAAAAATTTAAGTTGGTCCAAGCAGAGTGCTTTCGGAGACACCCTGTATAATAAAAAATATTTGAAAAAAATGCGTAATAAAAAAACCAAATTGACGTGTCCGAGCGATTTTTAAAAACATTCAGCGTTTCCTAAATAATGAATTTATTCCAGACTTTACGTCCTCACTGTATAGTGTATACTCGAAAATAATTTTAAATTATGGAAATTATGGAAATAAGCTGTCTTTTGAAGTTTTATATAAAACGCTTTTCTATGTGCTACCATAAGCTACAGTTTCCTCACATATCATTGGGACACCTGGTATATTAACATTATCTTTTATCGATTTATCTATCAAACTATTTTCTGACTATCTTTCATCTAACGAGATAATAATAATAATTAAACCTATTTATCTACTATGTAGCCTTTTGAATCGAATAACTATTAAATATAAAGTTTATTTTCTAGCGAAGCAATTTACATTTTTAATCAATACTTAATCCTACCGAACCGATGATCAATACGCAACCAGAGAAATGGAAAATATCCCATAACAGTAATAAATCATACCACCTAACATGTTGAAAATTTCAGTCTTTCCAACAATTTCTGAGCTCAAGATAAGATTGCTGATTACGGATGTTAAATAGGTGTGGATTTGGAACGAAATTATGTGATGGATTGTGGTTAAGTGCCTAAATTGAGGACTAAGGAGGAGAGCAGTTTGCTTTCTTTCCGACAAAAAATTGATATGGGCACTCTAATGGACTGCTCATTTGAAGGCTTAAGTATTTGAATTTACAGGTTCGGCCAAAAGCCCGAAAAAGGTAATTCAGAAAAGCCTATCTATTTCGGTAAACACAGAAAACTTAATCACTTTATTATATAAGAAAAAATAGTAGGTATGGTATAGTAAAAATTTTGAATACTCTCGCAAGATGGAGGCAAAGTCACATGACACTCTGTTAATTTTGGTCTATTAAATTTTTATAAGTTGGCATGAATAATTTCAGGATCGGACTTGAAAATTATACGAGTAAAACCTTCCAAAACAAATATTACCTATAATTTAAGGTGGGTAATCTTCTTCTTCTTTCGGTGCCCTGCTCTAAAGAGTTGTTCAGGTTGCAATCCTGTCCATTGTCTTATGTTTTGTAGCCATGACAGTCTTTTACGTCCAATCCAACGTGTGCCTTCCACTTTTCCTTGGACAATAAGGCGGAGTAGAGAGTACTTCTTGGGTCCTCTGATGATATGCCCGAAATATTCAGTTTTTCTCTTCTTTATTGTGTTTATGAGTTCCCTGTTGGTATTCATCATAAGAAGTACTTCCTCGTTGGAAGTGTGGGTAGTCCAGGAAATTTTTAGCATTCGGCGATAGCACCATAGTTCAAATGCTTCAAGCTTATTTGTCGTTGTTGTCTTTAAGGTCCATGCTTCACTGCCATAAAGTAATACGGACCAGACATAACATTTGAGGACTTGTTTCCGGAGGGGCATGGAGAGGTTTCGGTTGCATAGTATAGGTTTCAAGGATGTAAATGCTTGTTGAGCAAGTGCAATGCGTGTAAGTATTTCTTCGTCAGAGCTTCCAGTTTCGTTAATCCAACTACCGAAGTATTTGAAATGGCTAACTCTTTCGAGAGGTCTACCATCTAATAAAAGATGACCTTGTCCCAGATCCCCTTTTCCTGCAACCATCCATTTTGTCTTACCAACATTTATCTTGCCCCTTTGTTTTGCTCGCCTCGTGCACTGAGTTGAGCAGCGCATGTAGATCTTCCAGAGTTTCAGCTAATATGGCAGTGACATCGGCATACCTATGTTGGTAATTATTTCTTCTCCAATCTTTACACCCTCCTTCCTATCCATTATCGATTCTTTGAATATCTCCTAGGAGTAAACATTAAAAAGTGTTGGTGACAGAACACACCCCTGGCGCACACCACCCACCAAGCAAAAAACCTCGCACTCGCATTCGCAACATTGCAATCTTCCTTCAAAATTCTTGCAAGAGCAATATTGTATTTGAAAGCTTGTAGGTAAACACCGTGGAACTCTCTAAAACAACTTTTCTATTTAGTTAATTCCCGCAACGTTGACTTTTGAAACCTTTCATATTAAATATTGTTACAACTTAGCTTTCGGATTCTCTATGCTATGTTCGATATATAAATTTAGAGAAATGTTTCAAGGGCAACCTGTAACGTGCAATATTTTAGCAATCTTCAGTTTAGAAAGTTTCAGGCAAATTACATAGCAACTTAGCAGCGATGTTGGTTTATGAATGTCTTTTTGTAATTGCAATTGTGCTGCCCAATCATTGCTTCAAATAGGTACGCCACGCGTCGGTCGGGGGGGTTATGTTTTCGGTCTCAGAGTCAGATCGGATCGGCCATTTTTATTTTGGCTTGGCATTTCTTTTAAAAGAGTGAAGGACAGTGTTTTATTAAGAAATAAGGTAGGTTTACATTAAATTTAATAAAAGTTTATGCATGCTTAGGTACTTTTTAGCAGAGAACAAGTTGTTCTCTGTTAGGTAGGTAATTTTTGGAAATGGAGGTCGTGCTGTTAAACACAAAACATAACCTAGGTATTTTATTATTTAATTTGTATTGGTGTGTCTTGTGTGTGGTACTACACGTCACTGGAGACTAAACTGAAAGAACCCCTTCCAGAAAAATTACCAAAATTAAAGCAAAAAGCGCATGCATACGGTATTATAACGGCAGATATTCCAAAGTTTTCACTGGATAGGCTTGCAGATACAATTTTTGCAAGTTAATTCAATAGACAACTTAAGATAGTGTACTCCCTAAAGTTAATTGAAGTTGAATTTGTAGGCATCTAGTACTAGCAATAGGTTACTAGTAAAAAATGTGTTTGCGAAACCTACACAGAAATTTTTCATTCGTATAACCTATACACGAGTAAATTTTATATAGTTACGGGTTCCAAATCAGTAGAATGAGAATGTATGTCACAAGCCAATTCCGATACCCTATAGTTGGGGACCTTTGTCCATTTTTTGCTATTTTTAAAAAGAAAATTATTATGAGAAATTGCACACAAATCATAAGTGAGAATAGCAGTGTTTTGAAATTTTAGATACATTTTTTGAGACTAACTGGAGGAAGAAATTTGAAAGATGCAGTGTACAGATGTTTGGAAAAGGTCTTCACCAATTATGTGGGGCAGTTTTTAAGTTGGACTGGTGCCAAGGGGAACTACAAAACAAAAACTTTTAGTAAGTAAGTATGGACTACTTCTTCAAAAAAAAAACTTTAAAACTCACTTCACTTATAACAGGTAGATTTTTATTTTTCTTTGGCAATACTATATTATATTAAATACATCAGATTTGTATTTAATCAAATTAAAAATTTTAATGAAAATTTTACACTCTTAATTTCAACCAATCAGAAGCTTGATTTTTCTTCGGTTACCATTAAAACCCACAGAATAACCGGAAATTTTTGACGTTTGTGGTAAAATTAATAAATGAAAATTTTCCTGAAACGCCATTTCAAAGACATTTCTAGAATATATGTAATTTCTAATAAAAAAATTAATTTGTACGTAGGTTCTTTAATAAATGAGTTTAAAATTTTCTAACCGAAATCCCACGTGCTTAAATTAATAAACGGTAAATTTTTCCTCGATCATGAATATTCAAGTCTTCAGAAAAATTTCCGGTAGTAACTTAATCACTGTATCTATTAGTGATTGCCATTTTTTTTAAATTTAGATGCTGTCCGAACTAATTTTAAAGAACTTACAGATCAAGATTTTGAAAATTTTTACAAAAACTGGTTTCAGCATGCTAAGACACGTTTTGAACGAAGTAATTAAAACAGATTAGGGGTTAAGGAAACCAAACTTTGAAGGAATTAAATATAAGAAAAGTGTATACTTAATATATATATACAGGGTAATTCACAGTGAATCGGAGAACGGGAGATACGTTTTATTTGCAAATTTGTTTGTCTAGATAAACGACCATGGTCTATCGTTCTAAAATATTTTCAGCATTGCGGCGTTGCCGCTTCTGCCCAAAACAGGTAGCAACATCGTTATTTTAAATAAAACAGCCTATATATTTTTATATTTTTAGATTCTACGTAACATTCAAATTATTTTTTAATATATTCATTACTAGTCTATACTTAATAGTTTTCGAGATATTGACTCTTGAAAAATGGCATTTTTCAACTTTGACAGCTTCTAGCATTCTAACTATATATGTCTCTTAGAGCAAAACGGCTCACATGTTCCTGATGTCCTTGATTTTATTGTTCCCAAAATTGTCAACTTTCGGTTAAACAGGATGGAACTCGAAAGCAGGAAATTAATTACTTTGATTGATTGATTTGGTTGATTTTTTGGGAAGATAATAAAAATTGAAGGAAGGAACACCAGCCGTTTTGCTCTAAGACATACAGTTAGAATGCTAGAAGCTGTTAAAGGTTAAAATTGTCATTTTTCAAGAGCCAATATCTCGAAAACTATTAAGTATATATATAATGTAACGTATAACAATGAATATTGTATTAAAAAAATTATTTGAATTTTACGTAGAATCTAAAAATTTTAAAATATATGGGGGGTTTCATTTACAATACCGATGTTGCCACCTGTTTTGGGCAGAAGCGGCAACGCCGCAATGCTGAAAATATTTTAGAACGATATACCATGGTCGTTTATTTGGACGACCAAATTTTCAAATAAAACGTATCGCTTGTTCTCCATAAACGTCTAACGTACCATCCACCGTGAATCACCCCGAATATATGTTATACCTATAATAATATTATATATAGCAAAATAAATACATTTTTTTTTTTATAACATGAATAATGAATAAACGAATAATTAGTGAATAAACTGAACTCTTATTTCTATAGAGGCCCAGAAAAGGGCCTGCCAAACACGCTTAAAATGGCTATAGTAACAAGTCCTGCAAACATACCTTATACTCTGTACTAAATCGAGCCTAAATCCGCTCCTATACTTGATTGAGAATATTTCTTTAAAACAAAAATTGGTTAAATGGATCAAATTTTTTAAATAGGGGAAGAAAATGTTTATTACCATTTAGTTGTGTTTCTCTTTTATATAGATGTATTTTATCTTGTTTTGTTTGTGTTTTAAATGTTATTTTAAGAAACATTGTCCAAGCGAAGTTAACATGTGTTTTATAATGTTGCTGGAACCTGGCATGCAACTATTGCAACAACCTAGATATTTTTCAATCGCCGTCACATTTGTAGTGTAATGTTACTATAGAATTTCAAAAAAATAGGTTGCTGTAATGTTTTTGTGCCAAGGTTGCTGCAATTAATTGCGTGAAACGTTGCTGTAATTTAAATATCAATATCGCTAGAATATTGCCGAAGCGATATATTTGTCAATATTGCAACTGAAACGTTCCTGAACGGCCGATTAAGGCTTGCAGGGATGTTCCCAACATCACGCCGCAAGAAAAAGAGCAACATTGCAGCTCTTTTTGAAAAGTTACTAGAACGTTGCTGCAACAACATTTTGCTTGGTGGGCACGTTCAATTGGAATCTTCCCTGTAAACATCTCATCCACTTTAATGGTAGCTACCTGATGATAAGAGAGATATTTCAGTAATCTAAGATCGTAGTTGTTTATACCCTTTATTTCAAGGTACCTAAACAATAATCCAGGTTTGACTTGGTCGAAAGCCTTTTCGAAATCTATAAAGCAAGCAAGGTGGGTAATAATAAAATTTTTATATGGTTTAAAGATAAAGTATTAAAATAGATTTAAAAACTTTATAATATTATAATTATTCAAACCTTAAAAATACTAAATTAACTGAAACGCAAATTTAAATAGGATTCTGTCACTCATACCTATTTACAGCGGAATTTTTTTTGTTTTATTTGTTTAGATTATATCCATAGGTAAAATACCATACCTACAGTTCAACATAAACTAATTGAATTCAGCCAGATATTACATTTACTGTCAAGGAAATCCCCATAAATGACTTACGTAAGGTAAGTACGTAGGCCCAAATATGGTTTTTATAGAATTTGTTGGTTATGATACAGTTACATTTCTAAACTTGTATGTAGGCTAACATAAAGTTAAAAGTTTTAGTTTAGCCAGGGATTAAATTTTTCTGTCAGTGGAAACCCTACTTTAACAGTTTTTGACTTACATAAGGTACGTAGACACAAAAGTGGTTTTTATGGAATTTGTTTGTTAAAATGCAATTTATTGATACGGTTAAATTTCTAAACTTGTATGTAGGCTAACTTAATGTTAAAAACTTTATTTTATTGTCATTCAAACAATAATAATAGTAATATCCAATAATAATTTCACTTATGGAAGGTACAGGGTCATCCAACCAGGACTGAACAGGGGCCTATTTTTTGAGTTTCCCTGTATTTTTATTTAAACCAATATAGCCATTTAGTTTATGCTTTGCCATAGAATCTAAAATAACCATTTAAAAAGCGATCTGACTTAAAACAAAGGAACTGTGGCGTAAAGTTGTTGTTTTTTCAATGGAACACCCTGTATATTATTTATTTTTATGAAACGCCCTTCTTTCCTGATTCCATAAATATATAATGTGTCCATATTAGCTCAAACCGTTTTTAAGATATGAGCAATCAAACATTTAAAAAGCTGTATTTTAATGCATCGCTATTAAGGGGATTTTCTTTTCCAAGGCATTCTAGACGTATTAAGCTCAAATGAATACAGCTTTTTAAATGTTTGATTGCTCATATCTTAAAAACGGTTTGAGCTAATATGGGCAAACTATATATTTATGGAATCAGGAAAGAAGGGCGTTTCATAAAAATAAATAATATACAGGGTGTTCCATTGAAAAAACAACAACTTTACGCCACAGTTCCTTTGTTTTAAGTCAGATCGCTTTTTAAATGGTAATTTTAGATTCTACGGCAAAGCATAAACTAAATGGCTATATTGGTTTAAATAAAAATACAGGGAAACTCAAAAAATAGGCCCCTGTTCAGTCCTGGTTGGATGACCCTGTACGTAGATAGTAATGCCGCGAGACGAGACGAGAATTGGCTCATTCTCGTCTCTTCTCGTGAGGCGAGAATTTTTTTTATCTCGTCTCGACGAGAAACGCGTTTTTCTCGCTCGAGAGTGCCATTGTCTCGTCTCGTCTCGTCTCGTCTCGTCTCGTCTCGTCTCGTCTCGTCTCGTCTCGTCTCGTCTCGTCTCGTCTCGTCTCGTCTCGTCTCGTCTCGTCTCGTCTCGTCTCGTCTCGTCTCGTCTCGTCTCGTCTCGTCTCGTCTCGTCTCGTCTCGTCTCGTCTCGTCTCGTCTCGTCTCGTCTCGTCTCGTCTCGTCTCGTCTCGTCTCGTCTCGTCTCGTCTCGTCTCGTCTCGTCTCGTCTCGTCTCGTCTCGTCTCGTCTCGTCTCGTCTCGTCTCGTCTCGTCTCGTCTCGTCTCGTCTCGTCTCGTCTCGTCTCGTCTCGTCTCGTCTCGTCTCGTCTCGTCTCGTCTCGTCTCGTCTCGTCTCGTCTCGTCTCGTCTCGTCTCGTCTCGTCTCGTCTCGTCTCGTCTCGTCTCGTCTCGTCTCGTCTCGTCTCGTCTCGTCTCGTCTATTTCATTCAATATCGATATTCGATATTTCTTTCAATATCGATATTCGATATTAAAATTTCAATATCGCCTAGCCCTACTTGACACCGCGCCCTCCTGGACGAAAGTGCATGTGTCCCCATAGCCTACTAACAAGTAAAATAACCGGGAAAACTGGGACTCGACGACGGAAAACTCCCGTCTTGAGGATCAATTTAATTTTCGGCGGCCTCGATCGACGACGACGTCCGACTTTTGGAACACTGCAAGTTGTCCAAGTTTTCGAAATAATTTATGACTTTACTGGAAAGAGAATCCTGCTGCTTTTTAGTCCTGTGTTGCAACAAATACTATCTGATAAGCTATTTACAAGACGTGAGCATCATATTTTGTTAAATTGTGACTTGTGGTTGCACACAACTATTAAATATACATGAATTACGCCTGGACAACCAACGAAACCCTCGGAAAATTTAAAACATTTATGTTCTTATGTAGAATCCTAGACACTTACCTTTAGATACGTACAGATTATCTCCTGCGCAAACAAAAGTTACGTTTTATCGATGAAAAAATACGTCCGAGCGCTTGGCTCGCCGGTTAGCTGCCTTCCCTCTGAGCAGCATCGGGCATGCGCACAAACCTCTCGCTCTCGGCCTGTCCTTTTTTAGCGACATGCTCAAAATACACTCCAGAAACGCCGCCATTTTGTTGTTTTATTTTAAACTTTCTCTGTGGACTCCTTGTAGTTTTCTTTGCTATTGTGGATTGTGCATGGGTGTTTATCTAATATTTACGGATTTCTAGTTTTTGTGTAGTTTAGTGAATTGTGCTTTTAGCGACTCGGATTGGAATATAAACAATGACTAGTTACAGCCGTTGTATGATTTTATTATGCAGAAATAAGGGTAAATTACCTGGTATTTCGTATTTTCAGTAAGTATATGGAGTAGTGATGTATCTTGTTATATAACTTTATTTTATTATGATCAATTTAAACACATTAAACTAGGCCTTGGCTACACAAACAAGGTATAAAACCGACCAGATCGTCGAGAGTTTTTTTTGCGAAATCGTATATATCGTATAATTTCGTCGATATTTAATGATCTAACAAACTCGTGTTTGATACAGATTAAGCATAAATCCGAAAAGCGAAAGGCGTTGTTGTCCCGTGGTGTTACGTAAATACGTTTTTACTATTTTAAGTTTGAAAAAGGATCGTTTGTTACCTTATATTCTTTGTTACCTTATACTCTTTGTTACCTTATACTCTTTGTTGCCTTATATTCTTTGTTACCTTATACTCTTTGTTACCTTATACTCTTTGTTACCTTATATTCTTTGTTAGGTACCTTAGAATTCTAGAGAATATGTGTTTGTTTTAACAGAAAAGGTTTCGTAATTGCACAAAACACGAAACTAAACAAAACTATGACCGGCTGACTAACATCTGCCTTGCTCTACCAGCTCCAGAATATGTCTGTCTTTCTTCTTTGTATGCCAAAAGCATAAAAATAACTACTCTGATCAACACAGCACTCCAGTTACGCAAATCGAATTGACGATTGAAAATGGCGTCGTTAATCCCACCTTAATATCGAAAGCAACCGGAGCATTTCTCGTGCTACCAGTGGCGGCTCGTGACTACAAATATTATTTGTGAATGAATTACTAGTGAAAGTCAAATCTTCGTTTAAAGTATTTTTGGATTCTGTTTAAAACAATTGCAGGGAGGGCGGCGCCCCAGAACCCTTCATCACGAGCCGCTACTGCCTGCTACTAAATGGGCCAGTGCATTCTAGATGGCCCTGCAAAGCGCTTTCGGTTGCGCGTTAAGGTATAAGCACTCTAAAACATTGACCAGTTTTAAAGAAAAATACCTCCAATTTAGAATTCTATTTATACCATAAATAATAATATTATAGGTACAGGTAAACTATAATCAGGCCGTACTTTTAGCACTTTTTGAAAAAATGTGATTATAACCTCAAATTTTGATTTCATGCATATAACTTTTCCGGCGGCCTAGTTTCGAATTTATGGGCGAGAATATAGCATGAACCTACTTTTGAAAACATAACGATCAAAATAACTTAATTGTTGATTCTACCTTATTATATGAACAGTAGTCCTATAATGGAATACGTGTAGGTTTATTTGATAGAGGTCATACCTTAAACACAATATAATTTATAGCTAATATATCAAGAATACAAACATCAATGCGGGGTAATAATTTATTTAAAAATCGATATGCAGTTTGTAAAGTTCAAAGAGTGATCATTAAAAAGCAATCCATACGTATTATTAGTTATGTATTATATCTATTTCTTCACGTAAAAAAACAGACTTTTAACTTTGGAATCATAATAAAAATTCATCCAAATTGTTGAAATGTTAATTTTTTAAATGGTGCATCATATTTGTTATAGTCAATACCTACGATAAAAAAATATTACAATAATTACGTCTATTTATTCTATACTTTTATTTTTACGTTCTTTGGAATTGTGGATAATAGTAGAGTGCTCGTGGAAGTAAAAGATGCTTTTTAAGTTTTTATATATTTATTGAGCCCGTTGGCACTTTGGGGCTAAAAAGGTTCCACAATCACACACTATTGGCCCGAGTCGCATTTACGCTTGATAGACTTTAGATTGAACAAGTGCTCGAACGACGAGGGAACGATTCATTTACTTATTTAAATGGGGAACTTGCACACATTTTTTTTGTTGCATAAATATGTTCAACCACACCAAACAACAACATATACAAAATATAACGTCTTAAATATCACTCCTTAATTTTTTATAAATAATTAAAGTTTGCAGTGTGACGTCACGTAGTATAAATAACCCGCTCTCGCGCTATGTATTGTAGTACTCTTTGACGTCACAAGCAAACTTTAATCGCTTCTATTTAATCCAGAGGATAAAAAAAAAACATTTCCGTGTGAACTGTGGGTCTTTTGATGATATTAGCATTAGCTTACACTCAAGAGCATTATTTTTCAAATTTAATTTTCATGCAAGTTCCCTATTGCGACAGCCAGTGCTGTGAACTTGACAAGGTGCGTCCCTGTCACCATAAGTAGTAATCTCAGGACTCTGATCAAAATAAACTATGCTTATGTTTCTAATTTCCAGAGCTAAAACAACAAAGGAAAGGGCATATCAGATTTGAGGTTATAACTGAGAAAAATGATCTAATACAGCAGGTTTGCTAAGAGATAGTTTGTATTGATAGCTTACTTTTTATTAACCCATATTAAGTAAATTGCTAGTGTATCAAACCCGCTTTACTGTTATATCAATTCCAGATTTTAGAACAGTGTTTTTATTGGTAGTAATGAGTTCCATTAGCAGCACAATCTTGTTGAATAATGAACGACTTTTAATACAGTTGTTTTGTTAGAAAATAAATTGTATCTTCTCAATGCGAAACATTTTCTTCCCAGTAAAGCGCTTTCTCTACATTAGGAAAGCAGAGCAGCGTCCCCCAAAGCGAATTGTATTCGTTGGAACCTATAATCCACAATACGTTGGTGGGAGTTCGTAGCGATTGGCGCCGTAGTATTAGTTTTAACGTATTTGTTGCGCAGTTCACATCGTTTTTCGAAGTCTTCTAGCTGTCTCAATTTGAATTTTATTGATCGTACCAATACTTGTTTCAATTACAACAATTACAATTAATTTATTTTTACTTTGTATTTAAGTTTTTTAACCCTTTAACTCCCAGACGCAACAAAAAAAAATGTTTTTTTTAACTACTACCGGTATATATGCGAGTACCGGCAGAATTGCCTGCGGTTAAAATTAAACCAATGCTATTTTAATCTACTTTTGCCAAAGGTACGTCTATGTCCCACTCATGACTACTTGCACAACACAATAAATCTGTTCCATCTGCACGCACTAGTGTAAACTAAGCATAATAATATTGACAGTCGCTGCGTTTAGATGTTAAAGCTGTTCTTGTGCCTATTGCGACTGGTATTTCAATGTATTTTTAATGTTTTTGATCCAGTTTTTTATATGAAAAAATTTAATTATAATTTTTTCGGGGTTTTCCCGACAATTATGACATACATTGATTCTAAAACTGCAACAAAAATATTCAATTCCATAAGGAATGGTGTTATGGGATTTCAGGAGGGTACGGTATTCTAGTACTCTCATGTACCTGTGGTAGTTAAAGGGTTAAACTTTGTATGCCAGATAAAACAATAGAAGATTCTTATTTCGCACAACCCATCATTAATATTGTACTTTATACTCTATATACGAATTTTACCAAAGACTTCTCTCGTATTAGAAGTCGTTGAATTTTACCATCTCAGTAAACCATGTTGCATAATAGATAATCATATATGCAATGTTAAACGACAAGAATAATATCACACTAGAAGCTATTTAATTTTTTGAGAACTACAGTACTGATTTTTAGTGGTAAGTATATGCTTTATTAACCATAGCAAGCAAATGTTATTATGATCAATGTCAAGTTTCATTACAACTGCCAGTCGGAACGAATACAGTATATAAAACCAGATTACCCTCCCCCCCCCCCCAATAGAACTTGATAATTACTGTGATGATTCAGAGCAATAATGGCTATAAACCATTCTATGGTAGCGATAACTCATATTTCCTATTGGTTAAAATACCGGGATATTATCACTACACAACGGTCTAAGCCAGTGATTCCCAAAGTGGTCCAGGTGGACCCCCAGGGGTCCACGGGAGACTCGACGGGGGTCTACGTTGGCGTGACAAAAAAATGGGGGTTCACAATTAGTAAGCGGGGGTCCACGAAAATTTATCTGGTTTGATAGTGAAAAACAAAATTTTTTTGTTTTTATAGAAGTTACGTTACGTTATTAATGATTATTTTTAATTATATTACGACTGTTATCATATTACAATGTAATGTAAACCTTACAATGTAATATGATAACAATAATAATTAATAGTGTAATAATTACATATTTGAATAAATACAACACAAGAAAATATACTATTTTTCTTGTTATTTTTACCACTCCGGGAGTTTTCTGAATAAAATAAGTGAGAATTAATTATTGGTTTCTTGTGCTGTGAGTAGATGACAAAAAAGTAAAGTTGGATGTAATCAATTTTTTAATGGCCCACTCACAGCACAATCAATTAATTAATTAACCGATCAATTCTCACTTTTTTTCGACAACGGTTAATTCGTGGTTGGAACTCAGCCGAAACGCAAAATTTCCATAGTTAGATTTAATCTTCACATTTTTTCAAGTTTCGGGAATATGGTAGAAATGTAGCTGCAGGGGGTCCACCGGAACCAGCAAAATTTTTAAAGTGGTCTATGAGAAAAAAAAGTTTGGGAACCTCTGGTTTAGATGTTAAAGCTGTTCTTGTGCCTATTGAGACTGGTATTTCAATGTATTTTTAATGTTTTTGATCCAGTTTTTTATATGAAAAAATTTAATTATAATTTTTTCGGGGTTTTCCCGACAATTATGACATACATTGATTCTAAAACTGCAACAAAAATATTCAATTTCATAAGGAATAGTGTTATGGGATGTCAGGAGGGTACGGTATTCTGGTACTCTCATGTACCTGTGATAGTTAAAGGGTTAAACTTTGTATGCCAGGTAAAACAATAGAAGATTCTTATTTCGCACAACCCATCATTAATATTGTACTTTATACTCTATATACGAATTTTACCAAAGACTTCTCTTGTATTAGAAGTCGTTGAATTTTACCATCTCAGTAAACCATGTTGCATAATAGATAATCATATATGCAATGTTAAACGACAAGAACAATATCACACTAGAAGCTATTAAATTTTTTGAGAACTACAGTACTGATTTTTAGTGGTAAGTATATGCTTTATTAACCATAGCAAGCAAATGTTATTATGATCAATGTCAAGTTTCATTACAACTGCCAGTCGGAACGAATACAGTATATAAAACCAGATTACCCCCCCCAATAGAACTAGACAATTACTGTGATGATTCAGAGCAATAATGGCTATAAACCATTCTATGGTAGCAATAACTCATATTTCCTATTGGTTAAAATACCGTGATATTATCACTACACAACGGTCTAAACTATTAAACAGTTGTATAAAGAATATGTGAATTCTTATAAGGAATAAGAGTGTAGTGACAACAAATTAATTACAACTATGAATGAATAGTTTGGTGTACAGGTAGATAGGACCATGGCACTGTGGCCGCACTGCACGAGCCGCCACTGTAGTGTTAAGTCACATACAGTACACAGTCTTTCCAAAACATAATAATCATATAAGTTTTGGTCATAGGAAAATAAATGCATTGTGTGATGATGAGTTATTATTTTACTTTTTTTAATATTTCAGTCATCTTATTTCTAACACTTCACTTAGGTATACATTCTGTAGTCATCCTGGATTCTCACAATGTCATTAATCTGCGAAAAAGAATTTTTAGTCATCAGTAAAGAACAAAGGCTGTGAAAATAGGATTATCATCGTAAATCATTAATTAAAATTACGAAACAAGTATAATATAATATTTCAGTCCATCTTATTTCTAACACTTCACTTAGGTATACATTCTGTAGTCATTCTGGATTCTCACAACGTCATTAATCTGCGAAAAAGAATTTTTAGTCATCGGTAAAGAACAAAGGCTGTGAAAATAGGATTTATCATCGTAAATCATTAATTAAAATAACGAAACAAGTATAATAT
Organism: Polydrusus pterygomalis; assembly: GCA_963969555.1. Taxonomy (NCBI): domain Eukaryota; kingdom Metazoa; phylum Arthropoda; class Insecta; order Coleoptera; family Curculionidae; genus Polydrusus; species Polydrusus pterygomalis. The sequence goes on from OZ018376.1 coordinate 86,360,916, forward strand.
AATATTTCAGTCCATCTTATTTCTAACACTTTACTTAGGTATACATTCTGTAGTCATTCTGGATTCTCACAACGTCATTAATCTGCGAAAAAGAATTTTTAGTCATCAGTAAAGAACAAAGGCTGTGAAAATAGGATTTATCATCGTAAATCATTAATTAAAATTACGAAACAAGTATAAATTTGGTATTAATTAATCTAAATAAGTACCTAAAAACGGAGTATTTTGCTGTTTATACAAAACGAAAACAAACAATTTTTTCAAGTTTGAGGTTTAAATGCAGGCTTTAAGGTAAATACGGTTGTTTTGTTTTTTATTCGAATATCAATTTTAATACTTGTGTTTCGTATCATTTTTCTTCACATAGAATATCTTGAAAATCATATTATATTGTATTTCTGTATAAATTTTGTCAGTTCATAAAAATTACCAAGCGAAAATACGAGTCAATATTATACTTATTTTTAACAAAAGATCGAAAATCCATCGAGATTAAGTAGGACTTGAAGTTGCAGAAATTCAAAATATCTAAAAGATTGACAAGCAAAACCTGAGACTGCAAGATATACAGTATGTTAATAAAATAAAATCAGCGACTTGGAAAAAGAAACATAATAATATACTGTTGGAAGGTGGTTGATAATGTAGTATTATCAAAAGAATTACTTTCTTGGACTTCAATGGGCTTTATTTTCTTACTTAACACAACGTTTCGTTCAAAGAGGTCAAATTTCGAGATCAGGTATAGCGAAACATGTATGGAACAACGAACATCATAATATGCAGTGGTCAGAAGACAAGGTTTTGGACAAGGAACAGTACTAGCGAAAACGCAAATTCAAAGAAGCGGCTTTTATTAACAAAACCACTTGTATATTAAGTAAAACAAGTATAGATATCCCCAACATCTGGAAGCCTTTCTTTGTCCAAAACAAACAGTTTAAACTTCACACTCACACTCCAATAAGCACGTAGGCGGAGTCGTCGAGCTCCATATCAGATGGAAGACAGTAGCTCTAGAATTATAATTCAGTTTACACTTGAAAACGGTTAAAGATATTAACTAACCGAAACGTTTTAATAAGCAACAAAATAAAGATAATGGAAGTCCGACTAGGTACTTATTTTGATAATAAGGTACTCTTTTGTTCCAGATTACCCATTTATTTACACTTATATTTAACTATAGCGAATGAGTGATCAATTGAGTTTTTAATAGAGATGCAACGGAGGTCCGGCCAACTTACTGACTCCGCCGACTCCAGCTACTTTGCCGGAGTTACTGACTCCTGCCTAAAATGGCCGGAGGATGGCAGAAGGAATAAGAAGAAAAAGAAAATATTCTATTTACTTTTTTTCGTGTTTTTTTTTAAAAACTTAATCAATCTTACTCAATATTCATAACAAACTTTTGGTAAGTTGTGGTGGATTAATATTAATTTCTGAGCATTCCTTGGTGTCTATCTATTCCACTTCTCTTCATAGATGTTTCCAGCCTCGGAGAAAGTTCGCTTGCTATAAACACTACTAGGAGGTGCCGACAGAAATCTTACAACAAGCTTGTAGAGTTATGGGAGTAAATTTTTATGTTCCTTTCAAAATATAAGTGGATCTTCGTCTTTGGGTGTTAAGGGCATTTTTTATTTAAATTTGATTCCACTTGCTGGGAGATGTTGATTTTTAATGTTTCAGATTTTTTGTCCTTACTATGTGTTTGGGCTTGAAAGTTTTTCTTCTTCTTCCATTATTTCAAGGGCGTAAGCTATATGACCAGACTTGCTTGAAAGTTGGAACTATTGACTATTTAGACAGATCCTTACCTTCGGCCGGAGTCAGTAACTCCGGCTCCGGCTTTTTGGCCGAAGTTACTGACTCCGGTCTCCGGCTAAGTCATGGCTCCGTTGCATCTCTAGTTTTTAATAAATAGAGTTTAAAAAAAGTAAAAACATGCTATGATAATTAATCAAACTAAAAAGAGGAAAATAAATATAGTTTAAAATAATTCTTGAAATTCTTAATATAGGCAGAAAATAATAATGAACGATAAACATTAGTATTATTGTGAAAAAAGCGTGGGGTGCTCGATATACGAAAAATATAGCACAAAGCGGCCCACGCTTTGTTCACAATAATACTAATGTTTATCGTTCATTATTATTTTCTGCCTATATTAAGAATTTCAAGAATTATTTTAAACTATATTTATTTTCCGCTTTTTAGTTTGATTAATTATCAAAGCGTGCTTTTTATTTTTTTTTAAACTATATTTATTTTTTAGTTTGAGTTATTGTTAAGAACAATTTTTTTTTGTGTAGATTAAGCTAGATTAGTAGATTATTGTATTGTCAGCGGTTCTTGGTAAGTCTACAAAATTTAAATTAAATCTGACCGTTTAAAGTGGGTCAAAATCGGGTTCAAAGAAGTCGGTTACGGACAAACAAACATACAGGTGAAGCTAATGTTAAAAAAAATTCATCAGTAGATAGATACCTGACATTGTGCTTACCCTTTTCGCTTAATATTCTTATAAGGTGAAGGGTGGTGGAGGAGGGCATCCCTTCTAGTATCCCTCCTATAAAGAAAAGGTATCTACGCGCTTGGATCACTTTTAACCACACGAAGGAAATATATCGAGTTTTAGCTGTAAAAATAGCAGTTTCGTCGTTTTAAATAATTATTGTAGATAGACAGTAAATTGCTTTAGAAGTGAGATTTCTTTTTACTAAATTAAATTTAAATGTTTTTCTACTACATTTTAAAAATATATAATTATATTTATTTGTCTCCTATCGTCTCTTTACATTTATTATTATTTATTGTAAAATGGAAAACGTTCCATAGCCTTTGTTTACTTCGTTATGTCTACTTTGAGCAAACAATCATGTTGAACAATGTTTTCCATTACATTTTCCGGAAGGAAATAATGGATATAACTCGTCAATTGGATGTGCCGTAAAGACTGATGCAAATTGCAATTGGAAACGAATGTAGTGTAACTTTTACGATTTATATAAGAAAATACCTGGAAATGGGACATTGAACAATTCCTAAATAATAATTTTTTATTGGATGCTGTAACGAGGCGTTTATTTTTCCCTAATAAATATCTATCAAGTAATACATATATATTATAGTATATTATTTTTACGTCTATAGGGTGTTTCGTTTCTCCTGACCAAGTACCAACTTTCTTATTTAAAAAAACCTATAATTTCGTTTTCGAATTCTACATTCAATTACAAGCAATGTTTATTACATACATGTCTTTTTTAACGCAGTTTTTTGGTTATTCCATTTTTTTTTTTGAATTGATGCTCACCATTGGGACGGAAACGATAAAAGATACAGCACATGTTAACTGGAGCAAAGTTAAATAATTTAGAACTTAACTTAATGCCGGTAAGAAATCAAGAAAAATCCTCAATGTGCCTCAATTTGATCTTTGCTGTAACGTACCAAAAGAGTAACAAAAATAAATGGCTTCAATAAAATACTTGTTTAAAAAAAATATATAATAGGCACAGTTTTTAGAAATTTTCCAATATCTGAAAAACTGTTAATTTTGGGTATAAGGCACGAACATTATAAAAAGTATGCAGTATGGTAACGCAGCAGTAAGAGATCCGCCCCCAAAGATGTGACCGCCACGACATTGATTTAAGGCCGTGATGACGTTTTTTATGCATCGAAATTTTTTTTTAAATAGAATTAGAATTACAAAAAAAATCACAAATCTAATTATTACTCTAAGCTCACACCATAATTGAAACGAAAGGTTTAAAATTAAGATAGAGAGGCAACGGTAAAATAATTACTTTACGAATAAAATTAAGGCCTGACACATCGATGTATGTATCGGCAAATATCAAATGACATTGATGCATCGCTTAAAAACGATGTATCGAATTGAAAATATGGATGTTTTCGATGCGTCGATGTATGTCGAACATTCCTATTTCCATATGGTGTTTCTTTGACAGCAGTTTGAATTTAGTATAGATTAGTATAGTATTAAAGTAGATAATATATTGGTTAGCGGGTGGGGCAAGCTTTTTCGAAGCATAAATTTTAAAAAAAAATTATTTAACTCTTCTAAAGCAATAATTGGTCAACTTTTTCTAAAAATAAAGCGTTTTGACAGTTGACATCCCCATGTGATAATGCTGGTTTCTTCCAAAAAGTTCCCAGTTCAGTAGTGGGCCGTAGCATGCTCACGCGTCAGTCTTCAAAGACTACATTTTCTTGGCGTTTATTATTTAAGTTGAAGGATAAGTAGGATGAACCAGTTTAGGTTAATTAACTCTCCTATTTCCAATAAAAAACATTTCGTTTATCATCATTTGCTATTATATATTTTATACTTATTATTAGTTTATTCATTTCAATTACGGTACAATAGGTGGCCAAACCTATGCATTTTGACTCCTTTGTACTACGCTGCGAACGTAAATTATAATATGTCAAGGCAGCATTAAACGCAAAACATGCACAGGCGCACCGCTTGATTGGCTCGTAGCTACAATATTTGGGCGGCGAAATTCTTGTTTCTTGTCAGGGTTGTTTATAGCGTTTTCCATTGGTATGTTTAGTGAATGTTAAATATAATTCTATGTTTTACCAATGATTAATGCTATACCTTTTAATCTATCGCACGTCGAGTTCGATGTTTCAATTTTAAATAATAATAATAATAATAATAATAATAATAATAATAATAATAATAATAATAATAATAATAATAATAATAATAATAATAATAATAATAATAATAATAATAATAATAATAATAATAATAATAACGCTGCAGGGACAGACTAGCTGTAACACTAATGTGCCCATTGTTTTTACGCCCTGTATGATAAAAACTTTGAACAACGTTTTTTACATACCTTTAATTATTCACTATTTTTCATTCATGTCGCTGATCCTAACCGTTTTCGGGAAAACGTCATTTTATTTCCATTATGTAGGTATTTAGCGTATTTCGATAAAAGATACATCTTTGTTCCTCAAATATTCAACCTTCAACCTTATGATAAAAAAAAACTTTGATCTAAAATTAGAGTTTAACTTTTCTGTTCTCTGTAATTCTGTGAATGGCTAAAAATGTGCGTTTTATTTTATCGGCACCAAAAAAAAAGTATTGATGTTGCAAACGTTAGGTACGAAATAAATAAGTATCTTGCATGTTAGTAGTTGTCAACGTTCACATCACTGACACATTGATTCCTTACTTTGATAGTAATTTAGTGTTTTTCGAATTTCGTGGTGAAACTAATGGTGAAATTATAATTAAATATGGAATACACGTTTAATGAGTATGCAAATATGCATCTGATGTATGGTCTTGCATCTTCCAATGCTTTGAAAGCCAGAAGGTTATATCACGACAGATTTCCTAATCGTTCTCTTCCAGATCAGAAGACATTTTAACGAGTTGACCAACGTCTAAGGGAGAACGGCGGGCGATTCGTTTTAATAAGGTATAATAAGGTAATGTTATTGACTTTTTCCATAATTTTAGAAAATTTTGGGAAAATAAGTACTGATGATGGTCAGGGAAGAACAGTACGTACGCCGCAATTAGAGGAAAATATTTTAAATGATGTATATGATACTCCTTCAGCAAGCACTCGAAAATTATCAGCGCAGTTCAATACGTCGAAAACAGTAGTAAGTACATGAAGTTCTTCAAGATTATAGTTGTTTATAGGGTATAGTTATACCCATATCATTTGCAAAAAGTGAATGAACTGATTCCTGAAGATTTTCCTCGTAGAATGCAGTTTGCAAACTGGCTATTGGATCAGCAACGAAATAATGTAAACTTCATTACCACTATTCTCTTCACGGATGAAGCAGGGTTTCCCAAAAATGGTATCATGAATTAACATACCTCACATGAATGGGCTGATGAAAATCCTCATTAAACTATTGTTTCGCATTATCAACATCAGTTCCAATCAATTAATAACTGGGCAGGAATCGTTGGCAATTTTTTGATTGGACCATTCGTATTGCCGGCACGATTGAATGGAGCATTTTATTTTGAGTTCCTCCAGAACGCTTTTTACGATTTAGTAGAGCACTTACCACTTGAAACTCGCCGAAACATGTACTTTATGCATGATGGGGCACCACCTCATTTCAGCGTTGCTGTGCGGGAGCACCTGAATAACGTCTATCCATACCGTTGGATAGGTAGAGGAGGACCTATTGCCTTATAATAATCAGTCTGCAAGTCAGACAAAATATCGTTGATAAAAAGAATAAAGTCCAACAGGGTGCTATAAATGACAGGTGACTTAGTTACGATGTGGCGTGTTCTTAGAGAAATTTGACTTTACTTTTAGATCGGACAGCAATTCTACCGACCTATGAATGAATGCAATTCGCACTATAACTGTAACTATAAAAAATACGAAAATATTATTCGTTTTAAAATTTGTTTATCTATTATACAATGTCAAATGTAAGCTTTTAAGTTAAATAATTTAAAAGCTCTAAATCTGTAATTCACACTGTGGGATTTTGATATCATTTTCCGGATTTTAATACAAAAAAGCGATAAAAATAAACTCGTTTCCGTTTATTTCTGTTAAAAGTCTGTCATAAATCGCATAATCTATTTTTCTCCTGGTAAATAAAAATACGAAACGAAAATAAAATATATTTGTTATCACCGAAACATGCCTGAAATGCTCTTTCAAATACTTGACTTTAACACTTTATTGAATCTTGAAATAAAGTGACACTTTTGTGCTGAGTGAATTTTGTAGTTGTTATTTACAGTTAATAAATATATAATAGCGAAAAAGTTTAAGAAAATTTCGAATTGTTTTAGTTTAAACCATAAGTTTTGTTACTTAACCTGGATTTAAATTTAAAAGTACAAGTAGGCCACATTGCGACACAGTGACAATAATCGCATACCGGCAGGGCCAGATTAGTGCTACAACAGGCCCTAGGCTATAAATTATAGTTAGGGCACCTCCATATTCAGAACATTCAGAAAATGTTATGATATTGTAAAATTTGAAACAAAAATTTTAAAAATAAAAATCTTTACTTTAAAACAAAAGTACATAAAAAATCAAAAAATATGTAACTTTACCTATAAAAGGAGTACCGTCAAACGGGGATACTTTGTCATGTTTTTAAGATTTTTTTAGCATAACCATCTTATTTATTATGATAATGGTTTGAAATAAATTTTGATAAACCAAATGGGCTATGGTGGATTGAATAGGGTAGTCAGAAGCGCCATAAGTTTAGAAAAAAAATTATGGTGACAAAGTTACCCCGGGTTTATACTATATCATAAATATTATGCGAGAAATAGGTTTTTCTAACCACCTGAAAAATCCTTATACAATAAGGTTGCATTTCATTTAACACAGTTAGGCTAATTGAGATGAGTCGCAAGTACCACGTATGCGAGAATTCGGAAAATAATAATTCTGCAGTTACTTTTCATGGGCGAGTAAATACAAAGTTGGGTTATTTGTAGGTTAAGTTTATTGACAGCCTGGCCCTATATAATTGGCCGGCGCGGCGGGCGTACTACCAGGGAGTTTTTGCATCGTTAGCCGTTACTCGACTCCTTAAGCTTATCTATCTGGTTTAAAAACTACATTTTTGATGTAGCCCCATACAAAAAGAGACCAATGGGTTAATCTACACATAGTATAAAACAAAGTCGCTGTCGCGTCTGTCCCCAGCTATGTGTGCCCTAATCTTTAAAACTACGCAACGGATTTTGAAGCGGTTTTTTTAAATATATAGAGTGATTCAAGAGGAAGGTTTTTATGTATAATACATGCATAATATTGTAGAGAAACACTAATAAATTTAGAGGTTTGTTCGGGTTTGTATTTATAAATCTTGACGTGATGGTGAACTCGCCTTATTAATATCTCAGAGGCGTATAATGCCTGTCATTGCAACGCAGGCCGGGTAAACGCTAGTATACACATAAACAAAAATATTATATAGGAGAAAAAGAAAAAACTAAAAGTCTTCCTCCACAAAATTTAATAGAATATAGAAATTCTTTAGGGGTCTCTACATGTTTCGAACGTAGAAACGTTCATCGTCAGGAGACAGCAAATTTATATAGTGCTGATGGTATTAGCTGAAGAGAAAATAAACCTTAATGGAGCTTTTATGGTATTAAAATTTGAAATGTAGAAGTACATATCGCTCACTGAGTTCTATAGTGACACAACTTTAATACATTTCGAGAACTTTGATGTAGTTATGCCATTATGGAATTTTAATTTTTTAATTTTTTTTTGTCAAAGCGTTTTATACCTAGTGGCATAAAATCCATTTTAATCTAAAAAAATAATAAATTGTATTATAATAGTATTCATTCAATAAAAATACGAAAAATTACATTTTTTTAAACATTGTTTTATTATAAAAATTTAAAAAACACAAAAACAGTCGACTAACAAATCTACGTGAATACCTTTAATACCTGTTTCTAGAAAAGTAATAACAAAGTAATAACAAGGTAATAACTAAACATCAGTTCTGAATATACATCCTAATATTTATTGCAAAATAAAATAAAAAAATTAAACTCGAGACAACTCAAACATGGTAAAAACTATTCTGTTTCAGTTATCACTGGACTCTAAGCTTGTGTAAAAGCCACTGTAATTTTTAATTATAGCATTTGATCTAACCAGGAACATTAGATCTTCATATTTTTTTTTTGATATTGGAATATGATTCTGATACGCTTTATCTATTTCAATACCTTCAAAGGAGGAGACAACATTTTTTGAATTTCTCGTTCGTTTCTCTTTAAAATTGACAGATTTAAAATCTACCTCTTTAAACGAAGTTTTATAGAAGAATCTGCTAGGGTTATCCTTTTCGACCTTTAGTATGCACACGTCACTAAACTTAAAGACTGCTCCTTCAGAATTAGAATTTATGTTTGCAACTGTCCTCTCTGTTAATTTTTTTAAATCAAGAAAGTCTTCATGTGTGTATTGAATAACTTTAAAAGGTGTTCCGCTTTTTTTCGCTGTTTGCACTAATGCTACATATTGTGCAGGAATGTAAATAGGTCCTGACTTTAAGGCTCTCTTTATATTTTTCTCAATAAGAGAATGTACATTGTCTCCCTCATTCTGGGTATGACCTGTTACCAAAAATTTATGCGTTATGGATTTTATTTTATAATTTGTCACAGCGTACAAGAAAGCAGCCAAAACAAATTTGTTTTTTTGTTGCCCAGCGCAGTTATCCAAATAGAATACGATTTGAAGATTATCAGAGTCAGCTTTCTCAGCTGCATCTTTCAGAAAGTTGAGCAGACAAGTTCCTATCTCAATTGCCCCCCTTTTTCCCTCTCCTTCATGCCACATGAAACAATATACGTTACCTTGCCCTTTCTTGTCAAGGTTGCAGACAGTAAAGTTATAAGTCAATAATTTTGACCGATAGTAAAAGGAAGAGACTTGGCCATTCGGCGTAGGTAACGCGGCTTGTAAATCAAAGCACGCTACTTGATAATCTGCGGAAATCATGGCCTTATCTCTGAGTTTTTCTTCCCTACTTAAAGTTTTTTCTTCTTGATGATTCACAAATTTTTCTTCTATTTTTCTTTTTTCTTCTTCGCTAGAGTTTTGAAAGGATATGCAAAACTGACATTGGTCCTTTTTAGGTACAAAAAATGCGATATTAAACTCATGATTAAAAATTTCTCGGTACATTGAAAATTTAGCAATCGTCGGCATGTTATTTGTCTGGCAATCATCTTTATAGTCCCTATATAACTGAGCTATAGTTTTTCCTCCTTCGATATACACTTTTTGGCTATGCGCACGAATATAGTGACTTTCAATAGTGGGAATTGAGGAAATATGATTTCTTATTCCATTTTTAATATCTTCAGGTACCTGCGGTTGCTTTTTATGTCTTCCTCTTAGATCGTCTCCCAATGAACCTTCCTGTTTTTTAGAAATTATAGTGCGGATACAACGGTTCGTAATTCCCAACGTCGAAATGAAAAAAACCTTACATACTCTGATTTTTGTATTTTCTTTTAAAAAATAGAACGCATTGTTTTTGCCTCTGCCACCCAGCTTTGATACATTAACCTCTTCCATCAATGTCACTATATAGTTTCGCTGTTTGACAATGTCTGCCATCGCCCAGTATGATTCAAAAAACATGAGTCTCTCTTCTTCTGTGAATTTACTTGTACATTTCTGTTTGCAATTATCGATATTACATGGAGGTTTCATTATTCTTGGTGGAACTTCCAACTTCTTATTATACGTATTATATGACTTCCCAGCATTTCGAAGACGTTTAGTTCGATTTTTCATCCATGTAGAAGGCTGAGCTTTTCTTTTTCTTGTTTTTATCTTACATCCTTGTTCCACTATCTCAATAGGATTTTCATCCTCTATTATGGCTGCTTCTTCAATTTCTCCTCCTTAATTTGTCCCAATTTCACTCCCCGAATCAGAGGACGAAGACGAACTCTCATAGTTGGGATCCTTAATAGAGTCGTCCGAAGAGAAGTCGGCATTTGCAGATTTAGATGAAGTGCTGCTGGCATCGGAGGACGAATCATTAGAACTGAAGGAAGCCACTAAAAAAACAGAAATGTGAGGAAAATAAGCACAAATTAGTACCGGTTTAAATTTAGAACTTCTAGATGGCCACTTGTTTAGAAAAAAGACAAATACACAATTTTATCCCAAAAATTAGACCAGTTTTAAAAATAGAAAATCTCCTTGTAAGTATCTAAACTAACCTTCAGGCTTATTTAAAGTGGTAGGAATTTCCAATTTGTCGAATTTACCAGCAGATTCTTCAATGGATTCTGACTGATTCGAAGAGTCTATAATCACATTAGGAAGTGAAAGTGAATCTAAAAAGATAAAGCAGGTATTATATTGCAAGAGATAAAAATAACAAAAAATACTCACTTTCCTTATTAGCAACATTTGCATTAAAAACACTTTCTGTGAAAGTGATGTTACTTTCCATATTATTGACAGGTCGGTTTAAATCTCGAAATGTCAAATAATAGTAGTTTTAAAGATAGTGAATCTGCTTGTACCTATACTAACCTTCAGTCTTATTTGAAGTGGTAAGACATTCCAAGTTGTCGTATCTATTAGCAGATTCTTGAATGGATATATTAATATGGGATTCTGACTCATTCGGGTAGTCTACATTTACGTTAGGAAGTGAAGGTAAATCTAAAAAGATAAAACAGGTATTATATTGCAAGAGATAAAAATAACAAAAAATACTCACTTTCCTTATTAGCAACATTTGCATTAAAAACACTTTCTGTGAAAGTGATGTTACTTTCCATATTATTGACAGGTATATCTAAAAAAAATATAATACAACTGGTCGGTTTAAATCTCGAAATGTCAAATAATAGTAGTTTTAAAGATAGTGAATCTGCTTGTATCTATACTAACCTTCAGTCTTATTTGAAGTGGTAAGACATTCCAAGTTGTCGTATCTATTAGCAGATTCTTGAATGGATATATTAATATGGGATTCTGACTCATTCGGGTAGTCTACATTTACGTTAGGAAGTGAAGGTAAATCTAAAAAGATAAAACAGGTATTATATTGCAAGAGATAAAAATAACAAAAAATACTCACTTTCCTTATTAGCAACATTTGCATTAAAAACACTTTCTGTGAAAGTGATGTTACTTTCCATATTATTGACAGGTATATCTAAAAAAAATATAATACAACTGGTCGGTTTAAATCTCGAAATGTCAAATAATAGTAGTTTTAAAGATAGTGAATCTGCTTGTATCTATACTAACCTTCAGTCTTATTTGAAGTGGTAAGACATTCCAAGTTGTCGTATCTATTAGCAGATTCTTGAATGGATATATTAATATGGGATTCTGACTCATTCGGGTAGTCTACATTTACGTTAGGAAGTGAAGGTAAATCTAAAAAGATAAAACAGGTATTATATTGCAAGAGATAAAAATAACAAAAAATACTCACTTTCCTTATTAGCAACATTTGCATTAAAAACACTTTCTGTGAAAGTGATGTTACTTTCCATATTATTGACAGGTATATCTAAAAAAAATATAATACAACTGGTCGGTTTAAATCTCGAAATGTCAAATAATAGTAGTTTTAAAGATAGTGAATCTGCTTGTATCTATACTAACCTTCAGTCTTATTTGAAGTGGTAAGACATTCCAAGTTGTCGTATCTATTAGCAGATTCTTGAATGGATATATTAATATGGGATTCTGACTCATTCGGGTAGTCTACATTTACGTTAGGAAGTGAAGGTAAATCTAAAAAGATGAAACAGGTGTTAGTGCAAGAAAAAAAAATAACCAAAAATACTCACTTTCCATGTCAGCACCATCTGCATTAAAAACACTTTCTGTGAAAGTGATGTCACTTTCATTATTTCTGACAGGTACATCTAAAAATATAAAAAACCATTACTGAAAAAGTTGTATCCTCTAACTCTAACATACTGTTCCGAAATGAATTCGCAGATACCTAAAAATTTAACAAATCTTATTAGGACATACACACCTTTTAGAGCATTTATACTGCCTTCTTTTTCTACTCTTGCTAATTTCCATTCAGATTTGGAGTCATTTCTCTGCAATCTATAAATTAAACCATTTTTTTTCCATGGAAACTTAGGTAAAGTGGTCATTATTATGATATAAATAAATTACATATTGGGTGTGCCTAGAATCCCGAACGCGGGATCGTGTGAATAAATTTAAATCCCGAAGAGGCGTGTCTTAATTGGATTATTTATTAATTGGATTATTATAAAACCTTCCAAAAATAACTAGTGCTAACCCGTGGCGCATTATTTTTAATAAAAATTAAGAAAAAAAAATTAAATTAAAAAAAAACTTTCGCCGATATGATATTCGAACCCGGGATGAACATATACACCGATCACGAGTCTGACTCCCTAACTAGCCAGCCACAGAGGCGTTGAAAATTACTAATAAATAATATCGTGATTAAGACAAAATGATCTTCGGGATTTTAATTTATTCAAACGATCCCGATAAAAATTATAAATTATAATTACCGAATTCCAAGTGCCAAAAGCATTTTGTCCCCTCGGGAAGATGCCATGTTTACAATCCTTAAAAAAAACAATTGAAACTACTAGGTACCTAACTAAAATATCAAAAATAACTTGTTTATTAGTGTAAATGTAAATCTAAAAATCACATTTTTCGGACTAAACTGGTTGCATAAATTTGAGTATTATTAATAGGGTTTAAGTCTATACTGACACAAATTTATGTTTTGTGGCGTAAAGTGGAAGGTCTCATAGAAAGCAAATTCTATACTGACACAACGTTATTCCTTAGGGCATAAATCGACAATTTGAATATTAAGAAATTCCATACTGACACAACTTTGAATGTGCCATGACAAAAAGATTAACAATTTTGAACTTACATAATTCTAAACTGGCATAACCTCAATTGTGCCACTCTGGATCATAACTACTTGAATGAATTCTCAAAATCCCTGGCATAACGAAAGTATGTGTCGGTATAGTACTAATAAATTTTACTTACCCAGATGAAAAGCACGGTCACAAATAAAATGTGCCACTATTTGAACAACACAACATACATATTCTTCGAAAGTCAACCGAACACTGAACATGTGCCGCTGTAGACGTGACGCGCATACAAAACGAAGGGAAATTTAACCGCGGCACAATGCCATCTCTGGGATTCTTAGCGAACTATCTTTGTGCCAGTTTAACTTTAACTATGAAGTAAAGTTTCCTGATTCTGAATATCTGGTTAACTCAATACACCTTTTTCATGAGATATGCCAGTATAGAACTCAGTGAGCGATATATAAAAAAGTTGAGGAGAGTTAAAATATGCTAAGCGTATGATAAAGGATGTCTAAACAACCAAATGAAATGAGGAAGAAGAAAAATGCCTTCTAAAGAGAAGGTGTCGAGGATTTTTTCAATTTTTTTTTTTTTTAATAGTTGAGGCCTTTACTTGATGGACATTTATTATAACTCAATGAAAGACAATTTATTTTGTCAAATTTCCACTTTAATTGAAAAAACTTTTTCTTTACACGACGCGTTTCGCTACATTGTAGCTTCTTCGGGTGTATGGTGCTAACTATTTTTATTTCAGTACAATAACAAAATGGTGTAGATCTTAATTACTCAATACAGGTATACACGTTACAAGCTTAATTATTTAATTATATATTCTTAACACTGTTTAGGTATTGTAAACTTAAATATTGTTGTCGGTATAATATATCTTAATCTTATGGGAAATCCAAAGAACCCTATTTAGATTATTGACACAGATTAAGCAAAGGGGAACTATTTAGTTCTAATTGGTCGTTTAATATTGCACCGGCATTTTTCAATCGATTTATTTCTAAACTTTCCAAAAGATTAAGTTTTTGACCCTTGTTTTTAATATGTAAAATTTTTAATTTGTTATCAAAATTATGTTGTTATTGTAAAAGATGATTAGAATAAGTAGAGTCGGTTTTTTAACTGAGAAAACTTCTTCTACAGTGTCACCAGTAAAGTCCGCATCATATGGGATTTTTTTTTATTAATAATTTTATTCCAAATTTGACTTGGGCATCAAGTTCTGCTTCGATCGAGATGAAAATTTAGCAAAAAGATAGTAGTCACGTGATTCGCATTATCTGTCAAATTTTAATTTTTTCCAAAAAATAATTCAAAATTGGGGTTATTTCTGAAAATATCGAAAAAAGTTATTAGAAAAAGTTGTTTTAAATGCAGTTTCTAGCACACATGCAAAATTTGAGCTGCATAAGATAATTTTGATTTTTTACCTATATTTTGTAAATTGCACCACTTTTGCAAAATAAGACTCGACGCAACGCACATAAAACTTCTTAGTTTTGACAATGCTTTATATCAGATACATTTTCTTTAAAGTATTTTAAGTATTAAATGTGTGTTTTTCTACAAAATCAAAATCGGGCTATTAAAATTTGGTCGCATGTGATGCAAAGTTTATTTGTTTTTGACCCCGTATAAGGTAACTTTATAAAATAAGTATTTTTGATAACGTAGTTTGTGTCTGAAAGTAAAAAAATAAAAAATAAAGTAAAGGGGTTTTTAATTAAATCGTTGAAAATAGATAAACTTTACGTTAAGTTAAACTAAAATTTATTTTTCACTTAATGAACAATTAACTGATGACACTGTCTTCTTTTTTGACTTAATATTAAGGTGTATTACTTTCAGACACAAACTACGTTTTCAAAAATACTTATTTTATGAAGTTACCTTATACAGGGTCAAAAACAAATAAGCTTTGCATCACATGCGACCAAATTTTAATAGCCCAATTTTGATTTTGTAGAAAAACACACATTTAATATGGCGCTACTTTAAAGAAAATGTATTTGAAATAAAGCATTGTCGAAACTAAGAAGTTTTATATAGGTTGCGTCGAGTCTTATTTTGCAAAAGTGGTGCAATTTACAAAATATAGGTAAAAAATCAAAATTATCTTATGCAGTTGAAATTTTGCATGTGGGCTAAAAACTTCATTTAAAACAACTTTTTCCAATAACCTTTTTCGATATTTTCAGAAATAACCCCACTTTTGAATTATTTTTTGGAAAAAATTAAAATTTGACAGATAATGCAAATCACGTGACTACTATTTTTTTGCTTAATTTTCATCTCGATCGAAGCAGAACTTGATGCCCAAGTCAAATTTGGAATAAAATTATTAATAAGAAAAAATCCCATATGATGCGGACTTTACTGGTGACACTGTATATTCCAAAATTCTCGTTTTAAATGATCTACCTGTTTGGCCTATATTTTTGATCGAAAAAACTAAAAAAGAAGGCTATTTCTGAAACCTACCCTCTTATAAAGGAAAAACCAGGCCTCTTTAAAACTATCACTTATTTTGGAAACCCATCGGATAAAATTAAAAAACACCTTAATCAAAGGAATATCAACGTCGCTTATAAAACTAACAATTCTTTGGGAAAATTTGTAAAAAACTATAAATCAAAAAGCAACAAGGATAATAAATTGGGGGTTTACCAATTCAATTGTGGCTCATGTCTCAAAACTTATATAGGCCAAACAGGTAGATCGTTTAAAACGAGAATTTTGGAACATAGAAGAAGTTTTCTCAGTCAAAAAACCGACTCTACTTATTCTAATAATCTTTTACAAAAACAACATAATTTTGATAACAAATTCAAAATTTTACATATTGAAAACAATGGTCAAAAACTTAATCTATCTTTTGGAAAGTTTAGAAATAAATCGATAGAAAAATTCCGGTGCATTATTAAACGACCAATTAGAACTAAATAGTTCCCCTTTGCTAAATCTGTGTCAATAATCTAAATAGGGTTCTTTGGATTTCCCATAAGATTAAGATATATTATAGGGACAACAATATTTAAGTTTACAATACCTAAACAGTGTTAAGAACATATAATTAAATAATTAAGCTTGTAACGTGTATACCTGTATTGAGTAATTAAGATCTACACCATTTTGTTATTGTACTAAAATAAAATTAGTTAGCACCATACACCCGAACCGAGGAAGCTACAATGAAGCGAAACACGTCGGGTAAAGAAAAAGTTTTTTCAATTAAAGTGGAAATTTGACAAAATAAATTGTCTTTTATTGAGTTATAATAAATTTCCATCAATTAAAGGCCTCAACGATTCAAAAAAAAATTTAAAAGATCCTCGACACCTTCTCTTTAGAAGGCCTTTTTCTTCTTCCTCATTTTATTTGATTGTTGAGACATCCTTTATCACATGCTCAGCATGTTTTAACTCTCCTTAACTTTTTTATATATTATGTCACTTCTACATTTCAAATTTTTAATGCCATAAAAGCTCCATTAAGGTTTTTACCATTTTCTCTTCAGCTAATACCATCAGCACTATATAAATTTTCTGTCTCCTGATGATGAACGTTTCTACGTTCGAAATATGTCGATACCCCTAATGAATTTCTATATTATATTAAATTTGTGGAGGTATACTTTTAGTTTTTTTTTTCTTTCCTATACTTTCAACTCCACTTTAAACATGGACTACTTCTTCAAATTAAAAATATTATAGTTTCATTAAAAAAGTTAAAGTTGATACACATAGCATTTTTATGATCCACCCTGTATAATACATTTTTTCTAAAAAAATGCATTTCAAAAAAATTAATTTGACGGGTCTCAGAGATCCTTGATTGGGTAGTATTCTATATAAAAGGCTGTTCGTTTCTTTATAATAACCCTGTATTTTTCTGTTCCCCTTTTGTGTTCGTCTGGATTGCAGCTAAATGTTACTTTTTCACAATAAATAGACAAAATGGAACTAACCTTTCAGATATTTTTTTATAATGCCCACTTTCTATACTTTACTATTTATAGATGCACTGATAAAACAGTTTTCCTTTAAACAAATAAACTGATTTATTTGCTAAAGAAGTATTGGTGACAAATAAATATGATTTGAATTAACTCAGTTTTATTTAATTAAAATATGTCAGAGTATTTGTTTTTATTTGTAAAATGATTTGAGTGTTGGCGGATTTATGTCAAACAACGCAAGCTTTAAAATAAATATCTAAGCAATAAACTACAAAAGTACAAAATCCAAATAATTTAATATTTACGGGAAATAATCCCGTATTAGGAACTAAATACGGTTAACCCTAAATTAAATCATTAAAAAACGAACTATTTCAACAACTTGGTCATTTAACTTTAATAATTAGGTATTAAAATCAAATCCTTAATTATTAAAAGCTACCCCGGTAATCGGAAGACGTCACCCGCATTGAATAATATGATTGGTTGAACAAATGGCATGATGCGTCGTTTACGTTTGGACCTGTCGACCTAACTTTAAGGTTTTTCTTTCGTCTCCATTTTTCCAGATAGCTATACACAGCACACCTCGTTGCATCTTAGAAGTGAAAACCAGCAGTGAATTAAAATACCCATCAAAAAGTTAACGTTGTTTATTGATTCTACATGTGTTTCTTGTGTGATAATTTCAGTGTTTGTGTATAAACTTTATTTAATATACTTTAATATGAAAGATGCAATGCCATGCCATTGATGTGTATCTTACTTAAATTGGGTATCGCCCACCATACTTTCCAACGTAGGAAACGATTTGGATATTTTAGTTATTCCATGATACGGCTCAATAATACTTATTATATACATACATACCAATATAGGTTATTTTTATAAACACAAAATAATTTTAAGAAAAATTACTTAACGTAGTATAGTTATTTGTCTAATTTAATAGTTTTTTTTTTTAATTTTCAAACTAACACTTAACTAAGAGCTCTCCATCGAGCCGTTAAAACTGCGTTTTTATCGTGAAAACACGTACCCGCGTTCCAATCAACTGATGAGAAGTTATCGTACCAGATTAATTAGTTTCAAAAGAAAAATTGAAAACCTAAATGATCCTTGCACAATGATCTAGTTTAAGTTTTTTCAAAAAAGAAATTTCAAAAAAATTATTTAGATGTAATGTTTGCGATAAAACTGTAGTCTTTAAAATGTCTTGCTTGATATTGCCATTTTTGCCTTATCCAAAAAACTAAAACAAGAGCATTTTGCCCACATCCCTTAACTTTTAAATTCTCTTTAGTTTTTGTTATAATTTAAAGTGGTTCTCTAGTTATTGACTGGAATGTAAACCCCAGTTGATGGCGAAAACTAGCGAGTATTCTTAAATTTTTGGTTTGCAAGGTTGTATTATTATGATTTTATTTCTTTGATCATCAATAAGTATTGTGTATTTTTTAAATTTATATCTTTTAAGTGTTAAGTTAATACAGTGGTTTCTATCAATTTATTTTGAAGATTGATATATGTTAAATTATCTGCTTGTTAATACATTTAAAAAAATGTAAAGTAACATGTATTTCTTAAGCTATTTGGTTCTTAGTTCTCTCTTATGCCTAACAACTAGTAATCGTTTTTTTTAATTAGTATAGTTTGTGCAAACACTTTTTCACAATATTTTACTAGTTTTATGACGGATGTTGCTCAGCCATTTTATTTAGATTTTCTGTTCTGATGTTTATTCTAACTATGTAATAAATACATTGAACCAACAATATTTTAATTTTATTTTACCTTATATATAATATGCCAATTAGTATAAGCCATTTCGATACCTACTAAAACAATAAAATACAAACATGCCACGATTTTATTTTTTGTTTGAAAGAACTTTAGTTTTTTTTTCTGTTTATTGGATAGCATAGGGGTAGAGGGATTTATTTCAGTAAAATCAAGGATATGTTTCAGTGAAATCAACGATGTATTTAAAACTAATAACCTAAATTATTGAAAGGAAATAAATGACTGTGATCGCAAATAAATACTTAACAAAAATTAAACAAATAAGTATTTCAATGAAAAAAGTTGTTGTGACGGCAAATACATATTGAACAAAAGTAAACAAATAAATAATTTAATAAAATATGTACAAATTTCATTGAAATAAATATTTTATTAATTTAACTTTAAAATAATTTATTTTAAATCATTAACGCATTTCATTTAAGGTAGGAGAAATTTGAGTAAAATAAATATTTGCTAAAATTTTGTAAAAAGTAATTACCTCTAAATAAACAATTATTTGTACCAAATCGAATAATAGTAAAACTTTAAATAATTTCGTGGTACAATTCAAATACATAATTGTTTGGCTAATAGGAAACAAATATTTATTTGAGTGAATGGCAAATTTTTTTAATTCAAATAATTAATTTTATCAGTGTGGCGAAACAAGCACCAAACTCTAAAATATCCCAAATTATTTATTAATTTTTTTCGAATATAAAACCAATTTTTTTTTAATGTTTTTATTGAGTTTTTATGTAAAGAGTGGTAATTTCTGAGAAACTAAAGCATTTATTTGGCAGCGTCTAAGGGCGAAAACAGACGGAGCGGTTTTTGTCGAGTCGGCCGCAGAAGCGGCACCTCCTAAATGAAACTTTAAATTGTATGAAACAGACGGTGCGTCGCCGATTCGACAAAAACTGTTTTCGCCCTAAAAATACCTTAATTTTAAACACTGGACACTTTTTTAAATTTTATTTTAAAGTGGAAATCAGTGTTGCCAATGACTCGAGAACAAAATGTTCAATTTTTTTCTAAAAAAAATCAGATTGTGTCTGAGAAGCGTTTATATGTTCCAAAAGTTTTGAATGATATATCATGGCCCTCCCTGTTTTGGCCAGATTTCGCAGCAAAAAGATTGGCTTGTCTAACATACTTCTTTTGTACAGATAAAGCGCTGAACAACTGTTTTAAATATTTAATATATTTACGTTTTCTTTGACAAAATAACAACTTCCTTGTTGGCATGACATTTTTTTTAATGGAAAATGGCTTTCGGATCATTTTTCTCAATTTTTAAAGTCCTTAGTAAAAGTGTTTGTGGCCGTAATCCAATCCTATGACTAGTTTTTCAGTTATGGCCTTTCAAAGTTAGCAATATCTTAGGTACTTTGAGATTTTCTGCATTGCCTAGAGTTCTTATTTCTTTCCTAAGAACTATTAACTTATTTCTCTTTATTGGTGGGAAATTAGATCCTAAGTCTTCTTTTACTTATTAGGAAATAAAATATGTACAGGGTACAGGATGTTGAATAATTTTTAAAAATTGTGGAATTCCAAAAGAAATTAATTACCAATTTTTAGTATTTCAAAATTTAACGGCTGAATTTTGTTTATATTTAAATATTTTGTAGTACCAAGATATAGAAAGAAAAAAGTTAATACCTCTAGGTTAATGTAGAGTATATTGGTAGTATTTTATTTACTAATATTACCTATCAAAAAATTTTAATTTACCTGAAAACGTATCTAATGACGACTTTAATTTCTATGTTTTAATTATTATCCAATCTGTAACATTTCTTTTTGGACAATAATTATTTTTTATCATATTCTAATTTAAGATATAGGTACAGGATGATCCAGTGTCAATGACCTACACAAGTAAAAATTTCTACAAATAAGAAAACAAAAAATATCGTCATCACGTTTTCATGTGAATTATAACTTTTTTTGATAGACAAAATACCGGGCAATAAACTGTACATCAAGAAAAAAAAATTAATAAATTTTAGGAAACAGGTAAAAACTCCAGGCAATGGACAAAATCTCAAGGTAAGAAATAGTCAACTTTAAAAGGCCATAACTCAAAAACTAGTTATTGGTTTAAGCAGGGATACTTTTACTCAGAACGTCAAGATCTACAAAATAATTTAAATTCAGAAAAATTAGCCAAATGCCATTTCTTAAGCGGCGCGAGGGGTCCTTTGTTTCAGCCACGACATGATATTTGGATATATGACAAAATCCAATTTTCTTCCCTGTTCGAAGTTCATTTTTTTTATCGATATTATATATTTTTTAAAAATACATTAAATGTGATTTGCGTCTAGTTATTTCCTGTGAGTAATCTTATCCGGTAAATTAGCAACCGCCTGCCTATCAAACAAAATCATATACTTATTCTAGTACTTACACATTTGAAGCCTTCACTATGATATTGCTTTAACTTACCTAGAACAAAAAAAAGTTTTTTATATATACAGCGTGGGTAAAAATATTGGTAGATACCTAATATATGAAAAACTTTTATTATCTGTGATTTTAGGAAAAAACTTGGTACCTACTCTTCATAAAAAGTTTTGCTTATATAGGTACCCTAAAATGTCATAATCAGCGAATATAATGTACAAAGTGGCGAAAAAATAAGCAAATGTGTTTAAATACCTAGCATTAATTTACGTGGTACAAAAAGATTTATTAGAAAAAAGTTGTTAAGAGCAATAATTGTTTATACCTCTCACAGAATGAAAATCGGTATGCGTCTGCTGGCCAAACGAAAAGAAAAACTAAAAATTGTTATTTAAAAAATAAGTTTTACTTCAAATTTTCGACCTGGGAAAGTTTATGGCGATCAAAAATGTTTTAAAAACTTTTTTAAGATAAAATAATCGTTTTGATAATTTAATAATTTGTAATATAACATTTCGATTTAGACCAATGCTGAAGCCTTTGAAAATGGTAAAAGGTGAAAAAAAATAATAGTAGGATAAAACCCATTGGAAAAGGAAGAGAATAGAACAAAAATAAAAGGAAAAATAAATTACGGGCGATCCGAGGTCGGGAAGGGGGGGAGGGGGGTTTTAAGGGTAGAAAACGATTTATGTCGATTTTCGGTAAAACTACAAGTCCTATGGAAAAACGTTAAATCGCAAAGTTGTAGGTAATAAAAAGATCTACAACTTTTGTATATACACTTTTTTCACATAACCTCAAAATGTATGTGAAAAATTCAAATAACCAAGTTTTTGGTTTTTTATTTTTATCTTTTACAAAATTTTTTTATATCCACGAAATTTGGTGAAAACTTACCTTTTTATGTCCTAAACACACTGTAATTTTTTTGATTTAAAATATTTATTTTTTAACCTTATTTTGACTTAATATCGAAAAAACACCCTAATTTTCAATCGAAAATTCTCACGTCAAAATATCTGCTTTTTAAAAAAAGCATGAATTCGTTGAAATCTCTACTTTCTGATGGTGTTAAAAAATATATACATTACTATGGTAAATGTTCTCAAAAAAATGCAAAGAAACGAAAAAAACTCGAATCAGAAATTTTTTTTTTAGATCAATATGTACAATTTTGAGCTATTTATTAAAATTTATACTTTAATTACTCGAAAAACGTAAGATTCCATGTTACATTGATAAAAAAAAATTGAACATATTAATTAAAAAAAAAATTTCAGATTCGAGTTTTTTTCATTTCTTTGCATTTTTTTGAGAACATTTACCATAGTAATGTATATATTTTTTGACACCATCAGAAAGTAGAGATTTTAACGAATAAAAAGCCCACCGACTTTTTTAAAAAAGCAGATATTTTGACGTGAGAATTTTCGATTGAAAATTAGGGTGTTTTTTCGATATTAAGTCAAAATAAGGTTAAAAAATAAATATTTTAAATCAAAAAAATTACAGTGTATTTAGGACATAAAACGGTAAGTTTTCACCAAATTTCGTGAATAAAAAAATTTTTTTGTAAAAGATAAAAATAAAAAACCAAAAACTTGGTTATTTGAATTTTGCACATAAATTTTGAGGTTATGTGAAAAAAGTGTAAGTACGAAAGTTGTAAATCTTTTTATTACCTACAACTTTGCCATTTAACGTTTTTCCATAGGACTTGTAGTTTTGCCGGAAATCAAGATAAATCGTTTTCTACCCTTAAAAACTCACCCCCTTCCACTTCCCGACCTCGGATTGCCCGTAAATTATTTTTTCTTTCATTTTTGTTATATTCTCTTTCTTTTCCAATGGGTTTCATCCTACTATTATTTTTTTTTGTTTCAAAAATTATCGACCCTGGTCTAACTGACCGACACCAAAATAATTTTCCCGGGTCTAGAATGCTGAACCAAATAAAAAAGTTTAACGACATTTTTCAATATAATAATACATTTATTATTTCCACAAAATCAAATAATTATTTACTTTTTACAAAGCAATATATTATGGGAAATAATAGGCCATATTTGCAGCATCCCATGCAAACATGGGCGCTGTTGATGCCAAAAAATATAAATAAACTAAATAATTATAAAGGAAAAAAATATTTTAGAATACCTATTAAAGAAGAATAGAGAGGCTAAAGGCTATGTGGTATTGGAGGACAGCGATAGAAGAATGAAATGGAAAAAAAACGAACAGAACACATAAAAGACATACAAGGTGAAATTTTTAACTGGAATAAATTCAGTATTAGAAACCCCCTTTATTTGCTGAAAAAATACATATTAATGCTGCGTTTATTTTTAGTTTGGCATAATTTTTTCACGTCTACATGAAATTTACCTCTCTTTTGAGGGTAGAAACCGCCCCCAACCTTTTTTTCAAATGTAAAGCTATGTATTGTGGTAGATCGTTGGAAATGGCAAAAAAAGGCATACGACCCACTTTTTACTTTTGCATTTCGGTAATATATACGCAATTGTTTTATTCGAAAAATTATTGGGAATGTTGCCCATTCTTTTCTTGGCAAACCCCTAATCTAAAGTAAAATTCATTCTTGACATGCACCATATCCAGGGTTATTTGGCGAATTTCGTTGAATAAGTTCCTCTAAATTTTCTGGATTTGTTACGTAAACTTTGGTTTTTATATTATAATATAAAACGAATATGATAATATTTTATTGGTATATTCTATATCACTATAATATACGAAGATACAATACGGTATGTATATAATATATATATTTATTTATTTTATTCATTATTTAATCATGACGTTCTTGAATATATCTCTTGGATTAGATAGTATCCAATTTTTAATTATATTTTTATAATTATTTAACGATTTCATTATTTTAATTGACTGTGGTAGGCATATCAAAAATATATGGATTGATGTTTAAAAAAGGTTTGTGTGCTATTGTTTTGTTTAATCTATTTTTATATGTAATAGTATTTTTATGACGAGTTTCATGTGTGTGATTAATATAATTTATTATATTTTTATTAAATATATTAACATGTTGTAAGGAAATATTTGTTTAATATCCATTTTTTTGCTTTCTTTAAATAGTAAATCAGAAGAATATTGATGGTCTTTTTCGTAAATAATTTTTAAAATGTATTTTTGAATAGTTTCAATATTAATAAGATAATTCTTATTTATGCCTCCCCATCCTAGTATTCCATAATTTAAATGGGTTTGTACTAAAGAATAATAAAGTATTTCTAATTCTTTTATATTTAAAAATTGTTTAGGATGTTTAAATTTTGGTATAAGAATTCTTAGTTTTTTTATAATGTAGTCACTATGTAAATCCTATTTTAAATGTTTATCAAAAATTATTCCTAGATATATAATATTATCACCTTTCTTTATGTTAATATTATTATTGCATATTATTGGACCAATATTTGGAAGTTTATTTTTGTATGAACTAAATGGAATGTATGTTGTTTTGTTATAATTTATAGTTAATAAGTTTTTATTAAACCAGCTGCTTATTTTTATAAAATCTTTTTCAATACTATTTTTCAAAATATTCCAATTTAGACCTTCATAGAAAATTACCGTATCATCAGCAAAACTATGTAGTTTTTCTTGGCAGTTTAAATTAATATTATCATTTAGATAAATATTAAAAAGAATTGGTCCCAGGACTGTGCCTTGTGGTACTCCATAATTAAATATTTTTGGTGAACTAATATTTTCACCAATTTTAACATGATGTACTCTGTTAGTTATATAAATAGTTTTTAAATAAAGTTAATATTTGACCGCGAAATCCAAGTTTTTCTAATTTGTTAATATTAATTTTATGACTGACAGTATCGAAGGCTTTAGCTAAATCTAAAAATATGCATATACTGTTCATTTTATTATAGATTGAATATTTTATTCTTATTTAAGAAATTTTTTAATCTTTCTTTTAAAACTTTTTCGAAAACTTTTGCTAATGATGAAATTAATGTTACAGGTCTGTAATTCAACTTTATTTCCGCTTTTATAAATTGGTTTTATTATGCCTATTTTAAAAGCAGATGGATATATTCCTGTATTAAATATGGTGTTAATTAAATGTGTTACCCAATGGTTTACAAATGTATGAATTTATTGATATTAAAATCTCAGATGTGATACCATCAATTCCAGGAGATTTTTTTAGGTTTTAAGCTATTAATAAAGTTTTTAACTTCATGATTATTAGTTTCGTTTAGATAACAAGACTTTAAATTATTCTGAACAGTTTCATCCAGGACGTATAAGGCTAAATTTATGGAAAAATGTGAACGTTCATAGGGTCAGTCTAAGTACTAAGTCGTTGAACTCTTTAAGACATAATTCTACAGAGAAGTCTTTCCAATTTGTTACATTTATTTTACTCGTTCAAGTCTCCAGGTAAGCAGTAGTTGTAAGTACATCCCTTATTTCATATCTCTCCTAATATCTACGCACTTGGGTACACCTTTATCAATACCGCATAGATTCAATCACGTATTACTTATTTCTAACTGCAAATGCTATTGATATATTTTTAGTTATAGTGTTTCTTAGATCAATTTAATGACATTAAACTGTGGGAATTTCCTAACCATAGGCGTTCCACCAATAACTCCTAGGTTTGTAGGAGTTATTGGTCGCACACAAATAATTAATATTCGTATACACACTTATAAGTTTGTTTTGCATTAGGTGTTTGTACATACTACACTTTATAAACCCACTGTATATATAATAATATTATATTAAAATAATAAATATAAGGTAACTCAAAAATTCTATATACAAAACTAAAATCAGAAAAATAAACCTGACACGGCACGACACTGCTCAGAAAATGCTTTAATTTTTTTACCAGAACTTCATTCTCGTCAACCAGACTCCTCTCATCAAGGCATAACCACGTATATTTTATCTCCGTCTCTTCCACGCCATCGGCGGTCACTGGCCTATCTCTGTCTGGCAGAATCGATCGTCAGACGGGCCGGGTACCGGTTCAGCTTATATCCTGGCGCTTGCAATCGCAACAAATTACATGCTGTTGCCAATTCTTCAAAATTTTCGGATTTGTAAGCACAATGTAAGTATATACGAGAAACAAGGGTTTGTTAATTAGTTGTTTTTAAACACTGAAAACACTTTTTATCTTGATTTCAGTTATATTGTTTCTTAAGGACTAAATAATGTATTATTATAACAATGAATGGCTTGTTATTTTTTTCTGTCACACTCAAAACTCCTCGGTTTAAAGCATATTTGCAAACTAGCTTTCAAAGAAAGTTACTGACTAACAATTGAATACTGATATAAATGAAATATCTTTAATAAAAAAACTTACAGAATTAAAGAAGAAAGATCTGACAACCCTGGTTGTGCGGTCGGTCTCTTTGAGACTGTTTACCGCCGTATGGAATGATTGGAATGTCCCCAAACTGAGATTGAATAAATAATACTTACATCGTTATTTGCACAAATGGTTAAAGCTTGCAAAAATAAGAAACTAATAAAAATTATCTTTGGATTTTGCGAAAATTGATACTTAAGTAAGTATCGAGGCTTAATGTTCCAGAATAAAGTAAAAAATGATTTCTTTTAAATTACCTCGTCTTTTAAGTGAAAATCTAATAACTTTAACGGTTTTCGGTCTCAAGAATAGATTCGAAAAAGCGTTGTCTTTGGCAAATGATTAATTGACGATTTTGCTCCTATCTCCTTGAAAATTTTACGTTCCATCTAAAGAAATAATTGCCAGTGAAGGTTGGTTAATTTAAAAAACATTAATTATGAGCCCGCTCATTAAATTAAAAAAAAATCTTCTAAATCTTTACCAGGTCAAACTGAAGCATACTTAAAATAAATGAAACGATTCGATAGTTATTCATGATGTTAGTTTCAAAAATGTTATTTTATTTTATTATGTGAGAAGGAAAATTGGGTAACGGGCGTAGCGAGTGATCCAACCCATCGAACAAAAAAAAACACTTTAAACACGCGCATCATTCAATAGTTTATCTACAAACACTATTAAACCAGACACTAAAACTATCAAAAAAATTAATACTTTCTACAAAATTTAAAATTAAAGTCATAAAAATCCAAAATCAAGTGAGTTTCTTTCCTGTTAGTTACATGACAACCATGATACTAATACTAAAGAAGACAAACCCACTCGGCGATCCAATTTCGTACGACGTTGCGCATGATTTCACTGGGAGACAAAAATAGTACTGGTAACTAACTATAAACGATTTTAAATTCAAGTATTTAAATGTAAAAGTGAAATACTAACATGAGGAGTTCGAAATACACGGTTGTTGTTTGGTAAAAAACATGTATTAAAGAATGTTGGGGAACTAGCCCCAACCCGGGTAAAATATTTCTTTTTTCTAATATTTTTACTCCCTATAATAAAAATTTTGGTACGCCTATGGTCGCTGCCCCCCCCCCTTACTTCGTCCCTCTACCTTGTTTCTAGACGCCTTTTCTGGAATTGATCTCAAAGAGGCCATGTATTATTTGGACCTTCGATGTTGCCGCTGCACCGCTTTCTGTTGCCAACCACGTTTACTGGAGGGTGTTTCATTGTGGTCTTTACCAAACAGGTGGTAGGCGATGCCGATGACGTATTGATGAAGCGTCTCTCGCCATTAGATAAAATATACATCTAAACAACTACTATTTATTTAATAGCCAAAGTTGTGATGTATTTATATATTGATTAGGGACCTACTGCCTCATTTTAATTTTTGCTATAACTGTATTTGTATTTTAAATTTTATCGCATTAATTGATTGTAATTGTCTTTTCTCTTTCTTTTCAGACCCTTGATAACGTTTTTATATAAACGAAACGTTGGGATAAATACAATTGTGTCATTTCATTGCCTGCCCTCATTCCCGCTATACTTATTCGAATCTACTAGTATAAGGGCGCTATACTTACCTAGTTACTTCAAATTTTAAGCTGATATTGTATTGATGTGGAACATAGAAAACTGTTGTTAAAATGTACTTTTTTGTAGCGTATGTTGAATATATTTAATTTTTTTTCACCAAATAATTAAGCGACATACTATAAGCGAGTTCGGTTTTACCATCAGATTTGTCGGATTGCTCCTCACTTGTTCGTTTAATGTCTCAAAAGGATAGTAATTACAAAGTCTACGCGTTGTTTAACGGATCAACAATTAAAAATAAGCTTACTTTTCCTGAAATTCGCAAAGCCTATATACCAACGAAATAAGAATACAAAGGAAGTAGGATTTTGCATAAACCGCCTAACAAATCGGCCATTTTGAGACACCACAATATGACTCCATGTTTGTTTTGGTGTTTGACCGTGGTTGACAGGTCGAGTTGTGATTTCTGCTTTCTTGGCCGTTTTTGAGTTATTTTGCATTTTAATTAGTTAACGACCATATTTAACGAATACTAGTAAACGTATAATTACTTTAGTGTGACAGTGGAGTATACTTTTAGCGCTGGACAGCGATTAAAACATTTTAATTAGTTGTTATTCTGGGTTAATTAATAAGCTTTAAATATGGTTAGTTGTGCTGCTTGTTGGTGCTCCCAAACGCTATGAAGTAAAGAACTGGGCATTACATTTCATCGGTAAGTTTATGTTTAGATATATAAACTTTTTTAATCTGTATAGAAAAAAAAATTTATTTTAATTTAATATCAAAATACACATAACCTCCGAACCTCGCATGTCATTCATGGGCGTTCGTCTTATAAAACCAGAAAAATATTATTTATTTATTAATCGACTGGGTTACCCCATTTCTACAAAAAAGCAAATTAAAAATACTTATTGGTTTTTAGTTTTCCAAATAATTACCTAAGAAAAAAGGCGTGGTTGAAAATTGTAAACCGAAGTGATTGGGATCCTACACGAAATACAGTTCTTTGCTAGAAGCATTTTCCTGAAGATTGCTTTGACGGAACTTTAAGATTGAAAGTTAGATTGGTCCCAAGTGCAGTAGTGCCTACTTTTGAAGTAGCCAGGTTAAAAAATGTAAGTTTTGAAACTATTGTATCGGGTCATTACATAATATATTGGAAAATATGTAGGTAGGTAGGTACTTAAGAATATGAATACAAATAACTCTGCATTATTTATGCTTCTGAGGAAGCTGCTTTGTCACTTTTTCATAAATTTTTCTTCCCTCGTAGAGGAATCGAACAAAACCAACTTTTACAAAGATTTCAATTACCCTCCCTAATTAATCGCAGGAACTTTACTTCCACACAATTTCTACTCAACATACTTAAGTCCCATATTGACTGCCCTGAGCTACTAGCTCAAATCAGCTTGTATGTTCCAACGCGCCCTACAAGATCTCCTCCTACATTTTTCCTACCTACCCCCACTACTAACTTTGTAATTAAAACACCAATATACAGGGGAATGGAGCTAGTTAACAATACCTGTGGTAACATTGACATTCACGAGCTGTCTACTATCCAACTCAACAAAGTACTAAAACACAAGTTCTTACTACAATAAATAATACGTACTCAATTGCTGTAACTTTTATTCCTACTTTGTCACTACTTACTATTGTAAATATTATAAATTGTCTTTTAAATGGACGTCATGTATCTGTTAGACAATAAAGATTATTATTATTATTATTATTATTATTATTATTATAAATTATGTATCGATAAAAGTTTTTAGATGTTTTATTGGTTTAATCTACTTTTAAAATTTTAAACCCATGGGTAAAGAATGTAATAAAATATGGGAGTGTAGGTAGGATAAACAAAGAAATTCATATTTAAAGACTGAAGACAATGATGTTTCTAGAATGATAAAAACGTTTTCTTAATATTCACCTGAGGACGACTGGAGATACCATTGATTAAAAAAATAAATTCAAAGCAAGTCCCAAACCTTCTATCATTTAAAGAAATTCATATCAAAATATAAAAAAAAAATTTACAAAGAGAGTAGTATCACTTTATAGTTACTTTTGTGTCATTTGGTAAAGGTGCCAAACAAATAATTAAAAAACTTATATTTTTTTGGCAGGTACGTTCCTATACAATATCTTATAAGACACCCTGTCAAAACCTGCCTGAAGATAATTATCCTACTGTGAATCTAACTGGAACACCTTCTGGTTACAACATATATTGGACATGGCTCTTCCAGGATATGGCTCTTCCAGGACATGGCTCTTCCAGGACATTTTACTATCCAACAACACACCTAAGATTTTAGTATATTCCTTTAATCTTATATAACAATCATTAATGGTTACTGTTTCCGGATTCTCCAAAGTGTATGGGTTAGTCTTAAACAAGGTGATAACGGTCTTTGATTTATTTAATATCAGTTTATCTTTAGAAAACCAATAATTATTTACTTCAATCATAAATTGTTAAATATGTTGCTCGAGAAGCTCATGGTCTTTATAGGCTAGGATTTATTATAAGAACTTGTAAATACTTTAAAAATGTTAACGCCATAATAAGTTTATATAAATCCCTGGTAGTTACAAAACTTTAGTATGCATGCACTATTTGGGATCATCAGTATGCCAATAAGATTGCTCTTTCAAAATCTATTCAGCGTAAATTTTAAAAATTTTTGTACTACAAGTCATTTTCAGTTTATCCGCCAAGAGGTACAGATCAAGGGCTTTTGTGTAATTTGTTTAATATCCCTTCTTTAAGACTATTGTGTATAGAAGCAAGAATTATTTTCTTATATAAAATAATTAGAGACAAAATAGGTAATAAAGAGTTCTTAGGACTGCTTCCGTTTAGAATAGGCTTAGTCAATACTAGATCCGCACATGTATTTTATATTCCTACACCGAGGACAAATCTATACAAAAACTCACCACTTATAAGACTGTGCTCTATTTTAATAAATATTCTGGAGACATTGACATATATAATTTAAACTATCAAAAATTAAAATTAAGGAATGAACTGCTTGGGCAAATGCTAATTGAATATTTATTATAGCTTAGGATAGCTTTTAGAAATGGGGTTTATGTATCTATAATTAACTTGTTAAGTTGTTGATACTACAAATAAATAAAATGTTTGTATTATCTGCATAGTTTGTCATTTGACAATTTTCTTGTATACTAGAAATCTCATTAATATTATTTAGGTACATATTATAATAAACAGGACTATATTATATAAATAAATAAATAAATAAATAAATAAATAAAAATAAATATTATATTTTATTATTTTCTTGTGATTTGGTTCATGAAGAAAGAGTAAGGTTTTTTTTAATTTTATTTTTTAACGTAGACGTTTTGGCAATAATTTTGCCGATTATCTACAACAATTTGTTTTCTGCAATTTTTTTTAATGTATAATAACAGGTGTTTTTTAGTTATTTAACCAGATATTTACATTAAGGACCCTTTCACCTCCGTTACCTTCTTTAAATAAATAATTAAAAGAAATAGTTGTATTGTTTTATTACACCAACCTTAACGTATCTTATAGCTATATATGAATCTAAATATTTTTTCGTCCAAATAAAATTTCATTAATCATTGTGTTATTACCATTTTAATGATACGCCACAGGTAAACCGGAAACGCGCATGCGTCAAATGTTGCCGCCATCAGACCCCATCCCGGACAACTGTCAATCTACCATACCCTACTTCCTTTGTATTCTTATTTCGTTGCTATATACCGTGCGAGCCAAAATTATTTGCATCACAGAGGGCCTTGCATCTAAGGACGTAATGCTTAGCCGTAGAGCTTAATACCTGTTGGGTGTCAGTAACTACCTAAAATAACAATCAATCAGTTATTCCGTCATCTTTGACAGTCGTTACAAGTAATTTGATTCATAGCTAATTTTTCCAATTTCTTGAACAATTCACACAATGGGCTTTACGGAACAGCACAAAACATTCATGGTTGAAGCGTATTTTCGAAACGGGGTTAGAGTAAATGGTGAGTAGCAATACAATCCGGGTTTGTGCATGGACGATTTTCACGAACATTTTCCTAACGTTGCTTTTATTGCTGGGGATTTTTATTATTGCCTGAAAAGAACCGTGGTTGTGTTTAGGAAAACAGGTTCTATACAACACAAAAAAGGAGCAGGAAGACCATCTGTAAGAACAGAATAACTTGTTGCAAACGTTCGTGAAATAATGCAAAATACCCCAACAAATGGAAAAAGACGCCTGTCCCAAGAAGTGGGAAGATCTTATGGAACATGCAGGACTATTCTTAAGAAGCAGCTAAATTTATTTCCCTAAAAAGAAATACAAGCGGCAGATTTTGAAATACGCAGGAATTACTCGAAAATATGAAGAGACGTGTGAATTTATGCTTGGAGCATGGCGGTGGCCAATTTCAGCAATTTATGTAATTATTTTTCTTTTTTTTTTCTGTATATTCTAACTTTGTTAATTTTGTAAACAACAAAAATAAATTTGTATTTGTCTACTTATTTTATTACTCATTAGTTTGGCATATCATGTCATAACATGAATTTGACAAAATTTTAACCTAGATTTGGTTAGATATATCGTTCCCATATCATTGTGATCTAAACGATGCTGTACGTTTTTTAATCCAAGCCCTCTTTGATGCAAATAATTTTTGCTCGAACGGTCCATTTTGTGAAAGTGAAACGTCCTCGATTTTGTTTGAATTGATGATCCTTAAAATTTGGTAGGTACCTACTGTTTCTTCCTCAAATTCTAATTAGGTTTCGATAACAGCAATGATCATCGTCATCTTTAAAATATAGATAGTTTGTAAATGGCACAGAAAACCTTAATAATCTGGCAATTGCAGCAAAATTCATTTTCATTGTACCATTTCTAGTTTAAACTTGTTTATTAATTAATTATGTTTACAAAATCTTTAGGTTGGAAAATAAAAGTAGACAGTTTAAAAGTATCTACGTCATTCGGTAAATATTAACGCATCTGAGTCCTCCGTGGTCACATGATATAAAAATGTTCCTGCTCAGGTCTCATCTGGGAGGTTAAAAACGAACTCGACCTGTGAGACTTATTTGCCTCAATTTAAGATCATTAAAATCTTTGTATTTCTAACGGTTATCAAGATCATTACAAAAGCACACAAATTTGTACCACCCTGTATATAACAACGGTAATCGCATATTGTGTACAATGTTCGCGTTACTGCCGTTTTTGCCACAGTCTCAATCTATTTTTAATTCTAAGTGGATGCAGCTGAATTCACAATTCTTTTATTGGTAATTCC